>CM054377.1:19695000-22095000 GCA_028858755.1 Ara ararauna | reverse complement strand
AAAAACTTTGTCCTGTTGTTATCCCTTGCTTGAAAATGCAAGCGAAGAACAGAAATGCTACTGGGAACAAAATGGTTAAACATGGAGGTAGGAAGAAAAACTGCATGCTTTTGAAGAATAAAGCTAAAGATTAGCTTTACTAAATAAGTAAGAAATCCAGCAAACCTCTTCCATTGGAAAAATCTGAAATATGATCACTATGAAAATTAGTACCATTCTCCTTTTATTTCTTTGTTCACCCTAAATTTTCCCAAACTCTTCTCTGCTTCTGAATGTGAAAGACTTTTTTTCTCTTCTGCTGCTTATTGTCCTCAAGAACAATAGAAATTAGAAACAATAATAAGGAATAAGGGTTTAATATGACCCATGTTACTGGTGTACTAGGTTGGAAACTTGTTACATGTTGTTACTGTCATAGTTTAAGCCCAGCCGGCAACTCAGAACCACGCAGCTGCTCGCTCACTCTCCCTCCTTCCTCCCCGGCTCCTGGAGGGATGGGGAGGAGAATCAAAAGAATGTAACTCCCACGAGTTGGGATAAGAGCAGTCCAGTAACTAAGGTATAACACAAACCCACTACTGCTACCACCAATAATAATAATGACAAGGGAAATAACAAAGGAAGAGAATACAACCGCTCACCACCTGCCAACTGGTACCCAGCCCGACCTGAGCAGTGATCTCACCCTTCCGGGTAACTGCCTGCAATTTATATACTGGGCATGACGTGCTGTGGTAAGGAATGCCTCTTTGGTTAGTTTGGGTCAGGTGTCCTGTCTCTGCTTCCTCCCGGCTTCCTGTCCTCCCTGGCAGAGCATGAGACTCAGAAAGTCCTTGGTCAGACTAAACATTACTGAGCAGCAACTGAAAATGTCGGTGTTATCATCGCTGTTCCCAGGCTGAAAGTCAAAAACACAGCACTGCACCAGCTACTAAGGAGAAAAGTGCATGTAATTGTAACTTTTTGTGTAGAGTTAAAAAAAAAAGGCAAATCTGTTCTTTATTCATGCCATGCAGTACCAGATTTGCACAGTGAAGTGTGGTACATATACACTTATGAAATAACCAACATCATGGATTTTCTGCTGAGGAATTTATATTCGCACATGCGTGAATATACCCACACTCTTTTATAACCTTTTAGTTCATGGTTTTTTGCAACAGCACAAGATTAGCATTTCTTTTTGTGATGGACTTGAGGGCTGCCTTCTGTCATAGGCAGTAAGCAATGCTGCTTTCCGTCACAATTTGATTTGTTAATACATCAGGTGGTGTTTCAAGCTGTGGCCAACAGCCCACACTTAGTAATGAAGTAAAGACAATGAAATATATAAAAGCAATATGTAACAAGTAGAAGCAAGAATTACTGCATAGCAGAACACTGTAAATAAAAATCATAAATTGCAAAAAACTGATAAGAAGTGGTAAAGACAGGGAAAATCCACATCTGGCTGGTTTGAGGACAACAGGAACTTTTTTTAGTATGTACTAGGAGTTAAGTATCAGGAATCACTAGAAAGGGCGTGATAAATTTGATGATAGTGAAAAAGAAAAGGTGGCATACTGAATGGATGTGTGCCCTGTATTTGTAGAAGTGATATATTCTTGTCATATGAGCATGACTCTACTTTGAAGTCTCTCATAACATATGGTCTGTAACATCCTCCTTGCTTATGGTTGAAGAGGGTCAAATCAGTCAGACTGAGTAGCTTGTGCTCAGAGATCTTAGTCTTCTGCAGCTAATTTTTAACACATCTTGGAAGTGCAGGTTTTGAACAGCTGAAGGTATGTCTAGTAAAATGAAAAGTGTGATGTTCAAGTAAAATGAAGAGAGGTAGTTTTATTACTCTCCCCCACAGAATGTAAAGGGAAAAATACCTCTTACAGGGTACAGTTAACAAAGAATTACATATTTCTTACGTAATACTAAATAGTAGCTTTATGGAAAATTATTTTGTTCAACACATCTGACTTCCATTCTTCATTATGATTTCAATTCTTAGTTGATAAAATGTTTGCAAGGATTTGAGATTCTTAGACTTTTGTAAGGAGTCTGACATTGTGTCTCATGGTATTCTAATTTAAATACATTTAAATATATCTTTGGAAATGTTAATGTAAAATGGCTAGCTAGTAGTCTAAAAGAAAACCCAAAACCAACTTAAGTTGTCTGTTGGGAATAATAAGTGAAATTGGTATTTAATAATCTGAAAGAAAATGTAAAACCATTGATGTTAATGTCAACATATGTTGCAAAGAATTTCCCGAGGAAAATAGTGTTAAGGACTCAATAGGCCATGCATCTAGATCACTGTGCTTAAATCACTGCTTGCAGAAAATATACTAAATCTTGTAAAGCTGAGAGTTATATATCAAGGAAACAATTTATGTTTCAAACTGTATCCTCAGGCTGGAGAGACTCTCCTGGGAAAGAGTGGCTGGAAACATCTTACGGGTCACAGTGGACATAGTGAAAAGAAATGAGAGGTAGCTGTGCTTCTGCATATTGCAGCTGTAATATCATGTCCATTTTGCTTTCTGTTGTAAAAATGGGCATTGATAAAACTGGAGAGGGTGCTGAAAAGCACGAAAAATGTTAATCAAGTGCTGAAGAAGCCGAACAAGCAAGGATTAAAAGAGCATAATATGTTCATCTCAGCAAAAAGGAGACTGAGATGAGTGGGTGAAAACAAGGAAGATTGTGAACTTTATTACACTTCAGTCTCTTAATTTTTCCTAGTTTGCACTTATATTGTGTAGTGTAGACTTTTCCCCCCTCCAATTTTTACACATTTATAATGACTTTGATTATGTTTACTGCATTATTCCCAGATTTTGAAAAACTAATGGAAGAAGTCACGAGTATGTATGGAGATAAGAATTCGTCATCCTAAGTCGTGACTTAGATTGCCACTCATTAGAAAGCAGCTGAAAATATTAAAGCCTGTAACTCTTTCTGGTTAAAGACTGACTTAATTTTTTAACCTTACAGGAAGAACCATACACAAAAGAACCATATCCTAAAGCCTTTACATAATAGAAACTCTGATAAGTAGTCTTATATTTATTTGGCTTTGCTAAGTGTTAGAGACACATAAAAATTCTTAGTCTAAGATCTATTTTATTAAGAACCACTTCTCAGAATTAGACATTTGCCACCTGATTAAGTTGCAATTACAATCTGAAGTATATTTGGTAACTTTACTTCTTTTTCTTATGTGAGTATCAGGAAAGAAAAAACAAACCCACAACGAAACATCAAGTGTGCAGTGGCAGGAATTCTAATACTTAGTATAATGCCTTGCCCATATTTTTGATCTAAAAATTGAAAATGCAGGTTCTGATTTAATCGCAAACAGGATGTTGTTGTCAGCTTAACTTTCCTAACTTAATTCTGGCAAGCAAACCATCTATATGTAGGTGGCGACTAGAGGGTTTGACTTCTAGGCAAAACGTTCAAATGCTTTGTATATGTTTGTGTCTGCTGAGGGAGATGCAATAGACTCAGTCTTTTCCTCTAAGGAAACTTCAGAGTTAGTTTAGTATGAGAAATGTGTTGCTATTTTTTTCTGGACAGAGCTTTGGTTTTCTATCTACTATGACCACTGTGGCTGAAATTTGACCAAGATGTACATGAAGTGGAAAACAGAGATCTTTTCTTCTTGGAGTAACTTTGCTATTGATGTGAAATTTACTGTCCACTGTTGCATGTTGTTCTTTGTATATGTGTCAAATTTCAGATTCTCTTTTTCAGTCCTTGTGTTTGATGTTTTCATGTGTGTTGCAACTGATACCAAATGCTACTGGGATGGTTACAATAAATATCCTACTGTGTTTTACATCTTAAGCACCATATTAAAACTGGTGCATGATTCAGAGTGCTTTACATGCTGTTATTTCAGCAGATAAGAAGAAACAGACAAATCACATATAAGTCTGTGGAATCAACCATAGAAAATAAGAAGTCACAGACCAGGATTTAGTTTTGTGATAAAACTCTGTGGGGAAATTAAATAACAATACTTTTGTCTTTTATGTATCACAAGCAACAGTGCTATTGTTTTTGTGGTGTTTCAGTTTGGGGGTTTGTTTCTGGGGTTTTTTTATGCATTAGTTGTTACTCCTGTTTAAAACTGAATCTTTACCGGACATTCTTATTTAGATTTTTTTAAGAAATAGTTTTTCAGAGTTTCTGCTATGAGCATTTGACTTTTAATCAAACACGTATTTTCTCTTTTCCTGACTGCAGCTAATCCAGCTATTAAAGAAGACACTTTGGTTCTCAAGATTGGATCTGTGTCTATGGCTCCTCAGGCTGACAACCCTCTGAGTAGAGCTGTACTCAGAAAAGACATTTATCAGTAAGTGTTGGAGAGGGGGTTGGGTTTTCATATATGTTCTCAGAAAAATTCATTTTGGGAGAAGTTAATTGATCAATAAAATGGGTACGTGCAGCCTGTAAAAATACTTTTCACATGCAATCTTTTGATATTCAAAACCAGGTTTTTCTGATTTTCTTCACTTGTGGGCTTTCAAACCCATTTAGACATATCAAGTTCTTCTGTGAAGTGCTGATGAATACCAGAATTTAAATGTCAAGTCATTACGAAGCTTGAGCTCACAGATGAGAACATTTTAAGAGGCTTTCTTTTATTCAGCTGCAACTAAGTTCACCTAAGAGAAAAGGAAATTTTTTGTGACTGCCAAAGTGCTCAGTAGCCATATAGTGTGAAGGAGATAGATCTTAATAATATAAATTGTGAACATATATTCAAACTGTAGGATTCTTGATGTCATGTAGATCAAAGCTGAAAGGAACGCAAACTTCTAAGGAACTGTTTCCCAGTAAACACATTTTCTGTGAAAATGTCATGCTCTGGATTGTGTCACTAAGTATGTGCAAACCACACTAATCATATATAGGCAGCAAAACTGGTGAACATATGTAATCAACATGATAAAAGTAATATATGATCCTTAGTAGAGTTGGCACTGTTGCCAGACATGAAAGTATGGTTGCAAATAATACCAAGTGAGAAAAGTCACAGAAATACAGATGAACAAGTGTCTTATACTTCCCGTTGGTCTGTTTTTCAGATGTGGCAATATTTTTAACTACTTCATAGTGCTCTTCAATAGAAATTACAAACATCAAAATCTTTTCCCAGCAGTAAAACATTTACTGTCTAGAAAATGACAGCAAGTTTTACTTTTTGTCAAGACTAGGATTTTTAGGAGACTGTGAAGTATCTCCAGTTTCACTTCTGATCACTTAGAAGTTGTAAGAGAGTCTTTTTCTTCATATTTCCATGTGGAAACATTTAAATTAGTGGTTTTGCTTCTATGTTTAGTTATAGTAGTTGATATCTTATTTTTTTTCCTTTTTTTTTTTCTTTTCTTTTTTTTCCCTTCTTTTGTTAAATGAGCATTGTATCTATTATATTACTAAGCCTTCATGGAAGAAATCTTACAGCCTGGCACTGGCAACAGCTTTGGGTGGCAGGGCCTGATCCAACTCTCAGCGTGCCCACAGATAAGAGATCTTCCCAAGAATTTTACAGGCTTTACCTCCTTCTACCCTCTCAGTCCGAAGAGACTCCCATCTGATATCTGAACCAAGTGTAGGTTTCACTTCTCATAGCAACCAAAAAATTATGAGGAAAATCCCCAATCATAAAGTGGAATCTGCAAGTTCCAGCTCCCATAAGGCCGTTCCTGTCACCTAGGGAATCTTTATAATGTTCCTTATATACTGTCGTGGTTTAAACCCAGTTGGCAAATCAGCCATGCATCCCTCACTCACTCTCCCCCTTCTCTCTCCCCTGCTCCAGGAGGGATGGGGAGGAGAACTGAAAGAGTGTAACTCCCACGAGTTGGGATAGGAACAGTCCAGTAACTCAGGTATAACACAAACCACTGCTGCTACCACCAATAATAATAATGATAAGGGAAATAACACGGGAAGAGAGTACAACTGCTCACCACCCGCTGACCGATACCCAGCCCGACCCGAGCAGTGATCTCACCCTTCCGGGTAACTGCCTGCAATTTATATAGTGGGCATGACGTGCTGTGGTATGGAATACCCCTTTGGTTAGTTTGGGTCAGGTGTCCTGTCTCTGCTTCCTCCCGGCTTCCTGACCTCCCTGGCAGAGCATGAGACTCAGAAAGTCCTTGGTCAGACTAAACATTACTGAGCAGCACCTAAGAACATCGGTGTTATCAGCGCTGTTCCCAGGCTGAAAGTCAAAAACGCAGCACTGCAGCAGCTACTAAGAAGGAGAAAAATGACTGCTACTGCTGAACCCAGGACAATACACATTATAAATCAGTGACTAAGCAACAGGGGGGATGCAATTTACACCTAAAATCAGTGAAGCTGTCCCAGTTTATATTTTTGAGTCTGATATCTTTGTATTTGTGGCTTTACCTGAAATGCAGAAATTCAGTGCTTTTCAAACCAGCAGTCAGTTCCTTAAAGGGTCTGATGGCCTTCTGCATTATGGGTCTCTGGGGCTTATATACATAAATTTCCCGTCTAGATTTGTGCAGTGTATATTTGGCTTTCATAGTTTTATACAGTTACAATATGCTCCAATCCTCCTTTAGAAATCAAGGCATTAAATGGGTTAGGTAGAAATAAGCACTGGGCCACAGACATCTCTCATCTGACTGCTACTGACTTCTTTGTGATCAGTATCACAACACTATGCTTCCTGTATCTTTTTCTGAGTAATGTCTGCCATTTTCAATAATTTCCTCTAACTGCTGCTGTCACCATTCTTCTAATTTCTCAGCAGCTGCCAAATGATTCACTCTTATCTTTGTTCCTTTAATCATCCAATTATACTAGCTTTAGTGTTTTTAAAATACATCGGGCAGAGAGTCAAGTTACTTTGCAGAGTTTTATGAGACAATATTGAAGTTGGTAGTGGGTGGTCTTTTGGTTTTGGGAAGAGGGTTACTATTTTGATCTGTTTCAGCAAGCTTCGATGCTTTCAACCAATATAAATTAATATTTTTTAAATAAATATATTAAGATTTCAGTTTGAAGGCAAAGTCGGTGCATTTTCTAATTACATATGGGTTTTTTTGATCCAGAACATACTATAGTTAAGGTTGAAGATAGCCATTCATTTTCTTACGTGGCAGTCACTGCTATTAGACCAATGGAGTTGTGAGTGGAGTTAGTTTCAACATTTTTCATTTTTTCTTTGGAAAATAAGATAAATACAGAAGTCTTTGTATTGTTAGAGCTGGGAACATGGTCTGTCTTCAGTGAAAAAAAAGGTGTCAGGGATATTTTTAACACATGGACCTGATGTTAGTATTCATTTCTCCAAATACAAGATTTCTTAACTTACACGGTATTTACCCTTTTTAACCTGCCGGGGGGAGATGGTACTAGATAGCAAAAATATGTAACAGGCTAATATAGAGTGCTTAAAATTCAATTAGTGACATGAGCAAACCCATACAATGTATTCTGGTGAAAAGATTTCGTAGTAAATACCAACAGAGGCAGAAGTAGTACAATATACAGCTTTAAAGACTCTAAAAGAAAAAAAAATTACAGCAGCCTGTTGATTACTGAAGAATTAGCTGCTACAACATTCTAATAATCCCAACATGTTGTCTTCTTTTTCCAGCCTCTCTTCTCCTCTAATTTGCTTCTGATGCTTTTAATAGACTAAAAGAAAATAAATTGTTGTCTGAACCACTGTCTTTACAGTGTTTCTGGAGTGGGGATACAAACTTAATTTGCGATGTCACTTTGGTTTAAACAGTCTTCTGTTTAGGTCTGAAATACAACCACATGAAATTAATGTCACTTTTGTACTATTTCATGAGAAGGAATTTTTGTTTCTCATTTAGAAGCTATTCTTCTAAGAAAGGCTGAGAAACATTTTCATGGCTAAAGGCTGAATGGAATTCCCAAAAATCTTTTGAATTTTTCCCATAAATTCATGCAAGAAAAACTGAATGTGCTCATATATCATTAACAACATGCCAGTGAATGGAAAGTAAATCTGGAATGGCTGCAGGTCATACTAAATAAACCAGGCTACTTCTGGACTCTAAGCTGAAGTGACTCCATCTATGTCTTAGGAAAAATATCTTACTTGCTTAACTTCAAGAGAGAACTAAATTGAAAAACGAATGTTGAAAAAACCATGTGCCTCAAAAGTTTGGGCACAAATATTTTTTCAGGTGATTTTTGAAAGTTGGAAAGAAATGTATGGACATGGTAACTTCAGTTTTCTTATAGCATATGGAAATTACTCTAAAAATAACTGTTTCCTCCAGTAGAAAACAGGCTAATTTAGTTATGTAGTACACAAAGATGCATATACCATAACAGTAAATATAGGTCTCCTTGAAGAAGTTGACACATTTTCAGCTGTTCACAGTAAGAGATTTTTTCTTTTTCAGTTTTCCCCGTATACCACTAAATCCTAATAGTCGGTTTGTTTAAATGACTTTTCATGAACTTCTGATTCTTAAACCCCAGCTAAGTTATGCTTCTCTTCACACAGAATTGTATGTTACCATCAAGAAACTACCTGTTCTACAGAGCAGAACTCTTGTAGATACCAGAAGGGCTTGGGATGGGGAGCAGAGTAAAGAAGACGTTGGATAAAGATGCAAGTGAGGCAGCTGCCTAGCCTGGCTAAAGCAAGGGAACAGCAGTTAATTAAAAAAACAAGGAGAAGTTATATGGCCAAAGAAGCTTCTGCTAAGCGGTGAAGGAGAGAAACATGTGGGTTTTAACTACCTGATCATATTAAACTTGGGATTTGGGAGGGGGAGACTGTTGCTTAGAGACAGCTCAGCAAGCTATAGAAAAACAAGGTGATGTGGTCATTTCCTGATGCAATCATGCTGTATATGTTAGAACTTTTGAAGTGACCAAATTAATGCTCAAATACACTGTACAAAACAGAGAAAGATACAGCATTTGAGGGGAGGAAGAGTACTGAAATAGGAAAATTATCTTAATGCCCTGATGGAGTGAAAGCCAGTTATTTGATCTCATAGAATGGTTTAGGCTGGAAGGGACCTTAAAGATCATCTAATTCTACCCCCCCTTGCCACAGGCAGGGTCACCTTCCACTAGACTGGGTTGCTCAAAGCCCCATCAAACCTGGCCTTGAACGCTGCCAGGGATGGGGCATCCACAGCTTCTCTGGGCAACCTGTGCCAGTGTCTCACCACCCTCACAGTGAAGAATGTTTTCCTAATATCTAATCTAAATCTGTCTTCTTTCAGTTTAACGCCATTCCCCCTTGTTGCATCACTACAAGCCCTTGTAAAAAGTCCCTCCCCAGCTTTCTTGTAGGTCTCTTTTAAGTACTGGAAGGCTGCTCTAAGGTCTGCCCTTTTCTTTTCAGCCTTCTTGAGCTGAACAACCGAAGCCCTCACAGTCTGTATTCATTAGAGAGGAGCTCCTTCCCTCTGATCATGTTTGTGTCCCTCCTCTGGACTCGCTCCAGCAGGTCCATGTCCTTCTTATGATGGGGATACCAGAACTGCGTGAAGTACTCCAGGTGGGGTCTCACGAGAGCAGTGTGGAGGGGGAGAAACACCTCACTTGACCTGCTGGTCAGCAAGTCAGAGAAAGTGTGTCAGAGGGAAATCTTATAAATGCTGTAACTACAAGGAAAATGAAGCATCTCTTTGGAGGCAAAAAATTGAGTTTCTCAGTCCTGGGCTCACTCTTGTTTTGCTCTGTGGTGTCTAATAAGATAAAAATTCCAGCTGAAGTTTTTCCTTGAGATCTTTGTAAAACACTGTCACCTATGGGTTTCTTGATACCTAACATCAAAGGTATGCTTCTGCTACAGTGCTAGTGTTACGAAGTTAGGAACGTAGCTGTATGCAACTACAGAGACTTGTCACGGTTGAGGTGTTTGTTGCATTGTCCACATAGGAGGACCTCAGTTAAGATTTCTTATTAGCAGTAGGCACTTCTTTAAAAAATGAGCAAACCATCACAAGACCCAGCAATTATATTTCTCTGAAAAAGAAGAGGAAGTAGATGCATGTCTCTGCTTAAATGTGAAGCAGCTCTGAGTACAAATTGAGATGATATTTAGTTCTATTTCTGTGTTGGGATAAAGGCCCTATTATACCAAATACTGTGCAAATTGCCTGGTCGATTATGTAGGTAATTGCCATTGGCTGGTTTCAGCCTACTGTGACATGAAACATTAATTAATAGAATTTTAGGGAGTATCCATGAACAGATAGAGTATAATATTGGTAGTACGAAAATGAAATGGCTGACAAAGAGCACAGAGAATTCAGTATGTTGGAAGACTATTGTAAAATTCTTTTGCTTATGAAGTCCAGAATATATATTGCTAAGCTATCATGTACCAGAAGTTTAGGTGAACTGAATCACAAGCTTTCCTCAGCTTGGCCAGTAAAGAATCTAATTGTTGTCTATGCTCTGGATTCATCATTTTGAGATCCAAGGATTTCATTCATGTCATACATCAAAGCTTAATAGTCCAGGTCTGAATGTTCCATGGTCATTTTCATGTGTAGATCTTTCGTAGATCAAAGCATAAAGCTGTCCTTAGACTGTTTTCAATTTATGAATGTAAATGGAAATTCTTTAAACACCACCGCCACCACCCATCTCCCCAACCCTCCATCCCCCCAAAAAGAATTACATGGCAAAGAGTTTAATCATTAAAGGGTAGTTGTAAATTATTTATTCTTTCATAAAACTTTTAATCTATACAAGTCTCTTTTATTATAAGTCTATCTAATCTATTATGTTTTCAATTTTTGTAGTTTACTGTTTTCCGTTGTTTAACTCACAAACATTTACAAATAACAAAACAATGCTATTTATCTTTATTTTAAGGACCTTTATCTAGAACGTGCTTGTAATAATTGTGTAATACCTAGAATTAGTTAGCAAAAATCCTTCAGTGAAAAAAGGAGTAATAAACAATCTTGTGTGTATGTGCTGATAGTGAGGGAAAGGAAAGAATGATGGAAGGAGTTTATGCAAGAAGCACATACATAGCCAGCAGTCTGTGTGGAAATCTGTTTTTTCTTTCAAATGTGGTTTGGAAAATCAAATGCTTTTCAAAACTTTTCAACAGCACCCACATCTATAAGCATCTTCTCTTCAGAAATATTTTTTTCGTACGGTATTAAATTGCTGTGCACGTGTTTATATTCAGAAAACTGTACTTTTAAATTATTGTTACAAAAAGCCTGGATTTTCTGTAACTGTAGTATGAGCAAAGAGGTTAATTTTTTATTTTTTCCTTTTAAAGCCAATTAACAGCTACAAAAAGTAATCTTTTTTGCACAGAAGTTTTAGTGTTAGGATAGCTACATGTTTCCCAGAATATGGACCTAATATGAATAATTTCCTTTGAAGAGTTGATTATTTTCTAAAGGTTATAATAAAACTTATTTTCCGTGCTTCATTGAAGCTTATTTGGTAGATAAAAAAGGAATTAGCTAATGCTGATTTGAGTTTCTTTATTTTTCCTTGAATAATGGCAACAAAGATAATCAGTGAATCAGCTTATTAAAATATGCATATGTACCACAAGAAATTGGAAAAAGTAAAAGTTACAATGCATTATAAAATCTCTATTGCAGTTTCTTCTTTAATTTCAAAATGGATAAACTGCAGAGGTTTTCCTTTTACATAGGAAAAAAATGTTAGTATTTCAAGGAGAGGTTTTTCTGTTACTGCACAGAAGTTGTGAAACAGGGTCACATTGGCACCATGTTCACTTCTTCCTACGTTTAGGCAAAAAAATTGTAACAGTGACTATTTTAAACTTAATCCTGTAATTTTTTTTCTGATTTTTCTGATTTTAGACCAGGATGGGGGTTTTACTCCTCAAGATTTGTCATCTTTTTTTTTTTTTTTTTTTTTTAACAGGATTATCTCTGCATTTAATTTGGATTTTTCATTTTGTTTTTTATTTTTTTCATTTAATAATCTTTAGCTTTGTTAATTGTTGAATTAGGGTTTAAATCAAAATACTCATTTGAAATAGCAAGTTCTAAATTTTGGCCTTTGCTGTTGTACCTGAACCCATGGGGTTTTTAGCATAATGACCTTAAGAATGTCATCTTTATCTTCTGTAAGTAAGCTATACCTCTCTCTGGAATAGGGCTTGGAAGAAGTCTTTTCCTGCTTTACATTTTTCTCTTCTTCTATCTTTAGCAGAGGGGGGGAATAAAAGTCTGCTTAGACCTTTCTCCCAGTAAAATATTCATATATATGGATAGCATTACATGGAAACACCATTCCGAATTAACATTGGCATGTTTGAAGCTATAGCAGCAGTTATTAATTTAAAACCCTCAGTGGAAACTAATTGTAAAATAACAGCTGGAACTGCCCATTTAGTTTCAGAAATGTAGCTTGTTAATTATCTAATACCAAAAGCTATTTAAAGCTAAATTTATATTCAGAATTCAACTTTTAAAATGTTCAGCTTTAACCATCAATCTTATTTTTACTTGGAATTTCTGTATTTGTCAATTTTACTGGAATCTGCAATAATATATGACAAATTTGCCTAAATGCATGTATTTGAAATACATTTCTCAGACTATGACAGTCAAAATAAAATAAATTTCATAATAAGCATTTCTGCAACATTTTTCTTTAATTCTTCAGTTTAATCACTGTGTGCTCAGAACATGTATCCACTTTGTATTTTCTCCTTTCACTTATAAAAATTATTCTTACAATAATTTTTAATTTCTTCATGCAGTTCCTTAAGCAAATTGAAATATGATTTATAGAAACATTCCTATCAAAAACTACTGGCAATGCTGTGTCATTTTAAGCATCTGTTTGTTTGTTAAACAAAGCAGCTCTTTTTGAAACCTTATCAAACATGTCAGGAAAAATACTAAGTAGGTCAGGAAGAAAAGTAAATGGCAATAATAAAGGAATTGTAATTCATTCAAACAGAGCAAAGTTGAAATATGTAAAATTGAAGTTATTTTTTGAAGTTTCCTAGTAACTCTCAAACAATGCATGTGTTTAAAAACAATTTTAATATTAAAAATAGCATCCCTCCTTCATGATATATTTTCAGTTTTGGTTTGGGAACTTAATGTGCATTCTATCTGTGAAGTTCTTCCTTTCAGTTGGCACACTGCTTCTGGCTTGGCTGAGTTGTTTGCACAACTGTGTTCTTTACCGTAGCAGCATCCCAGCCCTTTGTGAGGAGAAGTGAGGAGGAATGAAATTATTTTTTATGGAGATTCGCAGAGATGTGTTTATGTGTGCCCAAGTGTCCTGCTCTAGAGTTAGGCAGAGATTTTGAAGTGCAGCTTCATAGATCTCTCAAATTCCTTCAAGTTTGACCTGGAAGTTCATGGGAACTTGCTTTATGCGTTTGGGAGGGACTCCAAGTAGCGAGGCATGGTGAGGTGAACCCCACCTTGTGGAGGGGCCTGTTCTTTAGCAGTGCAGCGCAATGCAGTAGTCTTCTCTGGCCGTATGTACCAGTTCCAGAGCAGTGCCTGGCTAGCTGTGACTTACTTGCACTCACACTTCAGTGAGTGAATATGATGACCTCATATTAAAGCCTTGTTTTGGCTGTTTGCCTCACTCTAGACCATTTGCAAAGAGGTGAAGGCATTGAAGTACAGTGAAGATCTCAGTGCTCAGGGCAACCACAGTTTTTCTGGTGAAGCTTTTGAGTTTACAGTGTGGTTATGATAGTTTCATTATTCAGGTATAGTTCATTCTAAACACGTATGATTTAAAACTAAATTGGAAGTAAGTTTTCAGCTTGTCTTTAAACTGACCTGTGGATTCAGCTCTTGAAATTCTCTGGACAATCATTTCAGCTGTGAACTTGGGAGAGGGGCATGGGAGAAGCATCTCTTCAAAAACGGAGGCTACAAAGTGTTCAATACTGTATTTTGTATGGTTTATTGTAGCATGTACTCCATGTCTTTGACTGTTTAATAAAGATGCCATCATTTAACAGCTTAAGGTCAGAAGTAAATAGCAGTTGTAAAGTAAAACTGTCACAAGGGCACTGCTTTCTCTGTTGTGATAGTGTGCTACACTTTGTTGTATGAAAAGGTTTCTCAGCTGCGGGTGATCTTAACTACCGTATGTTCTGCAAAGTCAAAGCTATAAGTTAAAGATACACAGCAGCCTGAACTCAGAGTCTCCTTGGTCTTCTGATATTTCTTGCTGTCTCAAATTCTGGTTTAACAAAGTTAATTAGCATTTGCTGTGTGGTATATATGGGACTTCACACGTGAAGTTCATACAGCTTCAGTTTTGAAATCTATAATATGTTTTTGTTGACTGAGTGGAGGCGAGATTAGGACTTCCTTTGTACTGGTTTGAGGTGCTGTTTAATGTAGTTTTTTCGATTTCTTTTCAAAAAAAGCAAATCTGGCTGTAATGAAGCCTATTACCTATTATAGTGAAGCCAATTAAAATCAAGCGAATCAACAAAAGTTGATTTTTTATTCATTTTAAACATTTAAAACTTTTTATTATGTTCTGTTATCATTTTACATACTGAAATGCTCACTATTTTTAACTACTTGCCTTAATGTTTCCTAATCTTTAGATGATGAATTGTTGTTATGCATAGGGGTTTTTATTGAGACCTTAATGTTATTGCAGTTCTTGTTATCTTCTTCCTAGAAAGAGTCATTTCTCCTCTTTTTTGTTTCATAACCTTTTACATATTTAAAACAAATGCCTCAGAAACGTCATGTCTCTCCTCAACCAGCACCAAAACACACCACCTTCATTGAAATCTGGTTGTGTAACTGTTGGCTTCCCTGAACTTTAATAATGGTCCTCCCTCCCTCCCGTTTGAAAATATTTTGGAAACTGTTAATTTTCCCCAAAATTAATTCTTGATTTACCATGGTGGAGAGAAGGCATGTCAGATGTTTTAAGAGCAACTTGAGTCAGAGAAGTCGGCTCACCCTTTTGTGCTAAAGCAAGTGATGTGCAGACTAGCCATGCCCAGTGAAGGGGCTAAAGGAAAAAGGCATGGCTCCTGGTTTCCAAGGGTCAGCCCAAAGTGGGGTGGATGTAAATGCTGATTTTTAATGTTACTTTAGCCACAGTGTTCCTTGAGCAGTAAAGGTGGCACCTAGGTTACAAATCTAAACTCAAACTGTTCTGAACCTTCTCTGTGCAGCTCCATGGTGTTGCTGGTAGTGCTTGTGTATATTGTGCTGGCTGAGGGAGCTGAAAGAGCTGAAAAATTCTGGGGCATCAGGTAATTTTTTTCAGTCAGGTCATTGTCCTGAGCTTGTTTATTGTATAGGCACACAAACATTAGCTCTAGCAAAAAAATAGCATTGCAGCAGCCTGGATTTGGATCAGCTTAATTTGCCATCAAGCTTTGGGCTTTTGAAACGCGACACAGAATCTGACACTATGAACTAAGAATTTTAATAAAATTCTCAGATTCAGCATTAATATTATTAAACGGAGTGTAAAATTTTAAAAAGGTAAGAAAAAAAATGCACAAAGACATTAAATACCATTTAAAAATCCCAGGGTACCTTACACAGTTTGCGTACTGAGCAACATGAATGCAATGAGAAATATTTCAGGTAAGCTGTAAAACTGGAAAATAAAAGGTAACCTGAAAGCTGGGGTTATTTTTTAATGTGTGTTGTGTTGTATGTTTTATATTATAAAGCAACATTATTGAAGCTTTTACATTTCTTGTTTCAAGTTACCTCCCTTTAATCTTTCTTTTTCCCTAACCAAGTAGCTTTATAGTCTGCCCGTTTCTGAGGGGGAACAAGCAATGAGGGGAGGTGTTTGGCTTTCTGTTAATGTGGGAGAAAATAATTAGTTAATCCTTAGGAATTAATGCCATTTAATAAGAGTTGGAGTGCTTCCCCTATACAAGTTACTTAAGTATTGTTCAGTTACTTTGCACAAACTCCTAATAGTTTCTTCCCAGGGTTTCCTTTGCTGAGTCTTAAAATAAAAGTTGAATCTACGTATTAAGATTACTTTTCAGTAATGAATGTTCCTAATAATAAAAATTAACATACAAAAGTCTTGGCTGTGATAAGAAATTTCTCCTAAAATAATTTGGTAAAGCTTGAAAAAGCTTATTATTCTATGCAGTTTTCTTCTTAACTGTTTGTGAGTAAACATAATTTTTATTAGATTTGGTTTCAACAAATGTTTTGTTTGTTGAAAAGTATTTTCCAGTGATATATACAGCAGATGTTTTTACTTTGTAGCATTTTTTACTATAACAGGATCTCAAGGTAAATATAATGCAAGTTGTGTGCTTCTGTTACTGGGAAAACAATATCCCATTTGTAATGAGACATTTGTTAACTTCTGTATACAGATTGTGGTTCATTCCATAAATATTTGTGGGTTCTCTGATGTCCCTCACAGGGTTTTATCTGTGACAAATTCATACCACAGTTCTTAAACTACTTTTTGGATAGAAGATTTCTTTCTTTTTGCAAAACTGTTTGCCACTGTCTCTTTGCCATTTAATGTTTTTGAGTATTCCTAATTAATTTTTCAATTCTTTAACAAAAAGGATTATCAGAAATATACAGAATAGTTACATGTTATTTGGGCATATTTCTGTATGGGATGCTATTCAAAATTCCCATGGCAAAATTAAGTCCTTGTTACTGTTATCCTGAACAAATTAAATTGTATTGTTTAAGTGAGTATGAGTCCTTGCCCTTACTAATTTTCCAAGGTAGCTTAGTGTTCAGCCGCCTTAGGTACAGTCAGAAGTCACGCTTAATGTTTCTTGTGTTTAAGCTTTCACTGTGCACACTATATATCACCCATTATTTACAGCAGCATAATTGCTCCAGCTGATTATGCTGCAGTAAAAAAAAAAAAAAAGGAAACAGATTAAAACCAGATTAAAACATTATGCACAGTGTTTATGTTGAGTTTCAGAATCTTTTTTTTCTTTTCCTTGAAGATCCGAATCCATCACTACTATTTCTTTTAGGACTGGTTCATATTCTTACGGGGTTTATTAGCTGTAGGACACAAAGATATATGTAGTATTCTTCAGCCTCTAAGGACATTTTTCATGCCATCTGATGCTTTTTGTTGTTAGAATTTTTTTTTTCCTGTGTGAAGGCAATGGCTAACACTGCTATGTTAATGGCAAACACAAGTGCAAGTTGAGAGTAATAAAATACAGAGATAGTATCAGTCATCTCCATAGAGATGATGATCCAATGTCAGTGGTTGACATAAATCACAGATACTCCATTTTCTAGCGTGATAGTCTGTGTTCTCCAGTAATGAAAAATAAACAAGCTTGGAGGTGATACAAATAGAATGTAGGAGTATCTATACATAGATATGTCCTGTAATAGAAGAGGGACAGAACAGATTTGAATTCTTCCTGATAACCAGTTATTTAACTGTTGAATAGTATCATTTAATTTTTCTGTGTCACAGTTTTTCAAGGAACAGGAAGAAGCTTGCAGATTAGCAAATCTACCTGCAAAGCAAATCTGAAGTGGTTATGTTTCCCAATTTAAGTTTGGATATATGTGTGTATGTATATTCAGGAAAAATTCAGAGGGATACAATTCTCTGGTATGTGTTGTTTCAGACTTTCTTTCGATACACTTTAGTCTTCAGTCAGCTTTCAGTGGTTGATTTTCCATGTTCTTGGCATAATTAAAAAATGCCTGATATATTATGTAACAAGTGTTGTACAAGTTGCTTTCTAAAAATAATTTTTAAAACCTACATATTGTATTCTTTACACACTGCAGCTCATAAAAAATTTAAGGAACTTTAGTAAACTAGACTCAAACTAACCACAGATGATAGGATTTGCTGTTTCCCAAATGGGCAGTGTAGTGAGCTGGGTATTTGTGTGTGTGGTGTGTGTGTTAGTATCTATGTAGTGTCCTTGCATATTTTTATTTAGCTCCAGGCAGAAAGCAACACTCTTAAGTTTTCTTCATAACCAGTGCTGTTTCTATGTTTTGGGTGCCTCATGGAGTAGGTTGAACTACTTGACATTGGAATTTGTAGTTTTCATGGTCAGTGTGAATACACAGGGATATTTTGAGTTTATGAGGATGGCTCTTGCCACGTATTGCCCTGTAAGTAGAGATTACTTAAAACCTCTGTTAAAAAGCATCTCTAACAAGCTCTGTTTACGTGCTGAATAGTAGACTTTATCCAATTTAGCGTGGAGGCTTTAATGTTTACAAAAGTAATGGTGTATTTTATGGCTTCCTATGGCACAATGTAGGTTTCTAAGTATATGTTGTCTGCTGCCACTAAAAGTTACCTGATCAACAGTTTATAATGAGTGAGAATCCTCTTGAGTTTGATCTCTGCCTATTTTTCATGTCCTTGTTCTTTCTGCTTCTCCGAGATTTTATGCATTTTATGCTTTTTTTTTTGTCCTAACACTGAGTTTTGAGGTCAATTTCCTAACAGGTTTTGTTTGTTCTGGTTTTCATCTTTTAAAGCATATTCTAAATATTTTAGAAAGCCTTTACAGAAATAACCCCTTTAAAGTGGTGCATCTTTGTGCATGTAGAAGTATACTTTCACAAAGTTCAATATATTGGTATCACAATTTAAGATGTAGCGGTAGTATGCTTTTAAAACAAAAGCTAACAATTTATTTTTCATTATAGAAGAAACTAAAAGATACAGTCAGTTCAATTGGAAATAATTATTTGTAAATTTAAGTTGCAGTAACTGTATTTAATAACATGGAGGAATTGGTAGGCTTAAAACTGTAAGGATGGGACTCAAAATGTGTGGCTTGTAGTCATAGCTTTGTTACAGACTTCAAGATGAGAATATATGCATCAGGATTTCTTTGTAAACGGAGCTTTTAAGCAGATCTCTCTTGAAGTTCTGCTGCATCCTCCTGTATCTTCTGCATGTTTCGTGAAATTAATTAAAGAAGTTTGGGGAAAAAAATAGTCCTTTCAGTGATGTGCAGAATACTTGTCGATAGCTTTAGTCTCTTGCTTCTTGTAGAAAGCCTTCCTAGATTTCTCTGTGGAAGTTTTCACCCTTCGTCAAAGTTGTTAGTCCTTGAAAACTTTCTCTAATGATTGGAAGTCAATGTTCTTGATTTCTAGGTGTGACTCACAGAGTTTTTGAGAAAGGATATAGTAAGGAGGAGATAAAGTCTCTAGTAATAACATGCCTAACAGCTTTACCTTAACTCCCTAAAAGAACTGGTGAAATACCATCAAAAGGTATACAATAATCTCCACAACGTATACTGTAGTGGAGCAATTCCTTCCTCTGCTTCAGTCCTCCTGTGATGCCAGAACAAACTGGAAAACAGTGGTGGGGAACTGGTTTGTTCAGGAGGATATTTTACTTTCATAAGGGAAGAGATGGATATTTCTAAGCTTTTTCTGAGAAGAAACAACTATAACAGATTGCAGGGAAGCTGGAAGGTTTAGGTACTATGCTTCATCTGGTTCTCAATAAGTTGACAAGTGTCCTGGGTTCAGCAGTAGCAGTCATTTTTCTCCTTCTTAGTAGCTGCTGCAGTGCTGTGTTTTTGACTTTCAGCCTGGGAACAGCGCTGATAACACCGATGCTTTTAGGTGCTGCTCAGTAATGTTTAGTCTGACCAAGGACTTTCTGAGTCTCATGCTCTGCCAGGGAGGACAGGAAGCTGGGAGGAAGCAGAGACAGGGCACCTGACCCAAACTAACCAAAGAGGTATTCCATACCACAGCACATCATGCCCAGTATATAAACTGGGGGCAGTTTACCCGTAAGGGTGAGATCACTGCTCGGTCGGGCTGGGTATCGGTCGGCAGGTGGTGAGTGGTTGTATTCTCTTCCCTTATTATTTCCCTTATCATTATTATTCTTGGTGGTAGCAGCAGTGGTTTGTGTTCTACCTTAGTTACTGGGCAGTTCTTAACCCATGGGAGTTACATTCTTTTGATTCTTCTCCCCATCCCTCCGGGAGCAGGGGGGACTAAGGGGAGGGAGGGAGGGAGTGGCTGCGTGGCTGAGTTGCTGACTAGGCTTAAACTATGACGAAAGGAAACCTATAAAAATCCAGTAAAGAATAGTGCAAGAAAAGGGAGTGTGAGGGCACTCTGTACTTTGTTATGTTCAAGAATAATTCTCTAAGCAAAAGAAGGAGGTAACCTACCAGATAAATTGCATTTTGTGCTGTATTTTAGTAACACCACCTTGATTGTTCAAGTTGTAATATTTTATAAAAAGAAGAGAAAGACCAGCTTGAAAAATTGCTTTTCCCCCCTTCATTCCTTTAAGAATTAAAATGAATGTGCTTGCATTTACACTAAGCAAACTAGGAATGCTTATTAATATGTAGTTGGTAGTAACTTTCTTCTAGAAACAGCTAAACTCAAAAGTGGAAGAATCATTTTCTGTGATCTTGCCTGTTTGTTAGCTTCTGTCTGTGCAGCAAGAGATTCTGCCCGCAGACATGTGAACTCAAAACTGTAATTCAGACTTAGAGGTACAAAAATATTCAAGATGCATTTTCAGGAATATTAATTTTAGGGAGGCATAATATCTTTTAAAATGAGAAAGGACTGGGAGGACTGGGAGTCTGAAAGTTCCTCTCCTGAGAATACAATACAATAGATGCAATTATTATGCAGACATGCCTCTGAAGAGGAGACTGTGGCAATTATCAAACAAAATTGACTTTTACATATGCATCTGTATCTTGAGAAACCAGTTGAGTTGCAACCTGTGCTAGCAGGAAAGTAGGAAAAGAATGAATGTCTGTGAAAATATTGTTCTATGATGAAAAAAATTCAGCATTCAGGCAAATCTGGATTTCTCAAGTAGCTAATTGTGTTTCAACAGGAAATTTATAATCTTCTGAATTGGGTAATCAGTCACGTGTTTTTTACTTCCTTTCCTAAAGTTCTCTGGAGAAAATGTGAAATACACATTATTCAGTGCATCTCTTATTTCGTTATGAACAAGAATAATTTCTGCCTTTTGCAGCCCTAAGAATCACTGAGAGTAAACCAAGAAATTTATTTACATATTTTTTCTTTCCTTTTTTTCCCTATTCAAAAATGTATTTAGAAGTAAACTCCCCTTCAATATGTTTTGTTAGGCATGGGTTCGTACTGAATTTGGAAGTGCCATTAATAACAATATAATGGGGCTTTAAGGAAGACAAAATACTGGTTTTGACACGAAAGGTAATATATTTCCTAATGAATATAGGCTGGGTTTTCTAGTAGGGCAGTTTCCCAGTGATATTTAAAAGGAAAAAGCAGTGCAAGGACTTCAGAAAAGAAGAATTAGAGGTAATTTTTAAAGACCTTGTTATTGACATATTTTAAAATACCATATACAGTATTTAAAAAATATTTCCATCTATCCATTATTAATACAGTAATTCTGCAAAAAAGAAAATGTGAGTGGAAAATGCATCTTGACCAGCTGATTTAATTGGTGCCAAAAGATTAAATTAAACTTACTTAAAGTCAGATTAAATTTACTTTCTAAGTAAATTGACTTGGAAAGTTAAACATTCATATTTTAGAGTAGTTTCTTGTTCTATTATCTGTGCTATATACGTCATCTATTACTAATACACACATCCTGAAAATATGCATCAGTACGTATTATTTAATATAAAGGGAAAGTTAGTATTTATTTCTGTTCTACTTTGTATAAAATTTGACTGATGTCCAGGTATGAGTTTGATATACTGACACAACAGCGAAAAGAAATCCTGTCCCATGTCAGCTTATCAAACACACTGTGGACAGCATGTCTTCTAGCTTATGCCATTCTACCAGGTTGTACCACACCATTGAAAGAAATTCCATGCATCAAATATGAAGACTGTTCAGTGAAACTCAACCTCAGTATTTCCAGATGAATTTATACAACATCTGAAAAGACTGAGGTATTGTACCACTAAACTAGGTAAATCAATTAAAAAAAAGTAAAATACAGGATGAAAGCAATGGGAAAAATCACAACATTATTTACCTTAGCTCTTTTGTAAGCCAAGTGCACATGAAATATTTGAAAAATCTAAAGAAGAGATCTTTCATTGCTGAACAGCATAAAATTTTGAGGTACAATTTTTTCTACAATGAAACAAAAGCATAAGACAAAAGCATAAGAGATTACGGTTATATTGTATTTTGGCTTTTTTGCTAACCCCCACCCCAGATTTCCACTCCACCCACTTAAGCTCTTCAAGCTCTCTTCTCACTGACTCTGTTTAAGGAAACTCTACTCCACTTGTTTTTTCTAGACACATTTGGCATCCAAAAATATCATACAGACCTTCCTTTGGAATTGTGCATACTTATCATTTATACAGTCTGTCAACTGTATATTTATACTATGCTCCCTGAATTTTATTGAATGCTTCAAAGCTATAATGATATTTCTCAAACTGTCTAAACATTAAACAAGTATAAAAATGAAAAACTGATCTTTGAAAGTTCAGACTTGCTCATGCTGTTATTTTTACTGAGGAATTTAAACAATAAAATTGCAAAAGTAATTAAACAGATGACATCTACATGCACAGCTGCAAACTTCAGCTTGGTTTCGTTTTATGGGGTTTTTTTTCAAGAGAGACTGAAATTACTTTACAGTTTACCATACCATACCTTATCATCATAGAGATCATTCATACTGTCTTCCACATACAACTCTGGAAGACAACTGCGCTGCCGAAGTTCTTCAGCTTCTTTGCAGGCAATTACTGTACCAAAGCCTTTGGAACAAGGGGCTACTTTTAAATGTCTGGTCACCTCACAGGATATGTAGAGCATTTCCTGCCCGTAGGACTAGAGGAAGGAAGCATACGGCCAAAATGTTTGATGTGTGATCTACTGTGATTCCTTTCATGTGTTTAGTAGCTTTTATATGATCAATGTAGTGCTACCAATCCTGACCTTGGTGTGGTCCAGTTCACTAAAATCTGACCTTCCTAAATGGGTAGCAAGTGGAATTATAGTAACACCTACTTGGCTCCAGCACTGTAATTAATGGGTGCAGGGGGCTGTTGTTATTTTTTCCTCTGAATATGTACCTGCTTGGTTTAAAAATAAGAATTGTATCTTGATAAAAGATTGCAATAGTTAATTTTTATATGGTTTTTTATGTATTTGCATTCTTAAAGCACTGCATATCGGATGATCTCAAAATGTTTTCTATGCAATTAATCATATTCACAACATCATTTTGGCTTTGTGCCCACAATGTATATGAGTAAACTATTGAAGAAGTTGATTTTGCTGCTTAGTCACATAATAAGTGAGTTTAGAGAGAACAGGAATGAAATCTGCCACTCCTATTTTCCTTTGTCATTTTCTAGCCTTACATAGAGGGAGACATGTCCTGCAGGTCCGCAGGAGTTCTGCCCTTGTCTCAAACCTTCTTGAGCACAATATATGAAGACCTGACAGATTTAGCTCTTCTGTGTATCCATGCCCCCAGTAGATTTGTCACCTCAGGTTCTGACCAAGACAACATTTTCTGTTCCTTTTGGGACAGCATCAGATGCATGTGCAAAGTAGGCACAAACCATTGAATCCACTTCTCCAGATTTCTTCTTCTCTATGTTCAAAACCAAATTTTTTTTCTCTTGCATTATGGTAGCTCAGTGAACATCAGACCTTTTTAAAATGGTTTTGGGTGAAAGTAATTATCTGTGTGACTCAATAGTTGCAGTTAATAAAACCGGTCAAATAAAGGACACAAAGTAGTTTGCCAAAAGAACTGTTGTGTTCTACATTACCTGCTGAAAGATTCAGGTGGGATAGAAGTAACTTACGGAAGGAGGAGACAGTTGAAATCATAACCCCTAAGGTGCATTTCAGCTGTAAAACAGTGTTTATGCTAGGGATAGAAAAGTGATGAATTTGACTTACTCTGGTTCCCTGGGTTTTTTTGCCAAAAGGATTTTGAAAGCTGACGAGTTCATACATAGCATGTATGCTTAAGATTAGGCCAATTCTGTTGTGGTTTAACTTACTTTCAGCCTCCTAGGAAGTATACAACTAATAAATTGGGGGCATACTTAGGAAAATAGTTGATATGGAAACCCAGAAATTAGTGTTAATGTAAATGACTGTATGCATTTAATTTCTTTGGGAAAAGAAATTTTGATCCTTGTATAAAACTGGCTGGATGGACTTTCTGAAAGCAGTAATTGGGTTAGTTGAAACATCAAGGCAGTAGTAACTAATCCTTGTATTTTACATGTGTGCGTAAAATGTGTATCTTGAAAGGGGTAATCTCTAGAAACAGAAATTATTTGCTTGGGTTTCAATGGTGTATCTGAAAGATCAGGGGAAGAGTTTTGTATTGTATGTAGGAGATCATTAATAGTAGAGAGGGAAGAAGAGAATGAAAGACCATGAAAATGCAAGTTTTATGTTAGTGGGAAAGTATTAGGCTGTGATAACCCAAATCAGTACAAACAGCCAGTCCTTGAGATTCTACAGAATTGATTGAATTGAGAAGGTCCAAAGGACAGATAAACCTTATATCAGCAATGCAATGCACCAGTACCTTGTGTCTGAATAGTACCTTTGTGTATTTTGCTGCATCTAAAAATGTATGTCAAAGACTGACTTCATTGTGATTTATATTTAAAAAGGTAAATTTATGAGGGGGAGAAAGCCAGTGTCACAATGATGAGTATCAGGTTGGCACTTACAGCCACAGTTTGCTCTAAGAATTTGTTTCACAAGGTTGTGGTTGTGCTGAGCCAGCCTCAGGAATATAGTGCTGGGTGCAGGTTAATGTATGTTATTAAACTGCTCATAAAAAAACAAATGGAAAGTATTCGTTGTGCTCAAGTACAGGAGAGAAGCATTCATTATGCAGGTGAAATTAGTCTCATATTCTGTATTCTAAATACTTCATTTCATTACATACTTCATTGCATACTTCATACTTCATTGCATTACATACTTTCATTTCCTTACGTACTTCATAGATTTCATAAAATAAGTACGTTTTTCTTTATTTTCAGTAATATTTAAAAAAAACCCCATAATATTTACTTGTATTAGAAAAAGTATGTAAATAGTCACTGTGTCATACAATAATCTGTGTGGGGCTTTTTTGTGTGTTTTGTTTTTTAAAGAATTGCATACAAATTGATGAAATAATGCCTTGAAAGAATAATAAATGACACAGTTGTTGTGGTTAGATCTCTCTATGTGGAAAGTTGACAAACACATTCTTGAGTTTTAAGAAACCACATTTAATTTTGAAATAGCACTACTGACATAACAGATTTTCAGTGTATTTCTGCTAAGCATGGAAGGAAGTTCTTAGGGCTACTGAACAATGCCATCACACTGCCTCACCAGGAATGGTGTGATCAAAACGGCCTTCCTGCCATTCACATGACTCTGTGGGTAGATACAATTAATTACTGAATTTTCTTAACTGCTAGCATACTCCATTAGTGACGATGCAGTGGTATTAGCAGTTTCAACCATGTTTGGATTTGGGCAGCACTGGGGCTGCACCTTGAAATTGATTGCATACCTGTACTTGTAGATCGTATGCAGTGCATGCATCACAGGTTGGGATGTGCTGCTTTAAACCTTATTTATTGTTTGCTTGTTAGCATCAATAATTAACCAAACTGCAGAATTATTAAATTCTCTATGGAGACAGCAGTTATATACTAAATAACTATTCTGGCATAAGACAGCAACCTAAAGTGGAACAGTAGATTGGATGGCATCTGCAAATAAGAAGCTTAAACTTCACTCAGATGTCTGAAATCAATAAAAATAGACTGAAATTTGATGTGATCAGAGATTCAAAGCAAATAATAACTAAGATACCCTTATTCCCTTGTTTTGAAAAACAGTGACTAGTTCAATTGTGCATTTTTATTATAATATCAAGTGAGCAGTGCACATAAAGCTGTACTGTTCCCAGCATAGGAAAGGCAGGATAATTTTTTGGAAGATTTGCTAGTGCTTATTAGCAAATGACAAATGGTAGTAGGAGACTCCTCTGGTACTGGTAAAACCAAATGGTCTCACCAGCTTCCACTCATTCAGTAGCTCTTGAATGTTTTGTTAAAGCTGGGCATAACTATTTCCCAAGCTCAGCTCAAGATCTGAATATTTCGTAAAATCTCATCTAGTAGAATTTAGAAGAATCCACAAGTAACGTGGTTCACTCAAAAATGCTTTCTCCTCACTTGTAAGTATTTTAAAAACAAAGAACTGTACTGAAATTCCACGTTAAAAAGATCCATCATCTTGGAATGTTCTTTTTAATTTTTATTCTTTAATAAATTTGAATAGTGCAACAATTGGCTCACAGTAAATATGTGATACTGGTACGTTGCTGTTCTCTTTGATGACTTGAGCATGACATCCTTTATCTATTCAGTAGATACGAATTAATCTTGCTTTCCCTTAAGGCTGCTCACATGAACCTGGTTGAAAGTGCAGTAAATTTGGTGGGTTGAAGTCATATAAATTTTGGTGGCTCTGGCTAAATTTTGAAATATATTTGCATACTCCCACTGAATTCCATGGGAAAGAGGCAGCTGGATACTTCTGAAGATCTGGGCTTAAAATAATGCTTATTTCTAATCAAGAATGGCAAAATTGATGCCTTTTCTTAATTTTGTATCTTAATTTAGATCTGATTGGTCTGATTTTGACCTTTGCTGCTGATTTTTTTTTTCCTTTTTTTAATATTTTTTTTTTCCTTTGGCATTACAGGAAAGCACTGAATCTAGGAATACTTCGAGACCCTGGATCAGAGGTTGAAGACAGACAGTACCAAATAGATCTTCAATCTATAAACATTGGTACTGCTCATTGGAATCAGTTGAAACCAGAGAAGGAAAATGGAAAAGGAGGGGTTTTGACAGAGAGTGAAAGAAATTCTCAAAATCCAGCACTTGAATGGAACATGGCCAGCAGGTAAGAAGTTTTTTTAGTTTATTCTTTTCTAGAATTACATAGCACGAGCACTGCAGGTACCATTTGCAGCATATCTGAATCAAATAATTCTGTTTTGGTTTTGTTGTACATTACAAGGACATTTCCATGGAGTTTTGTATTCTACATTTGCAATGCATATTACTATTATGGCTAAACTTCAGTCACTGTCTAGTTGTTGTTATTTGTTTCCATTATAAGCACTGAGTGGCTCACTGTACATCCATAACAGTAATCTCAGTGGCTGAGACTTCAGCTTCTCAGTCTACAAGCAGTGGGAGGTTTTGGATTTGTTTTGGGTTTTTTTTTAAACTTCTTTTGTTTGTATTTTTACAAAGCTTGAGGAAACCAGCGCAGACATTTCTGAGTTAGAGGAGTATAAAGTTGAACTTTTACCATTGGTTCTGAACTGGTTTTTACACTTCTGTAACTAAAACCAGATGAATTTTGAGAATGAGAAATTTCAGCTGAGTCTCCCTTATTGTGTATTGTATGATATGTGCATGCAAAGCCCCACCCTCTAGCTAAACAGGGTTGAAAGATAAAGCATTAAAATACATTTGCACAGTATTTTAAATTTTAATGTTTTTAAATAACCAATTTAAAACCTGAATTTTGTATTTGTGAAATTTTGAAAATTTTTCTTTAGTTTTAATATGTTTTTTATACTTAAAAATTCATACAGGTTGTTTAAAACTAATTTGTATAGACTGTGTAGCAGTTGAAGTTCTCTCTTTAACCTGACTGGAATAATGTCTGATGGGCAAGAACAGGCTTTCAAAAGTAATTTTGTGGATTTAGATGCATTTCTGCTCGAAGATGTCTGCCCATACATTTATTCATTTTCATTTAAAAGACCTTTATATCTAATTCATACAAAACCAATACTATTTTATGAAATGCGTGCATAATTTCATGGTTCTTAAGATACTTGAATTGAGGGATATGTTCCTAAAAGTGATACAGAAAAACAGGCAGAATCATAAGGAAAGACAAAAATTGAATTATTGCTGGTTTAATTTTTGAAGAAAGGCGGGAGATGAGAGGACTCAGAGATTTTTCTGGAAGTGTAGCAAGCTGTAGCAGAAGAAGCTACCTGAGGATGGCAGGCAGACTGAGCTTTGTAAGTGTTGTGTTTATGAACGACCAAGAGAGCAAATAAGCTCACTCTGGAGGAGCGCATGCAGGAAAAAGATGTGATCAAGAATGAATTCCACTTTATCACTGAAAAACAGAGAGCGGGAAAAGCAGATCTAACCAAAATAATGATAAAACCACAAGGAGTGGCAGGAGTACAGATAAAAATTTAAAGAGAGTAATGGTATCTGTTCTTAATTTACAAGATCACCTGGTTCTTTTCTGTCTTTTAACAATTTATTTCCTTTTTTTTAGCTAATGTAATTCGATAGACAATTTTTCTTTTAAATTCTCAGTCTTTGAAAAAATACGTATGACGTTCTAGTGGGCCTCGATGTTGGGCAGGTTGCCCATGAAGTTATTTCTCACAGAACAGTGTAGAGCCACTGGCATTTCTTAAAAGATAACATTAATCTCCCAAGGAGATAGTTGAGCTAACTGTGCAAAACCAGCCACTGAGGAATTGTCTTTCCTTTTCCTTCCCATTGGTGACTGAAATCATATTGCCAGCATACTTTGGTCTGAGCTTTGTGGTTAATAGATTTGAATAGGAAATTTGGTGGGATCTCTGAACAGCTGTTAAGATAAGAGAAACAGCTATTGCAGATAATCTGAGTTCTCTCCTTTTTTTTTTTTTCCGTTATAACTGCTTGTACATTCTTCTTTTCCTCAGTAAATGTCCAAAATAAACTTTCATTAGAATATATTTGACAAACAAGTATGTTTGCTTTGAAATTGCTTTCGAATGAGTCTCCTACTTGGGTTTTAATCTCGATCAGTTGTAATTACCTTTCCCTTTGTGGTATGCAATACGGTATTTTAATTCCAGCTTGAAATTGTTTAAAGAGAAACTATGAGTGTTTTCTCATCCTTTTGGCTTAAAATTTTACACATTTACGACAGTTCTTTTTCAGGATGTTTGCATTCTTGCCTTTTAGTTGGCAGTCAGTTTTGCTGCATCTGGGTTTATTTTATGATCTGTGGAAGTGGTGTGCTGAGAACTGGAAGAACCTACATTGAACTCTGCCATCCACTGAGAGTTTTCCAGCATGCACCAAGAGGGTGGCTGGATGGTGTTTTACATCATGCTTAGTGTTTCCAGGATGAAGTATATCTTAAGATTTCCTGCAACTGCCACAGAAGCTTTATTCTTTCACCTATTTGTAATAGTGTTTTCTTTTTTAATTCTTTAAGTTCCTTGGACATGTTTAACCTGTAACCTAATGAATGATTTTTACTGAGTTATTTTAGAGTTAATTTCTTTGTTTGGTTTTAATATATTTCTGTTTGGTTTTACTTATGGTTTAGGCCCAGTGTTATGGTTTATTAGGCTCACTGGGTTTTAAGATTCTTTTTTGAGATCTGCTTCCATCATTTTTTAATTCTTAGGTGCTGTGTGGTGCAGTATGGAATCCAACCTATATCCATGTATTTCATACAGTTACTTTACAGAAAACTATTCCTATTCCTAAAAGCATTAGTGTATTTATTTTTTTTTTTAATTAAAGTTCTAAAAATTGTGAAAAAGGCTATATTGTAATTTAGCCTACTGGTTTGAAATTTGGACTTGTTTCAAAAATTTGCATGAAAACCAAATAATTCCAAATATAATGTCTGTGGATATACAGACAGATGTGAAAGCTTGCGACATAACTGATCATTTAAATGCTTTAACAATCTTTACACAGAAAGTCAATCCTTCACATTTTCCCACCACTTTTTCAGAGTTCACTGTTTCTAGTACTTTACTTTTGCATTGTAATTTGGAAAGCAAGGAGTCCTGCTTTGAGACTAAGTGTTGAATATTTCAGTGTTTTTAGTGTAAAATTCTTCGGGGGGCAGCTATTGTGAACTGCTGGTATGTTAAAATTCTTGGGGGGGGAGTTATTGTGAAGTGCTGGTGTGATGCCTCCCATGCCCCTGCAGGTCACCTCAAGAAGAATGGGGGCACTGGAGCATTCTGGTAGGGTGGGTGCTGTCTCTTAGAAAAAAAAAAAAACCAAATGCTGTACTGTACTGAGTATGAGGGAATCATAACTCTTGCCATTATGAAATGTTTATACTTCACTGTAGATGTTATAAAAAGCTCCCTAATGGTGTAATATATAAAAAGAATACTGGAAACAGTCAGACAGCTCTAATAAGGTTATGTACAAATGAAACCTGTCCACATTTATTCCCTTTACCAAGCAGCATGTGGGGAACTGGGAGTACTTAACCAAAAGAAGTTTTCTTGATTGAAAACTGCTTTTTCAGCTTGCAGATCTCCTCCTCCCTCTCCCTCCTCTCAATGGAAAAAACAACAGCCCTGAAGGAAATAAAGAAATATATCCTCTCTTGAGGCCTCGCCCCCGTCCCTGAACAATCCTTCTGCAGCTCCCACCAGCAACTTCTGCTTCCTGCAGCCTGAATAAACTCAATTTAAAAAAAAATTAATTGAGCTTAAAAGCATTATTTCTCTGTGTGGTAATGAATTGAGTGTGGCAATATACTGCGTTACAGTTTTATCCTTGGCATGCCACCATCTGGAACAGCTCTCTGCGACTCTCATTGAGTACGTCAGGGAGCCAATGATCTGTTGTACAAAACTGAACAAAATACTGCTCTGGCTTTACAAGGATCCTCAGAAAGGTTTCCTACAGATCTTTCTTTGAGTAGTTTTCATTTTCATGTGTTTTGGAAGCTGAAGTGTAGCTTGCAAAGTTCTAAGAAAGACCAGATAAAAGTGATCTGTAGATCCATCTGTAGGGAAATATGGCCTTTCCTTGTGAATCTTTTAGAATATAATGCATTTATATAATAATACATTTATATTTACTCCTGTATTTTAATTCCTGTACCTATTGTTCCTGAAATCATGGTGTGTTCATATTGTACAAAGCCTTACTCAGTAAGTTGGAATATGTTATTTTATTGCTCCACAGCAAAGGAATGCTGCATGGCATTTTTAATAAGATGAAAATTAGTTTTACTGAGCCATAATTATATAACAATACCCATTCTGTACAGCCAGATGTTATATGTTTGTTCATTGTCTAATTTTGCTCATTAAATAGTCCTCACATTGATGCTATGTTTCAGTGTCCCACGATGTGTCTTTGCAACACCTCAGAGAGCTGAAAGGATATGAACTGTTTTGCCCACTGGGAGCTGGAGGTTTAAGGCATGATGGTGTTACTAGTAGTTAGATATCCTAATACATTTGTGAGTCAGTGATTAACTGATTTATGCAACTACATGGGAAACCTGCAAGTCAAAGTTCTAAGTTAGCATGCTAACCAACGTAACATTTTTGGTTTTGCATGCCTCGCACTACAAGAGAACTATTTGATTTTGTGGCCTATTCCACACTAATACTTGGAGTTTTTACCTTTCTAAGTTGCAAAATTCTTTGTGAGGATGTATCTCTCTGTAGACAGTAAGCTTACATGGCATAAATGAGCTACTGATGGTCATTCATGAATTGAATGTAGGAGTTGCTTCCTGGCTTGTGTATTTTTTACGTATATAAGGTCTTAAACTCTAGATTCAGTAAGGTATTATTAATTAAAAAAATATAATTAAGTATAAGGCATTTCCAGGTTTCCCATCTAGGTTATGTTTAGCTCTTACTGGCCAGTGTTTTTTGTTTGTTTTGATTATGTTTTTTCCACATAAGAGGGCCAAGTTGTAGTCCTTCTTGTGCATTTTCACAGCTTATCCAGTCTCACATCATCACATCTCTTAATTAGTGTAACATCATCTTTTTGGCAGTACTTCCTGCTCATATAACTTCAATGTGCTTCTGAGAGGATGTAATCAAATACTGATGATTTGATTTGATGTAATCAAATGTTGTTGCTTTGATTACAAGATTCTGTTATTTACTTTTTCCTCTCTTCTTTCCACAGCATTTTCTGTCATATTAATTATTACATATGTCTTTGCTTTCAAGGTACTTCCAGACTCCTGTATCTATCCATTTCCCTTTACATGTCTTCTCACATTTATTTTGACACATCTATGCTCACTGCTCATCAGACCTCATCATACCAGTTACCAGGGCTGCCACATTAAATTTTTGAAGAATCACTTTCTTGCTTACACGTAGGCTAACCTGTATGTTATAAAAGCATTTCCTGTGAACATTCACAAAGTTACTGCAATGTCTTCTTCGAAATCCTTCCAAAAAATTCATTTCTACTATACTGTAATATAAAAAATCATAAGACAGTTTTCAATTTGCCACTGTACAGATATTATTACCTATGGTGCTGTTAGTCGTTCCCTTGTAGTTCCCTGTGTGTGAGCATACTTTTTTCTTATACTTAAATTGTAAGCCTTTGAGGGCAAAGACCATTTTTGTCCCATGCTTTTATAGTGTGGATCTGTGGTCCATAACCAGAGTTCATGTGATCATGCAGATATAGCCCAAATTCAGCACAGAGTAAAAGGCACTTCCAGGCCTGATCACAACTGCTTTGCTGCCTTGTTCCTTTGTGTTAGCATATGGTCTTTCAAATGTGCTGTACTTTTAAGTATAGATGATCAACTGCTTTAACATCTCTAAAAGTACTAGCTTTTTCTTTTTTTTCCAAGACAAATATATAACAGATGCATAAATGAACCATGGAATGAATGTGCTGCAGACATAGAGCCATCATTACGCTCTTCACAATCAAGTTTTTTCATAAGCTCATGTGGCGTACACCTGTGTTAAGTTAATGGTGCACTTAGGTGCAGTGTGGAAGACTTAATAATTCAAAGTGGAATTTGTTTCTTTGTTCCTTTTGTGCTCTTTCTCATATCCTCCCCATTCATTATTTACTGTGCTCTGTTTGCCTTCTGTTTGTACTTACAATTGTTTTGCTAATACTTGATTTGGCTGAACTTCAAATTCACCAACTAGAAATATGGAAGCAGGACAGGGATACCACATAGGATGATTTAAAAAAAGAAAATAAATCAGCAAGCTATCTATATTACAGAAAATGTGCCTTAATATTCACTGTACTGAGTACCTACTAGAATAACATTTTAAAATTAAGAAATGAGAAATATATATGAATTGAAAAATAATTTAAATGATTGAACAGAGCTAAGTGTGCATTTGGGGTTCAACGGGTAACTTGCTATTACAGCTCTGTTTCATATATTACAATCATACTTACTAGCATTTTTATGCCTCTTCAAGTAGAAGTTTTCTAATGCATAGTTGTGTGTTCTTTCATAAAGTAGTTCTACTACTTAGTTCTTTCATTTTCCTCAAAAACAAAAGCATTTCTTTCTCATCCAATTGAAAAGGGAAAATAGGAATTGGATAGAAAGCCATCTGGTTTAAATTTAAAATGAAGGTGATGGCAGGGAGAGAAACATTTGTAGAACTTGCAAAATCTAAGACCATTTTCTCAGTTGAAGGTGTACACTAACCAGTAATGGCTCTGCTTTTTTAATTTGGGGATCCAATTGGACTAATCTTGATTTAAAAAACATCATTAAAGATCAGCAGAACTACAGCTGACTAGAAAGGTAAAGCTTTTAATGTAAGATGGTAGGTTTCTCAAACTCAGTAATTGGCTTGCTCTTAAGCGTGTGGCATACTACATACAGTAGCATGCAGCCTGCCCGGCAGTGTTTGTGAAGGTCATTTGAAGCACAAGTTTATTAGACTTGTGGTCAGTAATTACTAGATCTGTGCCCTATAGCCTTTGCTGTTAACTTCTGTATGCTGTTGCCCTTAATGAATTGAAAAGGCTTCAGGCCTATCCACGTCTGATAGTTCATATTCCCTTATAGATTACCATGCTTTCTACCTGTTTTAAGGACACTTGAGCAAATTGTTAGTAGAATTTGGAACATCAAAATAGTCTAAGCAATAAATTGTCATCTATGGATTTTGAATCTTTTGAAGTTGACAGAATTACAGTCACGCTATGATACCTATTAGATTTATTTTTGGCATAACTTTTGGCCTACAAACCATCATCATTTGAGATTGCTTACTTTTCAGCAGAATCTGTTTCAGAACCATTACCTTTACTATATATCAATACCAGTCTTAATCAAGAGATTTAATTACCTATTCCACATGCAGTCCAGAGATTTCTGCATAGACAGGCATACAACCATATTTAATGACATTAACAAGGATAACTCTATATGATGGTAAAGACTAATTGTCTAATTGCACCGTATACGCACCTGGCTCACTTGTGTGATTTATGCTGATGTTCAAACCACCATGTGTCCACTACTGGCGATAGAGAGATAAAAGGAAATACATGGATACCTAACTGACATGCAGATATATCTGAAGAATTCTGCATAGATATATTTTCTTCTTCTATATGGCAGTGTAGTTTGGTATTTTCTTTTATACCATGATAGATACCTGCATAATTTAGTGTATACTTTTAGCTCACATTGTTTCACAGTTGATAACTTTCTATTTTGTAAGCATAGCAAAACTTACCGTGGACTAAAACTTGTTAGAGTTTTTTAGAGTTCTCCTTGGTGAAATGCAGATATTTAGCATTTCTATAAATGATGTTAGGTGAAAAGAATTATCTATTTTGATAGAAGGGTTCTCCCAGGAATTTGAACTGTATCCTCTTTTAGGGCTGAACACATCTTGATCTCATTACATTTTTTTTTTTTTCCTGATCAGAGGCTCTCAGATGGCATTTTGTGGCAATAGTTTATTTAACCTGACCCAGAAGATTCTGGCTATTTGGAATGTGTTGTCATAAGCTATTAGAGATCCATCTATAACAGAGTTGTGCCTCTAGGCTTAGCATTTGGTTAAAAGGAAAAAAAGAGAAAGAAAAAGAAAGAAAAAAAAAACTGAAGCCAAACACCCAGCTGGAAAACAAATGTAATTATCAAGTTCAATGCACGAATATTATTGGCAAGCAAATGGTGATATTTAGATTGAAAGGTATCAACAAAGAAAAACCAATGACAGAAGCATTGAAGATGACTGGCATGTCTCAATTTTCAAGGCATTTTAAACACTGTGGGCAGTAGTTACTATAAATTTAATGTGTGAACCCCTGAGTTTCATGAGATTTGCTAGTTTAATATTTCATGTCTTTGATTTTTGTGTCAGTTATGTTGTTGCATGCAGAATATTTTCACCACAGTCTTTGACTACCATGAATTCAAATATTGTGCAGGCTTCAGGACAGCTTCTTATGAAATTAAGGGCATGCACAGGCAAGTTTGAAAAATGCTGATAATAAAGTTTGTATCTTTGTGCAAATGATTACGTATAGTTCATTAAACAGTGGAAGAAGCAGTGTCAAACTTGTCTGTCTGGAGATGTGTTGAAGAGTCAAATACTTAGACATACTTTTTCTGTGAAATGAAGATAGAAGTCTGCCTGCAAGACAGGAATTAACATGATATATAATGAAGATGACATTTAATGCATGTTGAGGAAGCAATCAAGTGCCAAACTAGTGTTGAAGCAGTTTTGTACCTATATTGAATGTAAAGAAGAATATAAGAAGCTTTTCCCCCTCAACAATATATAATGTAATTTCATCTCTTGTTTGTTTGTTTTATTAGCATAAGGCGACATCAGGAAAGGAGAGCGATTTTGACTCCAATTCTAACAGATTTCACAGTTCGAATAACAGCAGCTCCTGCAATTATTTTTACAAAAATTGATGCTGCAGAGAATTTACACCAAGAGGTTAGTACAAAGCATGAACAGAAAAAGCATTACTTTTAATATGTTGATAATCTTAATTTTACTGTTCTACTATTTGCAGTGTGCCGGTGTGTTTTCAAATACAGAGATCACCCCGGCGACAGGGGGAGGGGTGAGGGTTTTAATAACTAGCTGAAATGTTCTTTCTCTAGTGGAGAAATAATTTGTGTATAGCATTTGATATTCAAGGCAGCCTGTCTAGAGGCTGATACGCCTGTTTGCAAATTGGAAAATGGGAATCCTTTAATGATTATCAGCAGTATTTTTTAAAGATTTGTGATGGAAAGGTGTTGAGAAGAGGTGCTATTACAAAACATTCAGTGTATTCTCAAAGAAGCCTGAGAAAGCAATCTCTGCATTATCTGTGAGAAGAAAGTTGAGTTTCTTTAGCCGGATTTTTAAGCCCACGGATTGCCACAAAGTGTCTACTCCCAACCATTACTGTGAACACTTCATGGTACTCCAAATCTAGCAATTACCATTACCAGTCTGTGGGTCAGCTTGTTAGTGATTAGTCTATGAATCAACTTAGAGACAAAAGGCATCGGCTCACTTTGCGGCATTAGTTTGTAGCTCAAGAATTTAAAACATTTTATTTAGGGGAAATATCAGAAAGATTTTGTCTGTTCACAAGAAGTATTTCTTGTAACAGCTACCACCTGGGAAGAGCAAAACTGGTACAGGAGTTTAAAAGGTATTAGGTGTGTATCGTAATGTAAAATAGGTGGACATTGTTGGAAAATAATAGCTAATGGGTATAGAAAGAAAAAATGACAGCTTCGTATTGTGTGTAAAGGGTCATTACAAGGGCAGATGGAAAGTTATTTCATGTAGAAAATGAAATAGAAAGCTTAGGGGATGACTAGGATGCGTAGAAGTTATTTTAAAATAACTATCTCTGAGTTTTACTAATCCTTATGTTGAAGAATTTCAGTGTTTTCTGTACATACATTCTTCTTGTTACCTGTTCCCAGGGTGATGTTCCCTGAGGGAGAGGTCTAGTTTAGATTATGAAAAGCTTGAATGTTGTGCAATCTTCTGATGAGAACATGCAGTATTTCTACTTATTAAGCAATCCTTCTGCATTGGTTCTGGTTTTCATATTTTTATCACTTGCCAGCTGTGGTGAAAAGCTTTTTTTGTGCTAGATAACACCAATAAAACAGTGGCCATCCAGCTAGCTTTGCCAAAGTTTTAATAACAGTTTGCAGGCAAGAAGAAATCAATTAGCTTGGTTATCAGTGAGTTCCAACACAGGATTTCATTACAAATAAAGCAAATTTTATGTTTAAAAAAAGTATATCCTTTTCTTGAAAATAAAGGACAATAGGAATTATTGTCAAGGAAGTGTAAAACAAAATCTGACAGTCCACTGTTTGATACTACCAAGAGGTGGAAACGCCCTCACACATTAGATGCTTTTCTTGCAAAATTTGTCTTAATAGTTATACTGTTGAAAGCAAAGGAAGGAATAAGCTACATCCATTTTTAGAAGCCAGAGACACTACTTTCTCCTAAAAAGACCAAATTAATGCTGTATTTTATATAGTATTAATTTGTCATAATAAGTCAATATTGAAGCGTTGACTACAGCAGAGAATCACAATATGGTTACCTAGAAGCTGAAAATTATTTCCAGAATGGCTGTTATCTTGTATTTTCCCTTAATTTCTCAACAGGAAATTTTGGTGTGTGGTCATTCTTTGGAGGTAAATGTAACAACAAACCTGGATTTCTTCCTCAATGTAGCTCAAGTGCAACTTCTTCAGCAACTGGTACAAGCCAATATGGTTGGACTGGAACCTTCCAGTAGTACCACTGAGGTAGGTTTTTTTCTGGTTTGCTCTTGATTTTTTTAGAGTACCATAGCTCAGGTGTTTGCATCATCCAGATAAAATTATAAAGGTAAATGAAATACAAGTTTTGTTATTGTTTCTTTGGTCAGCTTTAAAATGCAATCTGAGTATTCTAACAGTAGGATGAGTGATATTTGAACAAGAATATTATTCAGTAAATTTGACTAAGGTGGTTCTACAACATCTTATGTACAGGAGAATTATGTAAACAATGAAGGAAAACAGTTTTGAGCTAAGTTTTTGAGGCTGTTTGGCATTTAACTTTTATTGAAGCTTCAGCATCTTCTTGTAAGTTCACATACTACACTGTACTTCACAAAAGCCAGGAAAGCATAAAATATTCTCTGTGGCTGTTACTCACATTAACTGTCTTCACTCAAGTCCCTAATATTCAGTTCACCTCTGAATATTCTTATACTTCTTCTGTTAAGAATGGGGATGTGTACATCATGAAGGGTCCTTTATCTTCTGAACAATTAATGTCTCCTTTTTTCTGCAGTCTTACTGCCTTCAGCAAGTATCTTTTGAATTTGTCATTCTTTATCTGGAAATTGATACCTCAGTTTGTGCTGAAGACCAGTCATCAACTGTGACAGATTTTAAATTAAATTTTTTACTTTTTTTATTTAATTGTTACTTTAAATTATTAAACTTCTGGGCTGATTCAAAAAAAGATACAAGGAAAGAAAGTTAAAACTTTGCCCTAAGAAAAAAAATGTGTATTTCTTCAAAAGCAAGGATCTAGTCAGGCTGACAGCATCTTTAAGACAATAGAAGTTAATGTGTGACAAGACACTAATTCCAGTGGAATAGCTGTTGGACCATTGAGAAATCTTCACAAATAGGAACAAGAGCTAAAGACAGAGTTAAAGAGGAATACACAAACAAGTATTCCTTTCAAAGAATGTGCTAATGGGAGACCTGAAAAAACTTTTCTTCTTCCTTTCCCGAATCTCTCAGATTCAGCATGCGTGTGAATCTGGGTGGAAGCGAGGAATGCTCTAGAGCAGCCAAACTACTTACATTCCTCTCTCCTCATCCTGTCAAAACCCCAAAAGTTGTTTGTATCTGCTAATCTAGGCATCACATCACCCGCTGCTCTTTTATCCCTTCCCAAGCATAGGGGGAAATAAAAGGCATTTTATTAACATGCTGAAGCATGAAAGATGTAGAAAAATGCAGTGTATCTTTCTTTTCCTTGGATACTTCACAGACACAGGGCCTCTTTTGGAGATGAACATTATAAATAAGTATATATGGGAATATCTTCAATAAATAATTTGTGGAACACTGTTTTCACATTTTCAGTGGAATGGATAGAATCAGAATATTTAAATGATGCCAAGAATTTTAATTTTGAGTTGGCATTGTGCAGAAGTGCTGCATGACTGATTTGACTGCATAAGCTTGAAAGCAATTTGCTGTGTATTTTCAGACAGGTTTTTTGTTGACTACATCCAAGATGCCTATTTGTTCTTCAGTAATATCTCACTTGAATTATTGAGGTCTCCTGTAATGAGTAATGGAATATTTCTTGTTCAAGGCGTTGGCTTCTCTTTAATAAGTTCTAGAATTTAATCTTGATTTACTATACTGAAAATATAAAATCCAATAGTTGGTTACTTTTTGTCCAGTTCTTTCTTCAGTGTTCTGTAGTCTTTTGTGCCTATATGAAACTGTCCCGCCCTCTGATATATGCACATTTATTATTATCCTCATGTTTCTTCTTTAGTTAGCAGAGAGAAACATAATACATTGATTGTATCCTGCTGTTCTCACATCTCAGTGAATGAAGTCTGAAGCCTGCACGTGGCTATTTGTACTTCACACCCACCAATTATTTCATAGCAAGAATTGAAGCATATTTTAGGCTACAAGATGACTCTGGAGCCCATTCTTTTGCTAAGAACACTAATGTCAAAGCTAGATGAGCTTTCCAGTGCATTGTTCCATCAAGTCTTTCTGTATCCCCAAGGAAGAAGGTTGCACCACACATCCAGATAATTGTCCTGTAATTAACTACCCTCTCTCTGTCGCATTTTTTGTATTTATATCCATTCAGAGTTTTTCTCAGTACAACTTCTATCCATTGCATCTCAACATTTCACTATACATCTTCAAGAACAGCTGACTTCATCTTTGTAACCTTGCTTAGGTCACTTTAAACAGCAATACTCCACCACTATCCTTAGCCTTCTCTCTTTCCATTTGAGCAAACTACCTACCCATTCAGTTCACACTAAATACAAGGCTGCTGTGGAAAACTCTCTAAACTTTCCTACAGTCAAAGCAAAGGGCATCCAGATTCAATCATTATAGGAGGCAATTAGATTGTGGGAAGGCATGATTTGCCTTTTGGTAGATGTGTTATTTGTTCCCCAAAACTTTTTTACCCTTGAAGTGCCTGTAATTTGCTTCTGTGAAAATGTGATCTGTCACTTTCCCAGGAACTACAGTGAGGTTGACTATCAAGTAGTTCCCTAAATCCTCCTCCTTGCTCTTTTTTGAAGATGAGCATGACATTTACTGTTTTCCAGATATCAAAGACTGTCCCAGACAGCATGTCCTTTTACGCATGATAAGGAAAACCCCAGCAGTGGCACTACCCAGTTCCTCAAACACCTTTGGATGTGTTATGTCTGATATTTTGAGAGAAAAATTGAGCTAAAGTTATCCACCCTCCAAAGGCTTTACTGAAGTGTTGCAAATTACCTAGGCTGTTGCATAGGTCACAGTGATACACTGAACCTGTGCTGTTTCTCCTGCTGTAGTGTTCATTGTGCAGTTGCATTCAACACAGTCTTATTCAGCAAGACAATTCATAGAAAACAGATTTCCCTCCCACCCACAGTGTCTATTTTCTTTGCAGATTTAGAGCTTCTTGTTTGTAATGTTTGAGGATTTTCACCAATATTTCTATTAGAAGCTTAAGCATGATTAACGGAAGAGTAGGAAGAAACTGTATTCCCCATGGGAAAGTACAAAATTAAATGGAGAAACCAAGCGAGTTTGCATTTCCAAATCAGAATGTATGAAACCTGTCTTCCAAACCTGCCCCAAGACAGCATGGCAATGATTTCCCCCCCCCCTTTTTTTTTTTTTTTTGAAGTTGAAAGGAATAGAATATTTTTGAATAAATATTATTTTAGTACATTACATCACTGAACTGTGTTTGCAGGAAGTACTTAGTTATTTTTGAGGGTATTCAGAACCTATGCATGTTACATACAGTGCTTCTCATAAGGGACTTATGAATGAATGAGTAACTACACAATAAACGGAAGTATGTAAAAATGGTGTACATGGGCATTCTCTGAATAGGAGAGGGGATAAAGGAATGCCTTGAATTTCTTGAGATAACTGACCGTAAGTGAAATTAGTTTTTTTGATTGTCCTGTTTTGTCTGCTAGAATAATAATATTGAAATAGATTCTTGTTAAAGATTTTGTAGAGTATTTGTTAAAAAGCATACTCTCATACCGAAATGAACTGTAACAGAAGCTGTAGGATTCAAGAGTTGCTTAAATGTAGGAAGAGAACAAGAATGGAAGTTTTTCATGTTTTTTTAATGCATTAGTGCCACTTTAAAGGCACTGCAGATGGAATACTGAGAAAACTCTCAGAAGTGCATTTGAATTTTTATAGATCTGACCACTGACTACTGAAAGTTACCAGAAATTCCTGTTTCCGAAGGAGCACAGCTGAATGAAAATTCACATTGCTAGTAGGACTTAGCCTTTTTAAAGAGAAAAAAAAAGGGGCAAAACTGAGCATATGGAATACACAGTCATTGTTCAGACTTAGTGGAAAGCTTTAGTGCAATTTAAGGTCTGAGCACCAGGGTTGAGAGACAAAAGGAAAGTTAGGTTGGAACTCAGATTATGAATGGAATTTTGTATGACAGTGATTTAAGGCAATGAGTGTATTTGCTTGGCTTTCCTTTAGGCTCTCCTGTTATTACTAATTAAGATAATAATCTAAATTGTGTAAATTTCCTGCAGGCAAGAGATGTTCAGCCACGTTTAAAGATGCGGTGTTTAACCTGTTTTCAGGAAGCCATTTTTACATTATGAGGTCTTATTTAAAGGAAAAGTCAGTAGTGATGAATTGTTTATTCATCTCATTGTATTTGTTTCCTGGTTGTGTCCGTTGAAACACTGTTATGCATATGTGTATAGTTATGGTTGATTTGCTTTTTAGCATACAAAGCTTAAGACAGGATAGAGTCATGGAATAATTCAGGTCAGAAGGGACTGAACAGAATTCCTATATTCCAGACCCTGCATACAGCACACCTAATTACATCAAGTTGCTCTAGGGCTTCAGTCAAGTCTTAAATGCCTTCAAAGATGAAAATTACACAACCTCCCTGGGCAGTAGTTGACCACCCAAATGTTTAAAAAAAAAAAATCCTAATATCTAATTGGAATTTTTTATGTTCCTTCTTGTGTCCATTGCTTCTCGTCCTATTACTGGGCATCTCTGAGAAGAGTGGCACCATCTTCTCTATGGACTACAATCAGGTAGTTGCACACATGCCCATGGATGCCGTCTGATTAAACTTTTTGTCATCATCTGATATTGCTGTCTTGATTTTGCAGCCATCTGGGCTCCCTCTGATATTTTTATTATACTGTGAGGACCAAAACTGGGCATAGTGTTCCAAATGTGATTTCATGAGTGCTGAATAAAGGTCAATAATCACTTCCCTCAATCTACTGACCATGTTTCTGTGAATACCATCCAAAATGCTGCTGGCCACCTTTACTGTCCAGGCACATTACTTGCTTAATGTCCACCAGGACCGCTCTGCAGCAGCTTCTGTCATTGCTGAGGTTTTTCCTTGTCCGGTAGAGGACTTCACATTTCTCTTGTTTAACATCCAAAGGTTCCTGTTTGGAGCATTCATCTACCCTGTCTAGGTCCCTCTAGATAACATCCCTGCTCTTGCACATAGACACTCTCAATACCCTCTGAAATTAGTCATTCCTCTAATTTTATATCCATCTGTCAGTTCATCCACCCAGACTGTAATGTCCAAACTTAGGTTCAGGAATTTTTCAGAAGTATTAAAAGCCTTGCCAAAGTTGAGTTCAATGGCTTCAACTGCTCTACCCATGTCCACAGATCCAGACACTTTATCATGGATGCTAATCAGGCAATATCATAGATACATGCTTTATGGGTTCTGAGGAAGGGCAAAGCATATCAGAAGCTTTGTTTTATACGTCTTAGCTTTGTTACTTAGCTGTGTTCATATTTTTTTACACTTAGGAATGCTTTGTATTTTTTCAGAGCCAATAATTGCTGCTGCTGGTGGTAAATGTCCAGCTATGAATATATAAAGCTTGACTCCTTTTCTGCTTGTCTCTAGCCTTCCTTCTGTAGGCTCCCTGCTGATTATTCCTTTAGCAAGGTGAGTACTCAAGGGTCCCAACTATATGAGCTGATGACAGCTCTTCCAGCAAGCAGCCCTTTGAAGCTAACCAATATTCCAAAGATAACAAAATATTTGGGGATTTTGCTTATGCTTTGTGGGGCAGGTGGTGGATTGTAAGAGTCAAATGCATGCACCTTGGCTGCAAGATTAACGTTTTGGAGCTGTGAAGCCACAGATATTGGAAAAGTGCAAACATCAAGGCTGAAGTAGAATCATCTAGAGTTGTGTAAACAATTGCAGAGATATACAAGGAGTGAAATAATTAAAAATTAAAGGAAACATTATTCAAGTTTGGATGTTAGGAAGAGTCGTATTTGGTGTAGAACACTGCTGAGGGGCATGACAAGAAGATGTTGGGGTCGTTTCACTGATTTTTCGTATCAGAAGTCTGAACATCTGCTGTGATTTTAGAATTGAATTGGTTCTAATGTTATAATCTCCAACTAGCCATAACAACCCCCTGTCAATTTCAAATCTATGTGATTTTGAGTTCGGTAAAGTCTGTTAATCTGCCTTGGATTTAGAAAAATAAGCCACACTTAGTCAAAATGGGAAAAAATCAGTGAATTGCATTCTCTAAAGCCTAAAAATCATCAAGCAGGTAAATCTGTTTTTATTAGGTACAGGGGAACTTCGGTGTATTAAGACTACTTGGGGCATATGGATTTACCAATAGTAATAAATTTTGTAATTCATTAATATCAAGTAGTCATCATATTAAGCCTACTTTAAAAACAACCATATATAAAGAATATCACATGACTAATTTTTAAACAAGTGTTTTCAAGCAAGTTGAATCTTTATACTTTTTAACAAAATAAAAAGCATTTTTTAAGGGGGCAGGCATTAACCACATCATTAGGAAAGCCAGAGATGGGGTACTGTTTGATCTATGTACATATTCTAGTATACCACCGAAAAAGACCCACCCTTAAGTCATGAAGCTAATGTAACATTCTTTCCTTTTCCCAGTCTTCTGACTCTCTTCCTGCTACCTCTTTCTTCTTGGTCTCCCACTGTCTACTGTAATCTTTTCTTCATGCAGAGTCACTCTGGTTTAGAAATTATGTGATGAAAGCAAGAATAAATGCAGTTTTGTGTCTTCTGAAATTATTTGAAGACTTGTCTTTTTCCTCACACAACAAGAAAAATTCTTCAGAATGTTATGGTGCCTTATGCTGTTGTGTGGGGTTTTGTTTGTTTGTGTGTTTGTTTTCCTTAGCTTTAAAGAAAGCAGGTCATGAAGAAACAGATCTGAAGATTTTCTTTGGTGCTTGATAGTTTCAATGGCAGATTTGCTTTTGTTCAGAATTTCCAAAATTTGCAATTTTTTTTCCTTTAAAATCTCTTCTTTTTTTCCTGGATAATCTTTGGGGAGGGATGGTGTACTTATTCCTTTCACTGCTTTTGTCACATATTATCCAGGTTTTTTGTTAATTCTAGGAAGCACCATTATAAATTTCCAGCTTGGTTCTTGTTTGTGTAAGTACCTGCAATTTTCACAAGTACTTCCTGTGACAAGTTCATCAATATTTTTGAATTCGTTGCACAGGACGTAGATAGGGATTTATAGAAAGGTTTCAGACCCAACACTAGATAAATATGATTGACATGCCTAGATAAATACAGTTCATATTTGCACATGGTATGGTAATGGCCATAGTGACTTAAACTGAGGGTCATTTATTTAGCTCTATATTAGCATATGAATTGGAAACAATATAAGGACAAATGCATTAATTATGCATCCCTACAATATTTTCCCAGCTGTAATGTAGTATTTGCAGCTTAGGCACTTGCAGAGATAGTGATGATGTCTATGTACATGATAGTCTTCAGTGTTTTTTTTCTCATGGATTTCTCCAGTTGCACTTGAAGCAAACTTCAGAGAACCAGCAGGTTTCTCAGCACCTCCTCTCTCTATTGCATCTGACTGTGGCTTATGCCTAGAAAGCTTTTTCTTCGGTATTTAACCTGTTTTGTTGGAAAGCAAGCAGTCTTTAATGGTGTAGTTGAACAGCTGAAGAAATTGTGGCTCTTCAACAGCAGGACTTGAACATTTTGCTTTTTATTTTTAAGGGAAAGAAATGAAATATTTTTATGCAAGCAAATTTAGTGTAATTAAAAAAAAATTGCTGTGATATTCCTGAATATTCCTGTCCGTATTGTTTTAAGTTGAATCCTTGCTGTTGTATAATTAATATTTCATTTGTCTTTTCTAATGTGTAAGCGAGGATATACTAAAAAAAAAGGGATGGAAAGTTTTCAAAAGGTTGAATTTAAGCAGATTGAAAGTGGGTGGTTATCCACATTGTATTACAGTTTTGGCACAACACTCATTAAGTAAACCTATGCCACTGAAATTAATTCACGCCCAACAGATGTTCAGTACCAGAAAGCGATACGACCTGCTTGACACCAGTTACTGGAAGGAAAACATTTTTTCCTTTGATGTTTTCCATTAGGTACCATGGATGTTACACATCTTACACACTGAAAATATAAATTATTTTCTTATATAAATTTTACATAAATGCACCCTCATCCTGCTGTTCAGCCAATATAATGAATGTTTTATAGAGAAAGACAGGGTTCTCCAACAGTGTGGGGGTTCATTTAGCAGTGGGCATTGCATTCAAAATTAAAGTAATTTTTGTATCTAAGTCAAATTGAAAAATGTTAAAACTATATAGTTAAGTTTTGTCTACAGGTGCAGGTAGTAAAATTGTAGCAGTAATTTAATGGGATGCTAGACATTTATCTTTTTAAATTATCATGATTATAGTAAATGGATTTTTTTTGAGCCCAGCTTTTAACCTAGAATTATAGGTACATATATGAATTTGAAGTGTAAAATTTCAGGTTTGATAGATTATAATAACAATCCATACTTGATTATCATAAACTTACGGATGGAGTTTTAAACAATAAAGTAAGTAAGTAAGACTGGAAATACCCTGAGTTTGCAAGTGCCTGTTTGTATATGTTAATAAACATTTGACATTTGGAGTCAGTGAAGCAATTGTGGTAGGATTTTTTAAGGTTTTAGACAAATAGGAAATTTGTATTTATTTGTGCTTTTCCTTCCCCAGCCTACTGTGGCAGCATGATGGTCTAACTCTGGGTTTCAAATAAAATTAAGAACTTAAGTTCAAGTGTTGCAAAGGCAATAATCTGCTTAGCATCCAGTCCAAGACAAAAAAAACGTGTGCAGCTTATTATTTGCAGTAATAAATAACTTAAGGGAATGTTATTACGTGTCTGTCTATGAGCCGTGATGCTCTTTCCTTAAAGAGAAGAGGAAGAATGAAATGATTGCTTTTTCCCATATTCTTTTTGGCTTATAGCAAATTAGTGCAAATCATCAGTATTGAAATGGGTAAGTTTTCAGTACAAAATACTTCTAACATTTTCTGTCTGGATATAAATTAACTATGTTTTAATCCTTGGTAATACCTGCTATGTTACATGTGAGAAATGCCTTGTACATGTTCTAAGGACTTTATATCAGTATATATCTGTAATTTAGAGTATACTTGTCCTTAATAACAGATATTTCTGTAATCCTTGTGTTTGAAAACATGACTAAAAGCTACTGATGTAGATTATCTGAGGTTGATCTTACTCTTGATAAAATGCACTGCTACTTGTAGTAAATGGGAAGATAAATTAAGGCAGTTATATTCTAGTAATGTATATGGCTTTCTTGATGACATTTCTAATGCTGGTCCTCTTAGTGCATAGTCAGGGCAAAACAAAAAATCTTCTCCCCTTAAAGAGCATGCAAACTGTAAATTACAAGTCTTTCAGTGCGTAATAGCTTTATTTTGCTTCCAGTTACTTCTCAAACTGAAAACATATAGGCCCTGTTTTTTAAAGACTTTCTGAAACAGGGAAATAATGCTGAGGTCTCATCCAGGAATTATTTTTTGTTACAGTCAGCAAAACTTTCCTACAGTCACAATACCATTTTTTCCTGTTTTTTAAAAACAGGGGTAGTGCTTGATACCTGCTAGAGAGGGTCTCATTGGATTCCTTTTCAATTTTCTCTCTGTTTTTACAATGTGTAAAAATGAATACTGACCCTCAAATGAGGCAACTGTTAAAATATTTCTATGTCTTTGCGTATATTTGCTTTTGTTATTACTAGGAATCTGTTGCAGTCAGTTCTTCATGGCAATCTTGAAACTGATTTGATCTTAGCCTTAAAAGGGAAGAGCTCTCCTAGTTCTTTCTTACCGCTAAAGCTAGACAGCAATTTAGCACGTTTCAATTTGACAGTACTCCGGAATTTATTATGTGCTATTTGCAAAGACATCTGAAGAGTTCTAAAAGTACGTATAGTTAAGGCAAGTTTAGAAAGAACATTTAATAATGCAGGAAATAAAACTCTTATTTCTTTGAGTATTTAGATAAAAATAGGCCAGCTTTTCTCAGTAAATATAATAACAGTATTTTTTATGATATGTCTGAGTTTTCTTTTAAATATGTTTATAATTTGGAACAATCTATACATGGGGCTCAAACTCCACTGACATACCTTAATTTAGGGAACTGCAGTTATTTGGTTAGTAAGACTGTGACTTCTCAGAAAATGTTTTTTTTCTTCTCAATGTGAATTCAACCAGATGGATTGATCTCTGATTCTACTGACATAAAAAATTGTTTAGTTGGGCTAGAAAATATAATACTGTTGTTTTTTATCAGAACATTACAATTAAAAATAGAATTCTGTACATGTGCCTTTAACATAAGATCAAAATGTAAGTTGTAGTTGCTCTGTTACTGAAAAAGGAGAGTTGAAGTTTTGGCATTGCTGAATTTCCTGGAATATTTATTGTGGTTATATAAGCAGAGTAGTAAGGATTGTTAGAGTTCTGTTTAACTTACTTACGTGAAAGCCTGCTATAACCTTCCAAGTGCCAAGAGCTGTTCTTAACTTTCTTCTTTCAGCAGTTTAGCGTTGCAGGTTAGAATGATATTAGAGCACCACAGGCACCAATTCAATAAATAACCAATAGTGAACTCACTGACTTAAGCTGATCTACTTGCTCTTTTTTTCCAAGCGTAGTTACATTGAGTGATACTGTTTCATCAATCACAATGAGTCTGACTTCATTAAGGGATTATCTAATCATCAGTGCTTTGTTGGAGCCATTAAGTGGGCTTTGAAGGATTGGTATTGATGCTGGATTTTTTTCTATTTTAGTCACTATGTAAGGTAGAACTAATGACTGGAATTTTTACCGATTGATTAGCTTAAGTAAGTAGGAGATTTAACAAATTTTAATGAAAACAGGTTAATTGCCAAAATGAAATTTAAAGTATTAACTGGAAAATAGATGGGGTGCAATTTCAGAAAGAGAAGTTGTATGGATAGCCTGAATGAGACAAGTAGTAAGTGTTAAGGCTGAAAGAAATGGCGTTTAAACCCATGTGGGCAAACAGAGAGGATGTCCTTCAGCAAGCTGTCAAATTTTGGAAGCAAAGTGTGTGCTAGCTTTTCTGTCATTAGGGTGTTTTGATAATTCAGTTTCATAGAATCTTTGATTAAGGTGACAGTGGAAATTACTGTGATTGGAATTACTTCAGACTGTAAGATTTCCTTCAATGCATCTTGAGATGAGAGATTTTTAATTAGAGAGATTTTGAACTATTGCCTGTTACATAAATAATTTTTTTTAAATAATAAAATAATTCAGTGGTAGATAATCCACTACAGTAATACATAACATTTTCCAAGAAGTAATTCTTCTCTAGTTAAAAAAGTGCATCTTATTTCTTGCTTAAAAATTGACAATCTATGACTTCACAAATTTGATAATCACTTTTAATGACAAATGTCAGAGTGGCAGTCTGTGTTACCTCTTCTCCCTTTTGTCTGGAAACCATATTTGAAATAGAAACTATATTTTTATGTAGTATTGTTTATAGCTGGAATAATGAAGAGAAAATACACTGAATATATACTTGCTTTGAATCTCATTGGAATCATATTTTTTTTAATGTGTATTGAAAGAGAGGAATGGGAAAAATGGGGGAAAAAAAGCAGCATTTAAGATGTGAAAAAACTTCACTCTCCTCCAAATATTTGAGTAGATAAATCCTGAGGATTGTTGAAAAACTATAAACATAATTAATCTTAGTTAAGAAGCTTGATTTCACTGGAAGTTCTTGATAAATAGAAGGATTAAATAATTGTCTCCTGCCTCAAAAGTAAAATACATTATCGTTCTCTGTTTTATGAATTGGTTACATAAATACAGGCAGTCATTAAAGTAGCAACCCCTTGTTTAAACTAAAGGTGTGATTTCCAAATGGACTGTATTTGGTGGTTTATAGTGCAATGTTGTAAAGATTAGTGTGGACAAAAATAATAAAGAAGTGATGATTTATGGGGAAATCTTTTTTTAAGTGTTTTAATATTCTATAAAGAGTTTCATGCCAGGTCTCCAGTGCTGTGTTTTTACTTATTATAAGCCCTAGCTTTATACTTTTTTATAAATTCATCTTTGATGTACAGTAGACCTATTGTACTGACTTCTTCATAAAGTATAGTCTATTATTGCAAAGAATATTGCTTTGATCTGCTTGACAGGTTTAGAGGAGGGACACACATGTGGTGTCTGATAAATTACCTGAGGGGCAAAGAATGTTGCTGCCTTTTCATAATTATTCATTTTTTCAGAATTAATACATGCCAAATTCTTACAAGAAGAACATACAATACCTGCACATGGAGAACAGAAACAGAAGTGCTAGGAAAAGAAACACAACTACATGAGTGAAGTTAATGTCACGATTTTGTTCGGTGATGCACCTAAGATTATAGGTGCAATGTTAATAAAAGGACCACATTTCCTCATTCTTAAAATAATTTTTAATATTCTGGTATTAGTCTTTCCAGTATAAATGCTAACTAGTTTTACCACTGATCAGTGATAGAACAGGTGAATTCTCAAGGAGTTTCTTTCTTAGTCTGGCAGATCCTTTTCTGATGTCCATCACTTACCACCTGGAGATTTTTGGCAAGAGAGCGTTTATTTGTCCTGTCAGCATTTAGAAGTGGAAAACAGAAAAAACTCCTCTTTGAAAAAGAAATTAAATACAAACCAACACTCATCTTGGTCTGCTGGTGTCCATGTAGGCATGCATGGATAATGCATCTTGCTGAAAGTCAGTACATAGAATCATAGAATAGTTAGGGTTGGAAAGGACTTTAAGATCATCTAGTTCCAACCCCCCTGCCATGGGCAGGGACTCCTCCCACTAAACCATGCCATCAAATATGGCCATTGATGTCATTACCAACTATTTTTTTGTACAAAGTATGCCTCCATAAGCTTCAGAGTAAGGCTAGATTTTTGGGAAAACATTAGTTTATGCACAAATAATAGTTTTGCTTAAAGGTACCATAAATAATGTTCCTGGCTAACAACTATCTAGATTGGAGGTACTTATGAATACAAAACACAGTTATTTTGTATCTTCCCTGAAGAACTTAAAAGGTACTTCCAAATTCTTACTTTTTCTTTGCCAAAATCTCTGTGAGGATTATGGCTGAAGGAGAGTAATCAGTTATACTAGTGCATGTAAGATGCTTGCTTTTAAAATTCAAGGCAAGTTAGACATCTGAGGTATTTTTCAGAGGATGTCATCTAAAGCGTTCACCCATTTTCTATCCCCTATCCCCTCCATCCCTATCTTTCAGGTTACATAGTCTTGTTTATTTTTTGTTAGCCCAAATACATGCTTCAGTATGCTGCAAGGCCATATCTATCCCATATAATTTGAAATTCAGATAGGTAGCTAATAGACTAATAAAACCCAAAATAAGCAATTTCTTGAAAGGATCATAGTCAAATCATCATCTTTTGCATCCATCGTTCGTTTCTTATTTACAAGTTTTTAATTGCAGTGAGGAGCTCAGCACTCAACAATCAGTTGTTGCAAATACGGAAATATTTGCTCATAGTATAAGTAGAAATCAAAAAATTGTCCCTGTTTTGGATCGCTTTCAGACCTCCCTGTTCCTTTCTGGCATTCTGTCATTTCTGCCTGAGCAATGAAGAAAGCTTCCAGAATTCTTCTGTGTATTTGCTCTTATTGTATTGATGTGTTGCTAGCCATCAGAATACAATAGCTCCTGCACAAATTTTATACTTAAAAAGTTTTTTCTTTCCCCTAGAGCATATGAAAAAAAATATTCTTGTTAAAGTTGAGGAAGAACTGCATTTAATGATTGAGCTGGTAAAGGATGGAGTCAGAGGTACTTGTAAAGTGGTCACACAGCAAATGACCTGGGACTGAAGTGTCTGGTTGGAATTCTTATTCATAACTGTTACATATTTCAAGCACAATTTGCAGACAAAGCCAATGGACACAAGCTGTCAGTCACCTGGGGGCAACATTGAGCAAAAAGGGGGAAAACCTCCTATAGGCAGAGCTTTGTTTTCTCTCAGAAGTTCAAGGCACAACCTGCTGGCTAATGTTTTCTGGTTTTGTAATACCTGCTTCCAGGTATTTGACTTTTGAGCACTCTGTCTAGGCTGCCCAAGCACTGGCCTCAGCGGTGTTCATCAGCCTCTCAGATGACATTTTTCTTCTAGACCTGTCTCTTGGCCAGTCACTTTAGGTAAACCCCACCAGCAGATGTCACATGTTCCATAAAGCTAACTCCCATGTTCTGATAAATTGCAAAGACAACCAGCTTCCTGAATAAATGATTAAATGATATTAATATGGAGAGCTTGGGGTGGGAAAGGAGGGAAGAAGAAAGGAGAGAAGCAAAAGTTGTTTCAACCTTGGCATTTTATTCTTTTACCACAAAAATAATTTTTGGAGCCTTAACTAATGTAAAAATTGGATATCTTACAGTGAACAGATTGTTACTTGTAATTATCCCAATAATGGGAAAGGCTGGGAGAAGTACAGCTCCAGTATGCTCAAGTACCTAAACAAAATCAGCAAATGCTTCAGGAATAGTAGGCAACATGCTAATTACAGCAAACTAATTGTTAACTGAAAGGCCTCCAAAAGGGGGAAGGCAGAGAAAACTCATCTGTAGCAGCTGACTCCTTCCTAGCCTGGTAGAATCAAACTGTGTTCTGATTTGTCATATTAGAGATATTGCAGTAGTAGCTGCAGAAGGTATAAGCCATTCTCTATTGCTGCATATTAGGCTTAAGAAAATGTTTCTGGTAAGTTATAATACCCTGTAATATGCTGGCTCTGGGAGTCTGGAACAGTATGTTGAAGTATAGGCTTGTTTTATTTATAGTTTTTCCCTAAGCATCCGCTTACGGCTGCTGTCAGAGAACAGCAGCCTAGAAGGACCTTTGGTCTGACCCAGTGGGACCATTCTTATGTTCCCTTGTAGTTTATTTGTGTTTATGGCAATCTCATCAACCCTCTGTTGTTGCTGTAACTTCACTGTAAAATAAAGAACATGATCAGTGGGAGGTATTTTAAAAAGTGCTATTACGGTTATATCACACATAAAATTTGAAGGACTGATAGTTAATGGAGTTTATAGCAGTCTTTCTTGCCGATGGTAGTTCAACAGAGTTGATTTAATTAAACTTTAGTCAGGGTTATCAATGTATTACTTCTGTGGAGAATGAAAAAAAATAATCAAATAGTACCATATTTTTTGTTTAAAACAAACATACTTCTTTTTCATTTTTTATTTTGTTTGGAAATAATCAGAAAACTGGTAAAATAAGTTCCAGATAATACTACTTAAGAAGCCAGCCAGCCAAAGTGTGAAGTGGCAGATGCACGTGTTGCACAGATGTTGTGTTGACTGGTTAGTATCCTTATGGAAAGCTTCTGTAATTGGAAGTATTTTTAGGATGTTGAAACTTTGAGAAGTTGGCATCCTCATTTACAAGGTTCTTTTGAAGAAGCTGTTTATCTTCTGTCTTTTAGTTACTAAGGTCTAAGGTAATCAGTTTTAGAGGGTCTTTGTTTCTGTATTTTATATAGATCAGATGACTTTAGGTATGTCTTGATGTCTGAAACTGTGTTGGCACATATAACAGGTAATGTTGTGTGAAGATAGCTTCCTAAGGCGGTAAAGACTTTTATCATTATGCATTTGAAATTTGTTGCAATGACTAGAAGCAGAGCTAACTTAGTATATGGTAACAGTAATGTCCCAGAAATGGTACGTATTGAAATGTGAACTAGTAGAATACTTCTCAGAGAATTTCATATTTTCTTAGTCTGCACAATTATTGATCAGTTCTTGCATATCTGCTTAGTTTTGCCCCATGTTTTAAAGCTTCAAATTTTTATTTCAGGGAATAGCAGATTGCACAGCATGTAGTACTATATCTTTGATATCCTGGGTTGTGAGATGCTTTCTGGTGAGCTAACACTACACTAATTGGAGAATCACAAGTTATTGCAGCTGGTTAATATGTATAACTAATAAAATTGTGAGCAGTTATCTCCTGAGATGTGTTGCCTGCATTTTTGCATTAATAATTAATCAGTAAATGTCCTTCTTTTTTTTTCTTGTCATAATTGTATGTTTAAAAGCATGAGATATCATAAAACTTCAAATTAGGTTTTCAAAGTATAAAATTTAAGATAACAGCACTAAGAAGCAAGGTAAAGAGAAAGCAACAAAATTTGGATTATTTGGATTTGAAGCAGTTTGACAGAGGTTCTCAAGCATCTCGTCAAAGGGTTAGCTTAAAATTAGGCTTGGTAATTCTCACTGCATTTATTTTATGCCTTTGGAAATAATGGACTATTTCCAGAGAAACATTTTCTCAGATGAGAAGGATTGCAGAAAGCTGTAGTTTCTAAGCACATGCCACAACTAGATCTGCAAAGCAGTTCTGATTTGTGTCGCCTGCATTAGATGTCTTATGGTTCCTTTCTTGTATAACGAGGCCACTTCTGTATTCTTTAAATCCAGACTATTCCATGTACACCCCACGTGAATTTTTAAAAGTAAATCACTTCATAACCTAAAAGCTCACAAAGTTTTGCTAAGGAGAAATGACATTTCCTATCAATCTAAGTAATGTCCTTAGAATGTGAAAAAGAAAAATGAAGAACTAGGAAGCAAAAGAAAATATGTTTTACTGTTAATATGTGTGACCTTTAGCTTCTGTTCTAGAATTACTAGGAAAAAAACCCACAAATGTTCTAAACTGATTCTTGCAACTAAAATGGCTGTATTGAAGAGCTCTTTATGCTCAGACTCTGCGTATATAAAATCAAAAAAATAAGGGTTATAGTCTTTCTTTGAGATACAAAGCTAAGAGAAATTTTACAATGGAGTTTCTGTTTAATAAGCAATTCTGACTTACATAGTTAGAAACTATCAACCGAACATATGAAATAAGATAGATATTAAACTTTCAAGGTAAGGAATTCTTAGAATAGTGAAACAAATCTTGAAATTATAGATTCAAAGTGTATTTCCTTTTTTGCTATTAACCATTTTATCCTGCTAGTCTTTGATGTCCACAAGCACGCAAATTATGTGGACAAAAATTGGAAGTTGTAGCCCATAGTCATTTAAACAGTGTGCATGATTCAGGACCAATTTCTCTGACATTTTCCTTAGCACTTTCTGTGACCACTTAAATTAAGGTGGTAAGATGTTCTTGCATATAAAGATTACACATAAAATATACCTGGGTAGGAATTTGCCTGTAACAATAACTGGCAAAGAAGTTTGTGAATTATACGCATGCTTCCAAATCTTCCTTTTGTGGACACTCCAAAGAATATTGCTTCAACATCAAAATATATTTTGTATTGTTAATGAAAGGAAACATACAAGTATTTCATCAGAATACTGTGGAGCTTCATATCAATAGTGTTTAAAGACTTCCTACTTTCTTCAAGTGTAATGAAACTGCCAAGCTGGAGCATAGCTAATGGGAAAACACCTCATAGGGGCTGTTGATGTTTTCTGAAAAAAAAAAATGAAACAGCAAAATAAAAAACTTTTAATAAGAAAGAAACAAACAAAAAACCCCAAAGTGTTGATTTTCCTCTATGTTCTCATTAACAGTAATTAATCTCTCAGTGTTTGTGGGTTTGGGTGGTTTTTTTCTTTTCTGTTTTTGTATTTTTCTGAGCTTTTTCAAAATGGAGCCTCATGAGATAGAACAATTTTTGCATGAGTTTTAAGTGCAAGTTGGGGTTCAGCCCACCTCCTACTACCCTCTTTAGCCTACACTATTTGATCATCTGAACCATACCTTCTTGTCTCTGCTCAATGAATTACATTTCTTCTGTCTCATAATACATTTAGTGGCGTAGTCTAAAAGACATAAATGTTCTGTCCAATCTCTTTACTACATATTCTACCTGGGAATATTTTGGACGTAACTTGTGGATATTATTTTTATTATCATTAAATTAAATACTGTTGTACCTTTTTACCAAAATAAAATGGTTTTAATAACTAAATGGTGTGTAAAGTTAATTTAAAACTTTGCCATTTTGAATAATGTGTTAAACAAAAAATCAGAAATATTAATTACAGAGATAATACAAATACTGTTATTAAATAGGCCCAAATTTCAAACTGTTCTTTAAATTATTGAACATGTTCAAGAACACATATTGGTTCATTTTTGCAAGAAGGGATTACAAATGAGAAACCATATATAAGAATTATTATGGTTTTGCCATAAATAACAAATATAGTTGGTTGTTGAAATGGAGGCAGGACAAAATCAATAAAGACAACACAGTGGCTCAAAATCACCCTAAACAGAAGTGTGAGAGAACACATGCTTGGACTTTCTCACACTGTGGATGTTGAATGTGTCATAGCGATGATTTGCTTAATCGTCTGATGAGGAGACGAAAGTTTGAGTCCTAGGTCACACGATGTATGAATGAAGGTTCTGCATTCTTTGATCTTGACTAATCTTCTCCTTTAAGTCATCTAACACTTGTATACAGTAGAGTTTGACGCTGCGGCAACATTACCATTAGAGAGCACCGGTTACAGTTTCTTCCCTGCATGGAACATCACCTGCTTGGCAGTGCAGAAAACTTGATTCTTGACAGTAATTGTAAACACATGGATTCTATGATTCTCTTCATTTTAGAGTGAAATAATATGGGGGATTTTTTCTTAAAGGGGAAACTGGGAAATAAAAGGCGAAAGGATAGTTGAAGCCAGTAAAGAGGTAATAGAAGTTGTAGGCAGTGAGCAGTGAGCAGTTTTGATGTTGAACTTCCCTGTTTTCTTTGTGTGAAGGATCCTTACTTTTTTCTGGCATTCCTTCATGAAAAAAGGTATTTTTCGTACAATTCAACCTATTTTTAGAAGTAAATAAAGCTAATGTGATCACTGTAAATGACAGTCTTCCTCAAATAATATGTAATATTTTGTCTTCTCAGCCAAATTAAAAAAAGACTGAAGTCTCGGGGTTAATTGTTATTTGTATTTGTCAAGATCATAGAATCATAGAATAGAAGCATAGAATAGTTAGGGTTGGAAAGAACCTTAAGATCATCTAGTTCCAACCTCCCTACCAGGGGCAGGGGCACCTCCCACTAAACCATGCCACCCAAGGCTATGTCCAGTCCAGCCTTGAACACTGCCAGCGATGGAGCATTCACAACTTCCCTGGGCACCCCAGTCCAGTGCCTCACCACCCTTACAGTAAAGAATTTCTTCCTCATATCCAATCTAAACTTCCCCTGTTTAAGTTTGAACCCGTTACCCCTTGTCCTGTCACTACAGTTCCTCATGAAGAGTCCCTCCCCAGCGTCCCTATAGGCCCCCTCCAGATATTGGAAGGCTGCTATGAGGTCTCCACACAGCCTTGTCTTCCCCAGGATGAACAGCCCCAACTTTCTCAGCCTGTCTTCATACGGGAGGTGCTCCAGTCCCCTCATCATCCTCGTGGCCCTCCTTTGGACTTGTTCCAACAGTTCCATGTCCTTTTTATGTTGAGGACACCAGAACTGCACACAATACTCCAAGTGAGGTCTCACAAGAGCAGAGTAGAGGGGCAGGATCACCTCCCTCGACCTGCTGGTCACGCTCCTTCTGATGCAGCCCAGGATGCGGTTGGCTTTCTGGGCTGCAAGTGCACACTGAAGCTGGCTCGTGTTCATTTTCTCATCAATCAACACCCCCAAGTCCTTCTGTGCAGGGCTGCTCTCAATCTCTTCTCTGCCCAACCTCTAGCTGTGCCTGGGAGAATCATAGAATAGTTAGGATTTGAAAGGACCTTAAGACCATCTAGTTCCAACGAGTAAATGGGTGGTGAGAAACTAAAGCAGGTGTTGCCACTGAGGGAAAGCTGTTATTCAGTAGTAGGCACTGGCCACTTGTGTGGCTTGCATGGACCGGGTGGTCATTTAGCGATAAAGATGTTATTTTTCTAAGGCCAGAACTTCACTTTAGTACCCCACAGTCTCTTAAGCAATGAAGCATAATTTTTCAGAGTGTACTGCTATTAAGCATATTATCTACCTTCCTACTTTTTCCATCTTTCTGGCCAGCTGTTGTCTGTTTTCGGATTCAGGTACTGCTGCAGCATCTGAGACTGCCTAATAGAATGATACATCCTGTAGATTATGTCAGAGGTTTGGGCAGGGAACAAGTACAGATGTTTTCTCAAAAACTCATTTGCATGTTCTAGCAAAAATTCAAGAGCTTTTCCTACTGTTTGAAGAGTGAGAAGGCTACTCATTAGTAGATTTTATCAGTAATGAGTTTAAACATTAAAGAAAACAGGCTTGTGTGTGTATAAAATCAAATGCATGCAGAGATATTCAAGAAGTCAGGTTATTTCATTCGACATAGTTAAGTGGTATTTACTGTTTCCTCTCAAATTAATTTGCCTGAGCTGCAATAGTATGCTTGGGCCATTTACTATCAGTTGTATGCTGAGCAGGATTAGCTGTAGCCACATTATAGTTTAGTAATTTTTCTAATGTTTTAAACAACAAAAAAAATCCAATCTGTGATTAGAATTCTTTATTCATTAGGCCTTAGTAAAAGAATGGCATCTGAATCGCTCTCATCTAAATCTGCAAATCTGTGTTCTTCAACATAGTTTTACCTTTGTAAAATGGGCAATGCTTCATTGTAAGGTGACATATATTTCCTATTTCTCATCTTAAAGGCCTGAAACCTTGAAATGTGAAAGGAAGCTGTGTGAGTGTGACTTACTAGGTTGAATCCTACAAATTGCATGAGAGTTCTTCATGACAAAGATTTTAATAAAATTAAAGTCCAAATATCTTGATCTCTAACAAGTGTTTTCTTTACCTTGACTTAGAAAAAGTATTGCCCTCTTGGTTTTTTCCTTTTTTTTTTTTTGACATTGTGCAGTAAGTCAAAATTAATTTCAGCTTGCTGAAGTCTAATAGCATGCTATACAGTAGATGCTTATGTAGGTGGGACACTATTATAGCAGTACTGGAATTGTACCACATATGGAGTATTCACGCCTGAATGAAAGTCATAGGCCAAAGAGAAACTAATCTTGAAAACCTGTAAATAATGTACATGCTGCATGAAGAGAGTTTCTGACGCTGGTGAATCTGAAGTAAGTTTTTATTTCAATTGAGAAAAACATAATGAGGATTGCTCCCTTTCTTGGGAAGGCAAAAAAGTGTTTCCCCATTTTTGTTAACAGCAGATGTAAATTCGTTGCATTAGATTCTTGCTTTATAATTTCCATTGAGCCAAGTTGTCTTCATTTCTTTGACAAGTTGACATGTTAGTAGTTCACGTAAAGGTAAATAGACTATCTGGATTACTTTGGACAAATAAACTATTTTGGGTTATCTGGTGGTTTGGGCATTTTTTTTTTTTCTGTCGAGTCTTGCTTTTAATATAGTACTTAAAAATTGTGGAATAGCTAATTTTTTTAAATATCAATCATATTAATTTTCTTCTGATAATTTATACCATTGAGCTATTTGGTTCAGTTTTAAACATAAACTTGTAGCTTGATCGTGTCAGAGATAGTGCCAAAAGTGTAACTTCCTGATGATGCCAATAAAAACCCTTAGCTGGAATAGCTGAATAACTCTTGCATCATTTTCCTGGTAGTTTTACCAGTACTCGGATTCCCACAAAGCCACTTGTCGGATGTTTTCCTGAAAATAAAGTGATCTTTGGTTAGTTCAAGGCCACTATCAAAATAAAGTCCTTGCCAGTATCTTAAGTCATTCCCTTACCATATTTCCATTGTTAGTAAGCTTTGTCTCATCATTTGATTTTGTTGCCAAAAACAGCAGGGAGATATCTTTTTGAAGCGCTTTGCTTCTTTTTGAAGCGCTTTGCAGTACTTTTTGATACTTCCTATGAGCAAACATTTTCATGAGAAACGTGGATGCAGTTCTTGTATTGAGAAAATAGCTGTGATTTTACTAAGACTCTTCTAAGCAGGAATCTTTGGGATTCAGGGACTGAAGTAAATTCACACTAATATGGGAAGCTTGGAGAAAAATGGTCCATTTTGCAGATGTGAAGACAAAACACAAGAGGATTACTCAGAAGGACATAGGCATGTATGTGGATGACACAGAGACACAGAGGTTTTCACACAGTGAAGAGCTCTCATGACAAATACTTTGAAGTGTGTGTTAATCTGGAATTTGTAAAAGTGCACAATTTAGTTTTAGGTTTCAAATCTAAGTACTTCTTTTAACGTTTTAGGTTCCTTTGGAGAGTTTCGTTTATCCCTGCAATGCTGCCCAAGTTGTATCCACAATCACAGTGCAAAAATTTAGAGATGGCTGAATTTGAACTAGGTATTTTGAATGGAAGAATATAGTTTGTACTTTACACTTCAGTTGAGGTTTCCAAAAGCAGACAATAATTCTCTGAGATTAATATCCTCACCTTGATCAGCCACATTAATTTCCGGAATTATGTGGGCTTCTAAGCCTCTTTGAATCCCAGCAATTAATTTTGTTCTATGTCCTGCTTGCAGGGAAGTTCACTTGTCTCAGTAATAAGTTTTCACTTGCCTTGAACAGTTGAATTTTGCACTGGATTTTCCTTGAATGAGGTAGAGAATGTAATAGTGCTTCTTCCTAGACACACAGTGTTCAGACTGGAAAGGTAATAAAGCCTAACTCCATTGCATTTATTTCTAATGTTTGATGTATCCTGCTATCTTGCACAAAAAACAATGTAGTAAAATCACAGTGAATTTAATTTTAGTACAGTGTCACTCTTTGGTGACAAGGCCACAAAGTACATGCATGGGATCTCTGACTTTGATAAGTATGATAAAATCCAGTAGTGTTTCTATTTCCATTTAGATAATAGAGGTAGTTGTCACACTGATTTACGCTGCAGAGTGTTTGTGACAAATATGGGGGAGATTAAAGATTAGAACAATACTTCAATTTTTAGAGCTAACTTCACTCTGATTTAGTTACTGGTTGCTATATCAAACGGTGAAATCATAGATTATGATTGTGATAAAGACACTGATACGAGTCATGCACATGATTCTAATAACATTTACTGAATCAAATTCAGGTTTGCATCCATTTCCAATTATCCTGAACTTACTTCTGCGGATAATTTGCCACCAGTACCTATCTAGATGGAAGACATTGTAAAGCTCTCAGTTGTTTATACATAGTATGTGACTTTGGTGTTTCTGCTATGCTTAATGGGTTTGCTTAATAACCTCGCATGTTAGCAATTATTTTCCTCAGTGAAAGTTTCCAGGCTGTATTTCCAACTATTTTCATTTCAGTTAGACTGTACTTTCCCCCCAAATTGCCTGTGACTCATTGCATGAATCAAGACTGAAAGCTTCATTCTTGACTTCTCCTAGGTAAAGATTTCCACTAATTTTAACTTTCTCCATCAAAGCACAATAGTGACTTAGTATTCTCAGAACTTAACAGGGAAAACTATTTCAAATTATTGGAACGTTGGTTAAAATAGAGAATCCATATAATTGAAAATGTTAGCTTTACTAATAGGGATCCTGCCTACAGGTTTCATGAAATTCATATTTGTCTCAAAAATGGTGAGTTAAGACAGTATTTTAGGAAGTCAGGCATTTTTTCTTCACATAACTGCAAGAATAGATCTGTGCGTTTGCAGTAGTTCAGCTGCCTACTTGCAGTAATTTATATGTCTTTTGTTGCTTTTCTGGTAGAATATGCGATCTGTTCTCCATGGATCAGCTGCTTTTGCTGATTCTTTGCTTTCCAAAACATGGACAGGAAAGAGTAGGAGAGATTCAGAATCACAAATAAATTTTCTGTCAAACTCTTATGTTTCTCAGTGGGAGATGGGCACCTAACTGTTCTACGTGCTTTTGAAAACATCCCTGTTTTTCATACAATTCAGTCTATCTGGCAGTAAGGCCTTTACCCCAGATGAATGTTGATTACACTTTAAAAGTGCCTATTGGATCCTTGGTGTTTATTGAAAGTAATCAGTGGGCAGGTCTGGGCTGGGTAACTCACTGAGTCTTTGTCCAGATATGTTGACCATGAAGTCCACTGTAGTAAATGGATTTATGCCCAGGATCAGTATGGCCCAGCTACCAAAATAATCGAAGGCAGAAAGTTAGTGTAGCTAACTTGTGCATCCTGGCTGTTTGAAAGAGGCTTTTTGAATTTATCAGCTAGCTGAACCTGAATTCAGCAGCAAGTTTCCCAGATTCTTATGTGCTGCATTCTGACAGACTTGGAATTTTCCAGTACATGCCATAAAATTGAAAATTTATTAAAAAAAACCACAACTTTTTTTTCTATATATTTGTATACATGACTATATATGTGTATATAAAAATGATCATCACACTAAACAGTTAAAATTTGTTAGTATTTTATGTAATAATTCAAGTGGAACATTGGTCCCTTAGGTGGAGCGTGGGTTTTGTTCCATTCATTACTTTTATGCTTCTCCCTTTTATTTTGCTGTAGATTGAAGATATGATCAGAAGTTGTTCATAGCTGTGTCATACCACTGCATGCACTGCGGGTTTGGTATTGTAAAAATGCTTTAGAGACAAACAGAAAATGCTGATACTTCCTCAAAGATAGTTAAAATTGATAAATTTAAAATTTAGATTGATAAAAAATCTATAGCAGTACACTGAAGTATGATCATTTCAAATTACATCGTTTTACCACCTGTAAATAGATGAAGCAGTTCTGTCCAATGTTTGCCTGTCTGGATGTTCCAGAAGATGGACCATCCTGAGCTTGCTTTTCAGTGGTTATTTTTTCAGTACTAGGGATGAGAACCATTTTTTAATTGCTGTGCAAAAAGGAATACATTGCACAGTCTGTGTAGCTGAATTGGAAGCTATTTGGAACACTAGCTTTAAGGCAGCACCTCACAACTATTTGGAAGTGTGGAATGCCGACATGTTCTTATGCTGTGTGCATTTCCTTTTACAACAGCAGTGTGTATTTTCTGCATGGCCACTGTAGCAGTTGCATAATTTTAGAAACATTGTACTTAGAATAATATTAAGGAAGTATTTCAATAGCATTTAACAAGTAAGGGGAAAAGCGGGGAAAAGCAGCAGTTGTTCATGAACCAACAGGAGCTCCATGGCCCAAAAACTGGAAAAACATTTCTCTGAAAAATAGTGCAGTATATGTAAATAATATTCAGTAATACCTGCAGTCTTTTTTGCATCTTTAATATAATGTTCCTTAATAATGCCATATAGAAGCATGTAGAGGCCAAGAATGTCTTTCATTAAGAAGAAAACTTGTCACTGTATCTAGGCCCTCTAATTGTCTTTAATGTTATTATCAGCCCACAGTGAGATGGCTTCAATGAAATCTTGGTGCTGGAGTTACAAGTTTTGAAAATGGCAGAGTGCTGCAGGTTGTGTTTCGTAACAACTCCCCACTGATTTTCCAATAAGGTATAAAGTCAAATCTCAGCGTGGTTTGAGTGCTGGGTGCTTTGAAGCAGCCTCCTAGCACTGAGAGACTAAGGCAGTTGGAACACTGCTAGGCTTGATCACTCAGAAGAGCCTGAAGATGCAGCTCCGTGTCATCTATGCCTGAAGTGGGCTTACAAAGGTCCTGTTTCTGACCTTTTGTTCCTTCTCCAATACCACAGTTCTTTTCTGTATTTTTAATTATTTTTAAACAAGTTCAGAGGGCACAATTTAGGATGCAGTTTTGAGGCTCATTAAGCTAATCCAAGCTGGGCTGCCACAATCTGTCCTTTTCCTTTTCCACTTAGTACAATGAGCCAGTTCAGGAAATGGGACAGGCCAAAAAAGCAAGTATATTTTTCCTCCGGTTTTTGTTTTGATTTTGTTGTGGTTTGGTTGTTTTTTCCTGGGATTATTTTTTTGATGTTTGAAGATCCTGAACTGGCTGTTTGTCCTGGGTTCAGCGGTAGCAGCCATTTTTCTCCTTCTTAGTAGCTGCTGCAGTGCTGTGTTTTTGACTTTCAGCCTGGGAACAGTGCTGATAACACCGATGTTTTCGGTTACTGCTTGGTAATGTTTGGTCTGACTGAGGACTTTCTGAGTCTCATGCTCTGCCAGGGAGTTGGGGAAGCTGGGAGGAAGCAGAGACAGGACACCTGACCCAAACTGACCAAAGAGGTATTCCATACCACAGCACGTCATGACCAGGATGGAAAAAACTAAGGGCAGGGACCTGGAAGTGGGGGTTCGCTGCTGGGTCGGGCTGGATATCAGGTGGTGAGCGGTTGTATTCTCTTTCCTTGTACTTCCCTTGTCATTATTATTATTGGTGGTAGCAGTAGTAGTTTGTGTTATACCTTAGTTACTAAACTGTTCTTATCTCAACCTGTGGGAGTTGCATTCTTTCGATTCTCCTCCCCATCCCTCCAGGAGTGAGGGGGAAGAAAGAGGGGGGAGTGAGTGAGCAAACTGCATGAGTTACGGCTTAAACCGCGACACTGTTTTACACAGTCATACAAGGCACAAATGAGGCGACACAAATTCAGTCTGGCATGGAATTGCACACCAAGGCTGTGACAGACAACTTGTGAAAGTGGGGATATTTTGTGGTGATCTTGTTACCAAAAACACGTATTCTGGAATTCTTAATTTTCTAGTCTTTAGTTCACATGTTACTTCATGTGCTTTTCTTCCTCATGTAGTCTTGTTACAAGATACTCTTGGCAGATTGAAACATGATTTACTCAAATATTAGGCTAGATACAACTTTATTTGGCTTGATACAGGTGAAATATACCAATGTTAAAAAAAAATGCAGTAAGGCAGAAAAGACAATTTTCCATATATCTGGGAGCTTTAAAACCTGAGGCACTTGAGATACCAGCGCACATTTCAGTGAGCAATCATCTGTGAGCAGATGGACGTTTCTCACTGGTGACTCCTGTGCTGTGGATTTTTCTGCTTGTGGCATATTATCTGACTCAATCTGACTTAATATTACTGGAAATATTGTAGAACGAACTTTTTTTAGCTGGGCAGTATTTGTACATGGCATCTTTTAGTCTGCTGTGGATTTAGTTAATTTAATTGCCTTTAAGATGCTCAAAACAGATAAAAGCTATAATATATTCTAAGGAAAAGATTGTGGAATTTGATTTTGGGCATAGTTAATTTAACTGTACACTAATTCAGTTAAGAGGTTGTAGGTAGATTCTGTATTTTGAAAGTCAAGTACCAAGTTACTTTACTGCATTACAAAAATGACTCTTCAATGTTCATACGTTCATTCATTCTGTCCTAAAAATGATGCCTAAATTTGCATTCTGGGGCTTTGTTGAATCCTACTTTGAATCTCTGCCAGGGTATTTGGCATTTGCTTCTACATATTTTCATTTATTTTACTGAACACTGAATATTAGTCAATGGGAGAATATTCTATTTATTCCAATGGTAGTAAATAACTTTCTTGAATTTCTCATCTCTGGATGTCATAACAGTGAATCATCTGATATTTCCATATTTAATATTATTAAATTATTTAAACTGTTGTATCTAAGAGTTGTTCAGTGAGTTCTTTAAAAATATTCATCAAGTGAGAATGTTTTTGATGCATGATGGAACGTCTGATCAAGCAAACATCAATGTGTAGGTTCCATGGGTTTGTGCACCTAAGCTCATTATTGTGGTAGGTGCTACCCAGTAGTAGCTCTGTGGTTTCCCAGAACTGGTCGCTTACAATAATCCCACCATGGGCTGTGACATGCCAGTTTCAATGCCAAACTTGTTTATACAGCCGATCTGGGCACTGAATTAGGTAATTAGTCTGTCTAGTGTTTGAGGGCAAGCTTTCTGTTGTGAAACCACAGACTTAATGACTTAAAAATGTAAGTCTTTGAATGTTTTTTGTTGTGTTTTCGGTTTTCTCAATGTACTTAGGCACACCAGTAAATGAGAATTTATTCAGCCGTCTGAAAGGACTGAAGTCTTGTACTGAAACCTTAACACAGAAATGATAAAGAATGTTATGCAAAATCAGGCTGAAGCTTCAACTGCTGCTTTTTAAAGTGTACAAGTGAAATGTGCAAGTAGACTCCCATGGAAAACCACTGTTTCTTGGCTTTAACCAAGAAAAAAAAACAAGTGCAAAAATGAAGAAACCTTCACCTTGTCTAAAGTAAATGTGTGCTTATTTTAATACAGATTTTTTCATATAAAAGCAAAAATATCAACTTAAAATTCTGAAATTAAATTTGAAAAAGAACACAAAAAAGCTAATACTTCTAGTAAAAATATTAATAAAAAATTACTGTTGGGCAAAGTACTCAGCCAGCTTTCAGGCCAGTCTTTTTAAACTGAAAGTGTTTCTTTTGAACACAAAAGTTTCTTACTGGCATTTAATGGAGTAGCAAAACAAACATATGGTTTGTATTAAGATTAAAAAAATTATTCTGTTGGCATTAGAAAGGATTTAGCATTTGCATATGCACATGTTACAATTGGAACATTTAGCACAGCTTTGATTTATGAATATTTGGATCAGTGTTTAACAGAATATAGCCTCTTACTCTACTTTTGAAGAGTTGGAGAAATATTGCACAAAGAAGCTGAGTTTGTATTGCTCCTTGCCATCACATCTTTCACATAATTCCTGAATTACTATCAAAACTAAAATGGAATTCCTGCCAGAAGAGTATCTGTAGATTTGGGAGCTCCTATACACCATTGCGCTTCAAATTTGTATCATTTCTTTTGCAGCAAATTTTTGTCAAAAAGAAAATTCCTTGGTGGAAAAAAACCCACAAACATTTGACTGTTGTATGACAAGCACTATTTCAGACATCTCTGATATTTTTGTTGCCTCATTTTGGCTTGATTTAATCGTTCCCTTTTTGGAGGACAGCTTTGGATTCATGTTTCTGCAGTTGGATTGATACAAGTAGAAATAAGTCTGTCTAGATTAAATTGTAGGACTGAAGTTTTAATTTCAAACTTAAAAGAGGAATTTTATTAGACTGTAAGACATAATTTAGCAGTCTGGTATGCTTGTATGTTTGTCTTGTATTTTCTATGTGAGATTAATAAGTCAATTTACAAACTTATTTTTATAATTGTCAGAATTAAAGCAAGTAATGTAGGTCATATGCAAAAAAAATATGGTTTAGTTTTAGCTGAAATGGTTTAGTTGAAGTTTTCAGTAGAACAATGTAGCAAACTTTGGTTAACCAAAAAATAAAAGGTTCTTTGGCTAACAGTGGTGCATCAAATAAATTTCTGAACTGGTGGAGGCTCATTCAGATGGAGTACATTGTGCTCTTAGAACAAAGGTAGAAAGGATAGAAAATATGTTCCTTTGTGTAACAGTGCTACAGAAAGGAAAATATTCCTTTTCTGTAGCTGAGTTTGTGCGGTAATCAAGATTTTTATTTCTGTAAAAATATTACTACTTTTTAGCAAAAGAAATAAAACTAGGTCACATGCCACAGTGATAGAGCAGATGTGATTGGCACTTTGATTCTGTGGTTTCACACTTGTGACTCTTCCTGTAATTTATGCAACGTGAAGAATGATCTCATGATTGGCTGAAGGGTTGTGATCAGAGTTAAGGAACAGCTATGCACAAGGATGGAAATTTTACTTCAATAGTGTCATTATATAACCATAATTAATATGAGAAGCTGGAAAAATTATGCAGATGCAGATGCTTTTTATCTAGAGCAGTTGCAGTTCCAAAGGTTATGTTGCTTACAGTTATTCTATTAATTAATCATCCTGTGAAGTGTCAGAAAAAGAAACTAAAACCAATAGAAACATTTATAGTGAAATTTGCACATGCTTACGTTTGTTATTATTGAAAACTCTTGAGAGATTAAAAAAGTTAAAATATAACGGAAAAAAACATTGCCAGTTGTTGTAAATCACCTCTCCGATTTGGAAAATGTGTTAATTATTGTTCTAAATCATTAGGTTGTGTGTTTGCCTTCATGGTTTTACTTGCCTCTCTTTCTGGAGTGAAAACTTTGAAGATATGTCTCTACCATCTAAATACTTTTATCAAGAATGGAAAATAATGAGTTACCTTGGTTAAGACTGAAGTCACCTCAGATAGGACTGCTTGCCAATTTTGGAAAGCAAATCTATTTCTTTACCCCAAATTTTACGGGACATGCTATTTCCGTGCCCTTTCACTAGATAGATATATGTGTCATACGCCCTATTGAACTCAAGGGGTTAAACTAGTGAAGTTACCTTTCTCAACACATGAAAAGGAAGAATTAGCCACAGTTCCCTAGCTACTAGTGTAGCTTTCAACACCTTTTCTATGGTGTCTAGTATTGATAGGATATACAACTGTGAAAGGACAAGAAAATGCACTGAAGTCATCTAAGAAGTAAACTATCATCTTGACATGTTTTTTCTAGCTATTGAAAACCTCTCCATATTGCAGCTCATTCTGACAGTGAAACTGTAGAATTCCTCTGATTTAAGTACCATCTGGTTGTGCTCAAAGCTTTAAAGCTATTATCTCAGCATAAAATTTCAGCATCCTATACTTTTTTCTTCACCAAACTATCCATTTTTAAGCCACAAATATTTTTCCAGTCCTTTCAGATTTTATCTAAAAGTATATTTTAACAGTATTTAAATAGTTCTTAAACAATAACAATTTATCTTGATAGATGACATGCTGTGTTTTTTCATTTTATTTTAATTAGCCATTGTGGAACCAAATTCCCTTTTGTTTTATTCCTTTGAATGCTGTTTAATTATAGTTATCATGCCAAATATCTTAAAGGTTATTTTACCAATACAGTTTCATTTAACATAGGCCATGTGGAATCAATAGTCCTGTTTCCTAAAGTGAATGCTTGGAAAATCTTACATTCATATGTTAAGAGTACACATCCTTTCCTCATTAGTTGGAAAGTACAGGGATTTTGGCACAGGTTCTGTGTGGAAGCATTGTGCAGCTTTTATATGGATTTTGTTTTTAGCCTTTGATGACACTGTTTAGAATAGGAAGTATCTAATAAGTAAAGCATTTTGTCTAATGTGCTGCCAGTGCGTTTAATATAAGCCTGGAGGTCTGAAACATTATCTTCTCCACTACAGTAATATGCATTTAATTCTCTGAAAGCAGAAGGTCGAACTTTTAAAAGGGACTCAAAGTACATTTTCAACTAAAATAATTTAAAACACATGGGATAGGGGACCAGAGTAATGTACGGTTGGTTTTTATGGTTTAATCATGATCATGTTAATGCACACCAGTAGCTAATTAAAGAAAACTTTTATTGTTCATTTTAAATGGGTTATGTAAAGACTAAGAGAACTGATATAATACAGCCCAATGATAAATGTTACCATTACATTTGCTAACAGCAAGCTGACATTGCTGTTCTTGACATTTTTGAGTATTGGCCCATTTATTCCATAATAAAGCAAAGAATCTTTTTAGATTATACTGAGTGTAACCTTTAGAGGAATACCTAAATGATTCCCAAATTTATTACCGTGTGAATTTTCAGGTAAACTGTGATATTTGGTTGGAAGGCTTGATGCTTATAGAGCTGAAATTGATGCAAGAAGATATAGTGGTACTTCTGCACCTTTATTTTGTACCAAGTTGTGTTATATAAAGCTGTCTTGCAAATCATTACTCACTTGTTCCAACTTCTATAATATATGTGGTAAGAACATATATAAGTCAAAGTTTCATTGTGGAACCAGGTGGCATGGAAATCCGAAATAGGATATGGTGTCTTTCACCTTTCAGGCACTGGTTCATATTCCATACTGCTTAGTAGTGAGCAAACGTTACTGCTGTTCAGTGACCTGCATGAATTGATTTGGGGTCTCAGTAAAGTTTCTGTAGTCAAATGTCCGCATAACAGGAAACTTGGCAGTTGGGACCAATTAGCACCCTTGCAGTAGTCTTCACAGAGAAACTATAGTCTGAATGGGGATGGAGGCAGAGCTGCTTTCTTACCTTCTTTGAGGTGCTTTACATAGACCAGCACATTTAATGAATACCTGATTATAAAAAGAGGCAGAAGAAAAGAGCTAGGCTTCAAGTCAAATCTATTTAAGTATGAGGAAAGAAGATCCATTCAGAAACCAGAAGTCCTGTGCTTTCTCCCTGTAGCCAGTCACACACATGCTATGGTTTTCTCCCTGGAAGATTGTCATTTAGTGGATGACATTTTATTTTCAATCCCTCTAGCCAAGACAAGAGTCACCTAAATGTCAGGTGGCTGTACAAATTTCTGCTGCATAGAGAACAGGAGAATAACATGTAGTACCCATAAGAGGGTCATTCGCTACAGAACCATACTTTCTAAAAAGATTTTACATCAGACTGAACTGATGCCTATGGAGCAATTAAAAATTGCTGGGTTTAGCAGCATATGCCCTCTACTTCATTTCAGGCAGCATTTCCATGAAATGATAGTGCAGACTGTTTCACAGCTCCATCCTTTCTGTCTTCTGCTTGCCCTCAATTCATCAGTGGTATAAAACAATCTATACCATTTTTGAAAGTTCCATCAGTGCAGGATATGGGCAAAGCACTTCATAGTTTACCAGAGAGAGAGGGTGAGGTGTAAGTCACCTAAGTTTCCTGAGGAATCAGGAGGAATCAGGATTTCTTGGCTCACAATATAGTAATTCATTAAAATGGTCTCTAGTTATTTTTATAGAGGCTGCATTAAAAGTGGTATCACATTTACAAGTCAGTGATAGGAGTCTGCCATAGAAATCAGCCGCAAGGAATTTTATTAGTTATTTGAAAAATATGTACAAGAGTGAATCTGAAAAGATCGTAACCAGAGCTGGCAAAAAACCTTCTCAAAGAAAATCTCAGCTAGTTAATGGTTCTGTTTAAGGATTTCCTCTGTAATACTTTTTTTCTAGTATGTTCATTCATTTAAAGAAAAGGAGAGGGGGTTGCTTCCTTTGTTTCATAAAGCACAATATAAAGGAAGCTTTAAAAAATTGCTTTTCTTTAGCTCTCCCACAACCCAATTTCTGCAGTATACATGGAATCTAATAATATTGCTGCCTAAAGACCAAAGTTTGAAGGAATTCACTAATTCACTGCACTTCATTTCTATAGTTAAGTTGCTGATTAATTACATAAGTACTTGTAATTCATTATTATATTTTTCAAGAGGATGTTAAAGCATGGTTTTCCCTAGTTTCTATCTCCCTTTTCAAAGATTCAGTGGGATGGAGAAGGTAGAAAAAAGCTATAGAAGTAGGTCTTGGAACAAATAAATGAAATCACTGAGTTAATGTGCAGTGGCAGCCAAAGAAAACCAACAAAATAATGGACATGGGGATGGAGATTGAGAGCAAGACAGAAAGCATCATTTTACTGCTGTATAAAACCATAGTGATCCCTCTGCTTTGAGTACTGTGCAGAGTACTCAAGAAGTGCATAATGGAGTTACAGAGGTAGAGAAGGGAATCTAAAATGGTTAAAGGTAGAAGAGAGACTCAAAAGGCTGGGATTTCCCTTTCTGGAGAGGAGGAGACTGAGGCAAGCTCTGATAAAGGTTTACAAAGTAATAGTAACAATGATAAAGCTGAATGTAGACCTGAATACTCAAATCATGAACTGCAGAAGATCAGGGAAATGCTATGGCACTAGTCAGAGATTGGTCTAAAGTGAAGGCAAAAAAGAAAGAAAAATGGAACTTGCTTTTCCAGAAGTTTGAGGAGCCCAGTCACTGTCAACATGTTGAAAAAGCAGATGAATTCATGGAGAAGAAGTCCAGAAATAGTTACTAAAACAACTGCACAGGCGTGTACCATTGGCATCCTAAATGCAGCAGCTGTGGATGCCTGGGGAGCAGGAGAGGAACAGATTGCAGGAAGTGGCCAGGGTCCATGGTCTCTCTTGACAGAGTCTCCTCCTAGTGCTGTTAGAATCAGTGTACTGGGCTGAATGGATCACGAATCCAAGTTGGGCATTTCTTCTGTTAACTCTTCTGTGGAGCAGAGCAGAAACACTTCTTCTGGGCAGCACAGATAAAAGTGTTAGTTGTGCTGTGGAAGCTATACAGGGTGAATGCATTACTCTGAACTCCATATGACTCTGAGGACTTGGGTACACAATTTTTTTTTATTATTATTATTGAATTTCTACAGAGAGGTCCAAATATTTTAGCATATGCTTTCCATCTTGTCCCCAAGCTCTTCGTAGGATCTGTACTTGGTTCACAAGCAGTACTGAAAGTGTTTTATTTCTGAAGCACTTTCTTATCTTAACTATCTCAGTTTCTTGACCTGGTGCTATTAGTCCTTGGACGCAGACTTACAACTTTTTGCTTCACTCTTGCATTTTCTGTGATAGAAGTAACTTTGTCCTGTTTATGAGTGGTATCTTTTCCTTTTGAAATATTTCAATATGCAGTGATTTCTCATGTGAAACCCCGTGAATGTCACAGCCAAGACCATATGTAGCCTTGGTGATCCTTCGTAAACTAAGAGCTCTTACCCCATCACAGGGCCAATCTTTAGATAATGCTGATGTTTCCTTTAACTTTGGTGTTTTATCTAAGGCAGCTGTAATTTCCACCACTCTTAAGAAAAATATTTTTTCTACAACATAATGTTTATACATTTCAGCTTACAATTTCCTTTTGGGCTTTTTGTGATTTTTGCAGTAGGTTAGTATTACATTCTATTTCATCTAATCATGGTAAAATATTTTAGCGCCAAAGAGGACTTTTTGAACATCAGTGCTCAAAACCGAAAAACAATTCTGACTAGGCTTTTTACTTACAATGCATTATTTCACAGAGATATGGGTTAATATTAATCCATACATTTCTTGTAGTTTCTATAAGGAAAGATTTTAAATTGAAGAATAAGAAAGAGTCATTTAAGCCTAGAAATCATTACCCCTTTTTTTTTCCCTTCATATGTTCTTTTGGCACTTCATCTGTTGTGAGTCATCATTTCATTGGAATGGACACCTGCTGTGTTTTCATGAGTGATTACTATGTTAAAGTTAACTTGGCAGATATTTTTTTTATAATTCTCTTTTTTGACATCATGTTTATATAGTGATTGTTTGCTGCCACTGAAATGGAAATAATTGGGATATGGGTATCCTAAGTTAATATAATATTTTCCTTTGCAGGTTTCCAAACAAGAGCAGAAAAAAATGGATGTGTCTGATGGAGGAACAGTTGAGACCTTGTCGCGTTATAGCGGGGCACAAGACAGTGGGATTGGCAGTGACAGTGTTAAGATCAGAATCATTCAGATCGAGCAGCACAGCGGTACCAGCCAGCACCGCATTGCCCGTCCTTCCCGCCAGTCTTCCATCGTGAAGAACCTCAATTTCATTCCTTTTGACATTTTTGTTACAGCAAGTCGAATTTCGTTGATGACTTACTCATGCACTGCCTTACCTAAATCAAAATCAGTACAAGATCAGAAAGATGGTGAGAAAATAAGCAAAAGCTCCTTGAACCTTCCAGAAGCGGGCTCAGGTGGCAACCATGATACCAAGAAACCCAGTCAGCCATCCATTTCCTCCATCACAGCAGACGATCTTTTGAACAGTAATGTGCCCCTGTCCGCTGGGAGAAAAACGGGTCTTTTGTCACTGGAAAGTCTGCATGCTTCTACAAGATCATCTGCTCGACAAGCCCTGGGGATAACTATTGTTCGGCAGCCTGGTCGGAGAGGAGCTGGGGACATAGAGCTACAGCCATTTCTCTACCTCATCATTTCACAGCCCTCTGTGCTACTGAGCTGCCACCACAGAAAGCAAAAGGTAGAAATATCAGTGTTCGATGCTGGTCTTAAAGGAGTAGCCTCAGACTACAAGTCCACAGGTAAGAGCATTTAACTTTCACTCCTGGTTACAACTACCAAAATTAACTGCACATCTTGAAGCTAACTGGAGGGGTAGAAAACAGCTGGGAGACTTTTAAGATGTCTTTGAAAATCATTCAGTAAATATACGTATTTTGAAGATTATACCCCACAGCTGAATCAAGTTTAAGTGTGTGAAATGTTTGAAATTAATTAAGATCTAACCTTGTAGCAACCAGTTCTTCCTGTTCCTCAATATTACTTTCTCATTACCAGATTACGACAGGGATTATTGCATTACTCTAACTTCTCAATGTTTTGTAAGGAAGAGTTGTAAGCCAAGGTGATTTCATAAAAAGCATTTTTTAATGACTGAATGTCACAATATTTTCCTATACTAACCTACTGATAGAATTTAAAGATAAACATTGTAGAAGCACCTGGTGTTTTGATCATAAACTGTAAGAAAATTATAGTGATCTTCCAAATGGTATCTAATGATGTCATATATTTTATGTTTTCATTCAGCTGAGTAATAGTGTTTTGCAAGAATTTCATTCTCTTAATGGATATGTGCAAAGCTTATAATAAGAAATATCAGAATAACTGTTCAGTAGAAAATATTCTGAAGTTTTATTTTTCTGTCATACCTGTACTGCTGAGGAGAGAAATCAAATTATTGCAGTTCATCTGTCTGGTAGCCAATACTGGATATAAGAATTAAATGAGATACATCATTAGAGTGTGTTAGCCCCAAAAAGTGTAAATAAGGATACAGAGATCTGCTGAACACACAGCCAGGAAATTAGGGGGGGTTTGAATGAGACCTGTAGGTAAAAACCACTGCTAGTTTTCCCTTGCCAGAGTTCATAATACTAGTTGTGAAAAATAATATACATTTTTTTTTGTGCAGCTACCCCGAATCTTTGCTGAATCATATTTTATTTTTTTTAAATTGGCATTAAAATAATGTCCTTATGCAAAAGACTAAACTGCTGGTTTTAGTAGATATTATCTTTTGTTAGAAATCCAAATTACAGTGGAACTTTTAAGAGGGATTAAACAGTGAGGAAGATTAGACAGTGAGAGAAAAGATACTTAAAATAGGGTGAAGATTCATTCTCTGCTATATTTTCTTTTATCATTCTTGCATTTTTATTTTTGCTGTTGCCATCCTGTTTTAAAAGAAGCACAGCTGTCATGAATTTGATTTACTCCAGATTCTCATGTATACTTGTTAAATACCATATAAAAGGTGGACATTGTAACAATTAAAAGAATTAACAAAGCAAAGCTTGAAGGAAAACGGGGAGTAGTTGTAAGTTAAAGATCACAACTTCATTAACTTAGTGTTTTGGAAAGATGTCATTGGACTTCTTAATTTCTCATGTCTGAGGCATTGAAGTGTGTTCTCGTACAAGCTGCCACAACAATTACCAATGCACTCGCCAAAGTTCTCTCCATTCTGCTCTTACAAGGAAATCTTTCACCATCATATTTTTGGGAAAAGTTCTAGAAAACACAGGCTGAAATAAAGTCTTCCTACAAATTGAAAGTGGATCAGAGAGTGCATAAGCATGGCTGAAGTTTAAATTATAAAGATAGTAGGAACACTGAGCCAGAGGGCTCCTTGATCACCAGCAGTTGTTCAAGTGAAACCCAAAGGAGTCGTCTTGCAGGACTAAAAATTAGCCATACATGGGTTTTGCCCTTTTTTTTTGGCTTTTTGTCTCCCTGTCAGCAAAAGGTCAAAGAGTATGGAGGCAGGTGTCAGACATTATGTGAAGGCAGAAGTTCTGGTCTCATCCTGCTACCTTTGTGAGAAGTATTAATTACCTTGTTTGTGTATCAGACAGAACTCTGTGCTTGCTACTGAAGCGTTAGGGCTCTTCTCAGAAGAGTTTGAGAGGTGGGTACCAAAGTATTAGTGCCTAAAAACACTACGCTAAATGCATTAATAAGTTAATAAAACTAATCCACACTTCAAGTCACGCGCCAATTCACACAGCAAAGTAGTGGTATAAAGTTTTTATTGCCTCTTGTTTAGGAAGACATGCTGTGCCTGTAATTGCATTGTTCGGGATTAATGTCATACCACTGTAGAAGAATCTTAGTTTTGTAAATTTCTAATTTTCATTTCTAGCACAGCTATTTGAGGGAGAATAGTCATGAACTATGTGTTTTTTATATATGTATACGTACATATAACATGCATATAACATATATATACACATTCTATATATTGCATACCTTATAATACAGCATCAGAAGCTCTGCATGGCATTTTCTGCATTGCTGCAGTCAATTTCATCAGTCACATCAATTTGTCTTGATGTTGTGCCTATTTGCTGAAAGTTTTATCTGAGACAGATGTGTCATCCAAATCCAGAACACTATAAATTTATTTGAAAGAAATAAGCTTCTCTGCCTTGGTACACTACGTTCTTGTATTTCTCTATATATCAAGGTCTGGAGGGTGGGAAGAGGGCATAAATGACATTTAATTTACAGCAAATATTGCTAAAGAATATTTCCCATTAACCTCTCAGAAGACTGCTTTTCTTCTGTCTGTATGTATGCATGCAGCTATCTCTGTAATCCTGAAGTAGGATGGGAAAGAGGACACAAGGTAAACATAAAGGATATATTTAAACTGCATTACAAAAAGTCATAGAGTGTATTCCTCCTGGGAAAAAAACAAACAAACAAACAACAACAGCAACAACAAAAAACCCACCCCAAAACCAAAATGCAAACAACAGACATTTAAACAGTGGGACTAGGCAAGCAGGCCTGATGAGAACACTGTGTGCATTACATCGCATGATGGACTTAGGCACCAGCACAACAGCAGTGCAGAAGATTGGGCATATGAGAAGATTGCAAATTTCATAATAACCTAAATAAATTGAGATTTCTTTGGGCAAAAAGAAAAATACATGATGTTTGTTATGAAGTTTTATTGGTACTCCTGTGGGGGTGGTTTCTCATTACTTATACTAATATGGTTAAGCTATATATGAAATATGTAATTGCATCCAAAACATGCTAATAAAAGCTCTGCCATTTCAAATCATCATTCTGTGTGTGTATATATATATATATATACACACCATATACACTGCATACAAATATTTTAGGAATGTTTAAATGCATTTAAATTTTTTTTCAATCAGTTTTGTTGTGTAATTCTGAAGACTTGACTACTGTTTGTTTAACAGCAGTAGATTCAGGTCTTATGAAATAGGTGCTCTAATTTCTTCAAGTTTTTCTAAAAGACAGAAAAAACAGTTTTGAAACAACTCTCAAATCTTGCAAGGCAGAAGCAAATACAGAATTCTGTTGTGAAATTAGGAGGGTCTTATTTTTTGATGGATGTTGTTTCCAAAAAGAAAATCTGTAGGATAAAAAAAACTGTTGGTAATAGTCGGAATGTAGTTGTTTTCCATCCCTTACCTCCCATTAGTGTATTTCTAAGAAATATATTGATCAGCTGTAAGTCAACAAAGAACAGAATTCAGAAATGATCCTAACAGGTAGTGTGAGGAGAAAATTTGTTAATCCTGGGTTGATGACGAGATTAAGTTTACTGCCTTATGATGGGTTACTGCTTTGAACATGTATAGGAATGAAGTTTTTAATACTGTTACAAAACCACATTTATTTTATTTGGATCATATAATCATAGAATGGTTTGGGTTGGAAAGGATCTTAAGATCATACAGTTCCAACCCCTGTGCCATGGGCAGGGATGCCTCAGACTGGATCATGTCACGCAAGGCTCTGTCCAGCCTGACCTTGTACACTTCCAGGTTTGTTCTTATTTTTGAAAGATTTCAAATTAGTAGAGCTTAAAATTCAGGATCTTGCACATTAAGCTGTCACTAGTTTTGAGTATTGCACAGGGGCCAAAACACCAAACTACATTCAAAGATCTTATCCCCTCTGTCACTAGCTGTGTTATTTTACTCTCTGAAGCATGCAAGAAATGGAAAGAATAAAATAAGAGGAAATAGGCTATTTAAAAGTATTGTTAGTGTGTTAATTAGCAGTAGCAGCTCATTTCCATCAGGCCAGTGTCTGTATGTGGGAGAATTTGTCTGCCTTGGAGCTAAAGGCCTGAAAGTTGTGCTTTCAATTTCCTCATTTCTTCTCTCCAACCAAGTCCACTTGGAAGTTGGGAGGAGGAGGAGGAGGAGGAGGAGGAGGAGGAGGAGGAGGAGGAGGAGGAGGAGGAGACTTTTTAGGTTATTAAAATGTTAGCTCAAGTTTATTATGGTGGTGCTAAACTGCTTCAGTTGTGGTTTTAAATTATTTTTGTAATTGCACAGCTTGATTGCAGTTATGCTAGTGCCAGCTATAGGAACTTCAAATCAGAGTAAATAAATTAATGCAATAAATATTAACTGCTTAATAAGCACTATTAAGAAGACTAGTTACTCCCTGAGTTTACTTGTAAGATTCTGTATATATAGCCTGCAGGATACTATAAACCAACCTTTTTTTTTACTCAGTGCTCATCCTATATTTAACAAAAAGGCATCTGCTAGCTGTTAGTTTTTGCAAACAGAGCATTGGTCATTTCCACTTAAATAAAAGAGGGTGCAATTGTTTTTAATGTAATCTCATAAGCCACTTCTATAAATATTGTTTTAAATCTTTATTTGCTTTGTTTCAGGTAATGTAATCCAGATACAAAATTGCCTCATTTCCTGACCATTGTGCTCTGGGCTTTCTTGAAAAAGCTTTTTTCTATTTGTTTGTTTGTTTACTTTCAAAGGGGACATTGTGGTGCTTGGTTGTTTTAAGGGAGAGAAATTTCTCAGTAAATAACTGCTATGCATGGAATTTCTTCAACATCCGCCAGTGAAGCGTTTGCAAAAAACGAGCATTGTGAGGCCATCCAGAATTAATCTTGTTTTTTATTTTATTTTATTTTACTTTACACCCACGCCTTTGATGGCAGGAGGTCCATGAAGAGCAGATGCAGTAGCTAAGACCACATGTAACCTCTGATCTAATGGAAAGCCCAGGCTGTATGGAGAGCAACTCAGGCTGGCTCTGGCAGGAAGTCTGATTCAGTCAGACTGTCTCTCAGACAGCCTGTGCTTCCTGCAAGGCAGAGAGAGGGTTTAAGGCTATTTCCTAGCATAGCATTGAGGGAATTCTGCTGGAGTGTCACCTGTTCCCCTCCAAGTATATTTATTGTCCAGTACATCTGTATGCATAGCCATGGAGGGGTACAGCCCCCACCCGTAAAGACAAGCTGGCCTGGGAATGCGCATTCCTCAGGTTACTGTAAGAGCTCATTTTTGAACTTCCTGACACAGCACTTGTAAGTACACTTGTAGAAATGTTTTCCCACTTGTGTTCTTTAAATTCCAATGGAAACCGTTTTTAAAACACGACCAAACGTTCCACTTTGGAGTTTGAAATGCAGAGATGGTTGCAGCATCATACTGGCTTTTAAAATTTATTGTAGACCAAAATATGATTCATCCATTGAAATAAAAGCATGTTGCAGAGATCATTTGGTCTGGGTTAAGTTCCAGCTGAACAGTCCAAGTTACCGTCCCGCGCACACACTCAGTAGCCCTGTCCCCTGCCTGGCTGCAGGGATGCTGTGGATTGCTGGGCCTCCTCTATGAAAGCCTCCCAGGAGCTATGAAAGCTCCCCCTGAGCTGCCCTGGCTCTTAGCTACAAACTGGAACAAAACTACATTCTGGCGAATGCAAAGCTTCAGGATGTGAAATTTATCCTGCCTTCCTCCTTTCCCTTCCTCTAACTAACTCCCCTTTTAATTCAGAGGTTTGTGTTTTGCTGTCTGATGTTAATATATAAATGAGGGGATAGCAGCTGAAATCCAAATCTTGCAAATTCAAATCAAGTTTAGGAAGATACTTCATAAACTGTGAAGTTTGGAGCTGGGGTCTGGATGTTAGCAAGACTGAAAAGGTTTTGGATTTTAGGTGGATTCAAAAATAGCTAGACTTTTTTCTTGGGGAAAAAAAAGGGGGCTGGAAATGTGCACATATTGAAGGCCTCAGCTTCTCAGTCTTGCAGATTCTAAATTACAGTCTTGGTTGCAATCTGTGATAGTTGTCTCACCATTTTTCTTTTGCTGCCACAGACAAATTTTTCACATGGTGCAGAGGATAGAATTTCTGGCCGTCTTCACCACTCTTGACTTCTCAAGCCTTTCTTTTCTCTCTCTTGGCTTGCTGTGGAGTAATTCTAGCCTCTCCTTTTACTTACATACGCATCCCTTGGGTTTTCTCCAGCATTTTCTTTATACAAATAACTGCAAATGTAAGTGTTGATTTTTGGGAGAATCATAGAAAATGGAAATCGAAATGACCTATTATAATACATTATTCAGACCAGTTCCCTGCTGATGCATAATTGTTCCCTATTGTATATTTTATAGTGTTCTGTCAAGTGTATTTTTAAACATTCTGAATGTTTCCATCATTTCCTTGGGGGAGAAGAGTCCTTTTCCTAACAGCTCTCCCCGTCAGGAATTCCTCACTTTTCAGTCTAAATTTTCTCTTTCTCATTCAAATGCTTCTCTGGAGATTCCCTTGGCATAGGGATTGATTGATTGTTACTGTTTTCTTCCTTTTCTGATCTTAATCCTATGAAAATGCATATGCTGTTCTCGACTTTGGAAGTTATTTTAACCAAGGTATACATATTTCAGTCTTTTGACCTTTGATGTAAATGAATTTGTCTTATCCAGATATATTTTATAAGTTCTATTTGGAACTCGCCTCAAGCTTTTGAGGTATACACCATCACAGTCAGGGTGGAAACCTCTGGATTTTAGCTGTCTTTTCATCATATAAGAACTTACTTATTGATCCATATCTGGCATATTTGGATGTACAGTCAACTCTGTTAACCCAGGTTCCAAATTAACCATATGCCATGGGTTTAGAAGCACTCAGACTAGTTCTTTGCCTGGCCCTTTGGGTGCGTTACTTCTGAATACAAATCATGTCAAAGCAACTATCCTGCTTCCAGTATTAGCTCAGTTTCAGAATATGAAGTTAAAAAAAAAAAGAAAGAAATGCTTGAAATCAGAAAGGACAGTGCTGAGTTAAAAGTAATGTATTTTGTTGGACTCAGTGCCCCAGGTAATGTAGAGGTGACGGTGCTGCACTCCTTGGAGACCTGACAGAGCAAAATAATCTCCTGAGAGCCCCATGGTTCCTTTAGGTTTTTTGATTCTGTGTTTATGTGCTGCCATTCTCAGTGCCCTGAGGGCTGTGTTTGTATAGTTAATGTATTATGTCATGCAGGGATTTTCTGCTTTGTAATTTCTTTTCATCAGAGATATTTTCATCTTGAAACAGCTCCAACTTTGAAATAACAATTAGGCATTTTATAACATAAACACGACTCAGGATAATAGGAATACCTGTAAATGTATTCTTCAGAAGAAATGTTTGGATATATTTACTAGACTTTCTGAAAAGCCAGTGGATGATCTAGGTTGCTGTGTACAGTATGTGATTATATCTTTCAGAAATGAGACAAAATAATGACATATTGCAGTATTTTGCTCCATATTGGTGCACATAAATGTTTATACTAGTACTTCTGAAGGAACAATAACTTGTAGATAATTTAATTGATTCAGTTATATTTATTGCACAATGTTCAGTAATTTTTACAATGCTTTACACTATATATTCTGAAAAACATTAGCATGTTATTCATGATGAGCTACCAGATATTATATATATAGCTCTATACCTGTATATATTTATATATATATAGGTATAGATCCAAGTCAGAGATAACATCCAGTTCAGAACAACTACAAAACTATATTTTGGAAAAGTTGTGTACTTTGGTGGTAAAGATTTTTTATTACTAATAGTTTGAGTATACTAGACAAACTCCAGACACAGGAAACAAGATATTCCCTAAAGCATTTACTATAGAAAAGGGAGTGTGCCACACCATTCTGGTTAATGTAATTAAAGGAAAGGGCTAAGAACCATAAAGATGTAGAAATTCACATGGAAGATATACAAATCTGCTGTATGCAGTGACAGCTCTTAAATAACCTTTAGGAGCTGACTTTATAAATGTATAGCAGGAATAAAGGGAAGGAAAGGCTGTAATGTATATGCCATGCAGTACAAATACTGCTGTAAAGTCATTGCCTGAAAATTGATCAAATAAAAACAAAAGAATGTGCTAACTTTTGATCTTTTCCATAGATCTGAAGTCATGATCAATTGGTTTCAGTAGGTTCTTTGAAATCACATAAGGGTTCATATGTGCCAAGTTTTATATGAATCACATGATAATGTCAAGAAATACAAATTCCAAAGCTGACTTTATATACCCAGTCCACATATGATTGTGATACTACAATACCATATGTTGACTATAACAGTGGATATGTAAGTACTGTTATTGAAAGGAATCTACTTGGTAAAACTCAAACACAGCAGTTATAGCAGGTTTTAATTAACTGTAAGTGGGAGAGAATAACATCAAGAAAATCTCCTTCGTTAAGGATGAGGCAGACATTCAGTATTTAACATAGCGGCCTGAATAATATAGAATAATTGATTATTTAGAATTAAGACCTATAGTGCCAGAATTGAGAACTGTTATAATGAAGGCTATGAGTTGCTAAAGATGCAAAAGCCTTTTTACACTACTGTTTTTGCCATTTGCATTATATGAAAAATGAAGGCAAGAATAGCACTTGGAGGAGATTATTTATATACTATTGTGTTGTCATATTACAGACTGATCAAAGGAATATAATTCAAGGTGTTATGCAAGAATAGCTACTGGCTAGCTATTGAGTGAAACTCCAAAGAGAATGATATAACCACACTGTCATTATACTCTATTCCTGAGATCTGGTAGCATTCCGGTCTTTTACCCTTTTTATTATTTATCTTTTCATTATTATTTTTTCTGCGTGGCTATGAAAACACAATCTTGAAGTAGGAGGTTTTGAGAACGATTTCTCTTGTAAGGACTGCTTAAGTATCATCGAATCATAGATTAGTTAGGGTTGGAAAGGACCTTAAGATCATCTAGTTCCAACCCCCCTGCCAGGGGCAGGGACAAAGCTAAAATCGTGTGCTATTTTAAGTCATCTTATGGTAACTGATGTCTTTTACTCATGTTTTACTTGATATTTTTTGTGTTTTTCTGCATTTTGTGTAATTACAGCTTTGCCTTTTTGCCTATGTATGCATGCATTGTTATACACATGCATCTGTCTGTAGGCACAAATGCTATTTGTAACAGTCATATTAGGAGTAGTGTTTACTGTGTTATATTTTAAACTTTTTACTTTTGTTTAATCAATTTGTATGTAGAATTTTGTTATATATTATCTTCCTGGAATATCATTAATGGCTTACAATCATTATCATCTGTAGATCCTGGGAAGACTCTACCAGAAGCTCTGGATTATTGCAAGATCTGGTTGCAGACAGTAGCAGGAGAGGCAGATGCTAAAAGTGGTATTCCTCCACCTCTTATCACTGTGCAAATTAAAGACTTCCTTAATGGACCAGGTAAACTTTTCACTTTAGCCTCCATTTTCTAATGTATTCTCTTAGTAGATATGCACATACAGACACGCGTATCAGATCATCAGAAAAATTTACTCTTTGGTAATGAATGTGAAATTTTCTTCCAGCAAATGCCCTGAATTGCAGCCAAAGTTGGGGAATAATCAGTCTGGGACCAGTCTTAGGTTTAAGCTCTAATTATTTCTTTTCTTCCAAGGGTGAAATTACAAATTTTACTCCTCACAGATGCTGAGGACTTTCCAAAGGAATGAAGCCTACCTGCTTCTAGGCCTGGGACAGCTGAAATTGTGTTACAGTTATGTTTATTGTAAAAGCTGACTTTTAAAATGTTTCTGAAGATGTTTATAAGCCACATTCTCTGGGGCTCTTTGGATACCTGGCATTGCAAATTCCTGTCATCTAAAGTGTTGGCACAGTGAAAGTTTAAAAATAGTGATACTGTGTTTCTTTCACACACAATATTACGTGGTGTAGTGTGAAGGTTTATTAGTATTTACTTAAAATAGTGTGACTTATATTGAATAATATATGGTTATATTGAAAGTTAGAAAATACATTTACATTTACCTGTGCCATCAGTATTGATTTCTCTTGTTATATTTGTTATGATTTGTTGAGTTCTGTAAGTTTTTTCCCCTTTCTTACTTCACTCATTACACAGTATGAATTGTTACCATCAGTCACTTAGTGAGCAGCTCTTCAGTACTGGGTTTTCCTTTTCATTCCCTGACCTTTCATACAGTCTTACAGCATGCTATCTAAACCCAGCTCTAGAACAGAATTTCTTTTTTTCTCTGTGTTGCTTACTACTTTAGGATCCAAGCACTACAGAAATACTAATTTATCTGCACAACCCTCCCATGGGTGGTAGAATAGCATGCCCTTGCCATTTCACAGAAGGCAACTGAGGCATAGGGAAATTAAAGAGTTTCTTTTTATATTAAGGTTACCAATTTAAACCACACAGTTTAGTTTTCCAAGGTACTTAAAAATACAGAAATTTAGATGTTGGAAGTACAGTTCATGCTGTTCCTGGGTGCAGCAGTATCACTTCTGCATATCAGACACCAGAACATCAAATTGAACAGTCATAGAATGATACATACTTAACCGCTGACCATAAATACTGTGGTTAAGCAACTTGAAAATCCATTTCTTGCATGCAGGCAGGCAGGAGTCTTGAGGAAAGAATAAAGTACGTGAACAGCCTCATCAGTGCCCCTTTTTTGTTTTTTCTGTGCTGTCTTAAATGCATCATGTAAGAGAAGATTTATAACCACCTGATAATGCAGAGCTTTTGTTATATTGATCCTTATTTGGCTTCATTAATATGACTTTGAACCTTCAGACCTACAATCATTAGAACTGAAAAATTAATTGATAATAATAGTATATTTTCATTCTAATCATAACCAGCACAAGAGAGGTAGAGACAACTACTGTCAGTGGCCTTTTGGACACTGCTGCTAGATTGGTTTTCTTTTGTCCATCTTTCCTTTTCCCTCCTCTCCCCCAATTCTTCTGTCCTCTCTCCCCATATGTGTCAGATTCCCATTTTCCCAGATCCTTCGCCTGTGCATTCCCCTTTCCTCAAGATTCTCACTACAATTTCTTGGCTCAGCCTATATATTTAATTTATTACACACTTGAAGATGTTTCTCTGATGCTCTCCTGTCAGTAAGACAGACTTCTAACTAAACGAGCAAACTTGAAAGTTGTACCAGCTTGCAAAGTATGTATTCACAAGTAGCCTAAGTGTATCCCATTCTCAGCAATTCAGGCAGATCTCGAATCGGTGTTAATTCTCTCCCCTCCATGGTATTTGGCTAAATAGAGAACCGAAAACCCGTAAATTAATGCATCATAAACTTCAGTCTGCTTTTTCTAACAAAGCAGATAAAACTTCAGAGATTTCCTTTAGAATCTCTTCTTAGCCAAAATGCCTTTTTTTTTAAATCATCTTTTTGCTGCTAATTGGAACTATGATTACATGGGATTCAATAGTAATTAGCCTGAATTTTAGTGAGGTGTTTTGCTGCTGTAATATAGCAAAACAGCTCTGCATTCCTTTGCAGATTTTTCTGAACTCAGCTGTTACCACTATGAGATCCTCTTCAAATAAACTAACCTTTACCAAGAAGCATTCCTTGGGGGCTGGAGGTTTCACTGGATGAGTAATGATAGGCGCTTTCTGCATGTGATTGCGTCAGAACAGCACATGCAAAGAGTTATGAAAGCTTGACAGCTCCTCAGCAGGCTACTGGAAAATAAGTTACTAACTCTCCTTGGGGGGAAGAAGTCCTCTAACCACAACTTCTTCCATGGTGAGGTAGCTTGGCCGTCAACAGGAATGGAGAAAGTGTCTGCTTCGCCAGATCCTAACTAAGCTGGCTGTTGTTCATTGAGGACAATAACCTCAGCAGAACTCCTGAGAGCTCTTGTAAGGTCATCAGACAAATGATAGTTGTGATGGGAGACATCACAGTTAATAAATTGAGTAAATAAAGGCACTGCTGGATTATGCTTATGTTGCAGGACTCAAAGGTCTACTCCTTTTTGGTGAACATTTGGCAAATAATGCTGCTGCTAACTGCATATTTTCTAAGGACATACTCTGTGTTTTCATAGTTGTTCATGCATGTGCGTTTTAAAACTGCGGAAAGTGAATTATTAAAATGCAGTGGATGCACCATTAGGTGCTACCTGTTGGGTACAGCTGATCTGCTGTTCTGAAAAGTCAGTACATGTGATGACAGCTGTGCCTAGTCAGACAAAAATCTGGATGTAGCAGTTGGAATAATAATACAGCTTTCTGTATGTATTTTAAGAGTGCAAAGTTCGGGGGTTTAATTTTAATGTAATTTTTCTTACAAAATACATTGTCGCTGTGCTGAGGTTAAATTCCAAATACAGCAATCAGTCATGCCTATATTTTATGGTGCAAACTACCATGCAAGCAGTTGAAAGAAACTGGTTCCCAGTGTTTGCTGTGTTAGATAAAACCAGTACTCCTTGTAAATAGTTTGTTAGCTGAAGTAAATAAGTAAATAGTGTTCCGTAGAAAAATCGTATGGTTTCACCACCCAAGGAAACCAGGTTGTCAGTCCATATTAGCTCGGAGATCAAAAAACTGCAGCGAGTAGCAAAATTTGGAAACCACTAATTAAATGAGAATAACAAGATACATTAATGCACTTCTTGCCACATGAGTTGATTATTTTGTACATTTTTGGCAACTAAAGGAAAATGATATTTCTTCCAGATTTAAGGTAATAGGATCCTAGTAGAAATAAGCATTCATCATCAAGCCTGTGGGAACAGACCTCAACTTTAACCCCACAGTGTATTAAAGGACTATTCTTTCTCTTTCTACAGTAACTAATTATTTAAAATTTTTTAAATTCCATCTACATCAGTTTACGTGACCCTCTTTTGTATTCAGCCTCTTACTGGATTGTACATCTCATTCTTGTCAAATACGTAAGTGAGCTATTTATTCCTTCAGCATTAGATATTATTCATTAGGTGAGGAATAAATATGACCATCTTGTTTTAATAGGCTTTGAAAATCTGTTCACTTTGCCCTCTAGTCCTTTCGTTGGATTTATTTTTTTAATCAACTGTGCTTCTTGGCTATAAAAGCTGTCTTTTTGATGTGTTCTTTGTGCATGCAAATGATACAGAGCATGTTCATGTAGTACAGCTTCATACAAATTGCCTTAAAATACTTACACACGCAAAATATAGGTGGTTTATGCCAAAGTCCTCTTCCCCCAGTGGTTTCTTGGGTAGGCTGCATGGTGTGAAATAACTGCAGTCCTTGGTACTTCACCTTTCAAAATAATTTCTGCAGAAGAAATTATCCAGGCAAAGTAAACAGTGCCGTGCCCCGCTGAAAGATAAAGTGAGAACTAGGGGGCCTGGGGAATGGCTTTTTCCTGGCAGTCCCCCCGTGGCAGCGTTTGGACACCGTGGGGGGGCACAGTGCTAGATCTAGGGTTGTGCATAAAAAGCAGCAAACAAAACTGCGCCCTGGCACTCTCTCTCCGGCTTTTCTCCCGCCTGTTTGCAGAGGCAACAATTGTATCCATTAGCAAGGTCAGTGGTTTGGAGAAACCTGGAAAATAGCAGCTACCAGAAACCCACTATAATAATATCTCCGGCAGGTGATAGATTAGTTGGAACAAATTGGAACCATTGCACTTCAGCAATCCTGGTTTCTTTCAAGCTGTTTTAAAAATGTCGTCATTTTAATACACAATATCAGCCCTGCGGAACAGTCCACAGCAGGTTAATTTGAATCATATGATGTATCACTGCCCTCAGCTGACATGAGCTCCGTTCCATGTGTGAAGCCATAATAAATCCATTCCCAACCGAGGCAAATTCCCTGTGAGAAGGTGAACTAATCCAGGCCTCACACTGGCATGTTAGCCCTCCGTAATTGAAAGCAGGGCCACCTGTTCCCAGCACAGTTAGCCTATAGAGAGAAAATTAGCATTAGATCAGATACTTAATATATTGAAAAATCATTCATACTACTTGCAAGTTCAGCTGTGGGCTGCTTAGCATGACATCATATATAAATCTAGGAATGTGCCCACTTGATCCCAGTTTAACAGTTTTGTTAACCATGGCGTTTGTTAACTTTGAAATGAGAATTTTTTGATTTAATGAGAGCTGACACGTGAGAAGGGGAACTGGCCAGGGTGCAGACTTTTCTAATTAACTCTGGGTCATTTGCAAAACTTTTGAGCTTTCCAGTAGGTTTTTTTTTTCCCTTTGCTCTTTTACAAACAAGTTTTTAAAGCGCTGACACTGTAGCCATGAAATGATATTTATTTGATTAAGAGGGCAAAGAGAAATATTCCAAACAGGTGTACCAGCCTGTAGGTATTGCCTTGGTTTTGACACATCTTTTGTCTGTAGTATCAGTGTATTAATATACCTTTCTAAAAGCAGTGTCTGCAGCAGTTACTTTAAATTTAGTTTCTTAGATGTCTAAGTACTAGAAATGAAATCACACCAAAGCCACATGGATAAGTTGGAAAATATTTTATTGGCATATTTTCAGTGTATTGTCATTCTTTTAAAACTTATTTCAAGCATTTGCTCAGTTTTCTGAAATCCTCTCTTCTCCCCCCCTCCCCCTGTGTATGTCTTAATATAGATGTGTTATTTGGCAGCTAAGCAGACAATAGAGAGTTAGTACTTACGGGTTAATTTCCATAAACATGCTCCATGACCTGGAGCAATTTATTTTTTCTCACTGTAGTGTGCTTCAACTTCCCTGACTTTCTGAGAATTAGCATTGCCCTTAGCTAGGGTATTCATTTCATAGTACAGTTTTTTGCCTCACCACCCAATCACACGCTTCTGTATTGTATTTGATAGTTGCTTAATTTCAGTCAACATCCTGTGAATAGCGGTAACTCTCCATCATTTATTAATGGTATTTTTGATCTTCTCGACCTAAAACAATTTGTTTTGGTTCAGTTGCAACCATTTAAAAAAATTAATAGAGCAACATCACTCTGAGCCTTGTCCAAGCTCTCAAGCCCAGCCACTGGCTATCTAGAGCTGTTAATGTTTCAGTGTCACCTTCACATAAGTGGATGACATACTAGATCATGGAAATAGGAGTTGTTACTGCTGAGAACATCCCTCATGGCTCGACTTGATTAAGCTCCCTGAAGGCTTTAGTTTGCCATATTGGCATTAGAGAGCTGCTTCCTTGGGGCTGCAGCACACAGACAGCAGTAGGTAGAAATACTGAGTAGTAACTACCAGCCTCTCCCAGACTAATTGGCATCTGTCTCACAGAAGCAGAATACAAGATGGACTGCAGATGGCCTCTGAAGCCTTGTCTCAAGTTTCTTCCTTCTTTTCCCTTGGTCCAAATTGGGAATGATGAATTAGAGGATAAAAACAATTCGTTTGGATTCTTCTTGCTTTTCAATTTCTTTTAATTTGTTTTTCTTTTGATGCCTGACTAGGGACAATTGAGAACAGTACAGCGTGTCTTTTCTTTACATGGCTCTCTCTTTCCTATTTTTATAAATTTAATTTTTGCAATTCAGCCATTTCCCTGTTACTGAAGGGCCACCCTGACTCCAAATCAAAATCAGGGCTCAAGATTACCTTTACCTTCCTCAGATTTCCTCTGTTTAAACTCTCTATATCAGGATGGGTGGCTCCCAGAGAAAGAATGTTACTGGTGGTAAAATGTTTCATGCCTGTTGTCTGCTCTTCTACTGTTTAGGATTAGGAAATTCAATCCTCCAAAGAGTTTAGGGCAAATAGTAGTTTCTTCTATAGCACTACATTTTATTAAGAATTTTAATATTTTACAGTCTTCTTGGGGTAGGAGAGAGCAAGTCCCATGTCCAACTTGAGGAAGACAGACGTGGGCTTTCCTATACTAGCTGTAAGAAATAAAAGATCTACTGGAGAATGAGGGGCATGAGAAGTGAACAAATTCTTGGAAAATGCCGTATTTTTCTCTCTCACAGTTCAACATTTCTCATAGACTGTGGAAAGATCCCAGTCTTATAAATAAAGCTTATAAATAATTTTAATGGAGTTTGCTTTCTGTTTTTTCAGATTAAGAGTATACTGTGGTAGTTTATTAGTCATAGGAATAGTTACCTGGTGCACATTAACTTATGGGATATATTAGAATAAGCTCACTGACTTTAGTAATAGCTGGGATTGACCTAATGCAACTTGCTAGGAGCACTGTTATTTTTGTGTTGCTTATTCATTCTTAGCCCACCAAATAAAAAGTCCTTTTGAGTAATATCATTTACCCCAAGTTCACAAAATAAAATTATATCTTCACAGTACAAATCTGAATGTTATGGAGAACAAGGGTAAAATATTCATAACCCTGAAATTTTTTATCTGCAGCTCTAAGTAATAAAATGACAAAGAAAGAAATTGGTTCAGACAGAAGTTTCAGAGTGCTGCTCATAGGTTTTCTTTTATAGATGTTATGATTTTGTTCAAACAGGCCATATTGAATCCATTGGGTTTTTTGTAATAGATTTCAAAATACATAATAAATGTAAGTAATATGATGACTAATGGGTCAAGTGAAGTTGGAACTTTTAAAATGAGAAAATAGCTGGAAACGGTTTTCAGGAAACTATTCCAGTTTATTTTTCGGTCCCCCACAAGGTGTACATTAACATAAACTCCATAGAATCGCCTCTGGGACCTGAATTCCCTCTCTGATTTCATTATTGCAATGTGATTCTTTTCCTTTCACTGTTAAGTCATCTCCTGGTGTGGTGGGAGCATATAATAAGTGTAATTTATTTATATTTATTTAATCTCCTTTTAACTCAATAGTTATTTCATCATTCTGTTTCCTAGTAGCTGTTCAGAAAGTTGTGAAGGGTAATTAGAAACTAGTAATTGACAGACATGGATTCACTGGATAATCTGAAGAGTTGTAGTGAAGAAAATAAAGAACAAGTCAAAATCTACATTCAAATGCTAGACTGTAATTTAAAAAAAAAAAAAAGAGCTTTGATATCATCTAGTCCAGTCTGATTTAAACATAACGAGAAATAACTCACTTGAATGCAATCTATTTACAAGCACAGTAATTTCTTTACTATCTATTTGCTGGAAATAGATAACATGGGGGTGGGGGGGTAGGGGTAGAAAGGGGGAAGTTACTGCTATTATGTATCATGTCTTAAATCTAAAGAAAGCATTGGGCTGTAATTATGGTAGCTAGTCACTTGTAGGCAAAGAAGAGACTGATGTGACTGGGGAGTTAAAGGCAGCTTTGAGCTACCTTTTGCCCTGTCCCGGTTCTCATGTAATTTTGGACAATTCAAAGACTTGTTTGAATTATGGGAACCTGTGTTTTCCTACTGGTACAGAATCTTTCTAGTGTTGTGTGATGTGCTTCCCACGGTGCTTAGAATCATCTAAAAAGGCTGGTACCCTTGGATTTTGCAGCCTGGAAATTTTATTCCAGCTGCATCTAGGTGACCCTTTACATCATAACATCTCTTTTTAGTCCATTTTGAGTGACTGGAGAAGCCGCTGAACATCTATCTTCGTCAACTGCTATAAATAGCTCTTCACATTTCATCAGTTTTAACTGCTTCTGTCCATTAAATATGTTTTCTTAGAAGAAATGTTAAATGTTCTCTTATAGTGCTAAGTGTAAAGCAGGACAAAACCTAGAAAGATGTTGATTGCTCAATTGGATTTTTATTTTTTTGAATGTTCTACTTAAAATGCCAAAGAATCTCCTTATATAATCTATCCCCAGTTGTGAAAATAACCTACGTCACTATGAGAGAGTTAAAATACTTGCATTGGCAGTTCCAGAATTACATTTTCTGCAATTATCCATGTGGCTGCCACCACCTTCAGTCAAGGCTGATGCACTAGATAATAGTAACAACTTAATACAAATCTTTGTCAAGTTATCAGTCATAACAGCATTTTTCTGTGTGACATATACCGCTTCCAAGCAGAAAACAGGAAACTCATTTGCATTTCTCTGGTGTCCTAGTGTTCGTTTTTTTATTGCTCTCTTGTTTATGAAAACAAGTGACTAACAGCAGTGATAAACCACAGGTCAGGACGGGAGGTGCCGTATGCATCTTCCCCAGAGCTCTGCGTCTTCTCTGCCCTGTCCTGAGGAAGCCCAAGAGAGAACTTCTGCTCTCATATTCATCTCCTTTAAAATCTTTCTCAACCAGTTTACTCTATGGCTTTAGCTTGCCATCTGTTCTGTCAACTTACATCTAAGCAGTTTGGGGTTTAGAATCATAGCTTGTAGGGATTTTGTTGTTTTTTCATTTTCTGAGCCATGCTACCATAAGAAAGTGTTTGCAATAAAATGCACCTTTGACAAAGCAGTTAGATGTGGAAGATGTCACACCAAGCAATAAGGGTCCTTTTCCTCTATTTACAAACTTAATTCTGTAGCAAAGCCAAGAACATCTGGTTTACTCCTGTATTACTGCGTTACTAATGGACAAAATTAAGTTGATAAAGGATTTGTTTTGAAAGTGCATAAATGGTTCAGAAACCCAAATCCTAGTGCAGTTTGGATTTCAAACTTGGGTCATTTTAAAGATGCTGCTCATTTGTTTGTTGGGTTATTTGTTTGGGGGTTTTTTAAACATTTAATTAGAATAACACTACTTTCCATTTGAGTGTCATAATTAAATAAATATCATAATGTCATGTTCAGTTTCTTTGTGTCTCCTGTCTCCATTCAAAGGGAGGAGAGAACCAATGATCTGTGCAAAAAGGCAGGGGAGACTTGGGGTATTCTTTACTGCCAAGAAGGGTGTAGAGATTTTCAAAAATGTCATGACATTTCTCTTCCCTTGGTTTTAATTAAAAATATCATTACATAAGCATTTTGGAAAATCTCCCAAGTTGATCAGGTGTGGATTTTGGATGCCTAAAGATCTGTTTTTTTGTAATGTCCTGCGTCCTAGCTTTGGTGTTTGCTTTTCTACTAGGCCCATGCATTAGCAAGTGTTTTGCTGCAGTTTCTAGTTCAGTGTGGAAGACTTTAACACAAGAGAAAGCATTTTCAGAAAACCATTAATTAAAATTCTAAGTTTCAATTAAAATAGATTTTCAGCCTTAAATTTCAGTTAGCTGTGGCTTGTGGAGTACTACAGACTTCTTTTTTAAGATTGCTGGGTTTTTTTTAATGCAGCTGTAATAAATCTTATATGGCCATTAATAAGTTGCACTTACCATTGTAGAAAAAATGCTAGTTTATAATTCAGAGGCTTATCTGTTAAGATACCAAAGAATCTAACAGAAATTTAGAACCCCACAGATATTTGGGGGGTCAGAAGGTGCTTTGTCCTGTGCCTGGAACTCTCGGAAGTATAAACCTACGCTTAAGAACAGCTCTGATAGTCTGCTCCTGCAACCCTATGATTGTTTTAAAAACTTATAATTTACCTAAAGAGTGGGAGAATTGAGCTCATCAGTTTGCATCTACATTAAGGGTAGAATGTGATCCTGGACAACTTGAAACTAGGTCCTAACTTTGGTGAAATACTCGTTAATCTGTGCAAAACCTTGAACAAACAGTGTTTCTTAAATACATCTAAATGAAACTTGAAACTAAGTAGTGCAGATTTCTCTGAACATGTAATCTAGCTTAGATATATACACAGAATTTTAATCATTGTGGGTTCTTGGAGGTGGGGCAGTGGGAATGAAACAGGAAAGTGAAAAGCAAAACTTTTCCCCCTGCCCAAGGTAACTGTCTCATTGCTGGCTGAATTTGAAATGAAGACTTTTAGAAACTTAGTTAAAGCTGGATTTCTGTAATGAAGTGTAATGTACTGATAAAAAGGTAGTTAGCACAGAAGGGAGTTTCAACCATTATAAAATCCTGCTTCCCATCTGTGAAATGATCTTGGTAATTGCAACATCTCAACTACTAAAATGTCACTTTTGTCAATGTTGTTCATATTAGTTGTGATTTCTAAAAATTCTGTGAGACTTTTAACAGTCTGGGAGGTACTAAAATCCTTTCCTAAGGAGACAAAAAACATTTTGAAAATATTAGGTTGTTCCAATCTCCTGGAAAACAAGGAAATCTCAACATGCATTGGATTTTATATTTGACTTTTTTTTCACGTTTAATCTTGAAAATGCATTGAAGAATACTGCGTATTAGCTGTGTAGAAAGCAACAGAATATACATGTTATTCATTCATTTAAATGTGATTAAAATGTTTGCTGTTGGCTTTGGAGTTTAGTCAAATAGTTTTACTGGATGCAAAACTCAAGAGAATGTGAAGTATATTTTCATTCTGGCACAAAAGGACTAATGTATCTACCCTCCTACACGCTCAAATAAAGTGTGTCTCATTCAGATAGCTGTGGTGATCCCTGGGTAGAAACAAAGAAATAAGATCCACATTGTGATATGTTTCTTCCTTTAAAACTGTGTTTAGTGAAGATTGCTTGTAGTATTTTTCATGATGTTTTAATTCAGATTTATTAAAAAAAATAGTTTCATTATGTTTTAACATTCAGCTCTTTTCATGAAACTCGGTAGAAATAATGTTATCCCGACTAAATGACTAATATTTTTACATTGCTTGAATAATTGCACTATAGTATTTCATATTTCATTCTCCAACTCTCTCCCACAGCTGACATAAATGTGGACATATCAAAACCTTTGAAAGCAAACCTCAGTTTTGCCAGACTTGATCAAATAAACCAGTTTTTGAAGAAAATCATAACCACAAATGATGATGAACCCAGGAAGGAGGCCGATCCAGCAGCTGGCATTATTCCAGACGAGAATGCCACTTCAATAACCAGAAGCCCTGGTACAAGGGATGTGCTACCTGCAGCACACATCCACGCTGTGCAGAAGGCTTCAGTACAAGAAAAGTTATGGCAAGCCCTTTCCTGCTTCCAGAAGATTTCTATTCACACTGTTCAAATGGTTGTTTTGATGGAAACCATCCCACATCCCTGTAAACCTTGTTTGTTACTCTCCGTGTCAAACCTCAGAGGGAGCCTGAATATTAAAAGTGGACATAAAACTGCAGGTAAGAGTTTTTGAAAGCTGCAAGTGCTGCTGATTTGTTCAAGTGGTGGCCTAGTAGCCATTTTAAACTGTGGGGCTTTGAGAGGAACTCTTCTAGCTAACATCGTAAATCCACAACAGAAAATAACAAATCCCTGATTGACTCCATTACCTGAGTTTTCCTTTCAGTAGGGCAGCACCCAGGAGTGCTTAATTTTGTAGTTAATATCCCCCAGCTTATAATTACTAATTTAGTGATGGAATTCTGGCTGGAATAGTGGTTATAAGAACCACTATTCTGGTATTCTGATGATTCAGCACATACTTCAAAGGGCAACATTTTGACAGTTTTCACTCTGCAATTACATTTTCTTGTTAGGACCCTATATTCCTGCTTACAGAAATACAAAAATAATTGTGTTCAGAGCCCTGAGATATGCTTCTATGTAAATAGTGGGTCATACTGTTAATCTCCTTCAGGTTTACGAACTCTTCAATTTTTACATGCTTCCTCTGCACAGCTGAGAATTACCCAGGGAAAATGGGCACTCTGGCCTCATTACTGCAGAACTGCAAGGAAACTTTACACCTTGGGTACAATTAACAGGATACCAGAGACTCATTTAAAATGAAGACATTTTTTGTGTCTTTGTAAAATCTTTTATTAGTCTTTTAACGACATTAATAAGATGGTACATTTACATGATGTGGAGATGAGCCAGATGTAGGTAGCTGGCAGAACAGCTTGCAAGGTAAAATGGTCTGTAGCTGAGAGGAACAAGTTTTAAGCCAAGCAAGGTGGTGATTTATTTCTTTCTTGTCAGAAATATTTCTCCTCAGGCCAGCAAATTTTAGTGCTTCTTTATTGTGTTAAAAGTTAAAAATGAAAAATTTAAGTTTCATAAGACATGAAAGCCTGTGAATGTGCTGGAGCTTGAAACTCTCGATTTATCCATAAACAAACAACAGTGCAGGCAGGAACAGTGCCTGCGTTCCCACGCTTTTCCAATCGGATCGCAATCTAGCACAGAAAGCAGTGCAGCTGAGTAAAAGGCCTTTCTAATGTCCTTTAAATAGTTCTAGTTTTCTTTCTGTGTCATAATCCTCTTTCCTTCTATAACTTCCCCTCTGTCATTTATACCATTATCTGCCCCATGGTACATGATGGTGTCCGCAGCAAGCTTCAATATATCAAAGCCAAGCCTGTTCCATCACTGTACTATAAAGCAATTTGGCAAACTCAGCAGTGTATATCACTTGCCCTGGAGTTTTTCATCCTCCCAGGAGGAGGACATACCTTGTCTTGCACGTTAAGCCTCAGAAATATTCCACTACGAAGTTCTGCTTTTTAATTCTTCTGGCAGTCTGAGGAAGCCAGTTTTATTTTTCATGTCACAAGCTTTACATGAATCTTCAGTATGTTTGCAGTCTGGCAAGCATTATTAAGTAAAGCAATACTGATGCTGAATCTAATGAAAATGGAAATCAGTCATTCTATATGAATAACTTATAACAAGACAATAAATAGACATCAGCAGACTTTTTTCACATTTTTTCCAGTTGAAGTTGCCTTATCTTTGCTTTATGAAAAGAAAATACATGGGCATGAGGTGTTGCATGTTATTAGGGTGGAGCACTAAATTGTTCTAAGTGTCAAGAAGTGCAAGACACTTTCACAAAACTTTCTGAAACAGTGGAAAAATCTTTTTTTTTTTTATCTTATTTTTATTTAAAACTATTAATTTGAAATTGGAGTGCTGATAGAAACCAAAGTGGAAATTATAACTTCAGGGACAAAGATAAATTACTCAGTGGGGGAAAACGGTATTATAATCTTGTGTTGAAAATACATTAGAAGAATACCAGTTACTAACAAGATTTATTTTATTATTGCAAAGAAATTATGCAAGGTAACACAATTAAACAAGCGTAGTAGCTGTGTCTTGGGAGCAAGGAGTATTTAAGTATGTCAGTTCTTCACTATTTTTCTTTTTACAAAAGATTTTATAGATATACCTTTTGAGCTGAACAGGGTTGATGTCAGCTTTTTTTATAGAATGAAACTAATACGCAAATACTTCACAGTGTCTTTGATTTTACAGTCAAATAACTATTGTGACCATCTGCAGCAGCTGCATTTTACGAATTATTTGCTGAACCAAACTAAGCACAATGACAAAAGTAGTCATCTCAGATGTACTGTTAAAACAGAGGAAGAAAAAGGAGCATTGCTTGCCTTTTGTACAGTATGGCCATCTGCTGTACAGATGTTATTATATAGAATGACTTCAGATACAATAATTGTAGAAAATTTTCATTAAAACCTCAACAATTTGCACTTGTTTACTTGAATCTGCATAACTCCCCAGTGAGACAACACAATACGCTTGGGGTTTCTTTGGTTCTCACTAGCTTTCTCTTTGATCCTTTTTGATGTGCTGACTTTAATAAACATAGTTAAAAACACTGTTCAAAAACATCTTGGAAAAAACTACAAAGGAACAATTATAGCAGTAGAAACTACTCTAATCCCTTACTTACGCAAGCTATTTTTAGTGAAATATGGTTTTTTACACATTTTATGTGGCAGTATTTTATAAACAGTGTAAACTACCCCTTTCCAGATGAGTTTTAGTGTAGGAGATGAGGTTGGTTTGTAAGGAATCCTATTTGCTAGGAATTATTTAGAAAAAAAACTCACAAGAATGTATTGTCAGCTTTTCCTCCCTTATAGGGGGAAAACAAAAGTGCGTGACCCTGTGTAATGCTTTGATTTGTTTAGCTGAAATTAAGAAGGAAGCTTGCTATGTAACTTTTTTATATATAATTATCAGTTTCCCCTCTAGACTTGCCTGCTTTAGTCGTGGAATCTCAAGGCCTTCTGTCCTAATTTTTCCTCTTAATTTATTATGAAAGTGAAATGATGTAGCTTCTGAAAAACGGAGGGACTAATTAGTTGAATTATTTCACTCTCAACAAAATAAATTGTAAGTGTTGAACACTTGCATTGCAGTTGGGTCAAATTAAAGCACCTCCATTTCTGCATATCCTGCTGCACTGTTATACAACCCTAAACCTTTAGTGCATCAAGGGACTTCATTTTTTGGACGTTTTTCATGTTTTAATACAATAGTTACTTATAACAACATGGTTACTATTTCTGCTAGAATACTTACGTTCTCCTCTGTGCTTATGGTGAAATCCCAAGTATTTTGGTTTTAGTAAAGTAATACTATTGTAGAATGTGATGCAGTGTATTGGCAAAAAACAAAGCAAAGTCCACTTAAAAAAAATATATTATTAATTTTTATAAGAGGCTACCAGTATTGTTTTTCTGATAATCTTAAGGGCAGCACCTTAAGTCATACTGATGTTACATAGAATATTTATCTGTAGTCATTTTATATTTTGTGGTTTCAAGTTGCAAATTAAAACTTGTATCCATTTCGTACAAGCAAACAACAGACATTTAGCTCATTTTTGGCAGCTTATTTGTACTGCTGCCAAAAACCCCAAGTTCAACAACTATTGTTAGACCTGGTTTAGTTATTTTTGTCCTATGAAGTATGTGGCATCTCCTACAAAGTGGCTAGAGCCCTTGAGTTCCATATACCCAGTCAGAGTTGAGATTGCTTGATATCTCACTTGAGATATGTAGCTCACTCCAGAACAGTCACATGCCATTAAAGTTGAAATAATTTTTAGCAGTCAATATGAGGAAATAGAAAGCAATTATAAATATATAGTTTTTGGTTAATTTAGATTTGGTGTTGAAATTAGCACTACCTACCTGCCAAAAGAGCAGATAAATGAGAGAGGTTGAGGACTGTACTCTCCCCAGAGTGAAAGCCTTATTTTGCTCTGGCTGGACACAGGAGGGAAGTCTTACTGTTCAGTGTCTGAACTGAGAGAGTTACAGACATAAAATATTCCAAAGATCATAGACAGAATTCCCCAGCTCTTCATCCCATACGCAGAGATGATTACTTTAGCATATAAATAAGAGGAAAAAATAAACACTAGTTGAGCTTATGATAATGGCAAGTATTTTTACTAAACCTGAAAGAAATTGCATACTTAAGATACTTTTACAGAAATACTAAAAATTAAATGAAGCTATTAATTAGTGTAGAGCAAAGACCAAGCTTCATTTTGGAGTTAACTCACTCTCTTGAGGAAACTCTGCTAAGGCGTTTTCATAGCCTTTGGATGCTGCAGATATGCAAGCTAGCCCGTGGGGAAATAAAACATTAAATTAGATATGACTACCTAAAATAATATGCAGCAGTAACAAGCCATTTACAACACCCAGAAGACATTTGTTACTTTTAGAAAGAAATATAAACTCTTTCCAACACTTGAACAATAGGAAATTAATTCTTTGTCAGTAAAAGCCAGAGGACAAACTAAATATTTAAATGGCCACTGAGGACTGAGGTGGAAGTGCAGCTTGTAGACAGCTATACAAATCACTAACAAACCTTAATGAATATTGGGTGTGGGCATCAGGGTCCTGTCAGATTTGACACTGTGTCCCAAGTAGCTTAAACCCAACACTCAAGAAAAGGTGGAGACCTCATCAAACCTCTAACATCTGGGATTTTATTTGTCATTTTGGCATACCCTGCAAGCGCAAAAGAAAGAGTAAAAGGGGATTATCCTGACAATGAAATGAGTTACTGAATCTTGTGATAATGAAAAGCAGAAGAATTCTAATTCCTTTCTATGGTCCCTGAGGTGGAGGTGCGTTTATAGTTCTGCAGGAGTATAATGTAGGAGAGAAGAACAGATGGCCTAAAATCCATGAAACAAGACACCACCTAATCCCAGGTCTGAGTACCACTATTAATCCTGGTCAGATTCCCTACTGGTACTTTGTAACAGGGTTCAGAATTGCTACTGATGAACTAGTAGGTTAACTTGGGGGGAGAAAAAGAAAAAAAACGTTAGTTGTAGGTTGTTGAATCAAGGCAGTATGCACTAATTTTGTAGAACTGCATTTACAGTTTAAATAGCTTTACTTTAAAAAGTAGACTCCAAGTGAATTTGATTCAGAACAAATACAATTGTTTTTTAATCTCTTCAGCTTTTATTGTGAAAGAAATTGCATATTTCTTTGAGACTGGGATTTCTTTTGTTATGTGGATCCCAGTGCTATACGTGGCAGTCATAGGGGATACGGCATTTTCATGGATACAGTCAAGTCTATAGAATATTTACATCCACGAAGAGATACAGATAACAGTGAAAGCTGAATGTTTTCTTTATACATGTAATGATTTCTGTGCATTTCCTCTAGTTCAATCTATATTTTGGAGCTTGAGGTAGAGAACACAGATATTAGGCATTACTGCCCCATCTTAAGGACCTGTTCCTCAAACTGTTTAAAATTGTTGACATGCTGACAACGTGTTTCTTCTTTTTCTATGACAAGAATATTTTTTATGGGATGAGATCACCAGCATGCTGTCCAAACAAAAGGTGCAGTTCCGTAGGAGGTTCAGGTTACTGTGGGTGCACGTTTCCACACTGCCTTGTGGTAGCTCTGTTCCTTGGGCAGCTGTTTATTGAGTTGAGTCATGTTGCTGATCTGTCTGAAAACTAACCCAGCAGGAAAGAAAGCTTTCCAGCAAGATTGTCTCCTTCAGCTGGCTTACTGGACAGGTACATTTTAATGACCATGCCGGCACAAAAGAGGATTCAGACAAATAATGTAAAGGATGGCGTGAGAGGAAGGATTGAAGAGGGGAGAAGATAGGAACATTGGAACCTGGACCTGGACTGGCCTTAATCCTGGGAAACCATATCCCAAGACTGCAAGGAAAGCTGTTCAGTTTGTGTGGCCTGGGTGTATCTGTCAAGCCTTAGTCTTCCACAAGCAGAATTCACTGGGTTATAGAGGCTCAAACAGCTGAGGTGCTGTCAGGCGTGATCATCAGGATGGTTTATTTATAAAGAAAAGTTACATTCTAGTTCATGGGCCATTTACTTCATTAAAGCAGTTGAAATCCAGTGAATCAAGCATAGAGCAGAGAAGCAAGACACCAAAGCTCTAATTTTGATTCAACCTAGTGGCAATTATACAGGGCTACGTTTTGAGTGGCACCCGCTATTTTATAATGCTTCATTTACTGTGCAGCCATTCAGTGTCTTATCTTTTAGTAGCGTGATGTATCTACAACTGTATAAATCAGTGACAGTTTTAGGTGCCAGCTATCTCCTGAAAATAAAACAAAGTTTTCAACCAGCCATCTATGAAAATACATAGATTTTGGGTTTTTTTAATTTAAAAACATCTCTATGCCCATCTGTGTCAGAGGAGTAAGGCTGTTCAGTCACTTCTGAAAACTGCTGATAATCTAAAAGTAAAATGTTTATGATGCAAGAAACAAGTGTTATGTCAGTGTAGCACTCAGTTTTGAAAGCTGGACTTTTGGATGCAAGATGAACACAATATTTGTTGGTTTCCATTATGTATTTTTGTTTATTTAATAAGACATAAGAGTATAAGAATAAGAGGGCAATAGAGACCTTTACAAATATATTCTAGATTCTTGTATACCAAAGATGGCCTTGACCAAAAATGAAGATCCCTTAAGATTTTAAGTCTAACAATGCCCTCTCTGATCAGGCATTACAAAATCCAAAATTACCAAATCAACAGTGAATAGAGATTTTTCAGCTATTTAGTATGCAGTAATGAACATGATGTACCTGCCAGTTATTCTTTAAGGGAGATGAGCTCATTTCAAATAGATAACAATCTTTGACTGCTGTTCTGATTCATCACTGACCTGAACTCCATTTGAACCTTGTTAGACACAAAACAAGCAGGATTCCTGGCCTGGGCTATAAAATATAATTAAGCCCTTTTGAAATTATGTGTAAAAGAACATAGCTTTACCCCCACTATAACTACTACCACCACCACAACCAATAAAGTTAAATCAAGCACTGCCTGTAATGGATTAAAACAATAAATGTTCCTGGATTTTAGTGTTTGAAGTATTTGAAGAAAACAGGCTTCCAGCAGCCAGGACTGCTGAATGCATGGGGACATTTATTAGTGACGAATTCAAGGGTTTGGCCTGTTTAAGATCATTACTTTCTGTTTACCGTGTGTTACACATCTCATGTTTTTACAGAGTCCATATGTGTCCCTATGTAATGCTGAAAAACTCTTTCACTAAAGAATAGTTAATTGGTAATGTGTAAATATTGTTCTCGTGGGGAGAATGAACTATCATAAGATTCAGCTCAACACTAATGAGAAATCCAGTGTGGTCAGTAGATTGTTAACTAAACCTCTCCTGGAAGATTGTCCTTTACTACGTCTCACCATTTGTTTGCTACTACTGTTTCCAGACTTGAATAAATTGGCTGACTCTTAAATTAACTGCAGTATTTCTCCTGTAATTATTTTCATAGCTTTGTTACCCTTTCTTCTCAGACACTGCTTCATAGAGGATGCCTGTCAACAGAGCAGTGTAACTTAAGTATAAATACTCATTAGTGGATGTATCTGAAGTTTCCTCCTAAGGAAACAAAATCATGTAGATAAATGCATCAATATATTACATATAATAGCATATTTATATATTCAAAGCTTAGTATCTTTGGCAACTTTAGCTACTGAAGTTGCAGATAAGAAGAGTGAACGCTCAGAAGCAAGAATCGCAGATTATCACCTTAGTAATGTGTGACATTAAGGCAGAAGGTGGTAAGGAAAACCACTTGCTAATATACCTTTGGCATCCAGATTGTATCTCTGCCACCCAGGTGTGAAGGGCCCATGGGAGAGCCTGGGCTTCCGTGTGCACAGCAGTCTTTTGGGTGGGAACACAGTCTCCCAGCTGCTGCAGTCAGTGCAGACCACATCACTTGTGTGCATCTTGCCCAGTGTGAGACAGCTTGCCAGGCTCTGTGCTCTGGGATGCAGGTTTTCTTCCGAGCTGCCCCAAACTCAGAAAAACAGTTTTCTTCCTAGCATTGCCATTTGTAGCAAAGCTAATAGCTTCAAGAGACTTTTAAAAAGATAGCTCAACTGTAGTCCAGCACCATTTGCTGTATTTATTGTATGTTTCCATTTTCTTAAAACTCTTTTCCCATACTGAAGCTTCCCAATTACAGTCATGCTTTATGTTGTATTAGGTGATAATGCAATGAACCAAACAGGATTGGTAGCTATCTCCAGAAGGGCAAATGCACAGAGCATAATAGAAGCGGAAAAACTCCAGCTGCATTTCTACTTGTTTCATTTGGAGTTGGTTCAAATATCAGTATTAAAATGTTTTTGAAAACAGAAAGTCCGTAATGTCAAAACATTGTCTGTCCCTTTGTCTATGAACCAAGAAAAGTAGCAGAACTCTTACTTAACACCTGTTGTGCCTAGACACTGAGTGATTGTTACTGTAAGGCAAGGGTTGTTTTAATGTATTTGCTGCATCTATTAACATGGATCAGCTCTTTTTTTTTCAATACACACAAATGAATTTATTCACACAGGGCAGTTCAACAAACATGGAGTCTCCTGTTATTGGTGAGCGCTATTATAGTTAGTTATATATAAACCCTAACAGAACTATATTTATAACTCTATTAGTATACTCATATTCTATGAGATGCCTTTGGAAGTGTTAGCATAAATCAAGTATCTACTGCCTAAAAAAAAGATGTTAGAATAGCAAAGCAGTGTTTTCTTTTAGTGAATTTTCTTCACTATTCTATTGTAATGATATACATCTTTAATTTCCAATCAAGTTAATTTCTTGACATTACCAAGCAAATACTTTTTTTCAAACCCTCCTACATTATTTCCACCCAGTTAAAATATCTGGATATTCCTTTTGCCCATATGTCATCATAAATTCTTCCAATGGCATGCAGAAGCCTGGTGTAAATTGCATTTTACTCAGTTAGCGTAGCAGCACACTGTGGTGCTGTTGTGGGTCTGGGTGGAGGCTGACAACAGAGGGCTGGCAGCATTTTTTAAACACTGTCCAAAGCAAGTGCTTCGTATTTATTAGTCTCTTGGAGGAGTATTTTAAAAGTCATGAAACTGTTTGTTCCTTGAAGTAAATTATTGCACGTACTGGCAAGTGCGTTGGTGCTTGTGAACAGTAATCCAAACAGAACAAGTTAACTTTCACATATGACAGCAATCGTTTATGAAGATATATTACTTCTATATGGTGCCATCTCAAGTTCATTTCAAATGGAGACTTTGATTTAATCTGTTTAAACTGAAGTTAGAATTCTACAATAGAAGTCTGTGAGAGATGCAGAAAAGGAGACTGAAAATAGTGTGTGGAAGGGAAACCATCAGCAGAATTGTTTTGCATCTTTTGCTTTCTGAGGTGGCTTTCGTCATAGGAGAGCAGCTTCACTAAATGAGTATATACTTTCAATGTTAGTATGGCATTTAGCAATCTTAAAATAAGCTCCTTTCTAGAATGGTTATGTGATTCTTGCCTATACAAGAGCAATCTGGGTTGCAACAAGAAAAAGAAAAAAGCTCTTACTGAATCCCCAAACTTTTCCTGGTATTTGTATGTCACAATCCATCGCGTGTCTTGTAATACCTTATTTATTTAAAATTTACCAACACTTCCGTATTTTTAATTGTGTCTGCATTTGTCATTGTTTGCATAGCATTTGAGAAAGGCACTGCTGATTTTGAACCAGCTGTATTATGTGCTCAGTTTTGTTTCTAAGCCACTGGATATTGTGTTTTCTTTGTACTTTGTGGAGCGGAGATGACAACAGAAAAAGACTGCAAAGTATAATCCTTCCAAGTGTAATCCCAGTGAAAGAGAACATAAATAAAACCACTTGTATTCTGGCATTCCTTTTTCCCTTTTGTTATTTCTGTAATTTGGCACATGTTCCGATAAAACTATAGAACATTTCTGTATATTGCAGAATTGTGCAATAGTTACTGAGAATTTCTCTTCTTTAAAATCAAAATTCTATGTAGAGTATATTAAAAAAAATTAATTTCCAAATATTGTACTGCCTCTTGAATTAACTGGACTGAGCATAGCAGGGTGAAGGTGGGCCCTTCCTGTAAAAACACCTCTCTTTTTTTCAGTTTAAGACTGTATGTGAAGGTGCTTCAATCCACAGTTTACAGAATCAAATCTGAACTCCAAAAGGAGAGGTGTCAGGGGGTGCTGATGTTACATTTTCTTGATTATCGCTGAAGTTCAGTGTCAAAAAAAGACTGAACAGATTTTGTCATATAAACCTGTTTCACATGAGACCAGACCCAGGGGTTCAGAAGCCAACCTTAAATAGCCCAGAGCTAAAACCCCTTTCCCGGACATTGGCCCTAGTCCTGTTGGTCATCATAAGATGTAGTTTTGCTCAAGCCCTTGGTCTTTCGTACCGAACTCTAAACTGCTCAAGGGAGAGATTCTTTTTTGTGGTTCCTACTCAGGTTGGATGCAATTCAGTGCCATTATCACCATAGGGACTGTTGTATCAACTTCCTAGTGGATGCTGGCTTTAAAAAAAAAAAAAAAAAGAGAAAAATCCAATATATTTTGTCACGAAATATTTCTTGGTGTTATGAAAGCGTAATTCCTGTAACTTCTGGATTCCAGGAGAGATTTGTAGGAGTTCTACTGCATGTATTCAAAACAATGAGTTGTGTTTCTGGGGGACTTTTCTAGCAGAAAAAGTGTGAAAATATGAAATGGAACTGTGCCTTGAAAAACCTGTATGTAAGCCTTAGGTGTGTTTTAATCTTTTGCCTTTTGTGAATAATCCTGTTTCATTAGAAAAATAAGCTGTGGGCATTATAAAATATGGTGACATTCAGTATTCAGTCTCAAGTCCAAGTACGAGTGCCAGAAAACAAAAAAGTTAACCCAAACTTGATGTAGTACTTCTCATGTAAATACACAAAAGAAATACAGATATATTAAGTATGTTTTGGTTTATTGAACAGTGATTTGCAGTAAGTTAAATTCACAGGAGATCTGACATTTCTAGATAGTGTTTCTTTCCAAAAATATTTGTATCTAATGAGAGTACATAAGTTCTGTCAGAAACCTAACACGCCTTTATCATTTTTATGTTTTATAAAGCTAGGTAAAGTGAAGGTGATTATGGTGTGAAAAGTTTAGATTAAATGTTGGGTTTTTTTGTAAACACACATTATATATTTTGAGTTGCAGTAATTGTTTTGAATAATTTGAATTCAAACATTACCCTTGCTCTCCTGCTCAGCTCTCTGGAGTCTAGCAAGGCAATATTTTATAATAACTAACCTGAACAAAAGCAGAGAGAATCATTCAAAATAGCTATTTCCTATATAATCAAGTGAAGCAGCTGTTCTTGTTCTTAATATATTCTTTAAAAAAAATCATAGTTTAATGACAAATGTCTCTTCTCAGAAACCTTAAAATACTCACACATGTAAAAAGTCATGATGTTTTCGCAAATAGCTCTATGTAAGGAATGAGCATGAGACATACCTGCTTCGTAACTGCAGCACTGTATAAAGTATGCTTAATAGGATTGGAAGACACAAGCTGAAAAAAACCCAATAAAATTTATAGAATCACAAGTCCTGTGGCCCAACTGTGATGCCCTCACTTGGAGAGGAGAGCAATTGCCCACAGACCAATTTCCATGGAAGTCAGTGGGACTACTTGTGTGCATAATTTCTTGTGGGCAGAGATTCCCTGGCTCATGGTAAAGTGCCTCCAGGAAATAAACACATGAATGTTGGAAGAATAACTGCGAGCAGGATTAATTGTCTCTCTCTCTTTTTAGGAATCCATGGATCATCTTTCATCCTTGACATTAAAGATTTCCTACTTAAAACAAGTCTCAAAGAAAGAGCCAGGTCTCTGGTGGGCCCTTTTTGCTGCTCGGTTAATGTGGAAGCCAAGTGGTGTAAACACAGTGGTGATCCTGGCCCGGAGCAGTCTATTCCAAAAATATACATCGATCTGAGAGGAGGACTGCTGCAGGTCTGTATAAGCTGCTTATGGTTCTGCTATTGAACTGGACTGGCTTTAGATGATTGAGATTTTATAAATAAATTTCATGAAATATTCATAAATAAATTGCAGGCTACAGCAATTCATTGGGTTGGTGGGGTTTGCTTGTTTGCTTCAGGTGGGGTTTATTTAACCTTTTAAAATAAGTATCTGTTCTTTCATGTGACACTGCTGATTGAAAAATTGTGTACAATGTTTTAGGTTTGGTTTTTCTTAATACTGCTTAAGTCATGTATTGTAGCTGTATGTGTGTGTTCCCTTTAAACTACTGGATCAAATTACTACCACTTAATATCTAGGATCCTGTTCTGTTATGTGTGTGTTTGTCCATGAGCTATGCATCTGTAATGCTTTGGGGTAGCTTTAAGAAATACATATCCTTTCATTTTAAACTTGCACCAATTTCTCAGGGGAGTAATTATAAGCTGTTGTTTGTAGCAATTAATATTCAGTTTTCTATGCTATCTTCTCCTTTTCGGAAGTGCCCACAACTTGAAATCAGTCCAAGAAGCATGGGAGTTCTTGAAATGAAAAATAGATTCTGTGAGGCTTAAACAAGTGGGCTTTAAGATATGTCTTATTTTAATTATTTTTATTGTAGTATTTATACACACCAAATGTTTAAAACTAAATATATAAATCAAGCATATAAAAGACAGAAAGGAAATTTTGACATTCAGTCGTGTCATTAGGTCTTTTCCCAGAATTGGCATTAAAAGTTCCTAAAACCACAGCCCTGGGAATAGGGGTAATTTAATGATACACATTTTTAAAAACTTTATCTTTAAAGTCAGTTTGTTTCTCTGCTTCTTTTTTATTTATTATTTACAGGTACTTGGCTGACTGGATCTACTTGTTAATAATAAAGTTTTGGGGGGTTTTATCCCAAAATTTTGGGGTTTGGTAAGGGCCAGAAAAATATCTATTAATCTGAGGTAGCCATTTATTATTAGAGCATACACTGGCGTAATTAGCTTTTGAAGAAAACTTTTAAGTATTTGGTCTGGCAGAATAAATTTGAGAATGCTGACAAAAGCATCAGCAATTCTGTTTCAAATCAATTTATTTATGGCTAATGATATTACCAGCTCTAACTGTGACCTCATTTTCTACCACTGTTAATTTGTATTGCAGCCGAGCCTAGAGAAGTTATGTGAAATCGGTGCCTCATATGTGAGTGTTGTGGTAGGAGTTCCATGCTCTGGAGTTACAGCTGCCTAAAAATAGAATTAACAGAAGTGGGAGAGAAAAAGCATTCCTCCCTCCTCTGTCAGTTGGGGACTAAGGCCCCTGAGATCAGCTTTAGTGACACGGGGCTCCTTTGAGGTGGTGCTCAACTAAGAGTGGAACCCTGATCTTGGACATACTGAGAAAATGCAGTTGATGCACCAAATTCGTGCCCTAGTAGCCCAGGAGCGTTTTGTTCCATGATCTTGCATGTGTATGCAGGGGAAGGAAATGCTTCCTTCATGACAGATGTACTACACTCCCTTTAAGCATCTTCTGAATTGTTTTTCATATTTGAATATTTGCACTGCTCTTTATGTGCACACCTGACCTGTTTTCTTTACTCCTACCCATACCATGGACTTCTAAGTTACTGTCTGATTATTTTTATTTGATCCCACACTGGTTCTAATTCTTATCTCTTTATTAATTGCTGGTTGCTTCCTTGTCTTCCCTGTTGTTTCTGGGCCCACTCCTACACATGATGGCATGGTTTAGTGGGAGGTGTCCCTGCCCCTGGCAGGGGGGTTGGAACTAGATGATCTTAAGGTCCTTTCCAACCCTAACTATTCTATGATTCTATGACTGAGGGACTAGTCTCTATTAATGTGATTCTCTCAAATAGGAGTTTGATTTCAGAAAAGTAGTGCTGCTTCTCAAAGCTGGGAGAGAGGGATGTCTACTTGCCTGATTATGTTGCTGTAAAGTGTATGAACCCTCTGGACTTTAAATGCCACTTTTTATTAAATATTTTTGTAAATTTCTGGTTTAAACTTCAGAACTTTACACTTTTAAACCTCATTGTAAGAACTTACAGCACATCCCATTCATATGTTGTATATACTCAGTATTTGTGGTTTAGATGATCTTTCATATGTCATTCTAGTCATCATCTTGCCATTTCACTTAGTTCTTAATGCATTCCAGAATTCCACTTTTGGACAAATAAAGCTCTTTGAACAGCTTAAAGTTTGCATCTTTAAGGCTTTTGTGTCATATCTTAAACTGCAAAACTTGTGACTAGTCCTAGCATTATGTACTGCACTCAGCTGTAAGTTCTTGCTTATGACTTTTAAGATCTGTGCTCTTCCAGGCAGCATCAGTATGAGTTGTAAGTGGTAATAATTAATGCTTTCCTTTGATTGATGAAAAGAACAAATTTGCCAAATGGTTTTGTAGAGATTTTTTGTCGTTCCTGTTCTTTATCTTCATACTAAGGATACTTGCAAGCAATTAAGGTATAGGTAGGGCAGTCTGAAAGCCATATAAAGATTCTATTGTTTTGGGGAGGTTTTTTTCTCTCAAAAATGACTAAATATTTGTATGTAATTGTTTTATCCTTTTCTATTCTTCTCTTTCTTTTCTTTTTTTCAGGTTTTCTGGGGTCAGGAGCATTTGAACTGTTTAGTTCTTCTCCAGGAGCTTCTGTGGCAGTACCTCACTAAAAAGGGCAGTGTAGAAAAATTGGTACCTAAACATACACACCCCACTTGTTTTTCTACGGAAAGGAATCAGGCCTCAAAAACTGAGCATTCCTCAGATGATCTGAGAACTGGCCTGTTCCAGTATATACAAGATGCAGGTAAGAAGAAAATTATCGCCCTTGTGTTATTTTTCTGTCTTTTTTTATTATAAAATAAATATAGTAGTAATCTGTTGAGGATTATTTGCCTCTTACAACAAACAACTTTATGGCTTTTTGGAAAAAAACAACTTTATGCTTTTTGGAAAAGCAGTTGAAAAGACATCTGCTATGATTGAAAAGAAAAATACTTTTTTGATTTCTTTCCATTAAGCTGTAATCTTTTAAAAGTCAGGGAAATTGCTTTTTTATTTTCTCTCCTTTTGATCCTGAGGGGTTTATTTTTAACTGCTTTGGTCTCATAAAACAGAATGCTTCTATCTAGAAATTATATAACAGATTATAGCTTTCTTTCATTTTACAGAAGCACAAAAACTGCCTGGTGCCTACGAAGTTGTGTTTTACAGTGAAACTGAGGATAGTCCAGGGATGATGTTGTGGAGATATCCAGAACCCAGAGTGCTCACTCTTGTAAGAATTAACCCTGTTCCTTTTAATACCACTGAAGACCCAGATATTAGCACTGCTGACCTTGGAGATGTTCTTCAGGTGAGTAATGAGAGTTTTCTACTTCTATTAACAAAAGAAAACATTGCTGTAAAGTGAAAGTTTTCAAACTTGGGTTTGTTAAAAATGAGCACAAAACAAATCTGGGCAGCTCTATAAAATCACTAGGAGGTAAATTCTACAGCTTGAGCACATCTTTGGTTTTAAAACTACTTGTGCAAACATTTTAATCACTTACCTCTAACGTTCTTCCATGGCCCAGTAAGCTATAGCCAAATTTATCGCTTTTGGTTTGCAAGCATATAGAGTTTTTATTCTGGCTTCCTGTGATTTCATCCGTCAGTCTTTAGAGACTTCTTTTGATTTGAAACTGAAAAATTTGAGGAATGACCTGGTCTGAAATTGCCAGGACTCATTGAACTTAAATCTCCAATCCAGCCCTCCTCTCATGTTTCCGCAGTGACAGGTGGCTGTCCTTCTTCTAGTAAGATGCGTGGGGTAGAAAGCAACGATCTGTTTTCTCTCATTTTGCTTTGAGAGGGTTGAAGTGGGCTTCAGTTTGACTGTGTGAGATCATGGAACTGGCTTTCAGAGAAGAGCTGAATGCTGCAGCTGTGTGACTCTATGCCCCAAAAATAGACCGTAACTCACAATTACTCTTCTCTTTAACTCTGAGAATTTTTTGCTTTCAAAAATACACAGTCAGGTAGCTACATTCTCTCCTGTCTAGTGTAATTCATCTTTATAAACTCACTTACTCCTTGTATAGCTATTTTGACTTTAGCTCAATTTTAATTTTGTTAAATCTCAGATTCCTTTTTGTATTACAAATTTCGTCTGTCGCTTCATTTTTATTTCAGTCTGCCTGTTAGTCAGAATAGTGTTGTGAGTCAAGGGAAATAAGTATCTCCCAGTTCTTCCTATTTGTTCAGAAATCTTGAATTATATTTCATTATTGCTATAACTTTTAAAATTGCTTTTAAAATTGAATTATGCACCAATATGCTTTGAGTTATGGATAAGTAGGATAATCTTCCTCAGATAAATGGTATAATATTATTACCATGCACATACAGTTAGTGAGATCATGTAAGTGTCCTGCCAATTTCTTTGCCCTCTAGACAGTCAAATGTCAGCTCCTTTTAGTTATATGCAAATTAAAATTAAATGGAAAAAAATCAGCACCACTTGGCATGAGGTTTGAATCAAAGATCAAAATTGTATTATGGTATGCTGTCTTGATGACCCTATTAGGTTGCTATGAAAGCCAGCAATTTACCTTCTTTCAGTATGGTATTTTCAGAGCACAGCACATCAAATTTTTGGTATAATTACATTACACTTCCATTATAGATAACAGACATCATGCACATAATGTATGTGCTTGTGTAATAGTATGACCCTGTACAGGGGGAACATTGGTTCTTCAAGTGGGCATACACAGCTGGATTTCTAGTAGCACACCCGTCCTGCTGCATTGTACTTCCATGCTACGGTCTAGAGAAGAGAAGGCAGTTGTAGTCATCTTCCATTTCTCCTGTGATTGCCTTGGACAGTAAGATAGAAACTGGAAAGCCCTCAGCTATCAGTGTTCAGGTTCTGTCAGCTTCTACTGGTCTTCATGTAATTGTTCAGATTTGAATTTAATCTTATGCATTGACCACAGAGAACTGTTTCCATTAGTCTTGTTTTAGGTTTGTGGTCAAGCGTTCCTGTATACCTTCTCTCCATGATGCTTTTTACTGTGGCACACTTTCTTCTTAAGGTCTGTCAATTTTGTGATTGATTAATTCTTAGTCTTATTTTACTACCTTGGACTTTTAGTTACAAGGAAGAGATGAAGGATATCAGCCAAATTAGAGGGCATCTATTAAAAAACTGTGATTTTGGGCACACAGAGTGCAGAAATGCCTGCAAGAGGATCCATATTTTGGTAGTGGGCCATTAATTATGGCAGTAACTGTTGCCTGGCTCTAGGTGGTGATTTATCATATTTTCTGGAAATGGCCATGCACCTACACAGAGCAGCTCTGCACAGTGTATATAAACAGCCATTTTAAACTTGGACAGTGTGCATTCTTCTAGTAGTCTAACATAGATGGATGGAATAAGTAATATAGAGTTGATTTTCAAATTATTTGGGTAAACTACATTTACTAAATGCTCATCACAGTCTTTAGATTGTTTTATTCAGGAGGTCTTTTGTCAGCTCCCCTTTTTCCCCCATATGGATATATGTTTGTTTCTTAATGTACTGCGTAGTTAGCGCGTATGGAAAATTCACTAAATATAAAGAGAAAAAAGACAACACTTTTATTCACTTTGTGACATGAAACATTAGATGAACATCAGCAAGCCAAAGACTTCAACTGTTTTGAAAAAAAGTTCTGAATTTAAATACAATGATAATGAAGTACATTAAAAATACATTTTGAAACCTTCCCTGGATTGTGTATACGTTCAAATGCTAGGAGGACCCATAATATCACCAGCTGTGTTACCAGTTTCCCTCAGTCTTCTAATTTGCATAAACACAGGCAAAGGTGCACTTCTGTAGTTTGTCTTGAATTAAAAGTTTGCCAGTTACATGTTCTTTCTTTTTGAGTAAGTTGCTGTGACATTTCATGAAGCTTTCTATCTTTGTTAAACTTCAGGCATATAATTTTGTTCATGGGTAGGTTTTAGAAGTTTCTTTGCTTTGATGGCTATTTAAGTTCCTGAAAATTGCAAAAGCATCACCATAAAGCAAATTTCTTTAGATATTTAAGTTGCCTGTCATCTGCTGTAGCCAAAGAAGTGAACAGCTTCAGATTATAAGAGTTGATGTAAGATATATTTCTCTGAACCTTACCTTGCTGCTATCTCTAGATTGTCCCAAGAGCTTATTCTTGTCCTTTTACTTGTGCTGTTGCGAAGGTAAGTGGTTTCACTGATTGTTTGTAATACTGTTTTACAATCCCAACATTGTTGCTTTTATTTGTGAAGGGAAAAAAGAAACCAATGTTTCTGCCATGGTGCAGCATGTTGCATTTTCTTTAGTGATAGTGAAATAGAAGTTTGATCTATTTTTTTAAAGAGAGTGAGAGAGAATCCTAAAGGCACTTGCAAGAAGCTACATCAGAATTGTGTTTCTTTTGGGAGATTGAGTATCTGAACTTGTTGTTTTCCCTGTTTACCAGACATTGCAACCCCATTCTGTTTATTTTTTCTTCCCTCATTGTCCTGTTTGCACATGCTACAAATGTTCTTTGGCTCTCTGTGATTTATCATTCTTGAAAACACCTTTAGACTTCCCTGGTACCTCCTCCTACATCACTGCCGAGATCTGTTCTGAATATACCTTCTCAAAGTTTATGTGGTCATATTCACAAGTTCTCAGTAATGAAGGACATACACATATTTTCAGAACACAAAATCAATTAAGTAAAGCAAAAAACAATTTGCCACTGTGCTTGTGGGTGCAACCTTGTGTAGCTAACTGGGAAAAAAAAGTTAATACTGAATTCTGTATCAAGAAAGAGATGTGGTACTGATGTGGGATATTCCTCAGTCTTTTAAACTGAACAGCTTTCTAGTTCCTTGATCAAAACTGTCAACTCTTGTCTGTTCTATCAGTTTTCTTTTTTATTTCTACTAATGACTGCCTGTGTTCCAAGTTGTGAGATTTTTTTCGGTTGGTGTTCGGAAAGCTCTAAATACAGCTAAATATCTTAGTAAAGATCAATGTGAGGTGAAGGACTATACACACAAGAGCAGTAGTTTCATGTTCTTACCAGAAGAAAAAGTAAATAGGCTGCATTTTGTGCAAGTTATGTGATTAGTACTGCTCTAAGCCACCGCTGGGGTACCCCTTGCATACGGGGCATCTACAGAAAAGAAAGACCTTCAAACAGGAACTCGAATCTTGGTAAAGGCATACCCTTTTGATCTTGACTACTGCTAAGATTATTTTAAAAATACATCAAGAAGAAAAAGCGTGTTCCACTGATAGCTTTACTTAAGACAGCACACCTTTCATAAGAGTGAAGTTAATCGCAGTGCTGACTCCATCTAATGTCAATGTAAACCAGGGTAATCCATTACTGCCCACATCAGCAAGGGCAAAGGGTGGAACGGTGTTGATGTGAGAATCATATTCACACCATAGGAGCAGAGGAAAGTCCAAACCTGGAAAAAGTTCAAAGACTTAATTCAAAAGGTAATAAGCAAGATGAAATATCAATGCCATTAATTTAAAATATTGAAGATTTATATTGGTACATCAAAAGGGATGCTCTCTGAGACTTTCTCAGTTACAACAGGTGAAACTTTTACATGATGCAAGTAGATTACTGGTAAGAGAAAGTCTTGGGTTGAAGATACATGGATAAGCAAGTTTAAAAGCCTATTTTATTATGTACTTACAGAAATTATGCACACAAAACCAAGGAGACAAAGCCTACTGTTCTTGCTCCAAAAGGTAGTGTTACATTTAGGACACTCTCTTATGCAGATAGTTTCTGTAGCAAAAATTGTGCAAAAGGTCTGTTGTTTGCTCTGTGATGTCCTTGTTCCATAGCAGTTAAAAGTTGGAATCTGTTGGCGGTGATGATTCTCTTTCTTGTGAATCTGTGCATAAAATATCTTCCCCTGAGGACTTTGAAGCCTGGTAATAGCCTTCAAGCAAAATATGGTTTTTCTGGTATATAGTAACTTTAAAATTCTACAGATACAATATGGAGTTGGCTATATTTAGGCGTTTAAGCTCAAAGAAAGTGCTGTTGGGTATCTTTGCCATGGGGCTTAAAACTATACTTGCATTATGCACTTAGTTTCTTCCTGTGTCTTCCTGCCATCTGAGAATCTCAGATTTACATTTGTCTTTATCTCTGATTAGGCTATGTTGGTTTACTTTTCTCATTTCATCTGGGCCACGTATTTATATCATTTATCTTTACCAAGAATGAGGTTTGCAAGTTTGGGTTGGCAGGGGAGAGACCTCAGCAAAATAGGGAAGCAATTTCTATACCATCAGGGAAGTATTCTGCTTTTCTGTGCAGGCAGGTGAACAGGACATGCAAATGATTTTCTGTGCAGCTGAAGGCCTGTTTTTTACGGAGATGCTTAGTGATTGCCACCTATTGTAGAGGTATCTTTCCAATAAAGGATATTGCTGACACTGCTCCATATCTCAAAAAAAAAGCTACGTATTCTCACAAGAGCATTTACACAAGTGGTTATGGATTTAAAAGGTGGAGAAAAGCAGATTTGTCTAATCAAAGTGATCATATAATATATAATGCTCCAAATTCTGAGCTCTCTGATTTATTTAAGCTGCATCACCAACAGAGACTTAAAATTTTTTCTTCAGGGTTGTCATCCAGTGAAAGATGCAAGCTCTTAGAGCTTACAAGACAAAAGGAAGATAATCTGTGACATTTGTTCATTTCTCCATATGAAGTTAAAATATCTACTGAACTATAACCCAACAAGTTTTTTGTATTTGAGGATGTTTCCCTTGTGTACCTGCTGAATTCCTATTGCATGCAGGCATAGTCAGCATTATAACAGCTAATGAAAAGATGAATATGTGTTGAGCTCTTTCTTCTTTATATAGTGTCCTAATAAACAGAGCACTTCTGGTTTAGAAAAGTGGTGATTAAATTGACCAAATTTCAAGGTCTGCTGGAGAAAATCAGGGCAATGAGTGTAGTTCTGAGGTTGCAAGGGCTTAACTGAGATTTAATGAGGAAAGGCTACGTAATTAAAACCACTCTGGTAAAATTCACTCAGAGCATTTGCTGAGATGGTGAAATCCCTTGTAAGAGAACATAAAATATTTCCAGCTTCAAAAAATGTGGATTCAGAGAATTGTCTGTTGCATTGCCTTACATGCTTAGGTTATTTAAATAAAGCATTGACAAGCTCTGCAGTCTGGAATCTCATTTTTTCAACGCTGTCAGCCAATAAACAGTCATTTTCTAACACCTTGTGGTTGTTTAAACAGTGGCTTAAGGAAGCATGAGCTTAAGAATGACTGACATTAGACCTACTGTAAGTCATTATTCCAGGAAGAATTTGACATGACAGTCAACAGGAAAAGAATTATGATCAATGTCAAAGACATTCATTTTTCCTTTTAACAGAGAATACCTCATTTTTGGCTGGCTGTGCTTCCTTTTTACTTTTCAGTCCCTGTTGGGGCTACAGTGTTCAGCTGGGCATTTGAGAGTCTGGGAAAAGAGCTTTTTGGGAAGCCACAAATTTTATTCATGTTTGATTTATTTCTTACATTCCCAAAGCAACAACTATTTTGGAAATTCAAACGATTTGTGTGTGACAGGTTACTGATTTAAGTTCATAGTAGTATTAGATAATAAGCCCTAAAGTTCAACCATGCTTATCAATAAACCTTTCGGTTTGCAGATTTTTAGCTCTGCTGCCACGCAGTTCAGTACATGTCTTCAAATAATCAGATTTTTTAGATAGATGGTGAAATAATTTGTCTAGCTGTTGTGGATTACTCAGAAGGCAAATTTGGTGTTTTGACTAGGATTCTGCTTTTTAAAACTTCAATTTCTTGTTAATTCTGCTTTTTGATGTTATTAAAAATGACTGTACTAGTCCTACTCCTACTATACATAGAGTGCATAAGGAGTTTCTATGGGCACTCTATTGTGTGAAGAGTTGCACCAAGCTTGAAACAGTACGGTGTAATTAGTGAGCATATCTGATGATAAACTGGAACTGTAACAAATGCCTGTAACTATAATGTAGGAAACTGCTTTCCTGTCAGTAGAAACAGTGTTTACATCCATCCAAAATGGATGCAGGTCATCATGTAAACAACTGGTCTGTATAAGAGGGCTTGTAGCCCGATGCTAGCAAGTTTTGATGCTGTGTAGAGTTTTGCACATGTTTCCCGAAGTTAAGACTCTGACTATTAATGATAAGCATTGTCTTCATTTTCTTGCAAGGAAGGAAGTAGGGGCTAAAAGAGTTGCAGTATTATACAGTAAGTCTTAAGCAGATGGTGAAACATAGCCCATTCACTTTAGAAATTCCAGCTTTAAACATTATTTGTGATCTTCCTTGCCTGAGAGCAGGATTATCTCAGACTTTACTATTTTGTTACTGTATTTTGTGTGTATAATCTTAATTATTTTGCTGTGTGATCTTAGTGTTCACTGCATCAAGATGAGACTATATCATTTGGCCTACAGTTTCTGTGCAGTCTGCAGGGAGTTAAGCGTAACTTGTTGGGAATGTTAATGGAAGTTGTGTATAATTTGCCTGTGCATCGCACTGAAATTTACCCGTTGGGGTTACTGAGCCAGTGAAAATTCTACCGGGTGCCAGAGGACTGACGAAGCCATCAGATTGTCTTAATGACAGATTTACACTCTCCTCGTGCTCTGTAGTTTTTCAGATTTTGTAACTCTGATTTATGAAACTTTGCAAACCCAAGTCCTTCCTGCTGTACGCTGATCTTGTGACACTTCTCGTAGGAATCAGGCTTTATTGTGGTGAGAATATGTGGTCAAAATAGCCTGTATCTGAAAATTGTGCCATACTTTATGTATTAATAGACTGCTACCCTCAATCCCAGAGGTGACAACCTATCAACAGCGTAGTGCTTACATTATTAATAAATACTGAAGCTTAGAAAATTAAAAGCCTTTAGAAAACTGTGTCAGATTGTTCCTGTATCAGAAAAAGAAAATAAGGAGTATTGCAAAGAGTAGGTAAGTCCCTAATGTAAGAAAGGTCTCCTCTCTGTATACTTTTGTTTCTCAACACTTGCAACAATAAGTTGACGCTAGTAAATTAAATTAAATGCTGTTGCTTTTCCTATTAGAAAAGCAAGTGATCTTTACATAAACTCATTCATGACAGTTAGTAAAAAAAAATGAGCTTGACACCTAGTAGTGTGTCATTTTCCTGTTTAAAATGTCCTGCAGAAGTCTCAATTACAGCATAGCGCTATTCTGTGCTTTCTTAACAAAAGCTTTTAGTGTGTTTAGAGTAATTTTTCTATAATGAAAAAAGCCAGTATCTGTGACAGATTACATTACTATACACACCTGCATTTGCCCTGAACCTGCTAGCCTGATAAATTGATAAGTTGGTCACATGTTGGTTTAAAAAGGCAAAGAACATAATTCCTAATAAAAGAATGTTACATATTTCTTCTAAAAGGTTAAAAAGCATTTCTCAGGGCTCTTAAATTACCATATTCTGATACCAAGGGAAAATAAAACTTGGACTTAGAGTCTTGTTTGTACTTAGAGGGCTTTCCGGACAGGAAGGCAATCTTGATGCAATTCAGTAAGCCACAATACCAGTGGGGCATTACAGGTGAAAAAATTGCAGCTGTACCCCTCACCACAATGTATTACAACTGTACAGTGGAATATTTCCTGTATAGAAATAGGGCTTGGTTAACTTTGTTTCCCAAGAGTAGATCACATTAAAATGTTATAAAATCATGATTTCCTGCATTTGAATACTTGTGGTTTCTCAACTGGTTCCAATATTACAAAGGGTTTTTTATAGCTTCTATTAGTTGAAGATGTATAGAAGGTTTTTTCCAAAGTCAGCTAAAAGGCAGTTATATATTTTCAAAGAACAGTTTCTCTCAGAAGACAGGAGTTTTCTTTCACATCTATTACACACATTTATTTTAAGTATTTAATATTTGTTTTTTAAACTGCAGTATAGATGTAAATTTAAATAAAATGAAATAAATATGCTAATAGGACCATAAATAAGTTTGTTAAATGGAGTTGAAAGAGCCAAGGTGTATGTTATTACTCAGGAAGCAAAATAGTAGGTATTTTCATTATTCAATTAAAGACCTCAGTATGAATAGGGAAAAAATTAAATTAAGCAGGTATTGCATAATCGATCTTAAAGTATTTATAATTTAAACGTTCTAGCTTTAGGATAAAATTTCTTAATCGAATTCAAAGAGAAGTCAAACAAATTCAGTGAAGAAATTATATGGGATAATTTTTAAACACTTTTATAGTTGTGGTGTCTGATTATTCCTGAGTGTTGAAAATTGAGAGTGAGCTGTAGTGGAATGACTTTAAACTGCCCAAAATATACGAGTATGTGACAAGTCAAAATGGTATCAAAGTACAGAAAACCATAATAAAAACACAAAGGGGATTGAGCTGGGGAGACAGCAAATTCTTTGTACAGCGAGAATGTTTTTAATGCTACTACTACTGCTAATCTTAATACTGCTAATACTCGGCTAAATTTTTACCTCACTGTAAGCCACTGCATCTTTTTTTTTTTGTTATTTTGTTTGGATCTTCATGAAAAGGGAAAATTGGTGGTCTGTAGCTGTGCCAGGAGAGGCTGTTCTCCACACTGATATGATACAATCTTAGCCCTGAGGAAGGCTAAAATAATGTTATCCAACGGGCAGTTCGGTTTGTAGCACGATTTCACAATGTCAATCACATAAGATAAACAGGAGTGTGGATGTTGAAGTATTGTACAGTTGTCCAAAATGTTGTTCCACTGGTCAGATTGGACTGTGTGTGTTGTGTGACCAGGCATATTAACAAGGTTTTATTCTATTTAATATTATTATCTTTTTAATTTCTCTGTAATATATTTTTCTACAGGAAAATATATTTCTTTTGCTATTTTATATAACTAATACTTCCAAATCAAATTTAAAAGTAAAGTTCTTGGTAGTTATTGCCAGAATTTTTTCCCTAATAAAAATCTGGATAAAGCTTTTTATTTCCTGCTACTACTGTTCACCTAAGGGGAGAATTGTATTTTTAAGGCAGTTGGCCCTAAACCAGTAAAATATCCTAATAACAGAATAGCTTTATGACAGAGCAGTCAGTTTACTCATGCTCAGGAAGTTGGAGTTAAAATCTCAGCATGGGTTGGTGTCTTACACAAAGTGCTAGTTTGTACTGTATTCTGCCTCTCATTCACTTAGGTGGCCCTGCTTGGAGGAGATAAAACACACACACGCTTCCTGTCTTCTGTGTGCATTTTCTTGTACAGTAGTTGTTTCTGGAACAAGAATAGCTTCATTTCCAAGAGGAAGCGCCCACGATCTGAGGGACTGAGATTCAAGAAATGAACATTTATTCTGTGAAAGCTTATTTTATAGAAAAAACATGAATCAAAAGGAAGCATCACTGAAAACACATTAACCACATTCTGCAACCCAGCTGTTAATATCTTTCTTTCTCAGTTGGACAAGATGTACTTTGCAGCCTAAGAGATCTACACATGTATAATTAAAAGTCCATTTTCATACTGATTTAAAAATTTTGTGTTCCAGTATTTAAGTAATAAAGCAATAATACTTTTATATAGCCATCATTCAGCAACCTCAAAGAAGTAGGCAGATGGCTGTAGCTTTTTCCTAGAGGCGAAAAAGATGTCTGTGAAAAAGATAGGATTAGCTGAGAAACTGAGATATTTTAATTATTTCTATCGCAAATGGCAGTGATGTCTCTATCTGCCATCTGTTAGCATTGTGACAATATGTATAGTGAATAATAGGTATTGATCATTTACAGTAACATAGCATCTTGTGGAAGTGCACTAGTGTTGGCCCTCAGCTCAGATAGAGAGCTTAGCCGTGGAAGCATACCTAGTGCTGAGTGGTGTGTACCCAAAGCTTTTAAAATCCAAATTAGCAAAGTATTCTAAAGCTGGGAGGATAGCATCAGGACATGGGAAAATCTAGAAGCATGTTGTGATTATGAAAGCCTTTAAAAAGCACATATGGATCAACAGGCATTTGTCTCCCATTGTGTTTTATTATTACACATAACTTTATGAGGGAACAAGGAGTATCCATGTGGTCAATAGCGTGTACAACACATGGATAAAATATTGATATGTAACATAGCATTAACAGATTCTATAGCATTTCTTCACCCCTGGTTTCCGAAAAGGACTTAACTGATTCTGGTACAGGTAATATGTAAACATTATATGAAGAATAAGAAAAAACATGATCTATCACGTTGCAGTGCATTCATGGTCATACTTCAGTTATTAACAATGACTTGCTAATAGGTTGACAAACGTGGGAAATTTCTTGAGGGATGCAGGTTTTTAAGAGCATTGTTGAGTTTCTTTTTGGTTTAGGGTTTTTCTTTTTTTGTGAAATGGATATGATAAAGGTTTCAACTCTGCTCAGGTTGAGATAGTTTCTATTTGTAGAGAGTTGATGTATGTTCACAAACATGATTCTCATAATGTCTGTGTTAACGTAGTATATATAATTTTTTTTTTCCTTAAAAGAGGACAAAACGAGAAATTCATGGGAAACAGGAATCCGCACACTCTTAATTCAAAAGATTTCTGCTCCAAGGCAACTATTTCAGCTGAGTGGTTTCTTTGTGTCCTGTATTCACAGGGGGCAGGACTGAAACTGTCACTTAGAGGAAACTGCTTTCCTTCCAATCAGAATTTGTTAATACACCATTTCCATTCTTCATCAAAACAGTGCCACGCAATTATCAGATCTCCCATGTCTATAGCTGACATCAGTAAAGAGAAAAAGGAGGAACTTTCAAAACCTCTGCTTTGCTTTAAATGTATTTATTTTATTAACAGTTTGTTATAAGTACTTAGTGTTCAGGCTGTTTTCATGTAGCTTTTCATTTCTACTTCTGTTCTCTGTTGTTAATGCTGCTGAAAAAAAAAAAAGCATTTGACTGCTGTTATGCTCTCTGTTGCCATAATCATCCTTCTAAACAAACGTTTGTGTCGTAGTATATGGTTTTCTTGCAAAATTAAACTAGGAGATTCTTGGTTAAATCTGAGTTAAATAACAGTTCCATGCACACGTGACGGACTGTACAGTTATGGTTCTGTCTGTGTTTTACAGGTAAATAAAATCCTTGTGATTAAAACTGTCTTTGAGAACTAGGAAAGAAAATAAAAAGCTATGGAGAAGTGTCTGTTGAAGAAACATGCTTGTTTTTTGGCAGTGAAGTTTGTGGTTAGCTGTGCTTTATTAGTGTTCAGTTTTATAGGGGCAGTGCTAGCGCTCACATTTTCTAACAGATAACAATTGTCTGAATTATAGCTTAGGTTTTATTAAAATATTTAAAGGTAAAATCACCATATTTAATTCTACATGTGGGGAATTTTTTGCTGCAGCTAATTCACTTATTCCCACTGCCTATGACTCAGTTCTGGCATTATAGCCCATTTCCAGGCTTTCACAACTATTATTTTTGGCAGCTAATATTGCCCAGAGCTACCATCTTTCCTTAAACTTATCCAGATCAGGCATTAGTAATAAACCCCGTAGAACAAATAAAGCTAGATATGTAGGAATCAAAGACTCTAAGTCAACTAAGTCTTTTGCAAGCTTCAAACTAGAAAGCTTACAGTTTAGACAGTATGAAAGCATGAGCTGTATTTTGTATAGGCAATCACATAAAGTGTGTCTTTGACCTTTTACTTCTAATGTGCAGACGGCATCTTGAAACATGCTGTCTCTTGCTCTGGTAGATTTCTTGACATATTACAACATAGGACAAAATTTGAGAGCAAAAATAAAGAGGAATAATCTTTTCAACATGCTTAGCAGCCTGCTTTAACTGTTAGGTGATATGGTCTTTATGGCTACTCATACTGCTGAGTCCAGTGGTCATTCCTGTGCCTTTCCAAATTCTTCATAATTCACTTAAGAGGTTGAAGTTCCTAAGTGGCAGGAATATTGAAGTACCTACTTTTCTTAGGAAAAAAAAAAAAAAAATATATATATATATATGTATGCACATCCATATATATATGTATATATATATAAAGAGAGATGAATGGCCTTACTGATAGTTTTATGTTTTTCTTATTGTGGTGCTACTTACAAAATTCCTTTATTGTGCTCTTTAGCTTGTTCTTCCAGATCATTAATCTTAGTGGGAATAGAATTCATCACCTTGCTTAGTCTCTTATTCAATGTCCACTGCTTGCCATTCTAATCCAATTTTGTAAGATTCACATTAGGGAGACTTGCATGTTAAAACAAAGGAAGTTTTGTTTGAGGTGTAATTTAAAAGAAATAAATATCCTAAATAATAGGATAGCTTCATGGGCCTTCTGTTGCACACGTGTTACTCATTAACAGCAGAAGATAACTTGGGTGTTGATAGGCAATAGGAGGCACAAGATCAAACCAACTATTCAAATATATTGAATCAGATTCCAGAAGAATCTCGAAGTATTTTAAGGGCTGAGATTTAAAAATACTAAGGAATACACACTGCTGTATGTAGAAGTACCTGTACAACCATGAAAGCCTGCAACCTTTTGTAAGAAATTGTTCAGATAGGAAATATGCCAAATATTGCAATATTTTAAATAAAATCAAGTGTAGGCTGTAGAGGTTTGAAAAATAAGTATGTGAGTGTGAATAACTTCACAATGTAGTCTGAAAGATAGCAAATGATGGAAGTTGCTCTTTATGTGTTCATAGTTAACATAGGGGAATTCCTTGGATACATCTGTAATTGAAGGATAGGAACATTGCTGTGGTATTCCTGTCTTGAGTGTTTGTCCACAGGCATTAAACATTAAAATAATTCAATACTGAGAAGTACTGAAATCTAAAACTATAGTGACACAAAGAGCAAAAAAGTATATGACTACAAACACAATAATATAATATTTCATATTGCTGCACAGCACTGTTGTAGAGTTACCATGGTTCTCTTAGTTAACAGAACCAAGAAGGATGTTTTCTGGGTCATCAAGCCCAGCCTCCTTCCAGTGATTATTACTGTCTTCAGATTATTATCAGATCAAGCTTTTAAAGGCAGCTGTCACAGGCACAAAGGCTGTCCTTGAACCTCCCTATCTGTTTCTTTTTGGGTTTCTAGCCTTACACTTTATTCATAGAGCAACTCTGTTTTGATCCGTATTTCTGCTTAGTTTTTCTGCCATTAACTATTTCTCTCCTGAGGTTTCTGGGTAGAAAAATCATTTTCCATTTGTTTTCCTTCATTTGGTCCTCAATTCTGCACAGATCCCGTGTGAGTTAATACACTTTTAACATGAAGAATTGAAAATGTGTGTCATATCCCAGATGAGGCCCCACTGGTGTCTTATACAAGTTAATTCTTATTTGCCCTTCCTTTTGGAAGTATCTCATGTGACATGTCTCAGAATGGCATTTGCTTTTTCCAGGCATTGTCATGCTGCCTCATAATTTTCCAGCTGACATTTGCATATCTTCACCATTTCCAATTGAATATGCAGCTTATAAACAAATGTGTTGCTATCTTTATGTATATGATGTGTGCTTTATGATGTTAAAATAGTTCCTTTTTCTCAGACTGTAGTCTTTGAAATTAAATCAACGTTCCTGATTGATATTGCTATGCTCCTCTCTGTTATATATGTTACTGGCATCAGAGTTTTGCAGGCAGTTATCAGGCACTTTTTTGTTTTGGCTGGTTTTCCTCCATCCTGAACTAAAAAAATGTTGGTGACTGTGGTTGCTTTTTGCAGTCTTCAGGTATCATTGTGACTTGACACATGTAGTGAAAATCCATGTTTCAGGCCCTATGGTTCCACATGTTAATTCCTCCAGAATTCTTTGGTGATTGTTTATGTTCCCTTGCCCTCTCCAGCTTGAACCACTGAGCTCCCTGAATTTTCCTTCTTAACCTTCATTCCTGTTAATTAATCAGCCTGCTGTCACCTTCAAGTGCTTTATAGTCCTTACTGAGTAGCAAGGAAGAATACTTACAGAGCTCTTTCTTCTAGCTGTGCTGAGATTTTCTTACAACTATACCACATTCTTACTTTCTTTCCTGTTTTTTTAGATATGTACATCTATACACAGACACACAGGGATACAAAAAAGTAATAGCACTTTTTTTGTACTATTTGCTTTATGTCAACTTGACTTTTATTATTTCTTGAGCATGTGCAAATGCCATAACTGGATTTCTGTATCTTAATTCTAAAATCTTCATATCTCTCTGAGTTTGCATTTGTTTTAAATTCATACTTTCATTCATTTTCATGCTATTATAAAAAAAAGAAGAAAAAAAGGGGGCCTAAGACACAACCTTTTAAAATTTATGCTTTTATTGAAATTTTCTGCTGTCTTTAGAAGTGTCTCTAATAACATTCTCTCCAGGTCCAGTGATACATCCAGAAATAATCCAAGGGGCTTATATACAGATATAAAAAGAAGGGATGTAATTAAACCAAAGCTACTATGTATTTATTGGGTTTGGGTTCTCAAAATAGTTTGCCTTGATACCATAATGTGATCACATCTGATTAATTTTTTAGCTGCAAAATGTTAAGTAACGAACAGTTGAATTGTCTTGGTTATTGGTTACTGTGGAACAAATAGCTATTTCTGTGCCTAGCAAGAGAAAGTTTGAAGCTTTAGACTGCAATGACGTTGTAAAAACTTTTAAGTAAAGATAGCACAGAATCTGAGTAGTGGTTAAAATTCTGATTTTCTATATGACAGCTTTTATTTAGTTTACTAAATAAACTAAAAACCACTTTTAGTGTGTACAGTAAATCCCATTATATTTGTGATCAAGAATAAAGTAATTATGCCTTCTCCCTTTTATCACAGATTCCTTGCAGCTTGGAGTATTGGGATGAGCTTCAGAAATCATTTGTCGCATTCCGGGAATTCAGTCTGTCAGAAAGCAAAGTCTGTGAACTACAGCTGCCAAGTATCAACCTTGTGAATGATCAGAAAGAGCTCATAGCCTCCGACCTGTGGAGGATTGTCCTGAATAGCAGTCAGAATGTGGCTGATGACCAAAGGTAATTTTAAAGGAGGAGAGAAAAACAGAAATCTAACGCTATACTCTTGAGAGATCTTTTTAAAGAGAGTTAGGAAATAAGATATTGTTTTCATATGCGGTAAGAGTAGCTGGTCTTAAATGACCCTCAGACTTGTAGTTCATCTCCATGCAAGGGCATGGATTGTGCACAAAAAGAGCTCTCTTAGATTTATAGGCAGCCTGGCAGCATTAACATTCATCCATTTTCTGAATACAAGGATTACTGTCAAATGAAGACAAACAGGCCATATACTGAAACCTCTTAGCTGCACAAGGCAGTAAAATTAGCTAGTTAACAAAAGAAGGGTGAGGCACAATCCATTGTATAACATAGTAGTAAACATTTTTCTTCCATGTGCTCCCCGTACATCACCTTCAATTTGTCCTCAGTGCAAGTCAATGAGTAAAATAAGCCAAGTGACTATTTTAAATATATTAAACAAAACTTGAGTACTTCAAGAGCATTACATTGTTATTTACAAAGCTTCCTTGTAATGCTAACAGTAAAAAAAAAAAAAAAATCAGTGTTTCCAAACACCGGGATCTATTTTTCATTATGTTTACAGCTGGAAACAGTGTACAATGATAAATACTCTGTTTGCATTCATCCAGTTTTGGTTAATATGTAAAGTGAGAAGAAATGAGTACAAAGATCTTCTTAATATGGTATAGCTAGAGCAGAAAACCCAGAATGACCCTGTTGGATCATTGGTATTTGTTGATTGTTGCTGCTTGAATGAGTGTGCAGCATCCAACATATATGTTATGTGAAGCTACAGAAATCAGAGAAATCAGGAAATATGAACATGGCTAACAAAATCAATGAAGAAAATTGAACATCTGGTTTCCATTAATAGTATCAGGTTGGAAACGATTTCTTGATGTTAATTGTGAAAGAATGCAGTTTCATCATTGAGAAGTTAAGTGTTTTAGACAAGGTTAATTCCTCTGAATGTGGAACCTTGGCAAAATTGCCTTCCTGGTCAGCTTAACACCACAGAAATGTGAACTCGGTGGGAACTGAAAATGAAGTAGTGAAATTTAGTAGATTTTTTTCATCAAAATTTTGGCAGTTTAATTGTGTTTACTGTTTTCTGCTCAGATAGGGTTCATCACTACATGCAGTGTTTCATTCAGGGAGATCCAATAATCTAATGAATTGAAATTGTTCAGAAAGATGTCCCTGTCCATGGCAGGGGGTTTGGAACTAGATGATATTTAAGGTCACTTCCCACCCAAGCCATTGGATGATTCCGTGGCCAGCCTGAAGTGATTCTTCTCAGAGAAACTCAACAGGTCAGAAAAAACTCAGAGATGAAGCTTTGACCTATGGTGCTTGAGGCACACTGTTGCTTTCTTGAAGACACTTGGCTGTGTCTTCAGGAAGATCATGCCACTGACATGTCACTGACCTGGAGATTTTGAGACTCTTCATAAACACTGAAATGCATATAGTTACAGCTACAAAACAAGTTTAAGGTAACAGTTAAGCCCCAAAGGATCATGTTCTGTTAAAGGAAAGCCTTGTTAGGAGGTGGTGGCAGATGCCATGGACCTGTAGAGAAAGCCAACTTTTCTAGACGCCTGGTAGCATATAGGGAGTCTCTGCTGGCAGTAACTTTGCTGAAACTTTGGCTTCATCTAACAAACATACCTCTAACAGTTTGGGTATTTTCTTGTGACCAAGAACCCTAAAATGTATTCTGGGTTCTACTTGGCCAAAAATGCCAAACTTTTTCAGTTTTGGGAGAGGCAACCCCTTGTCATGGTCAATTTCAATGCTAGGCTTGTTCCTAAAGCAGACATTTAACATGAGATGGTACAGACTTGTGAGAAGAGCCACAAGGAGCCATGCTCAAAGCTAGTGCCAAGTGTTAGACTAGGAAACTTCAAGGCTGAGGGATCTGCAAGTGAGAGGATCTTTGTTATCCTGGACACTCATAGTGTTTAATTACATTAATTACGTGCTGTAACTGTGTGATTGATTAGGAAATTTAATTCACTATTAATTGTAAAGTACAAAAATGCTTAGATTTGTTGAAGTTTATTTTCTCAGTTTGATCTTGCATTTTGGGTCAGACTAACAGCTACCATATGCATGCAGCTGCTCCTCAAGGATATTTTTGCCTTCAAATTCTGCAGAGGTTTTTTGTTTGTTTGTTTGTTTTTGTGGTAACCTCTATGATATGCCAATTATTAATAGCAGAGAGTTGGTCCCTTGTGTTTTAAGTACTTTATTACTGATTCCTAGCATCAGTTATAAAGTATGAAACTTCTGTGGCTCGTATGGCAGGAAGACAACAAGCTTCGTGAGAAGACGTAGATCCAGCTGATATGTTCAGCAGTAGCTGGCAGGCTGAAGTATATCAACCAATAATGAATATAGGAATATGCAAAGATGTCATGATCCAAATCGTGTGGTATGCAAGCTTTTTCTGAGTTTGATCAGGAACTAATTAGAAGTATAAAAACTGAGGAGCTATCTGATTAAGGACATAATTTTCATGTATATGTTGTTTATTTTTAAGAATTTTGCAGACCATTCATTATTCAGTGAATGTATAAGGTTTGAATGAACATTTATCAATGTTTATTCAATGAATAAACAAATCTGAAGTAAGATCTAAATAAAATAATTTAGCATTCCCTTGGGGATTCAGCATAGTGTCTCTTGAAGGAATCATATATGGCATAAATGACTGTTTATGGAAGACCTTAAACAGGGAATTAAAAGGAAATTATAAAATATTCTCAGAAGTTGCATTTTTGTGTTGCAGTACTAGCAAATTATAATCAAAATTACTTTCATTTAAAGCTCTGTTTGGTTGGTGAGACACTGAAGCTCCTCCTTAGTTTGGTTGGGAGGAGTTTATCATTCTTTGTTTAAGTGGGTTACATTACAAGATGTTTTATATATTTGTGCATCTCCAGTGTAATGTAAACAGTAGTTTTATAATTACTGACATACTAATGTGAAATAGTAATTGAAAATGCCTTAAGATACAAACCGTGAAACAAGTACAAAAACATTTAAATAAGCCTTAAATTGCTACTTTTTAAAAATTAAAGTGAGGAATCATGATCATGTTTCTTGCTAATTGTTTTAGCTTTTATTCAAAGTAAATGATGTACTGGATTTTGACCTCTAACAATTTGGGTTCAGACCAGCAGCTGAGTCATAAATTAAATGAGTTAAGTGGTCTCTTTCTTCTTCCCAGTGGATATTTTCCCATGTTGCGGTTTCATCACAAATGGCAGTTTTAGTTTAAATATTCCACTCTTAAAATAACAAGAATAATGCAGGTCACTCTTAAGTCATTGTTCCCATTTGCCATATATTTAAATTGAACAGTTTTGCTTGATGTGAAGCTATCATACTTTATAATATATAATTACTTTGAATGGAGGTATTTTCCATGTTAAAAATTTTATTTCATAGGAGTGAAAAAAAAAAAGGCAAAAAGAAATTTCTAGTATTAAAGTAAGGTCAGTTTTGTTTAGAATTTCCTCTGATTTTGCTACACCCATCTCTCCGCATGTGTTTGTGCCAAACACAAAGCAATAGAAGCTGGTTATTCCTCTTCTCCCCAGCTGAAAAATTGTGGATAGTTGACAGTTCATTTTGTAGCTCCAAAGCAGCCAAGAGAGTGTTGGAATTTTTTTATATCCTGTATTCATTTCATGCACAGATTTTGATTTCACAGTCCGATCTAACTATGATGTTAATGCTCCTACTGTTGGTCACCAAGACTTAGTAGAAAGTTACCTGGGTTTTCAGTAACGCTGCTTTATTTTCTGTTTGTGCACAGCATGTGAGGAAGGACTGTGTCTTTGATTTTTGTGCTCTATGCGAGGTAAAAGGATAAAGTAGCAGTGCTAAAGGTCTGACGGAAGTCTACTGGGCAAAAAGTTTAAATAGGATTTAATTTAAAATCGAAGGGTCACGGTAGTGATTGTAAGGACTACAGTCCCCTTTAGAAACTGCTCATTCGATATTGTGATCTCTTATTACAGTTCTATTTTAAATCAATACTATAGTAATTTGGATGCTGCTTTCAGTATATTTTGTACTGAACTGGTTTATACTGTTGCTGTATTTTTATTTTCATAATGACATGTGGGGTTATAATTCTTTATATGGTTTCTGGTTGAGTAAAAATCAAATGGACTCCACAGATAATAATACTTGAACAAAGTCTGAGCAGATAGGAAAACAGTGATGAAAGAATCCTCATTGCGTTTCTTTTTAAATGATTTCTAAAAGGTGATCTTGTCTCTGAAGAGTGATTTTCCCTTCTAAAACATACCTTATCCCACATTTTCTTGCTTTTCTCAGTCCTCCACTGCCAGAATTTGTCCCTTCCTTGCATGGGAGAGGACGCAAGGCCAGTTCTGTCCTAGGGAGCAACATTGTCCCATCCTCATTTGCTGTTTCACTCTTATTGTTTTTTTAAGCATATGGTTGGACTCTGAAGTTTGTTAGGGAATCGTTTTAGTGGTGGGCCTTCTTGGTTTCTATAGTGATTGTCCATGAGTCACTTTGAATCTTACTGTTCCAGTCATTTTAACTTCCAGAATATTACCTCTTCTTGGTTTGCTGCTTGTGGAGCAGAAAAGGTCAGAGCAAAGTATGGCTAAATGCTTTAAATTATTTCCCTGGTGTGAAGCCCCAGCCACATTTCCTCTTGCATCAGGCATGTTATGTTGCCCTGTAATCATTATGATTATGAATGAGAAATGAGAAAGGTCCTATCACAGTAAAATGCTTGATAAATAAAAACCAGGTATATAAAATTTGACTAAGTAAGTATTTAGAGATTTTGTTTGGGTTTTTATTTTATGAAAAATATCCATCTCCAAAAAAACATCTTTAAGGAAATTAAAATACTGAGTCACTGATAGGTGACTCAAGGAATAGGCTTCTAAGGAAAAGAAATTTATAATTTTAGAATAAACCTCAAATTTTAGAAATAAATGTCTTTCTTTGTTACTGCAGATAGTATTATAGCTGTCTGTGCAAATTAAGTATTAACTGAAAGTATTAAAACATGATTAAAAATAAAAAAGTTCCTCGTAGTTTGATTAACATTTGTTTGCACCTCTCTTCCCTTTTCTGTTTTAATTACATGTGTCCCTGAACTTCTGTTTCTAATCAAAATGCAATGAGCAACAATAATTAAAATATTAAGAGTTATTGTAAGAGAACTAACCAGTTTCACAGATTCAGAAGTGTTTAATGGTCTAAATCAGCATATGAATTTTGGCGGCTTTTGGATTTGATTCCATGCTTTGGTTGCAAACAATCTAAGGAGTATCCATGGCAGGGCAAAGCAAAGCATCCCATTTCTTTGACCCTACTCCAGTCCCATGGATGTTTTATCATGTAAACACAAAGAATAATTTTATTTCCTAATATGCCAGTTCTTAAAACCTACAACACCATTTTTGAAATGTGAACAAGCAATTTGAAGAGGTAAAGAAGCACAGGAAATCAACTGAAAATCTGATTAAGTTATCTGTCTTTCATCCTTCACAAACCTAATCCGTTCTTCATGTCTTGTCTTGATTCTTTGATAACGAGCTAATTTTAGTTATGTTTTACGGTTACACTAGTATTTTATGTCCACAAATCTGAAGTTGGACTTGAGCTCCATAAATAAATACCATGCTAGATGGCTACCATAACACAAAATAATAGTGATAAATTTACTTATCCATGGAATTTTATGCATTTCCATCTGAACATCTTGAGTATCTACTATATTTGTACATAATTTTGTATTAACATGCATGGAACTATGAAAACTTTGGTCCTAAAGGCATAAGACGTTGCTTTGAAACCCAGTTTAAACTTGTGTTTGCATTTAAAATGTCTTTAAAATGTTTATTCAAAGTGCTTTGTAAAAGCTCATTGCTTTCTGACAAAAATAGTAAGTTGGCCTTAGTTAGTCCTTCATGAAATTTTATTTTTAAAATAAAATCATTATTTGACTGAGGATATGACCTTAGCTTTCTTGAATCAAACTAAAACTCTTTAATGCCAAACTGCAAAGGGAGTGAGTATAAGGAACATTAAGGGTAGATTTGGCTTAAATTAAAAAGTTTATTTGTACTTCAGTGGTGTCTTAGCAACCTGTAGAATTGTGATGTAGTGTTAGTGTCTCTCAGGAGACTGAAAGATAGGAGCTTGGAAATTCATGGCGTCAGGAGCACGGCTATGGAAAAAAAGTCAGTGGGATGGCATTTTAAATGTATAGTTAATATGTTGTAATAGGTGCTAGTAAAAGGCTCCAGGCTGAGCTTAGGATACTTGGAGATGTTTTTTAAATGATGACTCTATAGAGTGAGAAGGACAAAGGAAAGAAAGCTTAAGGGGTCAGGGTTTATACATAGAAGTAGTTTGATGGTTGTGAGTTGGTTTCCTTAAAATGAAAGAAATGTTTCTCTGGACCAGATTAACTTTCAGCTCATTCTTACGGCTTTAGTAAGAGTAATGGACTGTGTTCCACTATATCAGCAATTAAAAATACCTGGTATGTTTTGGTTTTATTTTCTGTAAATACAGTTTGCTTCTGCAGTTACAGTTTGTAAATTGAAAGTGCAGCATGATAAAAGCAATGTTGGATTGCAAACTTGTCTGCTATTTTCTGCTTGGGAAAAAGCAGATACACTGCCTTTAGCAATTAGAAAACTATGACATTGGCTGTGTCGGAAAACCAGCACAACACATGGCCAAGTCCTGCTGTAAAGTGATAAAATCCTGGAATTGCTGAACTGCTGTTTTGTTATGTACCTTCCACAGCTCAGAAAGTGAATCTGGCTCACAAAGTGCATGCGATCAGCTTGTGACTCCCACAGCATTAGCAGCCTGTACCAGGGTTGACTCCTGTTTTACTCCTTGGTTTGTGCCGTCACTCAGTGTGTTGATCCAATTTACCTGTGTGGAAGTCCACCTCTGCCATCATCTTGATCAACTAGGCACAGGTATGTATTCCTTTACACAGAATAATTAAAATATATAGTTCACACATGCTGCTTAATCACTCTTCTGCTGCAGGTAGTCCACATTTCCTCATTCAGACAGGCATTCTTGCAATAAATTATCACTAGCAGCCACTGGTGGTGCAGACTTGGGAGTAAAATGGATGACTTTGGTGCATTGAAAAAGGTACATAGGGGTAGGCAGTGGGGCTGCCTGATCAGTCCCCTTCCTCCCTCCGGAATGGGTAACTGTAGAAGCTGTTGTTTTCTGTAGTCTGATCAGTGACAGCAGGTGCCAGTTCAGTTTTGAGCCATCTTAACGAATGAATTTGATCTTTTAAATTTTCCAGCATATTAACAGTACTATTAAAATATTTGAAGATTTTGAAACCCCCTTATAGTAAGAATTCCTTGGAAATGCTCTGAGAACTGCAGATTTAAGTATTATTTCAGTTATGATCACTTTTGGAGCTACATCTGGTTTTGTTCAGTGCTCTGTCATTGCATTAATGGCAAATACATTCCAAGAGATCTTTAGATTATTGTCTGATTTTCAGATGCCAGGAATACTTTCTGTGGAAGATGAGCAAATATCTTAGATAATTTTGACAGGGACAGCTTTCTACATGAGTAGTTTTTGTGTTTCTGCAAGTATTATAATATATGCATTATCAAATCATACCAAGACTGACACTCAGTGTCTAGCAAATAATTTCTTGTCTATAGGCTGCCTATATCAGTACATAATCTCCCTCACTATTACACTCCAATTCCAGATGCTCGATCTTTAAAATTACATGTACTGGAAAAGACAAAAATCAGATTAAAATCAAACCCAGCTGTTTCATTTTTCAGCAGCAACTGAGTTTATGCTGATGTTGCTGTTGTTCTTGTTATAGGTGTTAAGTTTTGGGGCTCTGTTGTGTTATGTTATACACGAAGGGAGCACAAAACTTACTGTATCCATTATATGTTTGTGGAATAATAGGGCTTGATCCTGAAAAGTGATGAGTGTTTTGGTTCCAAATCTGTAGAGCACTTGAGCATATTCTGATTTTAAGCATGTGAGTAGTTGTAGCAACATGAAGGATAACATCAATGGAAATGTTCATATGCTTAATAATGCAGAAGTGGTGTATGTGTCTTGCAGTATCTACTGCCACAGTGCTCATCACTTTGCAGGACTGAGACTTCAATGGACATGATAAAATAGGGTTTTTATGTATATTTCTCATACTTTACTCTCAGGATATTGTTTTGTTTAATTTCTAGTATTATGGGGTAATACGTAGCATCTCAGTGGGTTTCTGGTCTTGAACTCTGTAGCTGCAGCAAAGACCATTTTCATTTTTAGGCCTGCGAACCTGCACAGTCGTGTGTCAGCAAACATTATATTGCTAATTTTTATTGTATTTAAAATATGCTATCATATATATCTACTACAGCAAAAATTCTCACAGAAATATGGTCTCCACTCCGAATAGGTGGCAATTTGAAGTATTCTGTAGTGTGCTGATAAAGCAGTTTGGGTGGCTAGTCTATTTATGATAAAAAGATTTTGGTTTGCAGATTCTTTTTGTTTGCAGCTGCTATTAATTACAGTTCTATTTTACATCTAACAGTGTGAACAGGATTAATTTCAGGTTTCAGAAGAGTTGACTCTTGCGAATTTTACTTCTTTTCATCATCTGTACAAGCAGTTAAAACACAATTTACAAAACCATACAGAATGTTTCAATGGTGATGCTCTGATCTTTTTTGTTCTTTTACTTTTCAGCACCACCAAAGTTTCTTCAGCCATTTTCATCTGATAAGAACATGCCATCTGAACTAGAATACATGATAATTTCTTTTGTTGAGCCTCATGTATATCTTCGTCAGTGGAGCGATGAGTCAGTGTTCCAGGAGATCCAGTTTTCAACTCAAGCCGACTGTAAACTTCTGGAGTGCCGAAACGTGACTATGCGGAGTGTTGTGAAACCTTTCAAAATCTGGGGGCAGATTGCTATTTCCAGCGGTACAGTAGGAAGGCTCTTGGACTGCACAATAACGGTGGACCCTGTTTTCATCAACTTTGGCCAATATGCGCTACATTCTCTAAATACAGCAATTCAAGCTTGGCAGCAGGTAGGCAAAAACAATAATAAGAACAAATGTAGCTATTGCTATTAATTTCATATAAAATTCGAATACCAACTGCATTCATTAAAATTATTCCAAGGTGTAAAAGCTTTAATTTAAAAGTGCTTTTTGCTAATAAACATTCATTCCATCGTAGAAATGAAAATTAGGAGGCAATGAATGCTATATGTAAAGGTAAATGTCGCCAGAACTGCTGGAGTTTTGGTGAAACTATATGTATTTGTATCAAAATAATCAGGATCTTGGTCTTGAAATGCACAATGTTCCACTAATTTATGAAAAGGTGAATGGTGCATGGTATGTAAGCACATCTCAGTCTGAGTGGTAGAGCATATTGTTTCCAGCTACTACTTCTATCCTTATTGAAGTTCAGCACTAGTTTCACATTACACTCTGTGCAAGCAGCATTAATGGCTGAAGCCAATCCCAGCATAAGGAACCGTACTTCTTCAATGACCCCACGAAGGCCTGTAATTCCCTTATTCCACTATAGCCTTGAAATCAAATCATTCTCTTCATCTGCCTGAAAACCTATGTGGAGCCTGGGAATTAATTACCTATCATGGCACTACAATAACAAAGCCCCCCAAAAAGGATAGAACATGTGTTTTATATCAAAAAATTCTTTTTTAACGGCATTCCATGGTTTTCTTGTTGCAAAAGGACATTCATAAAACAAGATCTAGTGTGATTTAGATCTTTACAGCTGGCTCAAATATCAATGTGAACAAAAATCTTTGTAGCTCCAATTTCTGGTTTTTGTCATATTTTGAACAATGCCTTTAATAAAAAACAAACATAGAAAGTAGAAGAGAGTCGTTGATAGGCTGTTTAAACCCAAAATATTTCTGACTTAGTACTAGTCCCTCATCTAAGACATGTGTGGCAACTACTGCAAAATGGCCTTCAGAAAGGTCAGTTTCCTCTTAGGATGGAAAAAAAAAGTTCTCTCAGACATAGCTATACATATAAATAAAATATGGTGCATAAATATTTAAATGTTTTAAACCACATCAGAGTGTGAATGACTGACTGACTACTCTGTGCCTTGAAGGAATATTCTGAATTGAAAAAATGGAATTGTATATTTGATTAAGTAGAGCCATATGTCGCATAGTATATTGCTGACAGGTACATTCTATGAATAGTTGGTACTGATTTATACATGGATTTGGCAATGTTAACATGAGCCACAGGGGGATATACTTCTGTAATTGTTGCTATAATTTTCTCGTTTCCTCTCATGTCAAGGGTACTTGCCACCATGTTCTGATGTGGTGGGTATCTAGCCCTGACTATTCAAGATTAAAAACTTGCATTACTTTGAAATTAGGGAACAGTTAACACACAAGTGAGTTCAAAACAGTTTATTAAGTTAGTTATTACCAAGATGTTTTCTATGTGGCTTTACCTCCAGATCCAGGGGGGGCACGCTCTGCGCCAGAAGGGAATGAATTTCCCAATGATAAGCATTATTTGATGTTTGCTGTTCACACAAAGTACAATATAAATGCTGCCAACTAGAAGCATGAATTTAATAAGCAGTAAAGGTTATATGAATTCTCCACATATTTTTTACTGGATTAATATCTGAAATAAGTAATGTTGTACTCAGTGGACAGACAGATGAAGCATGAAGCAATTTGACCCTGCACCTTTAGGTCAAGAGTTCGGGATTACCAGAAGCCTCTGTCAGTGTCTTTGTTTCTTAGATGTGGACTGATTTTTTTTTGTTGTTGTGGTTTAAGTAATGATGAACATTTTGAAAGTAGATTAAGCGTAAAAAACAACTGGTATACAACTGGCTTTATACTTCTGAGTCACATGCTGAAAATCTGAGAGGATTAGCACTTTTTAAAGACAGTTTCCCCTTTTGACATATTTCACTGTCTAATCTGAAATCCCTGTTTAACTACTAGCAGAAACAAACTAATGTACATCTAAATGCAAAGCTAAAGTAATAGTTTTGATAATCAAATAACTGGGCAGGGAACATCAGCATTTTTTTAAATTTAGTTTTATTATTTAATAATAACATGCAGAGTATCTAGTGAGATAGAAAATGTGTGTCTCCTGTGAGTATACCTGGGGGTGTGTTGTTTTTTTCCCATTTATTTGGTCATTTAAGCCTTCACAAGTTATTTTATAGAAGTAGTGTCCTGTGGTATCTAGATACACAGGGTCAGGTGAGAAAACAGCTCCCCACGTACAGTTCTGTGTGAGTATTCCCAGGGAAAAAAACTCTGTGGTCTCACACAGCAAATGTTTTCCCAAGTCCCTCAGAAGTTATAAAAGCTCCTCTTTTAAACCTGTTTTAAACCATTAGAACTTCTTTTCCTTGAGGTCTGTGTGGTGGTTAACCTTTCTGTTGGCAATTGCGTAAGTTTTCTTAATGAGCTGGGATCAGTCAGAATGACATCTGTGATCACAGTAGTTTCCCCATATTTTTACCATAAGCACAAAGAACAAAGGAAAAAGGTACAGAAAATTTGCGTGCAGCTTCAGTGTAACTTTCTAGCTGAGAACATCAGGATACTGCCATAAGAATGAAGTTTAAACAAACAGAAGGAAAATGTTCTCTTCTATCAGAGTTCTGAAGGAGATGAGAAATTCCTAAAAGCTGTAAAACTTTCAATTCAAAAAACATTACTAGGTGCTGGGGAGAGAGAGTGTATGTATGTGTTGGAGAGAGAGAAAAGGCTTGCATAGGTCTTTGGTAGCTTGTGAAGCACACAGAAAATAACTTCGTGCATTTAAAGAAGCCTAGGCTTTTATAGTGGTGTGGTTTTTACCAGATCCAGAAATGCTGTGAAATAGCTGTGAGTTGAGATGTGTGTCATGGTTTAAGCCCAGTTGGCAATCCAGAACCACGCAGCTGCTCGCTCACTCCCCCTCCCCCCTTTCTCCCCTCTGCTCCCAGAGGGATGGGGAGGAGAATCAAAAGAATGTAACTCCCATGAGAACAGTCCAGTAACTGAGGTGTAACACAAACCACTACTGCTACCACCAATAATAATAATGACAAGGGAAATAATAAAGGAAGAAATACAGCCGCTCACCACCCTGACTGATACCTAGCCTGACCCAAGCAGCAGTCTAGCCCTTCCGGGTAACTGCCCCCAGTTCATATACTGGGCATGACGTGCTGTGGTATGGAATACCCCTTTGGCTACTTTGTGTCAGGTGTCCTGTCTCTGCTTCCTCCTGGCTTCCCCTCCTCCCTGGCAGAGCATGAGACTCAGAAAGTCCTTTGTCAGACTAAACATTACTGAGCAACAACTAAAAACATCAGTGTTATCAGCGCTGTTCCCAGGCTGTAAGTCAAAAACAGAGCACTGCACCAGCTACTAAGTAGGAGAAAAATGGCTGATACTGCTGAACCCAGTGAACTCATTGAATGTGAGCAGAAAGTCATGCACCAGGGAAAGCCTGGTGACTAGTATTATGTGGGATGCTTTTCCTCCTCTCAGAATAGAATTCACAAATTATTTGAAAGCCCAATAAAGGAGAGACATTTTCCCAGCCTCTCTGAGAGAAAAGAACAGATAAAAAATGATCTAAGGAGGGGCAGGAAATTGTCCCCCAGGAACTGACCCTAATCTGTATCTGATTCAGGGTGTTGATCTATTGCTGATTTTTTTGATTTGCTGTTTTAATTCAGAGAGAGAATTTTTTTCCTAATCAAAACTTAGGTGTTTTCAGCTCCTGGAGTCATCATTCAGCCCTTCAGCATCATTGCCACACAAATGGCCCAGTTCTGTTTGGTTTTATTATGTCTAATTTCTCTTCACTCTCTTTTATCAACCAAATTTCCTCACTCCATCCTTTGCTATTTTTTTTCTTTAATTTTTTTTTTTGTTCCTTTCTGCTTACCCTAGAAGCTTCTATTGTCAGATTTTAGCAGCAAATTTGGGATCCAATTACTTGTGATGGGTGCAGGGAACTTCTGTAGTTCCTGAGGCACCAAGAAGCTTGGGAGGTACTGTCTGGCAAAAATCCCCTTCATTTACTGCTATAAGAAGCAAAGTTGCCTAGAACCTTGCCTGTACAGTGTGTAGTTGCCATACTGAGCTAAAGTATTCCCAGGCTTCCTTGATGATCCTTTAATCAGCTGTTATTATCAAGGCTTAAGGCATCAGTAGCTCCCTCTTAAGCTTGGCAGCATGGAGCAATGCCTTATTCACAGAATCATATCATAGAATGGTTAGGGGTGGAAGGCACCTTAAAGATCATCTTGTTCCAACCCCACTGCTATGGGTAGGGACACCTCCCACTAGGCCAGGTTGCTCAAAGCCCTGTCTGACCTGGCCTTGAACGCTGCCAGGAATAGGGCAGCCACAGCTTCTCTGGGCAGCCTGTGCCAGTGTCTCACCACCCTCATAGTGAAGAATTTCTTCCTAATGTCTAATCTAAATCTACCTTCTGCCACCTTGAAGCCATTCCCCCTTGTCCTATCCCTACATGCCATTGTAAAAAGTCCCTCTCCAGATTTCTTATAGGTCCCCTTTAAGTACTGAAAGATTGCTATTATGTCTCCCCTGAGCCTACTTTTCTCCAGACTGATCAAGCCCAGCTCCCTGAGCCTGTCTTCATAGGAGAGGTGCTTCAGCTATTTGAGCAGATTTGTGGCCTCCTCTGGACTCACTTGAAGCAGTCCATGTCCCTTATGTGTTGGTGTTTCTTTGATTAAAACATTGGAACTGCTATAATTTGAGATTAAAATACCTCTTTTGGTTTACTTTGAGAAATGTTGCTGTTAAAAGCAGTAGATTCTAGTAGCAAATCTAGGATTTAAGACTAATGATTAATGGCAGTCATTTATAAGCACCAAAATGTGTGCAAGTCTATTTATAATTCCTGATGGGATAACATTCCCCCAGTACAATTTAGGAGTTCTATACATGCCAAAAACTTGCTCGATTCTCTTTTCCCTCTGGAAAATGCAAGAACCTACAGTTTGTGTTAACTTACTTGAAACTAAGTTAGTTAGGTAAAAAGAAGGAAGTTGATAATCTTCTGATATTGTTCTTCCAGTCTCTGTGTACACAATCAGCAAGAAAATGCATTGGAGTAAAAAAAATAACCAACAATTTCTTCAATTCCCCTGGGGTTATAAATAGGTTTGACTATAACAACATGTTGATCTCTGTGGATAGTAAATCCTCCCTTTTCAAAAGAACATTTTGCAAAGCTGTAACAGGAAAATATATATATTATACATGTGGTAGACCTATGAGTATGTGGGTATGGCAGCTTGACAGTAGAAAGTCATAGATCTGCCACTAGAAAATGCCAAAATAAATTCTGCACTCTGAAGTGGCACTGTAAATGTCAGCCTTAGCATATCCAGATCTGCTACTGAATGTGATAGAGACATATTGCTCTGTAATGAGTTTTACTGGTTTGAAAAAGTGAGATTTTGGTTATGCTTGCCTGAGTCTTGTTTCACAGAAGATACCTGATCTTATGCAGAAAAATTCATGAGATTTGAAGAGAAGCTTTAATGTAAATATTCGTATGCTTAAATCTGCTAGGGTGAATAGTTTTTTTGCACACATGCTCCCAGCCAACCATTCTGACATCCAGTCACAAAAGGAATCGCAACCTGCCTGCACCTTAGGTTCTTCTAAAGTTAATAACAGTTGTGAACGTGCATTCAAGCTAAAATACCTTGCACATTTCACTTTTCAGAAAATCTGTTCCACGTGTCACCCAGCAGTGTGCTACAAGCAGTGTACGAAACAGTTTTTCATGGATAACTAATGATCCATAGGGATCTATAAGGAAAAATTTTTCTCTCTCTCTTGCTTGATCTCTGAATTTCTGGAGGGTTCCAGGCACATTGGTATCAAAGAACTAGAGACCGATATGATCATAGACAAAGGAGGTGCTAGCTTCATTTTGCCTGTTTAAAACGTCCACTGAGAGAGCAAGGAGGGAAACAGAATCAGCTCTCAAAGACCATGGAGGGCCCATAAGTTGGAGAAAACGTCATGGGAAGCAAGGGATGAGAAAAGAGCAGCTGGGCTATATTGTGAAGAGAAGGGAACCAACCAACAATAAAGCATTGTCAAAAGTATGTGCTAGGAAAGATGGGTCAAAAAGAGGTAACAAAAAGCAGAAGATTAAGAGTTCTTTGTGTTATACCCATTAAATTGCTTGAAGACTATCCAAATGTTGCCTTCTTGGAGTAATTTTTATGGTTGCTAGAGAGTTGCTTGAAAGTGGAAGGTGCCAGCCCAGTAATGACTAGGACAGAAATACATGAGAGATGATCTCTAAATCAAATTGTCAGTCACACTTTGACCTCTCCTGTATAGGGGATTATAGTTCATGCCTTCAGGGGCGGAAGACCTGTAGCTCTGGTGACTTTTATGACTATCGTATAATCTCATTGTGTCAACGAAGTGACAAGCAGCCAGATGAAAAACAGAAAGAGAAGGATGGAAGGATGTTGCAAGCAGGAGGAAAACGTATTGTAGAATATAAAGTGCTTTAAAACCTGTAATAGTTTTTTGGTTTTCCTATTAGACTGTTGAATTGCATGGTGCATTTTCAGATTAGCCTCATGGAGCTGCTTTTTCTTTTTCCTTTTTTTAAAGTGTTGTGGTATCAGGAGAGAGAGTGTCTTCTGCTCCTGACCTACCGCAGCATGTCAAAGTTGAAGCAGCAGCTGGGGAAGTGGAAGTGCAGCCTGTTGGCCTGAGAGATCAGTTGTCAGCATGGAGAAACCTCTTCATGCTGTTCAGCCTTCAGTGCCCCATCTGCCCTATGTGATCTGTCATTTCCCACTGAATTTAATTTCGTTGAATTCTTTTACATAAGTTACATAAGTTAGGAAATCAAGTTTTTATTATAGTGGTGGCTTCTATGGTGGGGCTATGGAACTGATGGACAGGGGTAGAGCAGTTGATGTCATCTACCTGGACTTGTGCAAAGCGTTTGACGCTGTCTCACATGACATCCTTGTCTCTAAATTAGAGAGAGATCAATTTGATAGATGGACCACTCGGTGGATAAAGAACTGTCTGGATGGCTGCACACAAAGAGTTGTCCTCAATGACTCAATGTCCAGCTGGAGGCCAGTAACGAGTGGTATCCCTCAGGGATCGGTGCTGAGCCGGGTCTTGTTCAACGTCTTTGTCGGTGACATGGACAGTGGGATTGAGTGCTCCTTCAGCAAGTTTGCCGATGACACCAAGCTGTGTGGTTCGGTTGATACGCTGGAGGGAAGGAATGCCATCCAGAGGGACCTTGACACGCTTGTGAGGTGGGCTGATGCCAACCTGATGAAGTTTAACCATGCCAAGTGCAAGGTCCTCCACCTGGGTGGGAGCAATCCCAGGCACAGCTACAGGTTGGGCAGAGAAGAGATTGAGAGCAGCCCTGCAGAGAAGGACTTGGGGGTGTTGGTCGATGAGAAAATGAACATGAGCCGGCAGTGTGCACTTGCAGCCCAGAAAGCCAACCGTATCCTGGGCTGCATCAAAAGGAGCGTGACCAGCAGGTCAAGGGAGGTGATCCTGCCCCTCTACTCTGCTCTCGTGAGACCTCACTTGGACTACTCTGTGCAGTTCTGGTGTCCTCAACATAAAAAGGACATGGAACTGTTGGAACAAGTCCAGAGGAAAGCGACGAGGATGATGAGGGGACTGGAACACCTCCTGTATTAAGATAGGCTGAGAAAGTTGGGGCTGTTCAGCCTGGAGAAGAGAAGGCTGCGTGGAGACCTCCTAGCAGCCTTTCAGGATCTGAAGGGGGCCTATAAGGATGCTGGGGAGGGACCCTTCATTAGGGACTGTAGTGATAGGACAAGGGGTGACAGGTTCAAACTTAAAGAGGGGAAGTTTAGATTGGATATAAGGAAGATATTCTTTACTGCTAGGGTGGTGAGGCACTGGAATGGGTTGCCCAGGGAAGTTGTGAATGCTCCATCGCTGGCGGTGTTCAAGGCCAGGTTGGACAGAGCCTTGGGCGGCATGGTTTAGTGGGAGGTGTCCCTGCCCCTGGCAGGGGGGTTGGAACTCGATGATCTTAAGGTCCTTTCCAACCCTAACTATTCTGATTCTATGATTCTGTGATTACAGAAACATAAAGTAAAATATGTTAAGTCTTAGCATATATTTTGTCAACCCAAACACCTTTTTTTTTTTTTTGCAGAGGGTAGAGTACTATGAGACCAAAGCTAATGGCAAGAGATCTTGAAACATTTCTGTGTTGTAACAGTCGCCACTGGGCAGACAGCTGCCAAATGTCTTGCAATTAATCTGATGCTTACTGGCTTTCATATCCCTTTCCTTTCAGAACCAATGCCCTGAGGCAGAGGAGTTGGTCTTCAGCCATTTTGTGATCTGTAATGACACACAAGAGACACTGCGGTTTGGCCAGGTGGATACTGATGAAAATATTTTGCTGGCTAGTCTCCACAGTCACCAGTACAGCTGGCGCTCTCACAAGTCCCCACAGGTATGTCAGAAACAGCCCTTTGAATGCAGCAGTTACTAAAGCTGGCTGGTGGCTTTATGGCTTTCTCTATGATCTCAGCTGTCTCTAAAGCTCTGGTTCCTTCAGGAGTCAAATGCCAGGGCTGCATCAGAGAGAAAAGGTAAACAAAGAGTGAGGAAAGCCAGAAGCGTTTAGAAGTTACTCGAGGGTAGAACTGGATGTGCAAGACCGCTTTTTGTAAAACTGAGCGGTTGTGGAAACTGAAGCTTCTGAAAAAAAGCAAAGGAAGATCGCTTGCCAGGTTTTTATAACTAAGTGATCAGTGTCTGTTTTCTGTGATGTACATTAGAGGCTTGGGGAATTTTTTTTAACGAGTTGTTTTTACCAGAAGCATCTGTTCACTGGAATTGTTTGCAGAACAGGGTCAAACTGGACAAGTCTCTCAACTCAACATGTGCTTGCATTAGAACAGATTTTAAATTGTCAGAAACACCCCACTTACAAAGTTTAAATAATGCCATTTCTGTTTCTTGAGTGTTTTTTTAAGGATAAACACTGAAGCTGAAGTAAAATATTTTAAAATTATCATCAGGAAATATTTCAATGAAGCCATGTTGTTGGTTTTCATGAGTGGTGGTGAAAAATGGATTTTTCATCTTGATTCGAGACAGGGCAAGAATGTCAATCTAAAAATAAGCATTTATGAGACAGCAAAGCCATTTCTTCTCTCTTTTTAATATATACCCATCTCCTGCTGAGTGGGGGACTAGAGACCTGTGCCACCCTACTTGATGAGCAGTAGTCCTGCACTGCACAGTTGCTAAAACTTTTATAGCTTGTGGGAGAAGTGTAGTGGATGGGTGTTCCTAACTCCTCCAGGGCCCTGGAAAATACCAGCCTTAGCTTGTGAAAAAGGTGGAATTTGGCTGGTAATTCTAAACAGGAGCTGTGCCCACTTTCACTGCTGACAAGTTTCAAGTTTCTCTGAGAAGCAGAGATGGCAAATTTACTGTGTTTTTCTTTCATATGTCAGTTGGTGATATGCAAAACTACTGAATTTTACATAAATGCAGTAATCTGTGCAGAGCAAATTCAGGCAGACTAAACAGTTGCAGTTGACACTGAAGTCAAGGGCTTAGTTAAGGGGAAGCAGCCTAATAAGGGACCATCTCACCCCAGGGATAGAGGAGTTGTTATAAATGGTGTGCGCTGGTGTCAGTGCACAGAGGGGGGACCTTTGGAGACTTAGAGATGCTGGAGTACTGCATGTCCCTTGTCACATTTTCAAAAAGGACATATGTTTTCTCATACAAACAAAATGCCTGTGATGTCCTGTAACAATTTTTCGTATCCATTTTCTGGTTACTTATATAAAATCGTTCATTTGGGAGAATCCTATTTTTGACTATCATTCTAGGTAGTTCTACTAATGGTGTAGTTCTGATTATGGGGTATTTCTAATAACGGTGTATTTCCGATAATGATGCAAACTCTAAAGAGTTTTGAAAATGAAGGTTATCTCAAGCAGAGTGAAAAGTAGAAGAGTTAAAATTGCAGCTTGTTACTGATACTTCCTATCAATTCCAGCCAAGCTGCCAAAGACCACCAGCACAACATACGGCATTAGCCATCTAACACCTGCAGAACTTTAATATTTAAACATTGATCTTTAGCTTGTCCTTTCAGTCACAGACTTGAGCAGTGTAAAATATTCCGTTTCCGTGGCCGCTATGTAAGCCTGTTATTAAATGAAAAATAAAAGTGCAGGATGAAAGGTGGAGAAGTCCAGCCTTAAACCAAATCGCACATTAGGGCATGGGTGAGGTGGCAGTAGGAACTTAAGATTCGTTTTTCAGATATTCATTCCTCAGCTAAAAGTTGGTGATGTCAAAGGGTTTCCCCATTCTGTTTTGCTCTGATCAAATTCAGATTCAGGGAACAACTGGGCTCATAAACAGTCAGGAGTGTCCTGTTGGATTCCCGTGTCCCAGGAGATGGCGAATCTAACAGCTCACTCCTCCTGACTCAACCACATTGTTGGCCAGCAGGCTCTTCTAGTAGAGGGGCTGTAACTCCCTTGTCCCAGCCTTTGAAATCATTTCAAGAATATTTCTGCTTTTAAAATGTTTTTTAACAGCCATCTCTTGATGGGAAATTTAGAGACAAAAAAATAGCACTGAGGTAATTTCACTGAGAAATGTAAGGCTTTCCACACACTATTGAGGTAGAAGCAAATTTTCTTTACGAAGGTCAGGGAATCTTGGCATCCATCTGTAAGGTTTGTTCATTTGGTTAATGCTAAATATGAATCATTAAATTTAGCATGCTTCTGAATGGCAGTTCATCTGAACAGTCTAAACAGCACAATCCTTTGTCATTTTAGATCATATGAAATGTTTGTTTAAATATTATTGTCGTGTAATTTTTTTCAGTGATTAATACAAATCCTTGAAATGAAAACAAAGACTCAATTAAGACATCAGGTTGTCCCTATTATGCTATGGCACTTTTCTAATTGTTTCCATTCAAGACTATCTAACAGCTTGTTATCCAAAGGTCAGAATAATGCCCAAGCATGGGCAAACCCTCCAAGTGTCATATTCATGGAATGCTAGATGACTTCATAGTTATGAAATTATTTCATTTCTCATGATAATTCCTGACTTGCCAAGTTAGTGAATTTTAAGAACTCTGAGAGCAGATTGTAAGATAAATGTGAAATAATCCATACTTCTGGAGTCAGGGACTTCCCTCCAGGCATTAGTTCATACTTGACTTACTTGACTTACTCTTGGGGATAAAATGAGTTAGGACAAGGTCTTAGATACCACATTCTCTTACTGGGAAAGAAAACCAACTTGCACAACTTCAGCTGGCTCATGTTTCTTGTTACACAGGCACTAAGAAGCAGCGGTTGCCATGAAATACTTTATTTAACCTCTGCAAAATGTTTTTCTAGTATGGCAAGGCAGTTCAGTTAAATGAAAATAAATAGTTTTAAAAGGATTGTATTTCTTTTACATTCACATCAAGAAAATTCTCCATTTTTCTTTTGCTAATTAAGCATAGTGAGAGATGCAGTAATTGCCCATTTGAATTATTTAACATAAAGATATATACCTAAAATAAGTTATTTTTGTAATAGCACATAGTTATACTCTATATAATGCTTTATTTACATTTAGAATTAATATTAATGAAGCTACAATAGTCTGTAATTAAAAATTGTTTTTCATGTTACAAAATCAGCTATAGCACACCAAGGATTTGGATTTATCAGCTATTGATGGTGTCCCTCCAACTGTTTAGCTTAACTTAAAGCTCCTTCCTTCCTTCATTTTTTCACAGCCCGGATATTCTACATTTCAGGGAACCTAACCTCTTTCCCTTTTAGCTTTCACTCTGATTCCTGCAGGTCTCGCTAGTTTGGCTAGTATTTCAGTAATAAGACTAAGGTCCAATGCTCACTCTTCTACTCCGCTCCACCCCCCACGTTTTCCTCAGATTTCATGAGGTTTTGTCCTTCCTTAGGGATAAGACACCCCCAACTATATAGTCCCTTTCAGAGTTGGGGTAAGTCCAAAACTGATGATATTTAAGGCCATAAGCAATTCTAGCAGAAGTTGCCAGACCTTGTGAGTTCGTTTTGCAGATTTTAATGAAAGTTAGAGGTCTGTTAGATATCATGAAAAGGGAAGAGAAGCTACATCACTCCTGTGCGTTACAGACAACACTGGCTCCTACGTTATTATTGTATCCAGTCTGCACTCCTTATCTTGATCTTCAAGTTGCTTTGTGGGATGGGCCCCAGTTATGTCAAAAGTCATGTTTGTCTCCAAGACAGCTGTGCTTTTTAGGAGAACTGGAGCATATGATACATAGGGAGAAACTCTGAAGTTAGAAGAGATCAGACCTTCCTAGCAATTTACTCAGAGTTAAGGAATTCTGTCTTGCAAGACAGTAGGCAGTCAGAGGGTCCCACTGGGGATCACAGCAAATGTAAAACCCGGCTATTCACATGAGAGCCCCCTGTACATATTCAGCAGAGATCATTTCCTTGTGAATAAACAGCAGAAATCTTCTATAACATGCTAGTTATTACTAGTTATTTTCTCCATGCTCAAACTTCAGCAGAGTCCTCTGAAAAAGCAAAGAATAATGGATCTAAATTCATTATTTTACTTCCTATGCAAAACATGATGTTGCATAGGAGAAGTCTGCATTTAACATAGCAGCTCCTGACCTTTCTCCAGAGCTTTCCTCCAAGGTTATGATGCCCATTTCCACTTTTCACCATCTTTGACTTGAAACAGTCAAAAAGTGTAGTGGGTAAAAATCAGTTCCTATGTTGATTTGGGCAATGACTTCAGTGAGAATGTGGTCAAATTACTGGTTATAAACATTCCAGTTTTATTTCGTATCAAAGTAGGTAAATATACCTGAAAGAGCTCTCTGCCACTTTATTGCTACTTACATAGAATTTGGGGGAGAATATCTCTTATCATTTGCTTTTCTGTTCTTCTAAATGCACACTTATAAATTCTTGAATAGATATTAGTAGTGGTTAGTGTATTAGTAATACCTTCACTGAAACCCATTTAAAGTTGTTTTTTCTCTGATTTTAAATAGTGCCAAATTTCATATATGTTGCATGTCCAGCAGGATCATAACTCAATGTTATTTATTTCAAAGTTGCCATTCTTTCAGGTATTGGGTTATATAAAGTGTAAGATGATATACAATACTCCGTGGAAACTGTGAACTTAGAAACCGTGACTTTTATATTGGGATATTTTCCTGTCTTATTGTTTAGGGATCTTACAAATTCTCTGCACAACTTTTTGTACTTTATATAATCCTCCACAGGTCATTTACAGAACAACATCAGGGAAAAAAGCAAAAACAAATAAAGCTGGTTTATGCTATTTTACACTTTTCAAGTAGTGAGAAATGTATTGTTGCTTTCCTTTGGAGTCCTGCATCCGAAATCGATGGTTGTACTATGTTACATTTAATTGACTTTCTAGATAATATCTGGAGCAGATAAGGATTGGTATTATCCATGAATCACATGAACTCTTATAATTTGGTTACTGTTCCTTAATCAAAAGACTCTTTTCCACAATGTGTAGAGCTAGGTTTACCTGTGAGGTTCAGGCTGGCTTTGCAGGTTGTGTTGAGGCTCACAACATCTCCAGGACATCCCAAGGCTCAAAGTTTTATCTACCAAGTGTGACATTTTTTGCTACTAGCCAGCATGGGATGATGGAAATTGCTTTCTCCCATGCTCTGTACTGCTCTTGTGTCTTACAAGGCCCAGTGATGTAGAACTGATCAGATCTCCCAGGTCCATGAGAAAATGAAACCAAACTGAAATTCAAACTGAATTGGTGGTCGTTGCATCTGACAACATGTAGAATGAACATTTCAATCACTGTTTTCCCAAAAACTAATTGATTTTATTGTGGCGTACTATATTCATGGTCAAGAGCCTCCTTGTATCCTGAAAATACAACCGAAAAATACTGATCATCCTTGTCCTTTAATTTTTCAATTAAAACTTGCTTTACCTTCAAGACTTAAAATTCAGCTCCCATCTCCAGGTCTCCATTTCCTCCATGTTTCTGTATCATCACAGCTTTTATATTTACCGTCTGATATCTCTTAGAAAAAATGACTGCTTCCACACCATTAACCAGGTCCTCGCTTGATTCCCCACACTCTCTCAGAGTTGAGAGTAATAACCCTTATTCTTCCCCAAAAGCATTTTCTAGTTTCACTTAGAAGACAGATGTAATCTAACTACAGTGAAACTAAGCTAACTGGTGATCTACAAGCAAAGTAGAAATCAAATTTGTATCACTAAGCATTTTGATGCCACAAGCTTTAAATTACTTACACAGCTGGAAAATGCTGCCTTTTCTGGATAGACTCCCTTCTTGGTCTCATTTTTAATCCCCTATTTTAGTCTTCATGCCTTGTTATATGACACTTAGCTTTATTTACTCAGATCTTATCCTTCACTCACACATCTAGCTGAAAACTTAAGCAAATTTTGAGGAGTACATAGAAACATTCTGTAAAGAGACATAAAGAATACAGCTTTTCTAGACATTTGCTCCAATAGGAGCAGCTTCATCTTAGTCTGCCTCCCTGAAGGTAATTTCTTTCCTTCTCGAAACAGAAATCTATAATGGCTCAGATTTTAAAATCCAAACCCCTCAAAATCTAGTCAAAACAAAAAAACTGTGTTATCTGTTGATCCATTTTCCTAAAAGAAAATGCAGCAATCAAATGGTTACACAAATGGGTGCCTATTTTCACATATACAATATAGTCTGTTTTAAATTCTCTCTAGACTGTAAATTGCCACTAATCACTGGATTATATTTGTTAGAATGCTTTTGAAGTCCATTGAATATCTTTTGTAACTTTATGCAATGACTTCTCTTTTCTCCTAATATATGTACCATACTTAGCTATACTTGCTGAACTTTCTCTAAGCAGAGTATCTAATAAATACTTAGAATTTACTTAAAGTGTGATAAATGAAAGTGAGTTTCATGGCAATTACTGTGAATCTGTAGTATTTGGTCAGGTTTAGAGCTCTGCCTTGTTGAGTATCTAACACCATCTATTACAACATCTTCTGCTAAAATAATGTTAAACCTGATTACTTAATTTTCTAAAATTGCTTCAATTTTTATTTCCTGCCATATATCTCTGTATCGCTTAGTGTCATTTGCTAATTACTTCTAGGCATGTTTTCCAGAAATCTCACATTTAAATGACTGATTTGCCCAGAGATCCCTTTGCATTTTCATGGAATGCAGTTCCTTGGCTCAGAAGTAAACTTATGCAGTACCCAATTCTTGCATTGTTATGACACTAATACAAATATATTGGATATCTTTAACTTACAAAGGCTGTTCCCTTTGTATGTAGCATTTGCCAATGTGTGTATGTGGATATCTTTTTTGTTTCGCTTTCTGAACCATGAAGTTAAACGCAGACTAATCATTATGTTACAAAGAAAATTAGTAGGGCAACATTTGTGTTTTAATGACTGCTCAGAGAAAACTGACAGCGTGTTCCTTGGGAGCATTCAGCTCGTGAGCAAAGCTGTTTATACAGGGTGGGAGACATCCTAATGTTAGAGCTACATAAAATTACTAAACATCAATTATGGCATTTATATGACATCTGTCTTTGGAGCACACCATATTTTGTGTGCCTTATAGCTTTAGTACCTTTTCTCATTATTTGGCTGTCATTTCCAGCTACCAGTCTCTCCAAAGTAAACAGTTTTCTTGTTTCTCTTAGTTTTCATATGTGATGAGATTTATTCCCAGCTGCCTCTGTAAGAAACTGAACTAATTCCAGCCACTGCAGTTGGACTTTTTTGTTTTGTTTTGTTTTTCCTTTTCTGTAACTAATACTTAAGAATCAAAGCAACATGTTTGTTTACGACTTTGAGTATCCTAGTGCATAGCTTCCCTCCATGTATTCTGGAATATAAAGCTCTGCCCAGGCATTTGCACATCCAGATACATGCCATTGTTCACACTGGCACATATTAGCCTTTGTGCTTCCAGCATAAAACTAATTTGAATCTGAATGCAACAGTCATCACTCTTGCAAATTCAAAAGCCACCCACTGAATGGATGTTATTGTTCTGTGTGTAACTTGTGCTGAGGATACCACAAATTACAAACAGTCTACTGAGTTGTATTGTCTTTGAAAGTTGTTGCTGTGGTTGTTTCTTAAAACAATGAAAAAACCCAACATCTAGCCCTTCACTAAGTCCGTCTGGCCAGACCCATGGCCAGTGCTGTCTCCTTCTAGAAACAAATCATGTGAGAACATAATATTTACAAGTTTCAATTTTTGCTAGTGTAAATAATTTGGGCCTGATCCTGGTCTCAATTAGTTAAATTAATTAATGACAGATGTCCAAAATCAGAGTGAAATTCAACCCTCAAGAGAGAATTCCCACAAGGCCTTTATATAACTGTTTTAAAGGATTTAAGTGATGCTTAGGCTCTCTGCTGGCCCTCTGCAAAGAATAAATTTTACCCAGAATGCTTATTGCTTTGATCCCTTATATGTAACTCACATCCTTAAGTTTGCACAGCCACAAAAGATCTGTACGGAGCTAAATAGCCAGATCTTCAGCTGGTGTAAATTTATGTAACTTCATTGACCTACATGGAACAGTACCAATTTTCACTACTCTGGCTTAAAGAATCTCCATGGGATAGAGGTAAGTGCGTATGGTGGGTAAATGGATGAAAGGCCCTTCAAATGATGAAAGACTGTATTGCTCTGGAAGTGATTTAAGTTAAACTGGAAAAAAGCCACTCCTTTTCCGGAATAAATCACACAGGGAGTATAATTATGCAGTTAAATTTCTTCTCATGCAGTCAAGCTTGAACTTGCCACCACATTCATGTAAGAAATGAAATATTTCTCATCTCTCAGCAATATACTAAGTTCTACATTTAACGCACATTTATATGTGAGCTATACACGTAGGCATACAGATTTTCATCTTTATTTTGAAGGGAAGAGTATTTGTAATTTTCTGTCCTATTCTGAAGGCCAAAAGTTTGGCCTGGACCTGCATTCCCTATCACCTTGCTGATAATTAAGAGGGTGGATTTCTAGAACAATTTCAAGGGCACTACAGAAAACCTTACTTCCTGTTTTATCTCTCTAGTCTACATACTGTTTTTTTCCTAAGCAGTTGAGTGCTGGATTTTTACCATCCCAAATACATTGTTAAAGCAGGTAATTTCTAGACATGCATGATGATATCTTACAGTATTTTTGATTCTTCTGCTTGCCTCTGAAATCACAGAATCACAGAATGAGTGGATCATTCAGCAGACTGGTGTGCTTAGCATTGCTGAGTTTTAAAGCCAGGAATATTTTTCTGTCATGGGAATTCCTAGGCAACTGCAAGGCTTTTTTTTTTTTCTCCCCCAGTTATGTATTGAAGCAGTAATTGCTTTCTTTCCAGCTGTTACACATCTGTATTGAAGGCTGGGGAAACTGGCGGTGGTCTGAACCATTCAGTGTGGACAATACAGGGACCTTTATTCGTACCATTCAGTACAAGGGCCGGACAGCATCACTTATTATCAAAGTTCAGCAGCTCAGTGGAGTGCAAAAGCAAGTAAGTATTTGATCTAGCTTGGAAAAAATAACATGGGTAATTCACAAATTAGTCACCTTGTTATTCTCTCCTACTGGGATCTGAAAAAAAAACACCCCACACTAACTGTAACAGTCTTCTGGGGGCATTCTAGGGAGATTTTACAAGTTTTTCTTCACTTTTGTATGTATATTAGTATTTAAAAGTTCAATTACTACCATGTATTTTACATGTTCTAGTAAACATCTCTTTGCATGGTTTGTAAGTTTTGGCAGTTTTGTTAAAGGAGAAAGAAGTAATGACCCATTTAACATTTGAAAATAGGCGGCTTTTCACATACTATCTTTGTAAAGAGATCTTTAATAACACCACAGTCCAGAAGCCTGCATTGGCAGAAGCCAGAGGATGTGGTGGACATAACATGTTCAGCTCATGGATACGGCAGAGCACCTTATGTTGTGCAGCAGAAATACACCTTCTCAGATGAGCACAGTGCCTGGTGTTACTGAAAGCCCTGCTGAGACTTTGCTTGGTGGGTTGTAGCTAGAGTGTGCACCCTCATTAATGAAAAGCAAATGAAGATGGTTACACAGGGATACAGGTGTAATGCTGTTCCTTCATATAGCTTAGAAAAAGTCAGCTATATGTTCTATGATAAACAATTTATGTATGATGGACAGCAACAACTCTGAGTCTAATTTGGTAATTTTCTAGGTGGGTGCACTTAAATACAGAAATAGGGTACAGCTATTTAATGGAATTATAAGCATTAAAACAGGAAACATATTGAAAGGTCTGGAACACTGGATTGTGCTTGGGAAAGTGAGGTGTCAGTAGAAACCTTTCACTGTGTCTGCTCAGAAAGGGCTCAGCATTCAGAGACCATCACGGTACTCTTAAAATCCAATCCAGAGCTATGTCAGCCTTGGGCAGTACTGCTGAGTTCAGTGGGAATGAAAGTCGATACGTTACATGTTTCTCTCAAGCCCGGATACTGTGTTAGCAATATTTCAGGCATTTTAATGCCTAGGTTTCTATGAAATTGCACATATATTTGGCCAACAAAAATAATGTTTTACCATTCATTGCCTTCAGCAGTGCTTGGGAAAACCTAAAACAGGGAGATTATTCTTTTACAGGTTTTCACTCTATAATTCCATTTTGACCTTTCTTTTTCACAGTTGTTATATATGAGCTGCATATTTTTGTGTGTTTTAGATCCTAATCTGCGGAAGGCAGACTGTCTGTAGTTACCTTTCCGAAAGTATTGAACTGAAAGTGGTTCAGCATTACATTAGCCAGGATGGACAGGCCGTAGTAAAAGAACACATCAACTGCCTTGCAGCCAAGCAGAAGTTGCCTTCATATGTCCTAGAAAATAATGAGCTCACTGAGCTGAGTGTGAAAGCTACAGGAGATGAAGACTGGTCTCAAGATGTATGTCTAAGTTCCAAACATGCAGAACACAGCACTGTCATTCAGGTATGACTAGAAATAGGTATATGGAATATAGCATTAAAAATGTTTGAGAAAGCTGGGGACTTGGCATTTAGATTTCCGCTTAATGTGATGAAATGTTGAACATTATCATCCTGAAATAATTTTAGTGTAATGCTGCTGATCTCTCTGTATACAGGTACCATCTTCAAAGAGTTCAATTACATATGTGTGGTGCACCATTTTGACTTTAGAGCCCAACTCTAATGCACAGCAACGATTAGTAAGTACACTTAATGTCTCTGAAATCTAAACGTTTATGCCTTACATGTCATATAATAAATCAAGGGCAGAATGACCTACTTGAAAGATTTATTAATAGCTTGTTTCAACAGCTGTAATACTGGAATAAAATTAGCCTGGAATTGATACATTATTTTCTTTTTGTAGATTGTTTTCAGCCCTCTTTTCATTGTAAGGAGCCATCTTCCAGACCCAATTATCATACATTTAGAGAAAAGAAGTCTGGGACTGAATGAAACACAAGTGATTCCAGGGAAAGGACAGGAGAAAGCACTGCAAAATATAGAACCTGATCTTACACACCACCTGACATTTCAAGCCAGGTAAAATACTCACTTTCCTTGAAAATGGTTCATTTGTATGGAAAAGAGGGAATAATTTACACTGTAACTTCTGGTGCATTTTTTCTGAGCATAGCATATGCAGAGGAGATAGAACAGAACAAGCATATCTGGCCTGAAATTATATGACAGAACATACTAAATTTGGTGTAACTATCCTAAGCACATTAGTATTTGTTTGCTTAAGCAGTCCACGGTTTTTGTTTTGAAAAATAAATTCCTAAATGATCTTGAAATATTTTTGGGGGAATACTGAAGAGTTTCTAGGGTCTCAGACACAAAGGTCATTACAGTGTCATAACAAATTCATGTGTATCACTTAATGTTCAAGAAGTTGTTAGACATTGTAACTTGATTCATCTATGATTACCTTGAGTGTTCCTACTGCAGAGTAAGCTTGGAAAGCTTCATTAAAGAAAATGTTCATGCTGCTAATCCTTAGCCTTGTGTAAGTGACTAAATCTGTTTTCAATGACAGGGAGGAAGATGATCCATCAGAGTGCGCAGTCCCTATTTCAACCACGCTAATTAAACAGATAGCAACTAAATCCCATCCAGGTGGCAACGTCAACCAAATACTAACTGAGTTCTATGGCACCACTAATCCTCCCCAGCCTACATGGCCATATAATAGGAAGGAATCAGAAAGGTAATTCTTTGTATTCATTGTTATTGCATTTCCTGATCTAATAAACTTAAATCACATTCAAGAAGACTATATGTGATCAACATTGAATATGTTTTCACTAATTACGTGATTCCTGTGTGTAAGCTGCAGAATCTGTTGGGGGTAGGAAAAAGTTGAAGTCAGCTTAGGGGCTGCCCTTGATTACATTGTGAACATCAGCAAGGATTAAAAAAAAATTGATCTTTTTCTTGTGAGTGTACCTTCTTTACTGAACTCTAGAGGCTGTTGTTTATTCAGCAGGGTTTTTCAGTAAAGAAAGAGGGAGTTGCTAAAAAGAAACCCATGGAAATGTGATTTTATGACTCTAAAAGTTACAGGTTTAGTTCTGAAGGATAGTGATAATTCTATTACGGTATTCCTTTAATTGACCAAATTAGGTTGAGCTTATGCAGTTAAAAATATGTCCTTGTAGCCTGCACATAGCTAGATCAGTCTGACAGCATCTGGGTATGTTCCAGAATGATGAGATTGTTTTTCTATTTCAGAACCAGAAAAGCCTTGCAAATTTCTGACAATGACAGCTTATAATTTGTAATCTTGAGTTCATTATTCCTTTGACTATATTTGTTTGTTTGTTTGTTTGTTTGTTTTGGAATAGCAATGAGCAACTCTCCCAGTGGGATAGCCCAATGCGGGTAAAGTTGTCAGTGTGGAAACCGTGTGTTAAAACTCTGCTGATTGAACTTCTGCCCTGGGCTTTGCTTATTAATCAGTCCAGGTGGGACCTCTGGCTGTTTGAAGGAGAGAAGATTGTTCTTCAAGTACCTACTGGGAAAATAATTATACCTCCCAACTTTGAGGTAACTTTGCCATTGATGTTAACAGGCATGGTTCTGCTAAACCTTCTGATTCTGAAGAATGGTTATTAATGCAGATGATTCCCACTTTCCAGTCACTGTTAGTCACATGATGAGTAGAAATAACAGTAGAAATTTGCCATGCTGACTCACCGAGTGGGTAACACAGCATACTAGCAATGTTTGAAGAACATGTCTTAAAGATGCATAGTTAAAAATTTTTGCTGCAGGAAGAAGACCTGTATGCCGTCTGATTATGCAGCCTACTCCCTCTCAATTAAGCCAGTGAATCTGCAATGTGGGCATAATGTAGCAGCCCAAGTAAATTGCTGTAAAGGCCAAATAAAGGCTTTGGCCCCTGCTGTGCTGACCGCCCCCTGGGAAGTGGATTGAGCGCAGTAGCAAAGCTGACCACCTGGAAAGAATGTTTGGTTTGGGAGCGGTTTAGGTTGAGTCATTTCATATGCTACCAAGAAAGACTGGATAATGAGATAGGGTGAATTATAAACAAAGAAGATTCTTTAGGAGGGAGAAAGGGAAAAAATGAGGTTGACTTCATACTGGAAACTACATTTAACTCTAGTATCAAATTACCAACAAGTAATAATTGGTCATTTTTCACTTGCAGGAAGCTTTTCAGGTTGGAATATACTGGGCAAACACTAATACTGTGCACAAATCAGTGGCAATTAAACTGGTTCATAATGTGACCTCCCCAAAATGGAAGGATGCCGATAATGGGGAAGTAGTAACATTGGACGAAGAAGGTTTTGTTGAAGCTGAGATAAAACTTGGTGCTTTTCCAGGTCATCAAAAGGTTAGAAGAAAGTTATCATGTTTTATAACTTTATCATTTAAAAACTAAGTCAAATAGAGAATGAAAGCGATCAAGTGTACGCAGTGTGAAAGTGCCTTCCTAATTATATTAATAAGAGTATAAACAATGTATGAAGTATAATTTAACGAATTAGATAGCCAAAAACATTCTGCCCAACTCATCAAGATAATACAATATTTACTGGAAAATAATTAATGAATTTTCTATCTTGTTTGGCAAACATTGACAGATGCAACTTCAAAAGTATTTGATGTGGCTCCAGCTACAAAGTGTGTGAATATAGGTGGGATTTCCACAGTTAAAAAGAAAATGGCAGTTCTGCCACTGTGTTTTATGGTTTTGTGTGTGACCTCATCATCTTTTTTATTATCTTACAGTTGTGTCAATTCTGCATTTCTTCGATGGTTCGACAAGGTATACAAATTCTACAGATAGAAGATAAGACAACAATAATCAATAGTACACCATATCAAATCTATTATAGGCCACAGCTTTCTATTTCCAAAACCCACTCAGGAGAAGAGGTAAAGCACTGTGGATACTGGTTTTGCTTGTCATCTGCAGTATGTTTAGATTTGTATGGTTTCAACTACGTGTAGAAGAGCTTGAACAGAAATCTTTAGACATAATAATGCTAAAGTACTTTATTTAAAGTACAGAATCCTGGGTAAATTCAACTCCAGTAATTAACTGGGATCAGGAATCTGTGCAAAGCAGGAGGTTCTTGCACATTGCAGAATTAGTTCTGCCTGTTCTCCATCTGTTCAGGCACTAATGGCCATTTCTGTAAAATAGGCAGCGTAATCTGTAGTAGCTGTTGAAATTGTTCTCAGAATTTTTACTGAGTTCGCGTGTAAAAGAGGTATATTGGCCTGGCAGGCTGAAAACCCTCTGTTATTCTTTTGGGAAGATTCCAGTTATCTGAGCAAAGCTGCAGGACTAGAGACGTGCCCAAAGTTTATGTATTTCAGCGAACTGCATCAAATCGTGAATATCAGTTTTCTAATAATCACACAGTGTATCTAAGGACTAGCTTGCAGGAACCAAAATATATTCATGGTCAATATATTTTAATCAACCATTTGTACATATTTATTGAAGATTGCATTTATAGTAAAATATGTGGAAAGAATTCTCAGGGTTGAACTTGCTAGAGGAGTTGGCAGGTAAACAAATTTTCAAAGTTCCTTATTTGTTTTGTTTTCCTTCTGCATTAGTTTTCTTCACATCAGTTTCTACATTTGCGCATCAAGCATTTTGTAGCAGTCTTACGGGATAGGGAACTGGAAAACTGTTAAGGCTAAAACCTGGTTTTAGCTTTGTATCTATAAATGGATTTTTTTCTCATGGTTTTATTACAGTGATATAACTATTGCTTTTGCTAATGTAGACTGGGCTGTAGATAACTGCTTAGTTAACTGCATAAGTATACCTAAAGACAGATTTTGGCCCGGCAGCTTTTAATGCTTTTGACTTAGTGCAACCTTTAGTTAGTTGTGGTCATTAGCTACTTGAGACTGTTCTGTGCCAGGTCACCATGAATAAACTTCCTGTTATAGAAGCCGGTATGTCATGCTACCACCCTCTTTTTCTTCCCAGGACTTCCATTCACCAGACAGTACGATGTTCAGCATCAGTCCAGCTGGGGCACCACCCAGCGAGGTGCTGAGTGCTGTGCCCTGCTGGGACCTGATGTCGGACACCACTCCCTTAACTTCAGGGGTGCCTCTTCCTGAAAAACGCATGCTGCTGAGTTTCAGTCCAGGTGGCTGCGCAGGGAGCTGTGAGCTGTGGAGTTTACCAGCTGTCATTAAACAAGAGTTCGCTAGACAGAGCGTGGCGGTGCCCACAGGGGTGTTTAGTGAAAGTGGATTTTGTACCAGGTACTGTATGCTAAACAGTCATGAATCTTTGCGTGTTGCTATAAAGCCTCAGCTAGGAAGAAACCGTAAGACATTAATGCAAAAGTCAGAGTAACACATGCCCCCCATATGTAGAGGCAAGCCTTACTTTAATTTAAAAATTGTTATCTTTTGATGGGTTTGATGCTTTTATTATAAATGGTTTCATGTTATGACTGTGTACAAGTAGTACAATTTTTATAATGTATGAACGGCAATTTTTTTATGTGCATATAAAATAAGAGCATGAAAAGGGGTTTTTTTGAGATTATGGTCTTTTTTCAATTTGTGGGTAACAATTTAAGTGTTCAAGGACAGTATGAAATGATACAATACAGAAATTTAGGTTTTGTTTATAAAAGGTAAAAATGCATTTTAGTAAGAATAATAAGAAGATAAACGGGAAAAGCAAAAAAGGGATGAAACTGTTTTGAGACAAGGAAAAAACACCACATTTTAAAGCTTGAAATAATCGAAACATGCATTCTACTTACAAACAAATGCACCCAGCTAGTTTAAAGTAACAGTCCGATGACTTGTCAGATGCCCAACTTCAGTTCTCAGACCTCGTATCTGAATCTGTTTATCCTTATACTGGTATAAACAAGAAACAATCTGCTGAAATTAGAGAAGCTACATCAGTACGTATTACCAGCAATATGATCTTTCTCTTGCCTGAAGTGCTTGATATCATTCAAACCCTCATACTGTTCCTCTGTAGTCTAAAAGGTATCATTGTGGATACTAAAGATTCTTGTAAAGACTTCAGATTAAAAAAAAAATAATAATGGGAAGAACAAGGAAAAGCTTCCTCATGATTGTGAGATGGATATAGAGAATCTCGTGTTCCTAATCCAATTTGCAGACTGTTTGGATTTTTAAAATCACCATGAGGTGAAGTTTTTTAGAAAGAGCCAGTAAATTTGCACAAGAAAAAATGAACTTGTGTTTATGCATGAAGACATTTTATGTAGCTAATAAGTAGAACTAAATTGATTTATTTTCATGTTAGAAATTTATGTAGTGATGATCCATAAGATTAACATTTGAAGGGGTGATAGCGTTGGGGATCATTCCAGGGGAGCAGTCAGTTACAGATTTATGTCTTTGTTAAAAATATCTTTCATGTGTATCAGAGAAGTATGCGTGCAAATTCTTCTGGAAAATTTTAAAGATTTATGTTGAAAATTTGGACCTACAATCTCATGTTTTTAATTTAATATAAATCTCTGCTGGCCAGGGCTCTCATCCTGTAAACACACATGCTTGATTTAACTCGTGAGTTGTCTCTATTAAGTGATTTCTTTTCTAATACTGTTTTTTGTGCTATTTCCACACATTTCTCTGTTTCAGTATAATTCTCAGTGGAGATACGTACTTGCCTAAATATTTGTAAATATCTAAGAATATGAACATGCTTATAAAGAATCTTAAAGATGTTAATTTTGAATGTTTTTATTGTTCAGAGTAATGATATGTAAAGATTTCATCCAAAACATACATAATCAAATATATCTGCTTCTTTTTTAGGGCTATAGCACTCACTTACCAAGAGCATCTTGGTGTGACGTACCTAACACTTGCAGAAGATCCTAGCCCTCGTATAATTATTCACAATAGGTGCTCTGTTCCACTGCTTGTAAAAGAGAACTTCAAAGGTAGGTAGTATGTAGAAACAGTGCAGTGTTATAGTATAGATTATTTTACTGTATCTCCAATGCAAAATTGAGTTCAGTGTGTGTTTTGGATACAACAAGAACTTGATGCCCTCATAAAGATCCATCTGAAAGTGACAGACTCTGGAAGATACTTGTTGTGGTTTAAGTCCAGCCGTAACTCAGAACCATGCAGCCGCTCTCTGACTCCCTCCCCCTTCCTACCCCTGCTCCCGGAGGGATAGGGAGGAGAATCGAAAGAATGTAGCTCCCACGGATTGAGATAAGAACAGTCCAGTAACTAAGGTATAACACAAACCACTGCTGCTACCACCAATAATAATAATGATAAGGGAAATAACAAGGGAAGAGAGTACAACCGCTCACCACCCGCCAACCGATACCCAGCCTGACCGAGCAGTGATCTAACCCTTCCAGGTAACTGCCCCCGGTTTATATACTGGGCATGATGTGCTGTGGTATAGAATACCTCTTTGGTCAGTTTGGGTCAGGTGTCCTGTCTCTGCTTCCTCCCAGCTTCCCCTCCTCCCTGTCAGAGCATGAGACTCAGAAAGTTCTTGGTCAGAGTAAACATTACTGAGCAGCAACTGAAAACATTGGTGTTATCAGCACTGTTCCCAGGCTGTAAGTCAAAAACAGAGCACTGCACCAGCTACTAAGTAGGAGAAAAAATGACTGCTACTGCTGAACCCAGGACAGTACTGAAGCCTAGAAGCTATTGGAGCTAATCATGAGGTCAGAAGTATGAATTTACATGACTCCAGACTTTTGGGTCTCCCTAGTTGCAGCCATCAAGGTGACTCAGATGTAGGAAACTAATAGGCAGTAGAGTCCTTTTGACGTCAGTTCAATCCCATGGAACATTTTAAATTCCTACAATTCATGAGTGTAACACAAAACATTAATGTTAATGCAATAATCAGTAGAACGTTATTTATGTAAATCTTAGTGTATTAAAAAAGAAAGGGAAAAAACCCCAAACATATAAAATTCTAACCATTAGAAAAGTAATGGTTTTATTTATTAGTAATATTTTAGACAGAAACTTACTTGTTAATGTAAGTATAGCTGAGTTTTCATTTCATGCAGGTTTTAGAAAGTTCTAATCTTGTGTATTTTATGAAATTTCAGATACACCAAAGTTTGAAGTTTATTGTAGAAGGATTCCAGCTGAATGTTCAGTTCATCATGAACTTTACCATCAAGTCTCCAGCTATCCAGATTGCAAAACTAGAGACTTGTTGCCCAGCGTTCTTCTGAAAGTGGTGTCGTACGATGAATCAGTAAATGAGTGGAGTGATTTTGTGGATATCAACAATCAAGGAACACAGGTAAATCGTTATAAACTATTTCCTAGTTCACAGCATAAATGGTTGTCTTCCTGACCTGCACAGTATATTGTTGCTTTGCAAGAAGCATACTCTGTTGGTTAACTATACTCTGTTGGGTTTAGGGGTTTTTTCACTTAAGTATTGGGAGCTCTCCTTCCTCTTAGTGCTGTTGGTTTTTTCGGGCTTTGTTTTTTTGGGGCATTTTTCTGTTGTTTTTTTATTTTTTATTTAAGTTTTGGGAGTTCTCCTTCCTAATCCCCATCCTGTGGAAGTTTCAGAATACAGATTACCTTCTTCACTGGCTATTTTTAAAAATAGCTAGATAAAAATACAGGCTTTCTAGCACTGAATCTTTTTACTTCTTTTTCATCAACTTGGTGTTCCCTGGAAAAATCAGTCCTGAAAATTTCTGGCCCCTGTAGGCAAAGAATCCGCTGTTAGCAAAGGATCCAGGAAAATCCTTCTATTTGGTAACTTAATTAACACAGGATTTTTATCTTTACATCTTGTAAGAATCATCACTGTCATTCTCCCTCTGTATCTTCACAGAAGCTACTCATGTCTTTTTAAAACAAAACAAAACAAAACCCTTTTATTTCCTTCTGTTATTTTTCTCCTGTTTTGAGGTAAATGAAAACTTCCTTGGCTGGAGTAATTCTTTTTGATGGGAATTTTTTCCATCTTTGAAGTCATTAGTTTACATGGAATCAACATAAACTGCTTGGCTCTTTGAAAGAAATACTAGTTTCAGATGTTTTCCCTGGAGACCAATCACAAAATGCTCTTGATTATTGAGTGTTATGTTATATTGCAAGTAGTTCAGTTTCATTCAGCAAGCCAGTCAAGCAATGCGAGGTTTCAAGTTTCAGCCATTAATGTTATGCCAGACCAGGGTTCTTTATAAGTATCTGGCTCCTACAATGAATTAGATGCTAAGACAACATTTGGGGATCATTGTCTACTTGAAGAACTCTCCAAATAAGAAGTGTGGCCTTCTGTTAAATAAGTTTTAGGGCTTACATGTTTCCCCAGGATTTCTCAGTCCATCTTTCTCTTAGGAAACTATAAGTAAATGAGGAATAAGCTAATAGCTTCACATACTTGGTTCAAATTGCGAAACAACTTGGATTTAGAGGATCTTGAATAATTTGTGTTCTTTCTACCTAGTCACAGATAGGTACTTATTCTATTAAATGACAATGTTATTAATTTACAAAAATTAATAACATCTGAAATTGGAATTAAAATTTCCAATCTTTAAGATCAGTAAGGGTTTTTTAGAATAATGAGGGTGTATTGAAAATTCAATATCCTTTTTTTGTCCGCTTCCATCTGCAGGATTGCAAATCTCTTTCAGATAAGCAAAGGTTTAAAACTGAAATATCAAAATTATGAATTCTTGTATAGTAATTCTCAGAAGAATGAGACATAACTTGATAAATGAAATTTAATTTTCTCTACAAGGTTGTTATATGTAGTGTAACAAGAATCTATTTAAGTGCTGATCTACTAAACTTCCAGGTGCTTTCCTTCTGGTGACTTGTTAACAGCAGTAAAGATTCTTCAAAGCAAACGACTGTTTATTTTACCTACGCTAGCCCATTATCTTTGTGTTATCTCTTGAGTTTGTATTCCTTTAAATTATATCTTCTGTCATTGCAATCTTGTAAACAATTGTGTTGATAGTAGCCTTACAAAATAGAAGTCAGCTTGCTCTAACAAAGACTGCTGTGACTTTTCCAAGCCTGAAAAGACCTGTCTTTTATATTGTGGAAGAGCACAAAACTTGCTCAGAACTATTGTAGAATTAAGCTACAAAAACAGTATGTTATTTCGTTAAGTAGAATATTTATTCCTAAGGACAACTTATTCAGAATTAAAGTTTGCTCATCTGTGAGCAAGACACAAACCTGTTGTCAAGTCCCCATTTTCCTTCCTTTTTAAATGTTTTATGCTTTCTAATACTTTGCCATTTCTTTGTGGCAACACCTTGTTTATGAATGTTGTATCTCAAAGGCAGTTTAGATGGCTTAAGAATGTTTTCACTGTTGTTAAACAGGTCTTCATTAATCCAGAATGCTACTTTAATTTTCAGTCTTCATGTGTTTTGCATCGTGCTGTCGGCCACTTGTCTAACCAGCTCTGAGCTAGGACATAGCAACAGAATCATAGAATCATAGAATCATAGAATAGTTAGGGTTGGAAAGGACCTTAAGATCATCTAGTTCCAACCCCCCTGCCATGGGCAGGGACACCTCCCACTAAACCATGTCACCCAAGGCTATGTCCAGTCCAGCCTTGAACACCGCCAGCAATGGAGCATTCACAGCTTCCCTGGGCAACCCATTCCAGTGCCTCACCACCCTTACAGTAAATAATTTCTTCCTTATCTCCAATCTAAACTTCCCCTGTTTAAGTTAGGGTTGGTCTTCCAGAGGAGGTGTTATTGTGGAGATCTTTAGGAATATGCCTTTCTCCTTCATCTAAAATCGCAAATTAAAATTTCCTATTTATTCTCTTCTCATATAACTTCCCCCTTCTGCAGCACATCTTGCTTATTTCTGGAGAAGAAGTTTCTTATTAAAATGTATTCAGTTATGCAGTTAAAGGATGAGGTGCAAATTTCGTCTTGCTGTGCAACTGAAATACTTAAAGTGTTAGAGCTGTCATTTTCTAAAGTACTGAGATCTGTTTCTGTTTTTCCTGAACAGTGTCATGATTTGAGTAAGAAATCTCAACGAGAAGACGCTAATAGGATTAATTCTTATTCTGACATCAAAAATAGTAATTTCAGTGGCATTCCATATGTTTCTAACTCTCTTCTCTAGATTGTGTTCTTAACTGGCTTTGGCTATGTTTATGTGGACATTGCCCATCAATGTGGAACAATAGTCATAACCTTGGCCCCAGAAGGAAGAGCAGGACCTGTCGAGATCAACCTCAACAGGTACATAAAGCACATAAAAGGTGATGAAAAAGCATTGCCAAAAGTGTTGACCAGTCACTCGGCTTTCTAAGTGTTAACTAACTTACAAACTTCGGCTTAACTGTGTGTTTTGTTTAATGCTGCTGCACTCTGTGGCATATGTTTAGACCAGATGTTATGCATTGTATGTCACAGTTGAAAAAGGACAATCTAACACCAAAGTCATGTCACTTTAGGGTAAACACTAGATGCCCAATACAAAAAGAAGTCCCATGTTGTTCATTTAAAATAAAAAAAAAAAAAAAATACACAGATTTTCCCTTCATAATTAATTTTGAGTGTGTTCTTCAGTATAAAATATATTTATACAAATTTATTTATCCAGGTCCTGCCATCTGTAATTGTACAAGCTCCCACTAAAATTGGCAGGAAATTTGAAGTGCAAGGGCTGTAGAAATAGTCTCACAGTCAGTAATTAACTATACTTCATTATAACACTCTTCTTAGAAGACTTCCCCACTTCTGTAACACACTGCAACTTCAGCTCTGTTCGAGTGCAGTTATAACACTACCTCTTTCTAAGATGCAAAAAACCTGGCCTCCAGCAGTGCTGTTACAATTAGAGTGGAATTTGTTGCACTGTTTTTATTTGCACAGTAATTAAGTATTAATCCCCAAGAAAATGGTCATCAGCGGTACATAATAGCCCACTTGCTAGTTAAACTTGGCAATGGGCAGTTAACACTGGAGGAGGGAGGCTGTCAGTGCTGTGGTGGCTTCCTTGGAGAGCACTCACTGTATGTGGTGTGAAAGGAATTATCCATAATAGTAACCTTCAGTAGTGTCTCTCAGAAAATACTGTAACATCTGAGGCTGTATGTGAATTGTCAGAAAATTGTAATATTGTCGCTTTAACATCTGGCCCTGCTGCAAAAAAAAAAAGATAAATAGGAAATTACTGTGTATATAAAGATGTTCCTGTGCAAACTATCCCATTGATTGATAAGAAAGAGGATAGATGGAAATGTCCCATTTCTTAGAAGACCTCCTGGGTGTTATCCACAGTGGTGGCTGAAGCTGCCAGATCCCATTAACAGCAACAGGACTTGCACGATGAGTTTCCCGTGTACTATAGAGAACATCTCTTCTGACAGCTTTCTGGAAAGTAAGATGCTGGGTGAGCTCAAAGTACATGAAGTAACAAAACTTCTTTTCCTTCCTAGAAGTCAAGAGCAGACTGTATCACTGAAAATGTTCATCAGTCAGTTAAGTCTTGCTGCATTTGATGATATTACAAACCACAAAGTGTCATCTGAACTTCTGCGTCTCACAGCAGACCACATTTTCCTCCACATGGCCCCAGCCACCAGCTACCTGAGACCCCTATCGCAGGAGTTCCAGCGGGATGCCATGGAAGGCCTCCCACAATTTCATAGTCTCCAAGTGTATTGTGAAGACTTGCAACTAGACAATCAGTTGTACAGCAAATCCAATTTCCATTTTGCAGTCCTGCTGTGCCAAGGAGAGAAAAATGAGACTGTGCAGTGGTCCAGAGTGAGCAACCTCACTGTTTGTAACAAAGATTTGGAAAGCTATAAAGAAAATTGTTTTATAAAACTCTGCATTGCTTTTTCTGAGGAAGAGAATTTCATGTTTCGCATAAATGACCTCAGCTTTGAGCTCAAACCAGCTAGGCTGTATGTGGAAGACACCTTTGTTTACTACATTAAGACTTTATTTGATACATATCTTCCAGAAAACAAAACTGCTTTTCGCTCCATGCATACTTCAGATATTACCCTGATGCTGCCTGAACAAGTGAGAGAGCATGCAAGAGCTTTAGTCAAGCCGGTGAAGCTAAGAAAATTAACAGTACAACCTGTTAATCTCCTTGTCAGTATTCATGCTTCGCTGAAACTGTATATAGCCTCAGATCACACCCCTCTCTCTTTCTCTGTGTTTGAGCGAGGACCGATCTTCACCACGGCCAGGCAACTTGTCCATGCCTTGGCCATGCATTATGCTGCTGGAGCGCTTTTCCGAGCAGGTCAGTACTTCTCCTTAACATGCAACATTTTTATTAGGTACCAGTATTCTGTGACTGTCTCTCAAGCTGAATAACCTCTGTGTTAATCATACATTATTGTTTTCCTCAGACACTCTTTGATAATGATATTTTCAGACACCTTTCATGTTCTGCCATACATCAGAAGGGAAATAAAATGGCTGAGCAAACACCAGTGAAGGTTTGTAAGGTTGTGCTAAACATTAGCCAGCCACCTGAAAGCTTTACAAAACCCTGAGCACAGCATAAAAATGTATTCTAGCAGGCTTAGGTTTTGTCATTTTGTATTATAGCACTAGTCAGAATCAACCCACATTCCTCACATAAACTCCCCAAAACTACATTTAATCAAATTATTCGGCATGTTGCTCTGCATTCAGAAGTAAATCATAGCCCTGGATGGTTTTTAGTTGTTAAAACTCCTTTTGGTTGCAGTTTATGATTAGGAATCTGTCTTTCTTCATGCAGCCTTCATAGTAAACTGGCACACAGATGTTTGTTGTCCTTTGATCCAAGAACTATGAAGTTTCTGTTGCTAACTTTTTCCCATAGAGGATCAATAGTGAGCGATTAGTCTATTAGGTTAGCAGGTACATTCTGTTTCCCATAAATATTAATGTAGAAATCATGAAATTTGGTCTCTGGCGTGTCTTAGTCTGGAACAGAATTTTTACCTGAGACAGGAGGAAGCTCCTCCATGATCACATGTAAGTAATGTAATCCGCACTGAAACATGGGATTTATTTTCCTGCAATACTAATGGTCAGATTTTCTGGGATCCTCATGTGCTGGAAGCATAGCTGTGACCTGATTTCTGTGCACAGTTTCCAGAACTGTACAAATGCATTTCAGGTATTTATAAATAGAAATAATGAGATGTTGATCTGGTCTTTCTCACAGTTTTGCACCAGAACAGTGTGCACTGATTCATTATTTTCTTGTATTATTTTGCTTGCAAAAATATGCAGGTTTTTCTTTTTACTGCTTATTTGGATTTGTTTTACAGTCAAATCCCACAGTACAAAAGGGGAGATGCAGTTTCTTGCTAATTAAGAGTGAAACTGTGGCCCAATGTGAATGTTTCTCCCCACAACTGCCTAGGAGTGGTGATACAAGTGGTGATAGACTGCAACAGGAAATTGGGGTTATACTGACTTTTCATCTGCAACATCCCAGGTGAGGCACATATGAGAGTTAGGGATTCCTGAGCCTGGTCTTGGTCTTACCTCCTGTGCTACCCTTGCAGGGTGCAGTGCAAAGGCCACCCCTTGCTTTGGGCTCATGATACAGCTGAAAAGAAGCAGGTTTAAATATTGTGAAGTAAGGTTTGGTTCAGTGGAACTTCTCTTCAGGAAAATATATAAGCATATATTTAGTCACTGCTTAAGCCACACTCAAAGCACTAAAACTAAAATGTGTTTTTGAAAGGGGTTACCATTATTAGAATGGTGAATTATATTGATTAATGTTTGCTTGGGCAAAGAAGATGCTGTATTTTGAAGAGTTTGTGACACTTGTCAGAAGGCTGTGTCAACAAAGTTAAAAAGAAGGAAAAAAAGTAAGCAAAAACCTTATATGGCCTGCAAACCCTGAGACCTTCCCTCACCATCAGGTGAGTTACACTTCTTGGATTGGTCTCTTGTGGAAAAGGACCTTGCTCTCCTGCATTTTAGCCACATTAGTCTGCAAAATGACAGGTTGTTTGACCCCTTTCTCCTAACCACTGTCCAATGCATAAATCATTGTAGCATCTGCACAAATGGCATTCCCAAACAGCTGTGCCTTATGCTCCAAAACAGGTTATAGTCTCATTTTGCCCTTAGCTGTGAGAAGGATCATTGCTTCCCCATGGGAGAAGGCAGGATTGACCCCTCAGCTTGCTAAAAGGGGTGTATCATGCTCCCCCCCATATATTGCAAAGGAGTGGCTAGAATATATGTCTTGTAAGCAGTGAGTAGGGCTGGAGAGCTTTGCTCAGATATGCTGATTAACATTGCTTGTCTCAAATTAGCAAAGCTTGCAATGGAAATCTCCCATCCTTTTCTAATTAAGTTGGCTTCTATTTAGAAGTTAATAATATTCTATTTAAAAATATCACTGGTATCAGTCAGATCTAACCCCATAGTTGCCTATAAAGAAAATGTAGTGGGTCTCTGCTAATATAGTCATACTTGTGGACGTAATTACTAAACATACTTTGGGAAATGGTAACCTGACATGATACTATATTTCTGCAAAGTATAATGCAGCACAGCACTTCTGAATGGAGGGACTATTCCTGATTCATTACTCTCCTATTCCTTACTTACTCCCATGCCTTCCTCCTTGGATTGGGTGGTCCATGCTGGCAGTGAGGAGCTGTTTGGTTTGCTCTGAGTGTTGGCCAAGGAGGGCCACACTTGCTGCAGGTTGCACGTTCCTCCCATGTGCTCTCCAAGGGAGAGCATGCTCTTTCCAGGGCTTCCCAAAACGGACAGCCCACCAGCCAGGGCCAGACTGTCACAGCTCACCCCCAAGATACCAGGCAACCTCTCAGCTTTGTATTTACCTGGTTTCATTCATGCAGTTAATGTGGTTTTCATTCCTGAGCACACTGGCTGGTCAAAGAGGTGAGTGGACTTGGAGTCTCCTGTGTTCCAGCCTGGCGGTGTCTGCTAGGGGTGTTGGAGGGCAGCAAGGCACTAAGCCATAGTGTCATTCAGCCCCTTTCCATTGCACCACCACCTCAGGACAACAAATGATGAGAATATTTAGAGGAAAAAAGCCCAAACAACAAAGGCTGTAAGGGATTATTGTAACATTATTGATCTGAGCAAGCAGAAAGAGCATCTCTTCCATCTGCACACACCTCCCCACCCCTCCAGCTTTTCAGCACTTCACACAGTGGCACAGATAATCTGTTAAAAATACTACAGGGAGGGAGTACAAGCCCAGCCTGAGCACTGGCTTCCCATGTCCCAGCAGGGAGGGACTGCCAGGGGATGCTCCTTTCCAGGGCAGGCACTGCGTGGTCACAGTGCTTGTTGCTGCCTTCCTTGTTGCATTGCCAGTAGTATTTGGTTTTTGCTCTCATAGTCCATCCCACCCTCTCCCTTATGTCTACTGTGATTCCCGCTTTTTATGCTACGGATGCTGGAGTTCTCAACCTGCCAGGGCTGAAATGTGGGACAGATTCAACAAGAATAATAGATTTTCCAGGAGTTTAGGATGATAGTATGAGATTAATTCATTGCATATGAGTAACATTTTCTCTTCTGTTCAGTTTCATGATTCAGCCTTCCACAGGAGTGACTGGGAGGGGCTAATAGAGAACAAGAAAAGCATCTGGATAGCAGGAGTTTGCAGTGATGAGATGGGAATGAGGAGGGCAACGCACATCAAGGGCCCTCAGCGGGAGAGCAGGACAGTCTCGCCATCTTCCAGTGTCCCAGCCCTGTCACACCCAGTGTCATTCTGACAGTGCCAGCTGGAATTCATGGTACCAGGGCTCAAAGACCAGGCAGTTCCCATTTAAGGTTTATTGCCATTTCTGAATCGTTCTCTCAGGGCTGAAAAAAAAGAAGTTATGCAGCACTATTTCCCTAATAAATCTGCTGCCAACCAGCCTGAGAAAGACAAGACCTGCGAACAGCTTTCCAGCAACAGATTGCTGCGCACTTGGCCATCCAGCAAGCTGCTGGCAACCCTGCATTTATATAGGAAACCAGATCTGCAGATACCTCTCCTGGGATATGCATAAGGAATACTCCCCTATGAGTAACCTAATCAGCATGTAGATGTCATTGCTGTTTACACAACTGTACTGAGCAAAAGACATTTGTCTGGCTTTCACTGCCCTCTGAAAGAAAATGATCAGCTTAGAAGGGTTGGGGTGGATTTAAAATAACTTCTTAAGCACTTGTCAAAAATCTGCTTCCCCTTTCCTAACACTCCATCAAGCAATTGACCTGCACACTCCCGTAAAGCAGTACATTGTATCACTGTAAACTCCCTGTCACAATTCTATCACATAAGGATGTGAGATCACCAGGCTGCCTTATAGTGTCTAAAACCGACCTGGTGATCTGAACTTGCAGTCCCATCCCTCCGTAGCTGTGAGGCTTTAGCATCCGCCTCCCTAGTGCACTTTTAGCAGAAATACGGGAAGCTTCTGGAAGGAAGTCATTCTAAAGCTATTTGTGAGTTTGCCAAAAGGATTTCTTTGATTTACGAAGTATGAAAGATTGCAATTTCTGAATTCATAGTGGATGAGTTATTTCCTGTGTTTTGCTCAAAGGAAGGTCAGAATGCGATGAGTACTAGTGTGAAAAAGATAATTAAGGAATAACCTTTTCACAACTGCTACTTCTGCAGTTTTTGCATCCATAACATATGTCTTGTTTTTTCCATGCAGGCTGGGTTGTCGGATCGTTGGAAATTCTTGGGAGCCCGGCTAGCTTGGTGAGAAGCATAGGGAATGGCATAGCCGATTTCTTTAGGCTCCCCTATGAAGGGCTGACCAGAGGCCCGGGAGCATTTGTCAGTGGAGTTTCCAGAGGAACGACATCATTTGTAAAACACATTTCCAAAGGTAGAGCTTTCACTTTGTTGCTCCAACTACTGCTTTGTTGTCAGGCGTTGTTAAAGGATGTGTTAAAGTTTTAAACAATATTGCTTGCAGCTTTGTTTGGCTTGCTAGGCTGCAGCAAAGTGCTGGGAGGGTAACAAAGCTCACATATAGCATCGTATGTATTAAGCAGATCACCACTTAACTACAGTGCATAAGAACATTTCAGAAACTTCAGAATTTTAAACCTCCCAGTGGGAACTGGAGATTGGCTCAGCCAGTATTTCATGTGATAACTGCAGAAATATGGAAGGTGTTCTGTACTTCTGCTAACCATCAGAAATTCTACACTCTGTCGCCTCATCATATTTGTTATTCCTTTAAAAAAAGAGAGAGTAGATACAGTTGTCGTAGCTGTGCAAGTGCGTGGATGGGTTTTGACAGCGGGGCTGGGCCGGCCTGAGAGCAGGAGCAGCTTTTGTGTTGCGAAGTCTGTACAAACAGTGCCATCGCGTGGTTCTGCCGCCCGCAGAGACCCCAGCGGGACTCTGCTGCTCCTCCCGGGGGGCTCCCTCAGGACACCTCCTCCCTGGCTCCTCCTGTAAACGGTTGTTTACCTTTCCGTCACACACACACACACACACACACACACCCCCCCAAGTTTGGGTAAGCCCTACAGAAGTTTGGGAGCTGGGAAGTGATGTTTGGGTGTGCTGCTGTTCCCACCAGACAGGCAAACCTGGTGCAGGCTAATGTAAAAGGCGTGACGTAGACCGTAGAAGCAGTGTGGCGATGCTTAACAAATAGTAAAGCATGTTACACATGGGTGACTTTTCAGCTGACTTGCTGTTCTCATAAGCTCAGTATTGCAGTGAGGCATTGAACGCCTCTGTGTTTTAAATTAAAGCATTTTGATCCAGACCCGAATGTATATTTCCATGTATTTAGGTACACTGACGTCAATTACCAATCTGGCAACAAGTCTTGCTCGGAATATGGATAGGCTGTCACTGGATGAGGAGCATTACAACAGACAAGAAGAATGGAGAAGGCAGCTTCCAGAGAGCCTGGGAGAAGGACTGAGGCAGGGGCTCTCTCGTTTAGGCATTAGCCTTCTAGGTAATGTACTATTAAATATCAAGTTGAGTGATGATACTGTTTTCTGATCTGCTCACCAGCCTTTTCAACATGTGAGTTATAATTGCAAATTCTGTTTATTTTGGTATTTTCTTGTGACATAGCCTCACGGCATTTATATGAGATACTGTTTCTTTTTATCAAGTGAATTATATTTAGTGAATTTTGTGTATGTTTTTTGCTGATAAAATAATTGCAGAGTTTAATAGAGTAAGTTTGCGCTCTATTCGTGAAATATTTTCATTGGTACATAATGCATCTCTGAGAAGAAACAAATAATTCTGCACAGGGCAGGGTGACTTGTAACTAAGCACAAAGACGTCATCATGCTGATGTTTACTTTCCAGTGAGTTATAGGAATGCCTTCCAAACCTGCTTGGTTTTGCTGCACTGCAGATATCGGGGATTCTTGGTTTTGTTTGAAAACCACTTAGTGCAGATGTTAAGTAAGCTTTGATGAGGAATTCTGCTTTTACAAAAGGACTCGGATTATCCTGATTCAGGGTAATTGCATTTGCTGAGCAGCCAAGGGGTTTGGTTAGTTAGAAGTGAAGATTGCTCTGGCCTTTTCAAAATAATACCTAAAAATTCAAAAACTAACCCGCACTGGAAAAAATCTCTGAGATGTTTTGCCGTAAGGGGCCGTATTTTCTAGGTTTCTTCTACTTGTCACACAGCAGAGGAATGCAGAACTGTATTGTTTGGCAGAGTTCCTCAGTACGTATTAAAGAGTATGAATCCCTTTGAGATCAAAGTGACCAAAAGCAGTACAGTGCAAAAGGTTAGGAGAGCTGAAGCTTGAAAGGATTTGTCCTCTTTCCTAACCTTCACTAGTGTACACAACTCTAAATTTGCAACCGCAACCCTGAAAGCCCTGAAGAGGAAGTGGTAAAAATGTTACAAGTTTGGGTTAAGTTACTGGAAATTATTTTGAACAATAACATTAGATGATGTGAAGCACTGTCATTTGATAATGCCTGCAAAGCAGCAAGCAAGTGTCCTGGGAGAACTGTGTGTAAAGGAGAAATTTCATATATTAGTAGCTACTTTCCCAATAGTAAGCTGTTACTGGTGTTGCAAATCAAAGGCACTTTGGAGAAGGTTTTATTTTTCCTTCTTGTTTTATTGGGCTAAGGGCAGTCAGGTTGAGTAGCTGGATGAAAGATTATACGTTTAGAAGCACTGCGTCAGCCTGGTGTATATCTGCTGATGAAATGGTTTGGTGATCTTGGCTCAGTTGTTAATAAAACAGGGAGATAACGTGGTGGTTGTCCCCTTCAATGACACACCAGAGCTCTTCGGAACTAAAAGCATCAGCTGTACAGCCTGCCGAGCAAAACTTTGTCGCTTTGGCTGCAGCAAAGCAAAGTTTCTGCTGTTCAGAAGAGCCAGGAACGCGTACCATGCAAGCACAAATGCACCACGCCTGTGCCTCCCTGCGCGCAAGGCTTCCGTTGCTGCTGGAGTGTGCCCGAGTTAAAAACAAAAGCAGAAAAAAAAATGTTAGAATTTCGGTGTCCCTGAGCTCCTGGAAAATCAGACTTCATGGTAGAAGCTTTGAGCTTAAAACAGTGCTCCTCTGCAAGCTAGAATCTTGTTCTTACTCCTGCCATTACGAGATTCCCGCCTGCTAAATTCCTGGTCTTAGCAGTGGAGGCAATGAAGCACCCAGATAAATAGCTACTGATACTGTGTAGATGGACTTGACAAGAGTGGGACCTCTCACTAAGGGAATAACTGGAAATATTCCACTGAATTTGTATTAGACATAATTATTTAAAGTGGATGTTTTAAAAGGCATGTTTTCTTTGTATGCACAGCAGCGTCCATGTAAATTGTGTCGAGACCTAAATTATGAATAGACCTGCATTTCAGTTTTTACAAACACATCAGAACGCTGTTTCTGTCCTGACCATTTAGTTTAAAGAATGCTGTGGCTTTCCCCCAAAAGCCAGTCATAGTTGGAGGGGAGGTATCACCGTGCTGCTTTCTTTTACCAGCATGTTCAGAATAAACATGAAAATGCTTACTGTAAAAACACTTCCATGTTCTTCATACATAACAAAACGAAACTGCTATCTTATTTTCCTTCACAATCATGAAGAGTTCAGATGAGCACAGGCACGCAGGGAGTAAGACCTTTTGAAGCCACAATTTCTATGACTTTCTAATGGCAATAATTGAGACGTGAAGAAGATTTCTGGGATAGTGGCAGGACTGTCATGTTTGTGAAAGCCATCTGACTCAGGCAAGCAGCTTTGAGAGCTGCAAATGCAGATTTTGTGCCTAGGCACAGGCACGTAAGAGCCCTCAGTTCACCGATACGTTGTACTATCTCTGCAGAAGGAAGAGTTGCATTTCTGATTTTTCTGAAAATCTGGCTCATGGTGGCCTTGATTCACTTAAGCACATGCTTAAGTGCTTTGCTGAATGAGGGCCAAAATCATGTACTCTTGTCTCCTCCTCAGTGCAAGTTGTTCTCTGTGGTACATTCTTAAGTGCTTTGTCCTGTCTCATTTTAAATGACTCAAGCACTGTCAGGGTGTTGTTTGATTTGATTGTTATCTTTGGCTGGTTGTCATCTACTTTTCTAGTCTGAGGGAGACTTCTGGATCACTTTAGTAATGTTTATGCATGAAAATAAGCAAAAGCTTATGGATAGGTGTGTTTTTTCTTTCATACGATTAGACAAAAATGCCGTGGAATTGTATGTAAAATATTAAGATCATTGGCACTCCCCACGAAGGAGCTGGGGTTTGTATTTTGTGTGCTGGGGTCAGGCTTTAAAATAATAATTTATAACTGTATAAAAGAAAAGATGGAAACTTATAAGCTTTGTTTTCAACTACTGGTCCTAGTGAAAAACATCGTATTAAAGTAGCTCCCTTTAGGAAGTTCAGTATTTCAGAGCAACCAAAAAGCTGCCGTTTTTCACAAGTGCTGAACATTTCAGTTACTCCTGCCTGCTTTTGGGGAAAGTGAACTGATAGTAATAGTGACTGACAGTGTAACTGTGCTGCTAGAGAAGGTAAGGCCTGGATTTCAGTAGTTCAAATTTTTGATGTTACGGGTGGTGGTTGTTCTTGCTGTGCAGCTATCACTGAATCAGAGCCACTCCACTTTTGCCTATCTACAAGCGAAATACTAAGAGTCCGTGCTAATCCTGGAGGTGTGTGCTATTCCACACGCTAATTCTGCAGATACGTTAATGCACACCAACAGGTGCTCTTTCCCTTTAGCTGTATTTTTATGTGATGTTTGCTGTGATGAGACTAGGCTTCAGCTGTGTTTTCAGCGTGAAACACTTGTGGCAATCCTGAAGGACAACAGAGAAAAGAAAAGAAAAGGAAGCAAAATGGTTTCAGCTTGGCTACCTTCCAGCCTGGTGGCAGCGCATGGCCAGTTTCTGCTGGTGGGGGATTTTTCCCAATTAATTCTTGGTCTGAAAGAGTTTGTCACAAGCAACCCAATCTTTGCGAGTTCTGAAAGCCGTGCTACATTTACCAAAGGCTGTCAGTCTGCGTGCAAACCAGTTGCTGCCCGTAATCAAATTCTTCCTGAAGTAATACAGTGATATATTCTGAACTATCTGAATTTTGTAGTTATCAAAGTATCTTTTTATGCTTACTGAGCAACATGTATTAACCTGATTGCACCCCATCTGATGTTTAGCAGATGTTATGGTGTTGCTGGAACTTCTTTGTCCAGTAATGGAGGAATATGGTTTTGTTTTGTTGCTTTGGTGTTTAATTTTATTGAGGTTTTCTTTATACATACATAATCTGTGTGTACATATGTGGACATGCATATAAAATTACATGCCTAGGGTAGGAATGAAAATAAAAATAGAGAATGGTTTCATTTAAAAAATAATAAAGGGCAAAGGACATTACAGAGAACGGAGAGGCACAGAAGTAGGACACCATAAGCTGTTTCCAGACTGTGCTTCCCTGATATCCTACTGAAATCTCAGGGGAGAGACCTTCTGTGGTAAACCCATCCACCATGGTGCTGCTACCACTAACGTTATGTTCGCAAGAAAGAAGCCACATGGACGCAGGGAACATCTGCTTCACACAGTTCCTGGTGCTAGGAGATGCAGTGAACCTCACGTGTATGTCGTCATTTTCTCACACTGCTGTCAGGTTTTGAGGTTGCTCAGCCTTCAGCCTTTTTATGTTTTATTCTGTCCTTTTGCCCACACCTGATGCACCCAGGAAAGGAGCTGCGCAGATCCGGCCCCCCATGCAAGGGTGGTAGGGCCAGCCACTCTTGAATGAAAGAGTAAAGTTATAGTTTATTATGTGATTTGTGGGCATGACGACAGCACATGAATGAGTTGTCATTGATTTGCAGTTCAAGATAAAAGATTAAAAAGGGTGAGCAGAGAAGAGAACATTGTTGGTTATGTTTTTTGCAGGTGGAAAGACACGACTTGCAAAAGGATTTGAGGTACAAAAGGGCAGTGGCTTCACAGACAAGTTCAGAGCATGCATAAAATGGCAGAATAGCAGAAAGTGTGGAAGTGCTAAACAACTGGTTAATTAAGCTATATATTATTTGGGATACTATATAAATAATGTTGTATAACACAGTCACAGTAGTTTCCATTCTGTTTCCTTGTCTTCTGGGCCTAATTCCAGCTGAGAAGTGCCTGGAGCATACCACAGGTCCTTTGGAGTAGGCTCTTATTTATTATTACCTTATAACATTGCTCAAGTGTATCGCAGTAAATAATTTACTAGTGCTAGGACTTAGGTGGATTACATTTAATAAGGCAATAACTTCTGTTCTGAAAGTGCAGTTGCTGTGGATGACCTCAACAGATAGGGTGACGGAGGTCACAGGGTAACGTAATACTGTAACTTAGCAGAACACCAAGTATTGTTTTATGTCTTCAAATGCATCACAACTGTACAAAAGAAAAGACTGGATGAACAATCCCAATTGTGTAGTGCCATGTTGGGGTATTATTTTAGTCAAGCAGCAGGAGCAGCTGGTGAGTGCTAATGAAACAGAACTGAATTGAAAATTGCATCGTTTCCATGGCATGGCATTGAGGAAGCTTCATGGCCTTTGTGGTGCAGAGGGTGAATGTTCAGCTGCACGCTCAGCTTCAGTGAGGGAGCTCAGTAAAAGGTGGGTGTCACATTAAAAATAGACCAGGATTTTCTTGGGAAATAATATACATTTTTCAGTAAAGGATACACATCTAGAAGTTGGAAGCAATCTCTCTAAGAGGAGAGGGAGGCATTTATAGGGAATGCAAGTTTCTTGAATTGCTGATAGATAGTATCTCAGGGACAAGGATTTAGGGGAATGTGTGCTGCTTCTCATCCTTGTCTCTTTTTTTTCTTGGACAGGATACCAGTGTCCAAGTATGATATTAGTTCTTGTTGTTCAAAGTCAGCAACTTCTCCGTTTATCCAGTAACAGTAACTAAAACCATCTGAAAACCGGTTAGCAGCTAGCTGACTAGTGCATTTCACGCTGGTAAACATGGGGCCAAATACCTCAGCTGTGGTTGTCCGAATCTCTGGAATTATGCCTGGATTTGCTTCCACATACAAAGCCGAATCTTCAAAGATGTCTGGGTTGCAGTAAAAATGCCTCGTTACCGAGGTGACACTGGGTCCTACTTCTTAAAGAATTGTTTTATTTTGATATTTGCAGCTGAAGGTACCAAGGAGCCTGCAAACTTGTGTTTCACTGAGCAGAGAACCTTGGATCAGGCAGACTGTTTCCTAACTGATGTCACTTTGTCCAATCCTTGTACTCTTAGCAATTTCCAAATAGCTTATCTATCAAAATTGCAATAACTAGAGACATGTCTGTGGTTGAGTGGCTCGCGTAAACTCAAGATCAAAGAAATGTACCACCTCACATACCTGTTTACATTTAGGAAGGTTTGAGCTGGAGTTCTCTGTTGATACTAAAAGCTGGGAAGGTCACTATGTCACTTGTAAAAGTTTGACCCGTGCACATTAAAGTAAAATATGATCGTTTTCACAAAATGGTAACAAAAAGTCTCAAAGTCTAATTCTGCAAATCTTAGTAATATATCAAAAGTTGCATTAACTTATGAACATTTCTGGCAGTGGAAGAGGATATAAAAATGATGTATTGAATACAGGCAGTTTTTATTCTCATGAAGTCAATCTGAGGCTTACATGAAAATCTCATTTCCATAGCAGCTCCGGTCTTCTAAAACTGGCGGACTTTATTCCAAGCCCAGCATTTTCAGAATTGCTACACAAAATGAGCTAAATTAAACTACCTCAGCAAAAGGAGTTAGCAGAAGTAGTTGAAAGATGAAAATGCACTGTCAGGTTCAGTGATCTGAATGTTTGAAAAGTAAAATGCGTTTTAAAATAAAGAGGAAGTTGAGATTTATCTTAAACTGCAGCTAAGGTAGTGTTCAGCTAATTGGATGCATGCTAAATAGCTGTAATAAGAAGGGTGGGGTACAGTCTGTAATCCAAGCAACATTCACATCCAGCAGTAAGATTTCCTCTTATTCTGGGATATTAATCTTCATTAATTGCTGGGACTCTTGTTTTTTCAGGTGCAATTGCTGGGATTGTGGATCAGCCGATGCAGAATTTTCAGCGAGTATCTGAGGCCCAAGCTTCAGCTGGGCATAAAGCCAGGGGGGTCATCTCGGGTGTGGGGAAAGGAATCATGGGGGTCTTCACAAAGCCCATCGGAGGAGCAGCTGAGCTCGTCTCCCAGACAGGTTACGGTGAGTTTCTCCGTTTCCAACATCTCCATTTGAATTCTAAAATGCTTTTCAGGCACAACCTGCTGTGTCTTTCTTACTTGGCTTAGTAGCTGTGTGACTTAGAGAAAGGTTAAAAATGCCACTGCTGAATAGTTATAAATGTTGTGCTGGTTTTCTTAAAAGCCATCCTGTTGTGCTTCTCTCTTGTGTTACTGATCAGTGTTGTACAGCCACAGCAACACAGAATGCAGAAAGCATGAAGTAATTCTTGGAATACAGTAGAATTAGTTACAGAAACATATGTGCTTACAAAAGAGCTTTTGACATAAAAGTATTAGAGCAACGCTATACCCAATTAGAGTGTTATTTTGAGATTGCTTTGTTATAGCAAGGAAAGAGTTGTGCTATCTATACACAAAGAGAGAGTTATGTTCCTGGGAGAAAGAAGTGAGTCATGTAGTGGGAGCACCCCCTTTAAACTGCAGAGTTGTGGGAAGACAGTCCTGATTTTGGAGGCACTAGTAACCTTTTAACAACCAGAGGTGGGTTTTCCAGCTAGGCTGAGCACTTTGTGGCAGCAGTGCTGAATCCTTTCAAATTGATGTGAATATTTCTGAATGACCAAAAACTGTAAAAGATAAAAATAAAACATGAAAATTCACTAATTTATTTATTTCCAGTATCCATAAATCAAAGTTGCTGGTCTGGATATTTGAAAGGGGGCAGGGGGTGTCAGGAAAGAAAAGCAGGGAGACCTGTTGATACAAGAACAATGTGTCAATAATTTTGCTTCACTAATTAGACAGGATAAATCTTGAAGATTTAAGCCTTTAATTGCTGGCAGTATTTATGTTTGTGATGTTGATTAGCATATGAGTAGCTCTCCCAAGGTTTAAGTTCAGGATATTGTTTCCATGCTTCTCATCACATGCAGAATTCATTCCTTGAAGCAATCTATTTAAAGAAATAATGAAACAATTATTACATTTCTTTCAAATTAAATTTATCTTGTTTGATGAGTGTAAATAATAACCATTCTCCTGAATTATGCATCCCATAGGTGTAAAACCCGTGTCAGTAAAATCAGAAACTTCAGTCTGTTGCTGGCTGCCTGTGTGTTAGTTTTGCTGCCTTCAGCATTATTCTTTCTAGATTTACTTCTGCTGCAGTCTTTATCAAGAAACTGTGACAGCAGAAGGACACTTTTCATGGCAGATATGATATACAAGACATCATGTTTTCCATGAGCATGTGACAAAAAGAGTTAGCCAGGAAAAAACATAAAAACTGTATCAATAATAGCTGATGGTGCGTGAGAGGAAAACACACAGAGTTCAAGTAACTCTTACCCACAACTGGATTGGAAATGGGACCGTGCCTCCTGGGGGAGACCGAGGGGTGGGGGACCACACAGAAATAAACACATGTTCTCTCTTTCTCCATCTGTAAATAACATTTTCACGCACATAATGCTGAGAACCTCGGTAAGCCAACTGTTACAACTGGGATGCTGCTTTTAAGTATTACCATCAACATGTGTGCTAAAAATTAAAGGGTTTTTTTTTTCAGTGCTGATGTTTTGTTTAAATTATTATCCATTGTGTAAAAAGGAATCTGAGTTATTGACACCCTTATGCAAAAATGCCTTTTGCTTCCATGTAATGCTTAATTAGACAAAAGAAAACATCTTTCTTTAAAGGGTAGCTTCACACTGAGCTGTCTCACTGCAGTGCTCGCTGCATAACCTACTTCCTGTCTGCCTTGTAAAAATTTTTAAAACTACTTAATTTGTGGGGGTTTTTTGCAACCCACTCATTCTTTCTGATGACCGTACCTCATCTTTAAGAGTTCCCAGGCTATCTGAAAGCATACGTACCATATCGTCTTCAGCTTTGGATAGTCTGTTTAGAAACCTGTTTAACTGCTGCTTGTAGTCTCTGTTCTGTGCTGGCATTAAGAAGAATTCACAATAAACCAGATGCCTCGGGAGATCTCATAAATATATGTGGATCTGTGTTTAGTAGCTGGATTAAGTAACTGAACATTTAGGTACAGTATCTAGGCAAACTTGTCTTCTAATTTGTACCAATCATGACACGTATATGGAAGTATTTTAATATTAAGCAAGAAAGTTAACAAAGGTCTTGATGTTTTCTACATAAATGCTAAGTGATGTGTCCAGTACTACTCTGAAATGATGGCTCTCAGGAGCTTTGTGTTTTTCTTGATTGCAAGTGTATGGCTGGTTTTTAGAGCACGCAGTGGGGTTTTTCTGTTTCTTGCTAATGCAAGATCACTGGGGTTAAGTGCACAACTCTTGCGTTGTAATATTTAATGAATTATCTTGACTACAGCTTCCAAAGATGTGACATCATTTTGGATCTGCACTATTTAATGAACTGCTTTAAACAGATGACATCACTGCAACACGTAACTGTTTTGTAGAAAACAACCACTAAAAAACTTACATTCTCTTACCACAGGTATTTTGCATGGAGCTGGACTTTCTCAGCTTCCCAAGCAGCGCTCTCATCCAGATGATCAACATGTTGAGCAGGCTCCAAATAGCCACGTCAAATATGTCTGGTAAAATTATTTAGACACTTGCTCATTTTTACATCCACATTGTTTATTAATAGGTTCTGGCCTGTGGTCAAGTTAACAGGCTGCTTCCCTAGGAAAGGCTGAGTTATGGCAGTTTGTTTAGGAACATTAAACACAAAGGTAGTGCATAGAAACCCAATCTGCAAATGATGGGCTGCTGACCCGCTTCCAGCTTTGGAACCGCAGAGCTGATCTTTATTTAATGGCATTCAGTGAGTTCTTACTTATTTATCATTGCGCTGAGCCCAAGAAAAATACTGCACATCTCCAGAAACAGCTGTTAGTGAAGATAGCTTTATTTTCTGCACTGAATTTGTAAGCCACTTCTCAGGGTAATTTTTCTATTAGGATGGGAAATAGGCTGACCTAGCACAGTTAGTAGGCCAATTTTGCAGTGAAAGATTAAGGAGTTTTGATAAGTAACAGTTTCACATTCATTCTCTAAATCTTAAGTCTTACATCTTTCAGTAATGGAGATTTGAAAAACATTCCCTGGCTTAAAGTTTGAGGTGATAGCTATAGGCTTAAGTGTTCAAAAGAAGTCCTGGAGGAGCCAATACATAACACTATTTTTTTTTTCTTCTTCCTCTTCTTCTTCTCCTTCTTCTTCTTCTTCTTCTTCTTCTTCTTCTCTCCTCCCCCTCCACCCTCCCCTTGATAATGCAGGAAAATGCTGCAATCTCTGGGAAGGCCAGAGGTCCATATGGCCTTAGACGTCATGATTGTGAGTGGGTCAGGCCAGCAGCATGAAGGCTGCTTGCTGCTCACCTCAGAGGTCCTCTTTGTGGTCAGCATCAGTGAAGACACGCAGCAGCAGGCATTCCCCGTGACTGAAATAGATTGTCTGGAAGATGATCAGCAAAAAGACGTGCTGAAGGTGCAGCTGAAACAAGAGAGAGTGCCTTCTGAATTGGAGGTAAAGACTTGAGTTTGGGTTTTTTTTGAAGATAAAGTTACACCAATGATGAGGCTTTTAGCAATGGGCATACTCACCTTTGGGTCAGGAGGCCAGAGGTCTCAGTGCCAAACCAGTAGCCCTGCTGTTTGCGTGCACCTCATAGTTGACTTTAGTCAACTTTGGATGAAAGGGACTTGTCTTCTCATTCTGTCCTCTTACTGATCATGACATTTCATATCTGTGACCGCAATAAAGTAGAGGAAGTCTGAGTTCTTGGTAAGCACCACCTCTTTTCTGAAGAGGTTCTCACAACTACATGTGCAGCAGCTGTTTATTGTTTGGCAAGTTACAGGCTGCCTGTGCCTACAGAGTCACAGTGAGAACAGTTCCTTTTATTCTTCTGTGACATCTAACAGCTCCTTTCAGCATGATTCTTATCTTGCTTCTTCCAGTGCAGTGGTCTTGCTTGGCCGCTGGCTGTATTTACTTGCTTAGATCTTCCTTCTTCTGCAGATGCTAACTTTAAAATGGATCAGTTCTTCTGCTGAGTTTGGATGCACTGAGTTTGCCAGTAAGAGCATAAATCCTTCATCTTCATATTGAAAGATCTCTAAGCCATTTGAATACTGAGGTTTTGGATGAATTATCTTCTTTTAATGGTAGAAGAATGTTATATTTTTACACTTTTGGAAAACAATGTTTATTGTGTTAAATTCTCAAGTGGAATCATACGAGAGATCATTTCAAAAATAAACACACATATCCCAGTTACTGTTTTTCTAAATCTATGTCAGGTAGTTTGTAGACTGCTTAATTTCTCTGTTTCAAATATAAGAAAAGAACATGTAAAACCCCATGAAGTATGGGGTGTGCCAAAAAGTAGGGGAGGCTTCAGCACCCTCAGTAAAATCCTAACTTCACTGAAGTGTACTGAAGAGTTCTGCCATCGATTCCAACACAACAAGGATTCATCTGTGTCATGACAGTGCTTAGATTTTTCCGTGAAAGATTTTTTTAGTGGTGAATTCTCTATTTACATGTATTGTCTTTCCTCTAACCTCAGTCTCACAGAGTGCTGTTGAAGTTGCCTTGTCTCACCGCAAAGCTACATGAAGCATTACTTAAATTTTAAGGCAGGTGGGCAAAGCTCAGCCTTTTTTATCCCTGAGTGCTGAGTGGTTGCCGGAGGCACAAATCAGACTGAATCCAAACTATCCTGCTCAGTCCAGAGCTACTGTCCTGGAGGGAAGAGGAATATAGTTTGTTCTCCCTAAAGCATCTGAGGCGCTCAACCCATTGTAACCCTAACTTTAGCACCAGCCAATTTTTTTTATTAGTGTGATGGCTCTTGTCTTTGTATCTGTTTGTCCAGGGGGTGAGGAGTAAGCTACTGCTCTGAGTTTAGAGCTGCTTGCCCAAAAGGGAGAGGGGAAGGTGAGGGACAGGGAGCTTAATTCTAGTCCCACTGCTGCTGCAGCTGGGAATGTACAGGACTTCTGGGTAAGTGGCTCCAGTACATGCAGAGTGCAACCGTACATGGTGTGTGCAGAGCCCAGCATATCCATTTACACATGCTAGTACACACAGTGAATGGGACCTGCTTTGGAGGCCCTGGACCAAATACATGGTTTTTTTCTGATGTTCTGGATAGAAACACGGGAGTCCTACTCCAGCAGTGTAGCAGTGCCGGGAGCTGTAAGCTTTGAGCCACCCAGCTTCAGCACACAATCTCTTTTGCTGACACAGGCTCTTGGGAGTGCAGTGAAAAGGTATGACATCTCACAAGCAGTGAAGAGTGCCTGTGTCCCAGCTGTGCAAAGTCAGTGGTGGCAAGACAGCACAAGCTGAGTGAGGCTCTACAAAACAGCAAAATATTCCTTCAGAATGCAGATGCTGATGCTGAAATTTGTGTGAAAATATAAAGAAGGAGATGTGCTATAAGGAGGAGCAGTTGAAAGTAAGGCGAACAATAAGAAAGTTTAAATTTCTTTATGCTAAGGCAGCTACACAATAAAAGATTCCAAAAGCTTCCTAAAGTTTTACTGATTACTTAAACTAATATTCTTTTATATAAAGTTTATTATAGTGGGTTTTTTTCTCAGTGGATTGGGAAATGTCATATTTAGTAGCTTCCTTTCTGTGGTGATTGTGGTGTTGTGTGCAGCACTGGTGCTGGCAGGAGTTTCCCAACAAGAGCTTCTAAAAGCCATTGAATGTGATTAGGAAAAGGAGCCTTAGGAGCAGCAAGCTGTGACTTGCAGTGAGCAGCCTCAGAGCTGGAGACCTACACCTAAATAGACATGATCCCGAACTATTAATGGTGGCTATCCTGTTGCATTGAGACTGCTGTCAGCTGAAGTGCAAGCACATCTGTACACAATTATATTAGCGAAGATGGCCAGAATTTTTAGCTGGAAAATGCCCAGTCAGGTCAACCAAAATATTATGGTAAGTTTAGCAAAATGGAGGTAATGTTACTAAATGTAACTTGCGTCTATTTTTCTGACTAATTTAGTCAAAGATTGAACCATTTAGTTTTAACATTATAAAAAACCACCTTTTTGCCTTACTGCTCACAAAAATAATCGCCGAAAGTTTTGTTTCAGCTCTGCCGAAACCAGTTTCTTCCCTTCCTTCTCCTCAGTTTCTTGGAACTATTAGGAAACAAAACATGAGTTATTCTACAGCTGTAATCACCAGAGATATTATAGAGCATACTTTGACTTGTTCAGCAACAGGTTTGCCTGATGGCTTGGTCGCTTCCACAATATATAACTTAATCCATCTGGCTAAGAATAGCCTGGATGGAATCTTGAAAACTTTGGCACTGACAGCATTGTTATTGAAAGGGAAGCATTAATTGTACTTGGATTATCTTCCAGAGTAATTGAGACACTGCTTGCTTCCAGACAGATATCACACTCAAAAGGCCTGTTCTTCCAGCTGCTCTTGGTAGAGCTCACAATGTCAAGACAACAAAAAAAATTAAGGCCCCTGAAATTTCAGATACTCCAGAATTTCTTTGTGATAATCTGCAAGCAGGTTTCCATGACAGTGCTATGTGTTATCATGGCTGGAGCTGAAAACCAGTCTCTGGAGTTTTTAAAGCAGTGAAAAAAACCCTGAAGAACCAGAGTCAGCGTGCACAGAGCAGCCCACCAGTGCCACACACATCTGAACTGCACAATGAAGGTGCTGTAGCTACTGTAGAGTTAGAATTGCTGAAGGTTTATTCTTTATAAGCTGTAATGGGAAGAATTTTGGAAAAATCCTGGAGTTCTTAACCTGAAAGTATGGCCTTATAGCATAACATCACATGGTATCTTTAAGATTTCACTTGCAGGTGCATTAAGCTACTCTTGATTCAGTTATGATTCATTGAATGTTCTGGCTATTAAAAGTGTTCAGAATAGTGTGCTAAGGCAGTTAGTGACAATGTTAAGTCCCATTTAGGAAAAAATGTAGAATAACAACAATTCCAAGTTTGTGGTGTTGTCTTGACAATATAAGGTAAACTGAAACTGTCTGGAGAAGCAGACGGTTGCAGTCATCTGGAAGCAGATAGGGTCCTAGTTACTTTGGCAGACCATCCAAGAGCAGTTAGTATTTCCTTCTGAATAATTATGCTGTATTTGTGGGATATAGCCTGGGGGTGAATGAAGAATGGGTTCACAAGAGCAGATGTGTGGGATACCAGCACTCTTTCCATCTCCTTTAATAACTAACTTGGGTCTTTTGGTCAGACTATAACCCAACTTCCCTGGGCTTACCTGTCCTGAAGTAGAAATCAGGAAAACCTGTGGAGCCCCATAACTTAAAATATATTTATGTAGGTGGGATTTCAGCATATTTCTCTCCTTTCAAATGGTAAAACAGAGTGACTGCTGAGATATTTTTTCTGTGCCACCAAACTGAAGATGAAGGGGGCCTACAAGGATGCTGGAGAGGGACTCTTCATCAGTGATTGTAGTGATAGGACCAGAAGTAATGGGTTCAAATGTAGACAAGGGAAGTTCAGGTTGGATATAAGGAAGTTCTTTACTGTGAGGGTGGTGAGGCACTGAAACAGGTTGCCCAAAGAAGTTTTGAATGCTTCATCGCTGGCAGTGTTCAAGACCAGGCTGGACGGAGTCTTGCACGACATGGTCTAGAGTGAGGCATCCCTGCCCATGGCAGGGGGCTAGAACTGGATGATCTTATGGTCATTTCCAACCCAAACTATTCTATGATTCTATATGTCTCAGACACCATTCTCTACTGTTTTCCCTCCCTTTAAGGTCATTCATGGAAACCACACTCTCCCCTGCCTATTTCATCATTTCCGCTCTTTCTAGGCATGGGCTCCAACCTTGAGCTTCTGAGCTTGTTCATGAGCCTGCTGCCTTTAGCATTTTTGTGGTGATGATTGAAAACAGAAGTGTTTCTACTTGCTGAGCAGCAAATGGATCTCCAAAGGCACAGTAAAAAAAAAAAAACAGAGGGGCCTGTTTTGATGTGGATGTGACATCTGTCACTGCCTGTCAATCAGTCATATTAACTCTTTCTTTAAATAAGCAATGGTTTGTTTAAAATGAGCCTTGCAGTCCAGAGATGTGACAAGATATTGATCATGGATGTTAAATTGAATCCAACGGCACTGTTTGAAAATGCCACCACGTCTAGTGAGGCATGTGTAAAACTCCCTGAAAAACAGTCAGAAGATGATAGCAGTCTTTGAATCCTTACCATGACATGTGACAAAGACATTTTAAACTCTCCAGAAATGAAACTGGTCAGCAGTTGTCCAAGTGTCAGTGAGGAAGCATCAAAGCCTAGCCCTAGGATAGCTTCTGCCTTTTTGCTCACTGTCGTATTTTGGAAGTAACTTCTATTCTGGATGACTTAGCTAGTGAAACCTCTGTGGCATCCATGGTGGTATTTCTGAAATACGTTTATTTGAAACTATGCAACTAGCTTGATGCCTGCCTGCATGCCTTCCATTCTTAAGCTGGTCATAGTCATCTCCAATTTCTTCTTCAAAAAGTGCACAGATTGATCTTCCAAAGCCAGGTTTGCCTGTGGCTTTTCATCTAATACTTTATCTGGAGTATATATGGTAGAAGCCACCTTCCTGTTGACAGTATTTGTTTTCTTGTTATTGTTTCCACTAGAGGTAGCTTATTTTCATCCCTCTTGCTAGAACCTTGAACCTCTACGTATTTCAGCCTGCAAGTAGGGATTTCTTCAGCGGAATCCTGCAAGTTCATGGTGGTGGAAAAGGCAGTTTGCACAGACACCTTGATTTCTTCTCCAGAAATAAAACCCCCAAAGCGTCTTTAGTAAAACCCTTTTGTTAAAAAAAAAATAATATTTTGTGGGTCCTCTGACCCAGGATGGCTTTTTTGGTTACCAGAAACAGATGGATATATCCCATCGTAGAACGTTCGTCTGGAAAGTAGCTTCTAGTCTTTATTTTTAAGCAAGTTAAAGACAAACTTAACTGCCCAGATATATCTATGGGCTGTCTTTAATTGGACTTTGTGAGAAAATATGTTTGCTAATTAGAATTGCTATCTGATAAGCACTGCTGAGAGCTACTGACATCTTTCTAAAAGGGGTTCAGATGCTTTTCCTGTCTAAAATTAGAGTTGATCTGTTGCAAAGATCTGCTTTTGACCAAGGTGTCCATCCCTGAAATTGTCAAAGATAGTGCTTATATTTTCTACGGCAGAGTTAGGGCTTCTCAGGAGTGTCCAAAAGAGTAAAAGAGAGGACTAATACACCAAGCACTAAGCTATGGGAGAACACTTGATTAAAACATCCATTAGACCATTGTAAGAAAGATCCCAGGGACAAAGATTTTTAACTACAGAAAGTAATGTGGAAGTTACTGCTCTTACTACCAAGTTCAGCTACTGTCAATTAGTAACTATTTAATATTATCTATATATTACTATTTAATATTACATTTGAATTTCAGGCAGATGGAGCTAGAGAGAGGCTATCAGAACAACAATACAACCGCCTTGTGGAGTACATCACAAAGACATCGTATCACCTGGCTCCCAGCACCTCGACAGTGCCAGCACTGCAGACCATGGCTACTGAACACCCTCCAACTACAATGAAAACATACCAATATGTAGTTGATCCAAATTTTGCCCAAGTATTCATTAGCAAATTCACCATGGTGAAAAATAAAGCCTTGAGGAAAGGATTTAATTAATAATAATTTGTGGTGAGTATAGTAATGTCTTACTGTTTTGAAAATAATGCTTTCTCTGCAGTAACCTACATCACATAGAGTTGCATACAATTTTTGAGGAGGTAGGAGATGATAACAAAACCCAATAGCTTTTTCTAATCTTGACAACATTCCTGCTCCTTAGCCAAAATACTAGTGCTGGAAGGGGAAAGTGTTATAGCAGATGATTAAAGGGAAAAGGAACAGCCTTGGACTGTAGCTTGATCAAAATCCTTTTTCCTTTCAATAGCCAAAACTCAGAGAACAAGGAAAAATTGAGTGCATGCAGTTTTGCCACACACACAGAATGTGTATCATTACCCTTTATATCATATTTTAGGGTCTGCCAGTTTCTGTTATAAACAAGGTTTATAACTGGGCTGTAAAATCTTGCTCAAGGCTGAGCCTTTCCCCCACACACATGCACCCCCACCAACATGAACCTCCTGAGGTAAAACATTTTCCCCACTAAATCTGAAAACCCCAGTGTGGCTGGTTTAAGTAAGTTAGTGGTGACAGCTGGGTTATAGCACCACTTTAACCTTAAAATGGCTTCCTTTATCTGACTGAAGTTTTGCAGGACATTAGTCCTTAATGTAAACTAGTGCCTTTGTGTGGCTTGGAGAGCAAAACATGAACTACAACATGAATTTCTTTTTAAACCTCTCTGTATACAGAAACTTTATTTTCTCCACTGTCAAATGTTCAGAAGGACTTTCACTGTATATATGACATCGTGCATTGTCTGGTCATTAGCTCTAAGCCAGTAACAGTTCAAAACTTTAAGAAACAGAGCTTAGTCTCCTTAAAAATCTACCAAAAACCTACAAGTTCAATGTAACATAGATGTGCAGGTGGTAAATATAGCCTTGCTGGGTTTTGCTTACTTCTGATCAGCTACTACCACGCTTGAGCCCTGATTCATTTTATGTTATCATCTTCGAACAGACAAAACCAGGAATATTTAGAAACACGACCTTTCAAATGTGTGCTAAGCAAAGTGAGATTTTTTTTTTTCAAGTTGATTGAAAAGTATGGACCCACAGGCACCAGTTATATTAACAGTTCATGATGCCATCACAATCACTTACGAATATATGTTAAATACATCAAGATGAAAGAGCTTTCCAAGTAAGTAAGTGTTTTATTTTTTCAGATGTTTTACAGTTTGTAATAGACAAGAAAAGACTCTTTCTGGGCAGATTGATTACTTTATAAACCAAATATGATTACGGCAGTTTTAAAACCCAAAAGCTTACTTAGTGTTCAACTATGTGTCTTACTTTTCTCCTCTATGTACTTATGAACATGAATTTTGTATGGGGATTCCTGAACATGGCCAGAATTGGAGACAAGAACTGGAATAAAATCTGATCATCATTTGAAGCAGATGCATATGCTTTATAGTTAATAACTTCTATGCATACTTGATATGACCAAATGCACAGTGAATAAGAATGTAGTAACTGCAATGTTTTTCTCATGAGTTCTGTTTTGTTAAAGGGTATTTGTAAAAGCCATGTCTCTTGTGTACCAAAAGTACAGAAGCCTGGGATCTGCATTGCCCTTTTCTGACTGTGAAATAAGCCCATCCATTATCAACATTTCATACAGTGATTTAATAACTTAGTCATTGTTGAAATAACACTATTTAAAAAATGTATATGTATATACGCACACATGCTTAATTCCTGAATATTTTATGGAAATAGTTTAATACTTCTAATTTTGCATATTGGTGGACAAATTGTAATATAATGAGATTGTTTAGAGATAATAAAGCTATTCCTGTAATACTGGTTTTGTGAGCTATTTGGTCATTTGGTTACAGGGAATGAACAGGTCATTGTGTAGAACAGGACAGACACACAAGCTTCATCTAAGACCCCATTAGATTCCAGGGGTCACTAGGCTTCATCATGTCCTAAAAAATGCAGTAGATCATGACAATACATGGTAAATAAAAACTGCTTGCCAAAAAAAGAGTGCTGAAAAGTTTTCTGCTTTTGTGGCTGAATCAAAACAGCACTGTAGTTACAATGTGAATTAGTCTAATCATCTGTTCATTATTTACGTAGTACACAGACCAGCCAAGAAAATGCACACACACCTGTTAAAAAAAAGGAGGGAAAGCAGCAGTTTAATTTCTAAATGTTGGTAGACTGAAGACTGAAGCCATTGTTTAAGATACATTTGTGTTATTCCTGAATTATGTTCTCCTGAAATAAACACTTGCTTAAATTACACTCCATGAATTACACTCAGTGAATTAAGCTAGCATCTTTACTGTGTCAGGCAGGTTCCTTCTCCCCCTTCTGACCACATCCATGGAAACATGCGTGGAGATGGCATATAAATGAGCCTCTCCTACATGTGGGCTGTGTGAACTATGAAAACAAAGTTGTCCAAACAGCAGCTGCCTGCACTTGGTGGCTAAAGCACTCCAATGTGTACTCTTACAACATGCCTGCTCTCAAAATGCTCTTTAGACCTGGAGAGCTCACAACTTCAAATGTGTCTTTTTAGTTTTTAGCATTGCCTGCTGAAAGGAAGCCCCTGTTTTACACCCGTCCATACACACAGAAAGCAACAGTTCTACCCTGCAGCCTCTCAAAGCACAGACATAAAGGTTGAAGCTCACCTGTCCTTGTCATGGTTGAATAGATTTTAGCTAGAGACAGCTCTTCTGTAGGGTCAAAAGCCATCGTCAGTCACAAAAAGCTCTCATTTCTTTAAATCAGCACCTGCTGGTGACTGAAGGAACACAGACGATGACAATAACTGCTGTTGGCTATAACGGTTTAGAAGAAACTTAGACTTTAAAAGTCAATTAATTCACAGCAATGGGAAAGAGCAGAGAGGGTAGAGCTGCAAGGGAAGGCAGGTCTGCTAGCTGGCACACCTGGCAGTAGCAAGTTTCTTTGCTTTAGAAGCTGTCAGTATGACTGAAGACTCCTGTCTGTTTAAAAATGCAGACAAGCCTGAGAAAATGCTAGTCGGTACTCAATGGCATGCAATGTTTATACTGTACATTGGGAAGATAAATGAGTATCATTTGCTATTGTTAAGCTCTGGTTTACATTTATAGGAGCAGGGGTATTTTGATTACAAGATGGTTTCCCCTGCACCGCTAATGTCAAATTCTTTCTTTGCTTAGAGGAAGCACTGCCTGTATGGAGAATTTACAAATCCCACGTTGCTCTGTAATAGTGCTCTCAATCAAACACATTACCTACACGCTTTCATTAGTCCAAATGTTGCTCACTGATACCTATTAAGTGTTAAGTAGTTAATGATCCATTTAAAATAATAAGAGTTACTCCAAACAGGATTTGAACTGAAGACCTTCAAATACAACACAGATGGCCTAATTTGTCATGCTGCTCTGTACAAAGCCTTCCCTCCCTTCACACCGTCAGCTCCAACTCCTCTCTCAGAACTCACGCTCGGCAATCAAGAGCTACAGACCCAGTACTATCCATCATCAACCTCAGCAACAGGCAATGTACAAAGCATGTTCCACGTGACAGGTATCGTGGCAGGAACACAGATCATCAGGACTTGTACTACACAGAACGTAGCAAAGATCAAACTACACTTAAAAAGGAAATGATACATGTCTAGAAGCAGCACGCAAAGATATTCATTACCGTAACTCCCTAAAATATTTATTTTATCTTTCCCCTTCCCTGTACATTAGATACCTGCAGTTTGAAGTCATTTTCCCATCAGAGTAGCATACCATGTGTAAGAGTCGGCATTTGCACAGTTTTTAAGTCTTGATACAGCAGTTGGCTGCTGCAACCTTGGCAGCACAGTGATGACAACAGAAAGAGTTGGCCAGTGTACATCCAGAATTCCTCTCCAAAGACTTTCGTCTCAAGGCCAGTTCAACCCTGTGGAGCCAGAGGCCAGACCCTTCCAGAAATCCAGCCTCTCCCTTCCTATAACAACTATCCTCTTGCACATTCCCATCAGCACCTAGGACAACCTAGCTGTAACTGCTTAAGATGATACACTTTGTTATCAAAAATGGAATTTGGCCAAACCAGAAGCAAACAGTTCCTGGGGAAAGGAAACAAGACTGTCACCTTGAGCAATTTACGAAGACTTTCCACCACTCCTCCCAGCATCTGAGCAGTTAAGCATTTCAACATTAATGAAGACAACTAATGCCACTGTGATGTATTTTATTTGAGTTACATTAGAGTGTGCCATGCACTGAAGTGCACTACACTTTACAATTCAGTGAACAAATAAGGTTCGGTCATCACATCTCCTTAGACTGACGGTGATCTGCAAGATAAAAAAAATACTAAGTTAAGTTGGACAAACTTCATGCTCTAAGTAAACATTATTAGCATGTATGAATGCAAAGCAAGAGAGAAATGTTTATGTGGTGGTTTCATCTAAAGGAATTCCCCCTGTTATTTCCTTATGGGTTAAGATTCACACACTCTTCATGTGGCAAACAGAAGTGAAACATGGAACAAATCAAGAGCTGGAACAATACTGCACAGCATGTCAGATCCACTATACATGCTGCACCGATAACTGAATCAATCTTGCTAAGGGCCTGAAAGAGAAAGGAATGTAGCTTTCAGATAGAAGCCAGAAAGGAAACAAGTGGTGTAGGCAACCTACCAAGGAAGGAAGAAAACCAAATTCAAATTGCTTCTCCACATTACTGAGCACAACCCAAGACCATCTGTGCTCCATGACAAGTCATGCAAGTGGGGGATAGCACCAAATTCTTAGCTTGCCCCTTTCTTCTGTTACTGAGCATACTTTAGAGGTAGGATACTCCTCCAATTTGTACTTGTACTCATTAGCAATATCCCCAAACTCCATGCCAATTCACCCAGAGGTACAAAGTTGCCTGCATGCCCAGCAGGAACAAACTCCATGCAGCGTGCCAAGCTAACACCTTAGCTAAGGAACTCCCCTCCCTTTCCTCAGTTTCGGGGCTAAGTGCTAATTCCAGCATCAGTATTCAATGAGGTTAAAACACTGTATTTACTGCCACATACAGAATATATTCCAGTAAAACAGGCAATGTAGAGCATGCATGACCACTATACCCCTGGGTAAGTACAGCAAAAACGCATCAAATTCAACCTCCATCCAATCTCTATAACCAAAATTTAAACTACTGAGGCAAATTAAAATGTCCTCCATTTGTTCTGTGTACTTGTCTTTTTCACAGTCTTTCCAGAACATCTGAAACACTGGCATTGCTTTTCCCTTCTCCTAATAAAGTAGTCATGCACATACATTAAAAAAAAAAAAAAAAACCCTAACTCTTTCCACTGTAAAGAAGTCAAAAGTATCAGTTATGATATAAACAGGCTAAGGAATAAGAACCATCAGCAATTCAAACAAAATCCCATACAAAGCCTTGTCTTCCACATTTTCTTTAGAGCTGGTGTAATTAAGGAATGGAAGAAACGTTTAGGAAACATTTAATTTTAACAGGTGCTCACAACGTGCAATTTTTTTTAAGCTGCAAACATCAGCTAATAGAGAGCAAAGCTCTATTTGCACTGAAAAAAGTCCTGCTCATGATTCCAATTAAATATTCAACATGCATCCTTGTTGACAGTGTTTGTTTCCAATGATTTTACCACCAGATGGCCTTTCAGAACACTCTGATGAAGGCCACCTGACTAAAGAATGCAATTCCAGTGTCTAAGAAAGTTTAGAAGTGCCTATATATTAGCAATGGGATCAAACCAGAAGCAGAATTAACAAAAATAAAACCAGGTAAATGTAGCATTTCATTATTTATCTTTGTTGCAGTCATAGCTGAAGGACAGAAGTTTCCCTCTCACGAAAAAAAAAACAACCAACCAAAATCCCAAACCAAAGGGACTGTCACAGAGGTTTTTTCTTTTTTCTAACTTCTAAACTTTTCAGAAGACCTCTGCTTTTTTTATGTAATGGTGTTATTCAGAAATCAGATAGTTCTAGCTTGTCACACAACAGAATTTAATATTAATAGTGTTGAGTACAAATCGTTTATTCAATCTTGTTGCTTTATGCAAACAGGCTGAGAAAATCCAGCTGGCTGGGATAATTAGAGCCACAGATTATCACGTAATGATCACAATATGAAAACATTCCAAAAGAATGAAAAAGCTATCATCCTAGATTAGTTAGAAGTAATTTTAAGAGAAGCAGAGAACTCAATGTAAGAAATTTGGATCAAGAAAGGAGGAAGGAATTCTTTATTGAGTTGTCACACCATGAGCTCGTGCAGTTTATTGAGTGTGGTTATTAATAACTACGACAAGGTTGAAATCAGGACTTTTTTCCTGGCATTATGAAGACTAAGCGAGGACAAATTCTGATAGTCTTCAAACAAAGGCAGCATTAAGTGCTAGGAAAACAGTATCGTGAACACAGCTCTATTCAACCTTAATTCACAGAATCATAGAATCACAGAATAGTTAGGGTTGGAAAGGACCTTAAGATCATCTAGTTCCAACCCCCCTGCCATGGGCAGGGACACCTCACACTAAACCATGTCACCCAGGTGGCAAAAATCTGAATATTACTACACAGAGCTGTGCACCATTGCAATTTTGCCACTGCAATTTTTTATATGTGTGTGTGTGTATTTAAATACATTTCCTCTCAGGACTAGTTATCTTCCCCCTATCACCAACTTCAAAAGACAAAAGGATATGTGGAACCTGCCTTTGTTCCTTACATTCAGATGCATGCTATGACAGACAAACAAGACTCTCCACCTCATTCACTGTGACACCCCAATTACCCAAGTAGTACATATAGATAGCCTAAAGCTAAGCAGTTCAAGGTGCGACAGCAGCAGCATAACGGTGGTATCAGGCAAGTCTCCTTTCCCTGGCTGCATGAGGAGTGAAAGGCCTGGCATCACTCTTTACAAGTCTCCTGTATCACAGAAGTTAAAAAATTATCCAAAAGGTATTCAGCTTTGTATTTTGCCCTTACTCCTCTCCCCAGCTCCCGTATTTCTTCATATTTTTATTACCCAGAGGTACCTCAAGTGCAATTTATATCCTCTTTCTTTAGGAGCACCTTTCCATTTGACCAAAAGGGAAGAACGTCCAAATGAAAGCAAGATGTTTCACTGAACCTAACTCACTCTTGTTCTATTGCAGAGTAGCTTACTACCTGTAAATGCAGGATGCCATCATTTGGGTGGTGCAGACTCAAACACACCAGCTCTTCTCATGGCTTCAAAGTCCTTCATAGGATCATAGTTTTTGTAGAACTCTGCATAAGCTCGTTTTCTGGGCTCAGCAACTCCAAACTGGAAAGTGACACACAGAAAATCAAACCTTGCCAAGGTTTACAACCAGGACTTTTTTTTCTATTAGGACTATGATTTGTATCAGTGGGCACTGGTCTTAAAAGCCTTTATCTCAAATTAGTAAAATATTACTTTGTTTCTGTTCAAATCCACAGTTCAGTCTACCTGACCACTGGTCAGGAAAACAACTATCTGAAGTAAAACCTTAAAAAGAAAGTCTGTTACAAGATAGCACATTATATTTTTAAGATCCAGAAACACTCCACCTATATAGACACTCAAGTGTCCAATACCCTCCTTGTCAATATTTTTGTACATAAAACATGCCATTATGGCAAGTTTTATGCCTGCGGGCAGCTGCAGAACTCTAACTCCAGATAAAAAGGTGTCCTGAACAATTACATTTGAGCTACACTGTAGGTCAGCTACAGAAGTTGGTAAAATTTTGCAATACCTCCAAGCTGCTCATACAGCTCACCAACACAGAAAGACACAGTCCTGATTCCTTGGATACTCATTCACATGAAGCACACAGATATGCTCCAAAAGCCCCCAGACATGTGAAGGAAAGTCCAAGGTGGGTTTGCCCAACAGTATCTTAACATGTAACAAACTAAATCACTACTGAGATCCACGTTACTCAATTCTAAGTATGGTCTGCTGCCTTACTACTGTATTAATGTGGGAGTGCCAAAGACGGTATAAAACCTTCTATGTTTTATTAACTATTAAAAAAAAATATTATAAGTCTGCCCAAAACCAAGCTTGCCTACCTCTTAACACAGGTCTTAAGTAGATGTTGACCTTTAACTGTGCAAGCTTATTTCTGAGATGTTTGCTGATCTCTGAGAAGTGTAGGTAGATCGGGGTATTTTTGTGACGAACAACCTGAAATCAACTTAATTTCTAGTCACTTTTATTGATAGCTTCCTGAGTACCCAAATGGTGCAAATCACATATGCTTGAGTTCAACAAGCAAACCAAAATCTGATTCTTCCACAGTAACTCCAACTGTGCTGTTTGCTGTGTGTATGAGGCCCAAGAATCATTTGTTAAAGGCACACAAGAACAACTACCACTCTTATCTTTACCACTAGTCTCTTAAGGACCATGAAAAGCAATCTATAAGTGGGTGGGGTCTTTTTGGAAATGTAATGCTCCATTTCCACAAAACTTCAAAAGAAAGGATAAAATGACCACATCAGCCTTCCCCACACTGACAGCCTCAGTATCAAGGATGGGTTTTCCAAATTGCTTTTGAGCAAGTTTTCTGAAGTCAGCCTAGAAATAAGAATCTGACAACACTCTCAAGTCTCAGATACTGTGACAGAGACACAGACTATTGAGAGTTAATGTGCATGATTAAGAGTAGTCCAGGACAAGGAGGCTCAAGGTTGTCATGAATTGCGTGATCTCAAAACATCACGTTAGTCATATAATTTCTTCAAATGAAGATTAGAAGGTTTATTTATGTTCCAGAAACGTGCTTAAAAAAATATATTACTAAAGCTTTCTGATGAACAGCTCAACCAAATCTCAACAAAGAAATATTATGAATTCTTAAAGCACTCTAACAAGTCTCGTTTATAACTGAATGACTGCAGAGCCCACCTTGTATAAAGCCGCACATCCCAAAGATACAAAAAATGCCCCAAATAGGTGAAGCTTCATCCGCCTGGCCAGAAGGCGCCGCATCTGTGGCTTAGGTAACAGTGCAGACGACATGGTGATTGTATTTCCTAAAAGGAAAAAAGAAAAAAAAAAGGCATTATGGGACAATAAGCTCTACTTAAATAATTTTCTGTAGTTCTGCTCCAGAAAAATTGTGCTTTTTGTATGGTGCAACAACTACTCTCAGAGCAGAAGCAACAGCGCTTCTATCAGACTTTTTAATGAGAATGTTTAAGGGATGATATTCAAGGACAACCTATTTATGACATGAACCTATGTAAGTTTTTTTACTCATCAGATCAAGACTGGCTTTCACTGTTCACACTAAATCCTTCTCTTCCTGCAAGACCTACCATTTCAGGCTTGCTGTCCTGGTGATGACATCAGATGACATTCATAACGCTGATCACATTTTATTCATCTCTAAGGAAAAGCACATGCCTCTTGAACTCCCGAGCCTGTGTAGTGGTTTTGGGTTTCTTTTAAGTAACTGCAACCCCTATTGAATTAAACGATGTTTTTCTATTCGGCGAGATTTTGCTAAAACCCCGCATGGCCTGAAGCCAGGTTCAGCCAGCTGCGGCTGCCCGCAGGGCGCTGCCCTCTGCGCTGACAGGCCCACGGAGCGGTAGCGAGGCCCGGGAGACGGCCCAGCCGTCCCCAAAGCCCGCGGCGCTGCCCACCCCCCTCTCACGCTTCACAGGAACCATCCCGGCGAGGCCCCTTCGGCCGCGCCGCCGTTACCGGAGCAAGAGGCCTCAGGGGCTGTCGCCGCACCCTCAGGGACGCGCAGAGGTCACGGGCTGCGGGGCGGGCGGCGGACGTGGGGAGGGCGGCGGACGTGGGGAGGGCGGCGGACGTGGGGAGGGCGGCGGACGTGGGGAGGTGGGGGCAGGGCACCCAGCGGCACCGGGAGGGAGCGCGAGCGCGGCCTCACCTCACCTCAGCGCGGGCACACCGACGTCCTTCCGCCCCGCCGCCCGGGCACCCGCTGCCGCCCCGCTGCCCGCATGCGCGCGAGGCGGCGACGGCGTACGGCGGGCGGATCGGCCCAAACCCGGCAGCGCGCGATCTGCCGGGGGCGGGGGGGCGCGGCGCGGCCCGCGCGGAAGCGCTGCCCGCTGCGGGCCATCGCCGGGGGCGCGCCTGCGCCCGCGGAGCGCTCGGCTCGGGCTGCGCCCCGCTGTGGTGCGGAGCAGAGGGAGCAGCATGGAGCGCCCTCGGCGAAACCTGCCGGGCCAAGCCGGGTTGCAGGCTTCACGCCCGCCAAGAGCCCTCGTAATGCTGCGTGCCCACTGCCGCAGCCGGTTCCCGCACACATCGGTCGCTTTTCCATGTCTCCAGCGTGGCTGTCAAACCCAAACAGCGGGAATACCAGAGTGCATGAAATAATAATAATCTTTTATAGAGTTTGCCAAGAAGGGTTGGCCCAGCCTAGAAACAAATTAAGCAATTAGTAATCCTTTCTGGATACCCTAAAGGGTTTTTGTACCTTTCTCGGAAATGAGGCGCATGTGTGCCTTGCCCATGGATTCCACCTGATCACCACCTGCATGTGGTATTGTCGGTTTTATTCCTGCGGAGTCTCTGTGGGATTTACACTAACTGCTATTAATTCCTGCCTTGAAGAAACTGCAGTCCCTCCTGTGCAGCAAGATACTCATTCAAGCCTTGCACTCACTTGCCAAAGCCAGCAGATCCTGACATCAAATGACAGAGGAGATGGGCCCTTAAATCTAAAGTTTCTTTTCCTTTGATGGCATTGAAGAAGAGGAAAATGTCAGTAGAAAACTGCAGAGAGAAATCGTACAGCCACAACTACAAGCTAGGAGAGTGTTCTTTGCTATAGCAGTCTGAATAGATGCAATTTGGACAACGTTCCTCAAAATGAAGTTTGTTACAATAGTTGAGACCAAAATGAAGAATGTCTGTCCAAGAATTCTTCCCATGTGGATTAACACAAAAAGACAAATGTTAATGAAGTCCTGCAGAAGGAATGGCAAGATAGATCTGTAACTTGATTGTGGGCATCTAAGGGAAATATCTGGGTCCACGAGCATACTGCTGTTCCTGAGAAGAGCTTGTGCAGTCATTCAGAAAGACCAGGAAAGAAATAGCCGGGAGAGTTGTCTGGGGGATCTTAAAATCTGCGCTCCACTTGCCCTCCTATTTCACAATGTCAGAAGAAAAGGATATGAAATCAATTGGAATAAAAGCATAGCAGGTTTCGTGGTTACTATCGTGACAAATTATAGATGAGGAATTTTCCTATAAATGCCGGTCTTGGTGAGAAAGAGTATTTTGGTGGATGGACCTAGGTCTGCAAATAAAAAAATCTTGATTGCTATTTTCAGTAGCTTCTTCATGACTGGCCAGGTCATTGAATTCTTTTCTGTGTATGTGAAAACTGGTCACATACATAGGAAAGATGTGCCTGAGATAGTGCTGGCTAGGCATCTTTGTGTCATAGTTAAGATGCTAAATGAAGTGCTAATTGTTATTATTCTTTCATGTCATTGCTGTGGAATATACAGCCAACTCCTTATTGTTCCATATAAAGGGCAGTTCAGGACGGTGCAAATAAGGGATAAAAAAAGGATGGAGAGTACATTGGAAGGAAGAGCCATGAAAGCAAGGAAGGGATAATCAGCTCCATTAAGTCAGTGCACAAAGTTTCTCCTATCACTCCAGTTTCTGAAGGAATTATAAATCTGAATGTGGTTTTGGACCTGGGCAGACCTTGTGTGTCCAAATGCATCAAAACAAATAAACACCGAAGCATACAAGACAGCAACAGCAGTTATTTCCTTCCCAGTTCATCCAGTCCCTGGGGTTTCTGGCACCTGCTCCAGTTGCTTTTTGGACGTGAATGTTAGGACTGTTTGCTCAAAAGGTGCCACGGTTACCAAACTAGAATCTGCAGTCCTGTTTTCATCTCCAAAATACTGCAGCACCAGCAACAGTTGATACTTCTTCACGGTATCCTTGAAGGGGATCATCTTTTGAGGAGTACAGGAAGGCATCAATGCTAAATCATTTCTTGCTTGCGCTTCATTGAAATTTAAAATAAAATTTACCTCTGACTTTAGTGAAAGAAAATTCAGGCAGTGGATCCTTGTTTTTTCCACAAAGAGTGCCAGCTGTGATACTTAGGACTGTACTTTCTGTGGTGTGGACAGGAGCCAACTAGGAACAGGACTGTGACAATCAAGTGATTTTGCATTTGCCACAAAAAGTCTTTAGATAATCATAATCTGGATCAAATTAGAACCCATCTACTGGAAAAAGATCACATGGGACATCAGCAATCCCCTGAGCCAGATGCATTCCTAAATAGTTTAGTTTATTATAAAATCTACCTCTCTGTCACAGAAGAAAAAGAAAAATCAAACAATGCTATGTGCCACATATGAAAGCACATACATTTGTGCTCCTTCTCCCAGTTCTGTGCCAGAAATTAACTAATCAAACACTCTTTTGCCATGGCTTTGTCGACATCAATCAGTGGTGCTGTGTAACAAACAAAGATATTGTGGCACAATAAGTTATTTAACAGAATTGGAATGACAGCTGTACAAAAATGAGGGTGAATCAATGATTCCTAAGTGGAAAAAGCCAAAATTAGTACGGGGAAGAAAAATATTTTTATACTTCTAAAAGTTCATTATAAACAAAAGGAGGGAAAAAAATTAAAGAAAAAAGCAAGAGTTCAGGTCAGAATAAATGGAGCAGACAGGGATTTCACAAGCCTTTGCTGATTTTACACATGCTTCTGAAATAGAAAAATCTCAAAAAAAAACCCAAAACCTATTTTTTTAAGTTTGTTCAACTTATAAAGAGACAGATTTTGGTATTTTTATGCGCATCGAATAGTGATACAATTATGTGAATGATCCTGTGTTTGGTACGTCAGAGATTATATTGTTAAGGAGAGACAGCTATTTCTCAAATTCCCAACTTGCAGTCAAGACATGGCTAATGTGCGTATTCAGGCCTAAGAGCTAGAAAACACACCAGGTTCCACAGCTGAGACATTTTTATGTGACACCCACTTTCTTTTCTGGAGTATGGTTTGTATTGTTCGCACTCTGAAGTCCTCCATGTTTGGAGGGCTTATCTGAAACAAATTTACCCTGATTATTTTAGCAGCGGGAAAACCTTGTTTAGATAAATTGGATTTTTAAACAAGCTGTGAATGCTCAATCGCTGGCGGTGTTCAAGGCTGGGTTGGACAGAGCCTTGGATGACATGGTTTAGTGGGAGGTGTCCTTGCCCCTGGCAGGGGGGTTGGAACTAAGTGATCTTAAGGTCCTTTCCAACCCTAACTATTCTATGATTCTATGATTATTCTGTCTTTTGTGGTTTAAAGCATTATGTAGCCTGTCTGCATTGGAAAGAAAATCATCAAAGGCAATGTTGTTGTTATACTTTTCCACTCTATATTTGCGTAGAGGTACCTTATCTGATAAAGTTTTTTCGTTCCTCATCCTGTTTTTTCCAGGAATCTTTGGAGTTAAACCACCTTTACCACAAATACTCCAATCTGCAATGTAACCAGTAAACATACTGACTTGTTACACGTAATTCAGTCCTACACTCCCAGCTCAGCAACTGACAGCCCATCAGACTTAGGCCAGAAGCACTCCTAGCCTGGGTCAGCTCCAGCAAGTGTCCAGGGGAAGAACAGCACAGGAGCAGAGCTTCTCCTTTTGAAAATGAAAACAAGGACTGTAACACAAGGACAGAAGGCCAAGCTTCTCACACTCTTTTCAAAGCATGGTTCAGAGGATGTGCTGTGGCATGGTTTAGTTTCACACGAGGTGAAACTTTCTACCTCCAAACATCATCTATCCTGTCCAAATGATTGTATGGCAGAAAATGTCTGCATGTTCTGTCCACCAATCCTGGTGAGCACGTACATGCAAGCACCCGGTACATTCACCAGTACTCTCCTCCTCGATCATGGATGCACAACAGTAAGTCTGAACAGCAGATTTGTGGGTGCCCTTCAGTAGTCCAAAGCCATTGGAACAAGGAGTGTTCTTCATACCTTCACAGGGTTTAGGCCAGACCTTCTGTTAGCTTCTATTTTTCCTTGATGTGACCAGTGATCATCTGACCTCCAGGATAGCAGAAAGTGGCCAACTGCTGCTGTTTGTACAGCTACAGCTTTCTCAAGAAATTAATTCTCACAGAAAATGACAGACCAACCTACCTATGTGTCTAAAACAGTGGCTGTGAAGTGGAAAAGTCTCTTTCAAATAGAAGGTAGGACTCACTCTCCTCAAGGCACTGTCTTTAGCCCCTTTCTCGGTTAGGTTCAACATGCTTGCTCTGAGCAGGTCCTGGCTCAGTGTGCTCACCTCAGAGAAAGAAGCTGCATGGAGAGGAGAGAAGAGGCCTTGCTCAGATAGGGACTGCAGCCTGAGAGAGTGACAGTATAGGATTTAACCTAGAGACGTCTGTGCCCCTTATTCAATTCACCCAATACAGCTCATTCTGACAAAAAAACCTGGCCCAGGTTATGTGTGAAGTGCCACTTTGCAATTATTTCCTGTACCAAGTTTTTAGACCTTTTCTCTTAGGTTTCTAAACCTCTCGTTTTGGTCTGTTTTCATTCGTGTTGAGGTGAGTATATGGTGAGCGTTAGGAGATGTTGACAAGTTTTCTGGGTCTGAAATGACAGCCTAAAAGGGGGGGGGGGGGGGGGGGGGATGTCTCTTTCAGGTTTGTTGTGACTTGTATCATCATACTGCAGTCATGTCAACCAAATTGTGTCCATTTGTGAAAAGAGAGTACCTGAACAGAATTAAAAACAAAAATAAAATAACAAGTACCCCAGGGACGATGTATTTCTTGACCTGGTGAATGAATTGTGAGCCTGGAAGCTTGTCCGTTGTTTCCAATTACATCACCAGGTCTAATAAAAGATATCCCCTCTTCCTAAAAAATGCCATTGCTTTTGTTTATTTTGGTGTTGGAAGAACCTGTTGACTTAGGATTGCTATGTTTTGTGAAGGCTTCATAGCTTTTATTTCATATTTGATAGTACTACAAATATCAATTTACAATTGTAACTTAGGCAACACTTGAAGTTCCAGTCAAGGGAGTTTCTGACTCCAGAGTCTCCAGTGAAGTTAAAATACATGTCAGATTGTGGTCCCTGGTTTGAAAGGTGAGGCACGGTCAGACATGTGAGGCTTCCAGAAAGTAGTCAAATCATCTGTTCGTGTTTTTTTAGCAAACTTGTTATTGGCATAAACTTTTAAAAATATGTATACTTCAACCAGCCTGTTTTAACTTTAGTGTTTTGTTTGAAATAATCTAATTAGGAAATTGTGGCTCTCAGGTTTCTACTGCATTGAAGTTTTTGGGCTTCATGATTAACAAAACTGGCAATAGATAACAGCATAAGGAACCTTGGTTGAATATATTTTGATTAAATGAGTTCATTTTCCTAAGACAAATTTGGCCATGTTCAATACGGAATTACATGTAAATGTCTGGAAAAATTGCTTTTTTCCTAGCAGGTGGCATGAGATTACTATAATCCATAGCCTCCGCCACAGTATTAATTAGCATGGCTCACTAACCGGGGACGTAATATTTGTAGATGAAACTCTAGAAAGGCATCAGTAAGGAACAGGATGTTGAAGCCAAATGGAAAACATGAACCAATAAAAAGGCTGAACTAGCTAGAAGTGCAAGCTCAGCCTTTGAAGTTAGTTCAAGTACTGCATGCTTTAATTTTGGTGTAATCTTATGATGGGGGTACAAACAAGAACTCAGAAACAGATTTTGTAACATTTGGCCCAATTGTAGATGAATCAGTTTGTTGATGGTTACCAACAATTGCACAGCCAGAGAAGCTGTGGTCTTTGTTAAATTAGATTGAATAATTGGCTTCAGTGGGAGTTTCGGGTGCAGAGCAAATGAAGTGTCACGGCCCTTGACTCTCATAAGATTCCTTCGCAAAGGCTAAGCTTTTGCATTCAGAACAATCTGAATATGGATTCAGAATAAGTAAGTCCCTCAAGAGTTTGTCTATTCGCTCCCCTGCCCCGGTATGAGTCTCAAAATACATTCCTAGCAGATGGGCGTATCTTATCTGGTTTTAGATCCCCTCTGATGACAATAAGGATACCAAAAGCTCTCTGGGCAGTTTGTTTCCAATGCTTAACTATTGTCTTGGAATATAATCTGTGATCAGTACTACATTACCTTGGCAAGCCTTGAGTTTTGACTTTGTTTTGCTTTGGGTTTTTTTTAACCGGATTTTGTGTGGAGCTGCAGGGACAAAGCCTTGCTTTCCCAGTGTTTCTGAGGGCCTACTACTGCCAGGTGCTGCAGCACCTCTGGAGATCTGAATTAAGAGAACAAGTTTCTATACATTCAGCAAATTTCAGGATCAGGCAGCCAGGAGTTAAGATGATCCTTGAACTGAAAGGTCGTAACTGGAAGATGAACACAATCATACACTTTCCATTTTTAGAGCAAACATTCCATTCATTAGCTTGAAAATAGTAGATCATTTATTGTAGTCTTTAGTGAATGGCCCAACACATGCTGTTAATTACTTTCTCATTGGGAGAAAAAACGCAGAGAAGTTTAATTTTTTCCTTGTATATAATTTCTAGAGGGAAAAGAACTCCCCAAAAGTGCATTATTTTCTCTTTCCAGCAGCCGTGCAAACCTCTGGAAAGAACCATAATCCTCAACAAAGCAAGTGTAATGGCTGCATCCTCTCAAATGCAGGCGAGCACAAATACAAACATTTCAATGAAACACAAACGCCTTTCTTCAAAAAAAAGTACACATAAGAAAATAGTTGGGATAGGAAAAAGATGATATACAACAAAATTAAGCCCTATGTGATTATGACAGTAAAATAGTTTACCAAACAAGGTAATTTTATGCATATATGTGTATAATGTATATATAGTTATGTCTGCACAGAAACACGCAAGTCCATGAAGTGCAGATTTTATAGGCATCTAAATGCCTGCACATACGGATATACATATACACTCTAGAGATGTGACAGACTCGATTCCCAAAGTACCTTTTTCAGGAGTGAGGGGGTATTCAAACCAGTCGTGGTGTGGGGTTTACAAAACCAGTACTGATCAGTTGGGTCTTACAGCTGGGATGAAATTAATGTAGTTGCCTACAGGTGAAAACTACTAAGAGTGCTGTAAGCTTGTTGATTACATTTACTGAGCCATAGGCACCGTGGCTGATCGTAATGAATATTTCCAATGAAATATCTGTATTTACTGACTCTGACAGATGGGGGATATTGCATAAGCTATTGTGTGCCTGTGCATTCTTTGAGTGTGATGCTGTGGTTTTTTCTTGTCTGCCTTGTCATTTGTTTCATTTAACTTTCTCATTAATAGCACAATTGCTCTGCTTTGTTCAAAAATCCTTTTCTGAGAAGTGAGTATTACTTTCTTTTTAAATTTCTTGTCAACGCCAGATTTTCAAATGCATATGGTACAGAGGAATCATGTACAAGATTGTTTTAGAGGAAAAAAAATCTATAATTTTAATCTCAAATTAAAAGCACAAATCCACTTACTACATTTCAACTTTTCCTTTGACACGAAATGAAATCTTAACGTGAGAAATGTGCACTCTGAACAAATACATAATTAACATGTGGAATAAGCAATGCTGTTGTCAACGCTTTCACATATGTTACCATGAAACTAAAATATTTCAGTTAGTAGAGAAATAGAGGGAAATCCAAGTAAATGCAGCCTGTGCTAGACATATAAATTAGCTTGGCTCAAAGAATCTTAAAAATAAAAGAATCTGTGCATTGACTACCCTTACCGTACTGGGACAGCTTGGTGGGTCCTGCATCATTCCAGTCTGCTCCAGCACTCTGATTAATTATTATTTGGTGGAGTGGCCATTGTGCAAATGCTTTCTCAAATCACTGGTAGAAATCAAAATGTGTGAGTTGATTAGCAGCTAGATAGAAAATGTAGACTTTGGTATTTTGTGTTAATCCAATGTGCTGGCCTGGCAGAACCTTATTTGAAGGCTATGTCATAAGAGGGAAAATGAAAACCTATATGGCAAAACCATGTGTCTTCTGATTTGGGAACTACAATTTAGCCTATTAGACATGGACCTGTTCCAAAGTGCACATTCAAACAATCATGCATGAAGGAGTCAGAAACACAGATGTGAATTATAACTCTCTGAAATCCTCGGTATGCTGCAGATCAGGCCATTAGAGGTGGGTTTGAACTGTGAGCACAGATCCAGATCTAAAATTTTTGTTCAAACCTGTCTTTCCCTAACATTTTTACAGCAACTACTGAATGTATTAAACCCAGCAATGTTCCATAAGCTTAAAAAATAAATAGCGGTTAACGCCATTTTAGCTGTATTCAGACATGATTCACAGTGACTGACTAAAAGCATTTCTATAAAAGGCAGTAACAAAAATCTTCCATTGAATCTAATTGGACAGTTTAAACAGGTTAAATTCAAGCTGGATTACAGCAGCTCCATACATACATCCATGCATACAGCTGCACAGTGATCAGTATGGCCCAGTATTAACATTAGAAACATAAATAATTTAAGGATTTTCTTTTCCGAGTTTGAAACATCTGGTCTCTTTTCAATCATTTTTACACACACACAAGCTAAAGTAAATAGTTCTGACTAGAGTGGCTGGCGATTTCACAAGCATACAAGTGGTATAGGATAGAAAATGTCCCCAGGTCTGTAATACTGCAGAAGGTTAAAGGCACAGAAGGAGCAATGAAGGGATACCTGCCATTTTCCAGTACTCAGCAGGAAACTGAGCACCCTGCATTTATGAAAATACCCAGTTCATTGGTGCTTTTATATGCAGACTTTATTAATGCAGGTTTCTCTTTATTTTAAGCCAATCTTATTTGCAAAGCAAGTCACACTGATTCTCCTCATGTAAAAGATGTAGTCTGGCCTTGGCCACCCAGTACTATATAATAAGTAAACCAGTAAATAGAAACTAGGTCTGCTGAACCTGGTCTATTGGTGTGTCTGCAAAGTACCTCTCTGCATTCATTGATCTCAATGCCTGATGATTAAATACTTGATTTCCACACCTTGGAAGGAACAAACAAATTCACAACTTTCTTAGAATTTTAAGACCATTCGCTGTTAATAGTACTTCAAGAAAGAGCACCTCAAAAGAGAACATGAGGAGTACAGAGGCAATGGCAAAACCAGCATTTTGTGAACACAAATGAGAAAGCATTTTGCCCTGTTTTAAATGACCGCCAGCACTCTTGTAAATGTGTGTGTACCTTGATAAAATAATCCAGTGCTACATATTTTCAGGAATTAATCTTAGTCTGATACTTTGTGCCATGCAGTAGCAGGACTGAAGTCAAAGCAACATGTATAAAGCCCCTTCCTGGGTTGCGTAGGCACAGCTTGTCTTGATACCAACAGTATTTGCATGAGCAACATCAGGACTGCACCCTCAAAGATTGCAAAATGTTTTAATAAACATGCCAAGTCTGATGAGAGGAAAGTGAAATGCACACTACGAACATCTAAGCATAAATATTTAAAAATCCAAGTGATGGCTTAAAAAAATTCCAAAATAGTCCCAATATGTTGCATTACTTTGGAGTAAACAACAGAAGGAAGTCTGAATGAATGTGATTGGATTGTATATTTTGAATGCCACTAAAGCATAAATTTACCTACAACTGTTTCTAGGTTTGCAGGTTTCTGGAAAAAGAATTGGTTTTATTGTCTGTAGTAGCAGACTCCACAGAGAACTGTTGCTCTGCTAGACTTCCGGAACTCCCAAAGTATACATAGTTAAAATAAACAAGGAATAACAGTTATCTAAAAGGAGAGGTATTAGAATTTTTGAATAAATCTTTCTACCCCCTTACAACTGCTGAGCTCACATAGATGTAGATCAGCAACTTGAGAGAGAATATTTCTCAAGAACAAGATAAAAAGGCAGTAGGAGTGCAAGCTTTCTGAAGTGAATCTTCGTTTAGAACAATAAGGTTTAGTTAATCTCTGTATCTGTTCAAGTTCTCAGGCTCTGTGCTGGAACTGGCAATAGTCATTGCTTGCTCCCTCTGCATGAAACTAAAACTACGGTTCTGTTACAGATGTATCACCAAATAGCAGTTATGGGGTATTTACCATTGCATCAGATTAGCTTCCGTAATCCAGAGATGAAAGGGTCCAAGTCTCTTAATATATTCCTTGTCCAGTTGCTCAATATTTCTTCAAAATTAACACATTAAGTGGGCATAATGGTATGACCTGTGTCTCTAGCATTACTAATACAGGTTATCCTCCTCAGTGGCATACTGGAGACATGGGCTATAAGTGACTGTGCATGTGTGTGTGTATGCACACATATATACATGCATATGTATTTCAGTTAACATGGAGATGGAGCTGCAAACTGGATTGAGGGTTGTCATCGGTTTACAGAACTTGAGTGCATAGAGCCAGTGTGCAAAATTTTACTCTCTTATGGAAGTACAGAAAGTACTTCTTTTTTCCTTTGTTTTTAAGTTTGATAGATGTGTATGGTATTAATCACAGTAACTGTCTGGGACAGTAGATTTTGCGTGGGGGCTGGTAAATTTGCATTAACAATTTGGCAAGGCTGGAACATGTTCACAAAGGCTTGGTTTTATCATCTGTGACAAATATCTCAATAATATTTTTCATTTTAGAAGTAAACCAAGTATGATTCCAGTCAAAGCTCTCTGCATATTATTTGTCTCAAAATGCCACAAAGGCAAGAATACAACAAAACAGAAACTGACTGCCGCGCTACAGCATTTGGTTGCGTGCACTGTTCTGACCACAGCAGAAGAAGGTGGCCTTTCACATGCTTTTTCGACTGATATACATCACTGCATTTATGGCATTTCATGATTCTTCTTTGCCTTTCACATTAATGAGTGGTAGGCCACACAGTACCACATGTGCTCTACTCACTACAAGATGCTACATTCCACCCTCTTCATATGTACTGTACATTAAAGTTTACTGCTTCTGTTAAATTTTGGGAAAATATGAAAAATGGGGACAAAAATTTTATGTTTTACTCCCTTGTGGCTTCCACCCAAGACATCTTTCTCAGGTTATATCACATAAGCAAACAATCCAAACACCGAAGGAATGGAGATAAGCATGAAGCAAACTGCAAATTGTGGGGAAAGTAGGAACCTAACCAATGATCTCCATTGCTCCTTCTGCAAGGATATATGAGTAGGGCAGCTATATCCATAAAAGGGAATGTCTTTCTTCCCTGCCAGTCTGTTTGAAGTGACTCCTGATGGAAATCCCATACAACTCTTGGTCATTGTGTCAAGAGTCAAAAATAAAAAGACAATTAATCAGCTGCCACTTCACACTGAGAAGGAAGGCACTCCTGAATGTTCCTTAGCAGTATGGTCTAAGAGCTCCAAGTTAAGAAACTTTACTTCTGACAACTGAGACAGGGCTGCATGGTGCATTCTCATTGCCCAAGAGGTTGAGAGGGATAACGGAAGACAATCCCATCCAAAACATAGGAGTAGTCCTCAGGAACTCAGCAAGCTGGAGCTCACTGAAGTGTCTTTTCTCTTACATGCGTTACACATATGTAGAGATGAATGGAGCCAACAACTTTGTGGCTAGGGACTTGTGTTTAAAGTGGCCTGGAAAATGTGGAGAGGTCTATCATCATCCTGTCCCCTGCCTAGAAGTTAATTCTGCCCCTGTCCCCTCTTAACTTCCAATTAATCCTTTGGCCCTAGTCCCAACATAAACTCTAATCCAGTTCTTTCTTGAACTCTTAAAATTGTGAAAAGAAGCAAGAAAGTAGAGAGTGCTGCAAAATTGCTAAGAGTTCCTGCAACCTTCTGGTATGCAATTCCTTGGGGCTAATGACATTTTACAAAAGTTCTCAATCATATTTGTCCCCTGATGTATTTTATGCCTTTCAGGTGGATCAAAATCAGAAATGATGCAGAAGATGTACTTTGGACCAGAAATCAGACAGGACTGGGAATAAACCACAACAGCATTTGATTTTATGATAGCTCAGACACCTCTTGAGTTATCTTTGATGAACAGAAGTTGAGAGAATAGTACTGAGATCATAGTGTGCCAAGACACACAGCTTCAGGGCTGTCAGCTCAGTGCAGTGTTTCACTTATTCATTAGATCACACACTGAAGAACTGGGTTTGATTATAAGATCTTTAGGTCCAAGACTGCTTAGTTGTTTGTACCATGCATACTTCAGTGGAATCTTACTCTAATTCGAGCCTCAAGGTGTAGTGTTAAACAAATAAGTAACACAAGAGTCACATCACAATCATGCTGATATGGAACACACTGGAAGATGTTTATTTTCTACCCCTGACTAATGTCACATGGTTCTTAATAATATTCCAGGTCATCATCTTTGCTTCGGAAATGTAAGGACAAACCTTCCATGCACATTAATTTTGTGTCTCCTGACCACCTTCATTGAATGTCTCTGCATTCCTTTCCTTCAGAGAGATTTTAATTTGCCTGCAAAAGATAAAGCAATGTCATTCCTGTGTCGAAGCCAATTGAAATCATCAGAACAGTCTTTCAACAAATGCATCAAAATGAGGGAAACAAGGTGTGTTTGTATTGACACTCAGAAGCAGCCAGTGCCCACCCAGCTGCTCACTCCCTTACTTCCCCCACTCCCCCCAGCAGAACAAGGAGAGAAAAGAGGAAAACCTTGAAAGAGAAAGCTTGTGGATCAAGATAAAGGTTGCTCACCAATTACTGTCACAGGCAAAACAGACCTGAATTGGGGAAATTAATATATTGTCAATTAGAATAAATCCTTACTCATTCAGGTGGTGGGAAACAAAAACGAGAAAAAGGAGAAACAAACATTTACACGCTTAGAGAAGACACTTTTCCTGCCTTTCCCAGGTTCAAGTTCACTACAAGCACCTCTTCTCCCCTCCTTGTTATCACCACAGGTTGCACACATTTCCTTTGGTGAGGCACTGGAAGCCCCTTCTTCCTTCTCATTCTTTTCCTCCACTGCAGCATGGGTCCTCCTGGGGCTGCAGGGAATATCTGCTCCACCATAGAGCACCTCCTCCTCTTTCTTTGGCCTTGGTGTTTCCTATGTTGTTCTTCACTCTTTTCATTCCCTCCTCCTCTCTTTCTTTCCTTTCTTAAACACATCTCCCCAGGGTGCCACCATGAGGGGCTCGGATGTGTCCTGTGATGGGTCCATTGGAGCTGACTGGAATGGGCTGTGTCTGGCATGGAGCAGCCCCTGACTTTCCTCACAGAGGCTGCACCTACAGCCCCCCTGCTGCCTGCACCTTGCCATTTATACCCAATACACAAGGTCTGGACACCTTTGTAAGAAAGTGGAGAGAAGCTGTTCCATCAAGAGCAGCGGTAGTCTTCTGTAGATATCTCACCCTACCAGCAGAGCAATCAGATCACTGCAGAGCATGGTTGAGGGCAACACCAGGGGGTCATGATGGAGGAAGAGGAAACCACTCATGGGAACACATGAGCTGGTGGGGGAGGCTGGGCAGGGCTGGCAAATCTCCAGTGGTATTGCAGAGCGAGCTGCAACTGGAGCTGTTGGGAGAGATCTCTCAAACAGCTCAAGACCAGTACTTTATCACTGTGTTAGCCCATAGCACAGCCTGATGGCTGGCAGGAATGCAACTTCAGGTTTTGAATATAGGGTGGGGCAGGGACTGCTGGGTTGTCCTGCAGCAAGAGCTGCAGCTGCCTTGGAGGCCCTTGTTGAGCACTGGGCCCAGCTGGAAGCTTCTCAGCTACAGAACAGGACCAGAGCCCCTGCACAAGGACGCCCCACAGTGGTGTAGCTGTGTGTGAAGCAGAACTACAGTACAAAAGGCATAAATGTATGAAATACAGTAACACCTGCAGGGGTGCATAAGGCCCAAAGTGACTGGATGACTTTAACTAGAGGAGGTGATAGGAGGACAATAAGAGAACATGAGGAAAACCAAGGAATGCTGCAGTTATCTCCAAAGCCGCATACAGAAAATGCTGCCATGGGAAGAGTGTGTTCAGACACTGAGAAGTTCAAGAGGACTAGCAAGGGCAGGACACCAACTTCCCTAAAATAGCAGTACTGAAGTACAGAATTAGAAGAGGAAAGAGGACCAGAGGAGGAAGGGCAGCAATAGTCCAAGTTCTGTTAATTTTTTCAAGTCCATCTAATTTCAGCATAGGCTTAAAAAAATACCCAAACCAAAACCACCAGGGGATTCTTCCATCTAGGAATTCAAGCTTTCAAGCAAAATCTGGTTTTCTGTCTTTATCAGACCTCTTTGCTGTCCCACTTCTTTCTCCCATTCTAATATTTAATTGGCTTTGGCAGAGATGATCTATTACTAGTTCTGTGTCAAGCCTTTGCCAGTAACTCCATGGGGTCTGAGCTTCCTCCAGTTATCTCACACTCCTATTTAAAATACTTTAACTGGAAAGCTTACTTAACAGCATTTCAGAGACTACCATTTTGCAACAAAGTCCATCTGGTCAACATTAAGTCCCCTAACCATGACTGGAGTGAAGAATAATCTTGCCTTCATGTTGAGGCTGTACAGCTTCAGTTAAACGTGATTTGGAGTGGGATAACTTGCTACGAATAAGCATCAGCACTGACAGCAGGAAAAGTAGCTTTTAAGAATCCAGTTTTCAAAGCTCACTTGTTGGCGTCTGGTACTCACTTTCTGCTTCTTTGGAAGATTTGAGTGTTTCTCCAACATCACACTAATCTTTGGAGAAGTGGTGGATTTTTCAGAGTTTCCAGGCTTGGGGAAGGACATAAATGAGGTATTTGCGTATTAAAAGAAAATTAAAAGACGGGAAATTGAAGGGGTTTAATATTACATAGTGCTATTGCTAGCCCTGCTGCTAATTTGAGCTATTTAATGAACAAACAGGTCATCAAATCCTTTGGGAAGACCTAAGAAGATATTCACAGCTGAAACAAGGATGAAGCAATGCCTCTTACATCCCCGAAAAGCACACTGACAAACTGGTGAGAAAAAAGTTGCATCTCTCTGGTTGTATGTAAGTTGATGAAGCATGAGAAGCCAGGGAGGTGAAATGCGTATGTGAACCAAATAGGATTGCCATGTCACTCTGCAGAATGAAGAAATGTCCATATTCCTCTCTGCAGTAAAGACAATGCTGACACCCTACAACTTTCCCTTTCTTAGAAAACCTACTGTCACTCACAAGTATGGTGCAGAGAGCAGCTACCCTGCAGACAGCGTAAGAGAGGCAGATATTTAAATACACAAATCCAAAGGAGAACAAAATCCTTACACTGAGAGAATTTCACCTAAGCTATGAGCTTGTTCTCCTAAACTGCTGAGCTTGGTTAACAACCTGGAAGGACAGATGATGAAGCTTTCTCCAGATCTTCTTGCATTTTAAGGAATACTCTCTCCTGCTCCAAGGCTTCTATGTACTTGGAATAGGACCAGGAAGCCTGAAAGAACCATTAAAAGTGATCAGCCTCCAGATCATATCACTTGCAGTTCCTGGTCAATTTCAACAGTAAGACAAAAATCTTGTGTATGTTATATCCCTGATATTGAATAATCACAATTATTAAGAAGAGAAGTTTTGTCATGACAATATTGGAGTCCTGGGAAAAAAAAGAAAAATATGTTGCTGCAAATAAGTGAATCTCAAAACACCATGAAAGGCAATTTAAGCAAGTTTGACAGATATGATGTTTATATTCATTTATTCTCCATCCCTGATCTGAGTGCTGTTCTCTCTCCTTTTTTCTCCAAACCTTAATTCAGCAGACCTTTCCCTTCCCAAAATATCAGTCTTTTGTGCTATTGAGGACTTAATTTAATCTCCCTGCCACATCCTTCCTGTGTGTCCTTTCTCAGATCACCGAAGGTCTTATTAATCTCACAGTTATTTCTCCCTGCCCTCTCCAGCAGAATGCTGCTACTACTACAGGCAGATCAACTGGAGATCTCATCCTTCCATTTTCTAAGAAACAATTGCTCTTTACATTGCAACAACCACAGTTCAGGTTCCATGTAAATTTAAGGTCACTCTCTCCAATCAGTATGGGAACTGTACTTTGGCCTGTTCTTGAGGGCTTAGACATATGATATTGATATACTGGCTCACTCAACTCACTTTTTTATAAAAAAAGGAAGTATGAGTAAGGGTAAAAAAGGTCCGTTTAAGGGATAACAGTGTGAGCTTAACTATGAAGTTTGCACGGTGGTTTCAGATTTTGGGGGTATTTCAGGCTGCCTATTTCTATGTTATGCTCATCGCTAACATAATGCCTTGGGCAGAGCTCTGTGGAATACAAGGAGTGACCAAAGTACAATTTACTCCTGCATCATATCATAGCTGTGATTATGTGGTTGCACAGATTCCCCATTATGGCAGTATCAACTCAGCTATAAATGATCTCTTGATCTGCCCAAGGTGGCATGTCTGTTCTTCCTGTTTCTCCAATAAAGTGACTGTTACCTTTTCATTACAGATTTGATACATCATGAGTTGTTCTGGAATACTAAAAACCTGTTTTCTGATAGATTTTCTATTCAAATATTTAGCTTTCCTAAATGAGTTCAGCTTCCGTTTTTGACATATGAGCAGAGCAGGACTTAAGCCTAAACCAAATTCTTTCAGGACATTAAATTCACAAGTAATTAAAAGCTTCTTATTCCAGAATTAAACTTAATTGTCTTCAATTTATCTTTAAATTAAAATTATCTTTAAATCTACACACGTAAAGAATTTAATATGTCACTGGAGAGTAATACTCCTCAGAACCTATATCTTAAAAAAAAAGAAAAAGAAAAAAAAATATCACCTATAAGGTAGGTAAACTTATAATAGTGAAGCTAGTTGTAGAAAAATGAATAATTATTGAAGAACCATGTGACAGTAGCATTCAAAACCGAACTCCACCCTCCCATTCTTCCAAGACATTTCCCCTCTCTTGAATGATGACATCTATAGCAACATGTTTATTATTCACCTGTGACTCATGTCCAACTGAAAATGGTGCTCGTCCTGTCTCCACACCAGTCTCATCTGTGAAAGCACTGCTTAGCAGACTGATGGATTTTGTCCCAGGTTTTGTCCCCCCTTCTTTACCCTGCTCATAATAAGAACCCATAATTAGATGGAAATTATAGTTACTGAGCTAAATTAAAAAGCTAAATCTGGGGAAGGAAAAATTAACATTGGAAACAAGATAGTGTCAAAGGCAGTAACGTTTTGTAATGCCCAGTTCCATAATTCATCACATTGGCATAATAAAAAGTAGCAGAAGATTAAAAAGCATTTCTTTGTCCTAATCAAAGTTTCCTGACCTCTACACTCCTGCAGACTACCATCCTTTCAGATTCAATACCTGCTCCAAAACATAGCTAAGTGAGAGGGCGGATCTGAAACAGAACGCATTTTAAGGACAGAGAGGCCATTGTGATCCTCTAATTTGGCCTCAGGTATAAAAGTAGAACATAGGATTTGTCATGATTAATTCCAGCTTGGTCCAGTATCTGTGAATGAACTACAGTATACATGTTAGGAAAACAGGCAATCTGATTTAAAACATTCACAGTGAAAGACAAGGCATTGTAACCCTTGGTAAGCAGGTCTGGTGACTAACTATTTGACATTTTCATGTTGGTTTAGTGTTTTACTGAGTCTGCATCTTTGCACATTCTGTCCAGTGATACCAAAACTCTAAAAAGGTGCCTTTCCTTCCTCATCACACCCACTGTCCTATGAGCCCATCATCTATAAGGATGGCTTTTGGGTATAGAACTGCCCAGGCAATGTGATGTTTTTCTTCTCTCCAGAAGCAAGCTTACTAACTTCTGTGGCCCACTCAATTGATGGAATGAGGATGCCGAAGGAAATATAGCAGTAGCAGGTATACTAATACACTGCAGTTTATATTTGCTAGCTTTTTCAGTGGGAATGGTGAATTAAGTGAGGTCTTTAATAATGTCTTGAATAATAAATTAGGCAATGTTATGGCAATGTCATATCCCATGACATTGCACCACTTATTAACAAATAAGCTTACTGCTAAGAAGATTAAACAGAGGTGAGGGAAATATGGAAAAGGAAAATCAATGCTTATGGTTTTACCTTTCTCTGCCACGGGCATGGAAAGAGTAAGTACAGATTTACAGTGGAAGTCGAAACTATTTTCTACACTTGAAAATAAAAAATCCAAAATCTACTTTGGAGATAAAATGCAGTTGTATATACAACAAATTACAAATACTGGCATCAGTCTGCAAAAAGTGACTAATGATATTTTTTTAAGTATGTGTCATGTGGATCTAGCAATTAATAAAGGAACAAACCCACAGATGAGCCAAAGGTGAGTCCGTATAGCTGTGCCACACTAAGGGCAAATGTGTGAAAATGGAGAAGCAAACCATACTTTCCCAAAGCAGTATCTTTCAAAACACCTATTTCAGCTCTACACTGAAGTAATGACATTATATTGAATGTTCAAGCTTACTTCACCCTGTACCTACCCCTTCCTGCTTTCCAGATAGGAGGTCTTTGCGTTGTACTGTGCTTGGTTGGCGTCCCTCGCTGTGGGGAAAGCGGCTATCAGCCACTCCTCCCTTGCCCTGAGTCAATTGCCAGGTAGCCTTTGATACGGTTTGCTCCATAAATAACAAATAGGCACACACAAAAATTATTGAGATAGTCAAATAATACTAAGTCATACTAAGTCATGCATCCTGCCCATTTTTCTGTTGCACTACATGAAAGTCCAACACCTACCCAGTCAGTTCAGAAAGTGAGGTGAACCCAGGTAGATTTGGCGTCCTAGGGACAAATCTGTGAGGAAAGAGAAAGTAGTGTTTCTCCCTCAGGATCCTGATTGCTCTGTTTGACATAAACCCAAAATGGCAACTGATCTGTGGGGCCAGGGATGGGGGGGTTATATTTAAAAAGATATTGTTTCTAACCCTTGCCAGAGCTTTACTGTCCTTCAGCATGAGTCTGGTGAGACTGGGGAGCAGACATTATTTTAAATGCCAAGAAATCATCACCTTCTACAGGATGCCAAGTGAACCTGCTATCTCTTATTTTAGATGAACCTTATCAGTATTCTTCAGGGATATTGAATCAGTTGAAAGTTTTGTTACCGAGGGGACAGAAATCTTAAGCAAGAGAACAGGGAATAGCAAATTCCTTAAACAGTAATAGAAAGGGAAAAGAGTTTAAAAAACTTACCTGTTCCACCTATTCATTCAAGAAATTTTACAAGATAATTGGTTTACTTATATTTTTTTGTGAGAGTAATCTGCAGACTGTTTACTAAAGTGCATTCTCTGCCTGTCACTTTCTAAGATTTCTTATCCTATTTCCCAGCGTAGAAGGGTAATTCACCTTTCCCATTTGTTCTCCATAAAAGCTGAGCTTTAGTCCTCCTGGCCAAGATTTGCTCTTTACTTCCTTGATCTTAATCAGAAATTGTATAGAGAGGCAACAAACAGATGGAAAATATAAGTCTGTGAAAACGCAAAAGTGCATTACTTTGAAATATTGCATTCTTGTACTGTAAGTATTGCCAATGGCCTTGCCAGATATATCTGTGTGGAGGCAACGTGCTTTGGAGAAAGGAACATGAGTTCCTGGATTTTAGGCTTCACTTGACACTGGTGTTTGGCCTTGAGTAATGCTTCACTGGTCCTCAGTTTTCATGTGTCTGAAATAGGATCACAATGTGTACATGTTCTTATGGGCATATATGTCTTTATCTGTCCAGGTACTCATGTAATTCTCATCATGAGTAACATCTCAACACATGTACATGGTAATTAAAATATATAAAGGACTTCTAATACTACTTATGATGGTTTGCAAGTCCAATAATTTCTCTGCCCTTAAATGAATGTTCTTTCCTCAAAGCTGGCCAAACAATTACATTTTGTAAAAAATAAACTTTTGCAAAGCCTATAATCAATAGAAAAAAAATCCATTATATTTTAATAATGAAATTCCAAGAAAAACAATTTTACAAGCAAACATTCCTCTGTAGAGGTCACAGTTCTCTTAACACACTGAAACTCTCTGGAAACTCATTGTGAACAGTCTAACAAATTCACTGTCAAAGCTGAGAAATATTCAAGAAGAGACAAAGACAAAGCAATTAGCACTTTTTTTTTTTTTTTTAATAATGTGCAGGCTTTTCAAATGTTTCCTCTGAAAAATAGATGTGAAATCTGGTTTGGTTTTGTTTTGTTTTGTTTAGCTTTCAATAGTGACCCAGAACTGTATATTCTAAAATACGACAGTGCATACTGGAAGTGCAAACAGGGCTGCAGTTACCCATTGTACACATGGACCATACATAGATTTATATTTTTTTAAATTCAGCCCTCTTTTTCACTCTTCTCTTGGCACAAAAGATGACTAAAATACATTTTCCTCTCTGCTTAACGAAAGGACTATTCCACTGGCTCATCTGCTTCAAGTTAAACATATGTATACGCATCGGCAGGATAGGGAACTAATCGCCCTAGGACTGGGTTGCATGTAAAGCTTGAATTCTAACAAAAAGATGTTGGTAGCTTTGGATAAGGCTGAGAAAGGGATATTTGAATTCATGTGTGCTTGCTCATGCAGGAGTTTTTATGCGGTCGTCAACTGTCACCCGAAACTTTGCGAACCTTACCTCTGCTGTTTCATCTTCTTTCTTTTGCATCTTTTTTCCCTTTTTTCTCTCCAAGGCAAGTAGAATTTTGTCACTAGCCAAATTGCTTTGAAGCTTACAGAATTTTGGCCAAAATTTAAACAAAAGAGCAAAAATACTCATCTGTGCAGAAGGAAAAGAAAGTCAATTTTGACTATATTAAGAAAACAGAGTTTACTGTAAAATAAAATGTAGTTTACCATGAGAATGAAATAACTATTTCTTTTCAATACACAGATTTGTTCCACCCACGTACTGTGTCCTGACATTTCAGCCCAGCTTTGCTCGGCACATGCTTTTCATCAGTGTTTATTACTGGTGAGAAATCTTCCTAAAACACAGTTAAAAGGCACTTTCTTTTTTTATATATTTCCCTAAACAATTGTTTACATTAATGAAAACATCTATCATTTTTTACAAGTATTCTTGATAACATATACACCAGTAGAATTGCTTTTGCACCACTGTTCTGCTCAAGTATTTCAAATATTCAGTTCATTATGAAGAGGGCTTTTTTCCCCTCCTTAAGAGAAAGGAAATACTTTTTTGCCTCTGAAAAGGCTCTTAAACCACATTACAGATCTATGAGCAAATCTTGGATAATTTCTAAATGATATAATCTCTCACAGGGTCTTTTTTGAACTAGAATAAGAAAAACAATTTTAGAAAAGCAAACAGAGGGGCTCAGTGAATTCTGTTGCTGCACGTACTAGGGCTCACATTTTTCAATTTGTTTAGATGTTTAATTCTCATTGAGAAACTGAGCTTCAAAGGAGCCAAACATGCTCAGCACCTCACTGCTTCTGGACTTGAAAGTGACACATGAGTCCCTGTCGTGTTCCTGTCACAGCTTTTTGGCCAAGTTCTTCCCTTGGTTTTGTGCCATGTTTCTGGAGTTCAGTGGGTTTTAGACAGGCTGAAATGACACTTCTATTTCTCTTAGGACCTATATGTACTCTTTTCTCTGACAAACCATTCGTCTTTTGTGGTCCAAACACTTTATAAACTCACAGTTGATGCTTAAAGGTGCTGGCAATGATTTTTAGGGAAAAGAAGAACTAGCTTTCTTAAGTTTGGAAGATTGAACAAAGACAGTAATGAGGAATAAGAAAATAGTAAGTCCATAGTAAAGTTCACAAATTCCTGTTCAGTCTGATTAGTACGAAGAGCAGAGAGAAAATTGTCTACAGCCATTTAATACAGACTTTCTGTAATAAAGGGAAAGACATTCAGTAAGTAAAGCTGTCTTGTGCTTTACTCATATCTTCGTTTTTTTCACAAACTACAAAAACTACAAACTTTCTAACTAAAAATTACTTTGCTTGCATTAATCAAGTGGTAAAGAGCGAGCAATTAAAAACATAGACATAATTGATTTCTACTGCCAGAATTCCTAACACAGTCTTGGGTAACACCTTGCCAGCTGTCAGAGATTGCCCGGTTTATTGAGCAGTAAATCTGAAGCCTTTCTGTCATCACCGTGCAATCTTCATTGAAATGAATTACTATACTGTTCTCCTTCATGGTCATGTTTATGTATGGAGTCCAAATTGTCACATAAGCAACAAAGACTCTCCTTAAAATCAGACACGCAGACTCTAGCCAGACCCATTACAGAGATTCTCCCAGCTTCTTACCTGTGCCTCTCTAAAAATGTAAGGTCCTAGCTCTCTCCTGTGCTCCAAAATCTTCTTTGCTTGTTCCATTGGGATGTCAATCTGCAAAGCTGGAGGTATGGCAGAATTAATAAAGCAGTCAATAATAGCAGTGATCTTTTTCTGGATTGTGGCGTCATCACAGTGAGAATGGCACAAGTCCTGAAAGATGAAAAATAGCATACTCAGTCAAGAAAGGCAGAGAGAGAGAGAGGCAAGACCCTTTCCAGGGGCCCAGTGATCAAAGAGTAATAGTCATACAAAAATAATTACACAGTAGATCCTTTCAGTATGTAGGATAAAAATTTTATAGCAAATGTGCATGGTCAAAGACATAGTTAAGACATGAGCAGGCCTTCTGGTTTGCAAATGCAGATAATAGCGATCTTTGCTTTTAGGTGATAATCTCTGCCTGCACGTTCTAATGAAACAGGATAGTATTTATCCTGCATTCAAAGTATGTTACTGTCAAATAAGAGGCATTTCTGAAAAGAGAAACACACCTACAGGTGTGAAATGCACTGATTCTCACAATGAGCCTGCTATAACTAGCATACCCATGGTAACTAAAAGACAAAGACATGGCCTAAACTACCAGTACGATCTTTCATTCATTGAAATCTACTAGCTTCATCATTCATTAAGATTTTCTAGTTTCCCAAAACCTCAGTGTTTGAAAATACTCTGTGCAGAACAGAAAATAAAATAAACCTGAACTTTCAAGGGGGAGATGTCAAAGGAACACTGGAGGTTTACTACCTTTTTTTAATGTGATCCTATTGTTCTTGTAAAGGCTGTTATTACTATGTCTTCACACTCTGACAGTGCTACAATTGGACTTTGACAAGAAGGAAAAATAATTCAAAGAACATCCTTCAAATGCTTTGGAACACAAATCTTCCGTCTATCCATAAACACCAAGAAATTTCTATAACATTAGGAGATCATCTCATATATCTGCTAGCGACACAATGAGCCCTCCAGATAATTTTCAGGAAGAGAGCTCTAAATGAAGAGTATGCATTTAGTTTTGGTATAGGAGGCTGGATATTTACTTTGCAAAGAAATTAAAAACAGGGCTTTTAACCATAAATGTGGTATGTGAAAGAGCTGGCTTCTATTATTATGAATAGTTTTGTGAAGGAAAAGAAGAATGATAACAGCTACAATGAACAAAGTAAGGAATACAAAAACATATTCAATATAGCCTAAGAATATATTATGGCTTCCTTTGCTCATCTAACATAGAAGAAAAGGCAGAGAGCTGTAGTAAGAGGGAAGACAAACAAGCCATATGATATGAAGAGGGATGATACATGAGCACTGAGGAGCAGATGGAAATGATCCACAGAGTTATCTTTTTTTGTATTTGTTTAAGAAATAAAAAATGTTTTGTGATTGTCCCAAGATGTGCCGGCAGCCTGATGGGTTACAGAGAGTGATGCAGTCATTGACTCCTAGAGGGAGTTTTGTCTAAACTGATGGCATGATAGAGCTCAGACAATACAAGTATGCACTGTGCAAAGTGCTGCCCACGTCTTTGGCAATGTGCCTCCAGTTCAGCCTGACCCACAACACTCCTACTACTCTAGCCCCTTGCTTCTATAAAGAGCATCAACTGCCAACCACGACAAATCGCATGCATGTGGAAATATGGTCAGATTGTACTTTTTCTTGATAAGAAGACAAGTAAAATTAACAAATGAAGGAGAGGGGATGGGACAAAAAACAATTAAGCCTTTCTTCAGAGAGTAGATCCACAAAGAAAACAGTCTAAACTACACTCCACATGTCCTCCACAATGTAGCAATGAAGAGTCATAAATCTGAGAAGGGTTTATGCCATGGAACTTCAGGTGCCTTCATGTCAAGCTTCTAGTCTAAGCTATTCACTCTAAAAATGAGAGACAGCAGGACCCCCGGGGAGCATTTCAGCAAATGATTCCTTGCTTGGGGATCTGAGCCTCTGTGAGGAGGGGAGATTGCCCTGGAAACAGAGGAACTTCAGCTTCTTAAGCAGACCCCAAATTCAAATGTGTAAAATTAAACAATGAAATTACACCCATACGCCTATGTCAGGATCTCCAGTGCCGATGCTGATGCATGTGCTACTGCAGCATCAACTGTGTTTACCTCCTAATTTCTGAGCATGTTCTAACCTCATGCTCCCTGCATGCAATGTGTACGCAGCCTGTGGTTAGGAGCTCAAGAAAGGCTCTGCACTGTGGTAGCACTTTTGCATCAGCAATATCCCAGAAGCAAAAGGAATGAGGAGCAAGTGAAAGATTTGTGGTGCCCCTGTGCTCAGTCCAGGGTGATGCCAGGAGACTGCAGTTTGATTTTAAAGCTCACTCCAGAGTTTTCCCATTGTGTTTCACCCCACAGAGCAGCAATTTCACAAAGGGTCATGTATTTGGGAGAGAGGAAATCCCTGCTGACCTTCCCCGTCGCATTTCATCTCGGCCACATCTTCAGCTCCAGTCAAAAGTGACTGTACAAAATGCAAGGGAGCTGGGTTCTGCATTGTACAGATAAGCTTTTTGTGGAGATACTGTCTTTACATCTGTACATTTGATTGAATTTAAAAGTTTTCTCTGATTTTTGAGTGATTGCTGGATTCAGCAATAATCCCATTATTTAACAGTATGCAACTAGAAAGACAGAATGAACATTTTAATGCTTGCATATTTTCTACTGCTCAGTAGATGCATACCAAAATCTAGGCATTAGCTAGTTAGTAGTGTCACTTTAGAGACTCAGAAGAATATTACAGTTTGAAAAACATAAAGAAATACAGGAATAATGCATTCAAGTAATTTAAAATATCTACCCTGAAGAAGTGAGAATTTTCATAGAAGAAAAAAGTTTAAACAGTGAAAGAGTTTTTACTATGAACAAGAAAATACCTAGAGATATTTTGTTAAAATTCTCCTAATACGCAGTATTGAATGCATTTGCTTACAAATTGAATGATACTCCCTTGCTCCATTTTGCCACTGTACCTTATACTTCTGGACCTCTTGCCAAAAGAGCAATCCATTCGCCAGTAGGTCTCCTTGCAGTGACACAAAACGTTGAAATTCATTGGCTGTTACTGGATTTAGCAGTGCTTTGCGGAAAGCAATTACTTCACTAGATGAAGAAACACACTTATTGTTCGCATGCTGTCAAAAGAAGAAATAAATGCACCAAATCAACTTTGTTTCAGAAAGCAATAACAAAGGCAATCATTAGCATAAACTGTCTGATTCTTATCTTTGCACTGACCCTAGCTTTCAGTAGTTTATGAGTTTATGGCATGGATAGAATAGAATGTGGCAAGGTTTCCTTTCTTTCTTTGCTTCTTTCTTCTTTTTTTTTTCCAGCTCGGTTTGGGCAGCATTTTTTGGAAGACATGATGGGAGAGGAAATGACTGACAATGATTTAGACCATATGACTACATACTATAAAGTATGGAAACAGCTATTGTTATTGATTATGGCAACAGGCTACTTTTCTAGAGAACAGTTTGAGTTTTCTGCAAACAAACAACAAAGAAAAAGACACAGACAAACCACATAGCTTAAAGTTGTAAAATGCTTCTGACAGGGATCTCACCAACAAAATGAGCTTTGAAAAGTGTTGCCATGATGACCAACAGAAGCTGGAGAGTTTGCTCTCTGTGGAATAAAGCTACCAATAGTAAAAGAAAATTTAAAGCCATCGAGACATTTCAAAGTCATGGAGACATGCTGCAAAGCACAGAGTGGTAGGCAGCCAGGAAAGGGTGGAGAAAGAAAGATGGCTTATGCAGAGGGAGTTTGTTTGAAATGAGTTCAGGCTGGCCTGCCTTCCTGAACAAACAGTTCTTGTGTTGTCACTGAGAAGCAAGCCAAACAACCCACATTTGTTATCAGATGGATGAATGATAACTATCTTCTGACAGTGGTATAAAATTCTTGAAGTCCTGGAGTGATGGAGTGCTGTTCAATGGTCAGCATAGGACAAAGGCATTTTTAATTCTTGTAGACAGCCTTGGAAATCTAACCTGACTCTAACCTGAAGGTCTTTCTGCAGCTTCTCTTAAAAACAGGGGTTATACTCTGTGTCCTGCCACAGGGGCTGCCAGGGGTGGGAGCCTACCCTAGCAAGAGGGTGAGTGGTGGCTGTCCAAAAGGTCCTTTTGGTTCAAATAAAGTCATCTCAAATTAGACAGTAGGGTGGGATCTTCTCACCCCTCTTCCAATTCTCCAGTCATGTTCTGCCCCTGTGACCACGATTTAGGCAACTTTTTGGAAAACATATTTCTGGGGCATGTGCATGAAGGGAAGAACAAAATGATGCTCCCATCCCTATACTAATATATGAACGCTGCTTATTTTATGGGTCAACCTTGGAGCAGAACAGGGAAAATAACCATCTTCCTGACAAACAGACATAGGGAAAACTCGGCTAACAGAACCCACATGCACTTTGGATCCCTTTTGAGCTAATGGTTTGCATGAATAATTGGTGACCGGGTCTCCAGTTTGATTTCAACAGACAATAAAAGTTCAACTGAATAAATGTACACAACTTGTGTGTTGGCAATCACAAAGAGTTCACTGCTCTTCAAGAGGAAAAAACTGGCAAACATCTGATGAAATGTATTATTACAAAGGTTTAAGATGTTTAAAATTGATATTATCTCAGTACCGTAAGATTAAAATACAATTCTGAATGAAACAGATACTGTGAGATACGATTAAACCTGCCCACTCCACTGCATACTTCACATTCCCTTTTGTGTCTGCACGTAATCCACTCGCAATAATAAATAAACTACCAGATGCTGGAATGAACAGCTTGTCCCAATAAGTCCATTGCATGCAAAATACAGATAAACGTGAATTAAAGGTACAATATCAGTTTGAGGAGGGTTAGTGCTCCAAAGCCCAGGACAAGAGACATGTTTTTTTCAAGTATGACCTCCCCAGCCAGGAAGGGGAGAAATTTACCATGAAGACCCAGCAGGGAGCTAAGTTCACCAGTGATGTGAGTAATCAGTCCACTGCAGCCAATACAATCATGCCTGCTTTCAACAGCGCTGCATTTGGGCCACACACTGTCAGCAGGAAAATTGTGAAAGATGTGCAAGGTCCAAATGAAGAAGACAGTGAAACTACAGACACAAGAGACAAGAAACTTCACTTAACCTTCCATAGCCTAGTTTTCTTCTGTTTTTGTCTTGAAAGATCTTCAGTTATGTCCCGTATCTACAATTGAACAGAAGATTATAATTGGTTTTTTTAACTCTTCTTGTTTCATTTCCAGCCCAGTAACTATTATAGTTGATACATCTTCATATGGATGTTTATATCTGAATCTTGTTGTGGACCCACACTGAACGCTATAAATGAGCACATGCTCATCAAGACAGGGAAGTTAAAAAAGACAACAAGCAATAGCAGTCAGACCGCACTCTTCCACTGGTTTACCTTATCCATAATGCTTTGAGGGATCAATTATGTTAGGAAGAAATTTGGGAATTTTTTTCTTTTTCTGGTATGAAATTGTTTTGGTTCCTTTGGACAGCTGTATCAAAAACACAGACTTGACTCCACAGCTTCTTTGTAGGAAAAATACACCTCAAATCAAGGGCAGATTTTCTGAATAAGGACTACATAGCATGCCCACAGTGTTTGGTCACTGTGAAATATGAAGCCAATTGGAGAATGTCATCTGGTTTCATTTCTTCTAAAATACTTTCTTCAAAGGACCTTTTAATCCTCTGAATTTGCAATAAGAAAGAGAAAAGAGAAGTCAGACATCACTGGAGTAGAAAGACTAAAAGCTCATTAGAAGTATGTATTTCCTATAAACTATTGAATGCAGCATCTTCCAAACTGTGTGGGCTATTCTCCCTGCCAGCACAGTGCAGCAGGTGCAAGAAGATGCACGAGCTAGCTTCCAGACCTGGAAGCAGCTTAGCCTTAGTGCATGGTCTTGTGCCAGGGCTTGGAAAAGAGGCAGAGGTCAGCTGAAAAGGGCAGAGGGTTGGGAAATTTTGCTCTAATTAACATATTCTTTATTAAAATCACTATTTGTCTTATCAGAACCTATACTCAGATTGCTTAGTGCTCTGAATCAATTAAAAGGATGCAGTTCATATGCACTTCCAACAACACTTCTGATAACCTTCTTGATATTAAAAAGAGGATAGAAAACAAGTTTTATGAACCACTGCAGTGTGCATATGTGTCTGCTTGGTGGAACTGTCAAGTTTCCTTCTGATGGGACATTTGCATTTCAGAGCTGTTGTGGAAGTGCAAAACACCGAGTCATTTTGCATCTGTCACCATCAGGATGATCTCCCTACATAGATTCCAGCCACATAGGCATGCTCATAAAAGGCAGATGTTAGCTCTGCCCATTCCCCAGTCCTTCTAATGAGCCAGCAGGAGTGTAAGGCTCCTCATTCCCAGTTTTCTGGCAACTTTCTGAAGTAACCAATTGGAACACGGCTTGTAGCAGTTAACGTCCCCACTCAGCAGATTTCACAAGCCCTGGAGTAATTTCTACAGGCACCACAGCTCCAGATGGGAGAATACAGGCAGCATAAAAGAGAGAGGGAGAGAGAGAATACAGCATTGAAAGCCCACTCATTTGCTTGTGTTCTTGTCCCCTTGGGCAAATCCTTTATACAAAGCAGCATTTCTTCTGTATGCAAGGGTATGGCTAGGGCAAAATGTCATATAGACAGTGAAGCACTACAGCGAAGATTAGATTACTCTCCTGGCAGCCTGGCTGGCAGCAGAACTAACACCAGGTTCTTCACATTTAGGATAGAACAATAATACTGTCAGCTAGATTAAGCCTTCAGAGGAACTGCCTTCACAGTTACCAGGCTAAATGCTTCAACCTGTACATGCTACAGTGTCTCTTTAAACATTAACTGAATATGAGTTGTGAGATGCTTTTCCTCTGAACCATTTTATCCCAATAGTGAATTATGAGCCAAACAACAAGCAATGTCTGGATGTGTTGCTGTTCTTAAAAAATTACCTTTGCTTGTCCCTCCACCCAATGCTGTTCATCTGCCAGGAACAATGGCAGCCATTGTTCTTCTAATCTCTTCTGGACGCATTGCTGGATTTCTAGCAGAATCATTGCCGAAAGTTGATCCTGAAGGATTTGATCCCATCCTCCACCTGAATGAATTATCTGAGCAATCCAAATACAATAACACATGACATAAACTTCTGTGTATACCAAAAATCCTTTATCTTTCTACATCCTTGATTTAGCAAAGCATGAGCTTAACTGTAAGCAAAGCATTTAGTGCATGCTTACACAAGGCTCACATGTACTCTTCATAAAAGGGAACAGATTACATTTGTCCCTACCTATAATAGAATACAGACTCCGGCAAATACTACCCCAGCTTGACCAAGTAAATTTCCTAAGTACCAAGACATATCAGTGTACCACAGCTCAGACTTGCTGTCTGTGGCTTTACTGACCTACTAAAATAGGAACCTGGAACAAGTCACTCTACCTTACAGCCATTTTTACACTTTTTCTGAGCTTTGCTGTGCATGCACTGGCTGCAGCCTCAGATCAGGGTTTAAGAGAGATATTTTGTAAGGAGAGTGGGAGGAAGAGCCTGAACAGGAAGGAAGGGACTGCCACAACCAGAACCAGATTTCTGGCCAAAAATATAGGTAAAATTTTAGGAGATAACCAGGGGAAAGTCTGGAGCAAAGCTGCTTATGGACTTTTATCTCAGTCAAATTCAGTGTGATTTTTTTCTATGAATAGTTTTGTAACTGATACCTGTTCTTGTTGTTCTCTGGTAGCTGGGCTGTTGGGTCCAAAGAAGTATTGTTTGTTGAAGTACTTGTTTTTAATGTCTTTAGATTTTTCCTCCCTATTTTCTTTATCCTTGTGGAGCATCTCTCTGAACTGTTCAATATCTAGCCAGCACATGAGATCCATGCTACAAACAAATTTAAACAGAATGTCTTTTCAATATTGAGTTAATTTCATCAGCATTCTGGAGAGTTATTAGTTTAACCACAAGCCACCAAAATGTTCAAGTCCTAAATACCAGGTCAGATTGAACTGAAATTTTATGTCATTTTTAATTTGCTAGTGCCATCTGCTGAGACCATGGCACTTGTTGAACAGGCAGATCAAACAAATCTTTGGGATCTCTTTTAGGGTCCCTTGTGTGGTACCCTGAAAGGAGTAACCTCCACAGTGTGTTGCTGCTAATTCCAGCAGGGACTGTGAACCAGAGTCATAGTGCAGACCTCACAGAGAGAATGAAAAATGAAACAGATGAGAATGTGAAGCAGTGCTGAGGCTGTGAGACACCAAGTGATGAGCTGACACCTCCAGTTCTGCCTTCTTGTCATATTGCCTGAGAAAGGAGCACGGATGACATCTGGAAACATCAGCCCCAGAAATCACCCCGTTCCTACCCGGTGTGAAGTGCTGGAGAGTTAAGTCAGTCTCCAGTCAATCAGACAAAACCAGTATATGGTAGGTTTTGTTTCTATGGCTTTGTGTAGGCTGCCTGTCCATGAAGCACTGGTTCTACTACTTATTTCAGTATTCATAGTAAATTATAATTAATCACCATATGCAATTCTTAAATCTATATATTGTTCATAATTGATTGTCTGTACACTATTAATTTAAGTTAGTTTTAATGGAACTTATATTGGTTTTGTTCTTTAAACCAGAGGACAGAATAAGTGACATACCTACAGTTTCAGTTTAATTTATAGACTGTTTTCTGATAGTATCTTATTAGATGAAGTTTTGTGAGCACTTTAATGAAGACATTCACTAAATTTGCAGTAGGAAATATGAAACATTAAATTAAGACAGATCTGTTTCACTTTTGCATTCAGTTCATAACTGGGTTTTTCAAAGCATTGATCTATAAATAAAATTTTCAAAAGCATCTAACTGATTTAAGAACAGATGTCCACTTTCAAAAGTATTTTGAGACCTAAGTTCTGCTGAGACTGAAATTCTTTCATTTGCTAGTTCATCACAACATAAGTTCACCCAAATGCAAGCTATCCAAGTCACTGTGGTTTATGGAGCTACTCCTTGGCATCTGCCAATGACAAACAATCAAATATGTCATCTTATTTAAAAAGCAAAATATATAATTGAAAAGTGGGTTAGGTTAAACTGTTTACAGTGGTGGCTTGTCCTACCATACTCTAGTTTTTCCTTTCAACAGATTGGGAGCATGTGAATAGTCAGTCTGGCCAGACTAAGTGGTAAATCACTGACCCAAAGTAATGGGTAAAGTAACTGTTTTGCAATTGTGTGAATATGTCCTATATATTTAACAAAATATTAATTGATGGACCTTGGCTAGTTTCATACAAGAATTTGTACTGAGGTACTCAGCCTGTCCTTCCTGAAACTTGGATCACTTGTAATTAGGCAATAACAAAACTATAAATTTTGATTAAGAAGCAAATGACATATTTGGTGGTTTTTGCTGAAATTTTCTAGACTGCATTCATTCTAGGATCACTTCAAGTTTATAGTACCATTAAGTATCTTAACTGTAGCATGCCAGCTGGACTTCAGAGTTACTAGGTCTTGACTCAGCTCTGAAACACTGTTTTGTGAGACTTTTTCAAATTTTTAATTCATTATGAATTTTTACAAAAGAAAATTTCTCCATAAATTAAATATTTCTCTGCTTGGGTCTATCATGTAAGATGGGACTTGTCTGGGATTAAGAGGGAGGCAGGAAGTCCCAAGGGTAATTCAGTGTACCTGTCCAAGACCTGATCTTAGCCAGTGGCCTGTTATCCGGTGATTTCTGCCATTTAGCTAGTTACAGGCAAACTCTAGACCAGTGGTCTCCAAAGCAGGGTGTGCAAAGAGATGGTTCATTGGGGAACAGTAAGAAAATAATAGAACTTTAGTAGCACATGTATATAATTTATAAAAAATAAATATACATATATCGAGGGTGCATGCTCAAAAATTTTTTACTGATAGGGTGCACAATCAAAAATGTTTGGAGACCACTGGTCTAGATAACTAACTCAGAAGTCACTTGAATACAGGGACCTGCAGAAGTGATGACACTGAGTTTTGGCCAGAGGAGTTGTGCTAGATGTCTATCTCTGGACACTTGCAGAAGAGCTGACCAATATCTGGTCTAAAATGATAGCAGTGCTTGACTAGAGACAAGAGGCAATATGCAAAGCATCAGCTTATGGGAACCCAGGTTAAAGGAAGGAAGTGACAGTTTCAGAACTTGCTAGCAGTTACGTAAAATTATATTTGCCTTTTCCTAAACCAGGATAGAGATTAGTGTGGGGCTTTGGGGGGGGGGGGGGGGGTAGGGGGAGTGGCAAAGTCACATTTACTTCTGCTAGAGCTAGAACTTCTGTTTAGATGCTCACTTTTAAACGAATGGGCTCACTTTTTCAAAAACCCTTCATAAATTGTATCTGCTGCAAGCTGGTCCTTAATTCTGCTTAGATCAGTGCAAACACAAAACTGCACTTGTTCTCACACTATAACAATAATGTGTCTGTCTTCTGTTTGTACATTTTTGTAATATTCAGCTATAATTTTTAAAATGTACTTAATTGAATCTGTACTAAAAAAGAGAAATTTTTATTCACTATAGGCTAATTGCTCTACTCAGGGCTTTACCAGTAATCAAAGCAGAAACTGAAAGCAGAACTGTAATACAAACATGTTATGTAGGGAGAATTTTTACCCCAAAATGTTAAGGCAATTCAGTTGTTCGGACAATGTGCATGTGTATTTCATAAATATACAAACTCGTTTTTTTAAAAGACTAAAATCTGTGAACATTTAGATAGCCAAGATCCCCAGAAAAGATTTCTTCTGAACTTAGAAATGGGAAAAATAATAATAGCAAAGAAACATACCCAGCAGAACGCTCACTAAGAAAAGCCCAGAAGTGTTCTAACTTGTCTTTGTCATGGATGATGTCAGATAGATTAGGACCTGTCAATTCTTTGGGAACTCGACGCAAGTGCTCGTCTTCTTTGAGAGCGTCAGGGCAAGATGGCAGACCAGTGTCAGCAACAGTACTCTGAGGGAAGAAATTCTTTCACTTGCACAACTGCTTTTTTCATCTCTATGTTTTGCTCAGTCTGATAATCCTCGCATTAGATAACTTATGTCTCTGTAGAACAGCTTTTGATTGCTGAGAAAATAAATTAAGGCTCCAGCTCTTAATCAGCTTTAGTTTTATGTTTGCTTTAAACATACCAGGTTCCATAATCAAACAAACCAATATATACCTGTAATTTACTTGAAGTGTAGGTATTTACTCAAGATTAAGGGCCCAAAATACATTCCACAGACTTTAGCGGAAACTCTCTTATTACCTCCAATCATACAGTGGTCTGATGCTGACTTTAATGACAGAAGACCTATATTTGTAATTAACACAATAGCTGTCAATCATTCCCCAGAATTAATGGTAGAAGTCAGACTACTAGCTTCTCCAAACTGGCATGTAGTCTGTCTTTCATTGCTGATACTCAACCCTTTCTGATAGAAAAATGAGTTTATTTTTGTTAGTAGGTACTTGTCTTACCTCATCCTTCTTGGAACCACTCTCCTGATGCAAAGCCTGGAGCTTTCTAAAGTACATGGAGTCCAGCTGTCGAGTTTCCTCCACCAACTCCACCTAATAAAAATAATATCTTATGTCATCCCTACAGTACACATTATAGAAAGATGGAGAGAACTGAACGGGCACCTTGCCAGTGACAGGGGATAGAAAAAGATACATTTGGCAGTAATGAGACTGATGTTTAGAAGATACTAGACATTACATCTTTATGAGAAACAATTCAATTAAAAGCTCTAGCAGAATAAAATCTTCATATCTGTGTAAGATAACATGTGGATTTCCACAGAACACCACAAAATAACTGTATCTTTAAAAAAATAGCTTTGTATTTAAAAAATTGCTCAATTATATTGTGCATATTATCTATTGTGTATACTGTGTATACACTCTATTGTGTATATTGTATAAAATGCACCTGATTGCTTATACCAGCAAATTATGTATCAAACTGTCACTGAGAATCAGAAAAACAGTTTTTAAAACTGTGACTCTCAGTGGGAAATGTCAAAAAGATAGAGTGGCACAGATTTCCGGAAATGGAAATTTAAAATAAGAATGCTGAAATATATAAATAATGAAGGTGAAAGCTTTCAGACTTTCTTGGCACCTTCTTAGTTTTATACCAGGTGATGCCTTAAAATAATAAGTCATCCACGGTTAGGACTCATGAAGTATTGGTGTTCTTTAATTTAATTAGAAGCTTCATGTATATAACTAGAGCAGTTCTCCATGTTACATGAAAACAATCAGTAACTGCGTAAGGAATAGTTTGATGAGCCTCTCAGCTGACTAAACCATTCAAATGCAGGTTTTAGGATATTTAGCAAAATTAAGCCAATGTGTTATGCTGATTAGCACGCCCGCTACAAAGATTAGAAAGCTATGGTCTTATTATACATGCATTTATGCGCAAGAGAGAGAAGGATGATTTTAAATTAATATTTATTATGCTTTTGTCTACATGTGAACGCCCACTAATCACCGTGTTATCTGAATGCCTTCAGGCTTGAAATAATTCTATTCCACCATTATAAAGTGCTTTCGGGTATTCTTTCCTTTAAAAGAAAACGTAGTTCAAAAGTAAAGAGGAAAATAATCCAGAACATTTTTTGTATAATTTAAACAGAAAGCAGATAGAGGCAGGATGAGAGTCAACAATAAAAAGGAACTCTCCTGCTTTCATGTTCATTTAAAGATAAAAATGTAGATACATACTATGTACCAAATAAACAATTTTGGACTCACCTAATTCTTGTTAAAATATCTTGTTTCATTATGGGCCAAATACATCCTGCTGCATGGTAGAACAAAGGGGAAGAGTAGAGCCAGGGAACGAACAAAATATAAAGCAGACCTTGTCTTTGTGCTGAGAAGGAGTGTGTGCCTAAGCATCAGCCTGTGCTTAGTACAAAGAGACTCTAGTGCCTCCTAGAACAGGTTGTGTTGTATCTGTGTATTATAACTCTTCACAAACAATATAGTGCACAAAATACAAAAGTATTGTGCACTCAAAAGTACTTGGTTTTGTTTTTTCATGCTCTGATTAAGATGTTTGTGTTATTAGGGCACCGAGAAATCTGCACGTAACTCCACTTGCAAAGCAAAGCATCATCTAAACTGAAAGGGCAATAGACTATCCCTCAGTTAACTCAAGGAGGTCTAAACTGACATACATATAAATTTAAAGCAAAAGTTTACATTTTCAATTCTTACTTTGGAGGAATTCTTCAATCGCTAGAAGCAGTGAAAACACTGTATTTGGAGAGTGCTCAAAAGCAGAGTCCTTTTTGTACAAAAATGATGTATAATAATACTTGGCTGAGTCCATGACCTGACTCAGTGAGGACCGGCATCAACTACTAGACTACTAGTTTTGATAATACACATGAAAATATGCATTTACAAAACACTAAAACTAGTTTGATAGAAAGTAACCAAAAACTTCATGTTAATAAAATCATAAATCAATTACATGGTTTTCTGCAGTTCATCAACAATTATAGCTAAAATAGCCTGGAAAAAATAATCTACCCAAAAGCTGAGAAAAGATGCTGAAAAGTGAAGAGAATATTTTGCAGATGCATTTGGATTAGTATATTTCATTTTGATAAGATTTTTTCAAAGTTCAAAATTTTCAACATTTCTGAAGGAGATTAAGTTATCACAGGATGCGAGGGAAGGCCCCTTTGTGGATTAATTATAAGGTAGAAAGTACAAAATAAAGAAATAAATAACTTTTATTATGGGGTGGGGTTCCTATTAGAGTCTCACAGGAATCTGCTCTGAGGTTGTTTTCCTTAAACATTCAGAAATTATCTGGAAAAGGAAGTGAGTGAGGAGACAGCAAAGTTTGCAAAATGATTCCACAGGGCAAAAATATTATATTGACTTTGAAGAGCTGCAGGATTTCAGGACACTTCAGTGTCTGCATGATAAAAGGGCAGCTGAATTCAAGGACAACAAACATTAAGTCATTCTAATAAGCTCCAAATTGGGCTTTCGATTAGTTGTTCTTACTCTGTTAAGAGATGTTGGAATCATTGCAGATGGCTGTTAGCTTACATATTGCACATCCACTCAAAGTTCACCAGGAGTCAAAAGGCAGTTAGAATCAAGGAACAATTAGGAAAGGAGCAAAGATCAAAACAGAAAACGTGATTCTGCCACTGAATAATCCTTAGTACATTCAGATCTTGTGTACTGCTTGCATCTCATCACAAATATATGAATTAACAGATGGGGGTGAAAAGTGTAACAAAGGTATGAAATGCCTTCTGTGAGAGGAGAGGCCAAATCGTCTTAGGGTTCTTCAGTCTCAAAGAGATGTAACTGAAGTGGGATAAAACAAAAACATGTAAAAGCATAACAACATTAAGAATATGGCAAGATAACGATTGCTCACTGTTCCTCATGAAACGCAAAACTAGGGGTATCTGTTCTCCTGGTTATTCATACATGCATGCACAACATAGTAACAAAAATACACTGTGCTACAAAACTGCCACAAAAGGAATTCAGAATCTTTTGTGGGGGCAATGCATGCATGCATGTTCTCATTAGATACTGACAGAAGTATCAGCTGTAAGTAATGATATTTAATGTAAAAATGGAGATGCTAAGGTCATAGTGGAGAAAACCAGAACACGAGAACTAACTTCCTGCCCTCCAGCTCCTGATTTCTCATTGTTTCTCCTTCTGTACCTAAGAGAGAGATGTTAAAGACTTGGAACTAGAAGTTTGACCTTCAGCTGGTAACTTGTAGGTAAGTTTATAAACTGCAGAGAGCCACAGCATCCACCACTGCCTCCACCATTTCTGATTTGTGAAAAACAGAATCAGGATTGCAGCCATTTCCTCTGACCTGCTCAATTCAAGCTTTCAGAGGCTTTTTGGAACTAGAACTGAGTAGACCACTGAGCCACCTGCTTCAGGAAGCCTGCGGGGCACAGTTAGACCTTACACAGCAGGGCAGCTATCTAAAAAGTGTTCGGGGCAAATACAGCTGGACGACCATATCACATTTCCTCTTATGCTAAGCATAAGCAGTAGCTGCACTTTAATTCTGAACACCAGGAAATACTTGATAGAATTAATATGGACCTAACATCATGGTACTAACGCTCTAGAAACACAGCTTATTTTTATTTGATCAATGGTAAGATTGCAGAAACATGACACTTCCTGAGTGCAAAGGGAAATTTTGCCATGGTAAGATACATTCCTCCCTAACTCACAGACAAAGGGGTCCATGAGGCTTGCACCTTCCTCTTGGATGAGAAGTTTGCTCTCCACAGGAAGATCAGCCTGCTCCACTCATCAGTGTAGAAAGGAGTGGGTGAGCAAAACACCACATAATACCTCTCCCTTTCTGACTAGAAATGTAACAGGGTTGCATATGAAGGCTCTTGTGATTTTCTTCCACGATCGTAAGAATTTTTCACTGCGTCATCCAGATGAGTTACCTTTCCATAAGTATATTTGTCTTCTTCCATCATCTTCATCCATGGTTCTATCAGAACAGTGAGGATATATTCTTCTGCTGGGTCAAAAAGATCCTCAAAAGCTGGGTCAATTTTCTGATAAATCATGTTTCTCTTCCTCTGATGAAGTCCAATGTCCATGCTGGCAGATGGGGCAATGTAAGTTGCATAAAGGAACTACAATAAAACAGAAGAAAACTTATTCTAAGCCATCATCTATTCCAATGGTCACAGTCCATTAGAGGAGAGAATTAATGCATATTTGTCCCACACTGCCTTGCTGTATATTCTAAACATATATTTAGTTTATATAGATAGTAACCTATCTAACCTCTACTAACTTATTTAGATAGAGACTAACCTATCAGAAACCTGCCTTGTTTTCACCAATATTACTATTTTGCCCAAAATTCAGTTATTGCCATAACTGACCTCCCTGCCATTTTTACTTGTTAAAATGGTTAGATCACAAATTAATGCTTAATGTAATTTTTATTTGGAAGTATTTGACTGATTCTTGTTAGATTCAGGAACGACAATCCTTACAGCAACTGCATTCTTCATGAAGTTGCATTGTTGTCTTGCAGAATATGTGCTAGGCAAACTTGTGAAGGTGTCTTCTTCTGAATAGATGGGAATTTATAAATCTAAGGTCAAAATTAGTAAAAAAGTGATTTAATTCTGTGTGGACATTCTCATGCACAGTTCTTTGACATGAGTGACACTATCATGGTATAGGATCCATAACAGGAGATAGTACTGCACAACTCAGGTCTAAATACTTAGCAAAGCAGGGATTAAAATATGCTTTTTTTGTGAAGCACACAGAGTTTGCCATGTACAAACAGAAGAAAGCTGAACCTGGAGAGTGTTTCATTCTCCCTATCAGCTCGTTCTTGAAGCATAGGGTAATTTTTTTTCTTTTTCTTCCAAATAGTCCCCTAAGTCAAATTCTTGGTTTTTAAATGTTTCACAAATTGCTATAAAAAAGAACACTGAAAACTCAGTGAAAAAAACACTTTCTGCCAGGAATGTCTTGGAAGAAGATATTCTAGAATATCTAATACAACATGATTCTGAGTGCAGCTAGGAAAGCGAGTGAAAAAAGATGCTGCCATAGTAGATGTCATCTGCTTATAAATGTTTTCTCTTCTTCGTATTTTCAAAGTCTAACTAAGTTTCAAACATATATTCAAGGGATCAGATTAGTAGCATAATCAAATTTCTCCCTAGGATGGCCTTGAGGAGCCCACCTTCTCTATTTATTATCACACAGTTTTAACAGTGAAGAATGCAGGTTTCTGATAATTCTCATTTTCCATATGTTGCTAAAATATAGCTGTGACTAGCAGATGTGCAAAGCAGTAGAGAAGAAGAAAATAATACATTTACTCTGTGTTCAGCAATAATTAAACTGTTGCGTTAAAATTTCAAGCATAGTGGAAGAATGTTCAATTACATTGAATAATTATGTTTCTGTTTGTTTTAAATGAAATTCTGACCTATAAGACTCTTTCTTTAAAACCACCAGACTACATACCTATTATTCTGGACCTTAACAATTTGAAACACACCCTTTAGACTCTCCTGATACCAGGTCACTGACGAATATAGGGCTATGATAGCTGACATCCATTCTCCAGTTAGAAGCTGTTATGATTACTGTGTTTACTCTTTATGCAGGATTCCACCCCTTTCAACGTAGATCTGATCACTGAAAGCAAAGATGGTTTGTGGCTATCCACATTATCAGTGCAATAAAGACCCCCAGGTGTAAGGGTAAGGTCAAAGAATGAGGACATCCACAAGAAGAGTCATAGCAAGTTGAGAATAATACCACATTTATCGTAAATTATGCCCTTCCCAGCAAATCCCCAAATACATTTAAATTTAACAGAGACAGCATTAATTAGATTCAATTAGTGATATCAGAAAGTTGGAAGTAATGTTGAAAAACCCTAACACTATAAAAGTTTCATTTACATCATATTCTACTCTGATCCAAAACATTTAACATATAAAATAGACAAATTAGAAGAGACTAGTCCAATGATACCAAGACGTAGTATCTTCAAATAGAGGGGTTAACTATTTTACTAGTCATTAGGGCTACATTGTTCCACCTATTATGAGTCATAAAACCACACAAGAGATCTGTAAATCAGTGAAAAGGGTCCAAAATAGGTCCTTGATATTTTAACCTGGTTCCATAAGTGGCTGATCATTTTTAGTATAGTTTTAAGAATAAAATTAAAACAAACATTGTACGAGTTTCTTGGATGAAACTTCCCACCCACCCCCCCCCCCCCCCCCCCCGTGATTTTGTATGAAATGAGTTAACTTGAATATATTTGCTACTTTTCTTTAGAGCAGACAAAAACTTTCAGCCTACAGAGTCAGAAATCGCCCAGACTAAGGAAGCTCTGGTCAAAAACTGTCGACATCTGTTCACATAAACACTGTCACAATATATTGCCATTTTAAGGTCTGCCTTTGCAGGCTGTTCTACCTACGGAACTCCTTCTGCCCCTCCCCACACCCCCCGATCCTGTATCATTTCACATGCAAAACTGGAGCATGGTAAATACAGACTTTTTTCCCAGAAACAATAGTTAGGGCTATTACATGTGAAGCAGAAATTGAGAGGTGGTTAGGCTAGCTACAGGAGTCCACTTTTCCAAATGTAAAGGACCAGACCCTCAGTGCTGTAATCAGGATGGCCTCTTCACTTTTGAAGGATGCAGATTTACAGTGTCTGAGGATTTGGCATAATGCCGTCTTTTTCTTGGAATTCTGGTAAGAATCCACTGTTATGGGATTTGGCCCACCCAGTAGAAAGGTAACTTCACAAGATAACAAAGTGAATGCAGATGGGAGAAAAGAGAAGGAGCATCCACCCCTGTGTCCCTTGCTGAGGGTTCAGGTGCATTTGCAGATCTACATTTGAATGCAAGGACTGCAGATAAACCAACGGAGAAAAGTTCTAGACATGCCAAAATAGAGGAAAAGTGGTTGTGTTCACAGACTTCAACACTGGGAAAAGAACTTAGCAAGATATAGTGGGAAAATACATTTTATCCTTCAAAAAGAATATTCATAGCCTTGTTTGACTCCCATGTCATAGAAGTCTGGTGGGTTTCTGAATCTCCATGTATTAGTGAAACTCTTTTATTGACTAATCTCCTAAAGCATCAATGGGAAAAAATGACATTAAATGAACTTAAAGGTTATCGAATTCATAAAAAATCTTACACATGTGACATCAAGTGCACATCATACTTTATTTATTCCGTGTTTTGTAACACGCAAAGAATTTTCCTACCTGGCAGCTATACATTTTCCTATAATTGTATTAGGATAAGTGATGGATTAAACCCAAAAACCTATCTGGAAATTTGATCAGAATTTGCATCTTATATTACTTATAATGGCACAAATCTGAAGATACAGAACGCTTAAGAAATTCAGATTAAGTCTCATTAATGACTTTCCAAATCAGGACTTGTTTAGGCCTTGGGTTTTGGTGTGAATTCGGCCCCACATGAGAAGACTTTGGTAAGCAATTGCAGAATGGCTAGAGTGAAGCAAGAAACACAAAAAATGTTGAACTCCAAGTGCCTTGTATTGCTGCCCAAGGCATGGATATTGATCTGATCTAAAAGACGGGCTCGTGCAGCTGCTTGACAGAATCATACGATGGAATACAATGAACTGGCTGGTCTAAAATGGAAAGGTTAAACTGCCTTAACCCTGTTATCACATTCCACTGACATAAATCTTCTGTCTGATCCTGAAAGTTCACGGTAATGATAATTCCCTTTATCTAAATTGATTCTAGTATTAAAATATTGTGCTTCTTATAACTGTATTAAATTTTCTAATTCTAATTTTTTATCCAAAACTACAATATCTTCTTCTTTATTGCTTTTCTTTCTCAATTTATTTTACACTCATATGTGTATGTTTATAGTGAATAACCATATATGTTTCTGGATGATTACCTGTAGTCATCATTATTTTTATCCATCAGATTTCATTCTCACTGTAGTTTCTGTTCCTGGATGAATGAATATATACCTTGGAATGCATTTTCTTACTCTATCATAAAAATGCCTAACAAATGAAACAATGGCTAACAGATACACAGCAATCCGGATTTGCTCTTGTTTCTAACAGGAAGCAGGCAGAACACATACAGAATACTTTGGATGTGTCTTTCTGCAATAAATAGTAAAATATACATGACGATGTGTTGCGTGAATCTGACCCACATTCTCTTAGGAATATTTGGAATGACTATGTTATTGTGCCAAAGGTGAGCACAGAATTTGGGAAGGCATCTCTTCGATAAGCAGACCCTGTAGATTGGTTGCAGCTTGATTCTTTACCTTGTTCCAATGAAAACAAGAATTATATTTGTGCAGCCTTAAAAGGCAAGCTAGAGAATGATACCAAATGTTACAGCACATGTGTTGATTTGTTATGTTACATTTCAGCTGTTAGTTATGCTAATGGAACAGTTTCACATATTTCGTTTTGATGTATTTACTTTTTGCCTGGTAACACTGATTGTATGATGTTCTGCTGTCACCACCAGGCCAGCACTGGAAATAAGTAAAAAGGACCTGGGCCATGCAACAACTGCGGAAAGAATATGAGCTGGTGTGAAATGAAACCAAATTGAAAACTATCATGGACCATTACCTAAGATTTGGCCTGCAACAAAATATATAGGAAAATGAAGACAATCTAGGTATGGTTAACTTATACACCTGTTGTGAGCAGTGTCCCTAACCACTGGCCTGGGCTGATAGGGGAGACAGTCAGCTTCAGGCCATAAGTAGAGCTGGAGAGGAAAACAGCTAAATAGAGTAGCAGTTTAAGTTAGCCAGTGTGTGACAGGAGGGAGCCTTGGCCCCTGCTTGGTGTTTCTGTACGAATAACACTCACTCAACTGATAATTCTGGACAAATGCGCAAAATTCTATCATTTGCCCAGTAAAACCTCCAACTAGGAAAAGAAGACAAATAGAAGGAAGTTCAGATACTCAGTAACATAAACCATACAAAGAGATTATTCTCCACTGCTCTCTATGATATTAATTTCAAAGACATGAAAGACATGTGAAGTAACTTTGCTTATTACAGCATATATTGAAATCCTCAGATACGATATACTCCTACACAAGGTTTGCAGAAGGAAAAGAGACCAAAGTTTCACAAAGTAATTTTTAAAGTTGTGAGTTCTTATGATATCACACTGCTGTAGCCTCCTTCCCTGGCAGTGTCAGACTATTCTGCAGCTGTTGACAGCATCAGCACGCAGGGCCTGTGATGAGCCAATTAACTTTTGGTTTATTCCCTGACTCACAGTGCATGCTCAATTAAGGGTGCTTGTTTATAGGAAATATCAGTTCCGCTTGACAGTAGGTGAGGGTCTAAAGACCAAACGGAAAGGATGACAACTGCAAAAAGAGCATATTGATGCCCTGACAATCGGAAAAAGCAGAACTGACCAGTGAAAGATTCATTTTCATGACTAAGGTCGTTATCTAAGGTCTGACTGTGAGACCTGCAATTCTAACTCACACAGGTCGAAGCAAAGGTACAGCTTAAATGAGATGATTGAGAAAAATATTATCTCTGATCTTAACACTAAGCAGACAGTTTCCAAATATGACACAGAGTAGTAAAGGGAAGATTAGGTAAACTGAGTATAATAGATAAAACTGGAGCAGGCAGCATAGCCTAGAAATCAAACTATACATGTTTAACATTTAAATCAAGAAATACCATGGAAACAATCCAGAGAGCTTCTCCTAATGTCCGCAATCCAGATTTACTTTGGTGTGGGTTCTCAAGGTTTGGAAACTTTTCTACTTTCTATCTTCTTTTCAGTCATTACACTGAACAAATGTATTTTTGAAGGAATGAACAAGTGTATTTGTGAAGGGAAAACATGTTATTTACAACTTACTTGAGCTTGTTTGCAGATTTTGAAAGGATGAAGAGTTTTTTGGTAGAAAAGCTGATGATATGCTTGTAGGTCAAACCAAAAGTACGCACTGTTCTTCCACAACTACAGATGAAAAATATTGTAAGTTATTGCTCCCCAAATATCACAGCTTTATAAAAGGTTCGCTTTCCAATGCAAGTAATTATTTAGCTCCTTGGGGTCACCATAAATCAAGCTCAATCTAAGATGGATTTAATCTTCTGATGTATATTGGCAGAAGGACAGCATATTTAATGGTATCATCACTGTGATATTATATCTTCTATTGTATCCTTTATGCATAATTGGCCATTATAATTGTTAACATTGTAGTTAACATTTGAAGAGTAACCACATTTCAGTGGCATAAAGCCAGCACTAAAGAAGAAATGCTGATAATGGACATGCAAAATCTGTACCCTGGTGAAATAACATTTTGCAGCACTAACCAAAACAATTAAATATAGTGTACTTGACGTATGTTACTGGGACTATCATTACATTTTTATTACATGCATTTCTGAGGCACAGTGTGCTGGCCTCATTTCATAAATTCAAACAAACATCAAAAGTTATTTCAGAAGGAGGGGTCTTTCCCCAGGTCCTGTCTTTTAATCATGTGCTTGTGGGGTTTGGATCTTAAAAATACCCTGAAAACCCTATCACTGGACAATAAAGGTAGTGTCCCAAAAAGATAGGGGCAGGGAACTTTGTTCCAGAAACTGTAGGCTGCCAGACCTGGCGTATGAGTGAGATAAGCTCCAGAGTTGTAGTCGAAACTTAAGGAAATAATTTTCAAAGGAGTCTGGCACCTGCAGAGGCTAGAGGCCATGTGGGTAGGTGCTTACCTCTGATGAAAAAATAAGTTACTTTTATGTAGATTTCTATCTATACACATCTAACAGTTTTAGATGAAGGTATTCTTCCTGAGGGACTGTAGTGAGAGGACAAGGGGTAACAGGTTCAAACTTAAACAGGGGAAGTTTAGATTGGATATGAGGAAGAAGCTCTTTACTGTATGGGTGGTGAGGCACTGGAATGGGTTGCCCTGGGAAGTTGTGAATGCTCCATCGCTGGCGGTGTTCAAGGCTGGATTGGACATAGCCTTGGGTGGCATGGTTTAGTGGGAGGTGTCCCTGCCCCTGGCAGGGGGGTTGGAACTAGATGATCTTAAGGTCCTTTCCAATCCTAACTATTCTATGATTGTATGATTCTATTCAGCTTTAGAAACACTGGCTCTTGCCTTCTGGTAGCCAAAGGCATTTTGAGCTACTGTTGCTGGATTATGGGTTGTGCCAGCAGTGAAACAGATGTCCATCTTGATTGCACTCAGATCTCCCCTAAAGACTCAATTTTTCTGCAAAGCCACTGAACAGACTCAGATTCATAACTTATTCCAACCAATCCTCAATTTACACCCAGCAATGAATGATGGATCTGCTGACTACAGAGAAGAAATAGTGTTATGTTTCCCAGAAATCCAAGAAGCTTCATGGAAGCAGAAGAACGTTTTTAAAACATTGGAGATTTTAGACATCAGTAACCTAACAAGTAAGAAGGAGGTATATTATCATGAGTAATAGCGTAGCAGATTTTCCATCTTCATAAAAAATGTTTTTGTGGGTTAAGACCTCATTTTTTCTGCCAAGTTAAAGGCTAGTTTTTAAAAACGATTAGTCTTTTTTTATCCCTGATGGTACAATCAGATTTCCAATCAGTCTGAGACAGTTAGGATCTGACAGCTTGGTTAAGACCTGTCATTAGTTTGAATATACACATGAACAGTTTATTGTTGTTGAGGGATTGAAGTCTCACAAGTAATTATTCATCCAGTCATCAATCTTTCTCCATTTTTTTTTTCAGTCTGGCTGCCCTCTATAACTTGGCATTCTGTCAATTGTAGACTAAATTATCACAGGGTAGGAAAATGCTCATACCTTATTCCCTGACTTCTCACAGAACTGTGTGAAGTAGTAGCCTGCCCTGTTGTCCAAATAAAGAGACTGCAGCATGCTTTCCATTCTTGATCCCCTTAAGACAGCACTGCTAGCAGCACTTTTCCCCTGGACAAATAAAATACAGTTATACAGCAAGAAATAAAGAGGTTTCATTTTTTTCAAATGTCAGTACATTGCAATGGAGAGCCATGCAGTGTGTTCAATTAGAATCTTCATCGCAATAAATTAGACTCCATTTTCTACTACACATGCAGTTGATCATAACTCTCCATACCTTTTCCCCACTAAACACTCACATCCAATGGAATAAGTCTGATGTTTGAATGCACACGGAGTAGCGAAATGGCCATAGTATCCTTTAGGTGGTTCTTCAATACTTGAAATGAAAAAGCAAACTCAGCCTTATTTCTGTCATTAACTCTTTAGCTCTGAATGCAGGGAATTCCAATGATACTAGACCGTATTACTTAGCTGTCAAAAGCTGACTGAGCTCAGGCTACTGTGTTTGGGATTAAGTTAACAGGTGGTTATTTGGTCAAGCCTCAAAACAGTTAACTATCATGGAACAAAGGATTTGTTTCGTGGGCTTACACACTGACATCAGCAACAAAATCATGAGCATTTAAGGCATAAGAAATCCATGCTCTTTAATCTGGCAAGCTCCTGAAGCATTAGAGGAAGGATATATCCTTTTTGACAATGCCCACAGAGAAGCTGGAGGAGGTTACGAAATAGTAAGTTTCTGATGATTACAAGAGAGAAACTTTTGCTGATTTCCTGTCTCTGATAGCAGAAATGGGAGCAGAGGAGTGTGGTGGCTGGCCACAAGCTTCTTTCCAAACAGTAACAGTGATGGAGAAGAGCAGGAGGAAGCCAGATTTCTGAAGCAGAGTAGGAAGATCCACCTCCCCAGTATGAAGTTGAACAATGAATTCCTGCATTCCCCTTTGCATCATGGCAAACTGGGGTACTGACTGCAGGTTCCAGTCTAGCCCTGTACATGTAAATGGACAGTATTTTCCTCTCTCAGCTAGAGGGAAACTTCGAATTATGAAGTTGTATAAAAACTAGTAGTTCGTGGTGTGAATATTTCCTGAATTTAAGATTCTAACTGCAAATGTCCCCTAATTGCAAAGACTAGCCTTTTCTTCTGTCAAAATTAACAAAGAAGTAAAATGATTGCAGTGAAGTAATAAAGTATGATTTTGATGTAAAAAACGAATTAATCATGTGCTCAAGTGATCAGCCAACTCCATGCATATGTAAACAAGCCCAGATTTCATAATATGGTGGGCTGTTCTAGTGAGACCATGGGTATCAACATCTCACTGAAACAGCAGGCTATTTCAAGACCATTCCACAAACATGAAAGGTTTCAAATATATGTTAAATTGCCAGATCTTGACATCTCATATGTTCAATTTGTCAGCATTTTAACAGTTATTGAGAACAGGCTCTTCTGTGTAGCCTGTGCCTCCTGAGGTTTGCTGGATTGAGGGCCTGCTTAGCAGGCAATAATTCAACAAAGAAAAGAGTGGATTACACAAGCAACAAAGAGAAATAGTACAAGTGAAGATTTTTCTCTTCAGAATTTTTATTATTTTAATGACTTTCTAGGACAGATTCAGTTTTCGCTGTAAGTCTGATATACTCTTCTAGGCAATTATTCTACTGAAGCATTTCTTCAGTGAGTTTTCCATAATAGCCTAGTGAACACATGGTCACCATGGAGAAGATCAACATTTTCTAGTGAAAATAAACCTCTGTATATGCCATGATTTCCTACCAGATAGGTGAAAGGTACCACACAGAAAATGCTGACATTCTAATTATACCTCTGCATAAGGCATTGAGATTCATATAATCAAAGCAATTTCTCCCCATCATTGACTACTTTCCCTTTAATACTAGAGAATAAAGTGTTTTAACCCATGATTCAAGACAACTAATATTTTTAAATAGTACTTACTTGGAGCAGCTCAGCATAGGTGTACTTTCTATGACCCTGGTATTTTGAGTCTTTGGTGTCATCCAAAGCTGAGTAATCAATCATGTCTCTGTTGGCCGACTTTGGCCTGGATCCACAAACAAACACAATTTTCAATACACACTTATGAAAGAACTAGGACTGCTTGTAAAATAAACAACTAAGAAGGGGCATGGAAAGAGGTAGAATGACATAGTGAATAGTAGAGGAAGAACTACATGTAGAGTTCAAACTTATAATAAATGTAAGAAATGTAGAGGACTACTTTTTCATGCAGCCCTGTGGAAATCACTGATACAGCATGTCTTTGAGGGCAAGCACTTGAGACAGGTTAAAAGAATATTAATGTATGCACAGAATATCAACTATTACACAAGTGAGGGTAAAACACTTGTGTTTGGAGAAATGAACCCTTCTGTGTGGTGGCACAAACAAATGAGAAACTAATCAGCCAGGGAGGAATTCTCCATGCGTGCAATCTGTACCATAACTGTGCTTCCCCAAGCAGATTATTATATTAAAGAAAAATACTCATTAAAACAGTAGGATCTAAAAGCCTTTCATAAGTATTTGAGGTAAACTGGTATGAAGAAAGAAGTACAAGGGACTTCTGTACTTACCACTTTCTACTGGTAGAAATGTCTTCCCTTTGGGGGCTCTGTCTTGATGGTAGGGTAGGTGATAATCTTGATGATTTCTTCAAAGAGAAATTTGGCGTAGGTGGTTTTGATGAAGTTGTTGGTGAGCTTGTTCTACTTTTCTAAAAGACATAACAGAAAAATAAGACAATTCTGATTATTTTTCCACCTTTGTGTTTTCTTAACATGTTCTTATTAACTACTCAAAAATATTCAAGAGTTTTCAGGTCTATTTTTCCTTGTCAATCACAGTATGTAAAACTGCAAATTGCAAAAAGCTTCTCTGAATATTTTGCAAGATTTGTCAGCTCATCGTAATAACCACTATGGCTTTAAAATTGTATTTTTAACAGGTAGAAGTTACAGCAGATGTCAGGTGAAAAGCACATGAACATATTTTGTGAATCCTTACTAGGATTACCTTAAGTAGCTCACTGAAAAACAGATACAGTCACTCGGGGAGGGGAGGGGAGAAGAGGGGAGAGGAGAGGAGGGGAGGGGAGGGGAGGAGAGGAGAGAAGGAGAGAAGAGGACGGAGAGGAGAGGAGAGGAGAGGAGAGGAGAGGAGAGGAGAGGAGAGGAGAGGAGAGGAGAGGAGAGGAGAGGAGAGGAGAGGAGAGGAGAGGAGAGGAGAGGAGAGGAGAGGAGAGGAGAGGAGAGGAGAGGAGAGGAAAAGCAGCAAGAAACGGTTCATCATCTGATTCTGTGAGATGCATGGGTGCCAGGTTGTTGTTTTCTTCAAGTGCTGAACTCAACAGGGGCTGGAAAACCTGCAGAGTTAGGATCCTGTCTGCCTAACCTACAGCTAGTCCTGTGTCATTAGCGCACCTTGTGAAGCCAGAACTGGTCTCTGTAAGAGGCAGCTGCGTCTGGCTCCCATTCCTGCTGTGATCAGCAGAAATCTGTCTCCTGAGCCCAGCTTCTTCTGAACAGGGAATCTGTCCCACTGCTTTTCCTCCACTATCTCTATGAATTTGCTTTCTAAAAAATAAAATTGTAGTCTGAAACTATCCAACTCAAAGTAACAGATGTGTTTATGAGCAGATCTATGGCATACTCCATCCAGTTCTTGATACTGGAACCCCAGACCTGAGTCACATTCTCCAGGTACATTCTGTCCTGAGCCTTGATACTGTGTTGCTGAAAATCGAGAGCTTTCATTCCAGTTATGTCTCAAATTCAGGCTTTCAAGGAAGAGTGGCCACTGAAGTGGCCACGTGCAAGTGACACACTACAAAAAGGTCTGCATTGTGTATCCTATGACCCTTGATAGAAGCCAAAATCATGTGTAGCTGTCTGAAGGATTCAGGAAACAGAAGATGAGAACTGTGCCCTTTTTACAAACATGATGGGTAAATTCAGGGTAACTGCAGTGAAGTAAGAATTAATCTGGATTAAGATAAAGATGGTTGAAGGGCATAATCTGTGCCAATGGATACTTAATTTTATATATCAATCCAAAGACTTATGAAATAACCAGGATGTAACTGAGAAGATAATTTGACTCATTTTATAGCATCCTGTTGCATAAGGTATAGTAAAATAATGTTGCATTTTTATATACAACAACCTGCCACAGACCAGCTTGCTAAATCTTGACTTCATAAGAATCCAGTACCATATTCTTATTCCATTGAATTCAAGGACTTTTATCATTATTTTTGATGGGACAAGGCTTTGTTTTTCAATTTTGTGATCCTACCTACCTGAGAAAGGGAAGGTGGTATCTTGGGCATGCATGACTTAAGTGTCAATGGCAGCAATGATACTATATGTGGAAAAGGATCAATGTCCACCCTTGGTCTCTGTTGGCATGTGTGCCACATCTTCAGTTTTGCACTGGCCGTTTCTATTGCTGTTGAACGAGTGACGCAAAATCTGGGACCCCTAGAGGGGAAACAAAACAAAACAAAACAAAACAAAGCAAAAAACAACACAAAACAAAACACAAATCTAAAAAGTAGAACTTTCACAAAACATTAAATAGTGGGCTATTTGGCTTCTTTCCCCTCCCCCATGATGGTGTTTACTGTATCAAAATATGGAGCTATGTGCGCCTAAATCTAAAAAGCACTTAATGTTAAAGATATGTTTAGACATTGCACTCTTCCAAATCTAAAACCAAGCCACACATAAATAAACTTAGGTTGCGAATTCTGCACCATTACATAGTTGCCTTTGTGTGAGTCTGCAGCAGGATATGCCACATCCATCCTACAGCAAATAATAGGGAAAGATTGTAGGTCATAGGACATATACCATAACTCTCATGAGGCTCCACAGCAAAGTTCACAATTGCAGGTACTTGTTTATGTCTGCAATTTGTTGATCCCCCTTGGGGAGGAGAGAATATGTCGAAAAATTCATCGTATGTTTTGGAAACAGGTTAAAATTTGTATCCTTGCTTAAGCTGTCAATAATGTAAAAGGCATTTTGTATGACAGACATTGAACAGTAAAGTCTCAGGGTCAAATTCCACATAGATGTATGCACGGAGCATCCTCAGAAACTTGAGAAGGGCAGTATGGGGAATGTCTTAGGACAGAATTAACCTTCTATGCCTGGAGAGGTTTCTCTAACCTGCAGCCTAAAGTTTACTTGAATGGTATCCAAGATGGTTATACACAAAGTAGCTCAGACGCTTTGGCAGTAAAATAACAAGGGCTCAGTAAGGCAGATCCACCTGACTTGTCAGCAAATTGCAGTGTAGTTTAGGATCAACTAAAAATTCAGATGCAACATCTGCTAGTATTTATGATGACATTGCTCCCACTAATTGCCATGGGATAAGTGAAGTGAAATAAACCTAATAAGCTTATCGAAGAAAAGGAAAATTTGATAAACAATAGAATCTTAGTTCATGTTCACTTTTTCATACCAGTAAAGAAGTAGAGGTTTCACTATTTCAGGCTGAATCCGTCTTAAATGCTTTACATTCCACTGATCTCCATGCATCAGATTAAGTCTGAGTAACACTTCCGAACTGAGGAAGTAGTCTCCACTGCTCAAAAGATACAGTTTCTTCATCTTATTGAGTTGCCTTGAGTCAACAAAAATAGTCATTTAAGCATGTATCAGATGCTATACAGAACCAAGTACAGTTCACCCTACTGGTTAAACTGCTGTCATGCAAAATGTTTTTAATTTAAAATGGCAGAAGCAAAAAAAAAAAATTCCACAAATTAGAGGCAAGTTGTGCGCAAAGTGTACAGTGCTTTAGAATAGACAATCTGAATTCCACAGAGCCATTCATTAAAGCAGTTTGTCATACTGAATGCCCCACTTGTGAATTTCAGTTTTGTTTTGTTTTGTTTTGTTTTTTTTATTGTCACCTGTTTTCCAGGTTTCTTTCTAAACAATGCCATAATATTATGGTAATTCTGACTTCATGTAAGCTTTGCAAACATGACTGCAAAAACAGTTTTATCAGCTTCAACAGAGTCATTCCTAACTTGTTATGACACTCATGATTACTTTAATTGTGTCTGTACTGGGGAGGGACTCTTCATTAGGGACTGTAGTGAGAGGACAAGGGGTAACAGTTTCAAACTTAAACAGGGGAAGTTTAGATTGGATATGAGGAAGAAACTCTTTACTGTAAGGGTGGTGAGGCACTGGAATGGGTTGCCCAGGGAAGTTGTGAATGCTCCATCGCTGGCGGTGTTCAAGGCTGGATTGGACATAGCCTTGGGTGGCATGGTTTAGTGGGAGGTGTCCCTGCCCCTGGCAGGGGGGTTGGAACTAGATGATCTTAAGGTCCTTTCCAAACCTAACTATTCTATGATTCTATGATTCTATTTAAACATTACAAGTTATTCTGAAATCTCAAAACCTGCATTAATCTAGCTGTCTTACAAGCATTAAAACAATGGGAATAACCATTAAATAATGAGAAGTACCTTTGCTGCCTTGTAGTGCTTTTGAGCACCTTTAGTCTTTCAATATCCATCCAGAGCCAGCAATACCTCTCCCCAAGTGTTCCTTTGATGAACTTCTTGAATCTCTCAAACTCATGTCTGTTGCCAGTATCAGAAGTCCTTTGACTAATACACCAGGCTTTACTGTCTGACCCACCACTTTCAGAACTTGAATTTAAGCTTACTTCTTCAGTGTCTTGCTCTCTTACATCTCTGCGGGAGTCCAAGACAGAAAATGAAGAACTTTGAGAAAGGAGTGACTCTGCAGTGCCATGGGCAAATTCATTATTTGATAGCTCATGTATAAATACTTCAGGCTGTTTGTGGAAATCCACATTACTGTGAATGTCAGCAGTTGGCTGGTGGGTCGGTTCTGAAGCAGGTTCCTTCATTACAAATTGGGTATAACCTGGTATGAATTCTCCTGGTGTCTGAATAGTTACGCTTTCCTGTTCATTTTTTTCTTTTGCTGCATTGTCCCATTTCGGGTCTACATAAACTCTTAACTGAGTGTGAGCTGGCTGTTCAGCAATGGCCACAGAAGAACCCTCCTCAGCCTCTCTGGATGTCTTCCTTAAAATGATGGCTTTTGCTTTCCTTGAAGGGTGAAGGAAACTCCATTGGTGGCCTTCCTTAGACAGGGAATCTGCTTCTGCATTAAATCAGAAAAGATCATTGAAGACTCTTGATTCAGGACTGTTCTCTCGCATTTCAACATTTCCAAGTTAAAAAATGCAAATATATTTTTATATTGTTCTACTGCAGAACAATCAGACCATGTCACACTGCAGAGCAGGGAATAGCAGAGGTGCTTCTGCTATTGCTATGTGTTTAGAAATTCAGCCCCATGACTCAGAAACTCATTCCCTGTTGAATTCCAGCAGAGCTGCAGAGTTCAGGAGTAACTTCCTCTGGAGTCAATTGTCTTGTTTACTCAGCTGAACAACCCAGCTCCTCAGCACTTGTTAAACCACCTTGTTGTGCTGCAAGGCCTGGTTTCTTCCTGAGCATTTGATCATAGTGTGATCAAAGTCACAGTATGTAGCAGGACTGATTTTTATTTAGGCCTGAGAAAGCTAGTAAGTGATAATTCTTGTCTACTTAAGTTGGGTATTGCAAAAGACTGAAGCATTGAGCAGCCCTCTGTCAGTTGGGTAAATTCTTGACATACATAGGATAACAAAATAAATGATTATGTCAAGGGCTCTGGAAACATTTAATAATCCTGCAGTCCAGTCTGCCACCCAGGAGTGGCTCATTTACATTTAAAAATGTTTTGTAACTAACAAGTTTATAACAGTGACTAGCCCTGGTTTTTTTGGTCTACACTTCTCTGTTTAATTCCTTTTTTCCCAGCCCCTCAGTGTCTCCATGCTATTAACCATGCCCCAGCATCCCAGTCTGCTGAGAAAGAAACTCACTGATTTAACTTGCTCAAATGCATTTTCTACTTCTGCCAGACTTTCAGCAAATCAAGTAGTTCTGGAGCATGTTAATAAAGATTACCTTGACTATACATACTGCTCAGCTAGGTTAATGCTGCTGTCACTGTACAAGTCAGTCCTATAAGACTGAGCAGAATAACTACAGGCATTATGAACAGCAGCAGAATCTAAGTGAAATAAAGAAAAAAAAAAGAAGTCATAATTCAGTTGTGGCTCTACAATATCTTCATATCAATCCAGCTTTTACACTATAGAATAGACTGAATCTTCTGTATTTCCCTAAAGCCAAGATGCAGACTATTGTATCACTACCGTAGGTAGGCAAAACATTGTCACTGGGGAGACTGCTACAACCTCTGAGTACATGTACTACATAAGGCTGCAAAAGAAAAGGGCTAAATCTCTCAGATCCACTGAATTCACATTTGTAGTGAAACCATCTAGGGTGGCCTGGTCAGTGAATGGCAATGGTAGTTAGACATTCTTTCCATCTTCCTCCAAAAAGAAGCTTCATCTAACTAGTGCTGGCCACTGTCACACTCAGACAATTGGATTAAAATGTTTTCACTTGACAAAGAAAAATTATAGCTTCTCAACACATTTCTGTGAAATTGAAACAGGAAGAATGTTTTCGCAGGACCTGAGGCAATTAGGGAGGGAGAAACACAGTTCTTGAATAATCAAAAAACAAGTGGCTCAGGGTTTTGCTCAAGACATTAATTGATGACCTTGATCCACTGAAGCAGTGAGCAATGAATTCAAACTGGATTGTCCAAGCAAATACCTTCAGCTATTAAACTCTTTCTAATTGCAGGCTGGCTCTGAGAAACTCAGCTGATGCCCTTTACTGCTTCCAGGGCCTGACTCTGGGTGAATACTGTGCCTGTAAAGAAATTCTGACAAAAATGCTGGATTTCCCAGGAAATAGGCATAAAGAAGAATAATAAGTGCAGCGAAAATGAAAGTGTATGTTCTAAAATAATTTTTTTAGATGTAAAATATTAACTGAGGCAAAATGCTGTTGACTGCAAGACAGCTTCAGGCAAAGAGGACAGAGGCTTTCCATAGGCCTACGCCCAGCCTACTGCAATACAGAGTTACATAAATGCTCTGCGAGAATGGTGCATGCATGACCTCTCTACTCAAAGCACTGCAAAAATTAGTGGTGAAGTCATGAGCTGCAAACAAAAGCAGCTTCAATAACTTCATTAATGCATCAGCATGGGTGATCCTCATAGGTTTGAGGAAGAAGACAGACTTCTGGAGTTACCATGTCTTCCAATTTTCCATCCAGCTGTTAAACACCAAGGTCCCATCAGAACAAGCCTCAGAGTGGAATGACAGCTTTTCCCCCCAAGAACTGGGGCCAAAGGGCTCCAAACATAAGCTGAGACTTCCCTGTTCATCTTGCTACTGCCTGCCTAACAGAAGCAAGGTTAACAGATATGCCCATAATGTCCCTAACCTGCAATCAGGCATGTCCATAATTCATCCCTATGTTCTCTCACAGTACCTTTGAAACCTGCTGAACAATTTCAGTTGAATTTGACAGGTGTGTCACAATAACATTCTATAGGATTCATAAAAATTGGCAGCCAAAAGGCATTTAAAAGTGCCCCTCATAAATACACTAAGAAGATGGCTGCAACACAAACCATACAATATCAAATACCCAAAGAATATAGACAAGAAGGTAGGGATAGGGGAGGTTGGAACTAGATGGTCTTTAAGGTCCCTTCCAACCTAAACCATTCTATGATTCTATGAAGAAAGTTTTTCAAAACATATCAAATGGAAAAACAAACAAAAAATCAGCTGAAACTTACAGATATCTATGAGACAGAAATATGTAAGAAAAGAGGCTTCTACTATCACAAAATTTCTTGGTTTCTAGTTCAAAATTTCATTTAATGTTGTGGCTGTGGAAACAAACCCCTGTCTGAAGCCTAAGATATCATGTGATACTCAAAAGATAACGAGTTAGCAGCAATTTCTTGGAATGCCTTTTCTTTCCACCTAGTCAGTTCTGTTATAAATACTATGGCTGAACCTCTGTTACTTACCCAGAAGATTATCTTTTTCACTTAGTGTATCGTCTCTTTCATGCTGTCCAGGCAAACACGGAATTTGACTAGAAGCTACAGGATGTGAGAATGAATCTGTAGTTTTCATTAATTCACTTCCTTTTGCCAATGTAAAACAATCCTTTGTCTGAGAAACCATAGCCTAGGAAAAGAAATGCCATAGAACAATTCAAATTTTTCTCTTTATTGCAGTGTTTCTGAGAGCAGAGCTTACTATCTGTAATCATTTTGTGCGGTCTGTGTAGGTTTCTGTAACGATAGTCCCCAGTGGAGAGAGCTGTATGACAGTAGCTGAGCATACTTGTAACACAGCTTGTGTTTTAGCTGTATTACAAACCAACAACCTTCATCTGCAGTACAAAGAGCTTTGAAAAGAAGGGATATTCAGAGAATCAGATATCCAATAAAATTGTGACCTCAGTTACAATATTTTTACCCAAAGCATTCAATATATCTTGAGGCTATATCCACTAAACATGTTGATTTTACCTCACCAAGCGATATATAGAACTTCCTCATAGTCATTGAAGTGTCATCCTCCTCAGAAGGAGGAGGATTTCGGTCTTGCTTCCTTATCCAGGGGTAGTAGTCACTATCGATAATGAAATTAATGCCAGTCTTGCTCCATTCTACCTGTGATATCAATTTAGCTAGCCTGAAATTAAATGTTGAGACAAGAAAATAGTTAATTTCAGCTTTTAATCAGAGAAAAAGTTGAGGGTTTTTTCCCCAGAATAGGCAATAAAACCCATGACCAATCTAAAAATAAATTGTCACAGAGAAGGTCATGATCAGCAGATTGTATTATTGATCATATTATTTCACAGATCATATTATTTCACCCTTATTATGCCACACTTGTAAATACCAGTACTGCTATTCCATAGTTCACCATCTTTACAGATGGTGGCCTGCTTTGCATTATCCATCTTTACCCGTAAAACTGATTTCTGTCAGGATGCTCCTGCATGTATCTATGCAGTCCCAAGCCCTGTCAAGAAGCCCTCAAATATTTTGATCATTAAAATGGAACTACTGTCCCAGATTGCAGAAGTCTGGTATCATCACCAGACACTACACTTCCTGATACAAACAATCTTCCAGCAGCGATGCCACAGCAGTGATCATACTAATTAAACTCTCAGATGATAACTGACAGCTGGCGCTATCATGTTCAACTGGTGGATGTCTGAGGACATCATAGGACTGAAGAGCCCTCCAGTGCTATCTTGTGTTAGTGTGAACCTCAGGATGTTCAGAAAAGGCAATTTTAGAACCAGACGTCAATAATGTGGGTGTTCCGGGCTCAAGAACTGGGGCAAAATTTAGCTAAGTTAGAAAACAGTGCAAAACAAACCAAGATGCATGTGAAGGGAAAACAAAGCCTATGCCTGAGCCTACGACCATGAGTGAATGCCCAGGTTCATTTGTCCTCACTATTTGAAGGCAAATAGGATTTCATTCTAGGGTTGGGGTATCTTCATCTATAAATGCAAGTTTCCCTTTTAGCATCTCAGTTTATCTTGATCTAGACACAACCTTGAGGGATGTAGAGGCAGATCCTCAAAAAAAGCATACATGAAGAACATCTTCTGAAAGGATATCTGGGAAAACATAGGAAGTGGATAACAGTGCATCATCCAACTATGCCACAGCATCCCACAGAGAACTTTGCAAAAGGAAGTCTGACAGTGGGTCCCACAGTCACAAAGCTAGTAATTGAAATAAAAAGGACTGGCTTATGTTTTTCTAACTAGAGTTAATGGCTTCATAACTTCCACTTATATGGTTTATATATTGATCAGAGAAAGATGCATTGCTACCATGATATCTCTGTGGAATGCAGATACAGAAACCAGGTCAAGGAAAATTACAAAATAATGAGTGAAGAAAAGCCACTGATTTTACTTTTTCCAGGTCACTAAAATACTAAAATTAAACAAACAGTCCTAGAGGTGGGAGAAAATACACTAAGAGTACTGTCAAGATGAATTAAACAGAAGAGAAAAAATACACAGTTTTAAAACTGAAAGCATAAAAGATTGCAATACCTGTATTCGAAGTAACAGTCGCTTTCAAGAAATGCTGGAAGCCTTTCTTTCTTAATCCACTGAATTGCTTGTTCTTGATCAAGGCACTATTAAAAAAATAATGCCAAAGATTTGCAGTTTTCTTGACTCTCTTGCTTTGTTTACCATGGAACTGATTCTCCGCAACCCCCTTTTATATACATATTGTCTCAGGAAAAAAAATGTGAGTGAACATCATCACTGTTATACAGTTTAGCCTTAATCATGCTGGGACAATTGAGTTAATTTACTTTCTTATCAACAGCTAAAACAGTGTAAAACTGATTTCATCTATAAGAGTACAATTTTTTTAACAAATCATGGATTTTTTTTTCAGAAATAATATGTGCATTGATCATGCTTTTACTGTACTATTCCAAATGCAAAATATATGTTCATAATTTTTTTGCAATAGGAAACAGTTAATTTTTCTGACCTCATCACATTTTATAAAAAACCACTATTTTTCCTCAAGAATCTGAAGACTAAGAAACCCTTAAATTAAATTAGACTCTGAGAATTAGAGAGCTCTAGACATTTAAAAAAAAATCAAACAAATAAAAAGCCTATCACTTATCACGATTCTCACTTTTATGTCAGAGCTTTGCAGGACTGCATTGCAGGAAGTAACACTTATGATGGAAAGCTAAGTATGCTGTGAGTAGGACCATAACAGATTTCTACTTAGGCAGTCCAAGCATCAGTGCCTCATCAAAGCAGAAAGGGACGTGCCTCCAAAGAACGGCCTGGGGGGTGAAATGGATGTGTCGAACAGTGAGCAACACAGAGCCAGCTAACAAAACCAACGATGCCTAAGAACTTAAGAGAGCAAGATCTCTAACTATGAGTCGCAGTGATCCATAGCTGTTTTCCTTAAAAATGACACACAACACACTTCAATATTTTTTTAAGAGCGTACTTTTTCCATTCTTAGGGGATGAGCTGTGTTATTTATCTGAGGTGCATTTTTCATTTTAGTGAAAGTGAGACTGATGGTTTGGAAGAATGCTGTAACTCTCCTTCTCAGTAAAAACAGGTGAAGCTGGGGCAAAGATGGATGCTACCTGGTATATCAAATAATCACTTGTGTAGATTACATTTTAAACTTTCTTTCCATGAGCTAATATTCCATTAGTGACAAGGGTTATTCTGCCTCATATATATCTGTAGGGGATTAAAAAAATCTGAATTACTCAGAAAGTGGGTGGTTTCATTTAGAGAGAAGAAAATATTTCAAAATATGGAAAGCTTATGTTGGCAGTGGCTCATGCACTGTAATTTGTGGAGATGGAGACTAATTAGTCCCAACCACAGTGTATGCCTCTCTCTGGTAACTGACAAGCTTTTTTGAAATACAGAAGATTGTCTCTTTATTTTGGTATGTAATATTTATGTATTTACTGAATAACAGCCCAGTTTTTTATCTCAGTGATTCATAACATGTTCATGTCTGTACATGGCTGGTACACAAAATTATATATACTATCAGAATGAAAGAATCTGCTCTTTCCTCTTCCCCCAGAGAAAGATGCTGCATTTAATCTGTTGGGGTTTGTTACCTTGGTTAGCTTCCTTACTCAGTCAGCCTTAGGCCTTGCTGGGACCCAATCCAGCAAAGCTTTTAGCACGTGTTTAAGTTTAAGCATGTGTTTAACTTCCCTTGATTAAAGTTAAACACATACTTAAGTGCTTTGCTGAACTGGGGTTTCTCTGAAGTAAGGTATGCAGGATGCCAGCCAGTTTCTTTCCGTAGTTGTGATCATTCTACCCAGCTCAGCAGGTTTTTTTCTTGATATATATTACACCAGGTTGATTTTGGCTGTTGATAAGAAGGTATTTACCTCCATATCAGTAATTTGTAAGTGTGCATGAGCACATGCAGAGAAGTTTTGCTTATCTGTAAATTTGTAACAGTCTAAGAGGGAAGTAAAATACAGACAAAAATACCAGTAGGTATATTTCTTAGGTAACATTTGTTTAAATTCAAGCTGTAGCCTGAAAGGCCTACTAGGATTCTCCAACCATAGCTCATTTTCATAAGCAATGCCTGTGATGGCCTCTTGCTACTTTTTGTAGCAATGTAACACTCAAAGCAACTGTCAACCTCTTCAGTCAGCATGAAGAAACTCAAAGGAAAAAAAATAACATCAGCCAATGACTGAAAGATCAAATCCTATTTGAGTTGAACTGAACTACAGGGTGCAGTTGGTCTGGGATGACTTCTGATTCAGTCATAGTGTAGCACAATGAATGAATTTGGCTTCTTTCACCTTGTGTAGTTGCAGTAACAATTTTTGGTATGCTGTTTTGCAGGCCATTTTGTTCCAGCTCAGCCTTGAGATGCCAAGGCATCATCAACTGGGTGAGGAATGTACGTTACTTACCCAGTAAAGGAGTCAAAAATAAGAAAAAACATCACCCTTTTCTCTGAAGGAGAAAGCATACTGAGGCATACCACACCTCAAAAGACCACCATCTATGGAAAATGGGCTAGAGAAAGCAATGCACTCTTAAATAACAGGGGAGCCGTGTTGCTCCAAGCTACATGAAAGGTGTAAGCAATAGTGAAATGGCTTTGAATTTGTCAAGAAAGGTCATCCCCAGTTGCAGTGATGTAACATTATCCCACAGAGTGTTAGGCACACTTGCACAAGCACACAATGTTTCCTCAGTTTAATCCTGAGAGCAAGTATAAAATCAAGAATAGTTCTTCGGGTTTTGTGCTCTCAAGCAAAATACTTGTGAAAATAGTTAACATGGTAGAGATGCCTGTGAGCCTTGTTCTGTTGTAGCATTTTTTAGGTCTAGATGCAGAATTGCAATCTCACATTATTATCACTTTGTTAAACATCTTTGCCTTTTGACCTCTCTCAACACTGTTTTCTTTTATGAAAATAATTAAGCTTATACTAGGCAAAATAGCAGTTTGCTACAACTCCCTGATTTTCTCTCAGCTTTCCAGGTACAACATAATTTAGAGCAGCCACTTCTAAAAATACAGCAAGACCTTAGCCTGGCTTTGAATGAAACGAACTGAAGTCACAGCAGTCACACCAGTGCAAAGCAAGCAAGGAAAAAATAAACCAAGTATCCTGGTGAAATGTTTTTTCTCCTCAAAAGCTGTTGTCTAAAGGTAAAGTCCCACAACTAATTATACTGTCTTGTATTCTTTCAGGTGCGTATGGTGCTTCAACTTCTGATTTTAACCTGCATAATTTGGTGCTGAAGAAAGTACTGAAAGTAAACAGGTAAGAATACCAAAATTTATGTCTGAGCAAGTCAAAAACAAGATATTTTTTCTAAAATCCAACCTATCTTTCCATTAATTTTGCTTTCTGGTTGCCAAAGATTATTTTCTCTGGCCATTTCAATTGATGGTAACCATGTAAAGCCTTTGGGAATTAATAGAAGAGAGACTTATGTGTTGCCAGACCACAGATGAGCTCATAGCCACACAAGGAAATTAATTAATAAGGAAAGACTGAGATGCATTAGTTTCAGTCAATTTGCACATTCCAGGGATCACTAGTAAAGTAACTGTTGTCATAATATTTTTTCTTTTAGTATTAAAAAGTATTCAGACCACACAACTAAATCCTGCCCTACGGAATCTTCAAAATTCTGTGCTACAGGATGTACATCTGAAATTCCATTCACTTGTCTGCTAGACACATGTGCATTGCAGGGCATAATTTGGCCCATCATTATGTTTTCCTAACATAAATTAACATTTTTCCCAAGCTACCAAGCCAAAAACAACAAAAACTACTGCCAGTATCTCTACAGTAAGATCTAAATATAAACTCAGGGGCTATAAGATGCTTACCATAGTGTTGTAATTTGCATCAATACTGAAGGTTGGAGAAGCACTGCGCATTTTGGAGAGCTGCCCATCATTCTTTGCTTTCTTTAGAACATCATAAATGGGCTTTGGAGGTTTCTGATCATGTAGACTTTTTTTCAGCTGGTTTTCCAGGAATTTTGGGGCATCGTTAACAACTTCAAAAACTCCAAAGTCAGAGTTAAACTTAACTGGTTGGGCAAAAGTCTGCAAAAAAAATTTTTGAAAGTTTATAACATTGTAATAAGGGAACTTTTTAATGTAAGAAAGTTACTTTTTATAACATAGGAGCATCCTACAGGAAGCAACCTGATATTATGAGGTTTCCTTCTCTTGCATGCAGTAGCTTATGTTCAGGGTCTGGAATAGTAATTTTTTCTGTATTCTTGTTCTTCAGTCTCTTTGCTGTATAGTTTTCCAAAGCATTCTTACTTTTTATCTCAGCTATGCTTAACTGTGAAGAATTTTAATTCATTCTAGATCACAGACTATTTTTTTTCACATGCAAATAATAGGCCCAGTACACAGATGTCTGGAATATATCATTCACAGTGACTTTAGTAACTGTTCAGCAGCGGACTACTTACCTACAGGATCAGATCTCCCGTGCTATTCTCCCATTCATTACCACAAACAATCAAGGCTTGAAAAGATTAGCAATGAAGCTGACCTTTTAAATGAGATGCACTTGAAGAGGATGAAACCGAATATTTCCATATGTAGGAATGGCTTTTCACCATATTGTTACTTGTAAGTCAGACACCTACCAGAACCTATGGTTTGTAGTAAGTTATTATACATCACAAGTGCACATATTGTCTGACACGAGGTAGACTAAACTTCAACTTCTGCTATATAACTGTGACTTCTGTCAACTCCAAAAAAAAAAACACAACCCACTGTGTGAGTACACATTAAACCAGAGTCATCTTTCATCTTTCAAGCTCTTGTATTAGGTATTTCCCTGAAAGACTATCTTTCAAATGCTCTTCCTTGAAATGAAGAGGGAAAATATGGATGGATTTTACAAGTAACATGGGATACCCAAGACGTTGTGAATATGAGATGATATACAAGCAGAGCATATAAGCATCTCCACACAGAACTGGAAGACAAGAAGGCACATTGAACTTAAGAACTGAAGAAAATCCTTGTCATATCCAGACCTCGTGCCAAAATTCTTTTTGGCTTCATTCCAGACAGGATCCCACCTGGTGTTTGTACAGTTGTTGTTCCCCTGCACTTAATAAGATTATTTTATTTTTTCAAGCACTGTGTTTTTCATTTCCTTGAACTTTTTATATATCACATATATAAAAACATTGACATAATTCATATACATACTATAGATGCTGAATACACGCTACATATAATATAGAAATATATTACAGACAATTTTATTCTTCTCCACACCTATAGAAGTCCAATGTAACCATGTCAGTGTCAGCTATTTTGCTGCTTCTGTTTGAAGCCCCCTTATTGATCAAAGTCTTGTACAGCAACACACAGGATCGAACCATGTGGCTGCAACATGTGGTTACAACATTCCCTACTTATCCCATAATGTCTCACTGTGGAGGCTCAGCCTGGCAAAACATGTTGCATGTGAAAGCTTTAAGTGCATGGTTACTGCCTATGACATTAGACTGTCACTGCTCAGAGCCATGCATTGAATTGCATTAGTCTATTTAGTTACCTAACTTTAGTTGAAATCGTGGCTTGGTTTTTGTTCTCTGACACCTTGTCCCTCTTTTAGCATTAATTTTCTCCAGCGTACTCTGCAGGTTTCAGTGTTTTTTCTCCAGATGTACTGAACAGCATTTTAAAGAGCCTTTTATGTGCAGTAGGTTTCTCTGTACTTCATTCAGACCTCCTCCCAGTTTGCTATGTGTACATTTCATTTACTTTCAAACCTAATTTAAGCTGCTAACAGCATTCATGTGACTAACTGTGCAACCTTAATAACCTCCAAATGTATTCTTCCCTATTTATTTTTTCATGTTTTTTAAAAAGAAACAGAAGTACACTAAGAAACGAGGTGTGTCAGTCTTTCAGGATTTGAAATTCTCTTGCTTGTGGAAAAAAGCAAACAAAGTACAAATTCCCAAATACAGGGCTGCATGACTAGATGTGATCAGATTATTTTAGTTCCATGTTGTTCACCTTTGAAAACTAAGCAACAACATTAGTTTATCACACACATGTATTTTTACTTTATCCTTCATAACTCACTCTAGATCTCACTTTTTCAGTATACATTCTAATTAACTAAACAGAAAATGCACAACAAATGTAGTGAAACAGATGCAAGTGACAATTTTTAAAATGTAAAGTGTGTTGCTATTTTAGGAGTCTGACTACAAATCCTTCGTAAGACAAATATACTAATGGAACAAAGAACATACACTGATAGGATAAGAAGATTAAGACTTCATACACTACATACTTGACTGAAAAAGGTGGCTCTAGTCCAGGCTTTTGGGGTTAGGACAAAGGTGTAGTTACCTATACCCAAGAACATAAAAGAGGCATTGGATACTTCTTGTATTAGGCAGAAAGTAGCCAGTAGATCCTATTTACTTAACACTAATAAGTCTGCATTTGGAATACTGCATCCGGTTTTGGGTTCCCAGTATAGGAGGAATGTTCACATATTCAAGTAAGTCCAGCAGAAGAGCTGGTCAGAGGCTGGAGCACTTTCTCTGTGAGGACAGGCTGAGGGAAGAGGGCTTATTTAGCCTGAAGAAGAGGCAGCTCTAGGAGGACCTAGCAACAATCTGAAAGTACTTACAAGACTGCTAAGAAAGAAGAACCAGGCTTTTCATGGACATACGTGGTGAGAGGACAGGTACCATGGTCATACACTGAAATAGAGATCTCAACTGGATATAAGAAAAAAGGTGTTTGTGCGTGAAATGATTAGGATTGGAACAGGCTGTCCAGAGAGACTATGAAATCAGTTGTTGAAGGCTTTCAAGATCAAAAGAAAGTACCAAGCAACCTGGTTTCAATACTAAAGCACTGTCTCTGCTTTGAGCAGGAAGCTGGACTACAGACCTCCCCAAAGCCCCTTCCAGCCTGAGTGACCTATGATTCTGTACAGATATAAAATTGTACCAGAGAGAGCATCTCATAAAGTGATCATATAAAAGCATTTTAGAATAGTTTGGAATAGTCTGCTTACTTAGGAAAACTAGAATGATAAATCAGAATGTCTTTATAAGCATAATAAAAGAAGAGGTAAGTCCTGACCTCCTTAACTCATCCCAACCACAAAAAAAATGATAATGTTATGACAAAAAAATCAAATGGAAGCAGGGGGGAAAAAAAAAGTGTGATTTCTTGTAGATAACATTTTCCCAGTTACAGTAGAGGAGGGAGGATCAGTCAGTCTGTTTCCCTTATGGTATGTGAAGAACTTTGGAGCAAAACACACAATCTAACCGTTCCCACACATTACAAGCCACAAAAAAAGCCCTGTTCCATACCCTGTAGTGAACTTAAAACCTTTTCCACAGAAGCCAAGAGCTGTAAAATCCTACAATGTTTCACAGGACAATAATGAGAGAGGTTTATAGCACCACCAATATTCCAGGTCATTGCAATAACGACGAATCTCTTCAGTGAAGATGCCTATGTCAATGAGTGGGTGATAACCTACAATAGGAAGTAAGGGGAAAAAGTCATCCGTGCCAATCTAATATACTAAGAAATATCTTTCTTACCCCACATTTGGCAAATGCTTTGGCTATTTACAGACAAGTAAAATACACGAAGCAAAGACTAAGGGTATCATTCTCTCTCTAGTTTGGGCCAATTTTTGATCCTTTGAAGACGGAAAGGGAAAACCCCAGAGACAAATTATACCTCAAGATGTTAAGAAAAAATAAATATGGTTTGGCAGGAGCCTTGAGGCTTGGGATTTATACATTTTCAATTTAACACAATAAATAGGATCAACAAGGACTTGAGAATGCCAACAAATAAGAGGTCTGCCGATTTTGCAAACTCTTTCACTCAGGCAATTCTCCCCTTGAACTCAGCACGAACAATGTAACTTAGTGTGGTAACCTCAGCTTCAGAAAAAATCTCCAAGCAAACAACAAAAAGCTGTTTCCAGATTGTAGTACAGCAATACTATCAAATAAATAAACCATTGCATGTACACTTTTGACAGCAAAGAAATTTAACTGTCAAATGCACATTGAATATGGCTTCAGCTGAAGAATAAATAGAATACATAGTTCTGAATCCTAGTTATACTCTTAACTGAAGGGAAGGCAAATTTCTCTCAGTCCTCCCAAAACAGAAACCAAAACAGCATCCATCACCAAGTTACCAGGATGTCAGGCACATAACTCTCACTGTTCTCTGCCTTAACAGTTTTCAGATATATTTAACTTCAGATACAGTTAACAAAGTGTAAATACATTCACTACATCTCACCCCAAGTAATGTAGTTAGATCCCAGGAGAAAAAGAATTACCACAGCTTCGCTGCCTCTTAGATTAAGGCCCTGAAAGAGTGGGAATTAATAGAGACCTCATCCAGGAGCTTTGCCAAAACTTCCTTAAGACAGGTATGTGTGTATTATAAATAAATGTCAGTGAGAGTCCAGACCAAAAGAGAATTTGAGTAGCTCTATGAAGTGTCTGGAAAATTCACACTGCACATGGTCAGTGGCAAATCTCCTATTGACTCTAATGAGTCCAGGATTTCCTTTCCATTGATGAGTAAGGCGCAGGTCACAGTTACATACCACAATCTAATTAACATTTTGAGTAAACCCACTATCAACAAGAAAAAAAGGAAAAAATGCTTCTTTGAATGTCAAAGATATCAAGCAAGTTCTAGTCCTGAGTCTCAACATAATATGCATGTGGGGCCTTATTCATGTAAAGCCTTTTTAAGGGAGGTTGCATTGGCACCTGCAGCCTCCCTTCACACACCTGGAAAAGACAAGAGGAAACTAATGAGCATGCACTGATGCTTTGAATTGATGCATTGATACATCGAATTAGTCACAGCCATCTTCAAAACAGAGAGGGGCCAGAACTATACAGCACAGTGGATTGCTTTTTGCTCTCTCCTCTTTCCATCTTTCGCTACTTTGTAGATCAGGGCTGTTTCTGGTCTTGGGAGCACCAGGTTTTCAGGATTATTCTGTTTTCAGAAAGACCAATTAGCTCAAACTTTATTACTTGGGCTTTAATTGTTTTCAGAATCATCACCTGCACCAAATCCTGGATCCTGACTACTCAGCAGAGAGCTTTTATAGAGAGAACAATTTCAAAAGAAGTAATCTTCAAATCTGAAGTTGATAAAACTGTGATCACTTGGTAGCTTTCTGCTGCAAGCAAAACCCACAGCCAGGGACTTGCCAGCAAGAGTGTCATCTCCGGAATATGATTCAACTGAGGTGCAGTTAGCACTTTTGTTGCTAGTGCAACTCCTTGAGGTTGCAAAGAGGAGGAGTGTGTCTTCATCTGGATCAGTGATAACTGGAAAATGGGGGGTTAGGCACTAGCATGGACTTGGAGTAGAACAAGTAGCAGGCAACTTGCAGAGTTCAGGAGAAATAAGTTGACATTACTGCACTTTCTTACTGAAGCCTCCAACACTGAGCTGGATGGCCATTCCTGACTTCTGAATTTTCACTCCTGGGTGAATATATTAAAACTGGATTTTTCAGATAAATGGATAAGATTCAAATTGAAGGGATGCCTGTCAGGCTAGAAATGGAAGTGTGTTCTCACCAATGGTTCTCTTAAATCTTTAATTTTAGATTAGTTACTAAGGACGGTGTAACTAGTTTGTGTGTAATGTAATTGGTTTCTGCTACTGTGAAGTCGTACTACTGGAAACAAGTGCCCTCATGAGGTTTTTTGTATTATTTTATCTTTCATAAGTATTTTCTGTACAAACTATCCTTCATTACAGTATATAGATCTTTGGAGTACCTAGATATTCATGTCAGATTGTATTGAATAGTATTATAACAACAGGATCACTTAAAGGCTATACTGTAAATCAAAGCAAAAAAAAAAAAAACCTCAATCTGCTGCTGCTACAGCAAGTCCCCAATAATACAATTTTCCATACACTACTGGTGTATTGTAAATCAATGCAGAGGCAGTCCCTTAAAACAAGCATATGCTACCCCTGATTTCTGGTATCAAGTCACACAATATTTTCAGTTTAACTTGTTGCCTAACTACTAGCACACCTGGGTAATACTGTTCCCAGGCAACTGCATATAAATACAACAAGAGTAAAGCAATGGAAATTTCAATGTGGTGTTTTAGTAGAAGGCTTCTGAGAAGGAGAAGGAAATTGGGAATACAAGGTATTCAAACCACAGAACTCAAGGCATTAATAGAACTTAATCCTGAAGGGGGAAAATCCTCAGGAAAAGATCAAAGAAAATAAAAACATTTATGAGAACATTACTGATAAAAATAGCCAATAAAGCATGCTTTCATGAAGATCTGTAAATATATAGAAAAGAGACCATGTGTCATCTCAGAAACCTAACAAGATTACCAGCATAAAACAGTGTTTACTCAGGAGTGTCTGTAAACTCTTTTCTGTGGGCTTCCAGAGCCGTCAGGAATGTCTGAACAATCACTGCAGTTCAGAGCTGCTGAGCTGAGCCAGGACTATGGGCTGAGGAGCCCTCTGAGGGCAAAGAGAGTTTTGGCCTCTAATAAATGTTCTGAGATCTGTGCACACCCAGGGAGACCCAGAAACTAAGCAAGCTGAACTTCTTACCCACTCCATCCTTTGTGATTTGGGGAAAACTAAAGCATAGTTTCCAAATAAGCAGCAAAGGCATGGAGGATGGTATTCCTGTGCTAAGAACAATCTGGCACTAGGAAGGAGGCCTGTGTTTAAAAGCTATGTAGTTAGGCTTGGATTTAAACAGATATTCTGAAGCAGCTGCAAGGGGAGAGGAAAAAAAAAAGGGAAAAAAACTCAGCCCTCTCACACACATTTTCTTCCATCTGTATCTCCCTAGCTTTGTAAAATTATTCTTAGGAATCTTGCAGTGTGGTGAAAGTATGTAAAGGCTGAGCTCCTCAGGGAAGTCAGGATCGCTGCTGTGCACAAAACCCGCATTCTGATACAGAGTTAACACCTCCAGATTTTATTTTAAGATAAAAAATAACTATGGAGAGTCCATTCACCATCCTTAGTTCTGCAACTCCCATTATATGTACTTTTACACAAATCTGTGATGTGGTTTAGAGAGCACATCCATGTTGAGTTCGGTTTGGTAAGCCTGAATCATAACAATTTATTCCATTGATGGCTGCACCATAGTCTTAGATCCAAGGAGCATCAAAAAATATACTGCCCCTTCCTAATGCTGGTGGTGGTTCCTACCAAGCAAGTTGCAGAAATACGTGTATGTTCTCATAGTGCTGCCTGTTGGACTGCAGTGCTTTGGAAGGGGACGGGCTATGGGGCAGCTCTGTCATAGATCAGATCCCATGGGAGCCATGAGTTACACTGTGGGAAGGTCTGTGCCACTTTGCAGGAGAATAAGGATGTGAGGTGTGGAGATGGAGAGAATGGGGATAGTCAGGGCCAAGACTACTAAAATGAAGTTGGGTGAGGCTGCCATGTTGAGGGAGCAGGACCGTACATCTGACTCTCACAAGAGCGTGGGGAGGAAGGGTAGCTGATGAGGAAAAGGAGAAAAGTATAGGGCAACTGATTAAATACAGGGCACTGGGTAAAGTGTTCTAGCTGCAAACAAATCAGAACACAAACTACAGTGTAAGGCTGCATCCTTCCAGCTGCAGATGGGAGAGGAAGAGGAGTGCCAACTTTGAGACCTGCACAGCCATGAAGAGAAACAGAATTGGCTCCTGAGCTAAAATGTTTATTAAACACCAAGTGCACTGCCAGAATAATGCAAAAGGACAAACATTTGTTTAGTTGGCATGTTGTGATACTGGAATAGATGTGGACTCCTCGTACTATTTAAATAAGTATTTATGTGTTTTTTTAATTTCCTATCCATATTATTTTAGTGTGCTGTGATTTAAATATGTTAACTTACGAGACAAAATCTGTCCCCAGAAGTGCAGATACTTTGTTATTTTTCTTGAAACTGATAATAACATTAAACCATGAGCGTTGCTACCATTAAAATACAGATATATTGTATAAGCCATTTAACTACCCAGTAGAAAAATGCAAAATGTTCCAAACTGGATTAATCTTAGTAAGGTGTTTTTTGTATTTTGCAAGGGATTTCTGTAAGGTACTTACCGGAAGGCTCAAAAATTCATTGAAGTATTCCACAAGCATATCATCTGTGGCTAAGCATTCTTCCTATGGAGAGACAAAATCACAAAGCAAAGCTTGTACTAGTGCGCACTAACATGGTATGAATGCACTATTGCCTCAAACAATGTTTTTTCCAGGAGATACGACATGCAAACTTTTGCAAAATGTTGTTTCCCACTTTTGAGAATATAATCGTTGCATCACTGTTATATTCCAGCCATTGCACACTGCTGAGGCCCTTAGCAATTTAAAAAACACACATGAAGGTAAATCCTTTGCCAAGAAATTTACAGATAAAGCCTTCATAAACCCAACAGCTTCTAAGTGCTGGAAATCTGCTCATTTACTTTTGATAAAATGCGCATTAAGCTAAGATTCTAGAAATTCCTAACATTAAACCTTTCTCTCTTGCATCTGGGAAGAAGAGGAGTATAAACATTCACTAGAGCCTGCTTCTCCTTCCACATCTCTGCTTGGGGATGTCTTGGGGGATGTTTAGAAATAAAAGGGAGGTCACTGATCTATAATTTCGCTCACCAAGCAAGCAGTGTATGCCATCTCTTTGACAGAACTGGGTTGCTTCCTGTTGACCTCATCAGAAGTAAAGACTGCATCTGCAGGTGGGTTTTGTACCTGTTCTGACCCCTGCATTGTAAATCCTGCTAATCGAACTCAAAAACTGCACAGCAGAAATTAATTTTTTTGCTGCTGACAAATCACTAAGCCCCAGTTTCCATTCAATGGAAGACAAAAGTAGAACATTATTTCATTGGTCTTCAGAAATCTGCCTTCAATATAATGAAGACTCCTAAATGTTTGTAATAGTTTTGGATTCTTTAATGTTCTGTTATTTCTGTCTTGCAACACAAGGAGAATTCACCCAAGTCCAATATATTTACCAATATCAGCAAAAGGTCTTGTGACACAAATCCTTTTTCTCTTAAAGTTCAAAGTGTTTGTCTGGCCTTAGTCTGACATTTATTCCTTGGCACTTGTGGTTGCTGCTATGAGTGATACAGGACAGGCAAGTTAGCTCACACTTATTCCTGGAAGACACTGACAACACTGAAAGCAATGCTTTCTGCATTACAGAGATCATGGGGTTTTTGGATCACAGGACCGTGGTCCAATGCACTTGCAGCACCATGGACCTAGAGATGTTAGGGCATTGATTAAATAGGAGAGTTTACCGAAGTGTCTAACCCAAAGCATTTTGAAGTCAACAGAAAATCCTCTCCCTAACATCACTAGGCGATCAATCAGACACAGAAATCTCAATTCAGCAAGTGTTAACATAATTAATAATACCAGCAGCAAAAAAAAAAATATCTAAAGGAGCTTCAGTGTGCCTCATGTTTGGTTTGGGCAATGCACAATTAGATTTGACGCTGATAAGCGTGAATCTGAAGACAGCCAGATATGATAATACCCCATGAATATATCTTATTGTTTCGAAAGACTTGCTCAAAACAATTCATTTATTACTGGCTGAAGTATAAGCTCTTTAAGAATATACAGGTAACATGTGGTTTTAATTTGCTAAGGATATAATTCTCTGCAGTCCCATATAACAGCAAGAAATGTAAACACTGTGGTTGATTAATCAATAAAATGTTTATGATCTTATTAATGCAAGCTTTGCTACTCACTGATCTTACTGCATCTATGCACAATATACTTTCCTCTGGTGTTTGAAGGGTTTTTTTGTGGTCAGCCTTATTTTCATTTGAAAGCATAGTTGCACTTGCATATTTGCACATTCTATGTTATCAAGTCCAACTGTTAACCTAACACTACCAAAGTTCACCACTAAACTGTGTCCCTAAGTGCCACATCTACACATCTTCTAAATACCTCCAGGGACAGTGAATCCATCTGAAGGTATTTACCACTACAAATAAGTATGGAATACTGAGTAATTTCATAGTATTTTCTCAGACAAAAATAATAATTAAAAAAATAGTTTTAAATACTAAGTTTATTCTTAGGGAGTTTTATTCTTTTTATTCTAAATACTTAGTTCATTCATTATTTACCACTTTCCTGGGCAGCCTATTCCAATGTTTTACAACCCTTTCTGTAAAGAAATTTTTCCTAATACCCAATCGAAACCTCCTCTGATGCAATTTGAGGCCATTTCCTCTCATCCATTGCTTGTGTCACTTCAAGCAAGGTAACAGACAAACATATATACTTCTCAAATGGGAAGGCAAACAACAGAGAAATCCTACAATGAGCTATGAGCAAAGAGCAGAAAAGGTAAAGTAAGGAGAAGATTGTTAAACCTGCCATGTTGAACGTTCCAGCTCATGATTTCATTCCTTCATCCTATTTCACTTTCCTTTTCATTTCCATCCTTCTTCTCCATAGTTTCCTGTTAGTTTGTACTCTCTAATTATTTTCAAACTAAGTAATTCTTTTTTTGTCTGAGAAAAATACCAAGAAATTACTCAGTACTCCACACTTACAGAGAGAAAAGAGTTGAGAAATCAGACAACAGTTTCCAAACACCTGCTTTGCTTTTTGTGTTCTACAGCTGCATGACAAAATGAATGATCAAGCTTTATAAAGCATACTTACAAACACTTCTTCTGTTATACATGGAGGCTCTGAAATACAAAAATGAAATATCATGTTATTCAAGCAATACAGTCAAGCTTGTTCAGCTATGATTACTGAACAGAAACAAAAAGTAGTGAGGCATGACAACTTCCTGGATATTCTTAAATAAAATAACTTAGCCTGAGGAAATAAAATAAACTCTAAGAACATACAGTAATGTTGACCCGTGCATAAAACGGATAAAGGATTAAACAAAAAATCTACCAGAAGAATGATTTAAATATAATTCAAGTGTTATTTAACTAGATTATTTCTCATACGTATCAGTTAACTTCTTGTCAGCTTTGATCTGCAAGATTGATTACTAGAATCTTGCTGGTTTTAATGAAAATATAGATTTCTATGAGACTGGGAACCTTGAAATGCAAATATTATGAATCATATGATAAAATTTACAAAAATGTGATTTTTGGTGTTCCCAGATACCAAAATCTCAGTCATTCTAGAAAAGTATTCTGTCTTTCGTGATGACATCTGAAGGGAGTAAAGTTCTGTCTTGAGATTAAGGAATTTTACTGAATTTAAACCTAGCTGTTCAAAATCCCCCACTTTTGTATCACCATCTCTGCACCTTAGACAATCACCCTTGGGTCAGACCCCCTGTCTGACATAGTTTCAGTCCATCCCCCTGCATGGGAAGCACTACATACCAGTGGTTAGCCTCTTTGACTGCATCCTGGATCTACACACATACAGGCCAGCACCCACACCTGCAAGATTAGAATCTCATTTGCAAAGGTGAAATTCTTGACTGCAGACCAGAAATAGAAGCTGCAGAGTTCCCGGGCATGGCTGGTGAGTGCTGCTCTGCACCAGGGCAGCCTGGCTCTGCTGCTAGGCTCCCAGCAAAGCGGGGTTGCTATGGCACTGCAAACAATGCACGGGGTGAGCTGAGTGGTAAGCAAATACTTCTTTTGCTGATGCAAATCTCCCTGAAGCAGACTTGGATATCAGGCATACTGACGATACAGTCCCAAAAGAGATGCCTGTGAACTAGGAATTTCAGGATGCTTGTAGCAAGAGTAGAAATCAAATGCTCTTTTCTCGACTGACCTAGTCAGTTCTTAGTCCAAAATGATATTCTATCCTCTCCTACATTAGCAAAATCCTCCAGCCACGTGTGATTTTGCCTTAAAACAAATCCCCAAATATATGACTAATGACCAATGGATTTACATCATGTATCAAATAATTCTGCGTCCATACATGTACAAACGGCCCCACTGTGATGTGCCAGAAACACAACCTGCAGCCTTGCTAACAGCCTTCTTTGCTTCCTCTTACTGCCAAGGCCCAGATCTAGCAGAAATCTAAAGGCAGCTACATGTTCCCACAATTAGGGAAAAGTTTATAATTAGCCCAGGTAGAGGGAGAAAAGACATTAAAAGACATAGAATAGAGTCTACTCCCAGAATATTAGTTTCTTGGTTGGCTTGAGGGGTACTCCAGGATATAAAAAGTCACATTTCTGTTATGGTCAGCAATAGCTAAATACAAAGAAGGAATTCAGGCTCCTATATGAGGATTTCAGTGGAATTTAGGTGTTCCACAAGTGGGATCTGAAAAATACCCTACCTAGCAAGCCTCTGATCCTAGAACCGAATAAATTCTTCAGGCTTTTTGGCATGCAAGTTCCCTCAAAGATTCTGTTCTATTGTGATTATGAAATATTTCAAATAGGTATACTTAATGTATACGAAAGAGGAATAGCATGACAAGATAGCCTATAAAATGTGAAGTTAACCCTTTCTAACAGGTAGAATTGCACTGCATTGTATATGAGACTGCATTGTCTCACAGCCAAAACACTTAGTATGATTTCAAATATTTGAGCTAAAGTTCATTGCACTTCTTTTCTCCCTTCCCGTTTTTCTTTTTGATGGAGGTTTAAACATAGTCTTTGCTGTATAACATTCTCCTAGACCTCACTAGCTGCTTGTATCTTTTGAAGAAAAAGAAACTAAGAAACACTGTGAATGCATTTTTTTGGTTGTTTTTTTTTTTTTTTTTCGGTCAGAAGTGGAAGCCACAAGTCAGCTTAGACACAATTCAAGTTTGGAAACGACTCCATTAGAAAAAAAGTCCTTTTTCTCTCCTGTCACCTGGTATATTTTCATATAAAACTCTTAGGTTTTTGTTTTCTATGTAGTGTGCTTCAAAGATTGCATTTTGGATTAAGCGTATCAGGAAAGACTATATTCTCTCATGAAGAATCTATTAGCAGTCATTATCATTTTCTTATTATCTTAGTTAACAACATAGAATTTAGTCAAGTACTGGGTGTGTGTGCATTTCAGTCTTGATTTTCTTTTGCCAGTTAAAATTTTACCAGCCAGTGAAGCAAAGATATGAATCATAGAATCATATAATAGCTAGGGTTGGAAAGGACCTTAAGATCATCTTGTTTCAAACCCCCTGCCATGGGCAGGGACACCTCCCACTAAACCATGTCACACAAGGCTCTGTCCAACCTGGCCTTGAACACCACAAGGAATGGAGCATTCACAACTTCCCTGGGCAACCCATTCCAGCGCCTCACCAACCCTCACAGTAAAGAACTTCTTCCTTATATCTAATCTAAACTTCCCCTGTTTAAGCTTTAACCCGTCAGCCCTTGTCCTGCCACTACAGTCCCTGATTAAGCTGATTTACCCCCTTTTCCACATTTTTCTCTTTCCACCTCCTTATTTTCATTTTGATTATTATTTAACTAAGCAGAACTGCAAACCTATAGAATGTTTCATAAATATAGTCAAAGCCATGATCTATCCCAAAAAGCATCTGACCTTTTAGAAATGATGAATGTCTAGGTGTGAGAGAGAGTTCTAGACAAAAGAAAGTAAAAAGACAAGAAATAGGTTTCAAATTATTAGCATAAGGCCAGTACAGCAAGAGATCTGCACAGGAAGACAAATGGGAGAAAAACATGGATTGATTCTCTCCGTTACTGCTGGCATCTTCCTCTTCTGTTCATTACTAAAGAGCCATTTGGAAAAGTAGACTTTCAGTGAAGACTTTACTCTGTCGTTGTCCCTTTCTTCCGCATTTCTCAGAAATTTAGGCTTTCAGCCATTTACCAAGGAAAGTATCACTCAGTCAAATCAGATCAAAACTGCTGGGACAACTTCGCACTCAGAGAAACAAGCATGTAAGCTATGCCAGATTGCTGGCTGAACAAGTCTCCTTGTGACTTGCTCAGTAAAGACATAAATTGGATAGCTTTATTAAATCCGAATGTGCACTTGTGTTTTTAGGTGCTAACCTGTGTTTGATTCCTGGCAGTGGTCACAGTGAAGTTATGAACATCCCCATAATTAATTACTCATTCAAAAAAGTAGAAAATACAGCACCTGAAAGGAGGTTGTAGCAAAGTGGGCATTGGTCTCTTCTCCAAGTAACAAGAAATAGGACAAGAGGAAATGGCCTTAAGTTGCACCAAGGGGGGTTTAGCTTGTATATTAGGAAAAATTTCTTCACAAAAAGGGTTATCAGGCATTGGAACAGGCTGCACAGAGAAGTGGTGGAGTCACCATCTCTGGAAGTATTTAAAAGATGTGTAGATGCGGCACGTGATGGTTTAGTTGTGGACTTGGCAGTGCTAGAGTAAGAGTTGGAATTGATATTAAAGGTTTTTTCCAACCTAAATGATTTTATGATTCTAAAATAGTAAAGGAAGAGATGTGACAAAGCTTTAGTCTATCAACATCAGAAACTTTTTACTAGCGGAGGAGACTGTCAGGGGGAAGGCAAGCCCAAATAGCTAGACCTGTGCAGAAGTCTCTTTTTGGATAATCACTGGGGAATATTCCTTGACTTGTCCATGTCTCCAACAACCCAAGGATTCCTGTAATAATCTTATTCTACCAGGACAATGTGGAAGTTTTAAGCTTAAACCTTTTTTAGAGGTTTTTAACTTTAAAGACTTTATATAAAGTTTTATTTCCCCTTGTTTCATATAAGTCTTAGAAAAGATAAAGGGAATAAAAGGCACACCTGGAAAGTGAATCAGATTTGGAAGGACCACATAGCAATTTGTGATATGGTTTAGTGACATGGTTTAGTGTGCTTGTGACATGGTTTAGTGTGAGGTGTCCCTGCCCATGGCAGGGGGTTGGAACTAGATGATCTTAAGGTCCTTTCCAACCCTAACTATTCTATGATTCTATATACATACTTGCAGTCATCTTATCCCTTCATAAATTTGTGTAAGTGTCCTAAGAAATAACTGCTGGAACTCTGGGAGAGTATCACACTACATTTTCTAAGTTTGGAAAAGAGCATTAAGACTTAATTGAAAAAAACACTCAGCAAGATTGCAGCAGTTTGAAAAAGTCTATTAGAAATAAAGTCATTCTATGAAGACAATATGAAAATTAGGAAAGAACTGCTAGACCCACAGCTATCAAACCACATACAAGATAAAAGAACTGCCATGGAACATAAGCTTACATTCAAGGCAGAGAGATTTTTTTCCTAGCAGCCAGTTACAATTAACATAGCATAGCTTTCAACTGAAACAGAAGATACAGATCAGAAGAAACTATGACAGCTATTTCTCACAGAGATTTTGCTATCAGAGGGTGTATCAGAAATTTTGGCAGTATGTTCAAAAGATTGCGTTGTCACTGTCTATTCTAAATTTTTCATGTAGATAAACTAGAGCCGTGGTTTGTAATACATTTTGGCTGTGCTAATTTAAGCTTTGCGGGTTTACCACCATTTCTTTCTTTTAGTTGTGGAAGCAAACTTCATGGCAACATTTTTTTTCTTTTTTCTGGGATTACTTGTAGCTTGGTTTAAGTCAGTCAGTTCCTCGATCTTGACTTAAAAGCTGTTCCAGCCAACTAAAGGGCCAACACAAGAGGTGCATGAAGACTGTTCAGCAGACAGGAATAATAGACACCAATAATGCCAAACAGGTCCTTTAACAAGATCATCTGACAGTAGGTGGCTTATACCCAACAAAAAACACTAAAAGCATACATGTCTTTCTCCAGTCTGTTTTCCATCTTTTTTCCATCTGTTACAGTCAAACAGATGTCAACAACAGTCCTCAAACCCAGGATTCTCCAGCTAAGAGCTAAGTTATCCACGAGAGATACTACTGGTGCATCAAGCCTGCGGATAGCAGCAGTGCTGTTTGAAACAACACATCCCACTGACCATCACCTCCCTCCTTTTTGTCTCATGCCGCCATGGGTGCTTGTGCAGCAGCATAATGAAGCAGACTGGCAGACCGATCTGGACTGGGGGAGGGAGGGTGGGAGAAGAAAGAAAAAGAAAAGAAATCAGAAGGAAAAAGGAAACAGATTTCATGTACATCAGCTCCCAGAACACAGAAGTGTCAATGCAATAGGTGTTAAGAATGGTGTAAGAATCCATAACTAATTAGTGTTCCTTAAGATTTCAATAATGCTTCAGAAAAGCATACAAAATTGCAGTCTTCTTATTTTGTAGGTATTCTACTTTCCTACCTGTTGCTCCCCTGGACTCCAAAAGTACCAAGTTAAAGTATAAAAAACACATTAATTTTCCGAATTCTCACCCGGTCTTAATATAACAAAAACCTAATAAAATCCTGCCATTCTGATATTGTTTAAAATATCTTCCATGGAAAAACTTAATCCCTTTCCACTTTTGAGATAATAATAATAATAATTTCCCTTTCTTTTCACTAAAGCCATCAGAACATCAATTAAGTATAAGATGCAGACAAAAAGTTATTTTTCCTGTGATCATTTTAAATCATGGTAGATTGAGGAGGCAGTTGTAGATCATCCATATTTTGTAAAAGTATATTGGATTTCAGTATTTTCTTTGGGAAATAAAATCCAGAGCATGCAGCTCCTGAAACTATCACTTTTCAAATGCTTCAATTGCAACACTTCCATGAGAGAGTTACCTTTTGTAGCCAACACCAGGCTGGCATGGAGACTGCAGGATAATCTAAGCCTATGGCTAAGAAAGGGACTGAGCCAGCAGCCACTGTTTAGGCCAGCCTATGATTCTACGATCTTGCCCAGTTGCTGTAGGACCTGGCTGGATGCCCAGTACAGATTCACCTTGTAAAGGAGGCCTCAGAGAAGTAATACCATCTGAATTTCTTCCCAGGATGCCACTCTTCTCTTGAAGATTTTGCTATGCAGCTCCTGGGAGCTGGAATTATGGCCACCCTTGCTTTAAGCTATTCAAAAGATTTTGCATTTCTATCCTTCTGTTAGTGTGTAAGGGTTAAAGTGAGAGGGGAAATGACTAAAGTTCTCTGTAAGAAAAATCTTTGGTGCCCCCTTGTGATAAAATGTTTTTATCAACAGAAAAACATTTGAAATCAAGGACCGTTCTCAGTGACAAAAGCAATTCAACACTTAAGATGGCTTCACATCTAAGTTAGTTAACTGAGCAAAGCATTTCAAGAATTTGTTTTCTTATTGTCCATTCTGTGTGGTATAATGTTCTCCCTGGACAACTCTATGACAATTATTTAAACTGTCCAGAACATAAACAGTGCACCACTGAGCATTTCTGTTTTGAGCAGAAAACAGTACCCATTGTGCACCCTCATACTATGCTTATGTCGTAGTTTAAGCCCAGCCGTAACTCAGTACCATGCAGCAGCACTCTCACTTCCCTCCTTCCTCCCCACGGCTCCCAGGGGGATGGGGAGGAGAATTGAAAGAATGTAACTCCCATGGGTTGAGATATGAACAGTCAGGTAACTGAGGTATAACACAAACCACTACTGCTGCCACCAATAATAATAATGATAAGGGAAATAACAAGGGAGGAGAATACAAACACTCACCACCTGCCGACCGATACCCAGCTCAACCCAGCAGTGATCTAACCCTTCCAGGTAACTGCCCCCAGTTTATATAGTGGGCATGATGTGCTGTGGTATGGAATATCTCTTTGGTTAGTTTGGGTCAGGTGTCCTGTCTCTGCTTCCTCCCAATTTCCCCTCCTCCCTGGCAGAGCATGAGACTCAGAAAGTCCTTTATCAGACTAAACATTACTGAGCAGCAACTGAAAACATTGGCGTTATCAGTGCTGTTCCCAGGCCAAAAGTCAAAAACGCATCACTGCACCAGCTACTAAGAAGGAGAAAAAATGACTGCTACTGCTGAACCCAGGACAGTATCCACCCCTTATTCCATACCATTCATGTCATGCTCAGATCCCACATTTTCAATATACCATCACTCTTATCACATATACGTATGTATATATATACATACACACACACACAGAGAGAAAGAGATCATTTCTTAGTGTATGGACCAATCCCTATAAAGCTGCTGAGTCTATCCAGTCCATGATGTCAGGCTCCATCTCTTGTAACAGTCTTTCAGAGCAGGGGAGGCTGTGTGCAGTGTTCACACTCATGAATAACCTGGGCAATAGTGTTCATTGCTAAGTCCACCCCTCGATCATGAGTCCATCTGTATGTTGCATCTCTGCCCTGATGGCCTGAAGTGTCATGGGCACCCCGGGCTCAAAATAATTCACCCTTCCCTTCAGTAGTTTCTGCAGCTTGTCGTTGGGGACTCCATACAGCTGCCTTACATCTCCCACACTTCCAAAGCACCGGAGGGACCCAGTGGACTAGATACTTACCCATACTGTCCCACACACCCTGCCACACATAACTGTCCAGCCTTGGGGAAAATCTCTTGGTCCTCCTATATCATAGTCTAATCCTCGGCAAGACCCAAACACGACTCCGCTTAACTTTCAAGGTCAGACGAAATGGTTGTGGGTAAAAAACACTCTGTATGCATGCCAACATGGTGATCCCCATCACAACCAGCAGGCAGGACTTAAGGGTACCCAAAGGCCATTCAAAACCTTCAGAACTCTCAAATGATGCTGCTGTACTTGTCACTGGGGCCAGTGTAGCTGCTGTGCTTGGAGCTGGAGTAGCTGCACTGTCTGCTGTGGTTGGAGTTTGAGTAGCTGCTGTACTTGACACTAGGATGCGTGGGAATGTCTCCCTCACAGGCTGACCACCCGAGGAGGGAAAAAAAGATGTGCAATTGCTATACACCTCTACTACATACCTCCCAAGGTATAGAGGTGGTGACCGCACTGGGAACACAAGCCAGATCAGTTTCATGATCAATGAATCTATAGTATTACAAGTCATTACCAGAAAGTACAATGAAAGAAGAACCTTAGCCCAAGGCCCCCAGCCAATAAACGCTAACACGGTAAATACCGGCTGTAAGGTACGACATGTTGAAACTGTGAGATCAAGAGCAACAACTTCGAGAGCCAATAAATCAGCATCGTGATGAGTGACTATAAATCCAAAAAAATGAATGCTTATCACAAATACGATTAGACACACTCTAGTCAGATCTGTTGTTATCTCAACCCTTCGTGCCACATGTTGAGCACCAAAAAGGACTGTCGTGGTTTAAGCCCAGCTGTAACTCAGTACCATGCAGCAGCACTCTCACTCCCCTTCTTCCTCCCCACGGCTCCCAGGGGGATGGGGAGGAGAACTGAAAGAATGTAACTCCCATGGGTTGAGATACGAACAGTCAGGTAACTGAGGTATAACACAAACCACTACTGCTGCCACCAATAATAATAATGATAAGGAAGATAACAAGGGAGGAGAATACAAACACTCACCACCTGCCGACCGATACCCAGCTCAACCCAGCAGTGATCTAACCCTTCCAGGTAACTGCCCCCAGTTTATATAGTGGGCATGATGTGCTGTGGTATGGAATATCTCTTTGGTTAGTTTGGGTCAGGTGTCCTGTCTCTGCTTCCTCCTAGCTTCCCCTCCTCCCTGGCAGAGCATGAGACTCAGAAAGTCCTTTGTCAGGTTAACATTACTGAGCAGCAACTAAAAATATCGGTGTTATCAGCGCTGTTCCCAGGCCAAAAGTCAAAACCACAGCACTGCACCAGCTACTAAGAAGGAGAAAAAATGACTGCTACTGCTGAACCCAGGGCAGCCTATTTGCTATACAGAGTCTCAGAACAATATCTTGTCAGAAACACTTCCAACAGCAAGGCAACCCAATAACAGTTTTTGCACACCACAGAGTAGACAATGGGAAAAAGATAAAGGAAAATTGAACCTGAAATACCAGTATTTCATGAGAGTTCTTCTTGTGTACAAAATTTTTCCAAAGATGGAAGAATGTTGCCAGCACAACCAAAATTCACATTTAGGAGCCAAATATGTTGCCATTGCCACAATCTTTGCAACATCTGATCTATTGAAACATACACCAGGAAAATGTGATGGATTCATACCAGAGGAAAATTTCATTTTGTATCATGATGGTCTGCATATGAGCTAGGCACTGAGCTACCAAGACCTTGCAGAAGAGAGCACTTCTAGAAACATGTGCTTCAGGTCCCAAATAACGCATTACACCCAATTCAGTACTTGGGGAATGAGACAGGAGTCCTCCATTTCAGCAGCAGCAGTCCTTTAGGATAATAATTAACATTTTTGCTGAAGTGGAAGACCACTGCACAACTGCTGACTAATTCTGCAATAACCTTGCAGCTCCAAATGATAACTTTTAGCAAGTGTTACTGTGTTTATCTAGGGTACTATTGCTTCCCAGAAGTTATTATCCTTCTACTGCTTCAGCTGGTTCTAGTCATGACACAATGTTTAAACAGCTTACAGAAACAGGTTTTTCACTGTGATTCAGGACTGAAAGGAAGCAGCTGAAATGCGGGCACAGTTTCCACATCTGATTTGCCAGGGATTGAGGGGAATTAAGACACAACCACCCTAGCAGAACCGTTTTCAGAATGAGTGTTAGAGTGCAGAGGGGAAACGAGAGGGGCTTTTAACTCCTGAATTTCAGTCTCCAAGTCAAAAATCTATTTTTATATCAAGCTTCTATTTTTCAACAGTGTTTATGAGTTCATTCAGAATGCCAAGCCACCCATATTTTCAGCTGAAGAGCTGGTTTCTTTACTACTCATCCATTAGCATCCAGCTCAGTAAGGCCTCATGAGTATTTAGGCTTCTGACAAGTTTGGGCAGATTCTAACACTGCACGGTGGCTTGTCAAAGTTAAGAGGAAAAAATGTGTTAAGTCTTTTTGTAATGAGAATTTCAACTAATCAGAGCTCAGAAAGTAAAAGCAAGCTTTGTTTTTGTTTAACTAAAAAGAAACACATCATTCCCAAGAAACAGTCAGATTTTCTTTGGGCATCTGACAAGTGAAAAAAGAATCTGCTAGATGTTTTGCATCAAAAATCATGTAAGAGTCACCATTTTCTTTTATAAAAATTTAATATAATCACCCCAAATATTAAATCATTGCAACATTGAACTAGAGAAAGAAGAAAGCCTGAAGCTTTGGAGTACAAAGTATGAGGTTACCCACTTAAGGTTCAGTAAGAATTTACGGAAAAAATTAATCTTTTCAAAATTTGTGAGAGAACAACATGGGAGTACTGCACCTAGTGACTAAACTGTGAGTGTGCAGAAGACATAAAAGAAATGCTAGTCTTTGTATGCATTGGTCAAATTATTTCTGCTAGAGAAAAGGAAGCCCTAATGCTATTCAAGATCTTAAGGAGGTTTTACCTGGAGTACTGGTTGCACTGACTCAAAGAACAGATTCCAATGGAAACAGTAAAGAGTCATTAAGACAGTACAAGAAACAAAGTTTGTGTCTAAGAGATGAGACTAAGTTCAGAGTTTTTTGTCAATGAAATAAAGAGTGAAGGGGTATTTATACCACTCAATCATAACAACACTGTGGGAAAAAAGTCTCAGTGGAAGAACAGAATAGCTACTTGAATAGCAACTCTTAAAAAAAAAGGCAACCAGTTAAGTGAACAGTAGAGCAAAAGGTCTCCAACCTAAAGGTCATAAGACAGTATTATATCCAGTTTTAAGGTAGAACTTGATGGGTTGATTTAAGAGCTTGGTGCTAGACTCCAGGAATCCCTTTTCTAATCTGACAATGCTGTATTTCTTCATGTGCCTATGGAAACAGAAAGAAAGGGAATTACTTCTTGTATTAAAATTAACCTACATTGCCTAAATTGCCTAAGGGGTACTAATGAATAACCAGTATACAGAATAGGAAGATAATATGACAGGTGTTGATGAGCTCCTTAAATTAAGAAACAATTTTTTTAAATAATTTTTAGCTAGCTAGTGATAGAACATACAAATGCTCTCTATCCTATAAACAATTCAAAAGATCTATAACATTTTTTTTTTTTTGCCTAAGCTCTTCCATACTTATCACCAAGGAAAGAATGATCAGAGGCTTAAGTAATTTCAGTTTCCTTCTCACAAACCACTTGAGGTTTATGGCTGCTGCTCCAAAAAATAAAGGTTTATGAAGTACAATTCCTGCAGCAATGTTTGCCAGGAGCTGAAGGTTACTTCCAAGCTTTCTGTTTAGGAATTTAAACCCGCAGGTCTGGCTCAAACCATCACCTCCAAAAAACTAAATGCATTAACGCATTCCCTGGGCATTCCCTGTAGGTAATATCACTCCTCCTACTATAGAACATGCCTGTCTGAAGGGAAATAAGGGTTGCAAGAGTAAGACTTTCAGCAGCCAATAAACCAAATATTATCTTGAACATTAATTTTAATCTCATCATCCCCACCTTCCAGAGTGAAAGACAATTCATTTCTCCCTTTCCAACAATCTGTTGTCAGTTGTAAGAAAAATCCTTGAGCTAGAGAATAATGATGGGCAGAATATTTTAGGAAACTTCTGATCATTGTCATTTTCAGCTAAAGACCACTTTTGCATCCTTCTTCCCTGTGCTAGCTGGGTACGACTAAGTATTAGTACCTGACCTTGAGTCTCTGAGAATTAATTCAGCCCAGTAGAAAAAGATGCTGGGCATAAATCCGTAGACCCCCTGACCCTCATGGACTGTTGGGTTGGGGAGGGGGGGGGGGGTTGGCAGGAGAAGAGGGGTGTTGCTCTTGGGTTTGCCTTTGTGTTAGTGTTGTTGTTTGGGAGTTTTTTTAGGGGGTGGGGTTTGATGATTTGGTTTTGTTTGTTTGTTTTGAGGGGAGTGTGTTTGTTTTTTAACAAAGTAGGAACCTATGTTCTGCTTTTCTATTTATTTCAAGTCCAGACTGATACAGCTTAGTGGTATCTGATGGAGACTAACTGAGAGATACAGTATATAGAAAATGCATATGAACAAGGACTCAAATGTTACTTCCACTCTCCTACCCCAGAGCCTTCATTTTTGTCACTAAGCAATCAAATATTAGGAAAGAATTCTGTTTCCTTTTACCCAAACTATTAGAGGCTGTGAGGTATCTACAATATACCTTGCGCTCTACTGGATATGTTACTCTTTCTGCACACATTTAGTATATCTACTGGATGACAGCAGAGACTTCAGTTCACCTGAACACCAGAGCATAGTTACATTTGTGAGACCTAACTGAACAAGAGACATTTGATTCAAGAAAAGATTTTTGTAAGACAGACTTAGAAGAGGAAAAAAAAAAAAGCTTTAGAGATGCCAAAACAGGAGAAAACCTCATCAAAATTGTGAAACAGTGTTCAAGATTTTTTCCCTCTCAAGCTACTCCTTGTTGGATGAACACTGCAGATGTTCAAGATGCTACCTTTAAAAAACAATAATGCCTATACCAGAACCAATTTACACCCCTAACTTGCTCCCAGATCCTTCCCCTCAGTTTTTTCTTCAGAATTGATTCTATACAGACTCTTTTTTCAGTCTTCCAGTTCAAGTGCTACCAGTCTAACCCTAGACAAGTATAATGCAAAGGCTTAGCGAATATCAGTATGTATGGAATGAAAGTGTTGATAATTTTATTCATGCAATAAACAGGATTCTGGTAGATATGTTGCACTGATCCCTTCTTTAATAATAGCATGTTAGGTTAATAGATTTAGTACCAAAACTTCCATAAGCATCTATTAACCATGTTATTTCTCCTCCTTCAAAATGCTATGGGGAGCTACTACCCCAGAAATCAGGTCCACTGAAAGTACTAACCAAATTACAAATCACAACAGTTAGAGATGAGGAAGTTATGTTTCTAGAACATCCTGAAGTGAATTTTATATGTTAATAAATATTAGAGGCAAATACACAGCTTATTGCGCTTAGTTGAAAGCTTTTTTTTTTTTTCAGACCACTTTTTAAATGGCTCAGCGATAAGGCTTACCTACAAATACAGTAAAATTACATCATCACAAATATAACACATAGGACAAAAAACAGAAGAAGAGTGAGGAAGAAACACCAGCTGACTACAAGCTTTCTGCAAGATGCTGGTGACAAATGAACTCCTTGAAAGGACAAGTAGGACAATATCAATTGGAGAAGTAAATTGATACTATCTCTTCATTGAGCAGGTACTGTGTCCACTTCTGTCACCTGGGTTTTGAGGAAAAAAAAAGCAAACAAAAATATCTCAAATGATTTTTGTATTGTAAGAGAAAGACTGAGTTCTTTTACTGTAAAGGGTTAGCATATTCAGTTCAAGAGCAAAAATCAGTGAATTCCTTTTCTTTCTCTATCTGAGGATTTAAGTATGATTTCTAGCAGTAGATAATCCTTTAATTCAAGCAGAAGTATGAAGATAATCCAGTATCTGGGAGCCAAAGTAAAGTCAGACTAAGTATAAAACTAAGTTCAAAGCAACAAGGGTAATGCAACAGCATATTTAGATGTGTGAACATATACAGTATCACCTGAATTTTTCAAGTACAGACAAAAACTCTGTAAAAAAAAAAAAACCAAACCAGTACAATGGAACATTCACATAGTACAACTTGGTTTAGAAATTGCTATTCTATTGACTCGCATTACAGAGGCTAAGAGAAAATTATTCTAATACAAAATTCAGACAACTAATATATTGCTTTTGAGGTATCATCCTTTATATAGGTAGGAGTATTTTTTGTGTATGTACCTAGTGCTCCACTTGATAACATTCACTGTAACTTAAAGCAAATAAATAAATTACATTAAAAAGATTTATTTTAAAAATAATTTTCTTTAATTTGTCATTAAGACAAAAATTCCATTTTTAATCATCTGTGAGGTGCTGGAAGCCAGATATGGAAAACTACATTTAAGATACTTTATTAAAATAATCCAGATATTAGCAAATGCCCAGCTACTACACAACAAGTAAAATATGACAAAATGTTTTAAAATGTTCACTTTTTTCAGAAACAAAAAATCTGCTAAATTGATTAAGATATATACATGAGAAGTTATCTTGACAAGTCAGCAAAAACACATTGAATGAGACTTTCAAAATGCATGTATTTAGGAATAATATGAACAAGATTAGGAATTTAGGAAAAAGGGGAAGGGAATTAAATGTACAGACTTACATGCCTTACAAATTTAGAGTCTTTTTAAATTTCTTTTGCTTTGGGCACTTCCTGGAGGAGCATCTTTTTTATTCTGTTTTACAGATAAACTATTACATTCTTTTGACCCATGGAATGCACACAAACATAAAATACAGAACTCAAATGCACATGTCTCTCTGCTACATAGTCCCCGTTTCTTTATCAACTGATATTTAGCAGGATATTGACATCTTGGACAAGGTTTTATAGCTTCATCAGTGCACAGAGTTTTAGCAACCTGTAGCAAGAGGAGGGAGATGAGAGCTACTTAGACCTTGTAAACGAAAAGTTTCCCAAAACTGAAACTGAAGAGTTTCTTAGCTACTTACTTTGGTGTATTCTTCCTGTCTACTACTTGAATGGGGAACAGAACTGCATCTCCTAGGTGTAACTTCAGTGTATGAAGGTAGTGTTTGCAAGACAGGAGTTCTGGCTTGAGCTTGAACAGGCCTTAGAGCAAATCTATTGAGGACATTTAGTCTTGTGGCAGCATCTTCAGCTTTCAATAAATATTCCTGTTAAAGTTTGGGGGGGGGGAGGGGGGGAGGGAAGCAAGGGGAGGTGAAAAAAAAAAAAAACAAAACAAAAACACCACACAGAAGGAAATAAGGTTTTAGTTGAAATTTGCAGCTGGGTTTTGCCCCTTTATTTTGTTTTCCCTCTGCAACAACACATTAGGAAATGAAATTATGTATAGTGCCTGTATTACCATTAAATATTTATGTTTAGTAAGAGAACAAGAGACAGGATCTATTAAAAACAAAGTCCCATGAGCAGGGAAAAGAGCCAACTGTCTTTTAGCACTCTCTACTAGAAGTCTTCATGTTTCCAAATTTGGATGCATCTCAACAGCAAGCATGATAATGGTAAGTATAAGTTTTGTCACAATTGAAGCAAGGTTATACTGAAGTGTATGTATATACACATGCGGAGGATCTGGAAAAAAATATAGATATATATACTACTATTAACATGCTTATTTTTCTAGATGCCCCTTAAAAAACTTCTACATATCCTGATGTTCACAAGTACACCATGAAGAAGCCTTGCCACAAGCAGTCCTGAAAATAAACAGGAAATAGTCTAGGGTGCATCCTACAGCATAGAGTGAAATGGAAAACGAGAAAAAGCATGGCACAAAGGTGTGAACAGGGTTTCAGATCTAGAGCCAGAATCAGTTAAGGAAGAGATTTTACAGGATTCTCAAGGGGCACGGGGCAAGGCAAAGTGTCTTGCATAGCTGAAAGACTAGTGCTCAAACTGTGGACAGTTGAAAAGTAATAGTAGCTATTACATTCTCCTTCTAGAATCCTTCACATACTTATGTTGGAAATGTACCAACTACTTTTCTGTAGCTTTACAAGATGTTTCCTTTTTCCTCTGACCTGTCTTGATTCACACATGGAAAAAAAAAAAAATTACCTTTGAGATCAACCTTACCTCAGCTCCTTCTTTCAGGTGTTTTATGTACAACTTTCTCCTCATATCTGCACTTTTATCTTGTATAATGATTTCACGCCAGCTTTTGCTTACTTCCCAAATGCTGGAACAAATTAATGAAAAAAGTTACCCACCTCTGCACTTTTGCCAAGAAGTACAGAAGTCATGTTAGTAAAACTACCTTTTAAAGATTTTTGTATGATTCCATATCCTATTGGTCATTTTACAGACTACTGCTATATTCTAGTTCACCATATTGTTAGGAAATACAGCTCTCATATACTCTTACACACCGCTGCATAGAATAATAAAAGAGCCTGAAGAACATTTGCAATATAAATAATAGAGAGTTTCTTTGACTTACATAACTAACAAGTTCCTTCCTTCAACTTACCAAGTTTGTTTCTAAAGTAACATTTTCCTGCATTAAATATTACCAAAAAAATCCATGCCTTTATACCTATTCTCCCGTTCCCTCTAACTATGGCACACATGGCACTCTCGATTTCTTTGAAACAAGTGACAACTTCTATTGAAAAAAAAAATCTAGAAAATGTGTTTTGAGTACTATGCATTGTTGGGGAACTTGTAATGAGAAGAACTAACTTCCTACACTTAAATAAAATTTAATATATTTTACATTTTAAAAATACTGTGATTTAGTTTTAAATTTACTAATCCCCATGCTTGGCTTTTTGTTTGTTTTGGTTTTTAATTTCCCCCATACAATATATTTTTAAAACTACACAGAAAAAGCTACTCAGTTAATGGCAACAAAAATTTTTCATTTCCTTAGAAACAAACAAAAACTGTTGACACTATTCCAGAAGTCATTCTGATTTATTTGCAGAAACACATATTTTCCTCTTTGGGGGAGGGGGCAGGAGGGAAGAAGGAAGCAGTAGTACTTACCTGCATAGACTTTCCACTGTCAAAGCATCTAAAACTACAGCAAGAACATGTTTCAAATTTCTGTATTTTAACTCTGTTAAAATATCTAATTTGTCAAGGCCCATTTTCTTGCCAATAAGTCCAGCAAGAACATGTTCTAATGCAAATATTTCTGTTCCATCAATATTCTCCGATATTTGATTTTGGTCTGATCTTTGTCTTTGCAAGCAAATTTCATGAACTACTTTCAGAGCTGGAGTTCTTGAAAGATCTCCATGACTTACAACTACGTCTCCACTAGGCTGTTCTGAAACTAATGCATGGTCTTCACTGACAAAGTTGCTTTCTTCTGTTACCATACATGCTGAAGCGGAAGGACTGCCATGACGATCTTCAGTCTCTGACTGTGAGCCCTGTTCCCGAAGAGTGGATAACCTTCTAACTCGTTCAAGTTTTCTTGTCTTTCTTTTACTATCCAGAATTTTGGAATCTTCTTTACGTTTTTGGGAGAACTCTTGGGAAGATCCCTCATGATCAGACAATGAGTCTCCCGATTTGTCCAAATGAAGTGAATTATACCCACTATCCTCAGGTGTTGAAAGATCTGGGTAACTTGCCAGCTTAACAGGGGGAGAATTTATATCACATAGTTCAAAGTTAAAGTTCTCTACAGGACTGTTGATGGAAGTCAGAAACTTACCCTCATTGGCCTCAGGTAACACACTGTAAGTAGGAGTCCTAAGCAACCTGTCAGTAACACTTATAAGGGCACTTTCATTGAATTCATTAGCATTGCTAACAATAACATCCTTACATTGAATTGGAGATAAACACTCTGGTTCTAGCAATATGGGATCCTTACATTTGGACTCATCTAGTGTAGAAGTTCTTTGTTGTGAAAAGGAAAGTCTCCTCTTTGAGCAATCAGGAATAGAGTCCTCAGTTTTTGAAGTACTAGTTGTCAGACATTTGTAACTTTTATCTTTTAGAAAATCTGAAGCAGTTTGTGAAAGTTTTTCTTCAGAAAACAAAACACAAGAGAGCATTTTCTCCGGGATGCTTCCTGAAGAACCAGCTTGTCTTTCACAGCATCCTATAGTTGTGTCAGCTGGAACAGCCTTCGATAAAAGCAGCCTCCTTCGTAGTGAGGAGCTTTTTCTACTCACTTTAGGAGTTTCAAAAAAATCTGCACTTCTCTTTGCTTCTTTTCTTTCTGATAAGGTGATAGAATTAATCTCATTTTCAATAGATGATGATGCAGGAAAGGGGACATTTGGACGAATGTGCTCAGAAGGCTCTTGTAGCAGTGATAAACTTGTTGCGCTCAGCGCTTCTCTATGTTCTACATCAGGATCTCTTACTGACTCACTGCATTTGCTGTCCAAAAACAATGAAGTGCGACACATGTCTTTAAAACTGGAGTATTTCAAACTGCTGCTGGGAGATGTTAATCTATTTCTTTTAAGAACATTGAACATTATGGAACTACTGTCCGACATCTTCTGCTTGGTATTTTGACTTTGTAAAGGAGGATACCAGTGTTACTTCTGAAACAAATGATAAAAGTAGTCACCAAATCACCCTCAGATCAGTGAGAAAGCCTTTTGTAAATCTGTCAAGTTAGCAGCCATGACAAAAAATATTCTCATCAGTCCTAGGTAGAAACAGTGCTTATACATGAACACAAAGATCAATTACAATCAAGTAGATTGTTAGAATGACTAATAAAAATGCATAGTATACCACGAGGCATATTAAAACATATATCCAACTAGCCAATTGATCTGCCAATCCTCATCCGAGGAAAAACACTTCAAATAGGTAACACAGCAACTAATCTCATCTGTGCTGAAACTGGTGACAAAACTCCCTCTCATTCCAACAGGACCAAGATTCTTATTAGCACTGTGGTATTGATTCATCCAACCACCAACAGTTCAGTGCTTAAGAACTAGCAGAAGCTATTAAGAAGGTAATAGATTAGTTTAGACAATTTTCCTTGAGAAAAATGAGAGGATTAAGCATGAAGTCACAAGTCTACAGGTCTCTTGTTTAGATCCCTACAGTCCCTGGTCAGAATAAAATTTGACCTCTAGTTACAAAGGGAACAGTAGTGCATTCTTACCTGCCTCAGCATTTAAATGTTCTCTTGTAAAGAAGCTCTCTGCTTCTGCTCCATTCTGTGTGTAAACTGAATGTTCTGAAGCTTTACACTTTAAAGAAACTGATGGGCTGACTATATACATTCTCTCATCACACACACAGAAATAAAGTTTCCTCCAAACTTATTAGGTATAAAAGCTTTTAATAACTACTACATATTTTCCTAGAAAAAAGTTAAAAGTGGTCGATGCATCCATTGAAATAACAGATGTAAGAATACAGACTTACTTTTCACCATTCATACGCTAACCAGAGTAGCAATAGGCCGCTGCTTTCTGAACACAAGACCCAGTAAAAGAGGTTATGAATAAATGCCAGTCTGAGGGCTGTTCTCTCAGAAACCATAGCAGTTCACATCAACATTGAAAGACTTTCGAAGTTTGAATCAGCACCTTTTTCTGGGGTATGTTACTGGCCTCTAAAACTGATATTCTGGAACGTAATGCCTCAAATAGTGGTTGAATTTTTAGAACAAACACAGGAAACTTTAAAGATGGCTTAAACACCAAATACTAAGACATAGCTAGTATTTCAAAAGTTCTGACTTAGCCAAGCCCCTAAACACCAAACACAAGCACTGGGAACCCAAATTGCCACAAGGTTAAGGGGGAAATATTCTTTGATGATTTTAGGTGATTTAATTAGCATTTTTTGACCCATACTGAAGGCACTTTAGAAGATCATTGCAGTATAGAAAATGCTTTGTTTTGGTTTCTACTCTGAGGAGAGAGCAATGTACAGAAATTCAAAAAGAACAGGATATTGAACAGCAAACAGAACTTGGCATAAAGGCCTACAGAACCATGCTGTATTGGTATGAAATCAAATAGATTTAAAGCAGCAGCAACAACGAAAGAATCTATCCACATAATTGAGGAAAATTCTTCCAGAAAAGAAAGGTACGTAAAAATGATTCCAAGATGACAACAAACTATGAAGTCTGGCCTTTTTCTTTTCCATTTACCTTTACAGGTTCCTTATTTTCGCATTTGTTTTCCCCTCACTGCTCTTTCCTCATTCCTTGTTTTCATTTTGTGAAATAAATGACATCACAAATAAGAAACACAAGTGCATGGCATTAAGCTAGTTATTAAATGAATTAGGGATAACTTCCTTAACAGTGGAGGACCAACTCCAAGCAGTGCTTACTGTTTCATCTGCCTCACTTTTCAACATTTTAGGTAATAGGCTGAAAATGCTGTATTATGAACTAGAAAATAACTTTAAAATATAGGAAAAAGGTATGAAGAGTCTTTGTAGTGTTTTGCTGGCCTTCAGATTATTATTTATGCTAAGAGCAGAGAACCACATCAGCACATCTTTTGTTTTCATAAAAGGAGGAAGACCTGTAAGAAACCTGTAGTAACAACAAGGCGTTATCATTGTGTAATCTACAAGAATAGAGCTTTTAGTTTTCTATGCTGAATTTTGTGGAAGTGCAGTAGTTTGCAAACATTGTCAGGAAACATTCCTACCAGAAATGCTGATAAATAGACCTTTAAACTTTGAGCGTTACTTAGAGTTGGCTATTCAAAACCTCAATGCCCCGCCCCCCCCCCCCCCCCCCCAAAATCACATATGCATGCTTACCTTTAAAAATATTAATATTTTCCTTAAACACAGTTAAGCTAACCACACATTTAACAAAAGTGCACAGGCTTGCAGGTTTAGAAACTTAGTGTTCAGGCAACATGCTAAAGAAACAATAAAAGGAAAAACTCACTCTTCAAGTTTCATTCTCAGACACTCCATGTGAGAAATTACTTAACCTTATGAACAACTGAAAGTAGAGGAAATTTAAAATACTACAGTATAAAATAGCTTAAGCAACATTGTGCTTCAAATAACATAAAAATCATAGAAAAACAAGTTCTTGCAGCTGTAGGGGAGAACAGAATAGCAGAGTTAAAGAAACGTGGATAATTCATGCAAAAGCTAAAAATACGCTGTAAGTACACCAGCGCCCAGCAGGAGGAGCCTGAAAATTTACCAGATTAATTCTGAGAGAACAACTTCGAAACAATTTTAAGCAAGCTGCTGCAATACAGAGTGAACAAGGTCCATTATACTTCTTTACAGCAAGTCCTAGTATACAGCTCAGGTTTGTATACACTTTTTTTTCCTTGTACAAATTAAGATTCAGTTTAACAACAACTCTCATTTTACAAATACACTACAGAAGGGAAAGGCTTTCAGAGTTGCTGAACATCTCTCATAATGGAATGAGGTGCTATTTACATTCATAAGAGATGCTTTATAAAACCTCTTATGACCTGTCTAAATTATAAAACAGTCCCCCTTTTATGAGGGGAAATTTTCATCTGCTAGATCCGATAAGCAACATCAAGCTCTTTTCATTTGGTGATCTTGAGGTAATTTCTGAAAGTGTTGTTAACATTGGCTTAGACATCATAAAACACATGTGCAGGGAAGTTTGTTCATGCAAGCAAGTCAATTACAGAGGAAGGGCTAAAATACTTATCTTCTATCTAGATGTAGATTCTTGTGCGGTACGCATTTTTCACATCTATTACTATCTATTATTCCTGGCGGTTTACAGAACAAAATATTTCATATTCAGAGTCCCAAACCAAATTAAGAACAGGATTCTGGTACTTAGACAAGGAATAACTTCTGACAAGCATAGTCTTACAGTGTCTTAAAGAGATAAAAATGTTGGTCATAGAAGGCAGTGATAAATGGTGCCTGTAACTTAAACAGGGGTTCTAGGATGGAGTCACACTTGTTTGTAATACTAATTTACATTCCCCAGTAACACACACTGAACATTGATGCTTTGAACTTTTCTGTCCTTGTCAACATTGTTAACAAAAGAGATAAAGGTAAAGTTCCGGTGATACAAGACTTATTTTCTCTGCTATTTAAACAGATACCATATCTGCAGTAAAGTTATCTGAAGAATGCTCTATAAGCATCCATATATAAAAACAGGGAAATCATGAATGCCTTCAAAGGTATTAATATTGAAGATGGTGTAGCTAGGTCCTATCTGTAAGATGTGGGTCACTTACCCTAATTTGTGAAGCAATTCGAAATCTTCGAAAGGAAAAGTTCTGTAGCCAAAGTATTATTTACCGCTACTGATTACCTAAAGTGAGAAAGGATGTGGAGAGAAGAGAGAGGTGCAAGAGAAACATTACCTAGCTGAGACACAATTATCAGTTCATCTATCGATGCGTTCACTGCAATGTCTAATTACCCAGCGATGAAGGTAACTGCTACCTAGGGACCAACCCCCGGGGGTCCCTCAGGCACCTGGGATCCCGGACACATGCAAAGCAACAGCTTTATCCTCTCATCTGGCAAACGACTGGGCGCAGCACGCAGAGCCTAGAGGTCCCCTACCACCGGGTGCAGCCGAGGCGGTTGGCGGGACTCCTTGAGGGCTGAAGGCGAGGACCTGCAGACTAGAGAGAAGGGGGATCCTACGGCCTCAGCCGCTCTCCGCCCGGCTCTGGAGCCCGTTGCCCTTAGTGAGGAGCCGCTTCGCTTCTCTCCACCCACACCGGCTCCGCGCGTGCCGCCGCTTTCCCTCGCTTGGATTTGAACTACCCGCCGCACCAACCGCCCCGCTCTGCCTCGCCCACCCCTTTCGTGCTGCGGCCCTCGGGACAGGCAGGGCAGGGCGGCGGGGTGAGGGCCTGAGCCTGGAGAGAACGGCTCCGCCGATCACGAAAGCCCACTCCTCCGAGATACAAGAAGGCTCACCCTTCTCCTTACACTTTATACTTCAGCCCTGCGGCCCCCGCCACACCCAGCCCGCTATTAAAGGCACCCCCCGAGTCGTTCCTTCCCGCACCCTGCTTCTCCTCAGGTGCCTGGGGAGGGCGCGGTTTTCCCGCCTCTGTGGGAGCCCCCTCAGCTCCCTGCTGGGGCCGCCAGGGCTGAGGGGAGGACTGCAGAGGCGCGGTTTGATCTTGCCAGCTACAGGCTTTCACACATTACGAACTTTACACCATAACCTTTAAGGTTGAATTATAAGGGCGCTAATTAATGCGAGTAAATTAGTACATTTGTACCCGACAGCCTAGGTACAAAGCAATCACCTAGCGTTTGTCAAGCGCCATCTAAATAAACCGTCAGGTGGAAGATAGTGAGAAATTGCGTGGTTTTAGTTAATCTGTATATTAAGAATAAAAAAGGAATAAACAAACCCACGAGTACTTGGGTGCCTGTTTTTTGTAAGCTCGGTAAGGAGAAAGCGGGGCTACCCGGGCGGGGGGGAAGCAGGAGCTTGCCACACAGGGACATAAAGAAAAACCAATTAAATCATTGTAGTGTTCTCCTGCTGGGTATTATTCCTCTTCATCTCGCTAATATAACCCCGGGTTATTTCTAATTTTGTTGCTTCTTTCCCTCTTCACATTTCCAGTTTTCTCCCTCCACCAGGACAATGAAGGAAAGATATGAAATCGTCGTGTGCGACTCTAAAAGCAGCACCTACATCTAAAGAAGCAAAGTAGAGGCTTTCCAAAGAAACGCCGAAACGAGGTACTGTCATCCCCAAATTTGCAGCGTTCCCCTCTGGGAACCTCCAGCCTCTGGCAGCCGACCTGCCCGGCAGGCTCGGAGTGGCCTCAGGAAACACGGGCTTAAAAGTCGGGGTATCTGCCCTTTCCTTTTTAGAAGAAGAAGGAATCGTTAGAAACTTTCCAGAATGTAATACAAGTTTCCCGGAAAGTGCCTTGTGTAGTATCGTCTATTTCACATGTGTCAGAAGAAAACGTATTTCAAATAGTTGTATTTATTTCTAAGATAAATTATCTGTTTTCTGCGAAATTGGCAGCTTGCCAACTCCTTAAAGCGGGTCAGTAGCTGCAAGTTCTGTCTCTTGTCACTCAAACCCGGATAGACAAAAAAAAAAAAAAGAAGCGAGATGTAACGATTTGTAATTGCCACGTTTAATGCAATACACAAAGACATCGCACTAAAAACAAAGCATGATTTAACAAAAAGCCTCACACACCCACCAACCAACCAGTCCCAAAATTCAAATCTACACTACAAACCCAAACCCCCCAAACCTGAGAACATTGCTTCTAAACAAAACGAAATAATACAGTCTGCAACATACGCTGCGCTTGGCTCCGACCGCTTTTGCTTATCATCTAGAAGTACCCTGCACCTCCAAGCCTCCTCGCCTGACAAGCCTTTCCTTACGCTTTCCTAACAATTCCCCAAGAGCTGTCTCGCTTTCTGGGACAGTGGAGGTCTCCCACACAGCCCCCAACCCTTTCTGCTCCTCCAAATCCAAGGGGCGTCCTTAGGCGAGGGTTTATCCGCCCTTCAGACCGCCAAGTGCTGTTAAAGCGCTCCTCCGGGGGAAGCGGGCTGTTGCTGAAAAGACTGGAGGAGCCGAACCTTTAAGATCTGGTAAAAACATCCTGTTTTTCCAAGGGAACAGTTAAAAGCTGCCAATAATCGAGCAATTAAAAGATTTCTTCCCTAATACAGGAGGCAGCTTCACAGAATTAACTTTAACTGACTTTTTCATGGTGGCGTTATTAACAAGTCCTTTTAAAATTACCGGTTTGGCAAACGCGTTTTAAAACATAAAACGGGCGTGGGGAAATAACAGTCGTTTTTTATTTGTTTGTTTATGAGATGGTAATTACTTCGCATGCATTTACCATGAAAGGCAGGGTTCAGGTTTCCCCCAGTCTCTGCTTCACATTCCCTTTATTCCATATATTTATTCAGAGCTGCCTGAAATCACTACTGTATTTTTATTACGTTTAACTTAAATAAAAAATTAGGAAAACCGCAACTATTTATTATTCGCAGAGTTTATTTTAGATAAGCTTTAGGTAGTTTATGAAGGTGATTTGCTACTATGAGAACAGTATCAATAAATTACAATTGGTAAAACCTCATACACATCCATGCATTTGGGTGCTTAGGGAACATTTTATACTCAGTATTCAGGAAAAGAAATACATTTCCTTAAATTAAGGAACCTTTTAAATTATGAAGTCATTTAAATTGGCATATTCTCAAAACAGTATATGTTAAGCTTTTTTTTTTTTTTTTCCAGGAATAAAGCAAAGATGGGTTATTCTGCTAAATGCCCAGCGAGGATTCCAAATCTGCAGCACCAGTGACGCTGAAACAGGGACCGAGAGAGCAGCCGCCGTCATTCCCAGTCTCACCTGTGCTATTCCAGTTCGGGAATCACAGACGTTTGAATTTGTTTCATAGTAACTCACACTTAAAATGTGTTGTATCGCAGCTTGTAAATTTGGATTAATACAGGTACATATGATACTGCCCACGATCTTAAAATACTTTTACAAGGGCACGTAGTGATAGGACAAAGGGGAATGGCTTTAATCTCTAATAGTGTAGATTTAGATTAGACATTGGGAAGAATTTATTTACTGTGAGGGCGGTGAGACACTGGCACAGGCTGCTCAGAGAACCTGTGGCTGCCCCATCTCTGGCAGTGTTCAAGGCCACGCTGGACGCAGCTTTAAGCAATCTGCTCTAGTGGAAGGTGTCTCTGGCCCTGGCAGGGGTTTGGAACTGGTTGAGGTTTAAGTTCCCTTCCAACCCAAACCATTCCGTTATTCTAGAAATACCAAGATGCTGGTTTTATCCAAGGGTCTTGGGTAAAATGGTTCTGAGAAGAGAAGACCCGGAAGCGAGCTCCGGGGCGTGTTGAAGCCCCGCGGCTGCCCGACCCGCGCACGCACAGCCGGTTGACCTCCACCACACCGAAACGCCGGGTGCTCTAGATCTTTTCTCGCTACCCCTGCACCGCCCGCTGATCTTCGCACACCGGCGATCCGATTCAGCCGCAAGCTTGAACATTTAACAAATGCCACCGAATATTCTGAGCTTTCCTCATAAGCGGTTAAAGCGCACAGTCGTTATAAAAGCATTTATTACTTTCTCGGCTTCACTACCCAGCGGGGAGGAGGCTACAGGTGCCGGAACTAGCCAGGCTGGCGGGCACTCCGGCGGCTGCCCCCGCCTCTGGCGGCCGGCATCAGAGCGGCACGCCCTGGCGTGCAGGGCGGCACCGCGCATAGTGTGTCGTCATCAGCCGGCGCCGCGGGCAGAGCGGGGCGGGTGGAGCTCCTGCGCAGGCGAGTGGCGGTCGGGGTTGGTTTGGGGGTTCTGGGATCCTCCCGTCGGAGCCGGTGGTCCCGTTCGGAGCGGGGAGGTGGAGAGCCCGTGGCGAGTAGGGAAGGGCCTGGCCTAGCCTCGGCCTTCGCTCCTGCGTAAAAGCCCCGCGTGGGGGTAGGGGAGGCCTCGGTGCGGAATTGGGGCGGGCTGGGGTGCCTGCGGTTGAGGAAGGCCGGCTGGCTGTGCCCCTCCGTGGGTGCTACGGGACGTGAAGTAGCGGGTTTGTCACTCAGAGGTACGTAATAGCGCGGCCGGCGTCCCGCGCCTTGGCGGTAGATGGCTGCTGCACCCGGGTGCACCTCTGTGTGCCTTTTGCCTGTGGCACCTCGGCAGCCCTTTTAGTTGCAGGGTACGTGGAAGCCAGCCAATCCATGGCACTTCATTGCAAAATACATAGGTGTAGTCTTTAGTAGCAGTATTATTTTGCTGCATGAGCAGCACTCAGTGTGCCACTGCAGCTGTGGTCCCTCCATAGTTCGGCTCTCTGGCTTGGAAATTGCTCTTTTCAAGTGCTAATTAATTACTATAGTGTATCTTACTGTAATGTATTATTACTGTAATTATCACTATAATGTTATCTTACTATAATGTACTGACACAAAAAGGCTATAACACCTGTGGATCAAGATGCCACTGTGGTTAAGGTAGCGCAAAACCTTCCTTGAAAGCTGTATAGTTTAATGAATTATCTCCACTTATCTCAAATGGAGAGGCATAATGAGATTTTAAAAAGGTGGTTTGTTAGGTGCTGACCAGACTCATGAACAGGATTAACTGCTTCTGTCAAGCTTATCATTTTATTTTCCAGACCCTAGCTCAAAACTGTTGAGATAGGGAAATAATCCTTACTGTAATATTAAGCAAAAGCAGCCAAGAGTCATGCTTATGAAGAAGCATTATGAATGCGATTCACTGCCATAAGGATTAGGAATCTTTGTCTCCTCTGTCAGGCAGAACAGAGACATAGCAAACAGCTACCTCAGAAGATTAAAAAAACATGTACAAGGAGATACTCATATCCTAATCTAGTCTTGAATTATGTGGGAAAAAGTGTTGATTATCTGTCTAGTGGTTACAGTAGCAACCTTGAAACTTATGGTTGCAGCCGTATTTCTGTGTTAGAATAGGATTAGTTAAAGCTTGGTAGCATGTTTTTGGAGGATATGTAACTATTTAGTCTGATACTGTGAAGGAATGCTTGTCTTTAAACAAATCCAAACAATCAAAAATGTCATAGGGCATTAAGAATTGTTTGAAGAGTAGCACTGCATTACCAAACTCTTGATCAGTTTGGTAATTGTGCACACCTATGTTAGGATTCTGAGGGTGGAATTTCTTCTCTCTGCCTATCCTCCCTTTTTTTTTTTTATTCCTCTTCTAGCTACAGTCTGTTCTAAGGATTTATAATTCCTTAAATCAATGGAAAGGTAGATTAGCTTAGCTAGTGTTGTATCAGAGGGGGAAAGGGAAAATGCAAGGCTTATCTTGTTTTGTGATAGCACTGTTGATAGTAGTGTTACGTAAGAAATAGCTTCTTTTTATGTTTCTAGTAGGGCACTGGCAGGAGGTAGGAATAAAATATTAATTGGGCTTTAATGTTTAAAATCTCGTTAAATAGAAAATGTCGTGCTGTCTGCTCTGGAGTCCTCAGTACAGGAAAGTCATGGATCTGTTGGAGAGGGTCCAGAGGAGGCTACAGAAGTAATCAGGGGGATGGAGCACCTCTGCTTTGAGGAAAGGCTGAGAAACTTGTGCTTGTTCAGCCTGGAGAAGACTCTGGGGAGACCTTATTGCCCCCTTTCAGTACTTAAGAGGGGCTTACAAGAAAGATAAGAAGAGACATTTTAGCAGGGCCTGTTGCTATAGGACGAGGCGTGATGGGTTTAAACTGAAAGAACAGAGATTCAGGCTGGACATGAAGAAAAATTTTTACAATGAGGGTGGTAAAATACTGGCACAGGGTGTCCAGAGAGGTGGTGGATGCACTGTCCCTGGAGACATTCAAGGCCAAGCTGGATGTGGTTCTGAGCAACTTGATCTAATTGGAGATATGCCTGTTCATTGCAGGGGGGCTGGACTGGATGACCTTTGAAGGTCCCTTCCAACCAAACTATTGTATGATTCTATGATCTTTGGAGCTTTTCTATACCAGGTTAGTAAAGCTCTGAGAAACCTGATGTTACTTTAGTTTGGAGAAGCTGAGCTTTAGACTGAGATACTGAAATGATTATGTATACCTTGAAAAAGTAATTAAAAAAATACTTGATGTGCATGTGTGTTTTGTTTAGAGCATGGATTCACAGAAGGATGTTCAGCCTCCAAAGCAGCAGCCAATGATTTACATTTGTGGAGGTAAAGAAATCAATTTTTTTACTTGTTACTGGAGATTTGGTGTTTTAAAAATGAAGAATGCCTAATCATTATACTAAAGAGTGCATAAATACAAGTAGTTGTAGTGTGGATCCTGGTGTTCTTTAAAGTTTTACACACTGATGGTACGACATACATGGGGTGTATTTGGATAGAGATGTGGAAGTAATTCTGGAGAGCTTGTGGAGATTGCTGTGTGGAGGTCCTCCACCTCCAGAGGATGCTTTCACCAAGTGTCTGCTTGTGGTGCAGACAGTGGACCTTCTATTTAGTGCACTTCAGGAGTTTTTTGAAAATGCTATATGGTTACTCATCTTTTCTTGAAGTGCAGTAGTCAAATTCTCTCTTATCTATGCATAAGTCAACAACTTAAAAGTTGGTGATTTTGAGCCATCAGTTTGGGAATACCTGAAATATTTTGTCTTTAAGAAAATAAACTTGGGGGTTTGGGAGGAAGAGCTGAAGATTTCATTAGTAGGCAGTCTAGTTGTATCAAGAGTGGAATATATTCTGTACAGTAACAATCTGGTGATTTTTAGCAAGATGCTCTTAGATCTTAATAGAACTGAACATTGTTAATTTCTTTTTTTACACAGTATCTTGATACCATTCAGCTCTTGCTACAGTTTCACTACAACTGTTTTTTGTTACATTTGCCACAAATAGGAATTTGACTGTTAAAATTTTTGAAAGTTGCTGATTTTGTTTACCCACTCCCTTTACCTTCCTCCATCACATCAGAATGTCATACAGAAAATGAAATAAAGGCAAGAGATCCCATCAGATGCAGAGAATGTGGCTACAGAATAATGTACAAGAAAAGGACAAAAAGATGTATCCTTTTACACATGCACTTGACAGCATTTGGGAAGTTGTGGATGGAAAGGTATATATAAGGGAAACAGAATGGAAGATTTGAGTAATGATGTAAGAATCTTTCAAGGCCAGAAATCAGTATAGTAGAGCGAAGTACTGTAGGGAAATCTCTGCAGTGTGATTGGGCACCTTGTACTTTTTCCTGGCACTTTCTCTCTTTTTGACATTTTCTATGCAAAATATAATCTATGATAGTATGCTGGGTGGTGTACTATGGATTGCTGGTATTATTCAGCCTTTTAAGAAAAGAAAGATGATGTGGAGTTAATTAAAGATGAGTTTTAAAATGCATTTATGTAGTTAGTTGTGATTTTTAGATTTAGACAGTCTTTCTTCCCCCCATCTTTTTTTCAACCACAATATATTTTTTTCTTTAACTGCACTATTCCAGTGGTGGTTTTTGATGCCCGATGATGTCTGCTGAAGATACAGTGATGTCATGAGGCAGTTTAATCTTTCTGATAACTTTGCTTCGTAAATTCATTCATGTACAAATGCACAGTTATTTGTGTTTTAAGAGATTGAAATATTAAAGTTTACTGTTATACTAAATTATGTCTATATTGTCTTCCAGCAATAGATTTCTAAACTTGTCCTTTAAACTGTAGTTGGAGTATGCAGTGGTCATTTTAAGTTCAGTGGTATTGTGTTCTTTTTGAGTTAACCTTGTTTTCATTACTCTCATCTAAACTATTTTTGCATTTTAACTTCTGTTACATATTCTCTGGACTCTGATGGACTCCATAAAGTAACTGTGGTTTGAATACATTCTACTGAAAGTAAACAGGTTACACAAGGCTAGACCTGAAATGAAAATCTGCATCTCAAAAGAGCAAATCTCAAAGGACTCAAGAGCACTGCAATTCAGGCACCTGTTTGTAAAGGAAGTGTCAAAAAAATAATCTCTCAGAAAAGAAGAGGGGAGGCAAGGTAAACATCAGGAACAAATGTGTAAACAGGAATTCCCACTGTGCTTCTTGTCTTGGTTGTGCTCAAGGAACAAATTAGATCTGTGCTATAATTTGTGTAGTGTCCCAAAACAAAAATAGCATCTTGTTTTGCTTCTCTGGTGGCTTCTCAGGGGTCTGTAATAAAAAGATCAGAGTGGTTTTGTATTGATGAGCCAGTACTTTTTTTTTCATCTGTTTGGAGTGTGTGTTAAGATAGTTTATCTCTTTATCAATATAGTAAGGTATCTTTGTGCCAGACTGCATGGCTGTGTACTGGCTCATAAATGAACTGCAGTGGGTCATTTCAGCTGATAAAAAAGCATTCTTGAGATTATATTTTGGAGCTGTTTGATAAAGATTGTCTTACGTATCGTATCTCATATTAGCTATAAAGACATTTCTTATCTCATTTCTTGGAAGCCAGATACACTTCAGTGTAAATGCATGAGAATATAGCATTCTTGCTGCACCATTGCTATTGGTTTGTTCTCCCCACTGGCACACGTAGCGTGCAGCGTGTGCCTGCACAACAGCAACGAGGGCTCGAGGGCTTCTGAGAGCTGTCCACTGAGGAGAGGGCAGTCTTCGTGCTGCAGGCGGCCTGGTGGCACGAAGGGACGGGCTCTGCGGGGCTGTTTGCAAAGGCAGAGATGAGCATCTGCTGCCATCAGAAGTGGTGCGGACCTGCTTCACAGAGCAGTGCCGGGGGCTGCAGGGCAGTACCACTGTAGGCACCAGTGGTGGGAGGGGATTGGTTGTTCTAAGCCAAGTAAAATACTACATTGAAAACAAACCGGGCTGTAATTTTCATACAACATAACTGTCATGGGTTCAGCAGCAGCAGTCATTTTTCTCCTTCTTGGTAGCTGGTGCAGTGCTGTGTTTTTTATTTTGGGCCTGGGAACAGCACTGATAACACCGGTGTTTTCAGTTACTGCTTGGTAATGTTTTGGTCTGACCAAGGACTGAGCCTCATGCTCTGCCAGGGAGGAGGGGAAGCCGGGAGGAAGCAGAGACAGGGCACCTGACCCAAACTGACCAAAGAGGTTATTCCATGCCATAGCACATCATGCCCAGGATGTAAAATGGAGAGCAGAGACCCAGAAGGGTGGGGGGGTGCACTGCTTGGTTGGGCTGGGTATAGGTGGTGAGCGCTTGTACTCTTTCCTTGTATTTGCCTTGTCATTATTATTATTGGTGGTAGCAGTAGTGGTCTTGTGTTATACTTTAGTTACTAAACTGTTCTTATCTCAACCTGTGGGAGTTGCATTCTTTTGATTCTCTTCCCCATCTACCCGGGAGCGGGGGGAAGAAGGAGATGGGAGTGAGTGAGAGAACGGGCTGCATGATTTACAGCTTAAACCACGACAGTAACCTAAATCCTGTGTTTCTGTGTCGTGACCCCGGAGGCACGCGGTGCAGGGCGAGGAGCGCCGCAGACGCCGCTATCCTCAGCCGCTCCCGCCTCGCAGCCTCCCCTACACCCGGCATAGCAGCGCATGCGCAGCGGGAGTCGTCAGTCCTCCGGCTGAGGCGAGGTCTAGGTTGCGTTCGTCTCCCTGAGGCAGTGCGGCACCAGGCAGGTGAGTGCGGGTGTCCGCTGCGCCGGTGTCGCTGCTGGAGCTCAGCGGGACTGTGCGGAAGCCTCGCAAGGCGGTCACCGGAGGGAGCAGCTGCGCCGCCCAGCCGTTGCCCTGCGCCCGTCTGTGCGGGCCGCCGGCCGCCATGTTGTACGTAGCAACAGTTGCTAGGGACCGGCTGGCCGCGCTGTGGTGCGAGGGGGGCCGGCGGTGTCGGCTTTAAGGTAAATTCCTGACGCCGGGGGTGAAGGTGGCACTGTCCGTGCCGCGGAGCAGGGCTCGGCGGTGCGGATGCGGGGAGCTGCCCACAGGAGAGGAGCGCCCTGGGCTGCGGCGGTGCTGTGCGACCGAGAGGTCCGCATCACGGCCTGGCCCGAGACCTGCTCCGGGCAGCTCCCTGAGAGCCACGGAAATACTGACCCGGGAGAAAGTGCTGCAGTCTGTGATGAGTGCCTCTCTTGCTTTTTACTCCTGTTGTTTCCTGTATTGCTCTGTTTGTCCTCTACTGAAACTGCACATTCTCAGGGCGGAATCCTGTCTTTATGCAATACCTAATTATGACCACTTACGATTGAGTATCGCTTAAATAATAAACTTTTTTTGTGCAACTAAAAATTAATGTGTGTAATTATGTTACTTTAATTGAGTTTATATTCACACGTTGCTATTATTGCATGCTAGCTAGCTGCCCTTGTTAAAATAAGTTATCACTTTAAGCAGTATATAACATGGGGAGGAAAAAAAAAGGAAGAATGTCTGCTCCTCAGAGTTTTTAATCAAAATAGAAGATGCAGATAAGCAGTTCAAAGGTACAGGGAGACAGGAAGTGTCCCATTTGAAAACCTCATTTCATCAGCTAGAGACTTACTGGAAAAGATTTAGATTAGTCAACAAAGATAATCAGAGGTCCAGAAAATACAATTAGTGAAGAAAGACAATTGGTTTTATTTTGGCTAAAGAGAAGGCAAAAGTTATCATTCCATTAGATACACTGAGTTGGTTAACATCTTGCCTCTGAAAAAAAAGTACACGGTACTGCACCATCTGCACCACACTTGCTTAAAATAGATAATGCCATATTGTGTTTAAAGAATAATGGAGAATCTAGTAGGCAAAATTTGATATCTTTAAGTACTCTTTCTGACATGTTCTGCCTTGCGGAATCAGTAGACTTGTCCATATTTTTTCCAAAGCATATCTCATAACTGTACTTCTGTAAGCAAACCTCTCTCAAAGCCAGTTTGTGTGGTCAGGTCTTAAAATTTGAATTTTTTCTTTTGTGGCAATAGGTCTGCTTGCATAACAGAGTGGTACTTCCGAGCACAAGTAGGGTTATTTCTTAAATTAGCGTTGCTTTAAAATATAACTAAGTGCTTACAGGATCGCTACATTTGTTCCCTTTTAATATTTAGTTATGGGTGATGAGTCACTACCATTTTTTATGGACCAAGGAACCACTAAAACATTTCAAATACCCATTGGTCACCTGGACTACAAGTTCATTGAAAAATGCACAGATGTTAAACACCTGGAAAAGATTCTCAGGATATTAAGGTAAACATTATGTTTTCTTACCTTCATTACTAATTATATTAATGCTCTGTAAAATTCAACAGAACCTGTACCTAAATATTCTCTTTGTCTTGAACCTTTTTGTGACTTTCTAATTTAAAAATTAAAAAATAAAAGTAATTATGTTAAAAGTGTCCAAATGATAATGCTAGAAATCCAAGTCTTGTTCTAACCATCCAAAAGATTTGAGTAACCCAATGCCAGTTTTTCTCAAATACTGCCATCTTGCCTGAGTGTGGTTGTTTCAGGTGCCATTCCTGTTTAGCTTCTGCAGAAAAAAAACCAATGATTTTTTTGTGAGCACTGTGATGATAATTTTGAACTGTGTATGTATGTGTACTGGAAAGTGGTTGAAGCCTAACTGCCTGGAATTTTCTGGTTATAGTAGAATTCAACTGTAACAGGAAAATAGTCCTCTGCAGTCTCTGTGATGACTATACATGAAGAGAAATATGGAAGACTCAGTGCAGTTCAGTTCTATAACTTTTGTATCTTTGCATTTTAAAGGTCTGGTGAGGAGGGATGTTATCCTGAACTTACATTGTTTTGTGAAAAGCGTATTGAGCACTTAGATCCAAGGAGCAGGGCTCTGAGAAAAGAAAAGGCTGCAGCCACAGCTTCTGATTTCACAGCTGAAGAATGGGAGACAATTAAGGGTGAACTGATGGTACAGTATAACTCTAATTTATAATGGTCAGTAATACAATCTCATTGATGTATCAGTCTTCCTCTTTTTGTGCATAAGTAGAATGTAATTGATTGAATGAGGAAGTGATCAAAAGATTATGGTGGGGGTTTTATTATTTTCTTGAGTTGGTGTCATTGAATCTTTAATCTCCTTTTTAGCTCTACAAATTTTTTTGGTAGATTTCTTTTTATTCAAAAAAGCACAATTGCTTTTTGTCTTAATTGCTTTTCCTCATTAAGAGCAGTCCATTCTAAGGATAGTTATTAGTGTCATTGTAGACTATGAAGTATATCTGCTTTATTGTCTTAATGTACAGATATTTATTTCTTTTCAGAGCTGGGTGACAGAAATGAATGAAGTTGATAAGAAACCACAATTCCTGAGAACAGATCCACTACATGAAAGACAAGATAATTTGCCTCCTATTCGTTGTTCCAGTTGTTTTCCTGCTAATCAGGTATCTCTAGTTTTCGACTGTGTGTTAATCATATGCCTTTCTAAAATCTGTAAATTTTATCTCTGTAGACTTCCAGGCATTGAGCCTTTCTTACAAATTTTATTTTGTTAACTAGGAAATGAAAACCTTTTAAGTTCCTCTACAAAAGACTAATGTGCCTCCTTAGTACTGGCAGGTGTCTTGTAATGATGTTTTAATTCTGATGAAGAAATCACACTGGAGCAAATCTTCTTAAGTACCCTTTTATGTTCTTTGATTCACATTTCAAAGTGGTGTTTAAGCATATGAACTAGGTTCCTTTCGGAGAAGCTATGCCACAAGATTTTCTCCAGCTGCCAGTAGGCTTTTGTTCCATGAGACCAAACAGGAGCTAGTCCAAAATAAATACGCTTTTTATTTTGAAGTTTGGAAACGAGAAATTTTATAAAAGGATCATAGAATCATAGAATAGTTAGGGTTGGAAAGGAACTTAAGATCAACTAGTTCCAACCCCCCTGCCATGGGCAGGGACACCTCCCACTAAACCATGCCACCCAAGGCTCTGTCCAACCCGGCCTTGAACACCGCCGGTGATGATCTTTACAAGTCATGTGATATTTTTTATTAATTGATAATTTGAGAACATTTATTGGAATAATTATGTATTATTATAATTTTTGTTTTCCATACAAGGTTGAGGTGTTAGCATTATTACCCAGAAAACCTAGATACAGCTTTATGCCTTACCTGTCATATATGAGTTCCATTCCTTTTGTCCAAGCAGATGGCTTCTGAAGTAATTGTGACCTGTCCTGGAAGAGTTTTAGAATTCAGTCTTTTAATACAGCAGTGCAGTTATACCACTACTAGATCAGTACTGAATATAAAGAAGCTGTTTCTATAGTATACACTAAATTTATACCTGTAAATATAGATTTTATTTCTTTTTTTTCATGCTGGTAAAGCTGTGTGTAATTTTACAAATTTTAAACATTTTTTGCTAGTCATTTAAGACTGTAATTATTATTTACACTGGCATCACATAATTTTGCAGTGTGGTATCAAGTATAAAGTTGGGATGATAAATTTCTACTTCCTGCCAGAAGGAAATCCACAAACACTTCTATAATTTTACATTGTTATTTGATTGGAGGCTGTTCATCTGATCTGATGCATAATAAGTTCTGTATCTTCAACGAAGCCAATTCTGGGAAACCTTACTGACCCTAAACCAGTGGATTGTACCAATGGGTACAAGTTTGGTAAATGAAAGCATCTTGCATCTGTAACCAGATTTTCTTGCTGATGTAGGTACAGTTTCAATTCACTACTAATAGCTTATGACTCTAGATAGTGGTCTCTTTTTATTGATGTGGAGTCATGGGGAAGAGTTTCCAAAAATGAATAGGAAAAGAGTGAACTTTATGCCATATTTCTCTCTTCAACACAGTATGGAAGTTTCTTATACCCCTGTTTTTCTTTCACACTGCCCAGGACTGTGAGGTTATATGTATATCCCAAAAGAAAAGAGGACTGGAGAGACAGCTTGAGTTTTTCTGTTCTTTACTGTCCACATTGCTTAACTGTTATTTTTGCTGCTTTACTTTTTCCAGGACAGAACTAAAGCATCAGTTTAAAGACACTCACTTCCAAAACACTACTGATGGGATTTCAGCAGACTTGGGTTCCTTTGCCAAACACAGTTCCTAATACTATTCCAGAAAGATTTCTGTCTTCAGATACCTCCTCATGCTAAAGTCCAAGTTTTATGTTACAGAAATCCACTGTAATAGTATCTGTAATGCCTTCATATATTTTGGATATTCTGTATTAAAAAGGAGTGCTGGTTAGCTGACACCGAATAGTAATATCTTACACCATAACAGAGAGCCCAGAAGAGAACCAAGGCCTAATTCTGTGTGACTGAAGCCAGTCCATGTTTTGATATTTGGTCTAGAATAGTAATGTCTTACACCATAACACAGAGCCCAGAAGAGAACCAAGGCCTAATTCTGTGTGACTGAAGCCAGTCCATGTTTTGATATTTGGTCTAGAAATTGTTTACTGGGCTTCAAAACCTGTGGGATCAATGCATTGTGAGTTGCAGCAAACAGAGGACAAGGGCAGAGATTTTTTTTGTTTCAGGTCTGTAGCATGCAAATGAACATTTTGCATCAAAGCCTCTTGGATGGGATGCTCTGAAGTATTACTCATTGAGAAATTCCTGACTCTCCTGGGGCCACAACGTGGTTACAGTGATCCCAAGAATGAGACCTAGAACTTTAAAAATTGTGCATTTTGAGTAAACTCTTCTGCCTTACTCCTTAAAAGGGCACAGAATAATAAAATAATATAATTGGTTGGAAGGGACCTTGAGATCATCTAGTTCCAACCCCCCTGCCACAGGCAGGGAGACCTTCCACTAGACAAGGCTCCTCCAAGCCCCATCCAGCTTGGCTTTGAACACTGCCAGGGGTGGAGCGTTCCCATGCTGCAGTTTGCACCCTAAATTAAAGTTGCATTAGTAAATATCTTAAATGAGTTTTCTTCAGAGAGTTTCACTATTTTTGTGTTCATTTAAGATAAGGACTTCTGGTTTGAAAAAAATTTTAACATTTATTAAATTCCTAAGTTTGGAATATAAGCCAGGATGTAGAATGATAACTCATTTTTCAAGAAGCCATATTTGGGAGTTACCTCCTCCAAGCATGCATTTAGACAAAATGTGTTTCTCATTTTGTCTAGCTTATCATAGAATGGTTTGAGTTGGAAAGGATCTTAAGATCATCTAGTTCCAACCCCCCTGCAGGGATGCCTCACACTAGACCATGTTGCCCAAGGCTCTGTCCATCCTGGCCTGGAAGCTTCTATAAAGACTGAGAACATTAAGAGTAATTCTGAAGTTGCATACTGTAAAAGTTTTGTAACCTAACTTTATAGCTAGAAGTGTTTACAGGAAGGGCCACATTTGCATTATGTAAATTGTGGTGTTTACTTCAACTGCAGAGGTATTTCCGTGTGTCACCGGTGGTAAAGCTAGTTTGAGAGGTTGCTGCTTGTTTCTTTGGTCCAGTTTATCATGTGCTCAGTTGAACTGGTACAGATATTCAGGGATTGTGCCGCAATTTCTATCAAATTGTATGTTTGATCCGAGATAATTCTAAATCTGTAACTCTACAAACAATTGCAGTGCAGCTCAGTGAATGTTGGATTGCAAGGTAAGAGGAGGGCTGAATGGCCAGGACAGAGTAGATGGTAATATTTTGAACTGAGTGTTCTATCTGTTTGGAACCACACCTTGCTATTAAGTATTACTGAAGTCAACAAGAAGGGAGGGACATAGCAGAAATGCAGTCTCAGGACAGAGGTAGAAGGGTTGTCAAAGGTGCCAGCTATGGAAATAGGTGCCATTAGTGTAGTAGATGGGTTGTGATACAAGCTAGTTGAATCTGTTATTGGGAGTGATTGTTGGAGGAAGGTCCTAAGGATAAATTTTAGCTAAGACAAACCTCAATGATGGAGCTTGTTTAAAAGCTAGATTGAGTGTAAATTATCTTGGGAATTTGCTTGAATGGAGTGTGAAATAGTCAAAAGAAGTCCAGACACTATTTTGAAGTCAAAACATTGTAAATTTGTTGTGAGGGTTCCAGGGACAATATTAATCTGTGCATTGCATTATCTCGGGAATGGCAAGCCTAAAACAAGGTTACTGTTTCAATCTTGGTGCCAAACACCTCGTCACAAGGCTGTGTTTTCCCAACACTGAGTTTTCCCTTGCTGTGTTGAAAGGATGGTTTGCAAGGTGGCAGCGCAAGATACTAATTAGGAAGAGTAGCCTCCTATCTGAAAGTTTTAACCTATTCCTCTGTGACATATAACCGGCTAGTGAAGATAAAGTGTGAGGCAGAAGAATTCCTCAGATTACTAGGATATGTGAAATACATGAAGATTTTCTTTAAAGCAAGACCAATAAAGTTTTGAAGGCTATGCTGAGAAGAGTCATGAATAGTGTTAGTTACTAGGAATATGCATTGCAGAAACAAAACAAAAGGCTCTGAAGTTCCACTTCAAAAAACTTGTTTTACAGGCTGGCTGTTTCTTTTTCAGAACAAAAATTTACGAAACAAAGAAAGAAACAAGAAAAACACACCACGGGATTACAGTGAATGGGAAAAGTATGTTAAATACTTTATATATTTAATCTTATTTATTTGTTAAATGGAATATAGGTTGTTCCAGTTAACACTTTTACCTGTCTTCTCTCAGGCAATGGCAATGAGGTGAGACAGACATTTTTCTTGGTTTGGTTGATTTTAACCAGAAGGGATGAGGGAGAGAGGAGGTAATGTATAAGCAGGACAAGCGCACACACATGCAAAAGAAGCCAACACAAGGAAAGGAGATGAGATTAAACATCTTTTTCCTAAGTAGTCATGGATAACTGAACACAGCCTTAAACTCTCTTTTCCTTTGGTTTATAATAGAAATATAGTAAGCCCTTCTATTAGTAGAGAAGTCTTGCTATGCAGCATTATTAAATCTGTAATTTTTATTAATTTAAGGTTCGATGTGGAAAAGGAGTGTTCAAAAATTGATGAAAGCTGCGAAGAAAATAACTCAAAAGCAAGATTCTTTAGCAGGCCAAGTCTACCTATAATCAAAAAGAAAATAGACACAACTGGTAATGTCTTAGAAAGATACAGTTTTTCTTTAATTGTAATATTGTGTTGTGGAGTGTGAATACAAATCAAAGAAGCATATTAGTTGAAGGTTTCTGTTTCTCAGCCCCTAGCGATGCTAAATGTTCTTAGGAGGTCAACTGACCTTGAAGCCATATTTGAAATAAAATCTAGTCTTGGTGTTCATAATCAGTTAAATATTTATGTTGTGTTTAGGTTGAGAGTGCTAGGTAAAGAAGTAGAGCATGCATCTGTTACAGACCAATGGTAGAGGTCAGCTGAGTGCTTTCATCTTGCACTCTGAATGCTCATCGGAAGAATTATTTTTAGAATAATTTAGAATAATTTTTATTCTAGAAAATAAAATACAAATTTGTCTTTTAGTAAGTCTTGTTATTTTAAAAAATAATAAAGATTATGGCATTCAGAATATTTTAGCTGATAGTGTTGATTGCATCTGTGCTAGTTGTTGTTATGTATAAATATTTATTTTTCTAGGCATGACAAAGAAAGAGAAGATTTTTATTGCTACTCGTGAAAAAGAAAAGGGCAATGAAGCCTTTGCCAGTGGTGATTATGTGGAAGCAGTGACATATTATACTCGGTGAGTAAATACTGTTGTGTTCTTTCACTTCAATGGCTATTACTTGCGAATATTATTTTTAGAGCAATGTATTAATGTAATTAAAGCAGCTTCTTACTGAAACAAAGAGTGACAATTAGGTCATTTTTTAAAAGGGCAAAAAGGTTTGACAGAAGAATACTTAAAGCATTGTTGCATCCTGATAGTAATTTTTATTTATCAGGAAGAGAAATGGTTAAGTGATATGATGTAATTTGCAGGTATCACAAACTTCTTCAGATTTTTCAAACCCTGTGAGAGTCAAAGGCAAGTTTGCAAAAATAAAAGGATAAGCAGTGCACTGAGAAACTGAATTCATTACAAATTAATTGTAGTAAACCGTATTGGTAGGATTGCCTCAATTGGTAATAAGTATAATTGATTTCATAACCTCTTCTTAGGAGAAAGAAAAATCACTGTGTACAGCATCACCATAATACAGTCTGTAATTAGCAGTGGTGCAGAAAAAGAGTGTATAAGCAGAGGATTAAAAAAAATAAGACTCTTTCAGGTTACCTTATTTAGTGCTCAGTGGTCTATGTTCAGACTTTGGCTTTATATTAATAGAAGTTGCTGCTACAAGATCTCTGTTGCATTTGTTTCAAAGGAAGAAAAGTTTAAGATGGACAGAATAGACGACAGGAAGAGAAGGATGGGATGGGGCAGCCACAGCTTCTCTGAGCAACCTTTGCCAGTGCCTCACCACCCTTACAGTGAAGAAAGTTTTCCTTATATCTCCTGCAGTATGCTGTCACCCTGGCACTTCCCTATTGTCCCCTCTTCACAGTCAACAGAGTCCTTCTTGCTAGGTTAGCAAGGGTGTGGGCAAAGATTCTTTTGTACTACTTTGTCATATGCATCCCAGTTGTCCTTGTTCATCAGAGATAATCCTGTTGTTATAGAAACTAAAGCCCTGCCTACAGTACCAGCCACATAGCCAAACCTGGAAAACTCATCCACTGACACCTGAGTCTTTCCCTTTTACAAGCAAGATCAAGGAGAAGCCCATGTGCCCTCCTGTTACAACTTCCAAAGCTCTGTAGTTACTCTTGATACTTTCAAAGGTTTCATTTGACAGTTTTATTCAAGACTAGATGGATGGTAGCAAGAGGTAACAGTTTAAGTGATAGGTGAGCCATAGCATCTTTCTGTAACTTCTCAGATCTAAGCCCTGGCAAGCAACAGATCTCTGAAGATGGTAAATCTAGTTGGTGGATGGTTGCCTCTGGTCTCACAGGAGGGAGTTTAGAGTATCAGTATTAATATTATTATAATAGTGTTTTCAGCTTCTAATAGTGAAGTGTTTCTACATTCAGGCTTTCTAGCTATGAGCCTACCATGGTCAATATTCCCTTCTTTCAGAAGTATATCAGTAATACCCACTGCAGCTGCATATAACAACAAAGCTCAAGCAGAAATCAAACTTCAGGACTGGGACAGTGCTTTGCAGGACTGTGAGAAGGTACTAGGTATGGAACCTGGCAACATAAAAGGTAAAGGAGAGCATAAACTTGCTCTTCTATGTGTTATTTTATTTCTAGCAAATAAAATAGTACATGTCTATTCGTGTTGTCAGTTGACTTAACTGAGCTTTAGATCAGGTCCAAGTATGAATAAGGAAACAGACTAGCTCCCCAAAGTAATTTTAATAGTATTTCTGAGGTCAGGGAAGTTTTATGCAGTTCATTCTGTTGATCTGTAATGGGTGTTCTTATGTGGTAGCATGGGGCTAACTTGTTTTTCATATGACGACTTAAGCCCTCTTTTATTCATGCAATGCATTGTTTCCATAATACCCGCACTGAAGTTTTAATTATTTTAAAAGGAACATGAAAACAATGAAAGTTGCTCATTTAATCTTTTCTGAAGGAAATGGCTATATTTGCATGGGCGGAGGGGAAAAGTTGGAAAAATGTAAAAAGATGCTTCACAGTTCATGATTGGCATCTCAAAAGGCGTTATGTGAAATTGCATCATTATAAATGATCAAGAGAACAGATACACTAATACAGTCATTATGAAGTAAATGCAGAATTTTAAAAGCTGGTTTACCCTTGAAAAAAGTGTATTTTTATCCAGTTTATGCTTCAAATACATAAATAATACTCTTTGTTCCTTTGTAGCTCTGATGCGTCGTGCTACTGTACACAGTCAGCTGCATAATTACCAGGCAGCTATAGAGGACCTGGACAGAGTATTATGTGTTGAACCACAAAATGCTATAGCTAAGGTAAAGACCAGTGAGTTTACTATGACTAGCAACAGATTGTATGCAGTTGTAGCATGAAGTGTGTACAGCTTATATTGTTCGATTTGAATATGAGTTTAGAGCATGTGCTCTGCTGTGACAGCAGTCAGTTTTTCAAGACCACATAGGTACCTGTGGTGGAAATTAGGAACTTGAATGTGACCAGGCCTTCAGCCTACTGAAGTACCTTCAGTACTTCATTGTGAGAACTTGTAGGCACTCAAGTCTTCTCTACCAGCCTAATTTAGGTGCCTGAATTTTTGCTGCTGAACATGATTACAGTATTAGTGTCTTAGCTGATCAAAGTTACTTGGACATTTGGCTCAAGAAGATCCACTGGGATAGGTATATTTAAACCTGACACATAATTCACATGAAAAATCAAAAGAGGTGATAAGCTTTTATTATTAACCTAAAAGGAGATTACCTGGGTTCTGTCCTCAGTTCAGTGTGATGTTATAAATCCTCATTTCTCACCTCCAGGCTAGGATGAAAAACCTTTCATACCTTCTGATGAACCTGGACCCTCCTTAGCCAATTTTGGATCTAAGAAAGCCAGAAGCTTTCTTTGGAAACTCAAGGTCAGGATGTGGTCCTTGTATGACTATTACTTCAGCTATTTAGGAGAGGATTGTTTGTGTCCTTTCATTGGTAGCTTCTTAGGGGTGTTTTGTGGGTTAGAACCTAAGCCTTCAATTGGACTCTTCGTGTCCTGAGAATCTTCAGTAACAGGCAGTTCTGATACTAAATGTCTCTTTGTCAATTAGGAATCTATCAAACTGCTGCATTCCCTCGTTTTGTTTTTGTTTGGTTGGTTTTTTTTTTACATATGACTTCTGGATGCTGTGCAATTGCCTCATCACCTGAATTCTGTTCAGCTTCTGTTGGCACATTTTGACCTGCTATCAACTTGCTGATTGCTACTTCTTTCCATGGAATTATATGGTCGCTGCTATTGCTTGCACCAGTGAGGGAGGTTATGTCAAATTCACTATATACAGCATTCATCCCTTTTAGAGTGTTCTTGGGGCTGAATTCCTATCCAGAGTCCTGTTCCAGAGTTTCACATCGACCAGGAATCAACCTGCCTGATTTCCCCCTGTTCTTCTTCCTTTTTAAACACTTGTCTCTAGATTGAATTCTAAAAGGGCTTTTGGGATTTTTTTTTTTCAGTCTGTAAGACTGAACCACTAAATAGCTTGTGAGTCTGTGTTGACAAACTCCACAACAGTCTGTGAAAAGATTGTCAAATCAGCTGTACTGAGACTTGTTAGAATATCAGGCATTATAATATCAGGCATAAGGTACTCGCTCATTTTGAGTATTCTTCCAGAGATGTAAATTCATTAGTAGCTTTGCTGAGTAATGCTTCTGTAGCTGAAAGCAGATGCCTGTACTTTGCTCTTATCTGTGCCAGCTATTATGCCTTGGCTGAGACATCTAGAAGTGGCAAGTGCTTGGCAGGGAATTTTGTCAGTTGCTCTTTGCTTGGAGGGTCCTCAAAACCCTCTTCAGATAAATATGAATGCATTGAACACATACAGAGTAAATGCTTATGTGCAGAGTCACTAATATAAAGGTAAACTGATTGTCACTAACTGGAATTCTTCAGTATACTTTGTTCACATGAATCATTGCCTGTTCCTGACCTTGTTTTATCTTTTCCTTGAGGAAGTGGGTACTGAAATGGCATTTCCTTTTACAGCACTGAATTTAAATTCAGAATAGTGCATAATGTTAGGTCTCTGCTCTGGAAGTGTAAAGTGCAGTTGGAGTTTTTTTTCTTGGGTAATCAAAAATGTTTATGGAATGAGAGGCTGTTTGGTCATCTAATTTGCTGTTCTCACAAAAGGAGCAAACCTTTTCATTGTTCAACAGTGTCCTTCTGCTAACTGCCAGAAACCATAGCATAAATTTTGATAAACTGATTTTAGGGGTTTTTTTTGAGATTCTGGAAATAATCTGTTTTCCACTAGAAATAATCTGTTTTCTTACTCTTCTGAGTAGACCGTGCCAGATACTGCAATAATGCAGTTTGCTTTTTTTCTTTCTGGGTTTTGCTTGTTTGTGTTTGGTTGTTGGTTTGTTTGTTTGTTTCTGTTTGGGTTTTTTCTCTTCCTTAAACAGTTCATTCAAGAAAAGTATTTGTGTGATATCTTCCGAGTTTCTAAAAGACAGAAGTTGAGTGTTAATCTTGGTTTTGATACTGACTCTTGGAAGAGCAATGTCATGGGTTTTTTCTGTGTTTTTATATTGCAGAAAAATCTGCTAGAGGTTGAAAAGAAACTGAAAGGTTTAAAGCCTGTATCTGAGACTCAAGGCAAAGGAAAAAGGATACTTATTCAAGACATAGAGGATTCAGAAAGTGATGAAGAAAGAGGGGAAAATACAGTTGAATGTGAAAGAAGCAGTGGAAATAAAAGTAATGTCATGTAATTTTCTACTTACTTTCAGTCTGAGAAAAAATGTTTGCCTTTGTTATTGCCGTCTTTATTCACACAATTCATCCATATTTGCTTGCAAAGAATTTTGCCTGTTTGAAGACTAAAATTGCATTCACTACTTACATTTGATTGGAATCTAGAATCCAGTTTTATTACACATCTTTGGAATTATTTCTAGAAGGGGTAAAATGGATGGATGGAAAATAATGCTATAAATCACCTACTTTCCTCTGTCCTTTGTAATTTTATACCTGTCCTTTGGTGTGGACCCAGTTAAGAATGTTCTCGGGTATTAGAGAGCATTGTGTGTTCCTTAGCTCTTTCTCTCACACAGGTCTCCTGCCTTCCCATCATTGCATTTTTCTTCTTCTGCATGTTTCTTCCTATAACTGGATCAGAGGGTGTAAAAATAACCAAGTGGCATATAATTTGGTTATTTTGCCGTTGTTTGTTTTGAAATCTATCAGAATTCTATATATATATATTTTTTTTTAACCTAAGAGATCGTCTGGTCTGAAAGTATGTATTAGAGGTAAACAATATGTAATTCTTGTACTGTGTATAGTTTCCAAGCAGCTGATTGCAGCTCCTGTTCCTGGATTAGTATGTGAATAACTGCAAGACTGCTGAGATGAAGCTACTGGTATAGTCAGAATATATGACTTGTAGGAGGAAGGGAAGCAATAGGCGTGCTACTGAGGCTTGCACTGGGCAGGTTGTTTTTAGATTCAGCTGCATGTCTGAGCTCCAGCCTTCCACAGAGTGACATCCTTAGGTTGATTCCCACCCTTTCTCCTTTCTGTTGGTTCTTTAAGGTAATGTGGCTTGACAACTGTGACTTTTGTGTTTTCTGTTGTCTATGTAGTTCTTTATTTTGAAATTAAATCAGTATGTGGGTTTTACAGGTTAATTGTAAATATTAAACTGTGCATGTGTGAATTAATAATGCCTTATTTGCAAACAAATTTAAGGAAAATATATTTTTTAAAATCAGTAGGTATCTACTAAGTCACCTCAGCTAAAACCCTGGAAGAAAGGATGGATCATGTCCTTAGTCTTAAATACTAGTTAATTTGGGGCTGCTTTCATTGGGAGCGTTCAGATGACTAAGAGCCTTCTAGCTCCATAGGAAGACTCCCATTCTGTTGATGAAAGGTTAGGCTTTTAAACAGGGGATTGTCAACTGACATAAATGTCGCATGTGTTCATGTAAGTATTTCTGAGATTTAGGAGACAAGCACCTTCATAGATTACTCTGTTTTCAAGTACAACTAGAAGCAAATACAAACTCAGTTCAGTTATTGAATAAATGTGGTATTTTCCATGAATCTAACAGCAATAAATAGACTAAACGTCTTATCTGTCTTTTCTATACATCTAGTCATGTAGTCACAGTCCAGTAGTCCATGTAGTCACACTGATTTCACATTCTAGTTGGTAAGCCTTGTGCATTTCCTACTAAACTTATAGCATGGAGATTGGAAGAAAAGCAAAATATTTTTGTTTTCTTCAGCTCTGAAGAGTTGATTTCTCAGACAAAACAGTATATATAAAGAGTGTAGTCTCTCTTCATCTTCTGTGTAACTGAGAGAAAAAGTAAATCCTTTTTGTACAATAGAAATGGAAAATTGTGTATGTTTTAAGACTGTAAAAACTAGCATTCAGGCACTGTGAAAACTAAAGGTCATGTATGTATTTGACAAAGCGCCTGATATTTTGACATGTTTATAGAAGTCATACAGTGATAAATATGGTTTAAAGATAAATGTACTTTAAGTAGACTTTTTGATTCATAAAAACTTGCTGACCATATATGGAAGAAAAAAAAAAAAGAAAAATTATTAGTAAAATTTGATCTGTGGAGATTTGGACCATTCCAGTTGCCTTCATATATAGCTAGTCCAGTGTGGATAAAAGACTTGGAAATGTTTCCTGGCTTCATAATAAATGAATTAACTGTGAACTGAACTTAGATACTTTTCATTCTGCCACCATTATTTTTGTGCCATGCTTCTGGAGAATAAAAACTTTGTATAGTTGGAAACTAATTTTAAATGAAAGACAATGTCATCCATTAAAAAAACTCAAACAAATATTCCTTTTGGAGTATTCAGTAGCTTTTGTTTAATGACATTCCTTCCAATTTAAGTTTGCTATTTTAATGGTAACATGAATTAAAATTCTTGCTAGTTTGTATTTGCTGTCATTCTAGTCAAAATCCTGCCCACACTTTTCACTTTTTTACTTTACTTTTCAGTACCTTTTCTTTGGAATTTATAATCTATCCAGAGGTTTGGTGTTTTTTTTTTTTTTGTTTTTGTTTTTTTTTGTTGTTGTTGTTAAGAAAAGTTTGTAAGTGCTGATTTATTTTTTTAATTTTTTTTTTTTAGGACAAGCCCAGAATACTGCTTTCATTAATATATTTCTCTGCAGAGACCAGTACAAGAATAGTGGTTATGTTATTAAGACTGAAAGTGAAAAACAGTGAGAATGTGATTTGAGAAATATATCTGAGCAATTTTGTGCATGGCGTTCACTCAGTTCAGAAATACTTAAGCAGTTAGCCTAACCTGACAGCTAAACCAGTTAACTATAACTACTCGTATTATTAGGGGGGCTCCAAAGGCTACAAATGTTTCCTGTCAATCCAGGATCAGTTCTGTGCACTTTATCTTCAGGAAATTTTCTGCTGTGTTCAGGAAGTGATGTTCATATTAATGACATTCACGTCAGTATCTGTTATTATTCACACATTATTGGCTTTCCTTGCTTTTTCTGTGGCTCAGAAAGTTGGGCTCTGCTTCTAGAGTGTTTCACTGTGTTTTCTAAAATCTTGTCAAATTGCCTGTTTGTCCGTGACATTTAAAATATTGGGTTTTTTTCCTTTATTTTACTGGAAGGTGTACAGAGTATTGTCTGTTTTGGTGGATGTAAAGCGAAAAGTATTTTAGGATGTATCCTAAGGAAATTGCTATTATACTATCACTGGCTTTGCTCATCAGCCTAGATCACTTTTTTCCCCTCATCCTCTCAACCAAATAGACTTTAAACCTTTTTGGCATATTTGGCACTGCCAGTCTGCATGGATGGATGTACGTCTCAAATAGAAATAATTTACTTTAACTTTTATGAAAGTCCGTGTGAGTAGAATAGATGTATCCTATCATTGTTCTCACTGTGTAGTATGAACTTATTATTAAACATGGTATTTCAAGACAGAAACCAGAGCTAGGAAGGACAGTTGGAGCTTTTGTCTATTAGGCACAAGAGAATCTATTGTTTTTAAACATCTTATGCTTTGCCATTCCTTTCAGTTTGATTTCAGTAGCATTTTGTATGTTAAAAAAAAAAAATCTGGAATTTGGAACAACCTGGAGTTCATCCATATTAAATGAACTTCATAAGTTTAGTTTGAATTATTGGAAGTGTCACTGCAATATACGAAGGCATGAAAAAATGCTGTTGGACAGATGAACACATCAAGTTAAGGGAAGGTGAAATCCCAGCGCCTCAGAATACCAAACACAGAGTTGCCTTTGTGTGACTGGTACTATCAATAGTCAGGCTTTCTACAGAAATCTGTATTTGAATACTGTGGTGGCAATCTGGTAGGAATTCAGGTGAAGAAGGAATATATATGTTAATATCTGATATTCTTATTGTATGATTTTTCTGAATTAAACTAGTAATAAAGAATAGTGAAAGTTGAATCATCAGGATTATTTGTAAAAGGCTTTTTGACATTATGTTTAAATGAAACCTCTTCAAGAATAATTTATAAGGTTTTATGCCTCCTATGTTGTATTTGAGAGTTTTGAAGTGTGCAACATTACTGGTTTCTTAGCAGTGTGTTTTAATTTTAACATGCAAGCATTTTGATTTGGTCACGGAAAATCAAAGTACCAATATTGCAATGGCCAGTATGTAAAGAGTTAACTTCAAGGTGAACTCTGTACCATTCTGACACCACAGAACAGGGGTTCGTAGTGTGCCCGGCGAGGGGAAATTACATTTCATAGTAATAACTTCTCAGTAATAATTGCAAGTTAGTTGTAAGTAGGAAATTTATCTGTGTTCTTGGAAGTGTTTTCTAAGGCAAATAAATCTTCATAACACTAGGATGCCTGAAGGATTTGGTCTTTAGCTGTACACCCCTCTTTTGCCAGGACGATAGTTTCTCCTGATGATGCAAGCTTTAACTCAGCTCATTAACTTCCTTGTAGGAATTGGCGTGCCAGTCGGAGGAGAGGCGGCTGCGGGAGAGGCTGATATGGGCAACGCGCAAAGGAAGTTTCATAGCAAAGGAGGGGGCAGTAAGGCGGAGGACAGGGAGATACAGAAGCAGGAGGAATCCACTGAGAGCCGATTAAAAAAAGGCGCATCAGAGAAAAATACACAAAGGCAGTTGTCAGACTGTGAAGATGAAGTTAATGGCTATTTACACAGTGATCAAAAAAGTGAAAGCCCTGAAGCTGAGGAGGTCTCCGGATCGCTTGAAGCGGGGTCTCAGTCGGCTGGTGGTGGCAATTCCATTTCACTTCCTCCTGCTGCAGCAAAACTAAAAAGTGAAGGAAACGAGTTATTTAAGAGTGGACAGTTTGGAGAAGCTGTGTTGAAGTACTCGGAAGCAATTGAGTATGTTACTGGTCTAGGTGAGTGTAATGCCTTATACTTAAATCTAGGGTGGTTGTTTAGATTATTTAAAGGAAATACAAATGAACTAACCTAGCCTATCCCTGGATTTTTGGCAGGAGTTACTGTGCAGTAAATTCTTTGTCATTTCAGTGGAGGACAGTTTACATGGCACAAAATAGAAGATTATGACTGAAACAGTACTTTTAACTTCCTAGGGCAGAGCTGTTTGTATTTATTTATGTGTTTGAATAATTACATATTCTAAGTGATGTGATAAAGGAAAGCTTCTTGCAGCTTTGGATTGTCAGCAAATTGCATCACTGCAGTGTCACAGTATGTAAGTCTTTAATTTTTGAATGTCATTTTAGTAACCGTCTTTGATTTTAATTGTAACTTCTTCTAGGAGAACAAAGTCCAGATGATTTAAGTATCTTGTACTCAAACAGAGCAGCATGTTACCTCAAAGAAGGGAACTGCAGTGACTGCATTCAGGATTGTAACAGGTAAATTGCAACCTCCCATGTAGGGCAGCAACATTCCTGATGATGAGTAAACATTTTAACTGATATATTGTTATTGGAGTTTGACTTAGAGCAGTCAGTAAAGACTGATTCCCTAAATCTGATCTCTCTAAATAAGAGAGATCTTTGTCAGTTATGTAAACAATCACATGTAACCTAGGGACAGAGTAGCTTTTAACTTACTGTCTTATATGAGTGCAGTTATTTATTAGGCTGCTTGTGTACGCAGAAATGCATATCAGGTTTAAAACTTCTAAGACAAATGCAAGTTTATTTCACTGATGCTCTGTAATAACTTATGTGCAGAAGCTTTGTTGAGCCAGATGGTTATGACAGTGTTGGAGATTGCTTTCAGGCGTGTGCATGGTGTACATGTGTGTGTTCTCTGTGTTTGGTTTGTTGTTTTGGTTTGGGTTTTTATTGAATACATACTTGTCATAGTTATAAACAGTAATTACAGTTGTTCAGGAATTGAGCTAAAATCCTTTCTGCTTATTGTGGCTTTTAAGGATGCCAGACTTAGAGAAGATTAGATGCCTTCAACAACTTTGAAACACTGCCTTTCACTAAATTTTTAGTGTATTTCTAGAAGCCTTTGTTTTTATTTTCATAGTTAGGCTTAGTAAGACTGATGCTTAACGTGCAAAAAAGGATCCCAAGGCAGTTAGAAATCATACTAATTAATAATTTTTTTTTACAGCATAACTCAACTGTTGCAAATCCCAAACTAAAAATAAAGTACCTTTGTATTAATTAAATATTTGACTTACTGTATATATTCTGCCTGACAGAAAGGTTTTCTGAAAATGTAATCTGAAAAAAAAAAAAGAATGACTTGTTAATAATGTTTTGTTAAAATAGATGCAGGACCAAACACAGTTGTCTGATAAAACAAGGTGGCATACTTAACAGCCATCACATTTTTCTCTTCAGGAGGTTTGAAGTATGTAAGACTTCAGTTGAAATCAGTAATAGGACTGGGGGTTTTGTATTCTTACCAGTTGGAGGCTTATTTTCTTACTGCCTAATGATAGTGTCCTTAATGTCATGTATATTTTACAGATATACAAGGAGCCATGATGCTTAGTGAGCACAACAGAGGTAGAAATAATTTAGAGAATCAGAACTGCAAAACTGCAAATACACAGGAATTGGGAAATGTCAATTAAATGTCCTCTAGGCAACACAACACAAAGGATGATCTATGAATAGATTACTTGATTTCAAAATAAAAAGTGGTGTAGTGCTTATATTCATGACATAAAAATAAGTACTGAACATTTATCTTTTACTAAGTTCTGGCTATTTAGGGCTTAGAAGTATATAAAACCCCTTCTGTTGGATCTCTCTTTGTCTCAAGACTCTTGATTTTAGTGCCTTTGATTCTTACTACGGAGGTGAAATAGAGCTTCTATGCACTAATAGTAATTTATTTAGTACTGTAGTGTGGTTTGGTTCCTGGCTGTATAGTTGCATTCTGCTCTGGAACTGTACTTTCCCATACCCACTGATGCTATTCTTCAGGCCGTGGCTTCCTCTAAATTTATTTATAGTTGGTTATTTTTTATTTAATTCTTGATGTTAGGAACCTGAAATCATATCAATACTCTTCTGAGTTACAGAATGTCAAGCATTTTTGCAGAGGTTTGTAGGGGCTATGATGTTGTGTGCTGTTGTATTTTTCATATGCATCCAGCAACATAAAGAGAAATGGAACATTGGTGATATTTATGAAATGGAAATTGGAAATGTTTCTTCTAGAAATCTTTGTTTCTCTAGCTTTAGAAGGAGTAATGGTACAAAGCCAGTTCACAGAAAGGGCAGCCAGCAGCCTCCTGGGTTTCATATGAACAGAAGCACAGCCACTGGATTGAGGGAAGTGATTATCCCCCTTGTACTCAGCACTTGTTAGACAATAACTAAATTAGGTTTTGTCTAACTGTGCTGATTTTGAGCTTCCCCAGTACAAGAAAGACAGTCATCAACTGGAGTGAGTGAGTTCAGTGAAGTGTCACTGAGGTGGTTGTGAACTCTGGAGCACTTGCCTGGAGAGTCGAGTCTGAGGGAGCTGGGTTGGTTCAGATTAGAGAATGGCTTCTAGAGGTCCTAACAGCAGCCTGACAGTACCTATGGGGAGGTTACCTAGAGGATGGATCCTGACTCACCCTGGCAGTGGCAGCGCGAGAGACAACAGGCAAAAACTGAACCACACAAGGTTCTGACTTTGTTTTAGGAGAGATCTTTTTCCCATGAACAGTGTGGGGCATAGCAGCAGGTTGCCCAGAGATATGCAGAGATTCCTTTGAAGGTTTTCAGGGCCCGACTGGATAAGGCCCTGAGCAACCTTGGCTGATCTCAGAGCTAGCCCCACCTATAGCAGATGGTTGGACTAGGAGTCTCTCAGCCTGAATTACTTTATGATTGCATAAAATCTAATTGGCAAGATGCATTTTAATTTCAGTATTTCAAAATTTATATCTCTTCCTCTGTAGCAAGAATCATTGATCTATAGAAGGTAGTCTTTGATAAATAGGACCTTTGTGGACTGCTTCTTCATATTGCTGGTAAAGCACATTGTATTTGGGAGGTGTTATGATTGCACACTGTCAGGGATTGAGCTCAGTGTTGACTAGGCACACAATCAAAAGAGTAAACAGGCAAAAGATAGGCAAAACCAAACCAAAACAAAAAGTCAGAAATAGGTGCATATTCATGTCTTACTAAATGTATTTTTTACACACATACTTCCACGTAAGGAACAAGAATGGAAAACCATGTAGGCAAAAGCACTATATACTTGAAATCCCCATACATCTTGGCATTGAAAAGAAAGATAGGTTTTGACTTAAGAAAGATAGCTTTTGCTCTTGAACAGCTACCATTGCATTAATCTTCTCTCACTGCTAAAAGCCGTTTGCCAGATGGAAGATGGGGATTTGAGTAGAGTAAGTTGTAGTAAAAGCACTAACAATTTCAGAACTGTGTGTCATTTGGGGTATTAATATAAACCACTTAGTGCCATTTTCCTTGCTTGTGTTACTGTAAGGCCCATCTGAAATAGCAAAGTTGTTGTGTATATCATAAAAGAATTTTACTTATATTATTCCAGTTACTCTGTTTCAGTCTTGCATTTTTCTTCTTTTCCTCCAGAGCTCTGGAGCTTCAGCCATTTTCCCTTAAGCCTCTTCTACGACGAGCAATGGCAAATGAGTCTATGGAGCGATATCGACAGGCATACATTGATTATAAAACAGTCCTACAAATAGACAGCAGCATCCAAGCAGCAAATGATAGTGCTAATAGGTAACTCCACTTGCAAATCTGGTATCAGTCCAAACATAAAGGTAGAATTCAGTGTTGTTTGTTTTACACGCGCCCTCAGTTCTTATCCTTCAGAGTCAGGATCCTCACAAATAGTGTGTTATAACTAGAGGACTGGCTGTCTCGTTTGTTTTCCTGTAGCTTCACAGTTTTCTTCTGCCAGCAGTAGGTCGCTTTCTGTTTTAAAAATATGTTTTGAAGTCTTTTTCTGTCACTTCAACATGTTTTCTTTCTTAACTTTTATTGGATACCACATGAAGTAGTTCTTTAAGGTCCATACTTTTTATCTGACATTTCTGTTTCCTTTTCTTAATAGCAGTCTTCCTGTGGCAGCTGGAGATTTATGTTAAGTGTGAATCCTTCAGCATGCTGCAGTTACGGAAACGCTGAGGGAGCTTGATACAGTGGTTGGCTACAAAACTTAAAGGTGTAAAACTATAACTGAATATTATTTTAAACTGAAGTGTTAATACTTCCAACGTGAATTCTTGCTGCCAAGAGAGACTTCTCAATTTCTATAATTCTATTTTAGTAGTGTAAAGTCTATATGCATACTATAGTAACTGTCTTCTCATTAACACATAGTAAGTATTTAAGTGCCTGAATGATAGGTTTTTCCAATCCCTTTTCTTTCCTTTTTTCTTCAATGTGCAAAAAAAAAAGTATTTATGAAAGTATAACAGCTATTAACCGTTGAGCATGAACCCAAATGCATGCAACTCTTTTAACAATGGAATCTAGTACCTTTTTCTTTTTAAGACAAAGTCATGAATGCTTACATTATTACTTCATTAAAAAGTCCATAATATCTTTAAATTCTGCTTATTTGACCAGAGGCGGACATGATGACACTTTATCATCTCCTCTTAGAAATCTTATTTTTGATAGCAACTAATTTTTACTGATCTCCTATATCTGCCCCAATAATGGAGCACTTGGATTGGTGGGGTGTGTAACTGCTTGTCCTGGTGTCTGTGTGATTATTGTACTTTTTTTTTAATCTTCTTGGCTTATTTTATCTCCAGATACTCTTTTCATGTTTCTCCTTGACTTGCAACTTGCTTAGTAATAAGCTTATTTCCCTTTATTTCTCCTAACACTCTTCCTTTTCTCTTCTGTAGGCCTTTCTTATGTTTTTAGCTTCACTGCTCATTACTCTTTCCTCCTTGGCAGCCCATCACCTTATTTCAGCTGCTTCTTCCTTCTTCTCTTCTGCTGGTAATTAATTTTTGCTTGCAAATGCTTAGTTTCTAAAGCATAGACCTCCTGCATAAGTGAACTTTTGCTATAATTTATTTTTTAATATTTATGAATTAAGCTGAAATTGTTTCCCAAAGTATTATTTTCTTTTCCAAAGTAACAGACCTTTTTAAAAATAAATGTTAACAAAAAATGCTATTTCCTCTACTGCCTTTTAACTTAAAGGGACAGCCCCAAAACATAGTTTAATTTATTTTCTTTTTCATTATTTTAGGAATGTCAGGTCTTAACAACCTGTTTTTATTGGTGAATTTCTTTGGGTTTAATTTTCTGTGGGAAATTGGGTGATGATGCTGTAGGAAGGAGAGGAACAACTCATCATCCTACTTGTGTCTGAGGGTGGGTTTGATAAATCATGTTAAGGCTTGTCTTTCTGTACTTACCTAACTAAGGAGGCTTTCCAGAAATCTTAGAACGTAACGGGTGGTCAGTCTGAGAGTTTTAATAATTCTCACGTAAAAAAATAGAATTTTAAATATAAAGCCTTTACCTGGTTATTTTGCAATCAAAAGGAAATAAGAATAGTTGATCTTCAGATACTGTAGGATTCTTTCTGCTGATCTAATTCTTGATCAGTTTTCTTCTCAAAATTTTTAAGCCCATTATGATAAATGGAGAAAAATCAAACAGGAAGCCAATGGGACTGTGGTTTGATCAGGGGACTGGAGCACCTCCCATATGAAGATAGGCTGAGAAAGTTGGGGCTGTTCAGCCTGGAGAAGAGAAGGCTGTGTGGAGACCTCATAGCATCCTTCCAGTATCTGAAGGGGGCCTATAGGGATGCTGGGGAGGGACTCTTCGTTAGGGACTGTAGTGATAGGACAAGGGGTAACGGGTTCAAACTTAAACAGGGGAAGTTTTGACTGGATATGAGGAAGAAATTCTTTACTGTGGGGGTGTTGAGGCACTGGAATGGGTTACCCAGGGAAGTTGTGAATGCTCCATCGCTGTTGGTGTTCAAGGCTGGATTGGACATAGCCTTGGGTGGCATGGTTTAGTGGGAGGTGTCCCTGCCCCTGGCAGGGGGGTTGGAACTAGATGATCTTAAGGTCCTTTCCAACCCTAACTATTCTATGATTCTATGATTCTACTGTAGAATTCTTGTTTTACTTTCTGGGACTTCCTAAAAGACCAAAACTAAGCAAGAAAACTGGATTGGGTCATTTATACTTATTCTAGTTCATTCTTCATGTCACATTCAAGGTTAGTTCTTTTTTGGGGGGATGTGTATTCATATAGTGTTTTTTATAGCTGTGTTAGGTGGAAGTGCACCTAATATACGAATTTCAGGTTTATTTGCTGTCGTATTACATGACTTGCCTTGCTACTGAATTCAGGATTTTCCTCTGTTAAAGTAGATATTTGACTTTGAAGTTGAACTTGACTCTTAAGATCACTTTGAGATTAGAAGACGTTTACCTCACTATTATTCTCATTCTTATAATTTATTAATACGTTTTTAGTTTTCTGTTGGTTTAGGGTTTTTTTTTAAACACCACAAAAGTTGTAATGGAGCCATAAAATCTTATATGGCTTTAATCATTACATTTACTTAGGACTTTCTCCAAAACATATCACAGCAGTGGGTAACTCGCACTTGAATGGATTTTGGATTGAACCTCTCATGTACAGAAATAGTTGACCTATATATATGTACATATAATACATATATGTGGAAAATAATACATACATTATAGAATATATATTATATGTTATATATAATGTAGGCTATATAATGCCTAGTACATAATGTATAATATATAAACGTTTGTGTTGTAAATAGTTTTTATATATTTTATTTCCCTTTTTTAAATGGGGATAAACAGTGATGGATAAATTTCTGACTGTTCTTTAAAATGCAGTGTAATATCTACTTTGTGACCTGCATTGGTTATTTAGAAAATTGTTGTGTAAGAGATTTCATCTGATACTGGCAAATTTAGATATCACACTTTGAGGGTATTGTAATCTACACTTGTTACAAACAACCTCTGTGAACAGCTAAGAAAAGTAAACAAAATAAGTCTTTGTTCTGATTTATTTATAGCATGTGGTAGGCAGCATTGCAAGCTTAGTTGCAAAATCACTTGCTTAAATATTTACAGATCCTGCTGAGGTCAGCTTCTTGTCTTCTAAATGCTAACATAAATACTCTAAAAAGCAGAAAAAGTATAAATCTTAAACAAAGGCAGCACCGCTGACTACTGTGACAGTCTTTTAAAAATTATGCTTCAGGATAACTGCTTGGTTGTTTTTTTAAAATTTAGAACAGTGCATTATTTAATTTGGGTGTAAGTTATTGAAGTGCGAGTTAAATATGTGAAAAGTCATGTTGGGGGACTTTTCTCTTTCAGAATAACAAAGGCATTAATAGATCAGGATGGTCCCAGTTGGAGAGAGAAACTGCCACCAATTCCAGTTGTCCCAGTTGCTGCTCAGCTACACAGGTGGGATGGAGGAAACTTTACTTCAGAAAATACGCCAAGAAGTCCTATAGAAAGCAAAAGAGGAGAACAGTTGCCGGTGAATCGTACGTATAGTAAATGCATATATATATATATATACACCCACAAAAAAAAGGGAAAATGGCTTCTCAGCCTTTTGGCTAAAATCAAGTGTAGTATCTGTTCTTACCAGTTTAACATCTGATATGATGAGAGGACTTTATATTAAATGGCTTTTTGGCACTAGGAGTTGGAGCCAGAGCTTGCTCCCTTTTTTTGGACTTGATGATCTTAAAGATCTTTTCCAACCTAGTTGATTCTAAAATCCTAATTGTAAAATGGAATAAGATTTAATAATGTCAAAGAAACTGCTTAGGAAATATTTACCAGAGACCTTTGTGAAAAACCAAGTTAGGTGATTGTCGTTTAAATGATTCAGTTTCATGTGCTCCAGGGAGCCACAGGTATGATTTATTTTAATTTCTTTTTTTAAACCAAGTGATGTAGTTTGCAGTATGTAATTTCTGAACTTACATAAAATGCATCAGAAATACCCATCATCAGTATATTGAGTCTTCTCGCAAGTATCAGTTTCCCTGACATCATACTACAGTTATAAAACAGTTTTACCCCCCAAAACCACCACCCAAACAATCACTCAGTAACATAATCAGCTGTGCAATCTGTAGCTGTCATTTAATTCTTCATAAAAGCATTACTCAGCTCGTCAGAATAGAAAGGGTAGACTTGTAGATGAGAGTAGTTTGTGACATGGGCTATAGAAAAGCACTTCTGAGTTTTGCTTTTTTTTTCACAATGGATTCTAGCTTTGACAGTGCCAGTAGTCACCTTTCAAAGATGTTAGTTCTGAGTTTGTTTGCATATAAGCAATGTGTGCTTAACTCCTTTAGGATACTTTCTTCCTCCTGACTTTTTTTTCATTCATTGCAGTTTCCATTTTTCTCCTCCTGTAAATCAGGTAAAGGAACCTTCCTGATTCAGTTTTTATTGACATGGAGCATTCTTTTTTGCAAAGGCCTTAACTATGATTTTTTACTCAACTATAGATAGGTTCCCCTTTGAGTTTATCTAAATATAAAGAAAAATAGCATTGAAGATAACCTTCACCTTGATTAACACAGGGGAGGCTACAATGCATAGCTACTGGGTTGCTGGCTAAGTAAGTAGCAGTGATGGGTTATCTGTCCATAACACATTACTGCAATAATGCATGTCCTCAAATTGCACTTTAGGGCACTACAAATTTAATTACTTTAAAAAGATCTTTCTGATAGTATTGCATTTGTTTGTACGTGATACAAAACAACAGACAAGTTACAAATACATGTGTTTATGAGAACTGGATGTTTTTCTCGAGAATAAGTTGTAGTTCTAGAGACTTGCAGTAGTGTGGTTAATAAATGATTTGAACAGTAGTGTGTACAAAGCTTCAGTAATGCTACAGAAAATTGTTTTTCATTAAAGAAACATGAGGCATAGAATCATAGAATAGTTAGGGTTGGAAAGGACCTTAAGATCATCTAGTTCCAACCCCCCTGCCAGGGGCAGGGACACCTCCTGCTAAACCATGTCTCGCAAGGCTCTGTCCAACCTGGCCTTAAACACCACCAGCGATGGAGCATTCACAACTTCCCTGGGCAACCCATTCCAGTGCCTCACCACCCTTACAGTAAAGAATTTCTTCTTTATATCCAATCTAAACTTTTCCTGTTTAAGTTTGAACCCATTACCCCTTGTCCTCTCACTACAGTCCCTAACGAAGAGTCCCTCCCCAGCATCCCTATAGGCCCCCTTCAGAAACTGGAAGGCTGCTATGAGGTCTCCACGCAGCCTTCTCTTCTCCAGGCTGAACAGCCCCAACTTTCTCAGCCTGTCTTCATACGGGAGGTGCTCCAGTCCCCTGATCATCCTCGTGGCCGTCCTCTGGACTTGTTCCGACAGTTCCATGTCCTTTATATGTTGAGGACACCAGAACGAGGCATTACGCTGTATAATTTAAGCTCAGCTAAATTGATAAAAACTTTACTTTTTTAAGGAGTCCATTGTCAAGTATTTTCCTTACAGTGGCCACTACGTGTTGTTACCGATTCATGGATCTTAAGGAATAGGCAGCAATTGGGTTTAACACTTGGATTATTTTAATGAAACAGAAACCCGATACCTTGCACAATTGTTGCCATTAAACATAAATGCTTAGCTTGAAAAGTGTTCTTTGTTGTACTGATTGTACTACAGGCTTTTTCTGCTATAAAGAATATGACTTGTTGGATTTTCATTTCAATGTATAACCAACCCTCTTAAACCTTTCAAGTAGTAAGTTTGGATCTGTATAACCTTGTGTAATTTTGTCAAGAGATGATTTGAAGATCCTTGTAGTGAAAGGTATACGGATGAGTGGCTCCTGAGAACGGTGGTGATCATGTTTAGCCTGTTATGAAAGTTAACAAAACTGGCTGTCACTGTGTTTGTGAAGTGCAGCATTTTGATGCAAAACATGCCTCAGTCTGTTTCAAATAGAGTGAGGCTTTGGTTGGGCTTTGAGTTTAGAAGTACTAAATGAAGACTTCATTTTCTTCACTGCAGGCTGACCCTAAGGTTCTGATTGCCTGCTTGGGCCTGTACTAAATCAGTGGGACGTGACAGTGATAGCTGGGAGCAGAAGCATGCCAGCAATAATGTTCAGTCAGTAGTTAAAAATTTCTCGTGAATTTAATTAAAGTAGTAAGTAAGTCTTTCTGTTCCATGACACTTTTTTTTTTTGCAAGTCGTCTGTTGTTTTTTCTGTTTTACAACTTGAGTTATAATTTGGTTGTGTTTCTTGCAAAAGTTTGTTCCGGTTTCTTATTGTTACTTAATTTTTGTCCCAAGCACCCGTGCAGTTTTTTGGCATAGGAGACTGCTGTATTTTTATGAAAGAGCTCACTGAGTTCAGTTATTGGTAAAAAATAACTGGTTATATCCAACGTTTAAAACCTGGCGCTTGGGAAGTAGTTCATATTCTTTAGCAAGGTACAAAAACTAGATTTTTCCATTATAATTTACTTAGAGCTGTGTTACTAATTACTGCTTGCTGACAATAGAGACATGAAATTGCAGCCAGGATTGGTTTTCCACTGCGAACATAGCTAAAAGTTGTAGTCTAACCCAGAAGCATATGCAAGAAATGATGGGGAGTTCGAAGGCAAGATAGTTACGAAAGAACATAATAAAAAAACCCTATTAGGTGTTTTGAGGTTTTTCAAAGCATCTTTTATAAATAGTTGTTAACAGGATGTTACTGATCTGCCACTAACCCCTGCTGATGTGATGATCTGTTTGTCATTTGTGAGTTCAGCATAGTAACTGTGATAGGTAGTTGCTTGCAGAAAGAACATTAGCTGAGACTGCGGCCACCTTGGTGTGCTGGTGGAGATATAGAAGGCTTTTTATCTTGCTGATCACATCTCCACCATTGTAAATAAAACTGGTATCCCTGTAGAGGTACACAGTCCCTCTCTGCCACACAGAAAGTGTAGACAGAGGGAGGTGAAAGCGTAGAGCTGTCTGTTGCATTCCCGTTATTTTCAGCAATGTAGTTACACTGGTGGGTGGGGAAATATATGTTGTGCCAAATATAGATATGGTAGTTCATGCCTTTCTTAAAGCAGGAGATCTGGGACAGAAATGGCAATGTGCAGACCAATAGATACTCCAGTTGCCAGCGTTTATTCTTAGCGTGGGTAGGTTATTCAGCTACCCTTAATGAACTGACCTTCTTATGTAACGCTGTGATCCTTTTGTAATGTAGGTGAGGAAGCTGAGGAGCAGTTCAAGACTTTAAAAACTGAAGGGAATGGTTTTGTAAAAGAGGGTAAATATGAAGAAGCTGTAAATAAATACAACGAATGCATGAAATTAAATAACAAGGAATGTGCGATCTACACTAACAGGTAAAGATGCAAAATATAAACCCACTTTTAGCAGTAGTAGTTACATTTTCTCACTGGAAATAGAGATTTTTGCATCCCTTCAGTCACTGTTGTAAAAAAAGGATTTTTTTTTTCCACTTGATGAGTGTTTCTGATTTTTTTGTTAAACCACATTATTCTTCAAGGGGAGCAAGTAGTAATGCCATTAACACATATCTTTATATATCTCTATATAAATAGAGTATGCAATAGTAGAAGTTACAATAAGTGTAGCATTTTGCAGCATTTTTTGAGAACACTGATGATTTTAATTAAAAGCTAACTTGCAGTAGCAGTATCTCAGATATAAAGAGGAATAATTCAGAGAAAATGTACATTTTTGAGAAAATAAGCGTAGGAACATGGCCATACAACAGAATTATTTTTAAGTTTGACCTAATTCTGCAGCATAATTCTTTATGCTATAATCTTACCAACTATCACAAACTAGGAAGGATTTGATAAGGAAGAGGAAGACTTACAAGTAATAATTATGTGCAGAAAGGAGTATTGTTTATTTAATCTAGAACACTTCTATCAGCTACTGTACTATGATGTACTAACATAGCTCTGCCTTTAAAATACATATCTGCCTAATTTCAAGCATTAGTCATACTTGAATTTTGACTTTTATTGCAGGAATTGACCTTCTCTAAATCTATCCAGTGATGTCATTACTACCTACTGGGTTTTATGTACTTTAAAAAATAACTACATTGAGAGTGAATTATGAGAAGTATTGTAATGAACATTTATGAGTCAGATACTGTTGACACTACAGCACTGTAGAATTTACTTATATTGCAGTGTATTCTGTTTTTCTGTGTTAGAGCTCTCTGTTACTTGAAACTCTGTAAATATGAAGAGGCTAAGCAGGATTGTGATCATGTTCTTCAGATAGAAGATTCTAATATTAAAGCTTTTTATAGAAGAGCACTAGCATACAAAGGATTGCAGGTGAGGAAAAAAGAACATGGCAGGTATTCTTAAGCACTTCTAAACTTGCTTATCCTCTTCAAAGACAATCAGGTAGTTGCACTCAATGGGTGAATACGAACATACAAAAGTATGTTGTGCTGGTGTTTTATTACTTTTTAGAGCATCAGGCATACATTAAATCTTACATAAATATTTTTGCAACATAAAAACCTGTTGACTTTATTACAAGAACATTGGAATAAATGAGGTTTGACTAGAGATTGGTTATGTAAGTTTCAACTCTGTTCTAATACTCTTGTGTATCCCAGTCTGTTTTTTCTGTCAAGGTGTTTACTGTATGTTTGCTGATGACAAATGGATTCTCTCCAAGTCTGCCTGCCACTGTCCATACTCACATCTCAAGCTGTCTTTTGGCATCTGCTCATATTTGAGTGCTTGTCATTATTAAACCAGGATTTTGATTTTCTCAGTTTTCTCTCTCCTGCTTCCCCAAGCACATTATGAGCCTTTGTTAGTAATCTACTTTGTCACTTTGTGGATGGTGTTGGTATTTACCCTTTTCCGTCTACACATTGGTGGTGGTGTCCATAATGTGCTCATCTTACAGCTTTTTGAGTATCCTTTTACTTGATCATCATAAATGCAGGCTCATATCCATCCTAAATGTGACTGCAAATCTTGTGTTCCATCACTTGAATGACTTTATTCCTTTTGTCCCTGTTGGTTCCCATTCTTCAGTGATGTTAATTAGCTGCTGCACTTCATAATTCTTTGATAGCAGTCTTTACCCTTCCTGTCAGCACTTACCTGGTATTGAATTATCAGCTTCTCACTTCTGTTGGCTCATGATGGCAGCTATCCTCATCTACTTTGTATGAAATTTTACAAGTGTCTTTTAAACAAGCATCTCACCAGCTTTCTCTCATGCTGTTCTTCACAATTGGAAGTGATCACTCCAAGCATCCACCGAGGTTTGGCAATGTCCATCAAGTGAATACTTAGCTCAGACCTCTGTTATGTTTAATGCCTTAACAATTAAGAGCTAAAAGCATGTAGTTTGGCAAAGACCCAACTATGCTGGGAACTGTTTTTCCTATATAAATATCCAGATATTTAACCGCAAAAGCTGCAGTGGAATTTAATGCAGTAAATGAGATTTTTTTAATAGATTTACTGGGATGTATTTAAAGGAAGATCATGAAAAAATCATGCTTGTGTAATGAATTAAACCTGTCACATGGGACAAAGGACCCTGGTCTGCATGTCCTTATAGTCCGGCTTACAGTCCAGTCTCTTGCTTTGAATGGAATCATCTTGTATGATTTTTGTTGAGAAGTCTTTCAGGCTGCATATTTAAATCCAGGAGGGTTGGTTGTTCGCTGACCATTGTGATCATTTCCAGAAGACTGTTCCAAAATCTCATTTCTCTCTAGTTGCGAATGCTCATACCTGTAATTCAAATGATTTAGCTTAATTAGTAGCTATGTCCTGATTAAAGCAGTATGCCCCCTTCCTGCATTCATTTGCTAAAGCTAAATAATTCTAGTTCACTTGGTTCATGCTATAGCAGGCTTCAGTTCACTTACAGACTTACTGCAATGTCTCTGCACCTTGAATACTGGTCATCAGCTTTGAACAAAATAGTCTGTGTAGGAAAGAGAGAATGAGTGACTTGTACGCTAGTGCTTTTATTTCAGTTGAGATGCTGAGGAAATACCTCAGCTGGTACGTGAGGATTTTTTTCATGATAATATACATTACTTACAGTCACCTGATGATAGTGCTTGGGAACAGAAGAAATATGAGGTCCCTCACACAAAGCAGTTACATTGATCTTTTAATGTCTGCATGGTCTTCTCCTATTTAGTGCTGCATTTCATCCTTATTTTTAACTTTAGCCATCAAAGTGTCTTGATTTTTCTATTTGATATTGTAGTCTTCCACAGAATTGATGCTGTTAACTTTGTCTCTCCAGAAAATTTAGTCTTAACCCCCATTATTTTTAATGGTGAAATTTGAAATAAAAACATTAAACACAAGTCTGAGTCCTAGTGACACTCTGTGGCTGTGTTTGTCCTCCTAAACCTGTTCATCTCAGAGTTCATAACGTCATCCCAGTCTTCTCAAGTATTACCAAAAATTTATAGTGTTGCACTGTAAGCAATTGTGCTTAAAAGCAGCCATCTTCAATAATCTATTCTCTCATATAGGGAATTTCTCCTGAAACTGTGATGAAATTACACTGTCTGTATTTAGATTATTTCTCTCTGCTTCATGTTGAGATCCCAGTATTTTTATTCCTCTTAATTGTAAAGGAAGTTATGGGAGTTCACATTTGTTTTTCTGGTGGTGTGCTTGTGAAAAATGTATTTTCCCTTCTGCTCATAGAATTATCAAGCCAGCGTTGATGATTTGAACAGAGTACTTCTAATGGATCCAAACGTTCTTGAAGCAAAAAAGGAGCTAGAGGAGGTAACCCAGCTGCTTGACATTGACAGCAGTGCTGCAGCTGGCAGTCAAGAAAAGCAAAGGAAGAAAATAACCATACAAGAGGTATGTGTGTTCATTTTTAAAAGCAGGCAGTATAGAAGCCACACATTTGAAAAGATAATACTGAATCTTTTGGTTTGCACTTCTTGGCTCTAGCTTTTTTGGGTGTTGGGATTGTATTTTTCATGTTACCTTGAGGCCATATTGGAGGATTCTTGCCTATGTATTGGATGTCCATTATGTTCCATAGTAAAGCTTGGACTGCTTTGAAGTGTGTTCAGAACCACAGCAGGAATGGAGAAAGTACATTTAGAGGCCACAAAACTTGAGGGTGTGCTCCTTGTAAACAAAAACCGCTTAGACTTAGCATACCTGTTTTACAGAATGTGACTCTCACACAGCAGTTGCACTTTTAAATGCTGTGCTACTCAGGAAGCCTCTGGGGCTGTGCTGGCAGATGTTCATTGTCAGCAGGCACGCTGGCTGTTCTGGTGCTAGTAGTTAAGTTTCTGAAGAATGAAATCCCACCTTAAAGAGCAAAAGTATGGGTGGAACATCTGTAGGATCTTATAAAAGAAATGTGTGATGTAATGTTCTGTAACTGGATCAAAATGTTAGGATTGCAGAGTTCTGGATAGAATTAGGCGATGAAAGGATTTTCTCAGTCATCTGATATTTTTGGATTGTAGCTTTTCTAGTCCTTTAAGAATGTTTTGGGTTTGGGGTTTTTTCTCATTTAATTTTAAAATAGTTAAAATACATAGTTCCGGTCGGTATGGTGATACTGTAATTTGATAACATAATTTCAAAATGCTGGTGTAATGGAAATCGCAGTTATTGAGATAGAAAAAAATTGCTTTATTGAAACACTTCACATTGTCATGAGTTCATGGGATTTTATGTAACTGGCATAAGCCGGGTATAGTGTTAGTTAAGCTCTCAGTTGTGACAAACAAAGGGTTCTGGAGAGTGTTCACAGGAGGTTTGGGAAGTGACCACATTGCTGAGGGACCAGCTAACTACGTTACTGGCAATGGTAATTTTTCCGGGGGTGAGGCAGGAATCATTCATGTTTGCTGTCGTAATTACAGCTGTCCTCTTAGAGAGCCTTCCCTGGCTCATCTGCTGTAGTACAAGGTAGGTCCATGAAAACAGGCTGCAAAGTGAATAAAGTTAGAAACTGGGATTTATCATTATTATTCCATTTTAATCAAGCTATAAATGTATGAGACAGTCAAGATTTCTCTCTTGATAGTAAAGATTGATGAAAACCAGAGCAAAATATCTGTAAGCCCAATGCGGTATTTGCCAAAAAGGCTAACCTAGCCCCTCCGTACAGTGCCTTAGACTTTCCAAAACACTTGGCATCCTTTGAAGAGACCCTGTTCAATGAGTTTTAGTCAGTTTATACAAATTCCATGACTCTTGGTAACTTGAAATAGATTTTAGAAGATGTAGTTTGACCCATGGTTAATTTTCTAGTGACTGATTCATGAAACTTGGTGCAGGCTGCACACTCGGGAGAAGTTAAGTGGGTATTCAAGCAGGCAGACCGTGCTGAGCTTTCTGTTTCGCAATGAGGCTCCGCCAGCAACCTGATACAGCTGCCATATATACCTGTGCTGTTCTGAAGGCGCAGCAGTGAAGTGGAACACTGGTGTCTGATGACTTGACTTCAGTTCCGCTTGTCTTCTGCAGCTGCACTTTTAATATGCATATAGAGTTCTCCTTAGATTTCTCCCAGTGGTCTTCAGTTGTCTTTCTACAGTGGAGTGCCAAGCAGTGAAAGGAAGTGTAAAATACACGCTTTTGACTACAAACCTTTAAAGATGAATTAGAGAGGTACTATTCTGGGGGGAAGCAGAACATAAAAGAACATAGGTGCCTTTCTTTTATAAAGAGTAAAATGCTAACTTTAATTTGGTGACATTGATGGATTATGTGCATATAGTTTATGAAGCTTCAGGTTGTCTGTGTGTCTCCGTTAAGACGATTTGTTGCCATTTTCTTTGTGAAGGTGACTGGATCTGATGAAGAGGAAGAGAGACCGTTTGCTACATCAGATGTGACTGATGGCATTACTTCTAAGGAAGCAGTTCAGGAGGGTGTGTCACTGACGACCTCTGAGAAGCTGCGTATTTCTGAACCAACTAGTGCTTACGACTTTGGTCAGATTATAAATGCAGTGAATAGCAATAAGGATAAAGCTGCTTGTGCAGATCTTTTAACAATTACCGATCCCAAAAAATTGCCAATGCTGCTAAGTAACAAACTTGAAGGAGAAATCTTTCTGGTTTTCATCCAGTCATTGGAATATTACGTAGTTAGAAAAGATCCTGGTCTTGTATATCAGCACCTTTTCTACTTGAGCAAAGCAGAAAGATTTAAGGTAAGAACCTAGATGGAAGGTGTACTTCAGTTGCACTGAAACCTAAAGGAAATTTTCATATCTTAAAAGGAAATGGTACACAGATTTTGGCTCTGTCAGATACTATAATTTTCAATCAACCTGTGCTAATTATAAAATAATCTGCTTTTTCAGGTGGTGCTGGCCCTTCTTAGCAAAAAAGAGAAGGAACAGGTTCAACAGCTGTTCAGTTTACTTCCAGAAAACCAGAGTAATCAGTACTCTTCAGAAGATCTTGAGAGCCTTAAAAAGGTTTATGAACTTTAAGAACTTAAAACTTACTCGTTGCATGCATATAGTTGATGCTTATAAGATGGATGTTTGAACTCTGGAGTCTTGCATGGGTTGCAGTGGGTCTTTTCCCAGGCTGTTTGAATTCTATTTTGTTTTGACAGCATATGCACATTTAAAATTTGCTGCTCTTTCATTTTTCTTGTTGTTGTATACATTTTTAATGTCCAGAATTTAATGCATATCATTATGTTCAGTAGCAGAGTTCATGTAATTTAGCATACTGATTTTATTTAGACTGGTTTAATTATATATATAAAAATATATTTTACATTAGGTATACAATGTGAAATATCTTGATGGTACGATAGAGAACGCTTAGTCATCACTTGTTATATCATTTTGTGAGTTGTATGTTCTTGTGATAAAGAAGTGTCTTCAAACTAAACGGGTCAGTTAGCAATAGCTTTGCAAACATGAGTTTACAAAGAGTATTAACATTTTTCAGATGCGTTACTAAGGCCGCCTGTTTCTTCACTGTCCCTGGTCTATACAAAACAGATCTAAATATTAATTTCTGTAATACAGGTAAGCAGCAGAGGTGAATGAATAACATGTTAGCTTCTCATGGAACACTTTAAATCACAATAATTAATTATTAAATAATTATTAATGGGTATGGTTTTTGACAAGCGAGTAGTTTTCAGTGCACAGAGAATTCTGCTTTTTCTCTGTGTGTGGAAGGACCACGGGTTCCTGTGGCCTCTGAGGTGGCAGTTGCACACAGGAGAACAAGCGGCTGCGCTTAGCAATAAAAATACTTAACTCTGAGTTCCGTAATCAGATGATTTCAAACACCAGCTCCTTCTGTTTACACACCTTTCTAAAGCCAAAAGTAAAACCATTTTGTGGACCAGTATGACTTTTTTTTTATTTCAGGCAGTACTTTCATGTTTTATATTGGATTCTGACAAAGCTCCTTTTTTAAAGATAAAGCTTTTAAAATACCCCAATGCCTTCTTTGCACATGTGATACAAATGTCAAACTCACTGACACGGCAGAGATAGCAGCAAGAATGTTGTTCTAATGACAGTATTTCTCAGGTGTAGATAAACTAAAAAAAATAAAGGTTTTTTTTCTTGAAAAGTGTAATTCTGGATTCTCTTTTCTGGTTCTACACTCTTAAGGCTTGAAATCCTGACCTGTGGAGTATGGCAGAAGTCGACTGCCAAGAAGAAGGCTTTTAATTCCTAAAACAACTTAGGTTTTTTCTTTTTAAATGTCCCCTTTTTATGAGGCTGTCATGTTCTGGAGAGATCAGTCACTCACCTCATCTCTGTGTGACCAGTTGTAGTTAACCAGCAAAGGGCCAGTTTCAGTCATAGAATCATAGAATAGTTAGGGTTGGAAAGGACCTTAAGATCATCAAGTTCCAACCCCCCTGCCAGGGGCAGGGACACCTCCCACTAAACCATGCCACCCAAGGCTATGTCCAATCCAGACTTGAACACGGTCATGGTGGAAGGTACCTTCACTAACTTCTGTGTTACTGCTTGCAGTCTGCAGTTTAGTGTGTTCGGAGAACATTGTATGTATGCAGCTTACTGACACGGTTTAGAAAACTTAATCTGTTTTTGTTTAGTAGAATTCAGAATGGCTTTAATAGCAGTAAGTAATAAGTTGGAGGGTTGTATTAATAAGACATGGGTTAGGAAAAAGTTACGTTACCTAAAAGAAAGCATAAAACCCAGCTATGTAGTTTTAATATAGTTTTAGTTGCTTGGAGACTGTAGCTGAGTAAGAGCCAGTGCCAAAGCCACCACATCAGAAAACTCATGATGAAGTTAAGTATTTTTTCATGCCACCCAAACCCCCAAGTATTAAAAGCTCTTCAGGTATCTTCTGAGAAGCAGCCCTGACTGCTGAAGTTATTATCTCATATGTGTAGTTCATTTTTATGCTGAAGACAAACATCAGAATAGTTGTAGCAGTAAACCATAATAAATAATTTAGCAAATCTAGGAGACAAATAGACATTATTAAAAATACAAGAGATGTTTAAATAGAGTGTTCTTGATAAATCTTTTATCCATGAAGAAAAAGAAATGTGTTGTCATAGATGGGTGTACAGTATCACAGTAAAGCTTTAGTCAATCCCTAACAATTAAACTGGAAACCTAAAAGTAATTCAGGGAAAAGTAGCTCAGTAGTCCAGGAAGATACCTTTTCCTGTAATACCTTCCACTTGAAATGGCAGCTGAACCAGAGGTTAACTGGGTTTGAGGTAGAAATGACGGGGACGAGCAGATCAGGAAGCTAAAATTACCCCTTGGTAAGAAGTCCTAAATGAAGAACTGTGGCAGTGCTGCTAGGAGGGAGCTGTTGCCAGCTGCAGGCAGGGCTCTGTACCCACTTGTCGCGAATGTGGCCAGTGAGAGATTAACAAAATCCTGATTCAAGGCTGGATTGGTCATAGCCTTGGGTGGCATGGTTTAGTGGGAGGTGTCCCTGCCCCTGGCAGGGGGGTTGGAACTAGATGATCTTAAGGTCCTTTCCAGCCCTATTCTATGATTCTATGATTCAAAAAACCAGTGCTTTGCTGTGAAGTCACCCATCTCCTGCAGCAAAGAGCTGATCAGGAGCGTCTGTCTTCAGTAACAAGAGGGCAGGATTTCCTAGAAAGCTTAAACGTGGCCCTAACAAAACAAATAGGTTTTCATTTTCTGTGCATGATTAAGCCTGATCTCCTCAGTCTGAAGGCAGGCCATAAGCTTTGGCTGGTTGAGTATTTAGACAACCTCCAACCTAGCCCAACCACTCTGTGGTAGATACCCCATTTCCTAGAGCTTGACACTGATCTCAACCAACATTCCAGTATGTTCCCAGCCTTTGTTGCATACCAGGAGCTGCTTTTTAAGATCTTCTTTAAGCTCATTCCAGTCCATGATCCCAAAGGGAGAGGGCGTTCTTGAAGTCATGAATTCTTGAAGCTGCTACCAGGCCGGGCACATGCTCGCAGCAGCTCCAGGGCATCAGCTGCAGCTTTGACAGATGTCTGAATTTCCTCCAGCACCTTATTCCTCACCTCACTCCAAAGTGAACCTCTGACACAGAAGACCTTTAGCAGCCATTGATGGAGTAATTATGAATGCCCTGCACTATGAGTAGTAGACCCTTAAAGTTGTAGCTGTGCTAAACCTTTAGTACGTCTATTCTTAAAGTATCAGGTCAGCTGTACTGGTTGCAAGCCTTTTTTGTCTGATGTTCCTCATATCTTTCTCAACTAGAAACTTTTGGTCTCAGCTTCTGAAGTTAAAGAAATACATAAAATGCAAGGGAATAAAGAAGAAACTGACATGTTTCTTATTTTAATAGCAGAAAGACTAAGTCAAATATGTATTTCTTAAATAAGTTAGCAACTCTCAAATGTAAGAGAAATGGCTGTTTGCCGGATGAGCTGTTCATCTGTGCCACCACCAGTGGGCCAGCTGCGGTTGCAGTCGTTTTGGTGATGGTCCTACCTCGTTCAGGTTTCATTGAGACTGGCTGCTTAGTTCGGACTGGGCTGAACGAGTTCAGGAGGGCTGGTCTGGCAGACATAGAAAACATCAAACATCTTGTTAGGGCCTGTACTGATCTGGCCCCAACACAGCAAGTTGAGGCCACCAGGCTTCAAAGCCTGCCCCTTCCGCAGGGCAGTGTTTGACTGCTGGAAGTCATTCTGGGGGTGCAGGGGGTGAAAAGGAAAACTTTCAGATGTTGATGTCCTAAACCCACTTACTTGGCTGGTAAGGGCTGCCTAAACGTGCCTCTGCAGCCCTGAACAGCCGACGCCTGCTTTGAAGCACTCCTTTGCACATGGATACAACCCCTGGTTTTGACACCAGCGGAGGCAGCAAGTTTCTGTAAGCACTGGAAGGATGGCTGTTGTCCAGGGAACAGAGCCTGCCGGGAACCAGGGCTTCGCTGCTGTTGTTTCGATCCCTTCAAAGTACTTCTGGAATCCACAGAGAAGCAGCTCCAGGTGGAAGTGCTGCTGTCACCCAAAGAGGTGCTTCAGGGGATGAGCATCATCACACCACTCCCTTCCACTCTTCCCACACAGCAGGGCAGGCAGCAGAAACCTGCGAGAGCCCAGTCACTGGCAAACCACACACTTGACTCTTATGTGGGAGGTCTTTTTCCACTCACCAGAACCTGTTCTGCTTTATGTAGCACAGCTGCACAACTACAGAGCTGCTCCCCGTGGCTGCCAGGCCTTCCAGAGGCCGGAAAACTGAAGTATTTGTGCTTTTCATCACAAAATATTCGTGAACAGCAGGGAACCAGCCTCCTTCCCCACCTGCAAATGGAGGTGTGTGACCTGAGTCAGTGTCACTGCTCACTGCATGCGAGCTGCAGCTACCCAAGGACGAAGGGCAGGCACCTCAGAGCAGGTTCAAAGCCCGATGCCTGGCTGAAGGAGCATTAAACAGCCACTTCTCCAGGAGTGCTCCCTCGCTCAATGGGGCTCTGCCCATGCAGCGCTGTTTTCCTACCCACATCCCAGCGCAAGGCACAGCCTCCAGCTGCAGCAGTGCAGGGCACTGATGTCAGTTCCTTGCAGCCTGGTGCCATTTCTCAGTTGCTGCTTGCTAAATGCCACCCTTGTAAATAAATTCAGCAACATGAGAGTGTTTTTGTCAGGAAGTGAGAGGGATTATAGGGGAATAAAGTTCTTGACCCAGAGTGGTAGGTTCAGAAACAACCTGAGCACGCAGCCTGTGAGGAAAGGGTCACCTGAGCCACGCAAACCCCATCAGCACTGATCTGGTGCCTAAACCCAACCTCTCTAATTCAGGCTGTTGTGAACTTGAATTTCCTTACCGTGGCAAGCAGTAACAGCCCTTTTGTCCAGAACACTCACCAGGATCTGGCGACGGGAGAGCGGTGTCTGGTCAGATGGATGGCTTTGCCCACCAGGGTGACTGCCGCTGGTACCTGGTGTGCAGGCAGGTGCTGAAGCAGGCATGTCTCAAGGATATGCACTGACCCAGCCTGGCCCATGAGCGAGGTGGGACAGCAACTCCATGTTTGCGGTTGAGCTTCCGGCTGCTACAAAGAGGCAGGATTCTGTGGCAGGAGACTACCTGTCCCCTCTGTTGCCTCATCCCAACCCAGAACATCTCAGGGGAAGCAGAGCGCAGCAGCTTCATCACTCGCAGGTATCAGCCCAGAGGCTGGCAGTGGAATGCTCTCACCCTCCTGTGCTCCCAGTCACTGCACCTCCCCACAGAGCATACAGTTGAACATCACAGCTGGGAGCTGCTGATGGGGCAGGCGTTGGCAGGAGCTTCACACACCTCTGTCTGCGATGGAGGAGCAGTGGAATGGACTTCCTCAGCAGTACAGTCCCACGCACTTCAGGCCCCCCCGTGTCACTGAAGTGGCAGCTCCCCATTAGTGCTGACACCAGAGCAGTGCTCAGCCCTAGCTGAATGCCCAGCATCCATCAGCACTGCATGAGTGCTCTGTCCATTCTGCATGTGGTCACCTCCTGCCTCACGTCCTGTTTCTTGAAGCCTGCAGTGCAGTGGAGGCTGGGAGGCGCAGGACAGAGCACACAGACACCAAAGACAGCAGGCACCGGAGTATCAAGCAGTCTCTCGGCTGTGCTCAGACCAGAACCACTGACACTGTCAGAGCACCGCTGTGCAATGTGGACCAAAACCCCAGTTTCCAAACACTGACACAGGGCAGGGTATTTTACCGGTCTCAGTTTCTGCTCAACACTTTTTGCCCCTTCCTGGTATGATGTGGCTTAAATATGATTGAATATATTTTAACCAGACAATGCCTGGTATTCTGGGCCTGGCTTTTTTGTTGTTTTTCAGTGATGAAACCACAGTCTCTGCCCACAGCACCTGAATCAAGCAAACTTCTGTTTGGAAATTACATTTAATTTCATTAACTCAGTTCCTGGTTTTCAGCCATCTGCTTGGTAACCCTTACAAAGCACTGTTACCCACAGGAGTGATGCCATCACTACGAAGGCAACTATTTGAAGATTAGTTTGGATTTGCAGATCAAAATGACTGCAAGAGACACAAGTCGTGCAAAAGGTGGCTTCATGTCACCAAAAAGTTTCCAGCTCATGCATGCAAAAGTTTGCGACACTGATTCAACGACAAGGGATGTAAAACTCCAGATGCTTTACTACCAAAAAGGGCAGCTACTGCATGAGACGTCAGATTCAAAACTACACTGAAAATAAAACAAAAGGGGAGGTTCACCTGCTGCATGGCATGGAGCAAATAACATCTGGCTTAAGATGACCAACTAAAGGTGCTCGTGTGAGACTGCACTGAAGTTTGACTTACTTGGAGGTTTAGAAACGAGCCTTGCAGGACATTCAGGACAAGCAGCTGGACTGCCTGCCACTGTGCAGAGACAGAAGCACGACTGGCTCACCAAGTCATATTGTACTGTGTTCTCTGGCCCCTGGCTAAGAATCAGTTAACACTTCAGTTCATGACTAACAGACATTGCTGTACAGGCCTGAAAAATCACAGTGGAATTCACACACTGGTGCTTCATTCAGTTCATGCTGACCTTAATTCAATACAATTAATCTTCGGTAACAATGTCCATTTTAAAAGCGCTCAGATGGGGGGATATCAATCAAGAACAAAGCACAAAAAGGAGCTGTTAACACAAACCTCCCCACAGAACAGAATTTGCATTTGCTTCCAATTCAGAGTGCCTGATGACACAGCAAAACCCGCCTATGTGCCTTGCTGCCATTCCTAGGGTACACTGTGCCGCTCATTTGTTACCTCTCTCTTTGAGCTTCTGCCATTGGAAATGGAACAGATAATGCTCCAACTGTAGCTTTAGACTTGACCCAGCATAACAGCTCTCCTCTTGTTATTCACTTTGATATATATCTTACATATGGGTTTGGGATGAGGTAGACTCAGCTGTGTCTTCTGTAACGCATCCAAACCAGTTTTAGTTTCTTAATTCCTGAGCCTGCCACAGTGCAGTGAGAAAATAAGCCTAATGAATAATAGGCTGGTCAGCCACGCAAGAAGTACCAGTTGTCACCCAGAAACTCTGGCCAGCCTGCAGAGTTTCACATGTAACTTCATACAGACTGTGGAACTGAGAAGAGTGTCACTTTAGATGCAGAAAGTACAGTTTTAGTTCCACAATCTCACCACAGCCTGTGTACTTGTGCCAAGACAGAGCAATTTTGTTTAAAGAGTAATATACTTATGCCTCTCAAAGCCATTCCCTATCCTGCCTGCCGCAAAGGCTGCTCAGACTGCTCTTCTGTAAGAAGGAATCAGGTTAAAGTCGTCGACAAAATGCAACTTTAGATCTTGTATTTCAAGGTATCAGAGCACTCAGCTGCCAAAGGACATGTAACAATAAAAACATTTGAAGGCAACAAGAGATGTCAGCAGTCAGTACCTTACAGGAAAGGAAAAACCTCACAGCTCCTTCTGGGAACAGACACGTTTTCATACAGCTCACCAGCACAGCAAGCAAAGGACCACTAGAAGTCAGCATTTAGACATTTATTTCAGATATGCAGTTTACACGCATATTATTGAGGAAACTGAACTGCAAATATACAAATACTGTAACAAGCATTACCAAATAATAGAACTGGCACTAGTGTTATAAGCGTATTACTGAAACTGGTGAGGATAAGTCATGGAAAAGGACTGCAGCTCATGGCATGTTCTTTGTATCCAACCAAACTTCCAGTAGCACCATAATGGCAATACATGAAACACAAGACAGAACATTGTTAACTGTTATTCTGATATTCACAAGGGTTTTCTCTTTTTTTTTTCTTTTTATCTTTTTTTCCTCCATATTAGTGAATTACATAGCAAAACCCAACGTTAACAGTGCGGGCGCTTTGGACAACTTCGGCCTGTGTTCAGCTGTACAGCTTCCAAATGCAAAAGGAAAAGAAAAAAGCCAGCATATCTGGAACCCATCTTTGCACTTGGGCAGTCACTGCACTGCACTTTGATACTGTGACTGAAGGTGCACGTCTTGCAAAGAGATGTCATGTCCACTAAAGCCTGAGTGAGTCTTTGGTAGGCTAATACTTCAGTATTATTATACATTTATCTACCACAGTCATTTTATTCACTAGAGTTCTGAGATCCAAGGTGGCCAGAGAGGACATTCTGGAAAACATTACAGTAACATCCTCAAACGACCAGGCACTTCAAACCCAGTCTTTTCCAAAGGCACCAAGAATGGATGGGGCACTGCTTTTCCCCCTTATGAAAGGTGACTGCACCTGCTTCTCTACAATGCTTATAAATCACTGGATTGGTATTTTACAGGTTTTATACACTATAGAGTAGGCCTTACCTGCTGCGTGGTTGGCTGCATGAATAAATAACCCCACTGTTCTTCACAGGCGATGTTTCTGTTACACCACATATTTAAGTACCAGTTTCTTCTGGTTCAAAATTACGTAAAATGCCATAACCTTGCTCAAAATGTACACACACACACAAACTTCTGACACAGGCTACATCCATCTGAAGAGACGTGGTTCCTTCTACATGCATTCTAAATAGTGTGTCCAGTTATGAAACAAAATTGTCGTTACAAGTATTCACTGTAGAAATATGTCTGTCCAGGTCTCTGCAGAACCTTTGCTTCCCTTAAATAGAGTTCACGCAAGAATGGTTTAAAGTCACTAATGCTCAGCTAACACCCATTTAACCCAAACCCCATATTTTCCAAGTGAACAGTGCAGGACATATTATTCATTTCAGCATTTAACATATTAAGAATTTACCAATTTTTACCTAAATACACCAAGTATATGCTTTCAAGCAAAGTTGTGGCAAAAGTACAAAACATGGACATATTTGTACTGCTGTAATGCACTTGGTTAAAGCCTTCATGTCTCTTCACATAGGTCTAAGATCCATATTAAGTATTTTGCCTTATCAGACAAGTATATATAAAATGCAGTTGTATCAAAACCTCTTTTCTGCTGGTCACCTGAAGCTTACAGAAGTCGCATGTAATTCAACCAGCTTTCAGACAGGGTTCTTTAGTGGTAAGTATATATTTGCAGCACTTATAGACTTAAATTTCAGTCTGAATAGCAGTGCTTAATTCCACAGCATGTTGTGAATGGTTGTTGTTTGTTTCTTTCAGCGTTTCACCAACACCTAAACCTACATCTGTCGAAGATCCATTGTTAATGCTTTCCTCAGCAATGTAACTCAGCTGTGGAACATCAGTGCTTGGGGCTGTTGGAACAGGCACAGGGATTCCACTTGGCTGCGGAGAGTTTTCCAAGCGATCATTTTCCACCTCTGGGAGAACACTGACGGTGGTAAAGCGAGTGTGATAGTCACTGGAACCATGGCTACAGGAAGTTTTCATACTTTCCATATCTGAGCAACTAAACTCAGAAAAATGACTCGAGTGCGAATCTGCTACAGATGGAATACTATCGCTAAGAGAGGGAGAGTCAAATTCACTGGAGTTTGTGCTTTGCTGTTCCAACAGCTGAGCATCCATGTCCTCTCTTGTCTCGTTTATCTTCATGCTACTCTTCTTTCTCAGCTTACCTTTACATTTTTTCCCTGCTGCTGTTTCTTTGGACCACTTGGTGGCACTAGATTTACTTTCTGGCAAGCAGCCGGATGAGCAACCGGCATTACTACGACCTGCAGCACTGCCGTCGTCAACACTACTGCTGCCGCTGTTGTGCCTGAATTTGGCTGGCTTTGATTCAATGTCCACTTGCACTTCCATACTGTTGCCTTCCCTAGAACAAGACGACCCCGTGAGTTTAACTGTTAATCTAAGACAAGCCAACTAACACAGCAGAACAAACTCACTACTTTCCAAGATGCATAGCAAAAACAAGTTATAGGGCTGTTAACATATTTTACTTAGAGAAGCGTTTAACCAAATAAATAGCCCAATGAAAAACACTAAGTCTGAAGACCAAACACTTCACTGTGCCGCTGTGATAGCATTTCTCTCTGGAAATAACCTTGGCAAAGTGTAAGCGGTCACATGTAATTCAGTTCGTAACAAAATCCGCAGTTTCAAAGGGTCATCATTAAAGCAGAGCAGCTGAGTCATGCTTAGAATATCCTTTAATAAGCAAGGTTTATTGATCTGCTGTTCTCATCACATTTCTTTTACCTGTCCAAAGGGATGTAGGAGTTCAGAATGGATCCTGCCATTGCTTTGGTACTGGCATTGTCACTAACTGTTCCCAAGCTAACAGTGCCAGATTCTCCACTCAGACTGTATCGTTCTTTCTGCACATCTGCTTGTACTTCCAGTCTGGGAGAGAAAGACAAAGACTTGCATATACTGATACTGCAGTTAAAGCACACAAGGTGAAAATTAATGTCACCTTGTAGAGTTTCTCCACCATTCAGTAGTAAGAGTTTTAGTGACTCCAGTACAGACACGTGTATTTACCTTATTGAAACAGGTTCTCTCTTGCCGCTGTCAAAAATGACTTTTTTGACTAAGAGGCAAACAAACTAAATCAGCTCAAAGTAAAACCAGATTAATTTCCCAAAAAGCAAAATACTGTGTGTTAACCAGAGTTCCTGGATTCTTTTCTCCCCAAGATTTACATGAACAACCACAATTCTTTTACAGGTAAGTGTCCTGTACTTTAAAGATGGAAAAAACCAAATCAGAAGGGTATAAGTTCAAGAAATGATACCACCCATGTTTCTCCAGCTGCAAAATTATTATTAACCAAATAACAGAGAATTGTGTTCTGTACTCTGCTTTATACTGTACTATTATCAGTTTCAACAGGAATAACAGAAACCTGAGCAATCTTAAGTTGGGCTGAGCAGATAAGCCAGAAATCTAATCATAAGCTTTCTTCCCAGTGCCTTGTTTACCTATGATCTGTCAGTGAACTGGAAGCAAGCTTTTGTGTTGTTTTCCACTCTCAGCTCTATAAAGGAAAGGACATGTGTACCTCACTCAGCAGTCAGACTTTGGAACACAGACCCAGTATAAGGGATCTCTTGATGCTATCCTGCACTCCTGAGCACGCCTGGATTTCCAAATTACTCAAAAAAATCAGCGGTGTTAGCACCTCATTTAAGGAGCAAATCCCACCCTGAACCATAAATGTTAACAATCCTTTCCAGATATTCCCTTTCTTTCCAGGGTGCAGGACAGCCAACAAACAGTAAGGCCCCAATTCACAGGAGGCATTGAGCACATACGTGACAAGAAGCTGCCAGCTCAGCAAGGCCAAGTGCCTAACTGCCTCTTCCTGCCTATGTCCATTACAAATCCACACTCCACCCAGGTGTTCTGAAGGCACAGCTTGGTACTCGCAGACTACTGAACAAGTCAGCAGTTCTAAGTCAGGGCAAGACAGACCAGAAAACACAACTGTGTTAGACATGAGGTGCCACCCTCTGACTCCTGGGTAGAGGCTGCTCTCCTGGGAAGCAGGAACAAGATCTCACAGCCTGCTCACCCTGAAAAAAACAAACTCTCTTTTGAGCCCCATGGTCTGGCAGGACCTCCTGGAAGCCAGCAACTTTATCAGAGATGAACTGTCACTACCACCCAGACACAGCTCCTTTGAATAGGAACCAGTTTTAAAAAACTAAAACCAAAAAGCCTAGTAATACCATTTTGCCCGCTGACATGTAGAGCAGGATACTGCACAGTAAGAAGCATGTCTCTTACCTGTTAAAGCAGTTAACCATTGCACTTCCCGAGAGACTCCCAGTTATACTGGCCCCGGCCAGGGCCATGGTACTAGCGGTTTCACTTAGGTTGTCTCGAATGGCTCCAATTCTATCCATGTGGCTACCGCTTGCACTCAAGCTGCCAGTCAGGCCTCCAACGCTTCCTTCACCTATACTGGGGTTGTGACGTGCCTCCGCTACTGAAGTGGTGTCTAGATAGAAATAAAGAAGGCTTCTCAGTTATGGAAGTAGAGCATAGTAGTTTCCAGAATGTGACCATGGAAAGCATTCCTGAAATTATGCTGACAGAAAGGATTTATTAAACATACCGTCACAAAACAATAGCTTTCTCCAAAGGGGGGGTGGGGGGTGGGAGAGAGAAGTAAAAGAGACCATCACATCCTTAAGATTCCAAATACCAAAATGTTAACCAGGGATATGACAGGTAACATGCAGTAAAGGAACACAGAGATACCCTATCACAAAGGATATTGCCATATAATAAAAAAACAAGCTATCAGATCATGATTCAGTTCCCCAGTTCACTCTATTGTAGCTAAAAAAGCCATGCAGCTTCCACAAAACCAGGATGCTGAAAAAAAAACCCCACCATTAATTTTACCTTAAAACTTGCCTGTGGAAAAGACTTGAGACTGGCTTTGATTAAAATGGGCAAGAAAATTCATGATGCTTGTATTACAGCACAGCACCCCTGAAGACACTCAAGGCCAGGCTGGATGTGGCTCTGGGCAACCTTATCTAGTTGGAGATGTCCCTGCTCATTGCAGGGGGGCTGGACTGGATGATCTTTGAAGGTCCCTTCCAACAGAAACCATTCTATGAACAGTATGATTCTATGAATGCAGAGAAGCTACCCTCATCTAGAGGTGGTCTTCCAGCAATGAGAAGTAGTAGTCCTAACTGCAAATAAATACTCTAGTATCTAAGGCCAAATAGAAGCCAAAATAGAATCACAGAATCATAGAATAGTTAGGGCTGGAAAGGACCTTAACATCATCTAGTTCCAACCCCCCTGCCAGGGGCAGGGACACCTCACACTAAACCATGCCACCCAAGGCTCTGTCCAACCCAGCCTTGAACACTGCCAGCGATGGAGCACTCACAGCTTCCCTGGGCAACCCATTCCAGTGCCTCACTACCCTTACAGTAAAGAACTTCTTCCTCATATCCAGTCTAAACTTCCCCTGTTTAAGTTTGAACCTGTCACCCCTTGTCCTATCACTACAGTCCCTCATGAAGAGTCCCTCCCCAGAATCCCTATAGGTCCCCTTCAGATATTGGAAGGATGCTATGAGGTCTCCATGCAGTCTTCTCTTCTCCAGGCTGAACAGCTCCAACTTTCTCAGCCAATCTTCATACGGGAGGTGCTCCAGTCCCCTCATCATCCTCGTCGCCCTCCTCTGGACTTGTTCCAACAGTTTCATGTCCTTTTTATGTTGAGGACACCAGAACTGCACACAATACTCCAAGTGAGGTCTCACAAGAGCAGAGTAGAGGGGCAGGATCACCTCCCTCAACCTGCTGGTCACGCTCCTTTTGATGCGGCCCAGGATACGGTTGGCTTTCTGGGCTGCAAGTGCACACTGCTGGCTCATGTCCATTTTCTCATCGACCAACACCCCCAAGTCCTTCTCCACAGGGCTGCTCTGAATCTCTTCTCTGCCCAACCTGGAGCTGTGCCTGGGATTGCTCCCACCCAGGTGGAGGACCTTGCACTTGTCATGGTTAAACTTCATCAGGTTGGCATCAGCCCACCTCACAAGCATGTCAAGGTCCCTCTGGATGGCATTCCTTCCCTCCAGTGTATGAACCGAACCACACAGCTTGGTGTCGTCGGCAAACTTGCTGAGGGCGCACTCAATCCCACTGTCCATGTCACCGACAAAGACGTTGAACAAAACCGGTCCCAACTCCGATCCCTGAGGGACACCACTCATTACTGGTCTCCAGCTGGACATTGAGCCATTGACCACAACTCTTTTCGTGTGGCCATCCAGCCAGTTCTTTATCCCCTGAGTGGTCCACCTATCGAATTGATGTCTCTCCAACTTAGAGACAAGGATGCCACGTGAGACAGTGTCAAACGCTTTGCACAAGTCCAGGTAGATGACATCAACTGCTCTACCCCTGTCCATCAGTTCTGTAGCCCCATCATAGAAGGCCACCAGATTGTTCAGGCAGGATTTCCCCTTAGTCAAGCCATTCTGGCTGTCACCAAGCACCTTGTTGTTTTTCATGTCCATATTTATAGAAAATGAAACACTGAATTTCCTTACCTACAGCTGCATTTGTTCCACCAACATTTATATCGTTTTCATCATCGAATTCTATCCTGACACCTTTTCCATTGCCTGCTGACACACCACAGCCTCCACTTCGGCAGAGGGAAATTGGAACCACTCCATACACATAAGCCAGCATAATAGGAACACCAATACCTACACAGGAAAATACAGTCTTTTATTAAATGTGATATTTTAGAGCCTTTCATAAAAGCAATTCCATTTTCCATGATTACTTAGTATTTTACACTTGAAAGAAATGAGGAGGAAGCAAAATTAAGATACATTGGCAAATCACCAAGGTGAAATGACAGGAAAGTACTTTCAGTAGGCAGAATGCCTTTCTATCAGCATTGGCAGGTAGAGAAGCTTAATGCTTGATGAATTAATACTTCCAGTACATCCATAACAACTTTTACAAACAAAAGTATTTTAAAGGTTTATATAAACTCCATTGGGGACTGTAATAATGTGCCACCCGAGAAGCACAAATAGCTGAGATCTATTACAAATGTTATTCAACTAAAAATGTTGGTACCTCTACTAATTTAATAAGGGGCTTGATTTTGCATCCACTCAACTCAGACAGGGCTTTGCTATCAATTTACTAAGACTTAACATTAATATTACTGTGGGATCTTTCATATTAATTGTATCAGACTGATTCAATTTGAAATGTAATTATGCAAGTTTTCCTTAAAAGAAAACAATTCTGTGGAGCAAGATGGCAAGAGCTAAGGGAAACCAGTGAAAGCGCACACTGTATACACACATATCCATCCCACCACTGCTAGTGGACTGTTGAAGTTACTCCTTTGGCATATGAATTAAAGCATTCTGTGGTTTTGCTGATGGAAGTACACAGAAGGTACGGAAAAATGGCAGACTGAAAATGCCAAGGCGGAGGCAGACCCAATGCAAAAGCTCTGCAGTCTAGCCTAAAAGAAGAGTTCCAGTTATTGGGAATCCCCTTCACTAGAAATTCCACAGCATTCAAGGTGGAAATCCATGTTCTCAAGGCCATTATTTTGGAAGCCATATAATGCCCTGAGACTGGAGCACACATGTTAATGGCAATGGCCAAGAGCAAAAACTTCACAAAATAAAACACAACTGCTTTCCCTAAGAAGACTTCTGGGTCAGGAATAAGAAACAGCTTGAAAGAACGAGGCAAAGCAGAGCCATAAATACATCTACAAGACTCTGTGTCCCACTACCTGTTTAGCAGGGATCTGACACCACAGCTATGGGAGAACAATGCAACCAGAGGCAGTTTTGACTAGCACATCTACATTTGCACAGTGGTCCACCATTGTTAACAAGCAGTTTAAAGCCACGGTTTCATGGCAATTAAAGCTACCACTTGCTAAAAGCAGCACTGTCTTCCTGAGGCCACCCATTCCTCTCTAAGCATTACTTCTGACACAAGGGGGAACACAACTGCATGAAGAATTGGATCAGAGGGTTAAGCCAGCTTAAAACTAAATGGTGGATCGTAACATGAATCAGTCCTCCATGGCAGCTTGCTGTGCAACTGTAAAGATGCCTGTGCTGCAACGAAGGAGGAGCAAGGCAAGTCCTCAAAAAAAAAAAATAAAATCAGGGCTTGTTTCCAGTGATCTTGAAATTACATGGCAAGATGAGACAGGTATTTTGTAACACACAGCCACCAGATTTTCCTCAAATGCTCTCCTCAACACCACCTATGCGAAAAAGCGTGACAGAATTCAAACTGACTCCTAGAGCATAACGCATAGTTTGTCAACTACTGTAATGTTATGTGTCCTGCATTGATAAAAGTTTAATATGAAGCTATTAAAATACAAACAGACTCTGTAACAAGTTTATCTCTTGGTCAATCATTTAAAAAAAGCTTTAAGTACTTCAGTTTTAAAAGCCAGATATTATAATGTGATAACTTCAGTTTGCAAGATAAACATTATATTTAATATAATTTAGTATTATTTTTCTCCAGGAAATGCTCCATTCAAATTTAGTACTTAATCCTCTCTTTTCCCTCAATAAATGTATAGTCTCAGACTCCCCGCTGTCTTGGTTCCTTCACCTGTAAAAGGAAACTACAGGACTTCTCAGCTGTTTTATCCAAAAGTACTTATAGAGTTCTGGCTGCAAGGTGCTACCAGTACACAAACCAATATTTGCTTACCTACAGTTACTGCAGCTACAACTGGAGAAACTATTACAGATAAGGTTACACCACCCGCGATAGCCAAGTTTCGCTTGTGCTTTGAAATGTCTTTGCCTTCATATCGATTGTGAATCTTAAGGAAAGAGAAAGAGGTTTTAGAGTATTATCATCATCAGTAATACATTGCTTCAGGGACGGAAGAACTGACATAGTTTGGAACCTGTACCCTGCTCTCTTTCAGAGAGATTGCATTCTATGTCACAATTTACTCTTCATTGCAAAGAAAAGGTCTTCATTTTAGGCAATTTTAAAAGCTAGAAGTCCTCCCATCCAGCAATTAAGCTTTTACTTTCAGCCTCAAGTTAGAATAGCCAAATCACTGAACAGCTGTTTTTGTTTGTTTAATCATTACTCCAGCTTACATGGTTGGGAAAAGTAGGCTATTTTCAGGCTCAAAGAATTACCACATCTGTTCACATTGACACTTATTCCCAGCCATCTTTCCCCTGAACAATACAGAGTGAAACTTTCACAGGTACTAGATCTATGAAACCAGAGGTTGACATAACAGACCCATGAAAACCTTGTAGTAAGGCATTCTTCACTAAACATAGCCTGGGAGAAGGAGGGAGCAAGCACTCCATTGCGTTGGCACCCCTCAGGACAGCCTGTTGACGCAAGAAACATTTCAGCAAACCTGTGTCTTTGCTGTGCTATTTACCAAGGAATCTGCTAAGCAGCATCCTTACTGATGGCTCACGTCTGCAGTTAACTCTGAAATGTGACTGCCTCAAACTTATCTGCCACAAATTTCATGTGAATTTGAAAGGCCTTCAAAGATCACTGTTTTACAGGGATTTCCCACTTTTTGCGAGCTTCATTTACTCTCTCTGGGAATGTGGCTTTCCAGGGATATGTGCTTCATCTGTCATCATTCTTGGTTAAGACATAATTACAAATGAACAACAGGTCACTATCTTAATGGATGTCATAAAGCCAAATTAATCCTCACCACATCTCAGGAGGAACGTGAAAAACAGAGAGGATAATCACAATATTTTTGTATCAATATGATACTGCAAAAAGAATGACATAAAATGAGTGGAAGTCTTAAGTGTTATGCTTTCTAAATTAAAATTTTAATTAAGAGATTTGGTAGGGTAGTCCTCATTTTGGAATAAATGTAAAGTATTTGTATTTATTCAGGCAAGACAGAGAAAGAAAAGGCAGAGAAGACACTGCATTTCATAAAAAGAGAATGCATTTACTTGCTCTGAGGTACATTATGCAGACTGAACCTGGAACATAGCTACCTGTGGATTAAAAAGGAGAAACTGAACAGTATGAGTGTGTAAGAGTTTCAAACCCAGGGAAATCAGGTTTCATGGAGCTCTGAGCAATTAGCAGGATCACCTCACGCACTGAATTTTACTGTTAGGTACAATTTTAAGTACCAAACCAAAAGGCATACAACTATGTATACAGGCTACTGGATTCCTTAAATGTAAAGCAATAAAAAGGAATGGAAGGGAGAGGTTGCAGAGAAGAAACTGACTGAAAATACCAAGATATAAGGTTACACTGGTAGGAATGACCATGGAATAAGACTTCAGACTTTCTGACTTTTATTCAAATAACAAAAAAAAAAAAACAAAAAAAACTGGGCCAGAAGAAGAGGGATTTTCAATAAACGTAGAAAACTGGTAGGTTACAAGACATCTATAAAAAGAAAGCACAAGCACTTCCTTAACAAAGCTCCATCAAAGCACAAGCACAAACTCTTCCAACGCAAAGGACAGACAGAATGTTTTAAAAGAACAAGGAAGCTTCTTTTACCAAAGCAGCAGCAGCATTAAGAAAATAGAAAGTGGGTCAGATTACTATGAATGGATATAAAGGAACAGCATGAAGGTGCCAGGACAAAATCAGAAGGTTAGAACAGAGGAGACAAAAAGCAAGGGACATCAAAGTCGACAAGAAATTATTCTGCAAGTACACTGCTAGTAAGAGGAAGACCAAAATGGATCAATTTGCCATTTAACAAAAAGGAAAGACATCCAGCAGATGAAACCAGAGCCCTCTTCAGTTTTTTGCCCCTCTAGTTGTCACTGAAGATCAACTGCGAGCCAAGTGACTGGTGACAAAGGAGTAAGATCTGTAGGAAAACAGCAGGTTAGAGTGTACATACAAGAGCTGATCTAAAAAACACCTCAGCAGGCACAATTTCAGAGCCCCTAATAATAATTTTCAAAAATTATTGTCCATACAAGATGTCTAAAAAGAAAAAAAAAAATCAGTTAAACTGTAATGAGTCTTTAAAAAGGTGTAAAATAAGAGGCTGGGGAATAAAGACGAGTGAACTCAACTTTAATTTCCTGAGAAGTGAAAACTGAGAACTTGTAGACACCAAAGCAAATACAGGAATAAAAAGGCCACACTGATCTGTTTTTTTCAAGTAGAAATCATGATGATCTCATTTTCTTCTGTGACAAGAAGCCTTGAGGATGGAGAGAAACAGATGTCATGCACCCACTTGGAACAAATTTTTGACATTTTCCTGTATTACACTCAAACAGGTTATAACAGTCCAGACTGAAAAATGGATTAGAGAAATCCATTAGCTTCAAGGAAAATTGACAGAAAACATCTGAGATGCAATTAAGTTTCTTTTGCTCCCCAGACAAACTCTTCACTCTGTATTTTTCTTCCCCAAAAGATATACTCTGGATCCAACAGCATTAAACATTTTCATTAACCAGGAATATGGAAGGAGAAGAACATGTGTGTTGAATTTCAGGTCAATATAATCTGGCAAGGTTGCAAGAACACCAGAGTTCATCCTAGCCTTGAGAAGCTGAAAGATGACTAAGATGCGGCACAACGCTAATGAGCTCAAGACTACCCTTAGGAAGAAACCAACAGCCTAAATTACCAGTATGGTGGGGAAGGGTAGGTGTTTTAGAGTACACAAAATGAAAATAGCATGTTGTTGAGAAAGATAACTGGCAGTTACATGCAGAGGATCACCCTTTCATTTCACTTAGCAGTAGTAATGCTTCAGCTTCACTGCTATATTCAAACTGGACAGAAACAAAGGTGGTATGAACAACTGGAAGGAAATCCAGAAAAGATGAGAATCATAAGTCTCAAACCATGTGGTTTCTTGAGAGGTGGTCAAGAAAAACTGGAAGTGCTGTTTGTTTGGAGATAAGAATTAAAGTGGACTTAAAAATTATCAACTATGTAATGGGATATTGCAAAACAAAAGGATTCTTTATGTCAGCTGAAGATAGAACAATAAGAATTTCATGCAGGAAGACAATGTTAGACCTATCCCAAAAATCTAATGAGCAAGAGCAGAACATGCAATAGTAATTTGAAACAGGTAACTGATACCTTCTTCCTCTTACCCTTTTTACAGTTCTATTGACTGTATGTGACTACAATAAAACAATAAAAAGGTCAAAAAACAACTGCAGCAGAAGGTAGGAGTACTTGCTTCCAAGTAAAAAATAAAAAGAATACAACTGAAAAGCTGCGTCCCTGGACTTTGGCAGCAACAGCTCATGTGAGAGAAACACCCTCCCCTCCACCCCAAATGAAAGTAGAATTATGTGCCTGTGCCAGCCACTGTGAGAATCCATGCTGATACAAGCAGAAAAACCAATTTGATTATGCCATCCAGGACATGTAACTGAACACACAGCGCCTACTAAAGCAAGTCATCATTTCAGAAAGTCCATTTCCAAAAGACTTGAATAACTTACTACTTTATCCTAAATAGGAGATGCAATTATCTTTTCTTCTCTTTGTACTATGTCATTTATTTTATACTAAAAGGTGTCATATTTTTTAGGGGAAATACATCAACTACCTTCTGATTAACATGGTCGTTCCTAGCTGATTCCCACAAACACTAAATGAAGATAGACGCAGCCTAGCATGCAGAACACTGCTCCATATGGTGGACTTGTACAAGGCAACCAACAAGCTGCTGAGCATAAATGCTTAAATGTGTGCATCCAAACACCTATACTAGCAGAACTTTGTACTAAAATACTGGTAACTACCTGCTTTTAAGAAAAATATGGATACCTCTTTTGCCTTCCTTCTCCTCTATTGTTTAATTCTAAGGGACACAAAACAGTGATTAAAAACAAAGCAACTTTGAAAAAGAAGCATGCAAGAACTTCCATGGCAAGATGCAGAAACTGGAAGCTGTTCAGTGTTTTGCTCTGCCTGTTTTAGGAGGAACTGCATTCTTAAACACACTGCTTCTTCTTCCTGTACAACTGAAATGAGTTGTACAAATTGAACATTTCAAAGGTTGGTTGGTTGTCTTCTGGGGGGCTGGTTTGTTTCTGTTTTCAGGGTTTTTTCTAACACTGGTGAAGACTGCCCAAGTCATACAAAGCAGAAGTTAAAAAAACCTGAAAAATGTTAGGAGTTGTTGTACATTTTACCTTACGGCCCACATACACAGGGATTCCAATAATCATAGCAGGAATAGCAATGCCAGCTATTAAGGCAATTCCTACAGGTGCTCCAACGAGCGTTCCTAGCTGCCACAGTATCTTCTTCTTACGGCTCCATGGTTTCTTTCCCCAAAATGTGCAACCTGAAGGGCTAATAGAAAAAAGTGTAAAGAAACTGTAAACAAATCAACGTAACTATACACTACTATTCTTTAGTTCCATAATTATTAGGTTGAAATTACAGACATTATGGATACCAAACATCAGTTATTTCTGAGGTTTTTTTTAACTTTACAGCATATTTGGCAACATAAAGAGAAGCATTTTGTGTATTACTACATGCCAATCTGTAATAGCTTAAATAAACAGAGTTTCTGTATGACTATGAAGACAATACAGCAGTATATAAAAACATCAGAGAAGATAGTAGGTATGTTAATCTAAACCCTCATTTGCTCTACTAAGTACACGTTGCATGCATGAAACTTAGGAAGGTATTTTAAGATAAAAATATCACAGCACTAATTTTAATACATGCATTGAAAACTAACTTAATTCTCAGATATAGATACTTCAACTGTGATTCTCAGACAGGAAGAAAGTCAGACTTACAGCACCCAAGAATCTACTTTTAAGTATTCTGGAAAACAAATTACCAACACCACAGATATTTTTTTGTTCTCTGTACCTTAAATAATGTAAATCTGAGATCTCTTTCATACACAGCCAACAGAATTCACAGCCACAGACAGCACAAGTCATATGATTGCAGCTTCCATCATTCATTTTTATTATATAAGCAGCACAGCGGGGGCATGGCTTTATGTCATCAGCTGTTTAAAAACGAATATTAAGATCATATCAGTTCCTGAACAAGCAGATTTAATCAAAATATAGACATTTGTTTGAGAAAAGCGACTGAACCATTACATGAAAAATGGAAAAAGTTTATTGTAAGTCTGCTTTACACATCCTGATTTGGCAATGACTTGATAGCTTTTTGTATTTGTAAACCTTAGACTGAGTAGAACTAATGAAAACAAGGCATACTACCTCACATTCAAGTAATTGAATAGTTAATGCATGCACTCAGTTCAAGGATTTTCTAAGCTTAATGCAACACATATTAGAATCAGACATTAAATATGTATGCCAATACAGGACCAATAACATGGTTTCTTTAAGTATAATCCTGTTTTCCATTTTATGCTGATATCAATCCTTTACTTGAATATTCAGTCTCCATTCTTATTTCTTTTTCCAATCTTAAATCCATCCCCCCTTCCACATCAAGTATGTTTCTTTGGTGTCATGAACCTCCTCTTGGGCCCTTTTCACACTCCTACTTAATACTTACTCCTGACAAAAAAAAAATATTGTAGCAAGAAGAAAATTCTGGAAGTTCTCCTTGCTCCCAAATCAAATACTGAAAAACACGGATAAGGGATTAGCTCTATCATTAACAAACAAGGGGTCATTGAGCAACAGTGAAATACTTGTATGCTGACACAGCCACAGTTGTCATCTTCATATTACTGGTTAGCACCTACACTTTGAGATAAGTTATTTACTTGCAGCAGCAGAAACACCTTGCAGCGCCTAGTTCAGATGTCCAAGCACACTGCCCCTGTGCTACTAGGCAAGACGAAGGGAAAAGAGGGAATATACTTGCTATAGAGAATATCCAACGAGGTGCAGAACCAGCACAAAAGAGTAACTCTACCAACTCCAGTGCACAGGGACAGACAGTGAAAGACTACAAAAGCAATTCCCAGATGGGAACAGATGCACTACCTGTAGGGCAGTTACTAAACTGAGCAAGTTCTTGCAGCACAGGTATAGCAGGGTTGCTGCTGCTCATGCTGGGAGGGACTGAAGGGTCAAGGAAAGGAGCTGGCATGCCAATTTATTTAAAGTTTATTTTTGAACGTATTTGATAACTAGAGCAGGATGCCAATTTTTAAGGCAAGATGGTGTGTTTTGTTAAAATAAGCCAGCAAGGAAAACAAATTAGAGACTCTGAAGTCTAGGGCTGGGTTGGAGAATAACAGCTTCATTCTAAGCCGAAGAGAGACTTTCCTCCAGATATCTACCCTGACTGACCAGGCAGACACAAAGCTGCCAAATAAATCAGAGTTTGGTGTAACTGGAGCTAATTCTTACCAATAGCAAACTGGACGCCTGCTTTGGAAAATACTACTCTAAATAGTTTATCCTCTTTTTGGCGGAAGTTACAAACAAGCTCAATTTTAAGATATAAAATAGTCTGCTTTCTAGTAGATGAGATAAGCATTTTACTGAAAAACAGAAATTAGTACTAACAAACATAGACGTCAAACATCAGAGCTGGCATCAGACTAACAGTCTATTTTGAAAGCAGAAAATAAGTACTTTTGAGTTTTATTTTTAACAGCTTTTATTATTAGCAGCCCTGTGAAATTTCACCTGCAGCGGAGAAAGTAAGTGTTCCCAGTGCGTGACGCAACTAACAAAGTCAGTGCGCCAAACACAGAGAATGCTTTGCAGAGAGTTCCTTCGACTTTGTATTTTTCAGCTAAACAGTAAGAATTTAAAATGCCTCTAAGAGTGAAGTCAGGTGCTCTGGTCACAGAGTACTTCAAATGATGACATTTAAAATTTGAATTCAAGCTTAAAACAGTAATCTTATGTTTCTAAAATATAAAGACAAAGCAGCTAGTATCTACCATGCTACTATTTATTCCCTTGTTTTTTAGGGTTAATTGTGCAAATGTACAAGAAAAAGATAATTTACAGACACAGTATCTTAATCATAGATACCTGCTGCTCCAGATTCCTGGCTGTAACTAATAGATGAAGAACGAATTGTTCTCAGGCGCAGACTCTGAGCTCTCTCCTGGCGAGCAGCATCGCAGGTCTGGTTGGGATGCCAGATCTGCTTACAGTGGTAGCAAAACTCAGTTCCACAACCTTCTCGTCCACACGTAAGCTTGGGACAGCTGGCACACCCAAAAGCGATCACAGCATATCTTGAATGATCAAGAGGGGCAAGAGAGGATTTTGTTAATAAAACCAATTCTATCTGTAGACCAAAGCAGACAAGACAGCTGCCAGAGCAGCTGAAGCAGGTACAGAGGCAGTGCACATCAGGAGTTTATATTAGGTTCCTTACCACCTCCTTCCACAACTATCACATTAGACTGTGGTTGTACAGAAATATTACAACCAGTGCAACACTTCACTCTTCCCCACCTTAATAACTTAAATCAGCACTGAAATATTCTGTATTTAAGGCTGAATGTACCACTGTAAGCTTCACAGTCACAAAGCACCACAGTTTAGAAGAATGGGACAATAAAACCAGAGAAGGTATTTAAGCAAATAGAAAAAGTAACAGTTTCAAAAGTGTCCCACTCACTATGAACATGTCTAAGCTTGACCCTTTTTATGTCTGTGAGGATCCCTGCTAAGTGATCTGTCGCAAATTCCTCCATCAGGTTTTCATTTTAAAGAGTACAGGATGAAAATACAATGTGTATTACAGTTAATATTAATCCTAAATATATATACACACACAAACACACATGCCTTAATTCCCTGCCCATTGTATTTTTTTCAATTATTTTATGCAATAGCTTTCTTTTAAATAAACTAAGTCCACTGGTATGAACACTTAAAACTTTTCACATGAACACTCCCCCTGAATAGACTTCAACAGACTTATAAATGCAGTAGGGCTTAAATTTATGGCTATTCAAATGAAGGTATTTCCATTTTAGAAGACTAAATTGTTTTTTTCTACCCTCTGCCCAATTTATAGCAGTTTTATAAATTAATTCAAATTATTCTTTATCAGTAATAATACTAAAATTATCCCCACTCATATGTATCTGCACATTTAGCTGTTACTCATTTTAGAGTAGCTAAATCTGAAGCACTGAAGTTAATGCAAATCCTACCCCTTTCGTTGGTGTTTTGAAATGTGTTTGAGCTTCACTCCCCCCAGAAGTTCTGCAAACAAATAGGAGTTTTCAACCTTTAATCTACAGATGATGCAGTGACAAATAAAAATGAGATATGTGCTTGCTTGTTTTCAAATATTTCTTACTTTCCAAGTAAAAATTTGTTTCAGTAATTGCTAGACTCTTCTATATTGTTGCCAAGTTAATCAGCTCTATAATCCCCCACTTACTGCAACTGAGAAGATAATTGCTTTGTGTGTACACAAAGAGACAGTGATCCAAATGCTTCTTCAGTATACAGGGACACATTCAGGACTCGCTAATGTTGTATCAAAGAATCTCAAGTGTAGACCACAGAACAAAGTATCAATTTATATCCTGCCTCCCACTGCTAATAAAGAATGGGCACATCTCTGAGAGCACTCCCCATTTGGGTATGATTTATTACCTTTAGAAAGTCACTTTTTAAACCAAAGTTATTCTCAGTTCAAACTGTACAAGATTACAGATTTAATTTCAACATTTTGCATTCATTTTACAGGTGATGTGAAAGCCAAAAGTTCTTGTCAGGCTGAGAGAAGGGACAACCAACCAAATTCAAAGCAATAATGAGTAAAACGAAAACCAAAGAGCAATTAATTGAAGAAAGGATATACAGCGAGAGGAAGAATGAAGGAATTTGCGCTTTTTTGCCCAATCTGCTTTTTGCTTGACAAAGATAAATGTTAGGAATTGCTGCTCCCTTCTAATACTGTCAGCAATACAACCTCAGAGCAAAATCATTAAATAATTCAGACAGAAGAAATGACAGAGCACATTTGGAATAGTGATTTACTAAGGCCTGCTAAAATGACATTAGAAAACTGATATGAAGAAACAGAATCTAAAAAATGTGGTCTGGAACAAAGCCCAAAAGGGCTCCTTATCCATGCTGCTCCCCCAGAGAATGATGACCTACTTGCCAGTGTCCCCTGCACAGCCACTACAGGTGGGCTGCAGCAGGTCCAGACTTCCACAATATTTCAGGTACGAACAACAGTCAGGATGCATTTGAGCTTGCAACAAAAACTAAGGATGAAGTAGCCCAGGATCAGAAAGGCCATGGTGCCACCAGCATGGACCATTCATGGCATTAAACTGCTTTAGTAAAGAGAGCCCATAGTTCCCAAGCAGCTTGTTGAGGACGTAACTACCACAACCTAACGAATCTCTAGTTTCTTTCTTGGGGAAGATATGGTATTTTCCACTGTGACAGAATTAGTAGCAATACACTCACTACTTTATTTCAAGATCTGTTTGCTTCCAGTTTCACCATTTCTAAGACTTATTTTTACCTCAAATAGAGTGAAAGACATCTGAAAGATATTTACTTCTTAAATAGTCTTCATTGTTTCATGGGGGCCCATGATATAAACCAATCCCATTATAACAGAGTAACCTAGCTTCCTCTTCTTTTTCCTTCCCCTTCATCATTTTTTCCCCATCAGGGATCAAAGTTTTTAGAATTATTTTCTCTTTATCTGGTCCAGATCTTTGTCCAAGTGTGAAACCCAAACCCTGAAATGATATTACATGGGATGTTTCGTCAATGCTGAGGAGAGCCTAAGCACAGTCATGCACTATCCACTCAATTCCTTCTTACCTGTTTGTGCAATAGTCTTTTTTCCTTACTGAGATGCTCTACTTTTCACGTATTCTCTACTTATTACAGTACTTATTTTTAATTTTAAAGACTACCTTAGGAAATAATGCTACCCCCTAAAGTTATTGCACCTCTCCCACTTTGGGATTAATTGCAAATTCAGTAAAAGCACTCCATCCAGCTCCCTCATGAAATATTTGACCCATGCTAAAATCAGTTCAGCTACCATCATAACCCCAGTGCATTTTGCTGACACTATGTATCAAAACCTGTTCAGAAAAAAAACCCCTCAATTTTAATTGCATATTGTACAAGTTGATTACAGTTGCCAAAGCAATGAGAAACTGAACTACTGTTGTATCACGTAACTGTTAAAGTATCTGCTGATCTGAAGCTTGCGTGTACTGCGCATGATACCTCATCATTAAACAATGCTGGCATAGGCTGTTCAGTGGAAGCCTGAATAGCGCTTGCGTCCCTAATCCTCACACCTATACTACTCCTTCATCCCCCTCCTATGCTCCACAATGACATTAAGTCCCTGTTACTAAATTCTATACACCACTGCCACTTCACCTCCCTGGGTGCTTCCTCTGATCTCCCCGGCTGACAGTGAGGTGAGAGACCAGCGATGCAAGCAGGCTCCCAGCCAGGCACATACCAGCTTGCAGACACTGCTGCAGTGGCTGCCTGAAAGGCCAAATTAAAAAAGGTCACTGTAGGATATACGTGCAGGTATTTACTTTGCTTGGAGGTATTACTGATGGCCTCTTATATGATCAAGTAATATGTTTGGGGTTTTTTTCCCAAAAGTTCTTAGATCAGCTTATGCTCACCCCCCTCTGCCCAACATATCTGAAGGTGCTAAAGGTTTCAAAAGTGATCAGCATAAAGCTGGAAAAAAAACAAAAGATCGCGCAAGCTCTTGTTTCTTTAGGATGACAACCATAATGAATGATCCTGTGGAGAAGTATCCAAGTAACTGACTTCATCAAACTTTATACTAGTAATGAGAACTCCCCTCACACAAACACGGCTTGTTTAGCTTCCTGGCAGCATACTGTGTTTTCCACAGGATTCACTCTCAGAGTAAGGAGCATGCAGGAGGCAGTTCTGGAGCAACGACTTAAATATTTGCTGTGGTTGCACACAGAATCATAGAATCATAGAATAGTTAGGGATGGAAAGGACCTTAACATCATCTAGTTCCAACCCCCTGCCAGGGGCAGGGACACCTCCCACTAAACCATGCCACCCAAGGCTCTGTCCAACCTGGCCTTAAACACCACCAGCGATGGAGCATTCACAATTTCCCTGGGCAACCCATTCCAGTGCCTCACCACCCTTACAGTAAAGAATTTCTTCCTCATATCCAATCTAAACTTCCCCTGTTTAAGTTTGAACCCATTACCCCTTGTCCTATCACCACAGTCCCTCATGAAGAGTCCCTCCCCAGCACCCCTATAGGCCCCCTTCAGATACTGGAAGGATGCTATGAGGTCTCCACGCAGCCTTCTCTTCTCCAGGCTGAACAGCCCCAACTTTCTCAGCCTAGCTTCATACAGGACTGTGCTTAACTTTAATTTGACTCTGAAGATCCACTTTTTATAATGATATCATTACAGTTTCTGACCATTTAAAGATACTTAGGATTTATTTTTTAACAGATGACTTATGCACAGCAAATGAGCACGGTGAAGAGTCTCTGCTAAACAAATCTGACTGCCTACTTGCTGAAGTACTAAATCAGTATCTGAATCACCAAATCATGGTTTAACAGAAAGTGGTTTAACAGTTCTTACACACTTCCTGTTACCCTGAGTAACAACAGTTTGTCCAGAACACAAATGCTCAGGGAAACTTGAGCAAATGATACCTCTGCCTATCTAATAAAGCCTTCTAGTGGTTGTTTTCTTTTGCAGTATTACAGGCAAGCTATACTGGTTCTGCCCACATGACTGTTAAATGCTCAGGCAACCAATCCATCTCTCAAGTAATTTTCCTTCTCAAACTATACCACAGGAATGCCATCCACTTCAGACCAGAGGACACAGAGGACTATCACCTTCTCAGCCCCTGCTTTCGACCCACATTAGCAAATTTTGTTTCATTTAAAGCATGAAAGCAAAACTGCATTTCAAGTTTCTTAACATACAGGTTAAATCTGAAAGCCTCCTAAACATCAGACACCTAAACACTAATATATGAATAGTTAATCTACCTAACCGTCTACAATTCATACAGTCACCAATTTGTTTTTTATCTTCCAACATTCTTCCTTTTCTTCTTCCTACTTATTGCTCATCTGTGAGGCTTTGAAACAGAGATGTCACCTTCTTCGTTTGTAGTGTGCACTGCACATCCAGATTGTAGTCATGACTATAACCTTTAGACATTATAACACACACAATCTCTAAAATAGCAACTTGAAGGGCATTACGAGACACCAAAAGCAGAAAAGTGTGATGAGCTGCTCAGTAGTATTCAGCCTACTCACGTCAGAATTCAGAATGGTTTCAGAACTGCTGAAGTATTAAAGTAATGATAAAACACTATGTTCCCCAGATAATAAGCAGGAACAAGCTGATTATTATCTTTCATTACAATCCTGTTGACAGGCAACAAGCAGTGTCTCAACCAGTCACAAGATGGATGATATCTAAGGCTGGAAAGGCTTTTTTATTGAAAAAAATCTTCAATCGTTTTTCACAGTTAAAACCCACCAAAATACCCACTGTGCTTTAACAAATGGACCAGGTTAAAAGTACAGCCACCAAGTTTTCACTTTTCTTTAGGTGGAGATTTGCACTGTTGCCTTGGAAGTGCAACATCTCGATTTTTTTTGCCTGATGTAGGTACATAGCAACTACCTACCAATAAGTTTCATGACATTGCTGTAATTCCCTCTGTTTAGAGGATGGATTTACACTGGAAAGTGGGCCGTGGCTTAAGTAGGGTTTTTTTGTTGTTCTGTTTTTCATCTGTTGTGTTGAGTTGTTTTGGGTTTTAAGAGAATTCTACCTACCATCTACTCAAAGAACATATAACAGAATGCTAAAGCAAAGCAATCAACTTCTCAAAAAGCATAATGTTATGAACATTATTTATGCTGTCACTTTTTTGCAGATATTGGGAAACAAAGTACTTACCCACAATCCGGAGCTGGGCACCACCTACAATCAGGATCCGCAACCAGCCAGCGCCTAAGCATAAACTCTTCGTATTTTTCCATCAAGATGTCATCATTTAGTATCAAACGAATATCATGAGGATTAAATCGTTCTGAGCATTCTGGACAGCTAATATTAACTCTGCTCTCAGAGATTTCTATCCGGAGATACTGACGCAAACAATCCACACATGATCTATGGTGACAAGTCATTATCTCCGGGAACCTGTCCTTGGAGTGCCGCAAAAGGCACAAGGGGCATTCCATGAAGTCTCCGCTTGGTTTGCTGCTAGAGGTTGTTCCGTTATCAGAAGAGGTACATGTGGAGAAAACAGAGTTCTTGTCTGTACACATTTCTGAATGAATACTTTCAATACTTGCAATTCCATCAACACCTCCATTTAAATCCCTAGACTTGCGTTTTGTGTCTTTTTTTCTCCGAAATAGAGAGCCCAGTGAAATTCTTCTTTTCTTTGGTGCCTTTTTAACTGATGGCAAGCTCACAGAGGAGGCAGAAGACTGGAGGTCCCGATCAGAACCCATTTGCCGATGTAAACTCATGTCTAGGTCACTCATCGGAAATGGGTTAAATTTCAGATACAATGCTCATCATTTTAAAGGATCAAAATAACGGGAGTCAGAGAATACAGGCATATTATTATGTAATCCAGTTTGAGAGTCTTTATGCAGAAAATTCACATGAATCCGCTTCCAGCATATTCTTCAGAGGAATTCCCTGTATTAGGAAGAAAGATGAAAAAACAAACAAAAAAACCGATTAGAAACACACCCATCACTTCCAGTTCTGAAAGGCCACAGCACTCTAATGACTTCTTATTCATATTACTACCATCTTGTCACCATCTGACATGATACTTTTTCTGTCAGCTTGTTCTATCCTTTACATCCTTCTCATCTTAACAAGCCTGAAATTTCCCTGTGGTCAAGGAATATCCTTGCAACACTTAAGCAAGTGCTGAGAACGGCATCTTCACTCCCCTGCTCCATAAGGGAGATGGTGTGTGCATGTGTAAAAATTACCATAACCCAAGGTGACAACTACGTAAGTACAAAACAAGTTCTTCTATAAAGCATAATAATAGGCTTACAGCATTGGAAACTCTTCTGTTTTCTCTACCTTACACTTTCCACGCGTCATGTACAAATCCTATATAGTTAATTATAAGAAACGTGTCTATTTGGAATCCATTTAGACTGCCAGCAGGAACTTAATCACTGTGGCTAAACAACTCAAGATATTCTCAGACTGTAAGGGTTCTCAGGGAAGTACCCAGACGCATTTTTATCATGCAAGGCACCTGAATATTTCAGGAAGCAGAGCTACATAGTGAGTGACAGCCAATGCTGTCTATCCCTTCAACTTCCATATTGCTATTCAAGCAATCACTAGTTAACAAAATCAAATGTTGTCGCCTTATTATACTGACTTTATTAAAAAAAGCTCCAAACCCCCAGATTCTCATATCACATACAAAGCTTCAAGTGCTTCCAACTACTTCCTGTCTTCAGGACAGGATCACTGAGATGACTGGGTCAAGACTAGGAAGTTTCAGAGGAAGGCTGACCAACAGCAGGAACAGGAATCCCTCTCTGAAGAGGAAACACAGAAATAGCCCACAGGCTGTCCAGCTCACCAAAGCAACGCGTGCACCACACCCACTGCTGGGCCCTCTGCAGAGTACTGTAGCTTGATATTATATACATACCAGCAGGTAGCCAAGTCAACATTACTTATTTATAGTATCATCTAGTACAGGAGTACCCTATCAGAATACTACAGTAGTACTCTACCAGAATACTTCCTTCCTCAAGTGTAAGAATTTAAAAAGAAAAAAACCCCAAACTAACAAAAAACCCCCCACCCAAACGAAAAAAAGGGAATCGACCCATAAAAAAAATATATAGTACTCACACCCCCCTTTCATCTGATTTGGTTGATTTTGTTGGTTGATATTCAAGGATCAACTGCTACAAGCTCAGGAGTGTTGCATCCCTACTGGAAGGAAGTGCAGCAGGAGGGCCAGGAGACCTCCTTGGATGGATAAGGAGCTGCTGAGGAAAATTCAAAGGAAAAAAGAGGCTTATAAAAGGTGGAAGCAAGGACAGGCAGCCTGGGAAGAATACAGGGATGTTGTCCGGGAAGCTAGGGACCAGGTTAGGAAAGCTAAAGGCCCACTTAGAATTAAACTTGGCTAGGGATGTTAAGGATAACAGGAAGGGATTCTATAGGTACATTGCAAATAAAAGGCAGACTAGGGACAGCATGGGCCCTCTCCAGAAGCTATCGGGAGAACTGGCTAACCTGGATCTGGAGAAGGCTGAGGTTCTTAACGACTTCTTTGCCTCGGTAATCCCTGGCAAACGCCCTGACCACACCACCCAAGTCTTGGAAGGCAGATGCAGGGATAGTGAGAATGAAGACCCAGGGCCCAGAGTAGGAGAGGATCTGGTTCGAGACCATCTTAAGAACCTGAAAGTACACAAGTCCATGGGACCTGATGAAATCCATCTGCGGGTCCTGAAGGAACTGGCAAATAAAGTTGCTAAGCCACTGTCCATCATATTTGAAAAATCATGGCAGTCAGGTGAAGTTCCCAATGACCGGAAAAAGGGAAATATAACCCCCATTTTCAAGAAGGGAAAAATGGATGACCCAGGGAACTACAGACCAGTCAGCCTTACCTCTGTGCCTGGCAAAATCTTGGAGCAGATTCTCCTGAAAGGCATGCTGAGGCACATGAAAAACAACAAGGTGCTTGGTGACAGCCAGCATGGCTTGACTAAGGGGAAATCCTGCCTGAACAATCTGGTGGCCTTCTATGATGGGGCTACAGAACTGATGGACAGGGGTAGAGCAGTTGATGTCATCTACCTGGACTTGTGCAAAGCGTTTGACACTGTCCCACATGACATCCTTGTCTCTTAAGTTGGAGAGACATCAATTCGATAGGTGGACCACTCAGGGGATAAAGAACTGGCTGGATGGCCACACGAAAAGAGTTGTGGTCAATGGCTCAATGTCCAGCTGGAGACCAGTAACGAGTGGTGTCCCTCAGGGATTAGTACTTGGACCGGTCTTGTTCAACATCTTTGTCGGTGACATGGACAGTGGGATTGAGTGCGCCCTCAGCAAGTTTGCCGATGACACCAAGCTGTGTGGTTCGGTTCATACACTGGAGGGAAGGAATGCCATCCAGAGGGACCTTGACATGCTTGTGAGGTGGGCTGATGCCAACCTGATGAAGTTTAACCATGCCACGTGCAAGGCCCTACCCCTGCGTTGGAACAATCCCAGGCACAGCTACAGGTTGGGCAGAGAAGAGATTCAGAGCAGCCCTGTGGAGAAGGACCTGGGGGTGTTGGTCGATGAGAAAATGAACATGAGCCAGTAGTGTGCACTTGCAGCCCAGAAAGCCAACCGTATCCTGGGCCGCATCAAAAGCAGCATGACCAGCAGGTCGAGGGAGGTGACCCTGCCCCTCTACTCTGCTCTCGTGAGACCTCACTGGGCGTACTGTGTGCAGTTCTGGTGTCCTCGACATAAAAAGGACATGGAACTGTTGGAACAAGTCCAGAGGAGGGCCATGAGGATGATCAGGGGACTGCAGCACCTCCCGTATGAAGATAGGATGAGAAAGTTGGGGCTGTTCAGCCTCGAGAAGAGAAGGCTGCGTGGAGACCTCGTAGCAGCCTTCCAGTATCCAAACAGGGGCTATAGGGATGCTGGGGAGGGACTCTTCATTAGGGACTGTAGTGAGAGGACAAGGGGTAATGGGTTAAAACTTAAACAGGGGAAGTTTAGATTGGATATGAGGAAGATGTTCTTTACTGTGATGGTGGCGAGGCACTGGAATAGGCTGCCCAGGGAAGTTGTGAGTGCTCCATCGCTGGTGGTGTCCAAGGCCGGGCTGGACAGAGCCTTGGGTGGCATGGTTTAGTGGGAGGTGTCCCTGCTTGTGGCAGGGGGTTTGGAACTTGATGATCTTCAGGTTCTTTCCAACCCTCATTATTCTATGATTCTATAAATCTTTGATTCTATGATTTGTAAAATAGAGGTCATGTGTTTTAGACCACTAGACTGTTTGTCTGATTTTCAAGAAAGTTTAAAAGCCACTATAGTCTATTTTTTCAAATGCTGAATTAGTATTACTTCCCTCCCTCCCAGAGGAAAATCTTACCTCTGTGGAACACTATCCAAAAAATCTTATTTTATTAAAGCGTATTTCAAGAACATAACACACTCTTCCTTCCCTCCTAAGGGAACATTTTCAGCCTAAAATCTAGTCAAAAGGAATCTTGGATACTTTACCTGCTTCTGTTCCCAAAACGAATTTAACAGCTTTACAGCCGCTGTTTCTCATTAAATGAACTAAAGTATTCCCTTATCTAAAGAAAAAAGGTGAAACAAATGAAACTGCTCAACAGTGATGACAGAAAGGAACATCCTTCTCTCTTGGGACTTTGACATGATGTTATAGATACACGTAGCTGGTGGACAGTGTCCAATACACAAATCCTATAGCCTATGGCTGGTGATAAATTATGTCTTAGAAGTACAAGAATAACCTCGAAAGCATTATTATAACTACATTCTTACTAACATCCATAGGTTCACACAGATCCTACCAGGACAGTGGAAACTGCCATCCTCCCCAGGCATTCATTTCAGGCAAGACAGTGTTTTGTTGTTTGTTTGTGGGTGGCTTTTTTTTTTTTAAGGAAAAATAATAGAAAAAAAGTAGGAAATAAACACAATAAACACAGCCAAGCCTGTGACCACAAGCCTTCCCCTCCTCCCTTCCTCTGGAGAGGAAAGAATGCGTACTACAGCGTTTTTGCCAGTTCCAACAGATGTACGAAATCAAGAAATAGCAGCTCTGGTGATGAACCAGTTGTACTTTTTTTTTTTTAAACAAAGATTCTCCCGTGTTCCAAAGAAAGGGACCATTAGTTCTATAGTTCTCTCTGTGTAATGGGATCTGATAAGCAGTCTTTCAGAAATAGCAGACTGCTTTTCTAAAGAAAATGGTTAAAACTTCGTCAGGATTTTGAAGAGGAAAGTTGCCAGTTATTTCAGACAATCATCAATTATGCTCTCCAGATTTAAAATGCATAAAGCTAGTTTTAAAAGCCATCCTCTTCCTTATATAGCAATTTTGGATTGCCATTTTAGTGACATTCAAAGATGACTTCGCTGAAGTGAAAAGATTCAGAAGATGATTTATTACAGGAAAAAATGAAGACAAATGTTACAATGCTAAAAACCATAAAAGCCTTACTAGTACATCTGGAGCACTGGCCAGTTCTCATGTTGCCCAACCCAACACAGCATCTGCATGATTTTACTGACAAAAAGAACGAAAAAAATGATGATTCTGTACAGCCAGAGAACACAACGCCTGTGTTATTCCAGTAACAGTGTATCCACATGAAATACGCTGTGTGAAAAATGAAGCTCTGAATCAAGTCTTGAAACAAGCCGAGACACACAATTATGGTAATAACAACAAAGAAACTGATTTTGACCAGCAACATTCTGCAAGTTCTGCCCCATCTGACTAGTATAAACTCCATCAACATACAGAGGAAACTAACATGGGCAACAGCAAAGGGATAGGAAAACCGCACACAGAGTATCTAAAAATGTAAGTTCACCACTGTCCTCAACATTTCCTCAAAAGCACTTACTGACTACAGAAAAACCATGTTTCTGGCTTCCAGCCAACCCTAAAGCCCTACCACAAATCCAAATTCCAGGCACACTTTGCATTCTGCTCATGCCACAGACTACCACAAAACACCACTTGCCACAGCACAAACACACCTTGTCATTTGAAGAGCTCCAAAAGCACAAAATGACATTTAAAGATGTAACTCTCATAAAGCTCAATACTTAACTGCAATCTGTTCCTTCAGAAATCCTTCCTGTTTGCTGGGGAAAATTAACCAACATCCAATGAATTTCCTTCTAGAATTCTTGACCATGCTGCTTTAAGTATGTGCTATTGCTGATCATATAAAGGAGGGGGAGAGAAAGGAAAATCAGAATAACCTTGCAAAGGAAGAAATTTTCAACTGACAAAATCACTGGGGTAAAAAATATCTTATGGTATAGTTCCCCATGACAGAGCTTTTCCTTGTCTCATCTTACGAATTTCCAAACTTTTTGGAAAATTTCCAAACTCTTTGGGGCAGCCAAGTACAACCCTACAGATTTCGCAAGAAAAAGCCAGCTTCTATAAGCCAGCTGCTGGGGAAGACTAACTCCTTCATGCTCCAAACTGTCCTCCAAACACACTAGAGGTACAAGCTCAGTGTGCTGCCTGCTCTTCCATTACACCTTCAACCAAGCATTCAACAAATGTGGGAGTCTGCCATCAGGCCAAGCAGCTTCATACACTTTTGCAAAATTAAGGCAGGCTTAAACATTTGTGTAGGAAAGGAGAAAAATCACCATTAACATAGATATAGCTACATCCTCACTAAAATCCCTAAACATTCCCTCATGTCATTGGTGCTTAAATGGCAAATGAAGACTCTGTATTGCAAAAAAACAAACACCCCAAAACCCACTCTTCATTTCAGGCATTTGCTCCTCCTTACAATTTAACCAAGCACCAACTTTATGTTAGCATACTGAAAGCTACTGCTTTATTAAAACTGACTACTACCAGCTTCATTCTCTTACATCTCTAATTCCTAACATATATGCTCCGTAGCTGCTTTCTGAGATACTCAGAGATGCTTAAACTGCCCCAGCTTAAAGAGAGCTGAAAAGAAAAAAAAAAACAAACCACCAGAGCTCAGAGTTCATCCACTCACAATGCATCACAGATCTAAAATACATTTCTGCCTTCCTCTTCCAAGGAACATCTCCTGTCAATCACATAGTATCCTGGAATTTCTAAGTTATGATGTTAACAGCAAGGTTATCTTTAAGCATCTAAAAAGAGGCATCAATACCGCATATTATTTCTTGTTTGCTCCATGGTGCAAAAACTGGCAAAACTAGTGGAATGAAATGCAGAAAACATTCAAAAGCTTAAACTACTAAATTACATGCCAACGCACAATTTAAAATTGGGGGAAAACAAACGCTTGCCTGAGGATCTCTAGAAGAACATATATATCCCTGCTCGATCTACACATAATTCAGGTTCAGCTAAAAATCTGGCATCGCTAAAACAGCGAGGAACAGTCTGAAAGAGCTTAACAATTTTGACAGCTATGTGCTTCTGTAGCACTATGTCCCTTCAAAAACCCCACCGTACTCATGTCAATGCACATGGTGTCAGAGCATGCTAAGGCTGTTAGATGGTTTAATCACAGATGATTTAGTACAAGCAGAATCAACACTTTGCAACTTGGAAGTAAACAAATGGAAATTATGTGGAAACAACAAACGTTCTGGCAGAGCTTTTATACACACTAAGCTGAAAACTAAACTCCTTTAATGGTAACATAACACAGTATAAGTGAAATGCTTAATTGCAGTAAGTGCTTTCTGCTAATTCTGACTCCTTCAATATATTTCCCCTCAAAAACTGAACAGCAACATTTTCCATTACATCTTTAGAAGACTGACTTCTAAGCATGTTTAATTTCTGTGGCTTTTTTGGATGACTTCTAAGTTTGATTTCTAATAAAAGGTGAAATTAAAGGGTTGATACTTGGATTAAACTGAAAAGTTTATTCTATAAAACAGGGTTAACAAATTCGTATCAGCAGATTTCTCAAGCTTTTAAACCAAACTTAAACCTACAGATACTTATCAGACATTGACAGTGATTTGTTAGGGTATGCCAGGATGCAAAAAACATGAAGTCAAAGCGACTTAAGTCATGTAGCTCAAACTGAGCTGTGTAAAACAACTTTAAAAATATACTCGTGTAAATTTCACTTCGTTATGGCTTTCCTCTTCTGAAAAGAGGGCACTGGTATGGAAGTTCACATTTTATGAAGTTTATCTAAGCAAAAAGTAATTTTAATACCTCAGACACTTTTTCAGGAAGATATCTTTACTCTCCTGCCTTGCTTTATTCTAGGAGCCACACATGTGAATGCTTCTCTTAAAGCATGAAGACCACTCATTATGGAAGTTACCAGAGTTGCTTCTACTTCTAGTAAATCTTTTTCAGAGTTAAAATTAGTTGATCATTTAGTTAATTATGCTCTCATTTCTTTATGCTTACTATACTCTTGATAGCTGCACAGGGACCATTATTTCAAAAACAGGACTTCCCTGATCAAAGACAAGTTTTTGAAAGCCTTTAGAAATCTACCATGTCAAGCCTTAAACTTTACGTATCTTCAAACAACAGAAGAACAGGTTCAGTGAAATAATTTTACGTTTTTAATTTATGCAAATTCCAAACACTGGGAGTTAAGTTGCCCACACTTATTGTACCAAGCATTCACTGACCAATTTCACACTGGCATTTGCAGCAGGCTCAGCAAAGGTGCTGACAAGATCTGGGACATACTCATATGTTGTGGTTTAAGCCCAGCAGTAACTCACACGGTCGCTCTCTCACTCCCCCACTTCCTCCCCCCGGCTCCCAGGGGGATGGGGAGGAGAATCGAAAGAATGTAACTCCCATGGGTTGAGATAAGAACAGTCCAGTAACTAAGGTATAACACAAACCACTGCTGCTACCATCAATAATAATAATGATAAGGGAAATAACAAGGGAAGAGAATACAACCGCTCACCACCCGCCGACCAATACCCAGCCAGACCCAGCAGTGATCTAATCCTTCCGGGTAACTGCCCCCAGTTCATATACCGGGCATGACATGCTGTGGTATGGAATACCTCTTTGTCTAGTTTGGGTCAGGCGTCCTGTCTCTGCTTTCTCCTGGGCTTCCGCTCCTGCCTGGCAGAGCACAAGACTCAGAAAGTCCTTGGTCAGAGTAAACATTTGAGCAGTAACTAAAAAACATCGGTGTTATCAGTGCTGTTCCCAGGCCCAAAGTCAAAAACACAGCACTGCACCAGCTACTAGGAAGGAGAAAAATGACTGCTACTGCTGAACCCAGGACATCATACCAGCACAGAACTGATAAGCAGAACAGAGTAGGGTCCATATCCCTAATCTGAGAAGAAGTTAAACTCTCTTGGACAAGCCAGCTTGACACGTGTCGATCACTAGACCAGCACTGAGTGAGAAACATGAAGTCTTCCAAGAGCAAAAGGACATTCTTTGGTGTTCCTATAAACAGACTCTGCATTACTTTTGGGTATTCTTATAGAATCATAGAATAGTTAGGGATGGAAAGGACCTTAACATCATCTAGCTCCAACCCCCCTGCCAGGGGCAGGGACACCTCCCACTAAATCATGCAATCCAAGGCTATGTCCAACCTGGCCTTGAACACCACCAGCGATGGAGCACTCACAGCTTCCCTGGGCAACCCATTCCAGTGCCTCACCACCCCCACAGTAAAGAATTTCTTCCTCATAGCCAATCTGAACTTCCCCTGTTTAAGTTTAAACCCGTTACCCCTTGTCCTATCACCACAGTCCCTCATGAAGAGTCCCTCCCCAGCATCCCTATAGGCCCCCTTCAGATACTGGAAGGCTGCTATGAGGTCTCCACACAGCCTTCTCTTCTCCAGGCTGAACAGCCCCACCTTTCTCAGCGTGTCTTCATACGGGAGTTCACAGACACTATGTAATGCCTTGTAAAAATTAAATAAAAGACTTATCACTAGATACCAAAAGCAGACAAAAGGCTGCAGTAATTCCCTTATCACATGTAAGCTTTTCTTTTCAGGTGATAATCTACACTTCAACTGGGATGTTCACTAAAGCAAGGAGACTGCTATTTATTTGTAAAGCATCTTTCAATAAACACTGAAGTAAAACATTATGGTTTCTCTAGTCAACTTTCTGTCCAGATTGTTACTTCATATTCCAAATCATGTTATAAGAAAACCTGCTATTCAGAGATACTGTTATACAAGAATTTAAGAGAAAAACACTTGCAAGACAGAGATATTTTAATCTCTTAAAAATCTACATACTGCACTGTTACCATGTCCCAGTTTATTCTGACTGCACTTTATTTTTCCTTAAAGTCCTGTGTCAATTATCTGGAAATTCTACTTTCACTTACAGAATGAAGCAATATTGTTTGTAACACAATAAAGCAAACAGACAGACTATGAAACTACTTAGGTTCAAAGCCTGAGACAGCCAGACTAACTGGGTACTAAAGTCAAAAGACTGACCATATTTAAAAGACACAGAAGCCTGCAGAGTACACACTGCAGAACTGCCAAACATTAACTGATAAACAGTGTTCTATTTTAAAAGTCACAGTGACATGACAAACCAATCCTGAAGCTAGAAAAATCTTCAACAGCTTATTAATAAAACAAGTTATGCTTCTTCCTTAGAAATTTCTGTGCAATACATTCTGTATCATGTGTCCATGACAGCTGCTATTAGGAAAGGAAGTCTCACAAGCTGCTCAGCTCATTCTGAAAGTCTCTGAATGACTGATTGCCAACTCCAGCAAAACTGTTCCTCTTGCACATAATGCTTGTAAAGAAGAGAGTTCACTTCAAGTACTTTCCCTCAGTCTGGTGACAAACAAGCAAAAATTCCTTAAATTGTAAAAACATTAATTTTCCAAACCAGCAGCATTAAATCTGGGTATATTCAGTAAAATGGTTGACCAAAGCTAAGAACTCACTGGAGAGATGCTGCTTCTTTGTGAATCTTCAGGCCTACATCTTTTTCAAATAAGACTACTAGGATCAATTTTCCCTTATCTAACTCAGCAGAGCAGTTTTAGTTCAACTATGCACTTGATTGCTGTGTTGAAAAGCTTATCCTATGCACTGTGGTGCATTACTGTAAGCAAAAGTATACCAAACTCAGCCAACAGAAACCAAAGTCTTGGAAACAGAGGGAGAGGAAGGAAGGAAAACAAAACATCACCAGAACTTTTAACTATGTTAATCCTTTAATCATTAAAATCCTCACACTAGCATAATTACTTTCTTGCCTAAGTGATGGGAATATATTCTCTGTGCAATGTTGAACACGTACTTTCATTTCTAAATATTGTGGGAGATTGATTTTTTTTATATATACACTGAAGTAATGTTCCAGAATATCTGACAATTCCAAAATATAGCTAGAGGTTTGGAAAGTGTAAGCAGCACTACAGGATTAGAAACTGCACAAGCTGCCTATGAACAAAAAAAAGTTTAAATGAAAGTACTAATACAATTAGATTAAAACTAAGCACTCTTTATGACCATCAGCTGAAAATTAGCCAGTATGAACACATCATTCAAAAGATTGACAAATGACTTTGCCTGAGACAAATACAAAAATTCAAACCCAAAGTCTTCCCCACCCCTTAAGTGAAAATATACTGTAAATTCTGCTTTTAAAATGTTAATCATCTGTAAGAGCAGTCAACATAAAAGAGCTAAGGAACTTAATTCTGAATTGTGTCTTCTGAGAATGGTATGGATAGACTGATTCACCAATGCAGCCTGAAACAAAGCACATTATCTGGCAACTACTATTGCAAAATAATCCCAAAGCAAGTGTTCAGGTTTTCAGCTCTATATTTATTCTAGTTAAATGCAAGTATTCACCACTTTGGGTTTTACTCTTTACTATTGCTGAATGATACCTTGGAATTTCCTGCAGCCGCTTTTTATTCTGAAGTATACATTGCAAAATAACTGGAATAAATATACACATCAGTGAAACAACTTCAGAAAGTTTTGTTTCCAGGAGTGTCACCAATCCTGCAAGTAGAAAACACCGCAACACTCCCAAATGCCGAGATCATTCCTACAGAAAAACATTCCCAAATGTCATTTCAGGTCTGTAGTTTTGCCCAATCAAACAGTAATGGCTATATCCTGAATTCTGACAAGCTTTTGTTTTCAACCAGGCTTTAAAGTTTGTCCTACTAAAAAAACAAACCAAATATAAGCGTATCAAGATACAAGGTGAGACATATGTTGCAGTAGAGGGATCTGAAATCAAGAACAGAATTTCCAGAGACAGCACACAGAGAAACTGAACAGTATGCCAGAGAGACAGCAGTCTGGAGGGATATATAAGAGGTAACAGATCTCAGTTCCTGGCCCCTATTGATTTTTAAATTCAGCAAGGGCCAGAAGTTTGTCTCGAACTGAAGATATTCTTGATCAGCTGCCTGGCAGCATCTTCCAGCTCTGTCTTTTCTCTGGCATAAAACTAACCTCTATTTTCAGGGTGTGGGAGAAAGAAAAAAAAATATTACAAAAACCCCAAACAAAGCCACCCCACACACTGATCTTGAAACAGCTTTGCCTCAACGCAACTGCTGGAAACTATTAATGGATTACTTCTTAATTCTCTGGTGCTATTTTTCCAGTTTTATTAACGAAACAGATATACAGATATACTTTGGATAAAACTTATAAACTAACTAAAACAGTTAAAAAGGAGCAAGTTAGTACGAGTTCCGAATTCTTCCAGTGAGATCAAGTTTGGCTGTGTTACCTGACCATGGGCTGGGATAAGAACTTGGTCAGTTTCTGAAAGCCACTGTGATGACTTACAGCAATTTACTAAACCACTGTAGACTGACAGTATCGCAGCCCTTGAGAACTGAATAGCCACTGTGTATTGATCTCGGCTGACGTCTCTTTACAGAGAAACTACTAATTCTAGTAAGTATAATTCAAGGTAAAATTTTCAGAAAGACTTGGGTGACTGTGTGTCTATTCTAGCAGCATCAAGCCCAGGATACAGACAAGAACTATGAGTTTTCTGAACTCTGCTATGGCTAATGCCGTAACTGCTGCAACTGCCCTCAGGTCAGGTACAAAGGTACACCAGTGTAACTAACTGCTCCTGTTCACTCAAGAAATGAAATTAGTGCAAAGCCTAGTAAAATACACCCAATCCTACTGCTGCCTGGCCTGTGAATTTATTCTGTTAGTATGTTACTGAAAAACTCTGCATGGATATATTTCAAATCACCATGTCCATTTTTTGTTTAATGATAGGTCTGGTTAAACTGGTGCAATTTCAAATACAGACCAAAATGAAAACAAAAAAAGAGAAAAGAACAGAGAGAGACAAAAACAAAGACAGAGAAAGATCTAGCCAGGGAAACAAAAACACTTCATCCTGCCAGGAACACTGCCTCTAGCTTCCAGACAGGAAACACTCACTGCCTCCAGAAAAACCATTGGCGTCAGGAAATGGCAAAAGTACCACGAAACTTATCTCAATGCCAAACCTAACATAGAACAAAAGGAGAACATTACAAGAGGAAGGTAAAGACAAACTGACTAGGCATCAAGCACTGATATATTTGCTTGTGAATACATGAGGTAAAAATTTCAACGTTACTGACGTTTCTTTGGGGGTAAGTTAGTGGAAAGGATTCTTCTAGTCCTGCTGCAAATAAATAAATAAATAAATAAGACCAGGCTGAAAAGATAGAGCGTATTCAGCAGAGACAGCGCAAGAGAAGGGGAATGATCTAGCAGCCTTTACAGACAGACCCTACTAGCACTATAAATAGTGTAAACAGCAGTTAAAAGCACAAAGCAAGAGAAAGCTGAACGAGTGACACTTAAAGCATACCTGATGCTGTACCTATGCTGGAAATACATTATATGTCAACCAGAGGAGTTATTCTGCCAGCACAGTTATTCCACCTACAACAACATAATTTCCGATGCCAAAAAATATGCTATGTCAGCACACAGCAGGGCTTAGCCAGTTTTGATACAAGTTTTTCCAAACATTTTTCACTGACAGCAACACAGCGTAACTGCAACAAACTAGGGAGTAAGCAGTTTCTCTATGCACAAAAACCTGCTATATCAAATAGCTAGAAAATTTTGTGCAAAAACACCCACTCTTGCCTTTAAAGTCTTACTCTTGGGAAACTTTTAGTCTTCGTTGCCTTGTAAGTGCAACCCAAGCACAAAGCAACACAGGAGAGTTTGTGAATCCTCTGTAAGCCACTGTGCATTAGCCAGAGGTATAGAGTCTTGCATGACAGAAGACACTGCATCACACAGTGGCGATGAAAGCCTGGCAATGTTGTGATATTCTGGATTGTCAGAATGCTTCACAACAAACTTGTAAAAAAACCCCAGCATTCCAGGGTTCCCTGCTGTGCTCAATACATTTAACAACAGAATACAAAGTCAGAAGAAAAGGCACAGGACCTGCAGTGATTCCACTCTGCCTGTTGAGGAGTGCTGCAGCAGCGCTTGCTGGCACACTCAGTGAGCAGCTGCTGGAAAGGAGAAAAGTAAGTGTGGGTCAACATGTATTTGCACTATTCCACTTACTCCATGACTTTTAAATTACCAAGCTGCATCTCCACTGCCAGGCCCCATAACACAGGGAGTATTTCTGAAACACAGCTCCCCTGCCCTCATGTTTTTGAGCATGACAGCCTTTTCCCCTAATACTTTCCCCCTTCATATTTACACATGCAAGCTCACATATAGTAACACATTTTTAAATACACTTTTGTTGGATGTTACTCTTTTCTTCCACACAGGATCATCTTAAACAGCTCTTTCTACACAATTATGGAATCATCATTAGTACGGCCCCTTTGTTAGACAGACTGTGACACAGCACCCATTTCAAAGAATTACAGGCACAAAACAAAAAATCCACACATAAATCAAGCATCAGGAAATTCCTAGAAAAGCAACTGTGCTTTTCTCCATTATAGCGAACAGCTAAACACTTCCTAATTACAGTCTCCAAGCAAACCTGTGCTATTTCAGGCTCTGAGGTAAAATCATACTTTGTGGTTTTCAAACAGCAACACTGGTAAAACGCCTTCAACTACACCCTTTTTAGTAAAACTCTAAAAAAACCCCAACACCTTAAGTCAGATAGAAAAGCTTCCTAGACCACAGAAACATAACATTTGGTAAACTGAATTAGTACAGAAGATGCTGCCTCTGGCCAAGAGCACTCATTAGCCTAAACCTGAGACAGTCCTCAAATGTTGGGATGATTTTTTCCTTTAAAAAGCAGAGTAAGTAATCTGTAAGCACTACAAAAGCTTCTTGTTTATTTTTTTAAATCAGCTGCAGTCCTCCAGCCGGACTTTGAATCCCATCACAGTGACACCCACAATTCTGCTCTGGCCTTAAATATAGCTCTCCTGAGCTGTTTGCAGCCAGATAAATCCCAGATGAAACAAGTATCTTACACTGAATATAAAGCACAGGCTTTTATATTTATTTCCAAGTCAAAGAGATTTGTTTAATCAGCAATAAGAAAAGTCAATTCTTTGTTCATCTTAAAAATAAAATACTGCTTTCTCTGGCAGCTCATAAATTCACAGTTTTTAAGTCTTTGCTTTCTTTCTACTTGGAAGTCAACCATCAGGAATTTCAAATTGCAGTAGGTGAATACTGATTTTCTTTCTGCTTATCTAAACCTCATGTTAACACTGGGAAAAAAAAAACCCTGAAACAAAACAACAAGAACAAACCCAACAAAACCTTTAGCAATTCATATAGTTTGCTACTGAAAAATACTTTCACTTGGAACACCAGCAAACAACTGTTACTGTAATCCCAGTTTAAAGAGCTAAAAGCAATATCCTGCAAGTGGAGTGTCAGGCATAAATATTTACAAAACAATCTGAACCGTCTGTAATAAACAAATGGGACAACATATAGTTTGTCAAGTACATTTTCTACCCACAAAATACATACACCTAGAAGTATGCTATAAACACCATTCACAATGAATCCACCCACGCACTCCAAATCCTGCTTCAATTCCGACATGCCATTATCCACACCAGCCGGAGTGGCTGCATGTGCGCAATGCAAACCTCACCCTAACTCTGCTGACGTCAAAGTTTTCTTGCCAACAGATGCTTCTGAAGTAGTTACATTAAGCCTTCATCGTGCTGTGTAACTCGGAGGCTAGATTCCTGAATCAGGAAACAAATGCAGAAGAGCAGGAAGTGAGAGAGGACAATTTGATTTTTCAGTCCGAGACTGCGGCTGTATTGGGCACGGTCTCTTCATCCGACTGGCTCATTTTCCAGGCTTCAGGTAGTTCTCTGAATCAATCAAAGGCAGAGGGAGAACAAAGCAGTGGCCGTAAGAGCTGGTCAGCTGAAGCAACCAGCTAAGCAGTGACCAGAGAGTAGGCCAGGCAGAGGCACAGCCTGCTGCCCTGTTTGTGTCCTCCGATCCCATCACAGCAGCCTAGCAGGAGCCAGCACAAGCCCTCAGCTAGCACACCTTGTCCCTTCGAGCCAGGCAGCCTGACCCAGACAGAGGGAGGGCAGACAGCAGTGCATTTGTCTTCTTTTCCATCTTCAAAAACAAAGCAGATGCCTCAAGTAAGAACATCTGAAATACTCTAAAAGCAGAAACTGGAGCCAAAGCTAACAGTTTGTATGCTCTGCAGATCACTTTAAGACTAAAAGATTCCTGAAACTGCCTGCAGACACTGTGTCTATGATGGTGGCAGAATACCTCACACTAGCTATATGGGGAAGGAACAATAATACTAAAAAGATCTCAGAAATTAACTCAGAAGCCTCCTCTATGCACTCAGCTTTTCACGGCTACCAGGGATCACCTCTGCACCAATCCAACACCGACAACATTCCGAATTTTTACTCAGAAACGTAGCAAGCCACACACAGACATGAAGGCACATTCACAAGTGGGACTGCTCACGTCTCAGATCCTCAAGCTGAAGTCTGTACACAAAAGAACATTTGCAGCCCACTAATGGCGCTAGGACCTTGCAAACCACCTTCACACCTCACTCTCAGCTACCCCCATACATTTACAATTAAAGGCTCCTCATTTCTATCAGAGCTTCTGTCTGACATATTGAAAGCCCCCTACAGAAGAGAAGGCCCTTCACAGAGGACAGCAGTAGCTGAAACAGACTTTAAATGTGGATTTTACAAACCTGCACACGCACATTCAAAGGTAACAGCACTCTGCTTCCCCAGCCACTGACAACATCACTGTTCTCGAATGAAAATCAGTTTCTGGGAGAAAAATGAACATCTGACAGAGAAACCAGACAAACCAGAGACGAGCTGACATTTGAACAAAAAAACAAACGCAAAGAGCTTCAAGTTTCATGCTCACAAAGGGCCACATCTGCCTTTAGATAACCTGGTGACACTATCAAACATTACCTGGAGTTAACAGTGGTCAACTGTTCCACCTCAGTGGACTGTGATCTGGAGAAACCTGAGTTTGTGTTTGCCATCTCCCAGCAAGACTGGATAAATACAAAACACCTGGACCTGATGGCAGCTACTCCTTGGAAAGTCCAGCTATCACAGCTTACTCCCCCTCAGCTGGAAGAACTACTATACAGGTATGAACCCCAGGCTCTAGTCTCAACCCAGACCTTTCCCCGGCTATCAAAATCAATTCAACAAATACTGTTAATGTTTATTCAGGAGGGTGGGGATGGGGGGAGGAAACAGCCAGGGTAAACAAACTCCAAAACTACTTGAGGTTTCAAGAACCAAGTATTATCAGCAGCTCCATTCTTCAGGTGGCACACAGTTGCCTACAGCAAAGGTAAAAACATCTGTGCAAGAGATTAATTTTCTCCCCAGACCTGCATTATAACACAGGACAAAAGCGCCACAGAATTAATAAATATCCTTTATTACTGTTTCATATTTGATTCGAAATATACTTCTCTAACCTTGTTACGCTGCAATATGCTTGTGGTTTCCTTGCTAGCATGAGACAAAAATGAATCATACACTGTACCAGTGCCAAAACAGAATAATACAGGCCCAATCACTGTTACTGAGGAACTAAAGTCCCCTGCAAAAACCTCAGTTGCACAAGTGTTTCCATTGCAGGATTAACTTTTTAAGTAATTTTGAAATTTAACAACCTTCCCCCCAAAAAAAGACATACAAGATGTCAAAAAAAAAAAGTTCTAGTAGTCTAGAAGTGAGACATTTTAATCAGATCACTTTAACGTAAGTTGTTAAAATAGGAAATTTTATTATTCGTTATTTAGAAGCTTCAAGTCTGTGATTCAAAATAGAAGATACTTCCACAAATCTTACTTACTTTAAAAAAAAAAGTCAATTTTTTCCATTTCTGGTACGTTAAAGCATTTCAGTAAGGAGGGTTTATAGACTATTCTCTAACCAGTTATTCAACACTGCACTAAAAAATGAGTAATCAAAACCTGTAACTGAAATGTTATTCAGAAATTAATTCTGGGGTTTCAGCAGCTCTTTTTCCTGCTTACATATTTTAAGAATACCATTATTAAGAAAGGTATTAATGATAATTCCCTTTCTGTCCTTATTTTTCACCTTTTTGATGTGTAATCCCACTGTTTAGCAGTCATCCAGAAATCATTCTACTGACTTGAAGCTATCAAATACTGGATTGAAAGAACATAAATGACTCCTCACTCTAAAACTGCATGCAACTACAGAAGTACTCTGCTCCAAATTTTTAACCATTATTATTAAAGAATCCTCCTTAGAAGAGCAAAACTTTTGCCACCCAGCAAAACAAAATTGTCACCTTGTAGTACCGCAGTTGGATACCTGTGAGATGTAGGCAATGGAATTAAAGAAAGTAGGAAGGCCAAGGCACATTCAAAAGGATTCTAACATGAACGCACATAGAGAATATGAATAATAAATGCAAATAAACAAGAAAAACAATCTGCCAAGCCAACTCTCATGTCACAACACTAAACGCAAAAAGGAAGTGTTCCAGTTTGCAATGCAGGACTTCCATTATTTATGTATACTATCAAGCCTTAACTCAAATTGAAACGTACGTTGAATGCAGCCTTTATAAATAACCGCTGGTCAGGATGACATTGCTCTGTACAGGGAGATAACAGCTACATTTAAAAAGATACTGCTTTGTTCAGATGCAATTTTTTGTATAACTGGAGTAGTTTATATTTGCCCACACTTCCCCATTAGAGACGTTACAGCAGCTTCAGCTGCATTTGCAGCTTTCCAATGGAACGGCAAAGAGTTTGTGTCAGAAGCAACTAGCAAGTTATTAAAGCCTTCCCTGTCTGGATACAATCCCTCTCCTTTCCATTTAATGTCCTCCAAATGTCCAGTCACATAGTCACCTCTAGAATCACAACCCCAGAGAGAGGACTGTGCTAATAAGATAGAAGGAGGGCGAGGCAAAGGAGACAAGACAGAAGAAATTCAAAATAAGTGGAGTGAAAGATAAGCTACCAGAGAAATCACAAATGTCTACAAGTGGCACACTGCTGCATTATTTGTTCACCAATTTCACCTCACAATAACAATATGGCATACAAATTACTGAGAGGAGGGAAGGGGGGGAGATATGACATGAATTGTTCTCAAGACAGTAAGAAAAAAAAAGCACGGGTTTTTAGAAGCTGCCCTTTTTTTTTCCTTAGGTACTCTCTTATACAATTATTTTACACTAGGCTACACGACACCTTCTACTCCCTCCTTAAGTTTGGCTTGATGACAAAGATGAAAATTAATTGTACAAGTCTGGATCATGCCTGTGTTTCAGCATTTGTGAAAACTTTAACTTTCTATCCTAATGACGTCTTTTCTAATCCTTTCATTTGTCTGGAGTATCAAAATACACCAAGAAAGCTGAGACACGGAGTCTTTTTTGAGCAACCAGGGCAATAAAACTGTTATATTAAGATGATGGTTTTCATGTAGAATCAAGTATTTCCCATTGTGTACTGAACTATATTACATAAAGTTCACTGCAGCCATGCCGTACCTAGCCAGAATTGCATAGCAAGGCTACCATAATCATATTGCAAGCGACAATCTTATCCTTCTTCTGCCCCCAAAAAAGTCCTTGCAGCAATAAATACATTATCAGCTTCTGACATCCGACATTATCAAATACTCTATGGATAACAGAAGCACACAAAGCTACAGTAAGAACTGTCTGGACATTTAACACTGTACACTTGAATGCTCAAAAATTAAGGGTACCAGAATGCAAGCTGTCCATAAAAACTAAATTTAGCATCCCCTGTCCATCCATTTGATTGTGTAGTTGCTGCACTGGAAGACAACGCAAATGCTGCCCTAGTATCAGCACGTATAATAGCTGGATGGGACTATCTGATCCTTGTCACAACTTTCAGGGACATCTCTTCCCCCGTCCTCAACAGGGATGCAACTGCAAGGGTGCTGTGGCAGATTAATTGGAGCCAGTTGCTTCCCACCCATGCAGTTGGCCGTTTACTAGAGGAACAAGTTGCAAGTATAATACCAGGTAGGTGAACTCTAGTGATAGATACTATATTTACTAGATACTGCAGTCTGCCACAGCTGTAAGGCTGTTTTGTCTCATACAGAAATGTATAGGCTCAAAACTTACACTGAGCACTGACAGCAGTAGGTACCTACAGATCAACACCTGAATGTCTAAAGATGGGCATAAACGAAAACAAACACCAAACTACTCTATAAGGGCCTTGCCCAACACCAGATAAACACTACAATTAGAGCTACCACACACACCTCATTCCAGCATTTCCTATCCTAAGTTTATTACCCAACATTCTCCAAATAATGTGGCTGTTTATAATGATTTAAATGTGAACAATATTTTGTTCTGTTGATATGGCATAAGAATTTCTCTTACAAAATTTTACAGAATTTAGTAATGTGCAGACATCAAATGAAAAGGCTTAGCTAACATTAGCCAGAATTAGCTTCTCTTTTAAACTTTTATCCCCATTACAGATTTGATTAATATTGGCCCATGGGTTTCTAAAGAGGAAAACAAACCTAGAAGAATACCTTCCCTTATGGAGACTACAGTCTGGTGCAGTGTCTTTCAAACTAGAGGTTGTGGAATACATCTCAGTGGAAGAATACAAGAAATTGCGAAATAACTCAATGCACCTGCAACAGCAGACACAGGATGCTAAGAGAGCTATCCAAGGCTAAGCTTCATTTAACCTTCCCACTCCTCCATCCCCAGGAACCAAATCCACACGACATGCTGGCCAGTACTTAGCAAGGGTTAAAGATAATACCTGTGAGCAGTCCCTTCTTTCCTTCTATCATTTTCTTTTGCAGATGCTCAAGTTTGAAAGCTACAGAAATACATGTATGGCAGGAGGGGAACAACAATGGGAAACAGGGAAAGCAATCATAAAGAGGGAGATTTGATCTGAAAAAAATTAGAAGCAGCTGTTTCAGTATTTTCAGTCTTCATAGTTGTTCTATCTCAGCATGTAACCTTTTCTTCCTGATCTTCCTCATGGCCTACACTTATCCCTTTTCTTTCTCCCTCCTCTGTTGCCTCTACCCACTACCTTTTCCCCTGCCTCCTCTGAACTGGAGGGAGGCATCTTCCATTTTAAGCCTCTTGACCTGGCAGAGGAAGCATTTCCCCTTCTCACTTGGGTCTCTAATGATTCGATGCCTGGCAGCTGGGAGACAAAATTTAAGTATCTCACCAGCTGCTGCAATAGTTGAAAAAGTCTGGTTGTATGTGAAATATTCAGGAATTTAGGTGCACACCAACCAGTCTTTAGAGAAAATACTCAAAACCATTTTCTAAAAATTTGCCATTCTTTCCAAGTTTTCAAAAGGAAAGAATAAATACAGAACAAGGCTTCTCTAAAGAGAAAATAAAAAAAGAGAACAGTATAAAAAGACAACCACCTCTGCTCTCAAACACAGACATTATATATAACTTTGTCAGAACAGTTGCAGGGGGTTATATTTTTAAGCAATAAAAAAACCTTTTCTCTGCATTCTCAGAAACAATATTTGGTAAGCTTTTTGTTTGTTTAAATATCTACATTGAGCCACAAAATACAGATGCTTCAGACCAACTACATTTTGAATGAAATATAATAAAAACCCTGGATGCCTGGTTTTGTAATGTGAAGTATTAAACAATCTTAAACAATCTTCTTTATAGAAAAATACTGCCAGTTCCAAGCACTGTATACACATACAGCCATACACTCCTGAATAGATGAATTTTTGCTTAATTGATGATAGCAGCCCTACACCTACCAGGACCATTTCTACTACATTGTACACTTAGCATATGTGTTTCTTTTCATATACAGTGTCAATTCTAAACACAAAACATAAAAAGAAAGGATGCATTGATCTTATTTTACAGGTGGGAGGTTGATGCAGAGAGATGATGTGACTTCCCAAGCTCTCACACAGACAACACACAGAACAGCCTAATGGCAGACAGAATGTGTCTTATATCACAGTCAGCCTGGGATCGTATGAGCGGTCAGCCTCCTGGGTCTGAGTTACTAAGCATTAAGTCACAATAACTTCACAACTGGCACTCATTTGACTGTACTCTAAAACATACAGCACACCAGTCCGGTCTCATCACCATGGCTATCCTTAAAATAATTTATAGATCCCACCACCATTTGGAGCACAAATAAAGCATACATATCCCCATAGTCTCTCTCAAATATCCATTGACTAGGTCATTAGAAAATTTTTTTTTTCCTCCCTTTTATTCACTGCTCATTTTACAGTACAATAGCCCCCATATGACTGACATCACTGCAGAAAGAGCCCTTAAATTTTCCTTTGCTCAGCAAAATACATGGTCTGTAATGGTAGCCTGGAGATATTTCATGTCATTCAAAAGTACGTCTTTCTCATCCTTGAGGGACCCACATATCTAGCAGGAAGACAAATACCTGATAAAAAAAGGGCAAAAACAATCCCAAAGAACTTAATGACATTTCCGCTACTAACTTCATAAACCATAACAGAAAAAGGTCAGTACTTTTAGATAAATTTTTTTGTAGTTAAGCCCCTAATAAAACAATCTACACATACAAAAGTTCACTATAAAAAGAATCTAAACGCTTGAAGGTCTTGCCTTTGCTTCTCCAAAGTGAAGCAGCCTTCCCCAACTGAGAAATAAATACAAGACCAAGCCTGTTATACCATAACTCAAACTAATTCTAAAATACAAATTCAAAAGGACTTTAAATACTATACTACTGTAATCCCAAATTTAATTTTAAAAAGCCATTTAAGCAATTACTTCATTTAATTATGTTTCGTAGAAGAAACTGCAAACTTTCAACTGTCTCCTAATTCAGAAATTTGTGAATTACAGCATGAACTATAGAATCATATATACCCTACTGGAAGCGCTTATCTTTTCCCAAGCCCTTGCTAGAAAAGGGATGGGATTTAGCTTTTATGTAAGATAATCTTTTGATACACCTTTAACATATTATGTATCTATATTTTCCTCAAACAGCATGAATTCTACAATTTATTAAAATGTTACAATTTTAGTAGAGTTCTAGATAGCAGTAACAATGAAAAAAAGACATTTTTATTTCAGTCATCACTGACATTCCCAGCTATCCTCATAAGTCACTAGAACATAAGAACACAAGTTGCACAAGTACAGGATCCTGTTTCCAGAACATGCAGGACTCTACGGTACAGATGAAAGGTGAAAGACATCTCCCATTGGGCTCATGCCCTAAACATAAACTCTTAACCTCAGACCGCTTTCAAATCCAAAAAGTAAGTTTATCTCTGTGTCAGTATGTTCTAGCACTTTCTATATTGCCGTTCATATAAATATCAAATCTCAATGCAGTGAATCCCCAAGAAGGTCTATGGCAAGGAGCTCAACAGCCTAATGAAACACAGCTCAAAAATAAAATTACTCCTTTAAAATCAGTACTTAATTTACTACTAATACTACTGCGTATCTTCTTGTTCTCATGAGAAAAGCTCTAACTTAGAATCATAGAATAGTTAGGATTGAAAAGGACCTTAAGATCATCTAGTTCCAACCCCCCTGCCATGGGTAGGGACACCTCTCACTAAACCATGCCACCCAAGGCTCTGTCCAACCTGGCCTTGAACACCACCAGTGATGGAGCATTCACAACTTCCCTGGGCAACTTGTCTTCATCTTTCTCATACCTGAACAGAATTGTCACCTAGAGAGATGCAAAACCTTGGAGCAGCAGGATTAGCCAGGGAACCAAGCGCATGACCACAGACTGGCAAAGGGAACTACTGTATTAATTTCTGCATCATTTGCAGCTAACACAGCCACTTGCAATACAGTAGATTACATATTTTCTAGATTTACAAAGTATTGAAGGGTATTTGTTTCTGCTTTTGTCAGTGCATTAGCAGAAAAACAGGAAATGAATCAGACTGCAATAATAAACCTTTAGAAGAAACACCATGAAATTTTTTAGTCTTACATAAAATTCATTCTTTTTTAAAGTGACAGGAACTTCGACAAGCTGGTCTAAAAAAATCAGTTTTAAGAGAGAGTAACAATGGATTGTTCAGAGAAGAAAAACAAATTTGGGTCTTTTTCTTTATTATGACGTATCACAGGTTTCTTCCACAGTCTTTCTGATGTATCACATTTTCAGCTGGCTGTGGAATAAATGGGACTTAAGCGATCCATATATAAGTGCACTGACTGATGGAATAGCAGACAAGATAAGAAAAGACGGGAGGGCTGCCAAATAAACATGAGTGCCAAATTATAGTGAACCCTTCATTTTCCTCCCAGCTTTGCACATGACAGGCTTTATTTTGTACTCTGAGCCTCTGCTTTACAGATATGCTACTGATACAGCATTTGCATTCCACTAAGACTTCCTTCAATGAACTTTGTTAAGAAATGAGATGACAACAACTGAAATAAACCTCAAGTTCTGAAATCACTTTCTCATGCAAGTGCAAAATCTTGTCATCCTTGAGCACCACTTCAAGACTGTCCCATCTCTTATTTAAGAGGAGTAAAAAAAGAAACTGTAAAAAATATAGAAAAGCCAATTTCTCATGAAAATGTCTTTCCACAAAAATTAAAATGGCAGTGAAAAGCCAGATTGACTCAGGATGTCACAGTACATTTTAAGATGACTGTGTAATTGCATATACAGAGGAACAGAATCAGGCTATAACCACAACTAGGTACCACACCACTTTAATTTCAATTTTGGACTAAAATATTTTCCCCCATAATCCAAACTAGTATACAAGGGGAAAAAACAAGCAGAACTTCATCCTAAGCAGATATGGTTTTTGTGAAGCATTATTAAACTTGTAATAGAATCCCCTTGGAGCATGCTGGATGTCTTTCAGCTGACACTGGTATCCAACTCAGTGATTTAATCCGAGGCTGCAAAGCTTTCACCAGCCTCCTGCAGGGGTCAGAAATCACTGTGTCTCCCCAACCCAACGCCTAACTTCTGTCCTCTCCCAGTCTGGACTGGGGAAGGGACTTGGATTTAGTTTGGTTTTGTTGTAAATGCAGAGGGAAATCTGACTTCCTGTCAATCACTGTATCAGCTACGTAAAAATAAAGAGATACAGCAGGAGCACTCTGATACTCCGCGTATTGCTACCAGGTAATGCACAGTCAAACCAGGTACTATACTGTAACTCAGAGGTGAATTCCCTTCATTTCCTTTACAGCACAGGGTGAAGTAATTCCCTGCTATTTGCACAGTCCCCTCTGATTACATAACACCTAAAATAGGCCGCATATTTTATCAAAAATCACTGAATTAAAGAAAAATATCTAATATTGTAATAGCAACCCAATTATGCAAAACAATTATTTTTACTCTAAATCTTATTTTTTCAATCATTATTTTAAAATGCCTCAGATGTCTTAATTAGCTATAAACTAATCCGCAACCACAACTGTCAAGAAGGAAAATTTTACAAACTGATGCCTTGGATGTCAGATGCTTCAGTCATTCAAAGTTCTGCCTTTTAAAAGAGTATTAGTATATAATTTTTGGTGAGGAATGTGAGCTCACTCAGAGTTAACCGTTAACTTGAAGCTTAAGAGTGTTAAATCAACATATAGCTTTGAAGCTAAAATTTTAGGGCCACCTATATATACATTAGTATTTCAGTTTTCTAGCAAATGTTTTCTTAAAAAACACCCTTCCAAAAATACCAAACACAGGATGGAAAACAATGGACTTTATTACAGTGTAAGCATACTAACCTACTCTAACCAACAATAAGCTTGTGAAGAACACTTTCCTTTAAAAAAAAAAGTAACTTTATTCTAAGGCAACAAAGTACATTTTTATCTACTGTGACAGGGATTCTTTCCCAATGATTTAAAAATTTTGATGTTATGACATTTAATAATATGCCCTGATTAAAAGCAAGAAGTAGTCAGACCAATTACTGAGCTAGCGACAGTATTTGGTATATAAAACATACTCCTTGTATTCATATGTAATTTACAGCTGGTCTGGCTTGTCAAGAAGAATAAAATATTTCACTCATCATGGATTCAGTAAATGTTTCTCCCATAGAATCATAGAATAGTTAGGGTTGGAAGGGACCTTAAGATCATCTAGTTCCAACCCCCTGCCATGGGCAGGGACACCTCCCACTGAACCATGTCACCCAAGGCTCTGTCTCCCATCTACCAAAAAACTGCTGTGAAGTAAAGCTGAACTGATAGAAATCTTAAAAATGATGTTATTTCCAGGAGATGAAAGCTCTGTATTACAGAGCGTAGGATAAAAGGAGCACACTTTAATAAAAAGTTTGGATAACAGACCAGAACAAAAGGAAAAAAAAAAAAAAAAAGGAAGCATCAAGTTTTTGAAAATGTTAATCATGCACTGACAAACGCAGCAAGAGCACACACACTCAGCATCCTAAGAGGATGGGGGAAAGTGGTCCTTACAGGTCAGGTTTGCAGAAGAAATCTAACCAAGACAGAATTTGAGAAGCATTCAATACTGTAATTATAATAAGAACAATGAAAAGAAATGTGTGTTCAACACTTTTGAACATTTGATCTGTGCATATATATAAGCTTATTTGAAGATCAAATATCTTGCAGGCATCCTAATTAAGCAGCCTTTGCCAGTAAAAACTATTATGTTTTAATTATATTCCTTAAGTAATGTGCTGGTTAAGCAGAGCATGAGAACAGATGCTATCTAGTCTATTTTTGGGATACTCTAGGTAAGGAGTCACTGAAGAAGCGACACTGCCCTGCAGCCTCACTGCAGAAAAAATTATCTGTATTGCCTCTTCTCATCCGGGGAGCTCATCTCCAAGGAGAACTTTTGTTTTTGCATCACTATAATAAAGATATGCAACAGATGAGAATAAATTCAGTAAATATTTTCCAACAGTAATTCACAGAAGCATTTTGGTTGGAAAAGACCCTCAAGATTATTTAGTCCAACCATTATAGAAGCATAGAATCAACCAGGTTGGAAAAGCTGCACATCAAATCCTGTGTTCAGTTTGGGCCTATCACTGTAAGAGGGTCATGAAGGTGCTGGAGCAGGTCCAGAGAAGGGCAACAGAGCTGGTGAAGGGTCTGGAGCATAAGTGTGATGAGGAATGACTGAGGGAACTGGGGGGCATAGTCTGGAGAAGAGAAGGCTCAGGGGGGCCTTATTGCTCTCTACAACTACCTGAAAGGTAGTTTTCTTCACAAAGAGGGTGGGTCAGGCCTTGGAACAGGCTGCCCAGGGCAGTGGTAGAGTCACCATCCCTGGAATGTACACAAACCGTGTAGACGAGGCCCTCGGTGACATGGTTTAGTGGCAGCCTTGGCTGTGCTGGTGGAAGAGCTGGACTTGATGATCTCCAAGGTTAACCTAACACTACCAAGTCTACCACTAAACCATATCTTCCATGAAACCTAATTCAAGGTGTCCTATATGAATAATTCTTTTTCTATAAAAGACCCAAGATGAAAATCCCTTTAGATTTATACACATTAATGAAACATTTAACAAGGTAAGTTACATTTGGGTTTTATTCATTTAAGAAAGGAAAGTGAAGTTATTTCACTTTTGAAGGAAGTTCTTTGAAGTCAGGAGCTTTGCTGTTTGTTTGAAACCCTTTACTTCCTCCTACAGTTCCAAAGAAAATAGTTACACAAATACATTAGAGGAAGCAGGTGTATAATTTCATTGAAAAGCTATGTAAGTTTCTTAGAAAAGAAACTTTATGTCAGCACAGGAGATCTTTCAAACATTTCTTTAAGTTACCTGCTAGAATTTACACTTTAATATTTATCTTACTACTTTACAAAAGAAAAGTAACCACAGAGTTATTCCACAGTACTAGCAAGCATTCTGCTGTATGGCCCTAAGCACAAAATTAAACAGTACCAGGAAAACACCAATGTCACTTCAAGCTGTAAATACGTGAAGAAAATCCTGAACATTGCTACAATTAAACAGTAAAATACCTCGGGACATGACAGTTACAAACAAAACCCAAAACCTTTAAGCTTGACTGCAGAATTCCATAAGACACTACACTGTTTTCCAGATGCCCCCAGTTTTAGTTCAAACTTACCTATTATATAAACCAGTTAGCACTTAAGTTACAATAACACCTGGAGCTAAAACTAATTAAGATATATATAACTTTAAGAAACTTACTTTAGTGGGGAAAAAAAATACATTTACAAAATTATATTAATGTGCAAGTAGGCAACTTGCAGGGGTTTTATATTTTAATGCAATTTCCTCCAACAATGCACGCAGCAACTTGATGTGGACAGAAACATGGCAGACAAGTTCTACAGGAATGCAGATAGATAAGAAGTTATTTTCCTGCATTTTAAAATGCTGAATACTAAAGGGAATGAGTCTTCTCCAATGCCCAGAGCAGGACGCTCTGGTATACAGGGACTGTATGCTCAGGAAGCTTCACTACACAGTTTGAGAGTCCTACAGAGGAAGCCCTACTGAACTAGCCTAAAGGGTTTAAATCAGTACAGGTAGTTGCCCATGCCATCTCAGTTGTAGGTTAACCTACCCTGCAACAGAAATTGAGAACAGGGCCACCTTGCACTCTTCTGATGTTCAGTTTAAAGTTCCTATAAAATAGGTTTAAGCTATATCTCCATATCTGAATGGAAAGAGGGGCATTCATTTCATTATAGATGGCTGTAGGTTAGTAAATTCCAAGAAGAAGACATTAATAAATAGGAAGTGGTAACAGGTTTGAGATTTTAATCCACTGTGGCTATTTGCGAAATTAACAATCTCTTTACAATAGCAGCTAAGCTTCTAAAGTAGCTTCTTACACTATTCCATGGGACTAACTCTCAAAAGGCAATCATTTACCAGAAGTTATTCTACAGGCCAGATACCAGCAGCATAAAAGAGTGCAGCATTCCTACAGAAAGCAGCAGCAGGCTTAAAGCAAAGATGGATACAGCACTTCACGGTTAAACAGCAGATGTTATGGGGGAGGAGAATGTAAGCAGACAGTCAGATTAAGTCAAATTGGGAAATATAACCATGCTATTGAAAACAAAAGCTAAAGTAATAAGAAGTTAAATTCACTGTGACTCACCTCATTTTTACAGTTAAGTCATTCATTTATTTCAAAAGACAATCATTTCTTGTTAAAAAAAAGGCTAGCAACTCTTATCATTATGACTGGCTGACACTTCCAACTATTTCCAAAGCTGCTCAGAATCTTCTAAGGCAAACTGGGCTGAAAGCTGTGTACTATGATCTTCTTTAGCACTCTTTTTTCAACCAAACTACTTAAGCCAATAACAAATAAAACCCCACACATCTTAAACACATTTTAAAATAGAAAAATCTTACAAAAGACACAAAAAACTTTCAGTATTTCCTCTGAAAAGGTTTACCACAAGCACACTTCAAAGCTGGAATTTGAATTCTGGCCTATGTATCTAGGATGCACATTTTATTAGCCTTCCAGCAATGCAAACATAGCGAATATTGCAAGTTTTGGGGAATGGAAGAGGAAGATACATGGTTTTCAGCAAAAAGCATATATTTTATCTGCTAAAATCTCTCCCGAACTTGATCCAGCCTGGAATCAAACAGACTCTCCTTTTCACTTCCAGGCATACAATATGCAAATATTGTCAAAATACCAGAAAATAAAGCTAGGAAGCTGATTTGCTGATTTACCCTTTCTAAGATCCCACTACAAAGTAGTAGCAATGTAGAAAATACTCTAAAATAATGGCAGGAGGAGGCCAGAATTCAGCTCATGGAGAGAGGAGCGGCTGGGGGGGAAATAAGTAAAAAAAAAACCAAAAATGGATATAGTCCAAACTTGCTTAGGCACAATCCTGAGCAACCTGACCAGGAATAGCCCTGCTTTAAGCAAGAGCTCTGTTCCAAAAGCCTCTTTCAACCCAAACCATGCTGCAGTTCCAACAACAGTGGAAGTGGTAGCTGCCAAAAGGGCAACTGAAGTCTGCATCAGAACAGGAATAGGATGGCTGAAAAGAAAAAAACATGAACCACAGAGTGAGGAGAGGGACAGGAGCTGTTCAAGGGAAGTAACCTGGGAACTCCAGCACAGGTAAGAAACACAGCATATCTCATGAAAAACCCAGTGAGGCAGGAGAACTGACTAGCTGACCACAACACCAGAAGAAAATGAGCTATCAATTACAGGGGAAACGTAAAAGAGACCCTAAAAGAGCAACTGAACTGGAAACATAGAGCATCTTCAAATGACAAGAAAGAGACACCAGATTAGGTACTGAAAAGGATATGAGTTTAGGTTGGCTAAGATATCTTCCTAACAAAAATCCTAACAGACTACACACAAATAGGATTTGGATAAAACACTATGAAGTATGTAGAAAGTAAAAGGTATGCTGTTAGTAACAAAAAAAAGCAGCCAAAGCAGCTTGTACGGTCAAAGCACGCCTTCCTCTAGTGCTCATCCTCCACAGTCCAGACATCCATAAAACCCTCTGCATAAGTACATGGATCATACTGTCTAGGGTTGATCCCTATAAAGCATGAAAGAGTATTATTAGATACCACTAGCTCAAATAGCAGCAGTCTGCCTAGTGAGTAGCTTCTAAACCTGCTGATATGATTGCAATTATTATTTTTAACAGCTAGGAAACAGCACACAAACTACACTAGAAGTAACTTCATAAAGTAAACAGAATTGAGCCCTGGAGTGTGGAAATGAGTGCTGAAGTACATGATGACAGTTTAACTGTATGGCTCTTACCCCTTTCACCCCATACAATCTTTGCAAGGTTCACATTTAACCAGGTCACTACTCAGTATTTTATTTGTTCTTACCCATCATGCCCCCATCTAATTAAAAAAGAAGCAAACAAAACCCAAACAACATATATATATATATATAAACAAACCTGCATATAAATGGGCCACTGCAGAGCACAGATATGTTAGATTAATACTGCTGAAATAGTCAAATACCATATTCATCCCACTGAAGTAGCATGGGTATTATCCCCATTAACAGACACAATATTGAAGCATATGATTAAGGATGGATTTATTTACTAACCTCAGGTGCCTGATCCGAGACACCCAAGAACTTAATTTCTTACAGACTATGCTACACAGCAAATTTTATGTTCAAAGACACCTGCAGTACCAATTCTGTACACACACTCCACCACAACCAAACCAGTAATTATCACAACACATAGCCAGGATTCAGATAGCTCCACCAGGCATGAAGAAAATCTCTGAAGTTTTCTGCTTTATTTTCATTATATCCCCAAACTTATTCAAAGGAAACAACTGCCCTAGAGACTAGGTTTATTGCTGCCCAACCTAAATGGACTCACCAGTGGACAGGGCAAATGTATTCTGAAGAATGCTTCTGCAGGGAAGAAAAAGAAACCAGAAAGCCACAGGTGTGTAATTAAGGACTACAACTTAATAAAAGCAGGCACAAAAAGTAAGCAAACTATGGTTGCTTCTTCGGCCTTAATTCTGGCATTTCTTAACATTTGAGAATTTGACCTGAAACCTTAAAATGACAATAAACTGTATGCAATGGCAGAATCAGTTTTACTTTGACATGTACAATCCTTCACATTACAAAAACAGGGCAAATAAATCATCTAATCACTGCTGAAGCCATACCTCCCTGTTTCTAGTATTTCTAGTGCATTCACCATCATGTTTTCTGAGAAACAAAGTTGAACTACCAGCATCCTAAGGCATCCTCCTTGTCTTTACACTAGAAAAAGTTCTTGCATGCCACACACCATTAAAGCCACTCTTCACCTTCAAAATGCAGTTTTGCAGAATGCCTATTATAGAAGTTAAAATTACTGCACGTATGCGCAGTTAGACAATATTTACTCAAAGCCATACTCTAGTCAACTCCTTTGATGACTTTACAATCACGTGATAATGGAGGTATATCTGATTTCCCTTTTTGAAGGAAATAAAATCAAACCAAGGTTTTATCTTCCTCACCAAATAATCCAAAGCCAGCCATATTCTGTTACTAGTCTACAGTAATACTGTACAAACTAAGCACACATTTCAGACAGCTGAACTTTAAAGGTGAATAGCTCTAACTTCAGGACTACATTTTAGAGAGCTTCAGTACCTACATTTCTTTTTTACAGATGAAAGCATCGATCTACTGAAGCTTTCCATACAGTGTTGTATTTTTGCTCATTGTACAGCCAACTGGATGCTCCCTTCTTTCAGAGTTCTAATTTGTTCTTGCACTGAATGATTTTAAGCACATAAACTGTTCTGCATACTCGAAGAGGTGTATTTCATGAGTCAGGAGGAATACCAACCATATCAAAATACGTATTTTTTTTTTTTTTTTAAACTTTCAACCAGAGATGAACAAAGGCAAATTTACAGGAGGTTTAAAAGAATGTGTCCCACAAATGCAGCATACTGTGGCTCTACATTTATTGTGCACATGCCATTTTCCATGTAATGGTTTTAAAAGCCATACAGTGCAAATATCCCCACAGCTTGCAGGAGATAATCCAGGTTGAAACTGATTTAGAAATTATTTGTTGCCCTTAAACCAGAAAGGTAATATTGTATGACCTTTGAGATGAGGATATGATTATATAGCCCTAAAAAAAAAAAAATAGGGCAGCACTTCACACCTCAAACAACAGAGAAAAAAAAACCAAACCAAAACAATGAAAACAAAACCATGTCACTGTCTTCATACTTTACTCAAACAACACTTCTTGGCCTAGATCCAGCCATGATATTATGTTAAGTCGGGGTGCAGGAGGTGGAAAGAAACCATTTTCACTGCTTACTGTTTTAGAGAAAAAGCTGAGCAGGACTGAACAGGATACTTGTTTTTCTTAACCCATTCCCCAGTAAACACCACCTCCTTGCAAAGCTTCAATTCAACAGCAAAAGATAAAGTATAGTATGTGCCAGATATACCTTATCTGCTAACTAAATAAACACTGAAAACAGGAGAGCTTGTACTGCCTTTTTCAGACAGGCAGGCAGCATGTAATACTAATAATCAGTATTCTTCTCTTTGTTTATCCTTGTTCTCTTTTCACTAGTTAGTTACTCCACTACCTAATTCATCTTGGAATCATCTTTAATTGTTAATAATGGAAAGACTTAGGAATCCTGTGTTGAGCTTACAGGGCCCTCTTCTATTCTTACCCTGGTTGAGTTTCTGCCTGGTGTCAGGTCACAGAAGGCAAAGTCTACTTTTCTGCAGCTACACACCACCACCAAAGATAAAGTCTGAACAAAAGCAAACTGCCAAATAAAGGGGTAAAAAATAAAAAGCAACAGCAAATAGGAACAGGAAGCAGAAGAAAGGAAGGAAGAAAATGTAACTAGTTACATAGGAACTTAAGGAGGAAAATACTTTTGGTTACTAGTTAAGTTAAATTCCTCAGTCTAAATGAAGATGGCTTAAAACCATGATATTGTAAAATTAAGAAAAACAGTGAGCACAATAGCTCTTTGCAGGTTTCTTTTTTATGTCGTCCCACAGATAAACTTACACTGACTGCAGAATCTTACACTTCAGGAAAGCAACAGCCTGGCTTCACAGGCTTATAAGCACTAAAGATCTTCTGCTTAAAAAGGACCTAGAAGTTTGATACCTCCATCTCTGACCCCGAGTAAAAGGGCTTCTAGTCTCCCAAGATGTATTTTTAGCTGTGTCATATAAAGGAAAGCTTGACTCCTTTTTTTGAAAATGCAAAGTCAATCAAAAAGAAAGTATCTGATACAGCTTCACAGGTACAATGAAACTGAGAAGGCAACTGCTCTTCTCAGGAAACTGAAGCAAGGTCTTTAATTCAGGGGGGAAAAAAGTAATTTTAAAGGCTTTATTCTGTTTATATTTGACTTAAGACAGAGGAACACAAAGTCAGAACACCTACATCAGGACACACTGGAGAAATCTTCGATAAGAATTACTTTTGCAGTACACATTCTAAAAATAAAGTCTTAGCCTTGAACACACTTCATCTGACAGTCACATTTCTTTGCATTGATCAACATATTATATTGCTTATTATGAAAATATGAAAGGCAGACCAAAAGTAAGATAATTCCCCAGGGCTCACCTGAAAATAGTTTCTCAGCAAGCTCCACCTTTACCAGTTTGGTGGTCTCACTACAGCCACTATTTATTGCCATCCAAATGCTCTTCCACTATCAGATGTTTGAGGGACAACTGGATGCTCACTACATGAAATATTTTGATATGAAGGAGAAAAGCTAAACAGTATGTAGCAGCAACTGCTGTCAGCTTCTTCACTTATATACAGTTCCCTTACAGATGTTAATACTTACAGAAACATATACTGTCAAGGTACAATTACAGCTTAATACAAGGAAGAGCTGCAGCACCAAATATAGACTGAACATATGGCCTCCAATTTTCAGGTCATAAAAAAGCCCAAAGCATTCATAAACTATTTAATTCACAGAATAAAAGCCTTTTATTTCCTAAAAAAGGTACAAATGTTTATTCTGCAGATTGATACTGCACTAGATCTGCCAGAACATCCCTCCCTTTGTCCAGTTTCACTGAAACATACTGCAAGTTCTGTGCACCATGTACTTTCAGCAAAGGAAATATGACACATGTAGGCATGGCACCACTGGTAGGCTTTTCCTCTGGAATGCAACCACTATGGTGCCAAGACAGACTCTTGTTTGTTTAAGAGCAGACAGTTAACTAGGCTATTTTATATAAATATTTAAAAACAAAACCAAGGTGCAGCAACACTACTGCTGTGATGTCATATCCAAAATGCTAGCCAGGCAGTGCTGCAAAATCTTCATGCCTCAACTACGACCTTCAGTCCCACCTGAACCTAAGCTGTTCAGCAGATTTCCCAAGGTGCAGGACCACTTCACACTCCCTACAAATCATTTCTTGAAAATACAGATGAGGTAAATTTGTCTCACCGGAAGTCTAACACAGGGCACTTAACAGTATAGCTGGAACTGTCTTACAGATTAAGTATTTTCAGATAAAAATAGAACTTAACTCTGTGGTTTGCAGAGTCTGGTTTTATGTGAAAAACCTGATCATTAACTGGGGAACTTAAAAGCGATACTTTGATTTATTAAGGACATGCAGCATCAGTGAAACACAATGAGAACAAAGCAACATGATTCTTACTGTAGACAGCTTTTCCAGTTAGTTCTTTTGCTGAAGCAGTTCTTCATTCACTAAATGGAACAAATGAAGGGGACAGCCAGGGGCTCTGATTTAGAATATGAGCACTAATCTGCCTTATGGAAGTAGCTAAAGGACCTATGGAAAAATGTTTAATGGTAATTTGTCTCAACTATAAATGGAAACAGAACTGACACAGTCCCACAATGACAGTTTGGGCTGAACAATAACAGGATACTTGCATTAACAAGAGTTGTGTTCTACTTAGGAAGTAAAAACAAGCCACTATACCAACCTGAATTGGTACAAACATTTATTTCTGCAAGATGCCCTTCAAATGTCTTGCTGAAGATATCATTAGGGGATATGCTGGCCTCTAAAGAGAGGAAGTTTTAACGCCTGAGGAAACACCTGTGTATATGTAACTTTTATTTAAGCTCATTTCATTAGGTCTCTTTGCTAAGCTGCTTTAGGTTAAAGCAACCCTTATATCAGCTTTCCAGATTGGTGCAATGTATCTAGATGTGAAGTGAACCTGATGGAAACTCGCCCTTTAGAAAAAAGAAAAAGGAAAATCTACAGCTGATCTTGTCTTGTAAATGGCAGTTACAGCTGCAGTGTTCTGACTACCTGTCCAACAAGATGCTAGTAAGTCACCCAGCAGGTAATTGACTTCAATCCACAGTTTAAGAGTGGAAAAGCCTACAGCAAACTTGCCACTGGAAAAAAAAGTAAACTAAAATTGAAGTACTCCTACTTCTTCTTATTTCATGGATAGATGAATGGTAGGGTTAAGTATGACACAACTTCCATTAAAGTGAAGCAAACCACAGTCAAGACCCTCCTAATCTACCTTAATGAGGAAAGATCTAAGAGTGCCATCACAAATGACATCTCACAACTTTTTTTCCTTCTCTGAATTCTACTTTGAAGAACTCAAAGACTATCCAAAGATGGTATAAGCCGCATTCACAACAGGAAGAAAATTTCCAGTACAGCCCTGTAATATTCTAGTCCCACACAAAATTTACAGCTCTTTTTAGATAGCCATTGCTTTATTTTGGATCCTTGAGTACCTGCATTAAAAGAAAAAAGAAGCAACCCACCACACCAGAGAAGGACCAGCAATCAAAACCAAGATTAAGCACAGTTCTGCAGTGCCTGAGAAATACCAGAAATGTACATGAAACAAGCAGAGATCACTGAAGAATGAAAACTAAACTGCCTTATAACTCAGAGGATCAAAGGCTCTTCACCCAGACTCTTCTCATCAACTAAAGAATAAACTTACAAGAAAATCTGAGATAATGAGGTGAACATTAGTTAACATAAGTTTGGAAAAAATCCATCAATCCGTAAGTATCAGCAATAGACCAAATACCTACTTATACAGTAACTTATCACAAAGCACTAACAAATAGAATTAAAAAATGAGTGCCTGAAGAAATCTTCTGAAGTAAGCTTCATAGGGAAGACTGAGATTCTACTCTAAATTCTACTCTTTAGTTCAAACTCACAGTTGTTTATCTGGATTTTTATTTCTTTCTGAGTTGAAGCAGATCACACAATGTCTGGAAACTAATCTATAAACAACACAAAAAGGTTTCAATTTTTCCTTAAATATTTCATTGAAGATTTAAAAGACAAACTACCAGAAATGAACTATCAGACTAAATCACAGATAAATCACAGTTTCCACTTCAGAAACTTAGAAATAGAAGGAAGACTCCTCTTGTGAAAAAAATAGAAACATTCAATTAAAAAAAAAAAATATGTTTTTGAGGTACTAATACACCCTCTTCCATATTCTTCCTATGGAGTGGGGGGGGAATCATATATTGCAACACTACTTACAGCAACCTGACTCATCTAAAGTTGAATGTAACATTTTACCTTCTTGGTGGAAGTCTACCTCTGGGTGCTTTTAGCAATGCGAGATCCAACACCATTCTCAGTATCTTGAAGCTGTGTTTCGGACACCGATTCCTTCAGCTACACATCTTCCATCAGTTAACACAGAAGGGACAATGGAAACTTAGAGCTAAGACAAATGAAAAAAGAGAAACATCTGAAATCAACTTCTTTATGGATAAGCCAGTGTTAGAATGTTTTTACTAGGCCTTCAAAGAATCTTTTCTCATCTTAAGAAAGGATTAGAATGACTTGCAACTCAGTGGCAAGTCAGAAATCACTTTAAGAAGAACAGAGCCTAAACAGGCATCCATCAACTCAGTAAAGTCAAGTGGTATAATTCATTCTACTAGGCTGGTATGTGGTATTTACATACAATTCAGAAAACAAATCACAACACTAATTACGATGTCTGACCACGGGCCAGAATAAACTGACCCCACAGTGTATAAAGTTGTATTTCAGCATTCAAAAATCTTTCTTAGCACCTCCAAACTGTGATTCAGAAGTCCAGTGAAAAGATTAAGGCATCCTACTTTGTTACCCTAGAAAGAAGGGGTGGGGGGAAAATCTCTGTAAGAAATACTGTAGCATGACTAAATAAGGATCAAAAAAGTCCAAGCAGACAGGAAAAAACAAAACCTGGACTGGTTAGGAAGAATCCCCTGCCCACTGAACAAAATCAGTCTGAAGATTTTGTCAGGGAGAGTAGCAGCTAAATGCTGGTAACTAGTAACAGAAAAAAAAAAAAGGTATATACATTTTCTACCACAAAAGGCTCTACCCAACTGCCAGAAGAATTCAAGGGCTTGTGTTCTTTCACATGTTGATAATGTTCACATAAACTGTGTTTTCCTAATGCATATATTAATGCTGGCTGTGAATCTCATAGCTGAGGGAGTGTTAATGATTCATTTACTAATGGAGAGACCAGGATTTGTACACACTACAAAGGTAAACAAATACATCTGTCAAGCATCTTCCTCCTGAGGCTCAGCAAGCATGATTAATCAAAATCTGATGATTGCTCTATGTAAGAAATGTCATTTGTCTGACAGATTTAAAGGGAAGGGGGAGAAAAGAAAACCACACATACATATTTCAACTCCCTCTCTTAGAAATGATGATCTGATGCCCTCAAACTTAAAAACAGCTGACAACGTAACAGCTAGAATTCAGCACTTTATTGTGTAAAACAGTTGAAACTCTGGCACACTTCAAGAAATATGCATCCAGAGTTATGCATATGGAAGCCTTTTACTAGACTCATCTTTAAGAGTTGTATTATCGCCATTACGCAAAAGTGAAACTTTCATTTTCTGACCCAAAGAGGCCTTGTTCACATGCAATTAAAAAAAGTGCTCTCTCAGCTCTCTGAAAGCTTAAAGTGCAAGCATTTAAACGTTTATAGATAATAATGGCAAGATTTTGGAAACTTAAGTAATGTTACACTGCCATCATTTCTAAGCATGCAAGTGAACTCTGTTAGGTAGAAATTCAATTTATACTTCAGTTTAATCTGGGTATTAAAGCGAAAACCTTCTTTTGCAATGAACCTGGTAAATAACATTTCATCAGATACTGAAATGTGGTTCTTTGGCTGGAAAAAAACCCAAACCAAACAAAAAAAAACCCAGACACACACACACACAAAAACAAAATCAAAAACAAAACAAAACAAAACAAAAAAAAAAACCACTTTGAAGGAAAAAAAATATTTTTAAAAATTATCAGTAGTTTGTCTACAGTGTGAGACACGTCTCCCAAACTGCCCTTTGCTTTTTGTAAATAACGCTGTCCTTGATGGCAATTGAGATAAAACACTGATCAGTACCAGTGCCAACTACGGTGTTTTAACAGAAACAAGATTTGTTGTGCTCCTCACAGGGAAACACGGGCACATTTCCAGTAAGCAACCACAAGGGCATAAAGGCTTCAAATTTTGATTTCTATGCTCAGTAATAACTGCATTCCACTGCTGTCCCTTTGGCACATCCCCATAACTCTGCTCCACTACTATCCTTTTGGCAAAGCCCCGTTTCCTTCTGTCAGGGAGCACTGGAGCAGAAGTGGAGAGGCAGAAGGACACCTCCCTTTTGCCAACCATCACCTCCTCAGCTCACGTACACGCACGCTGGATTCCAAACTGTTTGTTGCACTTTTTTCCCCTACCCCTCCAAGATGCGCCTGCAATAGTACACTGCTAGGTGGAAAACTCCCAGCTCTGCAGAAGGACCTAGGCAAGGAAAACACCCGGCAAGAGGCTGGCTACCGCAACTGCTTGTGTCCCCAGCGCCTTTACAGCCGAGATGCAATACCCGCGGCCACTCGAAACGCTTCCACTCCCCCGATTCACCAGACCCGAGATGGACTGCAGAGCATAGAGAGATAAACTAGAAACTCTCGGAGGCGAGCGTGCGAACCCTGACCCGTTCTGCGCCGAAGGCCCGGGAGTGGCGAGCACTGCTCTCCCGTGCCCTGCAAGTTCAAGTGCGAGACTTCCCAGGGCCGCTGCCGGGCGGCAGGAGCGAGGCGCCCACCGAAGGGCCCCCCGCGGCGCCGCGGCCCACCCGGGCGGACAACAGCTCCTCCCCGCACACCCCCACCCGCCCCGCAGAGGCCAAACGAAACCCACCCGGCGGATCGCCCACTTCGTCAGCCCCCGGGGCCGACCGTGCCCCCCTCCTCCGCCACGGCTCGGGGCGGGACGGCCCCCTCGCTCCGCCCGGGGGGAGCCGAGGGGAGACAATGGGCGCGATGACTTCACCCTCCAGCAATGTGAGGAGCAGCGGCGGACGCCGCCGGCTTCTCCCCGGGCCTCGGGACACCCCCGGGCCGCGGCTCCCTCGGACGCGGCGGAGACCCACCCGCGCCCTCTCCCACCCGAGCTCGGGCCCCCGCCCAGAGGCGGCTCCGGCTCGACGGCTCCGCTCCACCCCTCACCCTCCGCCACGCTCAGGGCGGCGGCTGCCGGCCGCGGCCCGAGGCGGGGGACACCTCGCGCCACTGGCGGGCCCCTCGGCACCCGCTGCCCGGCCGCGGGCTCACCCCCGGTACCTGCGAGCCGGCAGGAGAAAGCAGTGCCGTTCCGCCCGCCCGCGCCCGACCCCGCGCAGGAAGCGCCTCTGTGCGTGTGTGTGTGTGTGAGGCGCGGAGGGGGCGGCACCGCGCGGGCGGGGCGGGACAGGGGCGGCGCTGCCCGCCGACGGAGGTGGTGCCCGGGCGGTTGATTTCCGCGACGCGCTGAGCTCACGCGTACGGCTGTGCCGCCCCCTCGCCCTCTCCCGGCGGCCGTGGAGGGCGGGGCGCTCCCCTCGTGGCGCTGGGAGCCGGCTTGGCGTGCCCGGGTCCGCGCTCCCCGCAGCGCTTGGGCTCGGTGAGGCATAGCCCGGCCCTGACCGGCGGGTGCGGTGTCCGCTCCCCGGTGGCGCTCAGGTCGCTGGGCCGGTGAGTGCGGACTGCGCAGCGCTGCCAACAGCAGCGGCAACGCAGAGTAATTGTTTACTGCTCCGTGGGCTCCGTTCCGGTTAAAATGTGAAAGTGCACGGAGAGGAGTGACCTCTCGAGGCGTGTCGATAAGGTTATGACGTTGATTCGCTCGCGGAAGCGGCAACGCGCTTGTTCCGTGTTGTAAAATACAGGGGGATCTCCCCCCCCCCCCCCCCCCCCCCCCCTTTTTTGACACTTGGAATGGATTTTGCTCGACAGCCCCCAACTCCCCTGCCGTAGCATGTCCCTGTCCTCCGTGGTGAGCTGCAGCCGGACCCGGGCTCCCCGGGCGCAGCCACCCGCTGTGGTCCCGGTCTGCCCCGGGCCGGGCTGCGTAGCTCACCCGTCCACGCCGCTCGGTTTTACGTCTGTTTTCAATACCGACCTCCACACGGCCTTCCACGGGATTCCCTGTTTTAGCTGCTGCCCCCTCCGACAGTCAGTCTGCTCCTGACCTCTGCTGCTGCGGCAGCTCCGAACCCCTGTTCTCTGTCCTCCGGCACATTGTAGGAACTAGTTGCACACAAAAATACCACGTTGGTTTAAAGTAGTGTGGGTTTTTTTTTTTCTTCTCTAGTTAATCATTCGTACTGTCTCACATCGTCTCTGAATTCTCTGGAACTGGAGTTTATCCTGTGGTGCCTCCGTTAAGCAGGTATGAAACCTGAAAGCTCACTCTGGAAAAAGTTATTGATTACCTCGCCTGCATTTACCATGTGCAAATATTGTAAAATGAATAAAATGTACCGTGCTTTTCCTGTGCAATTTGCGGCGTACAGTCTGTTAAAGGCTTGTGTGTATACCTACCTTTATTTGTGTGCATTGTTCCATTTAAGTCAATAGAACTACTTCCAGCACATCAAATTAGGAGTGAGTACAAGTCATTCCATGGTGAGATACTTAATCTGAAATGACAGAATAGGCGATTACAACAAACAGGGTGGGGAAGTGGAAAATGAGGGTAGCAGCAATGAGATTATACTGGAATTTTGGTATGTTGTGTACAAACCACAGCAGTTCCTTTACTTCTAAAGGGCAGTAGCTAGGTCAGTTACTTAGACTCCAGTACTGCAAACATGTACATGTAATTCAAGGCATGTAAATGGTGCCATTGTATTCAGATTGATAAGATAACACAGAAGAATATACTGTTTACGCAGGGTGACGTCTTGGCCACTTTCTTATGTATGAGATTTGGTACAGAGAACTGGAACTGGGGAACTGAAGTTAATAAAATGAGAGGAGAAAAAGGAAAGGCAAGAGTGGAGGTAACTCATGGAAAGAAGATGAAGGGGGGAACAGCAAGATTAGTGTGTAGAATAGCATGCTAGGACAGTGAACACATTTGGACTGGAACAGGAGCAGCAAACCTTTTTACCAATCCAAATGTGCAACCACCAATAAAACAAAAGCCAGCAACAAGGAATGCAAAGCAATGCAGTAATGTATAACTTTCTAAATGTCCAAAGGGATTCAGCAAATCAGCACAAATACCCTGAAGTCTCTTGGCTAATGCTAGAAGTCCAGGTGTTTTAAGATTCTGCACCTGGAGATTGAGCAGATACTGTGGTGGTCAGATGGTTTCTCCTTGAGGCTCATGAGGGACAAAGCAAACCCCCAAGCAGCCACCCTCCTGAGAGATCTGCTGCAGAGAGCCTGCAGCCAAGTAGGTGCTTTTCGTCAGAAGCATTCAAAATAGTCAATTAACAAAACACAGAAAGCACAGGAAGGAAAGAGAATCTTTTCTGCACAAAGCCGTACACAAAACCTGACAGTGGTTTGTTATGATATGTAGGGAAGATACGTTTGCTTGCTTGCTTGCTTATTATCCTAGAAGAGGATAGGTATTAAGGAAAAGTAGAGGCTGCTCAAACCCTTTAACAAAGAGGAAAATACCTCACGCACACTGCATTTTGTGAAGCATACAAGATTTATGAAAGCAAACAAGCCTGTCTTTCCAAAGGACTTTCTGGAGAACATCTAGGATTAAAACATTCTGGTATTTAATTTAGCTGCTGGCATAGAAGTACAAAATATTGTATCAGAAAAAAAAAAATACTGCCCTTCAAGCAAAGCATCTGGTAGTTCTAAGGAGACATAAGTGCGCACAACACGTGGTCAAACATGGAAGGCAAAAATCATATCATTAAGAGAAGTGAGCAGACAGGGCTGAGAAAAAAAGTGCTTTATTTCTGAGTGGCAGAGAATAGTGAAAGTATATGATATGGACAACCTTGTCTTAATCTAGTATATCCTCTCTCAATCTCTGCCCATGTAGAGTGTTGGCCTCTGTATAGTTTCAGTATTTACATATGAAACACTGCTATCTCATATGAAAAGGTATTGTAAAATCCATTGCCTTGGGCGAGAATTTCATTTGTGTATGGGCTTTTCTTTAAACTTATGTTGGAATAGTATCAAATATGATGGGTAAATGTTTCCATGTCTCTGATGCCACATCTGAATCAATCTTAGAAATCTTTATCTGAATATTCAACCATCATCTTCAACATAAAATTGTCAGTCTTTTTTCTATAGATAATTATGTCTTTCCTGCAGCCTCTGCCATCATCTGGTCTCCAGTCCATCATTTTTAAGGGAAAAAGAGACTTCCTCAGGCTTTCCCCTTTTGACACACACATTTGTGTCCCTGACCTTTCTTTCATCTTGTTCTGAAGAGCACCCTTTGTTTGGGGATTCACCACTCTCCTACATTTTCCAGCTCAACTCTCTTGCCAAGTTATTTTTTTTCCTGGAGAGTTTATTTTTAGCACCCCTGATTTTAGTGATCTGTCTCACAGTGTTGCCCCACAGATGGCTGCATTTGCACAAAAAGCATAGCAGAAGATTGATGTGGCAGCAGGAACAAGTGGCATAGGGAAGGAAAGGAACTGTCTAGATCAATTTTGCCGCTGGAGAAAATGTAATATGAAAATGAATTCTGACTTGCAACTAGAGAAGGAGAAAAGCCTTTGATTAACTAAAATATCTACAATATCCATTGATAGAAAACTTATCTTTTGACCAGGCATGCAAAAAATGGCAATACTGACAAATACCAGTATGTAACTGATAAATGTCTTGTTACATGTTAGTATAGCCTAAGATACAAATTGCATGAACAGTAATAAGTGTTGAATTCTGTCAGGCTTCTTATTTACCCTCTGGGAAAGATTATTTGCCATACACTGATTGTCATCGATTGTATTTAGCACAGTAGAAATGTAAGAAATCTGGGTTAGCATTTTCTCAAAAGGAGTTGTTAACCTGAAGATAAAATGAAAGTATATTTAAATAGAGGGTACCATAATGACAAGCCTAGGATAATAGATCAGAATTAAATAGAGCTATCTGATGTAGATGCAACCTCACTGATCCAAGTTAGAAAGTGGCAAGATACCAGTAAGCAATGTGCAGGTTGAGAACTTTCCAAAGTATCAGCATGTCATAAAACATTAAAGATGAAGGCTTCTATAGCCATTTTAAACATCTCAGATATCTTACAGTTACATCATCTGATCCAATCAGTTTCTGTCATGGTCAGTAAAGAAAAAGCAAGGGTAGAAAATTTGGGGTATCTACAGCTACAGGCTCCAAAGCATGTCTATTACAAGAAAGAAATCTGTTTAAATCAATTAAATAGGTTTATTGACAGCCTCAAAGAGAGAGAGTAGAAATAGTTAGAGAAATCTGGATGCCTGAATACAGGAAGTTGCTCCTAAACACGTATCAGTTGTCACCTAACTTAGAAGGCTCCAAAAGGCTGTAAAAGACTGGTTTCTGGTTTATGAGCTTAACATTTCTCTAACACCTAAAACCCCACTCCTGGATGTAAAATTTAGACTCTGGAATCTATTCTGGAAGTCAGATGCCTAACTGTGAGGAGCTGCAAGATGCACGTGTGATACCTATGTAATTTTTTGGAGATAGCCCTTTTTAGAGGTCAGTTGCTATAACTGTCTGTATCTTTAGGTTGCTTTAATTTGTTAGAAAAATTAATGAAAATCAAGTAAGAGTTAGTTATACTGTGAAAAGCAGCAGACTATCATTTCTGTTGCATAACACTCTTTCCATTCTAGTCCCCTGGGCCTTCCTCCTCTGTTACTCAGAAAAGCCTGAAACTTCTGGTTTTCTGGGTTGAGAATTTGTGTGCTTAGTCTCTGCCCAAAGGTGAAATAGTTTCTGGAAAGCTTGAGCAAGAATGTTTTTGCTGTTTTAAGTGTGAAAACAGTGGGTTGGGGGAAACACTGCATAAAGGTAAAAGTGCTTGAGGGTTTTCTAAATAACTTTTTCATCAGCATCAATAAATGTGAAGAGATTCAAGTCATGGTGGAAATAACCCTGCTCAGGAAAGACCTATACTTTTTCTAAAGTTGGTGTCAGCTCAGTCAGAGGGACCTTCAGGTAGTATCTACAGTCCATCTTTGGCAGAGCCAGGGAACATCTAGACTTGCCCTTCCCTGAGGAGCTAATATAGTCTCAGGTTTAGCTGTCTGTTGAGTCACAAACAGTGACTCAAAGGTTTGTCTTTGCCTCCATATTTTCATGGCGAAGCACTGCCCTAAGCCAGGCAGCTGGGGGGCACAGGGGCAGCCCCAGTCCTGGACATCAGGCACCTCCCTGGGGACAGGCTGAGGCCAGGCTGGGATGTGAGCCCACAGTGGGACCCATGGACAGGCATGGCAGCGCTGTGGCCCTGCTGCTGTGTCACTGGGGCAGGGGCTAATGGCCCCAGGGAGCTGAAGTGGGGTCCCTGGGGAGGGATAGTCAAGACTGTGGGCGCCCTCAGGGTCCCAGCACAGTCTTAATGGAGAGACTGCACATGGCTTTGACCATTGCTGACTTCAAGAGGCGCTCACACAGGCAAAGCTCTGTCAGGAGCACTGATGTGTGCAGCCACATTGGTGGTGAAAAAGAGCAGAGGTGGGGGGCAGTGAGGAGTGGTTGCCTTTAGACCCAGCTTAGAGGGTACGTGGTTCTGATACAATGGCTAAGGCTGTCAGGGCCAAAAGACAAGCAGCAGTAGGACACAGGACCTCTGTACAGGGAGAGCTTTCCAGAATGGCATCACCCTTCCTGGCCTCACCAGGGTAGATAGGCCATTCGTGGGGAGAGTTGCCTGCTCTACATGGAGAGCTGCAGGCACAGCTCTGCCAGATTGTCTGGCAATTCCTGCTTGCAATAAGCATCCTGCAGCCCCCAGCTGCTGTCCAAGGGTGGAGGACATGAGCAGACACTCTGAGGTAGCCTGGTCCTCCCCAGCACCAACGAGTGAATTGTGCATGCCACAATACAGCTGCTCTCCTCTACACCCTGAGGCCACCACCATGATGCCAGTTGCACCACAAGCACTGCACTTGTGACCATGCCTGCCTTCCTGCCAACATCTCTGGCAAGTTTGCTGTTCACTGTGGTTACTCTCGGTGTGACCCTCATGAGGCAGCAATTGTGGCTTTTGCCTCTTGCCCAGCAGTCTCCTCTGTTGTTTCTCCTTCCTCATGTTAGCCAGGAGCAGGCCTCCCAGACTGCCTCCAGGGTAAGGTGGGAACCTCTTGCTTCCTTGCATGAAGCTGACTCCAGGCATAAGGTAGTTGCAGAAATTTCCCTGGGTCAGGAGCATCCAACTCCAATAATCCCTGCAACAACTCCCACGACTTCAAGACCCTTTTGGGGCATTCATTGCACAGAGAGAGGGCAGTGACTGCAGCACTGTGAGATTATCCAGGAATGGTATATAGTTAAACCCGTGACAGAGAGCTCTAAATAGTTTTGATTCATGGTAGGCAGCATACCAGAACATGCCTAGTTTGGCCATGATGCAACGTGGCTGGAAGATAACTACTGGTCTCAAATGTCTTTTCCACATGCAAGGGAAGTATCTGAAGCAGCCAAAGGTTTTCACTCTAGTCACCACTCAGACCATGCTACAGAGAAGGAGAAATATCAATGAAGACCATTGACATAATGCCCCAAACATTTGGTAGAGATACCAAGCTTCTTCATTCTGCAGTCTAAGCTGGTGCTCACAGGAATGTGCATTGTCTAGGGCTGAGCTGCACTTCCTGACACTTCTTCCAGATACTTCCAGGTACTCTGCTAGCTTTGGAGAACTACTCCAAATGGCACTTTGAGGATGCAGATGGCAAAGGGTTGAGGCAAGCCCCTGCATCCATACACAAGGCTGCAGTGCTGGCCTTGAGGGTACAAGTATCTTCAAGAGCCATGTTCTAGTGGGGCGTGAAGAACATTACAGCAAAGGAGTGGCAACAGGGCTATCTCCAGCGGTGTTGCCATCAGCTGCAGATCCAGCCTTTATGGTAATCTTTTCTCCTGTGTGTGAAAGGAAGGAAGCTGAGCTGGCAGATGATCCATGAAGTGTTCGTTCTGAGACTTCAAGGGCTGCCACTGTGAGCTCCAAGCCTGGAGAGAGACAGACCACTTCCCACAGGCTTCTTCCTTCTAGGTCCATAGCAGTCAGCCTGCACACTGAGAGGGCTTGTGGGGGGTGAGAAGGCCGCAGGAGCATTGTGGGAGTCCTTTCTTTTAGTTTGCTTAAAGACCAACTTACTTCATGGTAAAAGGGTATTTTCAATAGCTTTTTTAAAACTATTAATATTTGTTACAGAGTTTGAAGTACTGTTGTCTACTTTCTAGCTTCTCTGCATTCTTGAAGCCTTTGACAGCTCAGTTTCTCGGCTGCACGGGGATGAACCAGCCACCTTTACTCAGCAAAAGAACACATGGGTGCTGGGCCCATGAAAAGCAAGAAGTGAATCCTACTGGGTTCATTGAGAAGGTCTATTTCTTTTGTTATCCATTAGCCATGTAACTACATAGTTGGCAGAACATTCCTGGGCATATATCAGACTGGCTACAGACCATGGTAACTGGGAGAAGATGAGCCGTGTGTTGTTGAGAACGGGCAGTGGGTCTTCATCTGTAACAGCTTCCATGCTAACAACCTTCTAGATCAGCTATGGGATAATCCTCCAAACCACATCTTACAGTGTTTGTTCAGTTCAGTGTATTTATCATGCTTAAAACTATAGGACTAGAAAACATATGCAGTTTGCACTGCAATTGCATTCATGGCAAAGTGAGGAAAATGCTGTGCTGTGTTTTCTTCCCCCTGCTGTCTAACAAAGTCCCAGAAGCTGGCCCTTCACCTGGCTTCACCTCTGCCATGCTGCGAGTGATGCAGCTCTTGGTTGGTGTGCCGACTTTGCCTGTCCTCAAAAAGAAAACTGAATTGATTTAAAATATATTTAACGTATGTTTAAGGCTACAGTTGTTAATTTCTAGAACCAGGTATCTTGAGTTAGCCTCTTTCTTCCTTTCATGCTAGAATTTGTCTACTGTCCCAAAGTAATCAAGGCAGGAATCTGAGTATTTGGCTTATTTGAGGACTGTGTCTGCCTCCAGTCCTGCAGAAAGTGCTCTGTGTTGGTGTTGCTTCCTTTTTTTTTCGCTTGGCTTGTCTTCACAAGGTTTCTTTCCCCCTGATTCCTTTCTATTTTTGCATTAGATCAGCTAAACATGACACCTAAGACTTCACTCACTCTGCCCCTCTTCACCCCTCGCACTCAGGTCTGGCCAAGGTACACGGACAGAGATTTCCTCTCACCCAAGGGTAATGAGTCACAAAGTCTGGACGATGAGAAGGAAGGGTTAGAGTTTCATCTGCCTTCTGGGAGATCATTTTCTCCTCCAGATACCTTTCCTAATCTTATACTCACTGCAGATGCAGTCTACCATAAGACCTGCAGAAGTGAGTCCTCTCTGGAGATTGCATAGAGCTTTCTGGAAGTTCTGCAGTGCTACTCATTGCTTTCTGGAAGGTGTTCCTGCACCACATGTATTTCTAAAGATTTAGAACTGACACTTGACACTGAAACTTGCTCAATTTTTTGTTTTGTTTCAAGTTTCGATTAAGTTTAACCACTGAGATAGTCCAGGTTTCTATTTGAAGCAACAAAAGGGCAGCCATACTGCTCAGCAAATAGGCTCTCGGACATTGCTGTGGGTTTATCTATAATGCCAGGGATGAAGATGCGTTTCGGCTAGCTCTACATGGGTTCAGCCAGCCATGCAACCACAGAGCACAGAGCCCAGTGATGAATAACAGCTCACCAGCCTTCCAAGCAGAGAAGTGCTCTGTGCTGTTGCAGTGTTAATGCTGAAGTAACTGAGTCAGTTGAGATCTTGATATCCTAGTCTTGCCATTGCTGCATGATTGTTTTCTCCTTCACTTCAGTAGCGAATGATGAGTTAGAACAAAGCAAAGGTGAGATTTGGTACAAATCTATCTCCTGGAACAGTAACTGGAAAAACAAATCTCTGCTCATGTGGGGGTCTTTCTGCAGTGCCAGAAGTGTGTGTTTTAAGCTTTAGGTCACCCCAGTTCACCATGTATTTAGCTGTCAGATCTGGGCCATGCAATCTGGAATATTGGTGACTGGAATTCAGTATTACACCCAGATACTTAGCTGACATTTGCAAAAGGCTGGGTGAGTTTGTGATTGATAAGAAATTCACGTAACTGCAGGGATGAAGACAACAATAAGCAAATGATGCAACCTACTAACCACCAACCAGGGAAGAATTTGCCCTCCACACATGCATTCAGTCTTCATAGTAGAACAGTTCCTCTGAAGCCTTTGATATTGTCTATTGCTAGAGACAGGGCTCAATGAAGCAATTACTTTAGTCAAAATGACAGGTACTCCAATGCCATCAATGTAGATTCTGTTTGTAGTGCTGAATTACGGCTTAACAGCAGAGATTTCATTACACACTCCTGCTTCTGATCCCCTACCTGCCTTGTGACAACTGTATTGCTTAGTTACACGAAAAAACATCACTGCCTAAAAAATGACAATAAATTTACTTTTATGAAATCCTTAGGTTCTTTGCCATTTCTTATTTTCTTTTTATATTTTTTGTTTTTCTTTTTTGCAGGATTTTACATTTATTGGGACTGAATCTTTTCATTGCTTTGTAACTTCCTGTTGCTCTGAAGTGATCACTTTCCAGTTTGCGGTTTCTTTCTGTGTGCTGCTAGAAGTTAGAGTCCAGTGTCACCATTGGCATTTTACTAGGTTGTAATTTACACCAGTGAAACACCTCCCCATCCTGAAAGTGAGGTTAAGATAGTTGTCAAAGCATGGAGGGATGCTTGCTTATTTTAGTTTTGTTGACAAAAAGGGAAAAATATCTCCAACTCACAAACTGTGTTTGTATCATCTGATAATAGGAATGCAGGAAGACTGATGGGTTTAGTTTTATTAATTTTTTTTACTTATTATCATAAGAAAAAACACTTCGAGCCTGAGCACCTGGAATTAGGATATGAAGGATGTACCACGCTGTTCTGAAGGCTGGAGATACTTAAATAGTTTATATTCTGACACTGAAGTCATAGGTTAATGTAAACATTTTATCATATATGTAAGTCATGCCATTTTCCCATGACATACTATAACCTCATGTAAACTAGTTGTCTATGAATCACCTTCTGGCTCCGTCTGTCTCTCTTCTTCCAGCATAGAGAAAGCAGAGATTATGATCTTAGATTCATGCTTACCTCTTGAACAGTTACGGTTAGGTAAGATGAATTCTGCCCTCAGATTAGTCAAATGACAGAAGATATCAAATGTTCCTTTCTTCCTTCCTCCACAGCATTACTAAAAATCTAGATAGTGATTCTTGCAGAGTTATTTGGTATGATAAATGCTCATACTTAGAAGCAAAGTGCTGTAATTAATCAGTGATGATAGCTTACATAGTTTAATTCGCAAATAAACTCTTATCCCATTTCTAAGACCCTTAAACCAATTTTTCCACAGCTGGAGGATTCTGTCAGCCAGATCACAACAGGCAGTGAAGGCTCTTCAAGGATTTCTTTTTTTTTGCTACGGAAAGATGTGAGCAGACAAGTTGGTGGCTTTTATTCCTCCTTATTGCACATGAAACCTTGATGTAGGGCTTGTGCGATACCAGAGACATGTAAGGGTCACTATAGCCAAGTAAAAGCCATTGAGAGTGCCCTGTTTGGTATTAAAGCATGTCAGGACTAATGGGGAGTTAGAATGAATAGAAGGAGAAAGTACAAGATCACAGGTACTTCTCACCATGCTGAACTGTCATTTTTACCCTTTCAGAGTCCCTTTTTCCTCAAGGGTCCAGGCTGAGCTGTCAAGCTTTCTAAAGGAGGTAGGACTCCCCAAAAGACCATTTGTGTCTCCTGCTCGAAGAGAGGGAAGGGGCTGGCATGTGTGATGCAGCTGGCAGGGGCACCCAGACCCAACAGCTCGCAGGCATTGTTTCTGCCTGTGTAGCTCTTAGCCATCCTTGAAGAGAAGTGGTAGGCTGTTCAGCAGCAAATAAACTGACAATAGGAGATTTTCCACAACTCTCCTCAGTTATAGCTGAGGCTTCAAGGGAATAAATGGTATAAAACCAGCAGACAGAACGCTACTCTCAAGCATCTGCTCTTGAGCCTCGTTGCATTTCTGAGTCCAAGCCTTTGTTCCCCGCACAGAAGCCAGAAAAGAATAATTCTAAACATAGTGCTACAAACAAGAATCAACCTCAATACTAATAGGTTAGGGTGAGCTCAGAGAGGAGAGTGTTAACATCCTCATAACACATGATGGCCTGCTTTCTTTTAGTCCTTACTGCTAAGCAAAATACAGGATGCATAAATAGAAACACCGAATGTAGCATGCTGGAGATTATTTTAGCACACTAGGAAGACATGATGCCAGTAAACCTGCAATTTGAATATATATTTTTGTTGCAAGATATAGTGTTGTGTTTTACACACAGACACATATGTATAACAAGAGAAGTGGAGCTGTCAATTCTGGCCATCTCAGTGGTATTGCAGAATTCTGAAGAAGATGACAAAATGTTGCATTCAGTTGAGAAATCAATTGAAGCAAAATACTTAGAGAAAAGATTGTTGTCTATAGAAATTGAGAAATTAAGAGCAAGTGGAACTTCGCTAAAGTATGTCCTGTTTTGGAGAAACAGAGGAATTCTAAACCAAAACTGGAGTTGAGCAAGTTGACAAGTTAAACAAGTTGAGCAATTAAACTTGTTGAGCTAGTTTAATTGCAAGAAGAATAATCCATAATACCTAAATATTATGTTTTCTGAAACTGAAATGGACACTAGCAGAGTGTATGGTACTTCTATAACAACTGTCAAAGAAATATTCACAATAATTCATGTATGGAATAAAGTAGTAGGGCAACAAGAAAACCAGATGTAATGTTTTAACAGGAGTTAGGCAAATCTTTGAGCATCCAAACTGACCAGTGCTCCCGTTGCTAAGGAAAAGCACCTAGATGCACCTTCTGGACATTTTCCATTTCCAAGTTCCTTCATCCCTATTGCTCAAGGATCTCTCCACATTAGAATATACACTCTGGGGGGAGAAGGGTTTGATCGATAAATAAAACTGATCATCAGTATATCTCTAATCCTAGTGCCATTCTTTGGAGCCAGGTAAATGAAAGACAGTTTGAAAATAGCTGTATGGAAAGAAGACTCTTTCCTTCCCTTCTTTCACACGCACAAATATGCTTGGAGGAGAGTATTGATGGCATTTTCTTTCCTTTGGGAAATACAGGGAGCTGTTCCAACTGGCTTGGCCAGAGTTTGACAGAGCACAGCCCTGCCATGTACCCCCAGTTCTCTGAAGCTTGGTCACTTCCCCAGCTCTTATGTCCCTTCCAATTTAATGAGATTGTTTTCCCTTACTGTTTTGCAGGTTTTTCCTGTCCCTTTTTGTTTTTCAAATTAATGACTGTGCTTACTACCATCTTACCCAAAAGGCCGAGACTTCACTACAGCTTTGGAAATGCTGCATGCTGTGAGCTTCCATTTGCCTGCTCTTTGCCCCTGAATTTAGATTATTAATAGAAAAATTCAGAAAAATCGTAACTTAACCCATATAATACTCTACTAAATATCCTTCTTGGCACAACTAAAGATAGTGTCGGTGCGCAGAGGAACAGTGCGACCAATTCTTTTCAACCTGTCTAGAAATTTCCAGCTGCGATCTATGGAGAGCTGCCTGGCGGTCCCCACAGACTCTTCTCATCACATGTTGCTGGCTCCTCATCTTTTCCAGCTGCTAGTTTCTAATAAAAGCAGGGGAAAAACGGTATTCCACAGAAGTAATGAATATGACTGCCCCAGGAGTATTATGTGAATGTGTACTGAAGAAAAAATGATTTCCACAACCCTGAAAGCAGGGGAGACAGAGTTTGCAAGGCAGTCTTTTTGTTGACCTGTGATCTACCGTACAGAAAAGCTGGATATTTGAGTGGCCTATTAAGTCCTAGTTTGATTAGCCTCTCTGGGGCCATTCTTTAACCTCATCTTCTTCCCTACAGTTGCCATACACTGTTATAAAGCACTTTTCCTCTAAACCTAGATTCCTGGAAAGTACATGTACAATAAGATCCTTAGCTCCTGAGGCAGAGCCATTTCTCTGCCAATACAGGACTTTTTAGTAGCCCTACTCTTAATCTAATTACTTCTCCAGTCTAGTTTAAAATTTTCTCAGTCAGTGCAGAATTCAAACAAAATTGTAGGCTGTATGAATAAGCCCAGCCAAATGGGAATTTTATCTGACTAAAAGGTCAGGTTTGGCCTCTGAAGAACAGCCTGTGTAGTAATGAGCAGTGGGCTCCCTTGAAAATTGCAATTGTATGGAAATGTCACAAGAATACATGTATCTTCATTTAAAGAACTTTCTTTTGGTTTTCTGTCTGGGTTGCTTAAAACCATGACTGAAGTATTTTACAGTGCAGCTTTTACAGATGATCAATGTAGAGTCATAGAATAGTTTGGGTTGGAAGTGACCTTAAAGATCATCCAGTTCCATCCCCCTCCTACGGGCAGGGACACCTTTTGTTAGACCAGGTTGCTCCAAGCCCCATCCAACCTCGTCTTGAGCACTGCCAAGGATGGGGCAGCCACAGTTTGTCTGGGTAACCTGTTCCAAGTGCTTCAGCACCCTCATAGTGACGAATTTGTTCTTAATGACTACTCTAAATCTACTCTGTCTCAGTTTAACATCTCTTTTACAGTCAGAGGGTTGCATTGAAAATAACAGATCTTCAGATAAGAGAAGAATCAGTTGAAGCTGTGCTTAGGCTTGTCACTTTTTTTTTTTTCAGAAGATGATGTGGATCAAATCCTGCCTTCGCACCCATGGGACCTCACTGCAGGCTGTAGAGTGGAGGGGCTCAGCCTGGCTCCACACTCCACCCACTGAGGGGCTGCCTGGAGTTCAGCCTCCTGAGACCCCACTCACCTCTGAATGCTGAAGCTGGGGAGAGCCCCTTTCATGCTACAATCCCTTTCACGTGACTCAGTCAGTGCCCCATACTGAATTCAAGGTCCTGTTTAATTATATTCTGTCTGTACCTGTCTTCCTCTCCTGTTTCATGCCTTCCTCTCTAGAACAAATCGTGATCCTGGCATGTCCTTAGGGCTACAAGAGATTTATTTTATCTAAAAGAAAACATAGAAGAAAGTCTCAAGTAGCTACTACTGATGAGCAAATAGGTTTTATTCCAAAAGAAAACATGATGTGAAAAGTATCCTTCAGACAGATGATTGTGGAGACATATCAGTGGATGTTCACACTCAGCGTGGCACTTACTGCTACTCTTTCAACAATTATCACCTCCTGGTGTAACTCGGGGCTGCTGAGCTGATAGAGCTGGCTCTCCCACCACAGAGGGTGCCAGTGAGGTTAAACGTACCACTGAAGGGGCAATGTCTTTCTGATGCGCCGCTGGAGCAGAGTCATGGCCATTCTCAGCCTCATCTCAGGCAGCTCCAGAGCACCACTCTTCCCTCTCACCCCAGTGCCCTTCTTTCCCCAGAGCACAAGCCCCACTTTTTGCTAGTTCTGAGCATCATGTACTAATGATGCCAGCCCAAAAGCTTGCTAACAGCATGGCAGGTCCTATGAAGCAATGCTAGCCGCAGTCAAGTTATAGTTTCTTCTTGTAAGTGACTGCGTAGAGAAAGGGAACTTTCTGGAAAGGAAATGAAAGCAGCAAGGTGGATAGACAGGCAGAGATGCAGGGGTCAGACAGGGCCTAAACATTCAATATTCACATCTTGAAATACTCTTTTAATTCCACAGCCATAAAGATTAGACGTTTTATAGTTTTGCAAATGAAAGTGAACTATACAATAACTTGCAGACGCATATAGTAGCTTTTTATGGGAGGCAAAGACAATTTTCTGACTATTGCTAAGCTGTAATGAATGTAAAAAAACTCACACCGGCACACAAGAAAGAGAGGAGGATGACAAAAGAAAGCCTGTTTGCTTTTAAAGGCATGTTGGCAGCTAACATAAGATAAAAAATTAGGTTTTGAAAAACAATGCATTTTACCAGACAAAATCTAATGAGGCTGATTTTTAAACAACTTAGCACAATTACATTGATTGCAAGAGCAATTTGGGTAATTATATGTGGAAATAACCATAATTAGCCAAAAATGAGCAAGAACCTTGGAAATGTTCCTATATAGAAGAGTTTCTTCATCTTGCTATGAGATGTTCTGTGCTCAGTACAAGTTTCTTTCTTTAAGCCAATAAAAAGATGTGGTTAGATTAAAGACATAGTCTGTCATCTGTTCATAAATGGTGTATCATAATCCAGATACCCAAAAGCACCAAAGTCTGGGGACGTTTCTGAAATGCTACACATTATTGGGATTTTTTTGGAAAGACTAAGTGTCCATTGTTACAGTAGCAGTGTCCAGTGACACATGGGGCAGCGCTGAGGTATGCAAATGTGGAGGGGGAGGAATTGTGCATTTTGTTTTGAAGTTCTGCCTGGCATCATGTCAAAAAGTTAATTTGAGTGTGTTAAGAAGAACAAAGAACAATTTTAGGAAGGGTTTGATATTTTATTCATATTTAGATTAGGTCCAGAGAGTTGATGAGAATGTTAATTGGTCTCTCTGAAGAGACAGACGTTCTCACCAAGAAGAAAAATCATCTCAAGCAATTGAGTCTCTTTTTCTTCATTATTCTTTTCTCTGTTTTAATCTCCTCTGTACAAAGCTCAAGAGAAGCTGAAGAAAGCCAGGCCAAATGGCAACAAAATGAGCACAGGAACAGAAGAGACTTCAACTTATGAAGGAAGATGTGGACAGCAGGGACAATAGTCAAAGCAGGTTCTATCTTTATGGATAGAAATGAGTTAGCTAGGACCATTCGCAATTGTTTATGATCTGTTATTGTTGTTATCATTATAGATCTCTAAAGAGAGAGGGAAGTAGCTGGTGGAAATTTATGGTCACTTCAGAAGTAAAACTGACTGTAGAAATTTCACTGCTAAAAAACCACGTTGTGTGGTTGTAAGAATCTTCTCCATTCAAACAAGTGGTCCTGGTGATAAAGCAGAATGCTCAAAATAAGGGTCTGCCATGACTATTGCTATAAAACTCAACACACTGCTAGCAGAATTGTGTTTTTTGGCAAAATTCACCCCAGTGTTGATCAACATAGTGAACTTTCTCTGTAAAACTCATCCATGACCCAGCTGGACAAGATTCATAAAATAAATACAACAAAGTAGATTAGCTGTAAAGATCGAACTAAGAGGTAGCAAAACCAGGGAGGACTGTGCCCAAGCCCTGTTTTTCAGCTCTGACAGGCTATCTCCTAGATTAATAGCAATTTTCCGATGTTCAGTGTTATTTCAGTTGGCTAGAGTACTCTTGTTTCCTGGTGGTGTTCCATCTCTGTTAATGTTTTATATCTGCCTTTGGACTATTTTTTCCACTGAACTCTTCTGCTTCCTTAGCGTTGCTACTAAACATGACGCATGAGCCTGGTAGATGTTTCTGGGGCAGTTGACTTTGCTAGGACCTGATGCCCAGCTCAGTCCCACCATGTCTGGCTTGACCTAGCCCTGGTAGCCTGAGGAAGAACAGCAACCATGTCGTAACTGATGTGAAATACATTCCTTTGTTATGATAGCGAAGGGCAAACCAGCCCTACGAGACTAGGGTGAGTAGAAACACTACCTGCTTTTGGAATCTTGAGGTAAAGAAATTACGGACAAGGAGTGAAAGTAAGAAACTGTTTGCAGGCCTTCCTCCCTAGCACGGGATTTGCTGCTCTCCCTGCCACTGCCAAATGGTTGAACAGTGGGAGTCAAAACTGAGCAATTTGCAGGGGGCTGAGGAGAAGGACATCTCTGTTTATCCAGCCCGAAGCAGTGGGTGGTTGCAGCCATCCAGCCTAACAGGTCTCCCCCAAGAGTCAAGCTGTGGGATGACTGCTTCTCTCTGGGGAGCTTTTTCTGTTCTTCAGATTTCCTGCCCAATAAACTCCTGTTTGGTCAAGCCTGTTTGATTTTCCTTTGGAGATGTGACATGCCAGGCATTTGGGTAGGAAGAGGATGGTTTTCCTCAGAGGCTGGCTGGGAGCTTGAGCTGATGTTTCCTTTCTCTCACTCCTGAGAGTGAGCCTGGCAGAGAGGGGTGATGTGTGTCTCTGAGCTGGAAACATCTCTAAAAACAATTATGTGGTTGGAGACTGGGCTTGATGGCCTCACAAGCACAAGGCAGTCATATCCTTGTCCTCTCCTGTTCTCTCCTTTCTTTTCCTACCCTTCTTCTCATGTTGTAGCTAACACTACAGTTTCTGAAGACTCAGAAAATGCAGCATTCAATTACATTTTTTCACCTGGATAGGATACAATACCTGATGAGAGTTGTCTGTTTATGGATACTACTTAGATGTATAATAAGCTGGAATATAGGATTCTGATTTAAGTAAGAAAAATGTTAATTTAAAAGAAAATGCTTAGCTTGCCATTTCAGGGTGCGAGTGGATCAGAGCTTCATCTGGTCCAGGACTGCATGACTCCATCAAAGAGCTATTAATGTACGTACCAACAAAGGGGCTGTCTTCAAGGCTATGATTACTTTTGGCCCATATTCTCTATTCTTACTTTGCAAATGAAGTGAGTCTGCTTGTAAAGTAAACACTCATAATGCTGCATGAAAGACTTGGGAAGCAGCAATGCCTGCCTGAAATGCGTACCGATGTAGCTCAGTTTCATATGTAGGTGTCAATGGCTGCTTTATGGGCTGCTTGGGATACATTAGATGTATATTATATCCTCTTTTGTTAAAGTGCCGCTGAGTTGGCCCAGCTGTTTAAAGCTCAGCCCCATGGTCTATGGTGATCATTTTCATCACTGGTTTTGGCAAACTTTCATAACCTGGAGAGGTTCAACTGCAGTAGCTTCAGTAGTGTAAAATTAATTACTTTTGTATATTCCTGTGCTGTAAGTACTGGGTGCAGCTACTGTGCGGTAATATTAGCTTAAACTGAGTACATTATTAGCTTTATCAATGATTCATTACAATCCTAATGCCAACCGAAAGGACACAGAGTACCCATTTACCAGTGTGCCTCTAGCAAATACTGCCACACATACAGGTGCTTTTTTTGGAAGTACCTTTATAAAGAAATATGAAGTAGTAGAAGTTTCCTGAGTTAAGTACATGTTTTTTAAGTAGCTTATATCAGAAATAGGACAAAACTCCCTGTGTTTAACTTCAGACTTAAGGCAAGGTGCTCAAAATGGGACTCTGAGCCATCAGGATTAATGCGAAATCTGTGTGACAGCAGACAACTGCAGACTGAGAGCCAGACCATTTGTAACACTGATTGACAATTGTGCTCATGTAAGTCTGGAGCAACTGAATGCAGCTGTGAAATAAGGTTGAATGAAAAAGAGATTTGCAAGGACTTGCAGAAGCGTTTTGCGTGTGAGTGACTGCCTCCTCTCAGCCCTCCCTTCCTTGCCTTTCCCCCATGTTTTGGAGAGCACTGTCTCCTAGATTCATAGGTCCATTAGTTTCCTCCTCTGAAAAATCATTCCTCCTTCAGTCATACCTGCATAGCAGGCCTGGAAGGAAGGGTGGGCACTTTGAGTGCTATTGGTATGTAGAAAAGTGCTAACTGATAACAAAATAAAGACAACAGGGTATTTTTTCTCTTCCCTTTTGGGTCAGAATGGGAAGGGGTATTTCAAAGAGCAGAGTTTAGCTGGTAGAGATGCAATACACAATTTCAAGGCTTCCCAGTCTTTTTGAAAGCTGAGACGTTGGCCTGAGATATGCACGCTTGTCAACAACTGTATATTCACCCCTGTGGGCTTGAATGAGGTCCCACTACACACCCCAGTTTGTCACTGGTATAACCACTGATTTCAGTTAAATTAGTCTTTATTTACGCTAGTGAGTATGAAGAAAGGCAGGTTTGCTAAGTACAGCAGATCACACAAAACCAGTCTTTTTCTTCAAGGGAGGCATTAGTCACCACTGCAGGCACTTTGATTTGTTAATCTGTACACAGCAAAAGAAGGCTTTTGAGAAAGCAAAAGAGTGTTTGTGTGGGTTTCCTGGTACGTTCAGTGCTCTTGTAAACCCTCGTGTTTCATTTGGTAAGGTTGGTTAAAATAGATAATTGTTCACTTCAAAAACAAATCAACTAAACTCCAGGAACAAACTACACTGGAGGTTAGAAGCAAGGGCTGCTGTGTGTGAGACTGACATGGAAATACATGTCCTAAGAATAGCCCACAGGTGTTTACAGGACATCTCTATTAGGACCTGAAGGATGGGAGTAGTGCATATGTCTCAATATGCACATATGATAAATATTACTCACAGGTAACCATTTGAATGTGCCTCACAGAGCTCACAGTCCTTCCAAGAAAATAAATAGTTATTAATGATAAAAATTACATTACTGGGGTCTTTGGAGCCCTTCTGGGGTCCTCTGATCCAGAATGAGGAGGTTCAGTAAGCCATGAGTGAGAAAATTGCACTTCCTGTGATTATGTTTCATTTCACTCTAGATGAATCTGTATTTCCTCTGGAAAACATTTAGGGTTTATTGACTCAAAAATAACTGAAAACTACTGAGTACCAATTCTGCCATTTGCAGATGAGAGCAAATGATGAATTAGAAATCTTAATCATGAGAGTTCTATATTTAGCCTGAATGAACAGAATCACAGAGTAGTTGAGGTTGGAAGGGACTTCTAAAGGTTATCTGGTCCAACCTGCTCAAGCAGGGACGTTTACAGCCAGCTGTCCAGGACTGTGTCCAGGCAGGTTTTGAATATCTCCAAGGATGGAGACTCTACAAATTCCCCGGGCAGCCTGCACCAGTGCTTGCTCACCCTCACAGTGGAAAAGTGTTTCTTTATGTTAAAACTCATACATTAAGTTTGAGTTTTCATGGGACACACATATAAATCGCTTTGGAAACTAAAAAATCAGGGTTTGCTCTCTCTCCTTCAAAACTGAGTAATCAAAATGAATGATTTCTACAAAAAGACAAGTAAGTAGAAGAAATTTAAAAATAATTTCCCATTGAAATGCTTCTTCAAAACATTTTCAGCCAAACCTAATTATAAATGTAATTTCCTAGAAGCTTTCAGAAAATTTGCCCATTCCTTTCACATACATTTTTTGCAGTATCACCGCACTTGACCTTATGCATGGAACATCTCCCTGTAAATCTGGAAGGCTGTGTCTTTGATGCGCCTCTTGCAGCTCGCTGATGCTATGATGCCAGCAGGAAAACCAGCCACTGTATGTTAGCAAGGCTACGAGGCAGCTGGGGAAAGGCAGTGCTTCCGTAAATACTCAAGACATATACACGTATAATTATATATATTCTGCAGATACCCATGCATATACATATCTAAATGAGCACATATGTAACATATATGTATATATACATGCATTTTTGTTTATGGGCATGTGCATATGTATATATACACACACATGACAACATGTATTTAAGCTTATTTTATTTCCCCTACATCCTCTTCCTTCTATACTAGTCTCTTCAGATTGTAAACTTGATGGATCAGATGCTGTGCCTGTACTGGTATATCTTATATCACCCTTATCTTATAAGGGGGAAATTAGGGTATTCCTGTAATATAAATACTCATTTATAACCCAAAATCTCTTTCCAAAGAATACTAAGGTTGCACAGTCAAGCAGCCAGAGATAGGAAAGACCAGGATTAGGGAGCCCTGTGCCACTTCAATTCAGTCTTTTTTGCATACTGCTGATTACCTGATCATATATTCTGCTTTTTCCTTTTTCATTGCCTCATTCAGTGTATGCAATGTGCAGTACTGACTTACTGAGCAATGAGGCAAGATTGGTTTTCCTCGGCTGTTCCACTTGTGAATTTACTGCATGCTGTTCAAACCCTGCTTCTGAGAAGAAATTGTTTTCTCATTTCTTTATTATCATTGCTGCTCATCTCTATCACCTGGGAGTGCGTCATGAGTTTCTGTGTACAACACCCTGTCTTCAATGGGAGTGATGTCCATCGCTGATGGCAAACTGAGCTAGCTTAAGGTAAGGTAGATTTGATTTGGTAAAACTGAGATAGATTAAGGTGAGAAATTAAAAAACTTGGGGGACACAGTTCAAGATATGCCTAATTTTTCACACTATCTGTCACCAAATAATACTTATAATTTCAAAGCTCAGCTCCCAAAAACTTCAGTTTGGTGCTCATCCCTTCTGAAAAATGAGCCCAAGGAGCATCAAGACAGACCTTTAACTCCAGATCACAGGCCCAAGCTGCAGAACCATGGGAACCCAGGCATGTGCCTCACAGTTATATTCAAGACACCCAGAAAGTAGAAGAGTACTCTTCAAGCTCTTCCCATCCTGTGGTGAGAATCCTTGATTCTGTGCTGCATCGGGTCAGCGCACGTCACAGGATCCACAAATGGAGCTTTGGAATGAATTAAATATGAAAATGAATAATGAACCTGTGCAGTGCTCCTGGGGAGACATAGTTTGAGACCACATTTGATTTCATGCTCCTCTTCAATATTACATTGTTGTTGCATTACAGAATGCTACAGTGAAAATGCTGGTCTACATCTCGGGAGTGGAGGCAGAGGTTTTAGCAGCCAGTCAGGGAGGATCAGAGCCACCAGCCCTTGGGAAGGTAGCAGGGACACTGTGAGTGGTGGAACGGGTAAGCTGCCTGGATACTTCATGAAAGTCATCCCCTTGACACCGTTCCTGGTGTTCAGGTCAGACTTGTCGTGACTAGGTTTTAAAGTCAATCTTGGGCATATTTCTGTGGGGCTGCCATTTCCCATAAAGATTCTCTAGATTTTCACAGGCTCTGACATACTCACATCTGTTTGCACTCACTTTGGGCTCAGAAGCATTTCTCCAGAGCAGGAGCAAGTCGGGTGAATTTCTCTGTAAGAAGAGGTGGATTTCTTGAGCACAAGTTGTTAGCACTTTAGAAAAAGTGTGGTTTGTAAGAAATTTGTCTCCTTTCAAGCCTTTGGGCTGATTTTATTTTCACAGGCTCTTTGGCTCTGCTGCCTGCTCCCTGTGAGCTGTTTCTGGCTCAGCTGGTACAGCCACCCTTCATATGTGACTGCAAGAGCCTCTGCAGCTCTTGCGACCTTTGCATTCATGCCTATGCACAGGGAGGTCCCCAAGCTGCTGCATGCTGCTTCAGATCCAGCCTTTAAGGACTACACGAGGTGCAGCACCAACTGAAGAACATCACCAGGGCTGGTTTTGGACGCTACCCACAACCACCCCATAAGTTTTTCCTTCTTGTAATTCATAGAAGAGATATGAGCTGTGTCTGGATGGTGCCCCATGCCTGCACCTTTCTGGTACCAATCAGTCCCATATGACAGTACAAGCAGGGAGAGGAAGTAGATAGGCTTCCATGTCACAGGTCTTGCTTTCTTCTCACCTCTTTTGGATCACCTGTTAGCTGTGGAGCTGACACTGCAGCCAAATCCTCAGCAGGTAACAGGGAAGGTAGAAGTCTGAAGTGCAGAAGATTGCTGGGGAAGGAGCATACCAGGTGACAGTGTGAGCGGCCAGAGATGTGAGGAACAGAGAGGCTCAGGTGTGTGGCAGAGAGATGAGGGAGAACAGAGTCCTTGGCATGGGGCAGGCTGTGAAGGATGTGAAGGGAGTCCACTGTAGGAAACTGGCAATTGAGGATTTCAAGAGGGATCAGGGGGGATCACAGGCCTGCCTGCAGAAGCAACAAGGGGTACAACCTTACGTAGCTACGGTTTAAGGCTAGGGAACGAGACTGCCAGGGAATTTGGAGACTTTTCAGGGACAAGTGAGAACCTCAGGGGCTCTAACAAGTGGATGTATGCTGAAAATCCAGCTCCCGCACACACAGAGGGGCTGAGCAGCCTAGCCACTGTCTGATGTGGAGTGTCACAGGGCTGGGGTGCAAGGAGAAGGTCCTGTCTGAAAATTCACACTGGGAATTAAGACACAAAGCTTGGGGCAGTGAGGGGCTCAGCTTCATGAACCCAGGAGCTTCTTCAATGCCTTTTTCTCTAGCTCAGGCATATATATTGCTGTCTGACACCTCATACGAGTGCATTAGGTTCATGCAGCAAACACAGGGTCTCTGCCAAGCCCAGAAGCAGGACGGAGCTCTACATATGCCCTTTCTGTGTCTTTTGCTAAAGCAGAGGTGTAGAAGGAGGTACATGGTTTTCCTGTATACTTCACCTTTCTGATGCCAGTACATTGGATCAGGGTCTGCACTGGAGCTAGTTCTCCTACTGACCATCAACAAAACTCCTGTTGGCTTTAGGAAGAGCATGAGTGGTCTGAGGAATCTGAAATTCTGATTTGAGGTAAGAGGGACTTATGTACCACTAAATGTGAAAATTAAAATATAATCAAGAGAACACTAGGAGGGAAGCAGCTGCCTTGGAACTGGGCTTTTTTCTATGCTTACGTAAAGGCAGGGCCCTTCATTTTGTTTGTCAATGGATAAGAGAAAATAACCCTTCATAATGGAGTTACCTGACTCCATAACCACTGCAGTAATCTTTGCTTCTTTTTCCTACCGTGTCTGGGAGGAACTGAAAATGTTTCCTGGGCTTTGGGAACAAGCCAGGAGCATGGCATTTAGGCACCTGCTTCTCCAGTTTGTGTGTGTTATAAATCAGTAGTGTGGACCACTGTGAATTAATTGCTCTTCCCTTTTATGTACTTTAGCTGCCTACAGCTGCTCAAGACACTTTTAAATATCCCAACAACTCCATTGTTGTTTGCAGACACTTTCTAAATTCTTTGCTTGGTATTTGGTTGTCTTGACAGCATCGAATGCCCTGTTCCACTTGGAGCCAGCCAGAGGCTTTGGTTAAGGGCCTGTACAGGTGTTGCGGAAATAATCCAGGGCAATTGGAGTAGCATCTAAGAGCCATACTGTTTATTCTTCTGTACACATGGGCTGCTTATCACTGCCACCTGGAAAATTACACACATGCAATTGCCTCAGAGTGGATGGGCTTTGTGACATTGCAAGAGAAATGTTCTTTTCACCTTATTCACTGGCAGTAAATCTCCAGTAGGTAAAAGGATGCTTGGTTTAGAGTAGGAAGGCAGAAGGACGAGAGAGCGTTTTAAATTAAAAAGGAAGCTTTGTTGGCATAAAAGATTAACCCAAATTTCTGCTGTTTGTGGCCAGAAACCTGGTCTCTTGCCATGACCCCAGCTCTCATCATCAGCGTATGCTTGTCTGGAGTTTTGTTGTGTGTAGGTTACAGTTGTGTGTGTTTGTGCCAGGGCTGTGTGTCAGTACAACTCGGTATATTGACAGCTTACACAGAAACACCCTCTCATGGGTGTAAAGCACTTGCTTTCTCTGCTACTTATTCCTCAGCCCAGCCAAGGTGGTAGCCCTGGGACACAGAAGAAGAGGAGGGAGTTGGTGCAGCTGGGGAAGGAAAGGCAGAGCATGCCGAGTGAGTGCCCAGGGCAGGGCGTACCTGTGGACGGCCACAGTACCCAAAGGGCCCAAGGGTGTCCCAGGCTGAGCTGCCAGGTCTGCCCTCTCCAGCTCTTTCATAATAATGAACTGGAACCCGAGGTAATAAATGAGGCTGAGGCTGGGGTTGAGTGGCCTGTTCTGTGCCTGAAGCACTGTGTGGGGCCACCGTCTCAGAAGCAGCGTAAGCAAGAAATCATGAGTCAGGAAAGCAAGAGCTCTTCCTTGTGCCTTGCCTTCTTCTGAGGTACAGGTGATGTGCTCTTCACTCCTACTACACACGCAAAGAGTGAGTAATGTGCTCTTCACCTCTTGGTTCTGCTGAGAGGTGCTTTGGGATGGCTGAAATGGCATTGTAAAACCTGTCCTAACTTTCACCTACTCTTTGATAGGGCAGCATATTACTCTCTGCACAGCCATTCCCTTCCTCCTCCACCTCAGCCTTCAGTCATTTCTTGTGCAAACACGTGTATGGTTGGAAACAGCTGTAATGTGAGTGGCAGGAGCTGTAGGTCCATGGGAAACCAGTTTCTCATTGTTTGATCAATGAGAAGCTGAACATGAGCTGGCAGTGTGCCCTCGCAGCCCAGAAAGCCAACCGTATCCTGGGCTGCATCAAAAGGAGCGTGACCAGCAGGTCGAAGGAGGTGATCCTGCCCCTCTGCTCTGCTCTTGTGAGACCTCACTTGGAGTATTGTGTGCAGTTCTGGGGTCCTCAACACAAAGAGGACATGGAACTGTTGGAACAAGTGCAGAGGAGGGCCAAGAGGATGATGAGGGGACTGGAGCACCTCCTGTATGAAGGTAGGCTGAGAAAGTTGGGGCTGTTCAGCCTGGAGAAGAGAAGGCTGCGTGCAGATGTCACAGCAGCCTTCCAATATCTGAAGGGGGCCTACAAGGATACTGGAGAGGGACTATTATCAGGGACTGTAGTGATAGGACAAGGGGTAATGGGTTTAAACTTAAACAGGGGAAGTTCAGGTTAGCTATAAGGAAGAAGTTCTTTACTGTGCTGTGGCTCTGTGACAGGTTGCCCAAAGAAGTGGTAAATGCTCCATCGCTGGCAGTGTTCAAGGCTGGGTTGGACAGAGCCTTGGGTGACATGGTTTAGTGTGAGGTGCCTATGGCAGGGGACTCAGAACTAGGTGATCTTGAGGTCCTTTCCAACCCAAACCATTCTATGAGTCTATGATTCCTGGGTGACCTGGAGCATGTGTGCCACAGCAGCTGATGCTAATAAGGAACAGGAAACCTGTGGCTCTTTTATTTATCCTTGTAATCCTGCAAATGGTGTGTGTGTGGGTTTCCTCTTCCTGCTGTCTCCCTGATCTGCTGCATAACCACAGTGTTACAGAGCTAAACTGTTTAAGGACACATACCACCATCACTCAGAGATGGTTCAGCTATATACTTATCCAGGCTGAAAATCAGTATACCAGGGAATGCAATGCAACACATGAATGCAATAAAATCACAAGTGTCTCTGGTAGTTATCCCAAAACCATCCAGATGTAATAAGACGGTGACTTTCCCCCAGATGTTTCAAGCCCTCCCATAATGACTGGTGTGCTCATAGTAAAGTTTTCTGCGGCAGCACCCAGATTTGACTTTTCCTGTGCAGTGTAAACCTCTTTACTCTGTTTTGGCTCTGCTTCCTCCTTTAACGTATTCTTCATTGTACAACTGGCTTAGCATGTCCCCTATGATCAATCACATTGCTATTATCTTCCTTGTTAATCACATCTGACATTCAATTGGCATGTTTTGACAACCTTATCAGTAAGATTTGTGTCCTCATTTGAACTCAGCCTGTCAGGGATGGGAGGACAAGGGAGTCCTTGAACAAGCCTCAGCCGTAATGGTAAATACTGAACAGAAGAGACATCTTTCTTTGTGATGTCTTGCCATGCTCTGTAAGAAATAATGGGTCAGCCTATTGCTAGCCTGAGTGCCTGCACTAAATGCCTCAGGACCCCTTGCCTTCACTGGGTTCAGCGGGCACAGCCAAAATACACAGAGTACTACACCATGTAGTACCTAATCATCTGGTTTAGTGCAAGGAATCCCATCCCTGTTCTTTCCCAGCTCTCTCTCCATACTGCAGGTATGGTTGAGTCAGAGCCTGCCATCACTTTATGAACACCAGAGCATGAACTCCTCTGAAGCTGCCCTGCCATTGCTTCTGTCAGGTCTCACCAGTAAACATGGAAGAGTGGTCTGGTACCTTGGCTTTCTAAAGGGATTTACAACAACACTGGATTTATGCTGGGAGAAAGCAGGACACTGTCTCAAAGTCTTTAGCCACCATTTTGATTCCAGAAAAATTACTGATCAAGGCTTTCAGGATTTAGCCGATGAATTGCGATTCTCATAGCACACACAGATCCTGAGTTAATTTGAACTAAAATCATGTCAGGGAGGTCTCCTCCTGCTTCTGCTCCTGGTGGGGCAATAGTCTTAATGTCTGTAGCTCTCACATTAATTGCAAGTTGCTGCACAGGAAGCAATTACAGACAAGGCCTGAGCTGCTAGGCCTCATGGCTGCCTTCCTGGGTGTCGTTAAGCATCTGGGAACAATTGGATGGATGGAATGTGCTAACGAACATATTCCCTCCACCTGTCTTGTCCTACTGCTTTCATCAGTCATGTGCAGGAGCCAGGGCAAACCAGGCCAGTCAGGTAAAGGTCTCAGTGGGGGATTGTCTTCAAGCAGCAAATGCTGAGGTGTGTGTGTACTTCAGCCCTGCACAGAGCAACCTGCGGAGGGAGGTCTGGCAAATAAGGACTTTTCCTATAGCTGTCCTGTGAAAGGCTGCCTTGCAAAAGAAGCTCCTGGGAAGAGGAGGCTACGTCTCCTTACATTTTCCTAAATCACCAGATGACACTAGAGAATATGCAAGATCAGGTAAAATAGTCTGGGTGTCCTGCGAGAGAGAAGCCAGCTGAACTAGCTGTAATGTGGTGTAGACTGCAAACGCAGACCATGCACACAAGCTTGGTTTTGGTCTGGGGCACGTTGTACCCTCTTTTCTCAAGCCCACTGCCAATGTGCCAGGCTGTCAGTGAGGGTTACACAAATCTCACATGGGGTGTCTGTACCAAGCAGGTTATCCCTTACCCAGTAATAAGCTGTCCTGAAAGAGGTTCCCATTATTTTTTCCCTCCCTCTGATGACACATTTTCTACACCACAAAGCTGCTTTGATCTGGGCAGCTCAAGAGTCATGCTGTGCTGTGGGTTTTCCCTTTAAAACCCTTGGCAATTTTTCACACTGGCAGCTATGCTTCCACTGTGGGCCACTGCTCAGAGGCCCTCCAAACCTCTGAGCAGGGGGCTGGGTGCTTTCATATAGTTCTGGACCTTTTTTCTTCCCATGGCCTTCATCTGCTTGTCGTTGAGTCTTGGCTGCCTTAAATAGCTGCAACTAGTAGCATACTTGAGTCCAAACCTTCCATGTATACAGGAACTTAACCTGATACAAGCCTCGCACTGCTGACTCCTTCCTTGCGTTCCTCCTCTGCAGCCAGGTCAGCACACAGAGCTTTTGCAATGTGACACTCCTGTTTCATGAACCACATGGATTAGGTGCAATTGGACAGACTTATCCATGTTTCTTTGAAAAGCTGCCCCTGACTTAGGGTTCAGGGCAGGAGAAGGGCTAGTTTGATCTTGTGTGGTGCTACCATGTATGTCAGAGAAATAATACTTGGAGATCTGCTCATTCAAATGGAGAACTTGGCTTTATCCAACCTGGGTTTAGTCATGTTGCTGACTGAAGGGCTGCTGCTTTGGGTTTTGATTCCAGTTTCTGGAGTAGATGGTGTACACAAAGCAGTGTGCTAGCTTTATGCCTGTTTCTGCCTGTAGCTGGATGTGGTCCTGGAATATCCATTTGTAATAACCAGGAGGCACCAGCAGAGCCAAACCATTCTGCCTGGCAGCCTATCTGGGAAGACTGTCCCTGCTGTCTAGCAAGGATTTTGGAGCTACTGTTTAAAGGTATTCTGCCACCAGGACAGCATTGCAGAAGCCAACACGGGTTTCAGGCACAGAAAATGCAGCTTTTCATGGTTTTATTCTTGGCCTCACTGGAAAAAAGGGAAAGTTTTCAGCTGCCACATGGTCTGCAGATGTGTAATTGGTGGTGTCCATCCATTTCTCCAAGGGCACTCATCCATGCAAAAGCTGCCAGCAGCCACCTCCACAACTATGCTACATGACAGCAGTCCTGGCTCCTGATGGCAGGAGGCTGCCTGAGCACCCAGGGTATGGTATGCCTCATTGCCTCTTTTAGAGGGCCCTCTGTGCCAACTGGAGGTCTCTGAGCCAGGCAGCAGCTCCCTGCCTGGGCCCGTGGCCTGCCCCCTTACCTTTATCATTGGCCATGAAGTGTCAATCAATAGACTCTACTAACAAGGGCTTCAGCTCACTCTAAGAGCATGCAGTCACTTCATGCAATGCTAATCCTGCAGGACTTCCCAGCTGTGCCCCTCCTCTCTTCACTTACCCTGCTGCAGCAGTGTATAGAGGCAAAGTGAACAAGATTCCTGTCTTTCTCTCATCATCCATTCAGTCCTGCTCACACTCCCAAAAGTGCCTCCTCTTCCCTTTTGTCTGATTTATAAAGGGTTCCAGTTTCTCCAAGCTCAGCTGATTCCCACGTGCTCCTCCCCTGCCTTTCTGGGCCATGCTCAGCAACAAGTGTGAGCTATGCAAAACGCTGGTCTCCCATCAGGTGTAACAGATATTACCATCACTTCTGCCCAGCTCCACTGTTAGTGATAAGGACGCAAACAAGGCATGAGCTGATGCTAGATGAGGATCAAGTATGTGCAGCTGTGAGTTATTATGTGGTACTGTGCTTTAAGGTTGATGAAAAGAGCCACTTTACAGCTACTTAAGAATTTTGTATTCTCTTACCAGGAGCTTTCATCTGAATGTGCTCACAAGATAACATCTTAATTAGTCACATTCCTTCATTTCAGTTTTTGCTTGGCTCTTGGTTAAACAGCTGAGGTCACCCTGGATCAGGGTCACAGCAAAGCGAGTGGGAGGTGGGTGATAATGGCTGTGGAGACTTTTTCACTGCAGAAGGACAAGCAGAAAGGTGAAAGGGGAGGATTGTTTCAAGCTCCTTGTCTCTCCCCTCACTCTGAAGTGCCCTGAATAATACAGCCTAAACCATCCCTATCTGGAGGCCTACGGATACCTCCCATCTTTGACTGCAGGATGGAGAAAGTTCACTCTGGGTAGGATGTTAGCACTGGGGAAACGAAGCAACCATTTATCTCTCCAGAACATTTTGACTGCGCCTCCTGCTCAAGTTTTCATCTTCTGTGAAATGACGGGCAAATCAGACACAACACAAAGCAAATCGTCTCCAAAGCTATCAAAATTGTCACTTTTGGGCATTTTTTTGTTCAGCTATTACAAGTATGCTTTTCTAAATCTTTCCCTGTCTTTGTTGATGTCGCTTGCTCGCTGAGACACATCAAAAAGCTTGCAATGCTCCTTTTTTCTCCTGTGCCTCTTGCTGCCACATGCTGATGTTTCCAGCACACTTGACATGGTTTAGTGTGAGGTGTCCCTGCCCATGGCAGGGGGATTGGAACTAGATGATCTTAAGGTCCTTTCCAGCCCTAACTATTCTATGATTCTATGACACACACGAGTCAAATGATTTCTCTCCTGCTTCTGAGTTTGTGCATCATGAACCAACTTACACATGTGAGCATTCTTTCCACAGCCCAGGGCAGGCACAGGCAGACAGCATGACAAGGCAGCATGGCCAGAAAAGAATGAGCTTAGGTCAGGAAGGCTTTGTTTTGCTAATCATCTCACCAGGAACAACTCAACCCCAGCACAGGCTTGTGCTTGGAGGGGCACGTCATGAGATTTCCACCCTCCCCAGATGGGAAACTGCAGGCAGCCAGAGTGAATGTCAGAGGGTCAAAGAGAGTGGAGATGCCATGTTCCCAGGATGTTTTAATATTATAAAGAATGTTTTAGGGTTATACATAAAGTGTTCTGGGAGCAGAGGAGGCTGAAAGACCTGTCCTTCTAGATGGTCCCCATTCTGCCCAGAACAGGGATGGTGTATGTGGGACAAAGTGGGGTCCTTGCTTCAGAATGCTTCTTACGTGGGAGCAGAGGGCAAGGTTGGGACTGGCCAGGGGCAAGGACCTAGGCCTTAAACTGTGGGGAGAAGCTTGTGCATGGCACTTCATTCATGGCCTATCATAGTGTGCTGAGGTCTTGGTGAAGACATAGTGTGCGGTGATGTGGGGAAAGACTACTGCAATGCACAACATTAAGCTGAGGAGGTTCAGCATTCACTTGAGCTTCTTGGGTTATGTCACTTTGCAGTTTCTAACAATTTTTCATCTCATCTTGTACATGGCATTCTGTCCCCAGCTAAGCTGTTGCTTTGCTCCTAGTGATAGCTCCAGCATGTTGTTCTCTCAAGAACTGTAACTAAATCAAGTGTCTTAAATTAACCTTTTTTTAGGTGGATGGAGTCATTGGTGCCCATGTTATGCTGTTCTTCGCTAGAGTACCAAGTACAGGCTAACACAAGGCACCAACTTGGGTCACAGGAAACACAGTGTCCGTGATGGAGGGCAGATGGGCAGCATCCCACCAGTGTTTTTCCCCCAGGACATGAGCACCACCATTTGCCAGTGTGAGAGCAGGAGTTGGCAGAGGGACCTGTGTGTCTCTAGTGATGACTCGGCAAGGGAATGTGCGTTTTCTTTAGCTTTGTCAGGGGGAGAGGCTTCTGGCCTGGCCATCTGCATCCAGGCTGCCTCTCAGCACCGTGGAGGGCACTGCCTGGCAAAAATCAACACCAATAAAAGAAAAAACAGTTGGAAAGGTTGTGACTTGTCAGTGCCCAAAGCCTCAGCAGGAGCAGAGGACACCAGCAAGCAGTGCTCTGGCAGTGACTCCAGAGATGAAATGAGAAGCCATTAGAGGAGCCTGGAAATTCCCATCTCTGTGACTCAGAGCTGAGCACATGAGAGCAGGAGAGAGATTTCAGAATGACCTGAGAACTGCAGGGAGTGCTGCTGGTGCTGGCCATTTGTTTGGCTCATCTTCCTCTGTAACACCCTGTTACACCATCTCAGAGGCGAGAGGCCTGGATCCTATTTATCTGTGGTCATTAGAAATTCGTTTTCAACTTTGCTGAGAAAAAACGGTCCATCCAGCACCCTCCAGTTATGTTTCATTTAGTGGCATACTTTTGGCTGAAGGATTTTCAGCGGGGTTTAAAACTGTTACACATCCAGCACTTCCATAGCTTCCTGGGTGATGCGCACCAGATTATTGCATTGGGAATATCTGGAAATCCTGCTGGGATCCTTCCTAGGTTTCCTCTGCTCCGTGGTGCTGCAGTAAGCATTCCCAGCTGCACCCACAGACACGGTCACATCCCTCTCCCATTTGCTGACATATGGAATGAATAGCTAGCAGCTTTATTGACATTTCTGTACAGGGCGCAACTGTCATAACAAAAAGATACCAGCCATCCAATTTAGCTGCAAATTTACCTCTGTCACACAGCCTGCAATTCTGAAACACACTGCCATAACAAATACCAGTTTTTTCCAGTATGGATACTGAGACGTTCAAGTATTCCCACACACTGTCATCCTTTCTGAATATTTCTTTTCTTTTGAGTCTGAAGCAATACAGCAAATCAGTGGTAAAGCACTTGGATGACTTCTACATCAACGCTCACAGAAACAGTGTCAGAACTCAGGAAGAAGGGAGGAGAGCTCGAAAAGAAGAGGCTTTTAATTTCATTTAATGATGTCTACTAACATTTGCAATGTCAGAAGATGAAGCAACATCATCTGTATCTGGAGAAAAGGAAATAGTTGTAGTTCCATTTTCAAACCCTAAAACTTATGAAGTGACAAATGGTGTTTATCCTATCTGAAAAAATGTTATTCCTAATTGTAATACTGTCACCACTGCCAGCTCTCACAGCTTCAGTGAGCCAGTGTGTGGCTCATGACAAATGGTGTCTTTTCAAGCACTGTTTTGGATATATAGGAATCTCAACAATGCTTGTTTCTTAAGCTTGAAAGTATATTCCAGAGCAGAACCTGAAGGCTGAAAAAGTGGAAGGCAGAGAATTCACTATATCTTGACTTTTTAAAATCTCATCATTTTTAAGAAAGTGTGATCATTTGCTTATTTTTTTGTTTTCCAAGATAATAACACCAGAGGACAGGAATGCACAATATACCCGTGTGCACATACATACATGTCACTTCGTTTGCTGCTGCCATGTCTCTCTGCAGAGAATATCCTTTGGGTTTGCATTCATCATGTTTCTACATGCAAGCCTTGTAGTTTTACATACCTATTGGACCTTTACATGTATAGAAGGTGCAAGAATATGTAATTATACTTCTGTTTGTTCACCTGGGTACATTTCCTCAGCTAGTCTGGGAAGATGCATGCCATAATACCTTGAGGAGTACTTATACCATAGGATCATGAGGATAAACTTTCAGGGAGACATCTAATAATGTGGTTTAAAACCCCAAAAAGAACCTGAAAAAAACCCCAACCCTGCTCATCAGACACTAGATTTTCACATGGAGTTACAGAGAAACTAGAAATGAAGGAGCTTCCAGGAGCTGTTTTTCTGCTGCTGAAGATTGGTGGGAACATGCAGGCAAGTCAGATGCTTAGATCAAGGCAGTTGGTGCACATATTTTAGCATATATCTTTTTATTGGACATCAGAGAGCATTAAAAAGCGGAACTGCCCATCTCATAGTTTCCTGGAAGTGCTGGCCACTCATTCATGTACACAGCAGCAATGCTTCTTAGGTATTGAGCCACCACTGACTGTCACTGTGCAGAGAGACAGCTGTCGTAGGATGCAGGAATGCCTGGCTGTGGGGTTTTGACTTGAAATAGACCTTCGTCCAGTCTGAACAAACATTTTCATGCTTAGCCACAGAAAGAAGTTGCCAAGACAATGGTTTCACATGCTGAAGTTAGAATATTTCTCGTAAATATTAGCCCAACTTTGCTCCTTTGAATGTGGAGGAGCCTCGGCACAGGAGAACACAGAGTTTATGATCACACAGGCACTCTTCTTGTGACAAACAGGAAGAGCAGCAAACCCAGGAAGATAAAGCCAGGCAGAGAGGAGGGGAGCTATGGGAGCCAGGGGAGCAGGACAGAGGACAGGCTCTGTTTCAGTCACCTCAGCCCCTGCTAGCTGCTCCTTCAGAGAAGGGACAGGTATCCGCAGGCGCTGAGGTGTGCCTGTGGACACTTTTGTGGGAGTATAACCTGTGGGATGCTTTTGACAAGTTGGCTGGATTTTGCCCTTTGTTTTCTCCCTGCCAGGCTGGGAGCCCATTCTGCCACTGTGCTGAGTGCCTTCAGCTCTTTCTGCCACTGGCTGTAAGCTGAGGGTGTCCCATCATTGGTGGGAGGTCTGGCAGTGCATCCTTGGCCTGAAAAAAATACCTCCATTACTATGGCTCCAAGCTGAGGCTTTAGATGATCCACCTCTTGGCAGGTTGCTGATGAGATGGTGCTCATTTCCATCTATGAAAAGCTTTGAGATCCTTGCTTGGACCATGATGTGGAAGCATAGCATCTTGTAGATAACAGTGCCGTGAATGGAAAATTCAGCAAGAGCCTGGCCAGAGGCAGCTTTTGGAGTCACTTGGGAGGAGTACCTCAAACATGCTGTCTGGCACCCAGCAGCAGGGAGCATGAGAGCAAGAACTTGGCTGCTCAGCCCCGTGCACTGGTACACTGCTAGGGCAGGCATTCATTTGGGCTATCTCTCACCTTTTGGGGTCAAAAGGAGATAAATTATCAAGCCAACAGATGATTTAAACTGCCTGATCTCACCCAGCTCATTCTGACGGAAGGACATTTGGGAGCAGCCTCAACATGTTGAAGGGACAGCAGTCTCCATCAGAGATGAGCGGTTTGTTTCTATTGGGTTTGAACTATTTAGTTTGAAGATGGCAGGGTAAAGCATGTCCTTCTAGAAACAGCCACAGGATATGTAGATGTTGGGGCAACTAGTTTCCTCCTGGGATTTCAAGCAAAGGCTTGTTGGTGGCTGTATTTACCAGGCAGCTGTCTCCTGTGAATTAGACAACATCAGTTTTACAAACAGTCAAAATGCAAGGGTGCTTGGACACTGCTGATGCGTGGGATTCAGACCAACACCCTTCCTGGCACTGTACTTCATGCTCCTAGCAGAGCCCATCCATACCTAGAGCAATTCATAGAAATCCATAGACTCTGTTTGCATTTAGACCAGAATAGAACAGCAGAAGCCCCTGAGAAGTTCATGTCCCCAGAAGAGCTGTGTGCTTTAGTACAAAGCACACCCACCCTTTTCTCTGGCCTCTGTCTTGAGGATGACTCACACAGACTTCTGCTTGCTGTTGCCTTCTGTCATTCCAGTGAGTCTGCTGTGATTCAGCCGTTCTTATTTTGAACTCCCTCAGAGCATTCAGCCTATTCCAGCTTACCAAGGTTGGAAACTAATGAAAACAACATGATACAATTTCCAGAGATGCTTGGTACCCTTGGTGCTCAGCCACCTGAATCGTCAGGCAGCTTCCCTGCAGGAGCGTGATTGACTCCCACACTCGGTGGAACAGCAGACATGGGAATGTTTGCCACCATCTTCAGTGAATAGTACATGTTCCAACCAAGTGCTTTTTGCCATGTTATGAAGAAAATAAGACATGCTATATGCACAGAAGTATTTGGCAATATTGTTTTAATGGGCCAGATGGTGTAGGGCTGTCACTGGTGCAACTGGTGGCCTTGAGAGTCATGGCTTTCCATTAAAAAGCAGATGTCCTGTCTGAAACAGGAAGATGCAAAATTAAGAAAGATAAAAGGTTCAGCATCTCCAAAGGTGCTCAGTATGTGGAGCAGATGTGGTGGAAGCTCCTCTGAGTAGACCTGGAAAGTTGAGAGATGGTCACATCTAGGAGCTCAAGCGCAAACCTGAGTGGAAAAATATGTATGAAGGAGATCCTGAGAAGAGCAGCTGATAGGGAGAGCCAGGGAAACGTGTCTACAAACCAGCCTGGCATTCTCGCAGTAAACAGCATAAATGGATACTTGAACAAGTTACTTTCAATGGGAAGAGATGAAAGAAAAGAAAAATACAGGTTTTGTTGTTTAGAAAGTTCCGCTGCATTTAGCAAAGGGCTGAAAAAAGTATGGGATGGGGACAGACTTGTTTTGGGGAAGGTTGCCAACTGAGCTGTGATGTTATTGTAAACACCTATTTTGGGGCTTGTGTAAGTATTGGGAGCAGTTTTTAAAGATTCCAGGGAAAAAAAGAAACCAAAGCAACAAGTTCTGGTGAAATCCCTTTTCTGCCTGCTTTTGTGAGCAATAACAACTCAAGTTACAACTGAAGATTATTCATATTTGAGATTCAGCACACTACCTTTTCATTTCCAGTGAGAGAATTTCCAGTGCACATCTGTGAACCATCTAATAAGTCCTACAGCAAAAACAGGAAAGATGAATGATGACATTAACCAGTAAAACAAAACAAGGCAAAAAATCCAAAGACAACCAAAAAATTCCTGTTTGAAAGGAAACTCAAAACAAAGGACTCCCCTTCTGCCCCCCTTTTTTTTATATCCTATAAAGAGCATAAAGGGCACACATATAATTTCTTTTCCTTTGGGACACAACTGCAAACCACATAATGGCAAAAGACACTGAAAGCAAGTTGGCCAGAAGACTGGAGCAAATGCCTTGCTCTGATGGAAATGCCTCAGCACTGATGCTGATCGCAGGACCTCTGCTTCTTCTCAAGTAAAAGCTCTATCACTATTGCACACCCACGGACTGGGTCGGTCCTTGGCTCAAGGGTGACAGAACAAAAACTTGACTTCCTGCAGAACACATGACGTTGCTTAGCCATCTGCAGAGCCTCCTGGGCACAGGGTGTGATGAGATCAGAGGAACAACCCTGGTCCATGTGACAACAAGTTCCTCTGGGGGACTACCAACACCATCAACAAACCCCTTTGGCTTCCTGGAAAGGATTGCTTTTCTTTTTAGCAAGTTGCTCCCTCACTGCCTGATGACCAGATTTCACACCCACCTCTATACTTTGAAAGATAAGAGTACAAAGAAGTCTTGATCACGCCCCAGCCATCTCCTCTCTAATGTGAACAATCCTGGCTTTCCAGTCTTTCCTCTTAAGGAAGCTGATCCCCTTGGCAATTTTGGTAGCCCTTCTATAACCTGCTGTATCCTGCAGATGCAGAGACCAGAACTACACACCCTACCTCAGATGTGGGTGCACCAGGCTGGAGCAGCAAAATGGTGCCCTCCATCTTCTTCTCAGCAGATTCCCTGAGGATGCTCACCATTCTCCTGGCTTTCCAGCTGCCACCGAACACTGAGCCAAGGTTTTCAGAGAACAGTCAATGGTGACTTCAAGAGCTGTTTCTTGAGTAATGGCTGCCAGCTGTGAGTTCAGCACCAGGTGAGCATGATTTAGATTATTCTCCCCAAAACATTGTCTTGCCTTTGTGCGATCTGAAAAGTCAGTGTTGAGCCCTAACCTTTCCTTTCCACTTCCAAATTACAAAAGGACCTTTTTTCCAGTCCATGGTGACTTAGTATCTTCATAGCATCTGTTGAGAAACTGTTAAAGCTGTCTGAAAATACAAATACATCATGTCCAACTTATCTATGTACTTATTATCCCCCCAAGGAGTTCCAGCAGACTGATGAGGCAGGATTGTCCCTTAGAGCAATCATGTTGACTGCTTCCCTTGACATCACCTTTCTCTGTGTGTACAGTGGTCTTATGCCTCTGCTGTCATGGGAGGGATGGAAGTGAGACTCACCAGTCTATTGGTCCCCAAGACCCCCCTAGCTGGGAGCTACACTGGCAACTCTGTCCTCCTCCGGCACAGAGGCCATCTGTAATGACAGTTCATACACCTACAGATTCACATGGGAACTATCATGTAAATGGTGCCTGGTCCTGCTGGTTTACTGACCTCCAGCTCTCTGTTTGGGCTGATATTTCCTGTAAATTCAGTTCATATTGGTCTAGCTCTTCTGATGAATTGCTATCAAGTATATGTTGGGTTTGGGGCTCTCCCAGGGGCTCTTTATGTACCAGGAAAGACTGGTACACAAAACTCACTGAGCATTTCTGCTGATTCCTTGTCTTCCCGAGTGCCCTTTTACATATTTGTCATCAAATTAGTTGGCTTCCTGCCTTTGCTATATAAAGAACTATTTACTATCAGCCTTTGCAAGACTCAACTCACATTCTTTTTTAGCCCTTTTAATTTCTGGTATATGGTTGACTTGCCGTGTTTTACTGGCTTTCCTGTTCTTCTAATTAGGGTAAGCTTCTAATTTCTTAAACATTAACTTATTGCCTGTGATACCATCCTTAATGTTCCTACTGAGCCATGAAGCGGCCTTTTTCGTCCACATTGTTTTCTTTTCAAATTGTGGCACAACTTTTACCTGGGATTTTAATATAAGAATTTTTAACAGCAGCTCAGCTGCCTGTCCTCTTCTTGCTTTTGGACTGCTCTTTTTCAGGTTTTCTTTATTTCTCTCTCTCTTTTTTTTTTCTGTATATTTTATTCAGTCTCATTTTGCAATACTCTTGAAATTAAATATTGGGTCATTCTTTCCCATTGCAACACTGATCTAATTGTACTGTGATTATTATCACAGAACTGCTCTCCCATTAACATCTGAAGGAGGTTCTGTGTGCCATCCCACATCAAATCCAGAATAGCATCTTTTTGTGGGTTCTAGGATAGGTTTTTTAGGAAATGATTGTTTATTCTCTCTCTGCATCTCATGTTGATGAGGCATTGATCCAAATATGGGTAATAGAAATTCCCTCCTCCTATAACCTGTCTTAAACATATAGCTTCTTTAATCCCATTTAGCAGTTCAAAGGATCATAGAATAGGTGAGGTTGAAAGTTATCTCTGGAGACCCATGCATCAGCCTACCCCTGCTCAAAGAAGGGCCAGCCACAGCAGGTTGCTCAGGGCCATGTTCTGTTGGGATTTGAGCATCTCCAAAAATGGGGGCTTCACAACCCCTCTGGCAAACTGAACAGTATTAGACCATCTGAACAGTATGACTTAGTTTTCCTTACTTTTAAATAGAATTTCCTGTATTTCAGTTTGTGTTCATAGTCTCTTGTCCTTTCACTAAGTATCACCGAGAAGAGTCTGGCTCTGTCTTTTCCTTGGCTTTCTCAGAGAGGTAGGAGAAAGGGTTAGTAGCATGCTAATTAAATCATAGAATCATAGAATAGTTTAGATTGGAAGGGACATCTAATTCGCACCCTCCCTGAAGTAAGCAGGGACATCTTAAATTAGATTGGGTTTCTCCAAGCCCTGTCTGACTTGACCTTGAACGTTTCCAAGGATGGGGCATCTACTGCCTCTCTGGGCAACATGTTTCGGTCTTTCACCACCCTCATCATAAAGCATGGCTTCCTTATATCTAGTCTAAATCTCTTTCAGTTTAAAACTACTACTGCTTGTCCTATTGCAACAGGCCTTAGTAAAAAGTCTTTCCCCATCTTTCTTATAAGCCCTCTTTAAGTAATTGCAGTGATGGAGTTCTCAGAGTTCAGCACAGCCTGGTCAGGTTTGTAATTCATGATAGTCCTTTTCCTTGTAAGGATCCATGTAAAGATCCCCTCTGTTTTGTACTCATGGGACTACATTTGGAGCACTGTGTTCAGTTTGGGCCTCCTAACAAAAGAAGGACATTGACAAATTAGAAACAGTCCAGTAGAGGGTCACCACCCAAGGTGGTCATGGTGCTGCAGCACATACTGTGGGAAGAGGGACTGCAAAAACTGGATTTGTTAACCCTGGGGAAGAGAAGGCTGAGGGAGGGTCTTCATGCTGCCTACATCTACTAAATAGGAAGTTACAGCAAAGACTGAGTTACGTGCTTCTTGGACATGCACAGCAAAAGGAGAGTAGATGTGGTTACAACTTGCAAGAGAAATTCCAGCCGGACATACAGAAAACATTTTCACCAGAGTACTTAACCAGTGGAACAGGTTGCCCAGAAAGGTGGTGGGATCTCCATACTTGGAGATACTCTGCATCTGGCTGAACCAGGCCCTGAGAAACATGAAGTCACTTTGAAATTGGTTATACTTTGAGCAGTAATTCTTCCTTCTCCCTTAGCTGTTGGCATTCCTTTCCCTGAAAGCTCACCTATAACTTACGGCAAGATAATTGCCTTCTCTGGGCAGAAGCATTTGTGAATGCCAGGCTTCATTACCAGTCAGTGCAAAGAACACATTTAATGATACAGCTGTCTGGTAATAGAACGAGTCTGGCATCTCACAGTGCCTCAGAACATAAAGCTGAATGCCCTCCAGGGTAGAGAGGGCAAGGCTAAAATGAATAACTCATCCATGCAAGGCAAGATAGAAAAGACTCCAGAACAGACATGGAGACATTGCTCCTTTGCAGGCAAACTTATCCCTGCTTTCCCATCCTTTCATGTAGTCCACCCACCACAGAAAGTTGCTAAATAGGACTTGGAAAGTAGAATGTGCCTTAAATGAATGGGTTTGGGAACATCTGTTTGTGAGTAACTTCTTGTTCTCTACATATGATAATGGTTATGAATTAGTGTGCAGAATACCAAACTTGTTTACAGCTCCTAGGAACTGTATGTTTTGAATCATTAATAAGGAGTGGTTTTAAATGCTGAATTTCTCATCAATATGAGCATTGCTGTTTTCCCCTCCCTAAATAGGTGCAACTCAGTTTGCAAATTAAATATCAGTGAGATTCACTTACTGCCACTATTTCAGCCGCCACAGAGATGAATGCTTTTATTATCACAGTCTGTTCTACTTGGTATGTTGATATTCATGACAGTTACCAAGCAAAAATAGAACCATTTTCACATGGTCTGTAAAAGATAGTCCAGGTTTAATCTGTCAGGGCACCAAAGGAAGTAGGAAATATTTAGTGGGAGGTGGTGGGTCTGTTTGTTTGAAGTATACCTGGGAAACAAGGAACCTAAAATGAAATTATTCCTAGCTCAGAATATATGCATTTACCCTTCTTTCTCCATACAGGAGGGTAGTCCCTTCTAAGGGAGATGGGCTAACCAGAAGATTCAGGAAGAGGACTCTGCGTCAAATGCTCTGCCTCAAAGAGTTTTCTATGATGTAATTCTCACTTTACTCAGCTCAGATGCTTCTTTCTCTCTTTGCTTTTCAATCTATGCTTTAGGCAGCCATTCTGTTGTGGGGCTATCACCTTTAAAAGCAAGAGAAATAAGTTCTTAGTAGAAGTACGTATGTGCAAATCCCAGCTAATCATTACACTGACTTAAGCTCTGGCTAGTGTTAAGCGCAGATTTGTGGAGCTGTGGATCTGCTGAGTTCCCCACACACAGCACATGGTTTTGCTTCTTCCTTCCTGTCACTTTCATCTGATATTGCTTCTGCCTTGATGCTTATTTTCTCTAGGTTGCAATGTGAGCCCCGCGAATGCTGCCACTCCTGTGTGTGACTGGGAGGTCTGCATTCCAGCTCCCCATCTGAAGCCTGTCAGAGCTGGGAGCAAGAATAGTCCGTGACATATTCCAGCAGGAATGCCTTTTTAAAAGAGTTTTTCTGGCAGCCCTCCAAACACAGCAAGTGCAGGATGGGGATCTGGTTTCACCTCTAATGCAAGAAATATTCATGTGAAAAGTTCTCTTCCACAGAAGAGATTGCAACAGCAGTTAAAAGTTATAATTAGTTTCCTGGTGTTATCTCATTTTGATAAGCATACCCATGCGCCGCACCCACATAACCACACTCACACCCTCTCACAGCTCAGTTAACCTGAAGCGAATCAATAGTGTGGTTTTTCTTGTGTCAGAAAAGATACTCAAAATGGCTCGGGGATGGCTGCGCAAGTTTATCAGACAAGTTGAGATGACAAGAAAAAGTACCAAATAATGAGAAAATTCACTTTATGAATATATAGACTATATTTTGGATTTCTTATTACTTACTTAGATTTTATTATTACCTTCCTCAGTGCAGAATTTGAGGGGGGAAGACACTAGCTGTGATGTGCTACAATCTCTGAGGGAGCGAGCCCATGACCACTGCCCACCAGGATGAGCTCTCCCAGACAGCCTTTAAACCAGCTTCCCATGAGAGAATATTTTTGATGTAACAACCAGCCCGCCTCTGCTCACCATTCTTGAGAAAAACCTACCAAAAATAAACCTAGGAAACAATATTCACCTCTGCTAGCCACTGAAAATCAGCAGAGATGTTTACTTCACGTCATCCTGCACTGTTTCACCCACTAATCCCTCTCAGTCCTCAGGTGCTCCCAACCTGTTGCTGGCCCCCCCAAGCATATCACCTTTCCCCTTGCCAACTCCCTCTGTTGTTTGTGGGTGTCATTACCTTTGTCTATTAAAAGTATTTTCCCAACCAGTACCATGAAAACTGCAGCTTCTAGCTCAGACCTGTAAAAAAGATCTTGGTTGTCCAAAGATTTTTGTATAGTTTCTGATGGCATAGGTTGGTCTCATGAAAAATTAAACTTACAGTCCTCTCCTTGTTTGTGTCTTTACACCTTCAGACCTATCACAATGATAAGTAACATTATGGGCTAGACATAGCCACTTCCCAGCATTACAGAAAGGCTTAGGCTTAGGCTTGCTTCTGGAACCAAATCACTCCAACAACAAAGATTTCTCCTCATAACAAAGGCAGAGTGTCTCCTTTGCTGTCTCTGGTGGTTTGTGTGAGTGTAAAAGACATGCAGACTCAGCAGACAAAGAAAAGATAGCAACTAAGTGCAGGCAAACACAGAAGTTTTCCTAGCAGGAAGAATCTCCCCACACTAGCACAAACTTTTGGCTGAAAGGTAATGCCTTTGTTCCCAGCTCCAAGATGCTGTCACTGCTGTTTCATTTCTTCTCCTCTAAAAGAAACAGATTTCTGCACATGCTTTGTAAATGAAAGGGATTGTGTTAAAAAACTTTATTGTTATTTTTTCTTCTTAACAGACACTGCCTGCGGGGTCCCTCCTTTCAGCCAACAGCTTGTCAGAATGCAGCAATAGTATGCTGAAGGAGTTTGACGTGATACCTTCATCCTTATTAGCCATTATTGATCCAAAGGAAGGAGAAGCAAGTTGTACTGGGTGGATGTTGGAGCATCTGAGCAGAGGCTGCCTATATAGAAACTGATCAGGCATTTGAGCTTTGATATCTTTGTAGATAAATCTTCCAAGACACTGTTAAAGGGTCCCTGTAGAGGGTACAGCCTGTGGTGGTTATAAGCCTGAGAGGTCCTCTTAAAAAGGTTAAGTCTACCTCCTCCTCTAGGGGGATTTGCACATTCCAACCCATCTTCCAAAAACAAGACCACATATCAATATGTTATAATCCAGTCATGCATATTTTAAAAAGCTCAGGAAGATTTCCATCCAAAAGCTCAAGAAGAATAGTTCATTCAGCTGCGCCTCAAATTGTTGTATAATATGTATATTATATAAAATATACTAGAACATGATGGGCTTGTTTTGCAAATAAGAAATTCTGAGTTCAAGAGTTAAACACCTTGAAACAGTTTAAACACCATCTCCTCCAATGCAGGACACTGGGTAATTCAGAAATGCAATTAAGAAACTCAAATATCTTAAACTCTGCCTTGCTTCTCACTGTATCATGTCTGTTTTTGTCTGGCGAAGACTCCCGGCTTACAGAGATGTGAGATGAGGCCACAGGAGAGAATAACGGTATGTAACATCAGCCCCTGATGATGCCTACCACACTGGCACAGTTGTATAAATTTAAGGTGCCATGGCAGTTAGGTTCCTGACCTTGTCCCCTGGCTCCAGGCTGTAAGAAACTTCTGTTATTTGGCTGTAATTATGGGACTTCTTATGTCTGTTGCCACAGGCTTATCAGAAATACATCTTTTCACCATGAGCTAGAACTACTTATTAAGGCTAACAGACTAACAGCTAACACCCCCCTGCCAAACTGTGCATAACCTCTCACACACATGACTTTATAAACCTAGAGATTTATTAAAAGGGAAAGAAGAAATGAGAATATCGGAGTGATGGAAAGAAACTGAAACCCCTTTGACTCAGTCACCTCTCCGAATGCGTCAGGCAGCACATTTTCTGCCGCCAGCCATAGCAGGCAGATCTGGAGCAGGCTGTACACTGACAGTATAAACACGAGATAAGAACTGCTCCAGAACGGACGGCTTCATCACCGCATGCTGCCAGCTGCTTTTGCTTTCAGCAGGCAGCCCAGAGCAGAGGGGCAAAGGATGGGAGCCTCCTGGTAAGCAGGACTGTGTGGCTGGGACAGGGGCTGTGTTGAACTCGTGAAGACAAAAGGCTTTCCTGTACAAGAAGAGCATTTTAAAAGCTCCCTCTCATGGCCTGGGAGCTGGTAAACAGGCTGTGCTAAGGCTATTTAAAAACTTTCCTGGCCCGATTTGGACACAGTGGCCTTGTTCAAGAAAGCGGTGTTTTTCTCTGGAGATACATCCTGGCTTTGGATGTGGTGAAGCATTTTCTGAGGAAGACTTTGTTAGCAGTCTAGCAGGGATGTTTTCCCCCTCTGCACCAAGAGAGGCTGTGGGGCGGGCAGGGCCAGTGTGAATGGCTGGGGCAGGAAACAGACAGCCAAGAAGTGGAGTGGGATCCAGGAGTCAAAGCAAGGATCCAGGATCTGTGTTTGAACAGAAACAGAATGAAGACTGTAAACAAAAGACTCCCTGGGATTCCTAGGGTGGTTGTGGGAAGCCAAGTATTCACAGGTTCCTTGGGAACTCCCGAATGTGCCTGTGATGGCAAAGGGCATCTTTAAGCATCCTTGGGCCTCACCCAGGTGCCAGCCAGATACGAGTCAGGATGGTCAACTTTTGACCATCAAATCCATTCAGAATAACCTTCCCTGTATTCACCAAGCAATTTGGGAACTGGATAAAAAGTCTTTGTAATATTCAAGACAACATAATATATAACACTGCTGGCTAATATGCAGCATGGCAGCATGGTTTTGCTGTTCTTCGTGCTCTCCCCAAATGCCCTGTTACCCGCAGGACAAAAATAACTTCCTCCTGGTTCTCATTTTGCTACCGCCATTATCCACAGTGCCCACAATGGATAGCTGGGGATAAGCATTCTCTACTGCGGTAGTGGCTGTGGTAGACGCTGGTCACTCAGGCAGAGGCAATGCCTGCCTTGAAGAGCTCAAGACTGCAACAGATTAAAATGCAAAGATAAAATACCAAATTTTCAACTGAATTCAGCTGAAAGAGAGGCAATAAGAATCATAAGGGCCAGTTTTTCCTCATGTTCACCTCTTCAGACTTGGCTGAAGTCTGATGTCTGGGACACTATCACGCAGGTGAGAGCATTTTCCAGCTCTCATCAACATCTCCGGCAAAAGGAGTGGTGAAAAAGCAGTGAACAAAGGTTCCATATGACATTTAGGACAGATTTACATCTCTTTGCACTGTTTGAGTGATGCAGTAAGATAAAGGCAGCAGCCTTTATCACTGAAAGCATTTTTATTTTGTAGTTGCTCGCAAAGTCTGCTCCCAGACTGTAGCTACCACTGCCCCTCTTGCCACGCACGGAAGCACCACAGGCACAAGATGCCTGATGACCACATGAGTTCTTACATTTTTTTTCTGTGGGAAATCACTGCTCAGATCAAATAAATCATTACTGCATGAGACACAAAAGCAAAGTTCTGTCATTATGATTATAATCTGTCCTGGCACACAGTTCACATTTCAGAGGTGTTAATCCCAAAACACCGGCCAACTTCTTTGTCCCCAGTTTCCTTCTGTACCAGAAATAGAGCGGTTGCAATGTGAGTTTTTTCTTCACTGTTTGTTCTGAAGCTGCCGCGTGGTTCTGCACTGCAGGCACCAGGTAAGCCTGGTCAGAAATTTCTTACTAAAGTATTTTCCTCACTTACCCTTTTCGGAGCTAGTTTTCCAGATGGAGTATCTGCTGAGCCAGGGGAAGTGGAGGGAGGCTAGCACTTCCTGGCCTGAAGATCAGGGCACTCTTCTTGAGAACTCCAGGTTCAGGTTCAATTACTATTTTATTACCAGACAAATAGCTTATCTTTTCTCATGTCCTTTCAGAGAAACAAACCCCAAACTAGACAACACCTAGAAAGGCTCTGTCTGCCTCTCTTCAAACATCATGTTTGGTGCTCTTGCCCCCACACCATCCTGATGAGCCCCTGCTGCTCTTGCTCCAGTTTGTCAATGAATTTGTTGAACTGGGGAACCCCGCAATGGACACATACTTCAGCTGTGGTTTCAGAAGTGTGGAATAATAGAGAAGAATGACCTCTCCTGACCTGCTGGCTATACACTTGCTCATACAGCACAACATGGTTGGTCTTTGCCACAGTGGCATTGCTACCACATGTTCAGCTTCATGCCCACCAGAACAGTCTTTCTAAAAAGCTGCTTTGTAGACAGTTGGCCAGATAGAACCATTGCACAAGGTTATTCCATCCCATATGAAGGGCCTGGCATTTGCCTTTGCTGATTGTCATGAGGCTCCTGTCAGTCCATTCCTCCTGCTGTCAGGGTCACTATAGATAGCAGCCCTGCCTTCCAACATGTCACCCACATCCCTGCAATTTGGTATCTTACAAAGCTTCCAGTTATTAATAAATACATTTAGCAGTGTTGGCCCCAGTATCCATCCAGAGGGGCACCACTAGTGGTAACCTGCCACTAGATGGATTTTGTACTGCTGATCCCGATCTTTTGAGTCAGGCAGTCCAGCCAATTTTCCATCCACTTTACTGACAATTATTCCACCTACATCTCACCTTCTTACAGAGGCATAGTGAAGATTTTGGGCTGTTAGTAAGATGCTTTGAGACCTGCAGCCCCTGTATGAAAAACCACAATCAATTTAAACAGAAATATATTTATAACATTGTCCAAGTGCTTGACTTTGTAAATTAACTGAGGTTTTATTTATATAATTTATTTATATTTATACCAAGTGGGAATTGTTGATTTGAGGCTCAAAATCTTTTACATGTTGGGGGTTTGTTGTAGTGGCTTCTGTTTGTTTGATTATTTTTCTGGTAGGTGCTTTGAAATCCCATGCTTAAAAGATGCTGCAGGAATAACTATGAGTGATTGCTCCTAATGAATGAAGATAGGATGAGAAAGTTGGGGCTGTTCAGCCTGGAGAAGAGAAGGCTGCGTGGAGACCTCATAGCAGCCTTCCAATATCTGAAGGGGGGCTACAGGGATGCTGGGGAGGGACTCTTCATGAGGGACTGTAGTGATAGGACAAGGGGTAACGGGTTCAAACTTAAACAGGCGAAGTTTAGATTGGATATGAGGAAGAAGTTCTTTACTGTAAGGGTGGTGAGGCACTGGAATGGGTTGCCCAGGGAAGTTGTGAATGCTCCATCCCTGGCAGTGTTCAAGGCCAGGTTGGACAGAGCCTTGGGTGGCATGGTTTAGTGTGAGGTGTCCCCACCCATGGCAGGGGGGTTGGAACAAGATGATCTTAAGGTCCTTTCCAACCCTAGCTATTCTATGATTCTATGAATCTCACTAAGTGCAGCTATAGTTACCAATACTCTTAATGTACTCATTTTCCATAAGACTGCTGCCTGCTGTAGTGGATGATGTAGTTATTCAGGTTTCTCTCCATTTGCCTGTGTAGCCCCATTCCCATTGCTCTTCCCTGTGTTACCTGTGGCTTATGAAGACAGCCGACCTGGCTGCAGCCATCACTACTACATCCTCTTCCCATTGCATTGGCAATGGCAGAAGCAGCACGTCTGACTGCAGGCCCACCCCAGTCTTTCCCTCTGTTCCTTCAGTTCTCACATTAGGCCAGGCCATCCTTGCAACAGCAAAAATCAGTTTCATTTGCACTGCTGAGAAACCTAGAGCTCAATTTGAACAGATAATTAATTTACTTCACAACCATGACTCATTCCTACCACTGAATGGGACAGCAGGGGGGGATGGAAAAACTGCGCCAGAAGGGGGATGGCTTTTTGCAAAGAAACTGAAGAAATCTAACTGAGGAAACTCAGGGGATCTTTACTGTCAAAAAGGCAGCCAGGGCTTTTGGTGACACTGTTAGTTGTTGTCTTCCAAAGGCAAAACATCCACTTCTGAAGAAGAGGCTTTTGTGCTAGAGGAGTAGCTGTAGGCATCTGTGGCAGGTTTGGATGGTGGAAAGCCCTGCATGTCACAACAGGCACATGGAAAGAAGGTCAGTTGCCGAATGGGTCAAACACAGTGGAGTCAATGCAGCTCGACTGCTGTCATTGCCCATTGGGAGTGAGTCTCACTGTCAGAAGAGCTATCCCAGAACTGTAGGCTCATAGCAGAAGTGGTTTTGAGATGGTCACACATAGTGGAATTTCTGTTTTGTTTCTGCTTGGGCTATGAGAAGAGCTTAGTGACAGCTTTCCAACAACCAAAATTAGGGAGCTATTCAAGGCCTTAGGAGGCAGGAAAAAGAAATAGAACACAAGTTGACAGAAGAGCTATTTTGAGAAAAAGAAGTCTGTATCTTCCCACAGAGCAACTGCAACTGCTGAAGCTACTCAGCAGCCTGCTATGTTGCTTTGGTTATCTTGATGAAGATGGGCATTATCTGAGAAAGTGAGGTCTGAGCAAAAATAGCAGGAAGCAGAGTCTAGAGAGACTGACACTCTTTTGTTGGAAAGCTCAACTGGAAAGCATGGACGTGTGGCAACAGTGAGAGAACAAGCTCCACGGGACAGATGTTGGGCAAAGTGCTTAAGGCATCACTGGAATGCACTCAGAGATGGTGGAGATGTGGCTAGTCATAAAAGCCCATGTAGAATGAAAGCTTTGCAAAATCTGGCTTGGCTGTAAGCTCAAATGGGTGTGTCTTAGGATAGAAAACAGTTTCTTGCTTTTGTCATTGAGTTTACAACATACATTTGGGACAGAGAGGCCCAAGACAGCCATGGCTTTCCGTGCTCTTCCTCTGTGAGGACCATCAGCGTAGTAAGCCACGTACCCGGTGGCTGGATAGTATGAGTGATGGTTTTTATTTAACGCTAATGCAAGTATTTTTGTGATGTTTAAAAAATATCCATTAACATGAATGGCATGTGTTATAAGAAATCCCAAAGCTGATTGAAATTAATGTCATAGACAGGAAACAGTCTGAAGTAACTTGTGGGGTGGAAAATGACAATTGTCCAAACAGCATAATGATGTATGCACATGCTTGTCAGAGAATAAGGAATACTAAAGTCAGCTCAAATGGTCTGCACTTTCATTCTGTTTAGCATGAAAAGTGGGAGCTCTGGTCAGGATTTACTGTTTTCTACTCAGCTGAGATGGCAAATGAACTCTCCCTGCCCTAATGAGAGATGCCTTTACCTTCATTTACTTTCCAATATGCTATTCAGAGTAATTTTCCCGCATTCAGGACTTGCTTCAGGACTTGGTCTTCAAACCACCTCATTATTAAATGATTTTTGCTATCTACAGAAAAAGTCTTGCTGACTCCTGCAGATGATGGCTCAAACTCCCGTAATGTCAGTTGGTATCTTTCCAGAAATAATTTACTTCCTGATGCACTTCCTGAAGATACCAAACACCCATTGTTATTACCAAGCTTTGCCATCAGCAGTGCCAGCTCCAGGGTACCATGATGATTAATATGTGGGGTATGTCTGAACAGGGTTTGCATGCTATGGAGGAACAGGATGCTTGTGCCATGCCTAACACAAACCAGTCCCGTTCTCAGCTGGGGAACACAGGGCTACACAAGATAAAGAACATGGATAATCTTTGTAAAATGGTGAATCATGTTACACTGATAGAAAGAGGATGTGTCAGGGCCAAGAACTAAAGACTATGGGGAAGCATGAAGTCAGTGCTTAAGGCCTGATGCAGCTTTCAGGTAAACAGGTATTAAAATCCAGAGTAACTCCATGAACACTGAACCTACTTGCCTGATTTTAGTTTGACAGAATTTTCACTATTCTTTATTTTATAATCCAAAGCTCAAAGAGAATGGTTTTTACCCATAATATTTATGCCGCATAGATCTGTGCAGAGCACACTGCATGCGTTCCCTGACAGAGGAATTCGGGGTACATCCATAAAGACTGCATTGCCATTAGCTGGAACAAGAGCCAGTTCCTCTCAAGAATCCAGTACCTGCAAGGTCTCTGGAAATCTTTTGTGATGATAACCTCATGCACATCAGCCTTTTTGGAACTACACTGCCTGTGACTCACAAAGCTTGTGCTGGACTCTCTCCTTCATTATCAGCACAGCGGAAAAAAGATACAGGGTACATAACAAAGAAAAAAACATAGAATGTATTCTTTCCCTTTTTAATATCCCTGAAGTAATCATGGCAGGATAATATCACTTTCCCACAAGAGGCCTTTAGTGTAATATAAATTATGAATAAACATGGCAAGTAAAGACAAAGCCACTGCAAGCTCACGAGGCAGGGTGCCATTAAAAGGGGGTGAGGGAATGACAGAACTGAATTCTAATGTTAAAAAGAATCATACTTCATTGTTCCCGGTGAAACAGTATTTTCCTTTCCTGAATCACATGGCTGTTTACCTCCTGTAAGTCCCTCTTTATATAGGAAGACACATTTGGTCTGATTCTTTTAGACTTCCTGTTTTCTACCCAGCTGAGATGGCAAACTAACTCTCCTTTGCCTCCGGAGAGATGCCTTTACCTTCATTTACTTTCCAGTATGCTATACTGAACAACTTTCCTGCACTCAGGACTTGTTCCAGGACTTGGTCTTCAAACCACCCCATCATTAAAACTCCAAGTTCCCTCTTTTATTTTTTTCTTTTTCTCCAATACAAAGCAAGCGCATTCAGAGTTTAAAGCTAAAGATGTTGCAAGCAGAGCCCGAGCATTTTAATCAGTATTTAATTTAGACAGATTTGCCACTTAACGCTGGGCAGCCAAGTTCCAACCATTAAGAATTATTTTGCACCTCCAAGTTTTACAAGCAGTTTTTACCAGTACAAGCACTGAATCCCAGCATGTCAGCACCGGCGTCTGCAAGGACTGAGAGAACAGGCTGGAGGCTTGCACTTCACACTTCTTATAGATATTTTTCTTAGAATTGCTTAAGAAAGGATTAAGATCCTTTTGCTGTCAAACCATCTCTTCCAAACTTAAGCTTATTCTGGTGTTGCAGAGAGCAGAATGGACCTAAACTGAAAAAGCTGTTGGAAAGCCTCAGCCTGCTTGCCAGTACAGTTCATCCAAAGGATCAGATCTATCACCTTGTCATGGGTTCAGCAGCAGCAGTCATTTTTTCTGCTTCTTGGTAGCTGGTGCAGCACTGTGTTTTTGATTTTGGGCCTAGGAACAGCGCTGATAACACCAGTGTTTCGGTTACTGCTTAGTGATGTTTTGGTCTGACCAAGGACTTTCTGAGTTTCATGCTCTGCCAGGGAGGAGGGGAGCCGGGAGGAAGCAGAGACAGGACACCTGACCCAAACTGACCAAAGAGGTTATTCCATACCACAGCACGTCATGCCCAAGATGGAGGACGGAGATGAGAGACCCAGAAGGGTGGGGGGTGCACTGCGTGGTCGGGCTTGGTTTTAGGTGGTGAGAAATTGTGTTCTTTCCTTGTAATTTCTCTTGTCATTATTATTATTGGTGGCAGCAGTAGTGATTTGTGTTATACTTTAGTTACTAAACTGTTCTTATCTCAACCTGTGGGAGTTGCATTCTTTTCGGTTCTCCTTCCCATCCCTCCGGGAGTGGGGGGCAAGATAGAGGGGGGAGTGGGTGAGCAAAACTGCGTGGCTGACTGGACTTAAACCACGACAGTTCTTTTTGGCGCCCAACGTGGGGCACGAAGGGTTGAGATAACGACAGGATTAATAGCCACTCGTCACAATGCTGATTTGTTGGCTCTTAAAGTTGTTGCTTTTGGTTCTCTTGCGTTCATGGTTTCAGCCTGTTGTACCTTACTTACAGCCGGTATTTCTTATCTTAGCATGTTTCAGATATGGGTTTTGGTTTAAGGTTCTTGTTTCATTGTACTTTATTGGAATGGCTTGTGATACGGGCGGGCTCGAGAAGCCGTGGGGGGCGAATGTGTACCTGGCAGTTCGGCTGCTCTTCACCGTCCTGGCGAGGCTGTGGAGAGCCGAGGGGGGGCTGCCTCGGGAGCCGCCGGCTGCCGAAACGGCCCGGGGGAGCGGACCCGGGGAGCAGGAGCCGAGTCCCCCCACCGAGCCCAGCCCGACGGCTGCCGAGCAGAGGAAGGAGGTAGCAGAAGGGGTGAGCCCCCCGACTGAGCCCAGCCCGGCGGCTGCCGAGCCGCGGGAGGGGGAGGCTACCGAGCGGCAGGAGGAGACGGCAGAGAAGCCGGGCCCCGAGGCTGAACAGAGTCCCGTAGCCGAGCCCAGCCTCGTGGCGGCCGAGAGCATTCCCCGGCAGCTGCCCGCGGAGCCGCAGGAGAACGCAGGAGACCCCGCAGCACTTCCCAGCAAGGCAGAGGAGGAAGCTCTGGACTCAGACAAAGAGCAGCTGGTGGTGAGAGAGCCGGCAAGCACAGCAGCTGCACCAGCCCCAGTGACAAGCACAGCAGCCTCATTTGAGAGCTCTGAAGGGTTTGAATGGCCTTTGGGTACCCTTGAGACCTGCCTGCTGATTGTGATGGGGATCAGCATGGTGGCATGCATACACAGTGTGTTTTACCCACAACCATTTTGTCTGGTCCCGAGAGTTAAGCAGAGTGGGGTGTGGGCCTTGTCTGGGGTTAGTCTGCAATGCAGGATGACCAAGAGATTTTCCCTGCAGCTGGGCAGTCATGAATGGCAGAGTGTGTGGGACAGTATGGGCGAGTACCTAGTCCACTGGGCCCCTCCAGTGCTTTGGAAGCATTGGAGATGGAAGGCAGCTGTATGGAGTCCCCAGTGACAAGCTGCAGAAACTGCTGGAGGGGAGAGTGAATTACTTTGAGCCTGGTGGGCCCATGACACCTCAGGCCATCAGGGCAGAGATGCAGCATACAGATGGACTTATGATCGAGGGGTGGACTTGGCAATGGACACTGTGGCCCAGGTTACTGACGAGTGTGAACTCTGCACACAGCCTCTCCTGCTCTAAAAGGCTGTTACAGAAGATGGAGCTTGACGTCACGGACCGAATGGACTCAGCAGCTTTGTAGGGATTGGTCTATGCACTGAGGGATGATCTCTCTCCCTCTCTCTGTGTGTGTATGTATATATATATACATGTGATGGTATATTGAAAATGTGGGATCTGAGCATGACGTGAATGGTATGGAATAAGGGGTGGATAATGTCATGGGTTCAGCAGCAGCAGTCATTTTTTCTGCTTCTTGGTAGCTGGTGCAGCACTGTGTTTTTGATTTTGGGCCTAGGAACAGCGCTGATAACACCAGTGTTTCGGTTACTGCTTAGTGATGTTTTGGTCTGGCCAAGGACTTTCTGAGTTTCATGCTCTGCCAGGGAGGAGGGGAGCCGGGAGGAAGCAGAGACAGGACACCTGACCCAAACTGACCAAAGAGGTTATTCCATACCACAGCACGTCATGCCCAAGATGGAGGACGGAGATGAGAGACCCAGAAGGGTGGGGGGTGCACTGCGTGGTCGGGCTTGGTTTTAGGTGGTGAGAAATTGTGTTCTTTCCTTGTAATTTCTCTTGTCATTATTATTATTGGTGGCAGCAGTAGTGATTTGTGTTATACTTTAGTTACTAAACTGTTCTTATCTCAACCTGTGGGAGTTGCATTCTTTTCGGTTCTCCTTCCCATCCCTCCGGGAGTGGGGGGCAAGAAAGAGGGGGGAGTGGGTGAGCAAAACTGCGTGGCTGACTGGACTTAAACCACGACACACCTAGATTCACAAAAAGAGGCAAGCACCTCATCTTAGAGATGGGTCATTAAGAACCACCCCACCAAAACAGCAACTCAGCTTTGGCAGAGCAAAAGTGGGGTCAACCTGGCCCGTGCAGCAGGGTGCCGAGAGGACGCGCTGACTGAATGTGTCACTGGCTGAGCTGTGATCTGTAATGGCAAATAAATTTGTTTGTTTGCAAATTGTAACAACTCCTGGAAGAGTATTTGGCAACAGAAAACAGTTCATCAACGCAACTCGGCTCACCTCTCTCTTCGCCATTCTCAGAGAAACTGTCAATCAGTATTGCCACCCTTTTGTGTTCCTGTCAGAAATTATAACCAGATACTTACACTCACAGAGCCGCTGTAACAAAAGCCACCGGGTGAGTTACTTATTAGCTGCCCTGCTAAGGCACAGCAATATCTCTGATGAATTGATGAGCTCCCATATCCAAAGATACTTTTCTGGACTGTGAATCATTGGAAAGTTGCCTCCAATTCACACAGCTGGAAAGAGACAGTTTTGTTTCTTACACAGTTCTGTCAGTCTCTATGGGATATCTCTACATACAATGAGCTTCAAGATAATAAAGATGGGCAAATCCATAGTCAAAAGCTTGAGTAATAGCATTATTCCAGTGGAGTTACTCTGGATTTACAGTGGTGAAAGTGAGATTGGAATCTGGACAACTACTAAGGGGCTAGTAAGGTCTTTTCTCACCTTATTTACCCCTAAGACAGACAATGAAGCTAATAAAAATGATACTGGGCTGAAAGGAAAGTGAAGCAGCTGTTGCACACAACCCCGCGCACAGAGTTCTCATAAACTACAGCGATTTTCCACCTGGAAAATTCCCTAAAACTCTGTTTATCCTCATGGAAGATGAGCAAGCAGCCAAGTAAGGGAATGCCCAGGATACAATTGCTCCAAAGGAAGATCTTTGATTGCAGAGGGAGAAAGATTTTTCCAGAATCAGAATTACTATTATTTTTTAATCATAGAATCACAGAATCCAGTAGGTTGGAAGAGACCTTTAAGATCATCAAGCCCAACCTTTACCCCAGAACTGCCAAGTTCACCACTAAACTATGTCACTGAGGGCCTCATCTACACGGTTTGTGAACACTTCCAGGGATGGTGACTCCCCCACTGCCTTGGGCAGCCTGTTCCAGTGCCTGAGCACCCTCTTGGTGATGAAATTTTTCCTAGTATCCAGTCTAAACCTCCCCTGGCACAGCTTGAGGCCATTACCTCTTGTCCTATCACTTGTTACTTGGGAAAAAGACCAGCCACCTCCAACAATCAATGTGACAGATCCCTTAGTGGTCAATGTGGCCAGTGCAGGCTGAGGCATGAACACCAACGGGAGGGATTCACACTTGATCTTGCCCCAGCCCAAGGCAATAAAGTCTGTGGTAAGGGACATTTTATAAAGCACAACACGATAGAAAATAGGAACAGGGAATCTTATCCAGGAGCTCTAAGACTGCCTCACTTGTACCTCCTGTAGCCTTAGGAATGCTTTTGAGTCTGGGTGTTTCCGCAGTAGATAGGTGTCTCTCATGTTAGCTATGTTGCAGCAAGAGCCCCACCAAAATCAAAGTGACTTTTCTAGGCAACTTTTCGCAATGCAGCAGCCTGAACACAGGAATTCTGTTCCCACAGCCCAATGCCGTGCACAGTGGTGGTGAAAGCAATGAGTTTTGCAGCCAAAATAAAGCCTCATAAAGTACTACCTGCCATCAGGGTCTTGAGTGCCCTTTACTTGTCCTCCCTCCTGTCTCTCAGTGGATTCTTGATTGCTTTTACCTTTTTTTATGCTTTTTTTTTTTCTTTCCTTCCCTTGAAGTTTCCTGATCTTCATCCTTCTGGATACCAAAGGACATGTTGGACCACCATCCCCCTGCCTCCTCCATGGCTGTGAGGGGTTTTGGCACTAACCTCTACAGCACAGGACCCAGTGCTGGCAAGGGCTGTATGAGAGCCGAATAAGGCCCTCAAGATATGATCCTGGGTGAGTGCCTGGGCTGGCAACCCTGCAAGCAGAGCAGGTAAGACTTGGAAATGCCATGAGAAAGCAAGCAGCCCCTCTTTAGAAACTCATCTTCACCTCGTGAAAGTCGAGTAGGTGCGGGATTGGAGAAGTCTGAGCAAAGCAGCTCCGCAGGGAGTCCATGGCACGGCGGGAGAGCACTCCCCTAGCTTCCTGCACACAAACATGCGGTGTCTGGCCTGACTTCTGAGACTGGGTGCTGGATTTAGGACCTGGCCATCAAGCGCTGTCATTGAATGATGTGCTAAGAATGGAGAAATGTCACTGAAGCCCTTCCAAAGCTCTGATTCCATACCTCATACATCCTCCTGCTGCCAAACTTGTTTCCAGAGTGAAAACTGATCCCCTGCTCAACAGGGAAACGTGAGAGCCCCTACATCCACCAGAAGGAAGAAAGGGAAGTGCCTTGGTCACAGTCCTTCCTACTCTGTCTACACTGAACTGCAGCCAGAGGCACGGAACCTGGGAATGGGTTTCTTAAGAACTTCAGGAAATGGCAGACACCTGGCTCAGCTTCTGTGTTTCTGTCACCTTCCATTTTCATTATGTTGAACTGAAAACAGGCAGGTCTTCCATGCTTGGCCATGATTCTGGGTCTAAATCATCTCTGGACACCCACTGCTCTTGCCCACAGCCACTGAAATCAATGGGACTTCGCACACCAGTGCATGAGTCTCAGCTGGAAAGTGATGATGTGAGATCGGAGCTTTTGTCTTCAATCCATGCATGCCTAAGAGTGCTAGAGAAACAACAGGAAACAACAATAAGCTTAATAATTGACATATCAAAGGCTATATATTCCTTTGTCATTAGATTATGTTTAGAATATATTGGGTAAAATGAATACAATCACTGAGTAAAAAAGCCTACAGGCTCTCAGTACCAGCATTTGGTTTTAAAGACTTTTAATGCATATTAATGACAACATCTCTCAAAGATTTATAAGTTAGTCTGATTTTACTGGTGGGGAAGCAGAGGTTAAGTAAGTTTTTAAGGCCACACAGCAAGTGCTTGGACTTGTAACTCCCAAGTCTGCCTTCTGCTCAGCCCAGCAGGCCATGCTGACTCACTGTGGAATGCATATTTCCAGCAGACCATTAAGGGACAAGAGGAATCACAAGGAACAAAAGGTACAGATAAAGTAAGCATTAATTCTAAAACATAAATGTTTTTTGCCATTCAAGAAACCTGAGCCAACTTCTGTTTGTCAGACCTCACCAGCACTTAGCCAGGAGCAGGAGCACTAGAATAACACGAGCATGAGTGCTCCAACAGTGTTTCTAGCAAAACTGAGAGTCAGACACAACAGCCTGATGTCATGAGATTTCCAATACAAACAAAATCCAGTACGGGTCTGAGATTTTACATGAAGTTTATGGAGATTTACCCCAAGGTCCCTTTGAAGTCCAGAGAAGCCACAACTGTTCCTTCCTTCCACGCAGACCCTGGCATCCACAAGGCTGTAAGAAACCCGCAGTGATACTGTTATCCCAGCTTCTGGAATATTATTTCTGTGCTTCTACTCTACATGACACAAGTCTGCTCCTCAATGTCAGACCTATCTGTATGTACTGGAACACTTAGAGAAACCACCAAACCTGTTCTAAACAAATTAAGAATTGAAATATTAATTTACTCCTCTTAAAGATGAAATATTTTAGGGAAACTAAGAAAATGAAATGGAACTGACCCTGCAATTTCAAAGACTCTTTGTGAGACATTAACCAAGATGAGTGTGAAAGGAAGTGCTGATTATGTGATAATACTGTAACCAGACCGTCTGGAATTTGGCTCTGGAGTGGGAATAAAGAATTCATTTCCATTCCATTAAGAGTCTCCACCCATAAAAAGTTCATTTCCTTTTATAGGTAAACAGAAGGGAGATGCCCAACCTGACATAGCTCCCTGAGTAATCAGATGGGAGCTGTAAAGGCCTTAATGCACAGAGCAGTTCAAGCTGCAAGCTACCTGCTTCATGTACTCTCTTCCAACTGCATCTCATTTATGCTTATGCAACTTATGTTACAGGATAAATTCCAGCCTGTTGCTGGCAGATTCAGATTTAAGTATCTACAGCAATCTTTTTTTGTGCACTGAGAGGTAGAGACTGAGATCTGAGTGACAAAGTATCAATAATAAAACCCCAGAAAGTAGAGAATAAACTGAACAGCCCTGTTTGAACTTGGCTTTGGTTAAAGTCAAGCAGGCAAAAGTGCTCCTGATCCAATACACACATGTAGAAAATAGATGGGGAAATCACTTATTCTGATACTGAATTTAGAGCCTGACATTGTAAACTTACTCTGCGGGTAGGTAAATCAGAACCAGACACTACTGCTGCTATGCATTATCATTTCAGAATCACAGCCTTCGGAGTCCCAGTATACAGAAATGCTTTAAATGATGTTACAAATAAAATTCACAATAAAAATCTTACCAGTTTTAGTCAAGAGGAAAAACTCCAATTCTGATTATGTTTCTTGCTACAAAACTGGGAATGTTTTGCTCATTTTGAAAGCGCTGGTAAAATAACACTTGGATATCTATGACTGGAAGAATGAAAATGAAAAGATCTTCCCAAAACTGTTCTCTTCGCCAGAAGCACGTCTGCATCTGCCCAGTTTCCCTCGGAAACATCTGCAGTTTCTAAGGAAGCTGCTAATCTCTCTCTGCATCTTCCTCCTTACTCTTTTTGATCCATTACTGTCAGCACTCTTCCCTCACGCGCCAAAAAGTCCCACTGAACCTCACATCCCAATGCTTGCTTGCCTACCGAAAACCCCCAACCCAGGGAAGTCACCTATATAAAATTTTTATGAAGAACCAATGCTCACTCTTGTGCACCGATGACTTTCACACGTGGCTGGTGAACTCCAACCTGCTTGCTAACTGGCCGTGCAGAGGTAACGGAGTGCACAGCGCAGACCCCACTTCCTTTCCTCCCTGCCTCTGCAGCAGGCGTGTGTCCACGTCTCATCTGTGCAGTGCAGGGCACAGTTGAAAAGCCGAGGTACCGCCATAACCCAAGGCCCGTGTGCAGCTGGTTTTACCAGATCACTGATATGTGGCGGTGCTGGTCTCATCTCTTAACATCTCTTTCGGCCTCATAGACTAACTCTGTCCTACGTAAAAAGTCTTGCAACAGAAGGGGAGCATCTCCAGTGGTGTATGTCCACTCTAGAGGCCACTTCAGCATCCTCTATGTGACCAGTATAAGTCTATTATGGAGCCATAGCCAAAAGAAGGGTGGTAAATGCTGGGCATCCCTATGTGCTGCTCTTGTGATCTGTAGTGCTGCTGTAGACCACAGGAGCCCAGAAGCTACAATACCCTGCTCAGTGGAGCAGAGACTGGTCTCTACCCAGTCCCACTACACAGAGAGTCTCATAAGCAGTGCACAGACTCCTCATACCAAGCTCAGCTTGTTCATAAGTCATATTTCAGACATTTTCTATTGAAAGCTGAAGCAATCCACACGACTTAGTTTGATTTAATGAAAGAACCAACAGAATCAACTACAGTGTTAGAAAAAGGAAGTAAAAACTGAAAACAAGACTCATGTTAGCTTCTTGTTTCCTCATTACAGGAAGGTAAAAAGATGACTACTACTGGTAGCAATGGACTGGTGAATAAGAGCAAACTGATACCCTCTCTTCAAAACATGGTCCAAACATCTTCCATCTCATCAACAGCTTTCAGCACAGACTCGGCTAGGCTTGGCTCAAGTAAGATGGGGTATAGTGTGCTGTAAGCAGTGAAGATGACAAGATGAAATTATGTGAGAGAAATATGTGTTATGAACAGAACCCCTGGTGCATAAGAAATGCTGTAAACCTCAAGTCAAGGTGAAGCACGAGAGAGGCATGGACTGGAGGGCAGGAGATGAGGAGAACGCGGTGGGAGTGGGAGGGCTAACTGGCACAGCTTCCCAATGCAGGTCCCTGGCTCAGATGTGTGCTAGCACTAGTGCCAGGGCAGGGAAGCACATTGGGAATGGAACAGCAGGTGCCTGAGTGCCCGCAGGAGGTAAAGTCTGAGGCCTTGTACACTTACGTTAGTTAAGATTTACAAACTGACTTGCAGTTACATTGCTAACTTGGCTTAAAAATACTGCTGTATGGGAGCATAGCTTGCTGCCTGGAGGAAGGCAAGAGCTTACAAAACTGTTCACCTTTGAATTTTGGAACATACAAAGGCCAGAAGTTTCTACAAAGCTGTCGTCCTTCTGGCAGTGACTCCAAATGCCCAATATGAAATGCCCAGGGTCCTGAAAAGTGTGAAAATGCAGGGAATAGGCAGCTCTATAGACACCTCTCCAGCTTTATTCCTTTTAATCCTCAAAGTGTTTGCTCCATCTGCAGAGGCTTTCTGGAGGACCAGGTTAAACCCGGGCCAACAGCTCCCCTGGCCACTGTTGCATTCCACATGACAAATGGACAAACCAACCAAGCCTTAACTAAGCAAACTCTCCCGTACTAGCAATCGAGGTGCTCACTTCGCAAATCAGACAGCGCAACTCTGAAAACCAAAGAGAGCTGACTAACATTCTGAAACAGGAATTCACTTACCATCAGCATGATGGCACGCTGGTGGGTGTAGCACACCTTTGTGAGGTAGGTAACGTGATCTACACTTCCCAAACTGTATCCCTGAGACCAAGAAAATACGTTAAGTCTGTTCAACGAATAAAACCGGAGCTGGCGGTATACTAAACACCAACCTGGTGATTAAAAGCCCCAGAATTCCTTAAATCAGCCTTATTTCAAAGTGATCTCACTGGAGGCCTTGTTTGCTTTTCCTAAACTTCCTTTTGGCACAGGAGTGTACAGGATAAGGACACATACATGCTCATCATCTGTGCACATTTGCAGGCTGTAATTCTAGTAAACATTAGATAGAGAGAAAAGAAAAAGAGAGTTCCTTGAACTCTGAAATACAGACTAAAGCTTTGCCTTCTGTTCTAATTAAAATGTTTGAACACAGCCTTCAGTTCAAGCCCTCGTTAACCACTGTTCATGGACTGACACAAGGATTCAAACCAGCACCATACATGGGAAACCCACTGGTTTGTAAGGAATGCATCTGGCAGGACTGACCAGTCCACACAGAAGCTGCCGTGACTTCCACTGGGGTACTCCATTAGTCTGCATGTCCACTACAGAAACTGTGGTTGCCAGCTCAAACCTATGGATGCCTACATGCTTCATTTTTTGTCTGTAAGTATCTGTACCAAATCAAACCGAGCCAGATGTTCAGCCTGCAATGAGACAACAGCAGTATGAGGATGAGCATCTGGCATTTCAGATCTTACTTGCTAGCAGAAATCCAGCAGAAACCGTTAACTAGCTTGTTTCAATATGCACACTTCATTAGGCCGGTACAACCTTTACACATTCAACCTTCACACCAATGCAAGGCTCTGTCAGCCTCTCTTCCACAACACTTATCTGACAGGGATTGTGTTATTTGAAAAAGTCCTCATACGAAGGAATTTGGCTCAATAATGAATTCATATTCTACAGTTCAAAACAAATTTACTGCAATTTTCTTACTGCTTTACATTAAGAGAATGTTATCTGTTCTTTTTTTCTTTGGCAAAGAAAGATACTACTGTATATACTTGATCCTTCATTTGGATTCCTGCCTTCTGATATTTAGATAAACATAATTTAATACACCAGAAATATTTAATGTTTTACAAAGAGGTTCTGTTCACATTTGGTGGAACTTCTTTTGCTAACCTGTGTGCAAAAGGATCCTTGTATAAGAGGAACCAGTTCGGGCTCCACACGAGCAGCTGTTAATGCAGGCACACATTCAAACATGCTGTCGTCTGAAATAGCAGCGCTCTAGAGGCTGAAAGTCAAGAAGGGCCAGCTTGGGTTGCAGGGCTGCATGGCCACCCCTGTGCCACGGTGTCATCACCAGCCAGTGAAATCCTCCTCCTGCTAGCAGGCTGTTACTGGTCGCTCCTCACGCTTCTTACAGGCATTGGGATTGGCCTTTAAGCAGTGATTCATGAAGGTACCACACTGCTCTGCCTCTCTTGCTGCTGTCTTGGCTCACTGCATTCACTTCCCTCCTATTTTCTGCAAACCACCACACAACAAATTCTGTTCCAAGCGTCTCCCCATTTTTCCTTATCCAGAAGGTAGTTTAAGATCACAGACAGAAAGAACGCGTCACTTGAAGCCACAGCTGTGACTTGTTCACACTTTGACTTCAGAAGAAATCCTGATTTGTTGCTTTTCAGTTGCGGCAATTTCCAGTAGATTTCCCATTCCCTTGGCAGTAACGAAGAACAATCGTTTCGTCTCATCACAGTCATTAGGAAATGCTTGTTGCTTAATGCTTAGTTACAATGATTTACAAAGTATAAATGCCTACAGCAGAAACACATTTTTCAGGGTTCAGCACACAGACTGCTTCAGCTGCAACACCAGAGCATCAGTTCTGCTTTGCGTGAGAGCACAGGCTGCACCACATCACTGTCAGAGGGAGACTTCCAGTTTTTGTCTCAGATTTCTGTGGTGGAGTGACCGTGGGAACACTGCTTCCTGGCAGTGAATTCCCAGCAAAGACCTACCAATTAGTTGCATTTGTCTCCTAATACTGCGTATCTTAGAAGTGTTCCTCCTTTGAAGCATTTGCAAGAGCAGTACAAAGATACCAGGCAACAAAAAACTCAGCCGAAGCACTTGAATAAGCTAAAGTTAACAGGTGAATCACACTACCCTGCGAGTGCAGGTACAGAATTATCTCTACTGCCACCAGCAATTGATTTCATCATGTTAATAGAGATTTGAGATTCATGATTCAACACTCGCACTTGCAGCAACTTGCTGCAAGTTTCAGCAGAGAACTGAGAGTTATGAAACTGTGCAATGACGTTTGAATTCTTCTAGAAAGCCCCAACACCAGGGATGAGAAGTGCAGCAATGATTTGCAACGACGATTTCTACATCATTCTGGATGATTCAGGAAAGTGAATCCCAAGTAACCAATCCACAGGGACTAATGCTGAAATGTAAGAAATGAACACTGAATGAAGAAAAAGCACTCTGACATAATTCTCACGTCATTTATGATTTATTTTAGTCACCAATGCAAATCTGAGTTAAACAGAGAGCTGGCTTCAGAAACAGGAACAACTTCATGTTTTTGAAGTTGAACTGGCTTAGAGAAACAAGTCAACTTGTGTGTCAGCTGAGGAAGAAATCAGTTCTGCTCAAATTCAACTCCAGGTAACATTTAAACACATGCTAGACTTGCAAATTCTGAATGTGACGACATTACCCATCTTTTTGAGTTTGCAGGAAAGTTTCATTTGCAATTTGCACTTTTTAGTATTACTTTAAAACGATGCTATGGAATTTCTGAATAAATGACTTCATTTGCATTTCTGTAATGTACTATGACCAAACGTATTTTGATTAGAAAAACAGCTCCCTAGCTAACTACCCCATCTACAATAGACGGGCAAGGTGGTAATTTTGACTTACTTATTAAAAACAGACAGAGAGATGGCTGATGCTAAAATCAATGTTCAGACCCCAAAACTGACTAAATCTTCCGTTTCAATAATTTAAAGTGCAACCACATTCTTTCTCTCATAGCGGCTTTCCATGATGATACTCCTCACAGTGCCAGATCATGTCCAGTAATGAAATACCTGTTGTATTGCTGCAACCAGAAACAACCCATGACAGTCACAGAGCAGATCATCCCCTTCCACAAAGCAAACTACCAATAGGAGTGAAAACAGAAGCCCTTGAAGACAACAATATATGGTACATGAACAAGCTACTACAAGGTAAGATAGGTGTGGAATAAATGTGAGTGCAGGGACAGCCCACTGCAGTATAGTTTAAATGCATCCATTTTACACTGCAGTTTACCTTGCATGATCTTGCCCACCAAGTTTTATAACACTGGAAAAAATCACTTCATCCCTCCACGATCGTTTCCTCTCTCAATTACTTACTCTGTTTTAGCTCATTAGCTTGAGAACTGCTTGAAACAACAATCTGTCTTGGATTTGAAGAGTGCTTTAGCAAAATGGAGTCCCTGGATCGAGGTATCCAGACGGCAACAATAACTAAATAAAAGAAATCCTACTGACCTATAAGCAATCCGAACTGATCCATGTCATTATGCTGTAACAGTGAAACTCCCTGTGACAACAGTTTCAAGAGGAAGCAGGATAAAGTCTGTTCCTCTAAGAAAGATTGTATTCCTTGAAATCTACCGTAAAGGAGGTAAATTAATTCCTTAGAATCAACCTTTGAAAAGGAAGATGTTAATGCTTACAGGTATATTGAAAGGCAGAGCTGCCCTTTTTCAATAACAGAGGTATAGCCAGAGCAAACTCCTCTCGTAGTCAGATGTTTATCACATCCTTATTTCAAAGAGTAGCAGTCATTACACAGTGAAGTTCAAACACTGCTTTGGATCTCTTTGGGTTTAAAAGTGAAAATACTTTAATTTGGAACATACACACAAGTTTTTCAAACCTTTCCAATGCACAGTTCTGAAGCCGCATAAGCAGCTGTTGCATACAGCATAAGCAAAGTACAGCAAAGTAGGAAATGCTACTTGAGGCTCAAGCTTTGTTTTCTTGGTTGTATTTTGTACCCATTTATAGGTAACCTTGAATCTCCAGGGGCCTCTATATCACATAAAATCATAGAATAATTAGAGCTGGAAAGGACCTTAAGATCACCTAGTTCCAACCCCCCTCACACTCCCACTAAACCATGTCACCCAAGGCTCTGCCCAACCCAGCCTTGAACACCACCAGCGATGGAGCATTCACAACTTCCCTGGGCAACCCATTCCAGTGCCTCACCACCCCCACAGTAAAGAACTTTCTCCTTATATCCAATCTAAACTTCCCCTGTTTAAGCTTGAACCCGTTACCCTTGTCCTATCACTACAGTCCCTAATGAAGTTTCCCTCCCCAGCATCCCTATAGCCCCCGTTTGGATACTGGAAGGCTGCTACGAGATCTCCACGCAGCCTTCTCTTCTCCAGGCTGAACAGCTCCAACTTTCTCAGCCTGTCTTCATACGGGAGGTGCTCCAGTCCCCTCATCATCCTCATGGCCCTCCTCTGCACTTTTTCTAACAGTTCCATGTCCTTTTTATCTTGAGGACACCAGAACTGCACACAATACTCCAAGTGAGGTCTCACAAGAGCAGAGCAGAGGGGCAGGATCACCTCCCTCGACCTGCTGGTCACACTCCTTTTGATGCAGCCCAGGACACAGTTGGCTTTTGGGGCTGCAAGTGCACACTGCCAGCTCATGTTCATTTTCTCATCGACCAACACCCCCAAGTCCTTCTCCACAGGGCTGCTCTCAATCTCTTCTCTGCCCAACCTGGAGCTGTGCCTGGGATTGCTCCCACCCAGGTGGAGGACCTTGCACTTGGCATGGTTAAACTTCATCAGGTTGGCATCAGCCCACCTCACAAGTGTGTCAAGGTCCCTCTGGATGGCATTCCTTCCCTCCAACGTATCAACCGAACCACACAGCTTGGTGTCATCAGCAAGCTTGCTGAGGGCCCACTCAATCCCACTGTCCATGTCACCAACAAAGATGCTCAACAAGACCGGTCACAGCACCAATCCCTGAGGGACACCACTCGTTACTGGTCTCCAGCTGGACATGAAGCCATTGACCACTACTCTTTGCGTGTGGCCATCCAGCCAGTTCTTTATCCACCGAGTGGTCCACCTATCAAATTGATGTCTCTCCAATTTAGAGACAAGGATGTCATGTGGGACAGTGTCGAACACTTTGCACAAGTCCAGGTAGATGACATCAACTGCTCTACCCCTGTCCATCAGTTCTGTAGCCCCATCATAGAAGGCCACCAGATTGGTCAGGCAGGATTTCCCCTTAGTGAAGCCATGCTGGCTGTCACCAACCACCTCGTTGTTTTTCATGTGCCTCAGCACGCCTTCAGGAGAATCTGCTCTAAGATTTTGCCAGGCACAGAGGTGAAGCTGACTGCTCGGTAGTTCCCTGGGTCACCCATTTCCCCCTTCTTAAAAATGGGGGTTATATTTCCCTTTTTCCAGTCATTGGGAACTTCACCTGACTGCCATGATTTTTCAAATATGAGGGACAGTGGCTTAGCAACTTCATTTGCCAGCTCCTTCAGGACCCGCGGATGGATTTCATCAGGTCCCATGGACTTGTGCATGTTCAGGTTCTTCAGATGGCCACAAATCAGATCCTCTCATACAGTGGGCCCAAGGTCTTCCTTTAAAAGCCTCTTTTTTCCCCTCTAAGTTTCCTCAGCAGCTCCTTATCCATCCAAGGAGGTCTCCTGGCCCTCCTGCAGCACTTCCTCCTACTTGGGATGCAACACTCCTGAGCTTGTAGCAGGTGATCCTTGAATATCAACCAACAGTCTTGGGCCCCCCTTGTGTTCAATACCTGAAATCTTATGTAAGAGAGAGACAGCAACTTCAATTCAGTAACATCAGTGAAAATAAACCAGGCAAATCTAAAGAAACCACGCCCTAAAACCTCATTTATACTGAGAGTGTGGCTGCCATTTCTCAGGGTGGGAACCTGCACACTTCTGAAATTCTCATTATCAATGCACAACAAACCAACAACCTCAGTAAGATGGGGTAGCATCATTACCATGCACTAATGTAATAATAAACAAAGCCATATTTACTACATATATTTATTTGTGGCATTCACCCATATGAGAATACAGTTACAAATTACAGAGATAGTACACACGGAGAGACAACATGATTATCCAAGATACAGAGTATTATTAACAGAAATGTACTTACTGAGAGAAGTGAATGTGATTTAGGTATCTATGAGTTTATAAGTCTCTGTTCATCAACAGACATATAATAATTGAACTATTCACAAGAGGAGCATGCTCTGGGGGTTTTTTGTTTGGGTTGTTGGTTTTTTTCTGAGGCTTTCCTTCCTGCGGCACTGCAGCTGCTAGAAAAGTCCGTATCATTAACCTCTGACTTAACAAATGAGATCAAGAATTATTCAGACGCAATTTAGAATAGGGGCCGGCTCAGTGAAGCCCATGTCACACATGAAAACAAAGACAACAACCCTCTTTACTCAAACTCATAAACAAGAAAGAAAAATACACCTGGTAGCAGAACAGAGAGATGTAGGTTACTTCTGCCAATACTTAGTCATTTAAAATTTCATAACTGTTATATGTTATTTAGCAACGCTTCAGGAGTGGCTAAGTCAAAAAACACAGATTCATCAGGTTTGCAGCATTCATGTTGGTTGGGATTTTCAAGGCAATAGCAAGCAAGCGAGGCAGCTGTCTGATCAGCATGGGAGGAGAGAATCTGTTGGTTTTGAAAACCTCCAACTTACTGCGTAGTACCTTTCCAGCTTCCATAAAAGAATATCTAACTGATTCATATCCCTAGGCTATTTACAATGGATGTCACAGCTAAGTACAGAATGGGTCAAGATTTCATTTAATTTCACACAATGTTTCTAAATAGTAACATTTAAAACCCTTTCATTCTGCATATTCAGAAAATAATCCATAAGCCTGTAAGTGTTGTCTGAAAACAACTGAAATGGAAAACAATTCTAGAAAGGAATCCTATTCAGTGGAGTTCTCTCCACAAACACAAAAACAATACTAATTGTATAGTTCACGCTGGTGCCTGTGGGTGGAATAAGAAGTCATCCTTCATGACATATTTCACAATGACTTACAGAATTATTATATACAGAGCAGAACACCTAAATCACTTTTTAATCACCCTCACGAAGAAAGGCTTGCTTAGTAACATTGCAACAAAAAGGCAAAATTTTCAGCCTAAGGCTGAAACAACTTTACTTCCAAAGCACAACAAACAGTTTTGTTCTACAAGATTTACTTCAGGCAGGTATTAACAACATTAAATCCATGTAGAGAAGAAACACTACATTAACCTAATAAATAAAGGAGTGACCTATTCATTAAAGACATAGAAAAACTCAAACTATTTCTCATTCTTTTCATAAGCTAGCAGACATGAAACTGGGGAGAGGCATTAAAAGAACTATGAAGCTGCAGCTTATTACTGTCAATATATCAGTAAGCATTATTATATTATTCAGATTTCTTGAGGAGGACTTCTAAAAGAATATTTTTCTTTCAACTGGAGCACACGCAAAAAATCCAACAACAGATTTACCTCTTCAGAGGGAAAATAAATCAAACTTGGTTCTGTACTAGGATATATTTTTCACGCCCAGGAATTTAATATTCATTGGAAAAGGCCTTTTCTAATCATAATATTTTATCAACAGAGAGGATCATCCTCACATCTTATCTGCAAGTCAAGGTAAGTAAGAGGTAGCTTAGGAATTCTTTAGAATTTAGTGTTTTATTTGAAATGAATGAATCCCTCTTCAAAGGGGTTAACAATAAGTACAAAAGGCAAACAGCATCTACAGCTGCCACTGCCTACACCAAGAGAATAATTCCAAGAAGCTCAAAATAACATTAGAACAGGGAAAACCATGGTGCACTTCTTCGCATTTGCTTCAGTGCACCAGTTCAGGCTGGTTTTCTACAAAAGGAAGCACCCCACTAACATAGTATGCGATGCCAAGTGACAGAAGAGCAATGACAATGACGAGAAGCAGGACCCTCCAGAAGCCCAGGTCTTCCACAAACTCTTGCCATGTTGTCCGGAAACTGGAAAGAACTCCTTCACCTTGCTGTAGGTTTGGATTAAGGAGGGAATGGCTTTCCATCGCACTACAAAGGATTAAAGTTAAAAATACATCAGAGCAAAAGAATGCACCTTTAAGTATGACAGTAATCCTACTGAGAGCAACCGAAACATTCTAAATTAAAAACTATATCTACACCTACAGATTTATAGCATTGCCTCTGCTAAGTTAAGACAAAGCAGATCAGGAAAAGACTCCTAACTCTAAACTTAACTTAGTTGAAAGGATGTTTTATTAACCTGTGTAAAAAGAATGATATTTGCTTGTAGGCTTGCCACCTAGAAGCCTTCAAAAGTCAGTTCTCATAATTACTACTAAATACAGCTTAGTAAACTTTAATGAAGCGTAAGCTAAAACCTCAAGGGGCACAGCTCTTGTTAACAAATTATGATGTAAAAATAACCTCTGATTAATAAAATGGAAACTTTGACCAATATAATTTACATTCTGAAATCTGTAGTGATCTTTACTATTCTCCTGAATCTCTTTGTTCCAGAGGCCTCTTCTCTAGCATAAAAATATCACAGAAAACAATAAGTTTGGGTAACAAGAAGTTCAGAAACTTTCTGATCTTCAAGACAAATTGACATTGCTGTGTTTTCTACCATATGGTGTTCAGCAACTGCTCTGATGTTTAACATTCCACTACCAATCCATCAGGCCCTCTTTAATTGTAAGACTATAAATTAGGGACTGGAACTCTCCCTTTTAAATGAGAAAATATATAATATATATATAAAAATATAAATATATATATAGAAATATAAAATCTGAATGAAGCTGTCATCTTGACAGTGAATCTCCTTTAGAAAAACATAAGTTGTTTCAAATACTGCATGGCTTCTTGTATCACTCTCTTTATTTTGCCGGTTTCAGAACTAGTTTGTAACAGGAAACTGTTGCTGTATGAAAAACCTCACAAACAACAGGGAACCTTTCTCATCACTTGATCTTACTTATGTAAAATTTTAGCCATCTGCACAGTCCTGTTACTTCTCACTTAAGTAAAATTACACACACAGGTGTTTACAGGATCAGGCTTTGACAAGCACAGAAAAGAAATGGTGAAACCAACTACGTACATGATGATGTCAATAGCAGAAGGTAAGCAGAGAAAACCCATTTTTTCCCCCCTTCTAATTGCTTCCAGTTACCACATTCCTATATATCTCTTATAGCAACAGTAAAAGAAAACATTTCAGGGAAAAGCAATTTCCATGTCAAAACTAATTGCAGAAATGCCATTGTTCTTGGTGACAATAATAAATTGACAAATGATTGTTATCAGAAAAAGGTCTCATTTATAAATCTTTCTCCTAAGATTACACCCCTGAAAAACTTCCCACTATTCATAAGGTATTTTTTCTTAGGAAGTACAGCCACTGAAGAATAATTAGCCTGACCTCCCGTAGCTTGCCCAAGTATTGCAGCATCATGAGCAGAAGATTTCAGAAATTGCCTATTAAACAGCTTGGCTTTTTTGTTTTTTAGATATTTACCCACTGTAAAGCTCTTTTTGCTTGCCCATAGCTGCAAGATTTAGTCATCTTCCTTGCTTATTATGGTTTCCGAAGCGAAACAAAGGGTTTAATAAGACAGCCGTTGGCGTTGAACAGAACTACTCACTCATTAAGTATTAACTAGTTAATACATAACCACACAGAGGTTAAATAAAGGTGCAATGCAATTTAAATGAAAAGATCACATGCTTGCTCATTAAACAGAAAAGGGTACATAAAAAAACACTTTTGCTATTTTATATTACTACCCAATTAAAATCAGTGTTATTCCCCTGTCCTGTCACAGGCAGGGACATCTTCCACTGGAGCAGATGGCTCCAAGCCCCGTCCAACACTGCCAGGGATGGGGCAGCCACAGGCTCTCTGGGCAACCTGTGCCAGTGCCTCACCACCCTCATAGTGAAGGATTTTTTCCTAATATCTGATCTACATCTTCCCTATTTCAGTTTAAAGCCATTCCCCCTTGTCCGATCCCTACATGCCATTGTAAAAAGGCCCTCTCCAGACTTCCTGTAGGTCCCCTTTAGGGACTGGAAGGCCGCTCTAAGGTCTCCCTGGAACCTTCTCCATTTGTTCCTATTATGAATTACAGCTGCTTAAGATGGTAACGGTAATGCAGCAATGCATCCTACAGAAGAGTTTGTGCCCCACAGCCCAGGCAGATGCTCTTTTCTGTTTCCAACACAACATGGAACTGACATTTGGATGCACTTGAGGGCGCAGTCACAGGTCATGCTGCGCTCTGTACATGGACAGATTGTCTGGACTGGAAGACGGACTGAGTGAGCTCTGCCTCCAAAGAGCACAGTGCCACTCCTCACCGGGAGGAGTGCCAAGCAAGTGAAAATAAATTTGACTCGGGAACTGAGCTCTGGCCTCTGCTTCCAGAGCAGCAGCACTGCATGTAATAAGGAGCAGAAAACTTAAGTCAGAGACTGTTTTCAGAAAGAGCAACCATTATTTCTCCATAGGTTCATACATAATGTAAGAGAGTTGGTGCGGTGGGAGAGGACAGAAGACATTCATCTAAGTGTCTCTAAAATGTGAAAATAATACTAAGAGGGAGGAACGAAATTGTGGAGGTCTCAAAAGCCAACATTATTTATTTACAAAGCAAACAGCAGACAAGCTCGCTTCTCTTGCTGCTGAAGGCATCTGTTATTTGTTATTTTTGAAATAACGTATTTCAGACATTTTAAACACGTTCACAAACAAGCTGGGTAGTGCACTGTTTATGTCTCTGAGCCTCTCCCCAAGGAGAGTTGCGGACTTCCTTGCCAAAGCAAACAATATAACATTTATGAAGGTCAAATAGCAGAAAGGAAGCTATGTTCATTAAAGGGACACTATCGAATCAAAAACTGGAATTTAAATGAGGCTGAGCTGTTGGTCCGTATGTTTAAACAAAACCAGCATAGATGCATTTCTGTGTGACAAGCAACCTTCAGAGAAATGTACTTCAGGTAATACGCATGAATTCTTTTTATACCCACGTCATTTTGAGAATAATATCAAATTTTCTATTGCAGGGCTTAAACCAGTCTCTCTGATGACTGGGGTCACTAATGTATAAGAATGAACTTCCAATCTGCTCACTGGGAGTATCTTGGATAACAACTCCATCTACAGGGTTTAATTTTCATTTACAGTACCAGCTGTGTACGTTTTGACACAAACTGAAAACAATTATGTGACAAAACTCCGTCTTCTGTGACACAGTGTTCCAGCAGTCACAGTTCATGCTCATTATTAGACAATAAAAACATGACAATTTGAATTAGTATAAAAGCAAGCATTCCAAGCAAGACCGCTATCCTGTTTCCAGTATCGTTAAAAAAAAAACCCCACAAACAAGCAAACAAAATACCCACAACAAAACATCCCCCACAACACAACACAGCAAAACAGTACTGGAAAGATCTCTTGCATTATTAATCCGAGACCCGTGTTCTGTCATGTTTACTGGCAATTCAGTGATCTCTGCAAGAGAATCAGCCTCCTTGGAAATGTGCAAGGCTTCTTGCCTCATCTAAATCCTACAAGAAGGCCGTCTTGGAAGCTCACTGCAAAAAAACACTCCCAATTTTCAATCAGAAAAGTATCTGTGGTTTATCTGTGCCCTTTTGCTCCTGTGCTATCATCACCTTTTGTCTTCAATAGTCACTTTGTGTTGTCCAAAAACCAGTATTTCTTGTCAGCAGCCACACACCTCAGCCTTCCCTCTGCCAGGCTACACTGAGCTCTAGTTGCCTTCTTTCGCAAGGAGACGCACGGTTGCCTTGAGCACTGAAGTAACGCTTCTCCACGCTTCTTAAGGGATAAAATAAAACTTACTTTGACTGGGGCTAAAGAGCATTATAGACTGTACTACACAACATACGTTACACTGCTTTTGACAACAGCACTGGCAGTTTTACATAGTGGAAATACGTCAGTTTGCACTTTGTAGGACTTCACTGCATTTTCAGGGTAGCATCAACTCCTGGAACTGACTTCACTACTTCCACTTGAACTACATCAAGCCTGTTCTCTTATCGCACTTTCCACTGAGGAACTTCCATTTTACAGCATACAGCTTTAGGTAAACGAAGTTCCAGTCTGTGCTCCTGAACCACAATTTATCCCTACTAATTTCCTCTCCCTTGTCATCCCAGGTTTTTGTCTACGCCATCCCAGTTTTCCTCTGGGCTGCCTGTATCTGACTTCTTAGTCCCACTAACATGCTACTACTTTCTGTGCCAATACAATTTATGCAAATTCTAAATAAGCACATTCCCAGAATCAGACCTTTATGAATTCATCAGTAACTTCCCTCTAACCCAACGCATTCCCTGAAATTGTCAGCAATCTTCCTGATATCTTCAGTTCTCCTTTAACTATCAAGTCAATCGCAGAAATGGAAAAGCCATTAATATTATTTCTCCTAGTAATTATTTTTGCTTTGTAAATACCTTTCGCTTTCCGCAGTTTGCATTGTTTCCAGCTTTGAGTGAGCTCCTCTGTTAAATCCTTTCACCTCTTGCTCCTCTAAAGATTCCAGCAGTCTAATCACATCTTTATTGACTCCCCTTCGTTTTGCAAGAACAAGCGGTGTTGCACCTTGGTGATTGCTAAAATGACCCCACAAAAGGAAAGGAGAAGAAAAGAAACTTTTGATATAGAAATTTTGCAACAAGACAACTCAGTATAAAACATTACAATTCACTAAGTCCTCAGAACTATTTTCTGTCATATCAGACAGTAAGAAATTCCCATCCGTACAAGTTATAACATAATTGACTACACAAGAAAATTGGTATGCTTGGGTTTGAAACTGCACAACTCTTCTAATTAAAATTGAAATTCCTAGCACTGTAATCTAAGTGGAATCTCTGGGTGTAAGAACAAAAAAATTAGCAGTAGATTAATGGCAGTGTTTAAATTTAAGCTTAATTTCAAGAAGGAATTGTGCAATCTGGTTCCACATAGCTCCTTTTCCATGGAAGTATTAGGACATCAGGCAAAAATGAAATAAAATACAGATGGTCCCTCTGCTGTTATTAAAATCATACCGAATAGGACTAGAGCTGCCTTCAGACTAAGCATTTTCACCAGTTGCTTGAAATGAGGACAAAGAAACCCCAAGCCACAACCCTTAAAGAATCTGGTCTTTTGCTGAGTTGAAAACGTTAATGAGGTACAGGTGAAAAAGCAACAGATTAAAAACCTGAAAGCTTTTGAAGTTACTACTGGTTTTGCACATGTTGTAAGTACGCACAAAGTTCCACAAACAAAACAATTCCATTACTGCAATGAAATAGCTAGTTATTTTGCAGCTTGAGAGCTTACATCTGAGCCCTGGCATCTGACAGCTGCTGGAAGCCAGAAGGAAAGACTATACAATATTTAAAAGAAGGACTGAGTCACAGACTTTGAGGGAGGGGGAAAGCACTGAAAGGAAGCATTGTTACCAAAGGAGTATGGGAATGAATTGACACACACATACACTGTATTTCCTTTGTCTCATACAGTACAACAATTAAAACAACAGAACTGGGGTGGAGAAAATTCTTTTAAAGCAGTCAATGTGATTTTTCCTTTGGTGCCAACCACCCACACCTGGCTGGCTGGCTAAACCACGGCAGCAATATCAGCAGTGAGGCAGCCCCCACCAGCAGCTGCTCTGTTTCTTTGCTTTGCTTGTTGCACAGACTAGCAGAAGTGGCCTCCTATTGTTTTCCTGCCTTCTTAATTTTGTGGGATTTTTAAATGATATCTTAAACTGAAATCACACCAAATACAACATTTCAGCAAGAAATTTATATGCGAGGCTCTGGCAAGAGAAGACGAATGTGTTACAAAATATACACATATAAAACATGAAACTTTAAAGCAAGTTTAAAGTAAAAAGAAAAAATAAAGTGACTTACCAAATATCGATTTTAAGTCCATTAGAAACTAGGAACTGGATGGTGTCCACATGCCCACACAGGTGAAGGGCTGTGTTACCTTGGTAGTCGGTGGCTAGTAAGTCAGCGCCAAATTTATGCAAGAGTTGACAAATGTCTACGTTTCCTCTGGCTGCAGCAAGGTGAAGGCCAGTTCGGCCTCGGCTGTCACGAATATTGGGGTCGAAGCCGCTCTCTAGCAGTCGTTTGGAATAGTTAAAATCTCCATCAATGCAAGCTTGCAGCAGCGGCACATTTGTCTGGGAAGAGTCATTTACAAACACGTAGGACATGGTTCTGATTCTCTCTGGAGTAGGTGATTAACCTGCAAATAAAGTGGGAAGGAATTATGGTGAAACCAGGCAAATAAACACGATTCGATAGAGTGTTCAGGTTTCCCAAGCAAAAAATGCAAACCAGCTCATAAACCAACTCCAAAATCTTCATGTCGTACATACTAACTTTGTGCGCTGCATTCCCTCCTGGTAATACGGAAAGAGCCCCTTTCAGTCTTACACCTCTGGAAACAGCAGCAAAGCTTTGTTATTACAGAAAATGGATAAGATCAATGTCACAAATGCAAGACAAGCCATTAGCTTTCAATCAGTATGAGATCACACGTAGTGGCATTGGTACTAAAGAGCAAAACACTGGAGATCAGAACTGAAAGGAAGAACCACGTTTCATAAATTGGGAAACTATACAATCCAGTCAATAGATACAGTGATGCTAACTACAGTTCTTACTAGCGATAATCAAAGCTCCAGCATGATTTCTACCATTTGAATTTGAACTTGATGAACAAAGTACAGTCAGTTGCTGAAAATGCGTGATTACTGTAAATACTAATTCCTTCATCCCGCAAGAAATGTATTTTTCAATACTCTCGGCAGAACATTATTTTTATAGTGCCACAGATATACAGACTACTGAAAAACAACAATAACAACACTGAAAAACAAGAATAGCAACACTGACCATAGAAAACTGAGTGTATTATGTCAAACTACCCACCTGAAAGTGGAAAATGGAAGTGGGTACAAGAAGGACAATGGTAAAATCAAGTACAGAGCTACTGTGGGTTCAACTAGAACCTCAATATAAGGAAACACAAATGTAGTTGCTCCAACTTAATATTAAATAAAGGATTAAGTCCTTTTCTGTATCAGGACTTAAAAGAGGGAGACGAATGTTTCACCATGGATTTCTTGATAGAGAGTATTTAATGAACTGTGATTTAAGTTTTGCAGAATAATATTTTAAGAATGAGTCAAATTATGAGGTTATGATGACTGTGCTTATGGGACACAGAAAAGATGACTTAAAAACAATAAGGAAAGAAGGGAATGTCTATGCAAGAGGATGGTAAAATATGCCTGAGGCGATGCTAAGAAGTGAAAACATCTAGGAGACTGGACAGCACAGCTTTGCACTGCCTCAGAGAGGAGTCAAAACAGGGAAAAAAATCATATAAACCAGTAAATATCCTTAGAAGAAATCTCAATATGGAAATGACACTGTTCAAGTGACAGGAAGGAAAAGTGATTTTACTAGATAAACTTTAAATGGAAACTGAACTGAAACTTCACTTGAAACAGCGTATTTCGCTTGCCCTGGCGTTTGTGTTTTGGGCTCATGATGTAGCAGTATTCTGGAAAGCTCTTGTTAAGTCTGCTATATGCAGATTTACATTTTCTCCTCTATATAAGGTATCCTTCCACACCAGTGCACTCCTTCAGCCAGGAGAACGGAAACATGGCCTGTAGCCAAAGAATCAGATTCAAAACCTCTCCTTTTTTCAAGAGTTTATGTCTGTATTTTACAGCTCTTCCCCCATGTTTTAGATCAGATTCCAGATCAAAGTACCTACAAAAGTAATTTCAAAATGCTTACATGCTGCTCTGATTAACAGCTGCAGCATCTGGGGCTATTGAGGTTAATAACTCATATTTAAACTTCATTATTGTATTTCCTATCTGGACAAATTCTGCTACATGTATCAACACTGTCTAGCTTCCCAGTGCAGGAATGCACAACTGTTTTTTTTATTCTTGGATGCAGAAGAGAAAGAGATGGGAATAGCTTCTACATCCTGGTATCTGTATGAGGAACGATTTTAAGCAGAGTACATTCCCCTAGGCTGCAAGCATGTTTTTAAGCACGTGATGGTATATCACTGGCTCAGGCACCCTTTTCCACAGTCATTTCCAATAGCAAAAGACAGTTCACTGATGTACCATAAAACATTTCACGCAAGACTGGTGTCATTTAGGGCACTAACAGCTTTCTTATTACTCTACCCAAGAAGAAAGGAAAATGTACTTACTTGCGTTTCCTATGGATATGTTACAAAACCCCTCAGTGTTGCAAAGCTGGAATTCCCAGCTGACAGCAATTTCAGTTTTCTTGCCTATTGCCCACCCAAGTCATAAATGATAAAAGAATTTTCCTTCAACTCTGTTAGTCACTATGCTGAGAAAAATATTGGGCACAGTTTCTGTACAATGCAACAGTGACCTTTACATTCTGAACTAAATCTTCCTTAAAGCCAGGTCATAAATCATTTAAAAACCTCTGATTATTAGCCATAGTAACAGCATATCAACAGCACAAAACCCTACCTGTACTTGATAAAAAGATGGCGGTTCACTTGTAAAGTAATATTTGAGTGTTTAAAGCTGTTTTATAAACAAGGCCTAACATAAAACAACAGCGGAATATTATGCTGGAAGAGATGTATGCTACTTGAGAAACTGTACAGCACACTCTGTTAAACGTAAGCTAATGTTTACACTTTCATACCAGATGTGTATATCTACTAAACCCTTACAGAATTCCCTGTCACTTCACATGTAACTCTGATGAAACATTAGCTAATAATACCAGAAAAAACCCTGTCACTACCTTATCTTCTCAGGAAAGGAAGCACAAAGATTAGCAGTTATCAGAAAGTGTGACAGGAAGTCATTCTGATTCAGAATTTATTATCACCAGAATCTTTCAGAATTGATCATTGAAGTGTAGAAGGCTAAAGTGAAACCTTAATGTTTCACATAAAGAAAGACAAAACCCCAACAAATTCTTCTTCTCAAGGCAAAAAATCTGGACCACCTGGTTTCATTTATCTTTGTGATTAAAAAGATTTTTTTCCTACAAACAATTCTATTTCACATATGGCTACCTAACCTATGCCAGATACGAGCTGCATGCAAAGCTGAACTATACACCATCTTTAAAATGCCAGTCTCCAAATGATACGTTCTTTCCTCAAATTTAACCCAATTTAGCAGAATTTCTTGTCTAGCAAAACTCAGGACAAATTACAATAGTCGATTTAATTAGATCATTTTGAATAAACAAACTGTGGTTACGTTTCTGGCCACAGTATGCATCAAAAAGCTTATTGCTGTCATGAGCATCTAATGCAATGGATTTAGAAACAAAATTCCAAAGCACTGGCCACTCTCTTCAAATCGCTTCAGAAAGATGAACTGGATAACAACTCTGAACCTCCCTAGCAGCTGGTACACCTACATTAAGCACTGATGGCACAGGCACATATTAGGACAAACAGACCTGTGTTAGGAACAAGAAACAAAAGTATTGCAAACTGAGCATTCTTACTGTCTCTATATATTCCTGCTACTATTGGAGTTAAGTACATCTGATTTGGTTCAGTAAATGACTGCTTCTAAAAATGGATCAGTATCTACTTTAAATATATCTTTGAAATGATAGGGTTTAAAAGAAGAAAAAAGAGTTTTGATGCTAATAACTTGGTCCTTTAATAGAAAATCAGTTTTTGCAAAAAAAAAGTACATCAAAGACATCCTCCCAACCGAGAAGGATTCCCATTAGAAAGGCATAATAGAAGAATACATCTTCCCTAAATTTATACAACTTGGATACAGCCTGAATACAGTGTACTTTTATTAATAAAACTTTAGAAATTATGCTGTAAGCATGTGCGCTAGTACAGGATAAGAGAATTTAAGTGAATGCTCTGCTTTCAGAACGAATGCTTATATTGAGTGATTCTCTGAGAATTATTTACGTATCTGTATTAGAAGCCAGTCGTCTCTCAGGGTACTGCACACAGCAGTAACTCAGTGTCACACGTTGATCTGTTGTACAACACATTCACACCTGCAGAAGGCAGCAGTGATCTTGAATAATTCAAACCATAGAGCTAGATACAAGTTCTGTCGCTTCTTAAACTAATCCTAAATTTGCACTAACCATGGACAGTTTTATTTTGCAGTAAATATATGCTGTTGCCTCTGCCTTCTCATTTTGTTTAACAGTTACCAAATAGCTCTGGAAAAAGGAGAGAACAGCTAGATTGCAAGACAGAATCACTAATGGGACCCATCTCTCCACTGCAAAAATGTGAATGAACTTGACAAGTCGTAATTCATGAGCCAGCCACTGCTACATGGGATATCCAGTTCTGCAAAACTGCGATGTTTCCAGGAACATTCAGAAAAACTGAAGTAATTGTCCCTATTTTAAACCAACACGTCAGGACAAGGGAACAATATCAGATTGCTCAGTACTTGACACTTCCTCAATATAAGCACACACTTCAACATGTAGAACTGACGCGTCAGGAAGACTAGAAGAGAAAATGCCTCCTCCAAGAAATGGAAACTAAAACTAAAAGTCAAGAAACAATGTATTTTGAGAGTACTTCAGTGGCAGCGGCTTGCGGAGCTCTTCCTCTTCGGTCTTTAAATTAATAAAAAACATTCCAGTACTTTGCTTAAACTGAAAGCTCATGACCTCTGAAGGCAATGTTTCCCGGTCAAACGGGATTGTTCTCTTACAAACACTATGTGAACATAAGCTCAATAGATATGGATATATAAGATAAAATTTGTAAGTAGGTTTAACTTAATCATTTAAAACAAATGAACAAAAAACCCCCACCACATTACCTTGTGCTTCCTCTGAACATTGACCAATTGTTGAAATATAAACCCAACAATATTATTCTCTTCTTTCTAGGTAGGCTGAGGGAGAAATTCTTTGCACACATTTTCTTGCACACATGTATTTACGTGCAAGTCACTGAGAAGCCATTTAACTGAGTCAGTGTTATGTTGAGTAAAATATCACATGATCAATTACAATTTCTGTTTAGGAAAAGCCCCTTTACCTACATGAAGTTTCACTGAGAGCTCTGTACCTTCTATTAAAAACATGTACCTTATGAGTTAAACAGAAACAGAGTTTTACTGCTTCACTAATAAGGATCTGCTGCTAAAAGCAGCATCTCAGATTCAGTACAGCACAATGTCCATTCTACACAGAGCTATATTTTGCAGCATTTCAGTTATTTTTCAACAGTTCCTGGATTCAGTGTAACAGCAGGTTCATCAGACCTACCTCTCATCTCTAGCCAGCCGCATGGGTAAGCAGTAATACAAGAACATTAGACTATTTGTTTTCAGTCATTCCCTTCTGCAGACATGAGACATGCAGGTATCCTCTCCTCATGTCAGGACCACTCTGTGAAACTTTGGTGCACTGCATATACCTAGTGCTTTGCATGTACAGGCTATAAAGTGCTTTATGAAAAAATCAGAATAACTATTGCTGCTCATCTATGGATCAGCAGACAACGGCACTGAGAAACAGGAAGCTTTGCTCATCAATGTACAGTATGTCAACATTACGAGATAAAAAATAAACAAGATCTCAAATACCATTCCAGGGTCACAGAATACTTTCCCAGATAATATAGTACATGCATTGTGTATTTATGTACACAAACTAAGGGAACAACAGGAAAGAGATCATTCTTTTAAAACACCTTTCTTGACAAGCAGATTCACAAACATTTTATCCTTACTACATTTAAATGGTAAACCAATTGCATCACGTTTCAGCGCAGTCAACTTCTATCAAATATACATTTAGGTATTTTTGAACCTTGTCCATTTTTCATCTTCCACAAAGGAACTATTTAGGAAAAAAGGCAATTTACAGTTTTCTTCAAATCAGCTGTAAATTCAATTCCCCACAACTAGCTCAGATAAGTCAGTAAATAACTGCAGTACTTCCCTGATCACTGTGGTCAGTTTGCACACATCTGCTTTTATAAGAAGTTACTGAATCACTTACATTGGTCATATTTATCAACCTCTTCAAAGACCTCTATTCAAATTCCTTCTTTATTTCTGCTGGGAACAGGTAGGGTGCTAGTATATGCTAGTCAAGAAATTATCAAAGGTCACCGCATACTGTTTGGCAATTGGTTTATCTGTTTGTTTTTTAGAATCATAGAATAGTTAGGGTTGGAAAGGACCTTAGGATCATGTAGGTCCAACCCCCCTGCCATGGGCAGGGACACCTCCCACTAAACCATGCCACCCAAGGCTCTGTCCAGCCTGGCCCTGAATACCGCCAGCGATGGAGCATTCACAACTTCCCTAGGCAACCCATTCCAGTGCCTCACCACCCTTACAGTAAAGAATTTCTTCCTCATAGCCAATCTAAACTTCCCCTGTTTAGGTCTGAACCCGTTACCCCGTCCTATCGCTACAGTCCCTAGCTTTTAACAGACCAGAGAGAATTCGTCCCACTCCTAATGAAGTGCCTGCATTTAAACTCGCCGCAGAGCTCGAAGCAGCCCTCTGCAAGAGAAGGCAGCGGCCAGTGAGGAGCAGCGAGGGATGCAGGCAGGGGAGCACTGCCGCCACGCGGGGCGACAGCTCCAGCGCGGCAGCAACCGCGGCCCGTAACCCACTCACACCCCCCTGCCCCCCCACGTTGTGTTTTCCTGAGAAGGGAGCGGCGGGAGGCCTGAAAGGAAACCTGATGAAAAAGAATTCTGGAACCCAAACTGCTATTCCCCTGTGGTACAACGAGCAACCTCCTTTAAACTCTGACGCTGTACTTGTGAAATGAAGACTGCGGTATGTGGCTTGAGCTCTGGAGACAAAGGTATTTCCTTTAAAAACGTATGCATTTATGCCAGTTTCTTTAAAAAAAACCCCATGAAAACTAAACCCAAAACGCCTCCCAAAATCTCAGACCCTTCCTAGGCAAACAGTAATTCTGAGATGACAAGTTTACTAAAATGGGAAAAACTTTCAGCGTCCAGCAGGAATCAGCAGAAGTCAGAGCTTAGTCAGCTTTATTCCACCAATAAAGCAAACTAACAGCCAAGAACCTGCCACTAAACCACTTATTACTGTACAGTCCATATTTCCTTACTTTATTTCTTATAATGTATATAATACCTTATGTCATCTTAGTCATACATAACCTTGATGACATGACCTTAGTAACATACGCAACACTAAATCCAATAGCTCATGAACAAAAGCAGGTCATTTTAAAAGGCAGATGTCACCTAAATTTGTAAGTCATTTATACAGAACTGTATCTTTGACTTTACCTTTAAAATATTACTCTGCTTGTTCGTTAGTTTGTTATTTTACATTAATCATTAAACCAGTTTATCAAACCCAAATAGTTAACTACTACTTGCATATATTCTAAATCTCTATCAATACAGCATGACTTTAAATATTTAATTGGATCATGTTGGTTCACATTACGTGACATGATAAGTCAGATGATACGGTAACACTATCAGGGTTGTATTTCTAATTAATATATACTGATGTTATTTTTCATAAACAGTTATTTTACCATGCTTAGGCTCAAAATATTTTTCCATGTAGGCAAACCTGTAGTAGTACTGCCTGCCAACACTATGTCTTAATGGACTGAAGGGGGTAAATCAGCAGTCTACAGGTTCCAGGGACAATTGGCAAGTCCAAGGAGAATCAGGAAGGCCATCCTTAAGCTCCTGATGTGCACAGAGGCTGGAATTGACTAAAAATATAATGGAAAATTACTGGAAAGATGTGAAATAGATTTGAAATTGTAACTATGGAACCTGAGAGTGAAGTAGCTCAACTGTTTACCATTTCATCAAAGGATCCTGCTGAGCCTAGAAACAGAAAACATCACTTGCGCAAGGAAAACTTCCACCTTCAGATAACTTAGTAAATGCTAGTAACTTATGTGAAAAAGACAGTACTCAGCATGAAGGCTGCTGCCCAGACAGTGAACAGCAACAGCCACGTTTCTTTAAAGAGGCTTGGCAGGTGGTACTCAGTCCTGTTTGAGAAAGGGTGGAAAAAACCCATACAGAAGAAAGTCCATGTCGACTGTCACTCCCGTGAATAAGAAGCTCACATCAAAGTAGCTACAGGAGATCACAGCAAAGGCCTGTCTAAGCCTAGCATTATTGTTCAGATAGTGGCCAAAAGCAAAGATCAGGGGAAAAAAAGAAAAAACAAAAAAAGTAGAATAGGGCAAGAGTATGTAACATCGCATTTTCCACTCAAAACCTTTCTCATCTGAATGGGGTTCCTGTACATTTAGCACCCCTCAGTGCCCACCCTGTGAACCTGCCCATTCTCCTCTTCAACACAAAATACCCACAACATACTCTGGTAAGTTCTCTAACTCAATGCCCTATGAAGAACCACATCGTTTGATCGTGCTGAAGCAAAGCCTCATTAGCTTCACTTGTGGACCAGCTCTCCTGCTGGAAGAGCGGACAGCTGGCCCCTGCTTGCTCTTTCCCTGCCACTCATCATTCTACAGGCCTAATCATATCCTCCTCAGAAATCAGGATGAACTTTACAGTTTCAGCTCTCTTGACCATTCTCTATATGGAAGGGGGTCTGTGGCTTTGACCGTTCTTGCTTTGCTTCTCCTGATCTCACTAATTTTTACTATATGCTTTCTGAGCTGGAAGATGGCGTGCGGGAACCACACAGGGCGTTTGAGGTTAACCACAGATTAACACAGTGGCACAACAAGATTCTCTGGTTTGTTCTTTATGTGTTTCCCAATATTTACTATCTGATTTGCCTTTTTGACTGCTGCTGATCATTGTGGTTACATTTTCATGGAACCATACAATGCAACTACAAAATACTGCTCATTACTGAGACCAGTATTTCATATGGGAAGTTAGGCTTCTTTTTATGCTATCTGAATCATTCTCCCTATACTAAATTCATGTGCCACTACATTTAGTGATCAATTACTCAGACTTACAGGGTCCTGCAGCTCTTCGCAGTAAATCTTATCTTTGCTACCCGTCATCAGCCAACACTAGCACCTTGTTGCTCACTGCCTTTTCTAGGCTGTTCATGGAAATGCTAACAGTTCAGAACTCAGAACTGAACCCTGCAGAACTAAAATCCTCCCACTGAACAGACTGATCATAAGCTCACAGAAAACTGCTGTCCTGGATCAGCACTCTGCTTTCAACAGTAACAATCAGAGATCCTTCTTTGGGAGAGCACATGAGCTGGGCTGTTCTCTGCAGCCCATTCCCCAAACACACCCCAGCAGCCACCTCCCTGACTAGTCCTTTTAGCAGCCCCTCAACAGACTTCCTGTCCGTGAGTTTTTCTAATCCCTTGCTGAACCTGCCCACACTGAATCCACAACTCCCCATCACACCCACTGAAGTCCTTGGCTGTAGCCATCTGAAAGTGCCCTCCCAGCCACCCCAGCAAGCAACCCCCATCCCAGTGCTGCAAGGGTGGATGAATAACTTTCATTTTATCCACTGCCTTCATTTATAAGTCTTGGTCATGCCCCAGCCGTCTCCTCTCTAATGTGAACAATCCTGGCTTTCCAGTCCTTCATCTCAAGGCAGCTGACCCCTTTGGCCCTTTCAGTTGTCCTTCTATAAACCGTTGTAGCCTTCAGCTGCAGAGATCAGAAACACACATCTCCAGACGGGGGTACACCAAGTTGGAGCAGCAAAATGGTGCCCTCTGTCGTCTTGACTTAGGTGACAGCGGAATCTCGGTAAACACCACGACTGAAATTTACTGGAGGAGGCCCATGCCCCCAAGACAGGCCTGTCAGCCTGCCTGCCATCTGTACTACAGAATGCATCAGGGATCATGTATTTCACATAGCACACACAAAGCAATGCCCCCTGAAATATTCCATGTGCTTATACATACCATGTGACTACCTAAAACACACTTTGGGTTTGCGTCGCTTTCAAAGGGTAAGAACTTCATCTGTAAACTGTGTGCTTACCAGTCTGCAACTGGAAACCCACGCTCTTTAAATTGTCACTGTACTTATTTCAAACTCCAGTCCTCAGGATCACTGAATTCCCTCTGTCTAGTACTGTAACCCTCTTCTGTATTGCCAATGCCTCCCAACCCTTCATCACTACCAAATTAAACCACTGAAGTTTTAATTGCTACATCACAATCTTTATTTAAATTTTCATAGGATTGGTCTCAAGACAGATCTTTGCAGAACTAATTTTATAACCTTTTATTCTCAGACTTGATGGAGTTACTTTTCAATATTGCTCACCAGTTCGTCTCTAGTTACTTCCCCATCCTCCTTACAACTCAGGTGTGATCCCTGTTTTTTCACCACAATAATAACTCCCTTTGCAGCAGCTGATCAAAAACTTTAGTGCCGTCTATGGAAAAAAGTAACTACTCCATCTCCCTTAAAGACAGTAATTACTTTATCAAAGACAGCTTTGAGGACAGGTTAAAAGTCAAAAACACGCACCGCCTTTCAGCCTCCTTCCTCGCCTGTTTCCTCCCCAGCAGTACGTTCACACAGGCCGCAGGCGCTGCACGCTCACTAAGGCCCTGCCAGGAGGCAGCCGCTGTCCTGCCGCCGTCCCCCTCCCGCGGCCGCGGCTGCCGCAGCACTCGCCGTTCCCAACCCGCCGACGCGGCACCGACACCGCCCCCCCGCAGCTCTCGGCCCGGTGTCGCTCCTGCCGCCGCCCGCCGTGCTCGTCACGGCCGGGCCCTCCCCGCGCTCCCCCGGCCGAGCCGCCGCCCTCCCCGGCGGCCTGGGGCAGCGCTGCGGCCGCGTCCCCGCCGCCGCTCCGGCCACAGCCCCGCCGCCTCGGGGCGGCCGGTGCCGCCGCTCTTCACCCCCACTCCGCGGCGCGCAGCACCCACCCCTCCCGTCACGGCCAGACCGACCCACACCGGCGCTCCCCCCGCAGCCCGCCCCTGTCCCCGCGGGCGGGTCCCCCGCGGTACCTATCCCTCGGCGGCGGCTCAGCGCGGGGCAGGCGAGTCAAAGGGGAAGGAGGAGCGCGGCGGAGACCGCGCGCGCCCCCTGCTGCGCGGAGGCCGCTCCAGGCTCCCGCTACGCGCGGCCCGGAGTGGAGGGGGCACACGGCGCCGCTCAGCGCTGCCGCCGCCCCGGAGCCGCGCTGGGGAGGCGCGGCCGCCTCCGGCCCGGAGGGGAAGGTGCCGTTGGCGCTCGCTGTTGTGCTTTGAGTCGCTTACCCGGCTGCGCCGGGAAATAAACCCTGCAACGGCAGCGAGGGCTGGGGGCGGCCGCGGGCTGCAACGGGACCCTCGACCCCTCCCCTGGGACGCCCTTGGCCGAGTAGAGAACGAAGAGAGAGGCGGAAAATGACAGGGAGAGGAGGGGGGCAGCAGCTCGAAGGGGAAGAACCGGGGGCCTGGGGCACAGAAGAACCAGCTTAACAAACATTTAGCAGTTGACTGTTTCTGTTACAGGAAACGTCACGAAGCTGCTCAACTACCCCGTGAGGGGAGCTTCATTTTTGTAGTGCTCTGTGAGCTACTGCATAGCGGAAAAGGCAGGCACGGGTACAGCTCCTCTGCCCTCGCAGTGCGTCCAGCAGCAAGGTGCTGTGCGTATAAGCAGACAAAGGGGCTGAAGGTGTTTGACTTCCCCCCAGAATACATTACTGTGGCTTTGGGGTTTGTTGGGGTTTTTTTAATTATTATTATAATTTTCACTTCCCCTTTTCTCACCCCTGATCCTGCCCTTCAAAGAGAGAACACTAAGAAGAACACCAGATCCTTCCAGCCTGGTATGAATAGTATCATGGTTTAGGCCTTCTAGTCTTGCAGTTGTGGCTAATGGCATGCCTACCTTTATCCAGCTACCTCAGATACTTGCTTTCCCCAGTCTCATCAGTGTAAAACAGCACAACTCTGATGATGGAGTGACATAGGTTAACTGGTGCTCTCCCCACAGTTAATACCTTCATTCTCCAAAGCATGGCAGCTTCGGAACCAGCACTGACTCAACAGGTCAACAAGGGCATCAGATCAGCATCACATTCCAGAAAAGAATGACTGGCCCTAATAAGGGGAATGATTGTAGGAAATCCTTTTCCATTCACTAGGAATGCCTTTTCCAGACAAATGTCTAGGTGGTAACAGCCTGCTCAGCTATCACCCTAACCCCGATAACTCACAGAAACCGTAACTGATGGGTAAATACTTTTTCCTCCTCTAGTAGCACCATTTCTAATTAGCCCTCCCCTTTCTGCTCCAAAAGTTCCAGTCTAGGGGGAAAAAAGCCGAAAAAGATCCACGAGAGACATCTCCAAATTCTCAGCACCTTTTCAAACTGGTTCAGTAGAGCTGTAAATACTACAAAGGACTCTGCAAAGGCGAGGAATTACACTGACCATTGGGGGAAATTTTTTGCCCTTATAGTTCAAAGTTTCAACAATAGCTTTATTATTCCCAGACAATTAATTTTGAAAGAAAATATCAAGATAAATTATTACAGGTCCTCTTCTCCTATTTTCTCAAATAACACAGTCATCTTCATTTGGCCTAATCAAAACTCTTTTCCTTGATAGAAAACCCAAATGAACTACCAGCAGTGAAACAACTAGACAGTTAAAAGAGTATATGCATTTCAATAATTATAGGCAAATACAAAATTAAGCTAGAAAATCTGACATGATGCAGTTCAGGAGCAGTGGTTGATCTCTGTAAGAGACACTTGAGAGAACAGATTTTATTTTCCCTGCTGGAATAGGACAAAAGAACGGTTGGTTCTGCTGTTAAGGCTTATTGCAGTGTCCTAAGTGTGGTGCAGATTGAAGGGCAGTTCCAAATGTGGTAACACACCATAGAATCATATTGTAGAATGGTTTGGGTTGGAAGGGGCTTTAAAGATCATCTAATTTCAACCCCTCTGCCACAGGCAGGGACACCTTCCACTAGACCAGGTTGCTCCAAACCCCCTCCAACCTGGCATTGAACACTGCCAGGGATGGGGCATCATCAGCTTCTCTGGACAGCCTGTTCCCATGCCTCACCATCCTTACAGTTAAGAACTTCCTAATATTTAATCTACCCTCTTTGTAGGAGTACAGTGATAATAACAGATCAGCATAACAGCCAATAAATTATTGTTTGAATAGACAATCCAGTGCAGCAGTCAGATTTTGTAAGAAAATCAAGAACAATCCACATGCATAAACAATCCCAGTGTGGAATCCAAGTACGTCAACTACATTAGGGGCTGCATGTGGATAGACACAATCTGTATATACTCTTTCTTAAACCTCAAGTGTCTCATTCCGAAACACTTGCAAACAGCAATAAAATGAAGCAAGTTGTCATTAAACCCAAACCAAAATAAATTTTTCATTCAGGCATGTTTCTTGCCCTCTTCCTCCTCCATAAGTTCAAGCTTAGCTCCTTCTCCTGCCTGAAGAAGTTCATATTAAATTTATTAGCAGTCTCCCTACCCAGAAAAACAGAGGTTGAGCTAAACAGCACTAGCAAGCAGTACACACCGTATTTACATCTTTGAGACAGTTTCTCACTCACTAACCTGCTTTTATTGGATGCTGGATTTCTTGCTATTTATTGTAGATTCAGGCATCTTCATCTCCTAAACAGATTTAAAAATTTAAGTTTACAATAAGATTAAGTGCTCCCCCAACTACTGTAACAAATTACACTGAGCAAAGCAGCATTCAGTTAAACCCAGCAGAAAGTGTAGGAAATTAACTAGCATAGTTACCCTTCTCATACGTCATGGGTTCAGCAGCAGCGGTCATTTTTCTCCTTCTTGGTAGCTGGTGCAGCACTGTGTTTTTGTCTTTCAGCCTGGGAGCAGCACTGACAACACCAGTGTTTTCAGTTACTGCTTGGTAATGTTTTGGTCTGACCAAGGACTTTTTGAGCCTCATGCTCTGCCAGGGAGGAGGGGAAGCCAGGAGGAAGCAGAGACAGGACACCTGACTCAAACTGACCAAAGAGGTATTCCATACCACAGCATGTCATGCCCAGGATGTGAAAATGGAGAGCAGAGACCCAGAGGGGTGGGAGTGCACTCCTTGGTCGGGCTGGGTATAGGTGGTGAGCGCTTGTATTCTTTCCTTGTATTTGCCTTGTCATTATTATTATTGGTGGTAGCAGTAGTGAATTGTGTTATACCTTAGTTACTAAACTGTTCTTATCTCAACCTGTGGGAGTTGCATTCTTTCGATTCTCTTTCCCATCCCTCCGGGAGGGGGGGGAAGAAAGAGGGTGGAGTGAGTGAGCGAGAAGACTGCGTGGCTGAGAGGCTTAAACCACAACATCATAATTCTGTTTCAGTCCAAGCTAACCAAGTCCAAGCAACACTAGCAACAGCTGAATATTAAAGCAATGAATGGTCACCTTCATAATTAAAGGTTTACTGTACTTCCACTACAAATAAACTTGGAGAGATCAAATCCATTCCAAAATTATAATCGGTCTTTTCTTCCGAATCATTTATAGTTTAAAGCTGTGAAATAACACACTTTTCACTGCCTCATTGCTCACTGTAATCAGCACGGGTCTAAAAGATCACACACGTTCCTTCCCTTTTTTCTCTTCAGAAGTTTTCAGTTAGCAGACATTCAAAATCTTTAGATAGCACAAGCTTAAACAAAGCCATTATTAATGCTGAAAATTATTTTTTCAAATAACAAATATCTAAACATTTTCATCCTTAAAGGCTACACAAAACATAGCAGAAGTATTTTAGCTATAAACCTGAATTTCATTTAATTAACACTTCTATTTAAAACCAAAATGTTTCTCCATGTGAATGTCAGATCTCAAATTGGTCTAACATCGCAGCAGATGGAGCAAGCAAATGAAGTGGGGGGGGGGGGATACGTGGAAGCCAGAAATGGATAGAACAGGGTAGTGCAGAACATACAAAAATTATGCCATAGATATCCTTTATCATATGCAGCAAAAATTTAAGTCGAGGAGAGAAGGTGAAACAGATTATTAAGTCTGCGATGATAATATTCAAAATGTTAAAGGTGGTTTATTTCTGTAAAACTGACCAAAGATGTACTTTTTAGTCAATTTATTCTCTGCTGAAATGTTGGAACACGTAAGATCCTTCTCCTCAATGGGACTTCTCTCAGCACATTTGAAAGAATGTTAGAGTAGCAGGCTTAATTCTCTAAATACAAATTCTGACACCAACAAACACACATGCTCACCATTTCTTGGCCTTCTTTGGGTGCCTTTATCATCTGTTCTGATACCATTTTCTTCAAGCAGCTACTGAGCAAAAAGGCCTAAAGAGGATAAACCACAGAACATTCTGGTTTCTTCTATTAAAAGATGTACTCAACTCTTCCATTTGTCCTCCGCCAGAAAACTGCAGTCCCTAATACTGAACTATTACTTCCCTGAGTCAGTTAATTTTACTCTGTGCTTAACATCCTCACAGTGCACCAGATTCAGTGCAGTTACTTAAAGCCCAGCCTCAACATGACTAACCCTCACAACAATGCTCAGAGTCGAGAATAAGAACTTTTATGACTGGTTTTGTGAGGCAAGTTATTCTCTCTAGTTGTCTGTGTCTCCTACCTTAAAGGCTGCTAAGTTAAACCAAGGACTAAGGTTAATCAAAAGCATCAAACCCCTACAACAAATGAAGCAAGCTGGAGTTCACAGGCACTCGGCACTGCCAAAAGTCAAAGGCCTGGTAGTTACATGGAATGGCTGCAGCTGTTTGCAGAGTCACATCTTGCACACCTAATATGATCAGAGCAGTATGCATTCATCCCACATATTGGGTACCTAACAAAGGCACCTCAGAGAGGAGTGGTGTTGTTCTTAGTTCCTTAGGCTGTCTGATAAGCATGTACAACTCTTTGGGATACTGCAGCCCAAGTTAAGTTCTGAATTGCACCCTGGAGACGCACCTCACTGCTTACTCTCCAAAAACCAGCATCTCAGGGTGTCAAGCACCAAAAGATGAATCAAAGACACAACATTCTACATCAGTGATGAAGGGGGGAACCATCTCTGGTTAAGCTCCAAATCATACAGTCATGCCATTTTCTGCAGTGGGCTCTTGCATCAAATCCTTGTTTCTTCCACATAGAAGCATATTTCTGGCCTTTAGCTCTTCCTCACACTTCTGAGCAATGTGGGACACAGGGTTGCTAATGAACATGTCAGTGCATCAAGCACAACCCTAATGGATTTCACAGAGAATTTATACCAAATTAAGTTGGTTTTGTTTTTTTTTCTCCAGCAGCAAAGAAACTAGAAAGCTTACTGCTTATGGCTCATGTTCTCATAAAACCTAAGTGTGGAAGGAAAATAACACTTACTAAATAGCTGTGTGAACTGCATCATCACCCTGGAATTCAGAAGTCATCTGTGACAAATAAGCATTTTGATTTTACTTGAAAAATCCTTTCTGCTGCTGGGTTGGTCTCAGAGGCAAGAAAGAGAAGCAGTTTACTTGAATAGCAGGCTCTGCACTTTTTATAGAAGCTCTGTACCTAAACTGAGACTGGTGCTGTCTTTGATACTGCAGAGTCTGGATTATTTGCTAGGCAGCATAACCACAGATGGATGACTTGAATTCCTGGATATCTTTCTCTTTAAAGAGCTGCCTGAAAAAACAGTAGGAGGACTGACACCCTATAAAATCTTACTTAAGAATTATTTATATGTAAAAAAAATCTACTTACGATGTCACATATTCACACCCTCCATTAACCTGTGTTAACATGGCATATTTATATTTGAACAGTAAGATTTTTGTGGAAAATGGGAACCCTTGACCAATTAATGATTTTGGATACTTACTGAGACCAGTATCTAAATGGCTCCTGTCCACACTCCATCCCAGGCTTGCTGCTGATGGCTAGACATTTCTCTTCAGTGGAAAACAAAAATTCTCCTCCCCTTACACTAGGAACTCAAATGCTTTCCCCCACATAACTCTGTCCCCGGGCTAACCTGCTTGAAAGCATCACTGCTGCTCTCCGGTAGAGATGGATCAGCCACTTCTGAAGATTCCTTATGGCTGGAAGATACATTTTAATCTGATCCTTTCCTAAAAGGACTGGGAACTAACCTGTTTTGTGTACAAAATTATCCACTGCCATGTGCCTGAATCATTGTACTCGAATCTAAGCTCCAGAGTGTCTTCTTCACCATCCTTTGTAACACCCTGTAAAACAAAACTAAAACCAGCCAATGGACAAAAGAAACTACTAAAAGCAGCACTAAGGTGTTCAGCCTTAAATCAGAATTAATCAATTAGGTTCGTTTTATATAGCATATAAATAAAGCAGCTGAAATTTGTACCAGAACACTTCTCAGGGAGGGAGCAAGTGGGAGGTAGGACAAGGGACTCTTTAGAAGCCTAAAGATGGCTAAAGCAGTTGTTTTGCTCCCACGCAAAACTCTCTTGACAACTCTACCTCCATCAGGAAAGTGGCAGGCAAAGTATGACATGGAATACCACAGAAGGGAGAAACATAGCAGTGTAAGGCTAGATGGTTACTGCTATAAAGGCTGCTAAGGGAGTATGTTTCAGAACAGGTTTGGAGGGGAATATGGGCAAGTGAAAGGGATTTAAAACAGATCACTCCTTTCTCCCCAGATCTGCCCTTCCCTGACTACCTTAGTTTTCATGAAGAAAAAGTGCATTCAGATACAGAATCAGTGAAGTACTCACAAGAAAAGTAACCTGCCAGCTTCTTAACCTGTTGATTTTAAAGCTGACCCCTTTGGTCTGGTTAGTAGGCTGTTTTATGCAGCAGTGAGTCTCATTATTGCCGACAAAGATGTCAGCTGAGCAGCCTTCTTCTGGAAAGTCACAAATGCAAGGATCAATCCGTACATATCCATAGAACTGCATTTCTCGAATCAGCTCCAGGAGCTGCACAAAAAAGACAGAACTGAAGTGATTTGCTGTAAAGGCAAGTGAAATCTAGTGACTTATAAAGGCAAATCTTTCAGATTCCTAACACTTTCTCCTGGGAGGACACAGATTCACCACAGTATGTCAGTGATTGATTCTGAGAATAGCACTCACAGTCCAGACTTAAGATACACACACACATACACAGAATATGATGAGCTGAATCTTTTGGATGCTTATCAGACATGATGATAGGAAGGCAAAAAACTAACCAGTAAGAACTATGAGAACAGTAGTCCCAGCACTCTGAATTTCCCTCTGATCTCCTAACCTGGATGACAAACCTTTGCACCTGAGTTCAGCAAATAAAGAATAGCATTCATAGTCAAAAACTTCCTGCTAACCTTTGGGATCCAAGGAATTCTGTTTGGATATTTGAAATGCTAGCAGGGATGGGAATCTCCTTTTTTATTGGTGGCTCAGTATCTAACCAGGAGATGGGAGACCTGGCTCTCTAGCTCAAAGCATTCCACAAAACCATGCTCTATTTTTAAAACCACGCTCTATTTTTAAAACCACATCATTGCTTCAAAAACCGCCCCATTGATCTGTTTGTGCTATTTTTAAAATACCGTTTTACCTTTACTTTGTTTGCCTTCTTTTGTAGAAATTCAAGTTCCTGCATCTGCTCTTCTGTTGGTTTAACCCAATTCCTCTCAACTTCCTGGATTGCCTTAAGAGGGTTTTTTAAATAGCCAAGGAAGTCAACAAAAATGTATTTCCTTTTGCACACAAACATTTAGAAATACACACAGAGTGCTTTTTTTAAACAAGGCCAGTGATTTTAGGTGAAGTGCACTCCACACTGTTCTTTCCTCCTGAATTAACAGTTTCCAAAGCTAGTACAGCTCAACACACCTACTGTTCAGAAATCAAATGCTCTCATAGCATGGCAGAGTGCCTACGTATTACAGATACATGCATATACACTTGAAAATAGAGGAGACAGACCTAAATATCCTAAATATGTCCTTTTTATACAATACTTTTCCCATGCACAAAACATAGATGAGTTAGAGTCTCTAGTACATGACTCTGGAGGGGAAAAGGAACATGATCAACAACAGCTATACCCAGCACTCAGAAAAGCACAGCAAAGCAGTGCTAAACAGGAGCCATTTACAAACATTTCAAGAAATATTCATGTTGGAAAGATAGCTTTCAAAATTACAAAGACCTTTCAGCTTTACCTGCATATAAACAAATTCAGTGAAGCTGTACAATCCATCAGCAGTGTGTCAAGAGAAGGATCCAGATACCTTTTCCAAGCCATCAGGAAAAAAAAAAGTAATAAAATATGTAGATATGCTTCTAAATATGGCATTGTGATTTTTCAGCTAAATATGATGGGAGCACAACCTGGAAAGATCCCATTACTTACCAGACTAACAAAACAAAAACCAGTTGTGCCTCTGAAGTGTGTACTGTGCTTATTCTTTATACACTGTGGCAGAATGGAAATAAACTGAGGTCTGGTGATCCAATCTCTCCACCTTGATTTTGGTGGTAGCAAACATAACAGCTGCAATTTAGAACTAAAATTTTCCTCCTCCTTTCCTCAAACAACTCAGGGTTTGGCTATATAAGAGTTGGTAAGACTCTCGGAGCATCCAGTGCCATGCTGCAGTGATGACATACAAGACCATGCACCAGCCAGCTGCAATACCAGCTACTGTAGAATTGCTGCAGTACAGCAACAAAGCAAGTTAAATACTCAGTTATCCAAGTGCCATGGCTGCAACAGCCAGCTTGAGCCGTTTTCTTGAAGGCGGCTTAGGTAAGTCTACATGACAGTATGAATACAGCAGGACAGCTGCATTACGTTGTGCAGGCAATACATTTCCTGCAGCACACAAGCCACTCCAGGACTGCCACTTCCTACCTCTGTGCTTTGCAGCTGCATGAGGGGAGAAGTATTTCCTCAGACAGCCACTTAGAACCACACAGTTCTTTTATTAGGCTGCTAGGTTTTGCAGTTTATAAGGGCACATGTAGGGAAACAGAGAAAGCTTTGCAGAGGTCAAGCTCTAGCACAGTAGATTTAAACCAGACAAGTTACAAGCATCAAACGACAGGTTTCTGTTGTTTGATGTTTGCTGTCACCAAAAGATATGGTGTGTTGTTCTTCTTCTGTTCCCAGCCATGGTCATTGCTCTAGCACTCATTTGATGCAGCCAATACAACTCACTAGGCATGCAAAAACCTTTTCTATTTTTTCTTCTTCATTGTAGGGAGCAGACCAGGCCACAATCACAGTTGCGAGCCATTAGCCTGGCTCAGCTATACTGCCTAACTTCACCCCCAGGGCACTATCTGACAAGCAAGACTTTGGCACCAGATTCCCTGTCCCCAGGGTTTATCCTCACCCACCAATCAGCACAACTGTTTGCTGCACAGCACAGAAGACTGGGGAACTGACCCAGGCCAAAAATAGGCCAGCAAAACCAAATAAATTTAACAGCCAGCAACTTGTTTTTAGGCCAGGCTAGCTCACCAGTCCAGCTCACCATGGCTGCCACACAGTTCTGCCAGCATCACTGGGCAGGAGCCTGAGGTCTGAGCAAATGAAAGGGGAAGAGTGCACTGCTGCTTAAGCCAGGCCACTTACCAAAAGAAATGCTCAAGCTATGGCTTCAGGTATCTTTTGTATTAGCATCTAGAAATGAGCACTTCCAATGTAAAGTAACCTCTCTCCGCCCAGAGTTGCAGCTTCCAACTCAGAACTTAAAGTTCTTTTCTATATTGTTTACAAGTACATTCCAATTTGTGACCACTGCATTATGCAGGTATAAAAATTAGGAGGAAAGCAGCCACAAAGCACCTTTCTAGGTTCTGAAAGAATAGAGGGAATAAATAACTAGCTGCAGAAAAGGACACTTTCAGGGATAAAATATAAAACCTGCAGGGCCAGCCAATTCCAGTAACAAATTTGCCTCAGGGAAAAATAGTTAAGTTGCTGAGGCTTAAAGACTTCATAGCCAAGTTTTTCAAGGGATTTCTTTCTCCGTTCATAGCAGTGATCATGCATCTTGGAGGTTTTTCTTTAGCTTGTTGCTCACCATTTTCTGATCCCAAGCTTACAGTGCAACTCCTTCATGCTCTGAAGACTCACAAAAGGAAGTTCAAATTCTGCCACTTTTTTCACCCCTGGGAAAAAAGGAAAAACTGGAGACAGTCGGTGAAGCAGCCCAGCTGCTTGCATGTATCAGTGCTGGTTACCAGAGCGCTTTTGGAGAAGCAAGAAACTTGACAAATATAAATTCTTGGTAAAGTATGGAGACAGGTTAGTTATCTTCCTCACTTCTCGAGTGCAAGCGTACATAGCTCTATTACTTACAGAACATCTCTGCTCCCTTAGACTATGCTCGTACAGAATATCCTTCTCTCAGAACACAGCTAAGCAGGATAGATGTTTCTGCATTGAAAAGATGTTGATGCAAGCTTCCAGGACTGGTGCTTTTCTTGAACACCAGAACACCAGACAAGCAGTATAACTAACGTACAGCGAGAAAAGCATATCACTCTTCAGAGGTCACTACTTTCCTGCTCACTCTTAAAAAGGTCTAAAGGACCAAGCCTGTAAACATTTAATTCTAAGCTAATACCACAATTGAGCAGAACACCTAAACACGTCACTTTAAGCATGTGAGCATCAAACATTTTTTGGCAGTGGACTGTGGGTTACATTCGGACTTTATGTATTTGTGAGGAATATTAAAGATGCATAGAAATGTAATTAAGTGAAAGACTTTTATCTTATGCTGTGTATCTGATTATATCTCAATGCAAGGCAAAAATAATTCCATCTGCAGCCACAGAAGAGTATATAAAATGTGTTATATCCAGATACATGAGACACAGTAATAGCGAGAGATTCTGTATACTCAGAGATACCTTTCACAGACAGAGAGAAGGTGGCAGGGGAGCAATAGATCAAATAGACATGAGAGTAAACTTCCTACGCCACTGAGTAAGCCTCATTTTACTACTGGACCTTCATCTTGAAAAGGTTCAGAAAAGCATTAACACCTTTATACCAACGAGAAGAAAAAAAGCTAAATGACTTGTTAAGGCCACACAGAAAGGCCACAACGCCAAACTTTACTCCAGTCAACAGCAAACACTGTGTTCACTTCCCTGATGTGGCCCGAGCCCATCCCATCCCAGGTCTGGATCCAGCCTCATCCACACAGCTGCCCACATGGGAAACAGGCATCAGTAGACCAATGAAGACAGAAAAGCCCCTTCACACTGACCACAGAGACTCATAACCCTGAGATATAGCTTGCTCAGTATCCTCCTGGTTAAACTTGCATTTCTGTCAGTTAAGAAAGGAAACATGTCATAATACAAAGGAAAGTAAGCCACAGACATTGTTTATAAATATAACAAAAGAGTTTCCTGTCCCATTGTTAAACTCAGCATGTGATCCGTAAATTAAGAACCGTTTTATGTAGGTATGGCCATCTGATTAAATACCTACCCAGAAGATGCACCCAATAGTTCCCATGTGGTAAAGTTGCTACCTGTTGTGTAAACCAAAAGGAACATGATATTTGTATGTGAAGGTCTCAACCCTGTGCCGCACAATGTACTGCCATACTTTGTTCCCCACTACCACTCTTTCCAAGCTATGTGGAGAGGAGTGGAGGGGGTTTATCAGACAGGGTGGGTCCTTCAGCCTGAGCAGGCTCATACGAGCTCTGTTCAGACTCCGGGTTCAGCCACTTCAGACAACAAAATATCTAAGGGAGGGCTGATTTAAGCACCATGTAAAACTTACCAGAGAGCGCTCCATTGTCATGATCTTGAAAGAAAAATAAGCTAAAATACTTTATTAATTCTCTTGATAGCCCCATCTTGCACAAAGTAACCTTTAAAAACAAAGAAGATCAGGAACTTAGCTATCCATTAGCCGGAATATGTTAAAAAGTATTGAACATTTTTTCCTTAACTTAATTGTTTTCAATTTTTTCCTTATGTCCCATTTAATTGCCTGTTCAAAAGCAAATATAACCATTCCCATATTGCAGCATTTGAGTTTGTGAGGAGTTTCAAACTTAAAAAAGGAGTTTCTAAGTTTCAAAAGAGCATAAAAATGTAACAAACCAGAAAATGTTTACTGCTCTGTTATGCATTTAAGTATCCCCTAACACGAGGCATCTGCCACGTTCTTCCAAATCTTTATTACTAAATCCTCACATCCTGTTGTACAGTGAGCACTGTGTGCTATGAGCTAACAACATTGCTCAGGAGCATCACAGATACGTATGTTTACAGGATGTGTGCATTTTCTGTGCTGATAGAGTCCTCTGTTTCTCTAGGAAATATCTAAAAGTCCTGCCCATTTATTGAAAGCACTGGTCTTACTTGCAGGGTTCTACAGTTCTGCAAGAGAGCTTCTGACAAGAGCAGACTTGAGGTCTGTTGAGCTTTTGTTATTGCATACAGAGGAAAAATCCTATCCAGCTTGACATCTGGATTTGTTTTAGCTTGCTGCAGCCCCTCTACTGCCGTCTCAGAGAAGATGAAGCAGCACCAACAGAAGATCAACTTATTTGCAGGACCAGCTGCGCAATGGGTTAGTGGAGACAGAAAAATCAGGCAGAGGTGAGCACAGAAACTGCTGAATCAGATGGGGGCAATTGTCTTGTTCTGGTTTAGGTCCTGAAAAATCAAAGCATAAGTCAAAGCAGCCGTAAGCTAAAAGAGCACAGTGCTGTCAGAGCATTCCTAAATCCTGCAATGACCATAATCTCCTGAGATCTCCTAGGAAAGTGGTGTGGCAACTGTAAGAAAACTTTCCACCCCTGAGAACACTCCTGTCATAGCTCATCTGGCAGATTGTGCAGCCTGATGGAGGAGTCAAATGATATATGATATCATATAATATCATCAGTATAATGATGCTGTGGTTAAAGAAGTCAGACTTTCTTTGAGCATAAGGTGAAAATACCAATTTTCAGTCTTCTTGAAAGGGTGACCATCCCAAACCACTTCTAGCTCTGTGTCACAATGGTAGCATTGTAAATTCAATCATCTCCACAGTTCAGAAGGGTTTTCTTCAGCTGTATCAGCTGGTTTTAAAAGCAGACATGGTTTTGTGCATGGAAAAAAGTAGACATCGAGCTAAATATAGGTTGGGAAGAACTGTTCCAAGTTAAAATTGAAGAACACATCAATGGGGTTTTCCTTGTACTTGTTAATATGAGGGCTGTTACCAGAGAGGGCAGCAGAGCATAAAAATCACTTGCCTCACACTCAGTTCAGACACCAAATAGAATGGGAAGAGAGTTACAGAAGTTCAAAAAGTACAAAAAACATAAAAGTATTAGCAGCACTGTCTTCCATTCTTTCTGCCTCTATGCTAAGAAGTCCCCTTCACAGCATAATACTAAGGATACTGGATGGCATTTCCCAGGAATGTCAAATACACATCTTCCATTCAGTAGGATTTTGACTTATTTTATTTCTTGAATCAAAGCACAAACAGGTATATGCTGCCTGAGCACCAGGACGTTAGGGAGTGACCATTGCAAAATCTACCTGCACTGCAAAAAAGACAGTCAATGTAGCAGCACATACACAATGATGGAAGTTAAACAGTTCTTAGAAGTTCAATAGTTCTTAGAAGTTCTATCTCAACTTTAAGGTCACAAGAGAAGAAATGGTGTCTGCAGTATTTAACATGCCATTGTTTTTTTGCAGCACCACATAAACATTAAGTGACTGTAAATGCAATATACAAAACAACATACAACACCACTGCCCGGCTTGGAAGATTTCTGGACCCACTGCAAGCTAACAAGTTCATCAAGCCCAAATTATTACTATTTTTTAAAGTATATTAGCAAATCCTTTCCTAACTCAAGGTCTCTAAGCAAGTCCCTTATCTAAAAACGTCTCCTTACTTCTTCCACTCTATTATACTGCTCTCCCCCAAAATCAAAATTCCTATCTTCCTGTAATCCCCAACACTTTTTGCCTTCAGCATCTCCCACGCCACAGGTCTCCTATTGCAGGGTCCGAGGCCAACTCTGACACATTCCCATGGAAGAACCAGTCCTAGCATTGCCTCAGGTGGTGCAAACCCCAGGGCAGAACAAAGCCAGCAAGGGGTTACCTTGTGTTATCCAGCTCATGGTAACTGCACAGATACTATGTGTATCTGACATGGCCAGACCATGTCAGCTTGATGGAGGAGAGCAAATACATGTTCAGCTTGCTTGTACCTATGGCCAGCTGAGAACTACCTCCACAAACTCAGTCTGCAAAGGCACAGCAGAAATACAGTACACAGTTTCCTGCATGATGAGAGGAAGTTTCAGATTCCTGTAAAAAATGAGTTCCCATCTGGCAGGTGTATGCTTCGTTATTGCTGTAAAGATTAGGAAATGGAAGTAACCAAGGCAGAGGCTGCAGCCTTGCTTGTGCACACACATGCAAATAACACAAAACATGCAGAGTCACCACTGCTCCTCCTCTCCTGGCATAAGGGAGCCCCATCTGAAAGTTTCAGATGCAAGCCAACCAGTTGTGTAAACATTTGGTTGCTCCTGGTTTCAAAATGCAACTAGCAATTGTTTACTGGATGTTTTACAACAGCTGTTACGGACATCCCAGAGCCACAGTACTTGAACTGCGCCAACAGGAAGTCCCACAGTTTCACAGCGAACATCAGGGGAGGATTATCAAGCATTGGAACAGGCTCCACAGGGAAGTGGTGGAGTCACCATTCCTAGAGGTATTTAAAAAGACGTGTAGATGAGCTGCTTAGGGACATGGTCTAATGGTAGACTTGGCAGTGCTGGGTTAATGGTTGGACTCGATCTTTTCCAGCCTAAATGATTCTGTGACACAAAACAAGTAAAAGAGAAGTATGCAGAAAAACACAACGTATCAGTTGCACATCAAGTTCTAACAGCAGTGCACCAGCCAGGACATAAATCAAGACTAGACCATCATTTCTTAAGGTCCTTTCCAACCCTAACTATTCTACAATTCTATGGTGCTATGTTTAGCACTTTCACTATGCTAAGCCAAAAGGGAGTTAATTAAGAGCGCGTCCCTATAAGAAATAGCATATCTTTTCTATCATATATGAAGGAAAACTGAGTTTGACAGCCAAATGCCATAAAAACAGAGGGTGTATAACATTAAGAAGAGGCAAATTATGGACAAGTGCAAGAACCAAAAACAGGCATGTGCAAAATGAGCAGTGCCTCCCACCCCAATAAACCCCTCAAAAACACAAAAGATATTTTTTAATGTCTTCAAATAGGGTCTTTTATAATTTCCTGACTGAAATTATCCTCTTTTTTTTCCCACTTCTCAGAAATGGAAGTTTCAACATAATTCTAGAAACCCATTACCTCTAATATTCTTTCTGCAGTGTCCGATGTCTGGATCTCAAGTCTAATATTGCTGCCATCAGCAAAGTAAACATCCAAAAAGGCTCTCTGGGTTTGGATCTTAAATGTATCCTGTTAGGTAGAAACACAACACTGTTTTATTGCTTTTCATATTGCTGGAGCTCTTCTGAAGATGCTGATGCTCCATTTCCCTATTTACTCAAGTAAAATAAACAATTCAGATTACTGTTTAGTCAACAGTAAGTTACTAAAATTACTGTTAAAGCTTGTAGATGACAAAAAAACCCACAGACACCCAAACATATGCAGAACCGCAAGTGGGAAGATACTGCAGAATTAGAGGAAAGTCACTTTGAAGTTACGCTGAGCACAGGTTACTTAGTGCCTCAGCATCTGTAGGAATGATGCAGTCACTACCTAGGAAGTAGAGACTCCAAAAAGAGGAGGTGGATAAGCAGCTGCATGCAAGTATTCAAAGCCACAATCTTGTCTAAAGCTAAAAAACACACCCCTGTACCTACAAATAGGAAAATCTTCAGTGAGAATAATGAAGCTGTGGTATCTTAACAGAGCCACTACTACTGTGCAGTGCCAGTGCCCAAGGTTCAAAGACACCGCAAATGAAGAGGTGATGAGAAGAAACCTGATTGAGGCCATAAGAAAACAGCTCTCAAGTAAGTGACCTCTGAGAACTGTCATATGTCTAAACATAATAAAGGGGTGATTTGCAGTCTGAAAAACTGAAGTACAGAAGCCAGATCCATGGCCTGTCAGCCGATCATAGATGCAGTCAGACTAGAAGTAAAGCGTGCATTTCTAACAGTGAGGCAGTGCACAGGAATGGGGTATTCTCCACTGGGTTTATATCAAGACTTTGTATTTCTCTAAATATTTTCCTGAACTCAAACTCAGAGAGCTCCATGCCTTGCTACGTATAAGAAATCAGTTTCTTATTTCAAGAGAATGGAGACTAGTTTGAGAATTCCCTTGGGGATGCTTCTGGATGAGGCGACAGAAACTCATCACTGCAGCTCCTCTTCCAGTTGACTGCCCTGTACCAGAAGACAGCAATGATCTTCCTGGCATTTTGATTCATTAAAGAGAGGTACTTCCCTGGAGACTCTTAGTGGAGGAAAATGCTGTAATTATACATACTGCATGCAACATTAATTTTTAATTTCTTGTATCCACCTAGCCTGGTGGAAGATATGGGAGTACTTGAGAAGATCTGGGAGCCCTCAGGTTTCAAGTACTCTCAGGATCTTGCTACAGAGTCTTCATGGTGCCTGTATATAGGAGCATCTCCTGACACCCCCATCAACAAGAGCAGGGTGGCAAGGCTGATATTCATGCTGGGTACTCCACTGCCCCTCTTTGGCTACCCTGGAGAACATAGTAGGATGTATCACCCTTAGCTCATACTGGCAACTTTCTGGGGTCTGAAAGACCACATTATCCACTAATTCTGGCTTAAGAGTTATTTCATGGTAAGATCAAATGCAAACACTGTTTTTCCAAAACATTTAAAAAGTTAAAAACATGTTCTCAGAAGTTTGTAGAATGATATGTGGGGGGAAAAGAGGCCTTGAGAAAAAACAGAACTATTATCTTTTTTATTTAAACAGACTTCCCACAGGTTTTCCTGGCACCAGTATTTCACCTAGCTGCATGCCTACACATCTGTTTGCACATATTAAAGAACAAGAGAACCTCTTCTCAAGGTATTAACCAATGCCCTGGCTGAAGTCTTTCTGGGGATACACACACACATTTAGTCTTTATCCTCAAATTAATTTCCTTTTTATTCAGGAGACAGGCCTAATCATTCCTCTTAATTAATATAAGCATTACTTTGCTTCTGTGAAGATACAAAAGTCCCTCTCTTACATTAAGGATCATCATATCTTGTGCTTACCTGAGTACTTTACCACTTTCCTGAAGTGGGAAGGAGCAGACACTTCTTGCAAATGCCTTTGGCACACACATTTTGGCATGAAACATTTCACATGTGATAAAAATGTATGTGAAACTCTAAACAAACATGGGATGCAAACAGCAGAACGAGGTGAAGACATGTAGCTCATCACTGACTCTTGACAAAGAGCGAGCAGATCACTATATAGCCAGTTTACTACCTAGGCCTCAGCAGTACTGGGTGAAGGTGAAGGCAAAGGCTCACACACCTCAGTAAGCACTTCTGAGTGTGGGCTCCTAATGTTGAAGCTCCCACAGGGAAAGGGCATGGAGAACTTCATGCACCTACTTCGGCCAGATCCTCACTGCTGCTACAGTAGCTTTCACAGACTGGGTACAGGCCACCTCATCCACTGTGGCAGCCCAGGGTCAAAGACATAAAGGCCACTTTACCCTTCTGCCACACCAAGCGAGTCACTTCTCACAGCATCCTAACCTACTGACCACCTCACTGTTCAGAAATCATGAGAGGAAGAAAAAGGGCACTTTCAAGACACTTCCTAATAGAATCATAGAATCATGGAATAGTTAGGGTTGGAAAGGACCTGAAGATCACCTAGTTCCAACCCCCCTGCCAGGGGCAGGGACACCTCACACTAAACCATGCCACCCAAGGCTCTGTCCAGTCCAGCCTTGAACACTGCCAGCGATGGAGCATTCACAACTTCCCTGGGCAACCCATTCCAGTGCCTCACCACCCTTACAGTAAAGAATTTCTTCCTCATATCCAATCTAAACTTCCCCTGTTTAAGTTTGAACCTGTCACCCCTTGTCCTATCACTACAGTTCCTCATGAAGAGTCCCTCCCCAGAATCCCTATAAGCCCCCTTCAGATACTGGAAGGCTGCCATGAGGTCTCCACGCAGCCTTCTCTTCTCCAGGCTGAACAGCTCCAACTTTCTCAGCCTATCTTCATACGGGAGGTGCTCCAGTCCCCTGATCATCCTCGTCGCCCTCCTTTGGACTTGTTCCAACAGTTCCATGTCCTTTTTATATTGAGGACCCCAGAACTGCACACAATACTCCAAGTGAGGTCTCACAAGAGCAGAGTAGAGGGGCAGGATCACCTCCCTCGACCTGCTGGTCATGCTCCTTTTGATGCAGCCCAGGACACAGTTGGCTTTCGGGGCTGCGAGTGCACACTGTCGGCTCATGTTCATTTTCCCATCGACCAACACCCCCAAGTCCTTCTCCACAGGGCTGCTCTCAATCTCTTCTCTGCCCAACCTGGAGCTGTGCCTGGGATTGCTCCCACCCAGGTGGAGGACCTTGCACTTGGCATGGTTAAACTTCATCAGGTTGGCATCAGCCCACCTCACAAGCGTGTCAAGGTCTCTCTGGATGGCATTCCTTCCCTCCAGCGTATCAACCGAACCACACAGCTTGGTGTCATCGGCAAACTTGCTGAGGGTGCACTCAATCCCACTGTCCATGTCACCGACAAAGATGTTGAACAAGACCGGTCCCAACACCGATCCCTGAGGGACACCACTCGTTACTGGTCTCCAGCTGGACATTGAGCCATTGACCACAACTCTTTTCGTGTGGCCATCCAGCCAGTTCTTTATCCCCTGTGTGGTCCACCTATCAAATTGAAGTCTCTCCAATAGTTTGAGTTCTCCAAGAACACCATGCAACCTAACAGTAGGCAGATTAATTTGAAGATCTACAAGAAAAAATGTGTTAGAGAAAAGAAAAATCTCAGTCCCACCTACAGTGGCCACATTAAATATCACTGCTTAATACTTAATCCAGTGGTTTCCAGAGTCTTTTAAAAAACTGCTTTATTTATCTTATTTGACTCTGTTGAACTACAGGCGCAGCTTCATTTCATGGTCTTGGGGACGAATTCCCTACTTTCTTATCTCCAACTTTTGATCACTGTTCTTTTACTATGGCTATGACACAGCAAACCAAAAATAAGAATTAGCTTAAACTGTTGGGTTTGGAGATTTTCTTACCCCTTTATCACATGCTCCTGCACAGAAGACAGAACTGTCTATGCCAGAAGCTCCACACATTGTTCAGTGTTTTGTTTGTGTTTAGCCTCTTATCAGCAAAGTATTGTTGAGACCAAAAAAAATTTACTTACAGAAAAACAAAAGGAGGAAGCGGTGCAGCCTGTAAGGCAGGAGAAGACAGTATTAAGTGAAGAAATACAAATAGACAATGCCCTAAAACAACACAAGAGAATCCAGCATAAGTTTAGTAGAAATACAAAGGGAAGAGCATTTATCAGCATTAGCAATAATCTGTTTAGTAAACGCCCATGGCAATCCCAATCACTTCCAACACAGACACAGAAATACTCTTGAAAGGAATTCGCAGCAGTGAGAGAAGTTCAGATATTCTCGCAGGCTGCTGTTGTAGCTTTGGAAAAAGTAGTAGAGTCACTGCCTCATCTACCCAAAGCAGGCACTGACATAACTCCCACACCACCACCACCACCCTCCCCCTGTGTTTTGCCAACATGTTCAGCAGTACTTTCCATGTTTCCTACACTACTGCTCCTGAAATTCAGAGAAGGTGCCATGTAACTTGAATTGGACACTTTCTTGCACTGCTTATTTGAATCTTCCCTTAATGATGATACTATCACCTTTGGTAGAATCTCCTGTAACATCCAGAACTGCTGCCTACTCCCCACTTGCTGGATCCTGCAGCTTGAAGCACAGCTCAGTCATTAACATAGGAATGCAGAATAATATAGAGGTGGTGAGAGGTTTTCTGTGTGTTTTGGTTTTGGTTAAAAGAACAAATTCTTTTAACAAACAAAATAAAAGCCTCAAATGAATTAAAAAATGCAAATAAAGGAACCAAAAGGAATATCTTTTATACAGTTCCCTGCCGGGAACTACATGTTTCCTCCCAGTTTTCCATTAGAAAACTTAATTTTAAGTGATTTTGTTTTAACAGAAGTCAATGCCAACCTGAACCCTCAGCAAACTCTCAAGAGATTTGTTGCTCAGCTAAGAAGCGTGTGCCATAAAAGGAGAAAGGGTGAGAACGGAGGCCCTTATTGCAATACGGTTCAAAAGAACAGCAGGTCAGAGCACTGAACTGGATCTTAACATAGAAAAATAAACCAGACATCCTTGAATTAAAATTCTTCAGAGTTTTCTATGCCAGAAATCTTCCCCCCAGCCAGCACACAAGAAATGGGAACTTTGCACATGAAATTCAGATTTCAGGCTGGCTGTACTTTTAAAACTGGAGTTAATAAATAAGAAACCCAGCCTGGTTTGATATGAAGAAATAACATTCTTAGAGCAGTGCTTAAATTGTCGCTATTCAGCCTGACTCCTGTTTGTGTACATACACATCCAAACCCATTTGTGAGTTACAGGATTGTTAAACGTGCACTCCTCCACTGCCTGCACAACGCTGAGTGGGTTGCAAGGGCAGAGAAGAAGAGGCTGCATCATCAGAGACATGGTCTCTGCCCAGCAAAATGCAGCCTGTCATCATACCGGCTTTGATTCCTGGTAACACCTGCAGATTTCTGGCTTGCATTTTACCTACACTTTCAATAGCACACACACCACAGCTCTCATGTTATTCAGTCCTTGACTTTATGCTTGCTTTTCAGAAGGAAAAGCACCTTACAGAGTCCTTTGATGAAGGACTACATAAGAACTCTGCTTTTTTGCCTGTTATCAGGCGCTGGTTGGCTCTATTTGTTCAAGTTCTCAGAAACTTCTCATCCGTCCTTTCACCAACATCTGAATCCTTTTGCACATGCTAAAAGCTGCTGTTTACCAGCAACAGAGACTGGAAAAGGTCAGCCTCCTACATCGCTAACTCAAAACCTCTGCTGCTGCAAGAATAAGTGTCTCGGTTTTATTCATAAATGCATAATGACTGACTGTCCTCACAGCTACATCCCAAATAAACCACCTTACTCCATGGGTGCCCAATACAGAGACATACCATGATCTTGAATTCCATTCAAGGATATAGCTGACTTCCATTAAAGGAGACTGTTAGGGTTGCACGTAACTGCTCATACTGTCCTTCTCCTGATGAAAAGGAGGAAACAACACAGCCACAAAAGTCACATCTTATTAATGACTTCTTGCGAGAACTGTGCCATTGGGCTGCAGGTAGCAGGGCATATACTGAAGCTTGATCACGGGCCAAGTCTGCAGAGTTTGGAAGAGTGGGGGTGCAGGAGGGTTATGGGTTTGCTTGTTCAACTCCGCTACCTGATACCATTGGAAATATTCCAGCAATGTTCATTCTGAGCAAAGCATCCATTGTGCCAAGCTGCTTCCCCATGTGTCAGGAGCCCTCCTGTGCCCTGACAACTCCTCCCATGAGACTAGGTTGCTGAGGAAACAGCCAGAGCATGCCTGTTATAAGGAGCAAACCATAACAACCTATGCAACAGGTAAAGGTGTTGCTGGGCCAAAAGAGGGGCTTGGAAAGCAGGGTTAGCCTGCATGGCATTGTCCTCACTTGAAAAGTTTGCCCTGCTAGATATGATACAGGGGGTAGAACTGGTTAGAATGATGTTGAGGGCAGATACAGAAAAGTCATATTCACTACTGTCAGGCAGATGCAGTAAAGCCATGGTCCTTGCACAGCCTTCCCACTCCAGGGAGTGCTCATCTCTGCATAGCCTTCACATTCAGAAGGAAAACACAGGACAAGGACCGAAAGGGTCTCAAATTCAGTTTGATTTTCTTTTGCATCTTCTATTTCAGTCAGTGACATACACAAATCTCTTCAGTGAGAAACTTAAATACTTCTGGTTTTAAGACAAGCCAAGGAAACAAAGCAAGCAGTAGTAGGCTGCCTGAGAGAACAGCTCTATTCTCTCTCATAAGGAAAGATAGAAGTGAAGGTGAAAACAAATCAGCAGTAGAATTTTTAGGAAAAACCCCTACCTTAGCAATCTCATCCATCTCGATCTACTAAAACTGAAGGTTTCCTTTACAAAAGCTAGTTTTACCTTCACACAGACCTGTGCACAATAAATAGCCGTGGTGGCAGAAAAGTGGCCAGCTGCTTCCTGTTCATCACCACCTGCAGTGTTGTTACTTTGTCACTTCTACATTAGCTGGCAGGTTGCTTATTACAGGTGTGCATTAACTTGTTTCAGGTAGCCAAGACTGCCTAATAAAAGCTAGTCCATGCCACTGACGGGAAAGGAGCATGCTATTTCATCACTTTAATGATGCTTTATTCTTGAATCTTTCATTAATCATCCCTCTTGCAATGTAACATAAAGAGCAAGTTTGGGGTAATGCCTGGTTTCGACACTAAGTAGCAGTAACACCGAAACCCTGGTAAGCAACATATAGGATGCCAAGTGCTGCAACACATCTGCAACACCTTCAACATCTTTGACATCCAGTAAGGAAAGAACAGTACCAAGGTGCTTTAAAGATGAACTTCACTCTGTATCTTCAATGCTGTCACAGAAATTTCATCACTCTGCCATAAAACATCTCACAAGTCTCCGTATACTGATAAATACTGGAACATGCACACCAAAGCTAGTTTGTTGAGCGAGATTCTTCAAAAGCCAAAATGAATACTTGTTCAGCCACCAGTTACACCAATTAAAGGCACCATGCGCAGCTAATGACAGTGGATGCACTCCTATCTGTCACAGAGTTATTTGATCTCTCTTAGGAGTTTGTTCTTTGCCATAATGAAAGAACGCATAAAGCACTTACTGTTATTTGTATTATGAAGCAGTAATTTATGTATGCACAACCATTTTTAGTTTAAATTGTAAACAAATAAAAGCTGGAGAACTCCTGTTAGGCAGCAAGCCTAAGCATCATGTATGAAACTCCATTGTATCACAGAACAGAAATTTAGGGTAATTTTATGTCTTGAGAATGTACTAACCTTACACTAACATTTAAGGTATAATTTAGTGCCTACCTTGAACTCTACAAAATAACTGACTGCTTTTGGCAGCACAGTCATCACATGCCTTAGTAAGCACAAACACATACATACATAATCCATAAATCAAGTATTACACGTGTACTTATTAGGTCACCCCTCTTCACCAAAAGGGCCTGTAGTACAGAAAAACCTAAACATACAATGGCGTTTCTGATGGGGTGTTGAGAGAAACCTACTGGCATGCCAAAAACATCTTTAAACACTGCAAACATGCATTCTGAGGAGTTATTTCCTGCCAGAATGTTACCAAAAAGAAAGCAATTGGCAGTGTTTGAAGGCAAATTGCAGGCATTCCTGATTGATTTAACCTTCTTCAGCAGACCTGTTATCAGTCTCATCAAAAGTAATTAAAACTCAGCAGTAATTGCTGGGAGTCATCCATAGGGCTATAGCAGGCACTGGATCAGAACTAAAGAGAGACTACTCCTCACAAGAGAAATCACAAAAGAAATCTGAATGGGACCTTTAATTCACTGTCTTGAGCATTTTGGTAGGTCTGAATTTAAAAGACTGCAAATAAACTGTCTTTTTATCTACAAAGTACATAGGCAAAACCTCTCTAGAATTTGTTAGGAATACTTCTTCATTTCCTACAGCATTTCTGAACTTCCTTTAATCACACATAGCAAGCAAAGACCTCTCAAGTCACAAACCTCTTACAGGGTCCTTCAAAACATTTCCTCTCTCCAGAATAACTCACCACAAGTGGGGTTACAGCAGCACCAGAAGCATGCCAAGCACTTCCCAGGAAAGTAAGCAGCATCCCACCCCTGAAAATACTGTTGGAGTCATACTGCACCCACCTGCTCCAAACCACCACTATCGTCATAAGAACCACAGCAGCTGGAGAGGTGGTAAAGGAGAAAAAGAGAAATACAGCACCTTGCAGTAGCCAGACACAAGCAAGAGCTATCCAAGCCTGCCAAGGATCATACATGTCATGGACCAGATGAAAATGGATTTCCAAGAGTTATCTAGGTTGCGCCAGCCCAAATACAATGCCAGATTCTGCCCATCACTACAGTTGCAAGATAAGAGAACATGACATTTTCACAGCGGTCATCAATACACTTATCAATCCAAAGCACTGACACTACCAAAAAGCATTTACAGCTGCAAAATCCAAGCATGTGTGTAATCCTTCTATTGAGCTCCCACAAAGACTCTTCTGGGAACTGTTTAGATTCATCAGATACACCACAGGATACAAAACCAAAGCAAACAGTTCTTTCCATGTGAGAAAGAAGTTCATATATGGACAAAACAATAATACCACTATTATTATTGCCACCCAGGCTTCACAGAGAGCACTCTGTCATCGGAACTCACTGCTTTACAAGACAGAGAAATACTCTAAGAACACAAGGAAAGGAAGACAGCAAAGGAAGCCTTGAACTCAGGAGGTACGATAATATTTCAACTCTTTCACATAACAAACTATTTGGCTGAAAAATTCAAAACTTACCTGCTGTAGCTTTTGAAAAAAACCTCTGAAGACATCGCTATTGGTAATATTTGAATCCAAAGTAACTGAAAAACAAGAGGAAAACAGGGACGGAGGAAGCCAAACTTAGCCAAAAGGTGGCTGATGTCTAAAATGTTGTATACATGACTGTTGGCTAAACTACTTTACTTATCCTTTGGTTTCTGGCACAGCTACCTTTACTAGCCTGTTGTTAAATCATTGAAGCTATGACAAGTGCAAAACATGTAGTGTTGCTATTCTCCCAAAGCAAAACTACGGGAAGGTGCTTGGCCACATAAATCCATGGTCATTCTTGGTCACTAATGCCAAAAGTAACTGTTGAATACTTAAGCGAGAAGGATCAAATAATCACCAAGTTTTAAAAACTAATCTTAAGGTTTTGTTTTGTGAGTCCTGGCACAAGTATTTGAGGCCAGAGGCTACAAAACCTCTTCAAGCTCATCCCCTCACACACCCTTCTTTTGAAGCAGTTGAATATTGTATTTATTTAATTTCCTGGCTTATGTGAATCGCCCGAGATGCATTCTAAGATCCTGCAAACCTAGTTTATAAGACAACACATTCTGCCTGAGATTTTTCTACAACCTCATTATAATTATGACAAGCTAACCTAGAAACTCTTAAAGGGAAGAGGCTGATGCAGAGCTCAGTTCCATATTACGTTTCCACCACTCCAAGTGCCTGCCTTTTTTGCCTCCCTCTTTTACCCACCAGCCGTGAGTTCCCACACCCAGCCCCACGTCAGCTTTGGCAGCTGTGAAGCAGCAGAGGTGGTTAGCCAAGCTCACTGATCTGGAAGAACAGTGAAAAGCCAGACCACAGGCTGCCACTGGAAGGCTAAGGTGAATTAAGTTTAGTGTGAAACTGCACCTTTACATTTTGGGAAAGCTGCAGAAAGGCAGCTGCTTCAGAAATAAGAGAAATAAGATATGCTGCTGTTCTACAAGCAGTGAACCAGACAGAACAGGGCTGCAGTGCCTAGTCCCAGCCTTTTAGACAGCCTTACTCAGCATAGCATAGAAGGTAAAGCACCTTGCAGTCACAATTAGAGACACATCCCCAAAGGTTTTAGCCTTCTTTATGAAAGGTGATCAGGTTGTTCTAGCCAAGCTTACCATCCTGAAGGTACTGCTCCAGCTGGGACCATCTCTCATCTGCCATCGACCTGGTCATTGCCAGGTAAAACCTTGGAGGAAAAGCAGGCACAGCACTCCCAAAAAGCTGCCTCAGCTGCAAAACAGCCAAAGGAAAGCTACAGATCAGTGAAGAAACATTCATAGTTTCCAAGCAACTTTCAATGCTCTCTCGTTTTGACAGTGAGACACGATGACCTACAAAGGGCACAGGGTACCCACTCAGCACCTCCCTGGGGGACATCAGGGACCACAGCAAGGGCAAAGCATTTGCCCGGGGAGCCACAAGAAGCCCACCTGAGCAACCTCTTTTGGCAGGTTTCTCATTTTCAGTCTTACCACATCTGAGCTCCTGCTCCGAGCCAGAAAAGTGGCAATGTATTAACCTTATCAGCTAGGTCTTATACACCTCATGGACAAACAAGGCATGGTTAGAGATGTCTTCTTTTCCCAATACGTCCATACAGGATTTCTTTGATCTACATCCAGAGAACTACATTTTAAGAGCTGGTGACTTCTGCCCTTGATTAGCGCTACCTCAGAGGCTTTTATTATTTTGTCTGTGAGAGGCAGTAACTTTTATCAGATAATCTAATACTGTCAAAGAAAAAAAACCAAACCAAACCAAAACCAAACCACACACAAACCCCCAAACAAACAAAAAACAGAGACTCCTTCAGGAACACAAACTATCTGAAAGTTTGATTCTTGCTCCAGCTGTATTAGCTGCCTAACAAGAGCATGATGTCTCTGTATAAACCCTACCACTGCATGTACAACCACACCTGTAAGGACTGGAGAACCACAATTACCTTATGCTAACATAAGAAGTTATAATATAGGTTTGGGCACTAGTTGGTCACTTGGAAGTGTAAAAATTCTCTGCCATAGGCAAATTATCTCAAGAGAAGGATTAGCTATTCCTTCACCTAAATTAAATCAATATAGCATCTGATCAGGAAAATGAGACTCCTGTAGTATGCCGAGACATTCCTACTAATTAAACTTTAAGCACCAGTATTCAACTCAGTAATTAGCATCATTAAATCCTGTGAAAAATGACATTTTCCCTCTGGTCCCAGCTGCCCTTGTCTTTCACATGACTCCAGCAGCTGAAGCTTGAAGAAAAAACAAAGTTTACTCCTGCAAGAATTAGCAATATCTTTTCCTGCCCATTGGCTAAAACCAGGAGTAAGGCATATTCCGACAGATCCACTTTCCCTACAATGGCCACACACTGCCAATTCTGAGTTCTTGTTTATTAGGTATGCATGAATCACTCAAGAGAGGCAGCAGCGAAAACAGTTAAGTTTGGTTCTATGTTAAGCTAAGAGTAATAGCTAAGTATAGAGGGCTTTTTATCTTCAAAGTCCTTCATGTATGTGATCTTCCCCCAGGGACTGAAAAATATTATCTCTGCTCTACAGGCAGGCAAACTGAGGAGGTACAGCAAAAAAAACCCTGCCAGAAGTCAGAAAGGCAGAGCCACACTGACAACAAGGAGGTCCTTTCTCTTCCCTCTGTGTTCAGGCCGTGCCTCACCTACACAGAGTGGTACCATCTGTTATCATCTGTTTGCACAAGCTGAGACTCTGGCCTACTTAGAGTAAAATAAACTAAAATGAATTTATCTCAGTGACAGCTGCTTGGTCAGTTTCCTGAACCACAGTTGTGTGTCCCCAGGATTTGGGCTACGGAGAAGAGAAACTTCCCCAACCGATTAAAGAAAAATGCCCGTAAACTAAGCGTGTACTTGTGTACAGTGCCAAAAGTCCACCAGGCTATCAGCCACCAGCATGGAATTTCATTCGAGCAGAATGAAACTGGACAGTATTTGTCTTCACAAACTCAATCTACATTATAAATGCAAGTCATCAACACTGTACCTGGGGGTGCTGGGTGCCTGCTGCCCTGCCGCGTGAATGCCACCATAAGAGATGGATCCCCTACCCAAAACCTCCTGCTGACCTTCCCTCTTCTTCCCCCTTCAAGGCTTTGGGTTTATTTCTGCAACCTAAAACCACCCCACAGAAAACACGTATTTTGGCCCCAAGCCAGGGTACCCTGAGCGCTGCCATTTTCTCTTGGTTGGACCTACCTGACCAGGCAGCTATCCAGAGCCATCAGTGTTGCATTTCACTCTTAACCCTACAGAGGATACATCCTCTTTACTCCCTGCCTTGAAATACAGCAGTGAATGCTCAAAAAATATGCAAGAAATACTCTGTTCCTTTCAGTCCTACAACAGAACATAGATGCATTATTATATTTGTTTAGAGAGCAGCTGCCAAACTGAAAAGCCAAATGCAAAAATCACAACATCGAAGGTGGAAACCAGGGAGAGCCTGTGTCTTCAGCAGCTGCTCAGCCATCCGGTAACATTTTCGGTGCACAAAGCACTGTCCAGGTAATCTCCAGCCCCACTCTAGGAGTTTGCCACTCGCATATTCTTGCAAGAAAGCTTTATCTCTCCGTAAACAGAATAAAGACCCACAGCCTTACTAGGGGTGCTCTGGTCAGTGTGCAGTCCCCACAGAACTAAAGCCAGAGAACACAGCTACAGCACAGCACACTGAACCGACTAGCTGTACTTGCGTAAATCCAGGCCAAAGCTTAGATCCTTAAAATGCACATCCATTTGCCATCGACACTCCTGCCGAAACTGCTCACAGTCATTTGCAGAGAATGGCTACAAAAGTCTTAGTTCAGCAAGTGCAAACAATAAGGAATGCTGCCCAGCATTTATGGTGATCATCCCTAGCAAAGGGAGACTGATCCTTCAAGCTCTTCTTCCTGTTGCTAATGCTTAATACCTAAATACTCAAGACAGAAGAGGGAATGAAAATTGATTTCCCACAATTGAATGCTCTAGATCCTAAAAGAAGGGACAGGAGGGGAGAAGGCAGAGCCACCTCTGAACCCTCTTACAGCCAACACAAAGCCTCAGACCAAGACAGGCACCTTCTGGCATCCATAGTCAAGTGCCTGTCCCCACAGGAGAAGGGCTAAAGCTGCACTGCTCTCCCCAGCATTTCTGCCAACCCTGTTTAAGCAACTCTTCCTAAGCAAGATGTCTTTTAGGATATCATTCGTGATTGTTCACACTTCCCTCTATACTGTTTGCTCTAGGTGCTCAGCTTAAGGCTGAGAATCCCCTTTGGAAATAGGCATATAGAAGTAAGGAAACGTTGCTCAGAGTTAGTATACCTGCACCTCCTCATTCAACAGTGCACCTGAAACCTTACATGCTCCATCCCACCACACTGCCTCTGAACAGTTGTTCCCTTCAGACAGTCCTTTTGAAAGAAACAACCAGTCAGGGAGACAGAAAGGAGCTGAGTTTGGAAGTGTCAAGCAACAGAAGCGCCCTCAGAATATAAAGTGACAAGAGAGAAGGGGCAGATAAGGCACAGCACCAACACAAAAATTCCATGTCCTGATTTTGTATCACAAGTTAGGAGAGGAGCTTGTAGAGGTGGAATAGCAGTGCTGTAGAAATCACCACCTTGAAGGAGATCAGAAGCACAATTAGCCCAGAGCAGTGTTCAGAAATTATTGTCAAGTACAGTTATGCCGGAATCTGTCCACAGGGGAAGCTTATTCCTAATTCTTATCCATCGCAGAACTGCTGCATGTGTAGGACACACTGATCAGGAGGGTTAAATTACTGTATCCTGGAGTTTAAGACTTCTTTATGTGTGTATTTCTCTACCTTAACAAAACATTTAAAGCAAAATAAGCAGAACAGGATGTAATGATTATAGACAAGCATCTCGCATAAGGATAGGGAAGGCAATTAAGGGACAGCAGTGTAGTTGCAAGCTTCAAGACCGAGTATGGCAGTTACCAATAGCAGGAATGAAGCAATTAAAAATAAAAATGACCTAACAAGCTGTGAAGCCCAGCAAGGGGCAAACTGTTAGCAACACAGCATGCAGAGAAGGAGATTTTGCTGAGTGTGTTAATGAGCTTGAACTCTTGAGCAAGAAAGCGTAAGCCTTGAAGAAAAAGCATGCAAATACATAAGCTGGTGTATTAGTTCAGATATGTTATCCAAAATGCTCCATTAACCAAAGCAGAATATTATAGTGAGAGCTCCCACAGGGAAAAGAATTGCGGAGTTTGGGGCACAAAAGCACACCTCAGCAAACACAGCTTCCCGTGGCAGCCCTGCTGCTGACTCAGCTGTTTTCTAGCTGTGCTGCTCCAGCTGCTTGTTCAGTCCACAGAGTTGGGAGAGATGGATCCATCTCCATCTGGAGTTACCTGGCTGGCTGCAAGAACTGCTCCACAGGGGTTCTGTCATTGCAACTGAGAGCACAGAGAGGAGGCTGCCAAGAGGAGTACCTACCTAACCCACTCCCACAAGAAGTGTTCATCAGACAGGGGTCTAAAATAGGCTTGTCAAGGTAAAATAAGGCTGCTCAGCAAGGACGACCCACACTGACAGAAGAGCTGGAAGAGATCTTGCTTGGAGCCAAGAACCGGCAAAGGCCAGAGAGATCAGGCCAGCAAAGAGAAGGCTGGCAGCCATTCTGCTTCCATGGAAAAGCTCAAATCACATGCTCCCTTTTGTCATCCTAAACAATAATGAAACGGAGGATAGAGGGGAAAGGGGCAGAGGCAACTCGACAAGAAGCAAAACAAAAGCAGAGATAAACAGGCAGGTTCACCCTGAAATACTCCACATGATTTCCTAACACCCACTGTTCCTTTGAATACTCCAGGCCTGTGTTCCAGCTGTTTTGTAATTGCCTTCGGGGAAAGGGTCACTCCTGAGGTATTCACTTAGGCAATTCAGGCCAAAGGATCCAACACTCAGTTAACCCCTGCCTTGTCCAAAACACCCTGCGTTGACTGTGCAGCTTGCATGGACTGACCTCTACACACTTCCTAGACTTGCCCACAGGATTAAAGACCTCTTACTGGGGTGCAGTTGCACCTCTCCCCCAGAGCCCAAGGAAAAGAGGCATTTGGAGCCCGCAGCTTGGCCAGCGCATCCCACTAAGCCAGCTTACCGTACCCCTCTGTCACATCTCTTGGCTTTCTTAGGATTTGCCTCTCATTTGCTGCTGGATTTCACCCTGCAAACGAGTGCCACACAAGCAGAAACTCTGCCCTTCCAACAGCCCAGCACTGGGGGGACCAGGCACATCCTCCCTGCGAGATCAGCGTGAAGGAAACTTGACCAACACGCATTCGGGCAGAAACAACCCACTGTCCTCATCCCACACCGGGTCTGCGAGGGCCAGGACAGCCCCTCCTGCCCTGCAGCCCTCACGGGGCCCAGCCCGCTGCAGGACCCGCCGGTCCCCCTCAGGCTGCCCCGCCGCGGCTTTCCGGGGTGCCGCTCGCCCCGCCATCCCCCGGCCGGCATCACCTGCGCGTCCCAGCGGCGGAGCGGCTGTACCGCGCCTTGCCGCGCAGGAAGCCCTCCAGACGCACCGAGCGCACCTGCGAGCACACCGCCGGCACACCGCGCCCGGCCCGAACCGCCCCGCCGCCCGCTCCACTGCCCGCGCCCCTCCCGCAGCTCCTCGGCGGCGGTGATGCTGAAGCGCAGCTTCACGGCGGGGCCCAGCGGGGCCGTCCCGTCGCGGCAGCCGTGGGGCTGAGGGAAGCACGGGGCGGCGCGGGTGGGAGCGGCGCCAGGGGGCACTGCAGCCGCGGGCTCCGGGACGGGACGGTCCTTGAGGCGCTATCTCGGCGGTTGCCTTTAATTAACATCCCTCCGGAAAAGGTTAATTAACACCCCCCGAAACAGGGGCCTGTGGTGGGGTGATGGGGGAAACGAATGGCCTGCAGGGAAAGGGGGCTGGAAGGGCAGCAGGGGTGGCGGGCGCTGTTGGCTGCCGAGCAGTGAAGGAGGTGCGAGTAGCGTAGGGAAGTGGGCTACAAAGTGACAATTCACGATGAAGTGGTGATAATTCGCTGTTTTTCGAGGAACAGGAACTGGGAACCAGCTGGTGAGAGCGGCGTGCAGCAGGTTTGTAAGAAAACAAAGCAATTTCTCCCCGCAGTGCCCCACTGAATGTCAAATACAGTTAAAACAGCAGGTTCATCTCTGCCATGGGACTTCCCTGCATCACTAATTGCCAGGCAATAAAGATGAGTTACAATTGCTGTGTTTCATAGCGCATTTCTGGTACCCCTGAGGGAAAGGCGCTGCAGGAACCACTGTGGAAGTTCTCACAGCCTTACCCAAGCAGCGTGAGCTGCTGGAGACATGAAATGAGTTCATCAGCGTGGAACAATGCAGCTGCAATGGCTCCGCTGCAGGCTGGGACCTGGAGTAAGTGCAGTGCTCTGCCCTCACCAAAAGGAAGACAATTACTGCAGGAAGGCCATGGTTCACTAACTGACCCGGGGAAAACCCTTCCCGGTGGAACAAGAAGAAACAAGATTAACTGTGGGCATTCTTGAGCAAATGGAGAAGACTTGGTAAAACGGCATTGTGCAACGTGTTTGATAGCTTGACTTGTTTTTCTTCTTCATCTGTGCAGCCAAATACAACCAGTCTGACAACTTGTGGAGCACCCATTGTAACCTTCCTGTTACAGAGCAAATGCTGTAGCTCCTGGTGCCACAGCTGCCCTGTTGCACCTGGCAGATGGGGTACCCACGCTCGGGGCAGCTTCGAAGAACTTTCCTTCCCCTCCTGTGCAAGGCTGTGTGCATCCTTGTTTGCATCCCAGGCCACTGTCGTGGCTGGGATGTGGCAAACATGGCAATTTCCCATCGTTACTTGTAACATGGGGGACAAAGTGGCTGCAGAATGAGTTTGATGGGAAAAAGGGGGATATAGGCAGAGGAAAGCTCTTTGCTCTGGGACATGGGCAAGAGTTTTCCACTTCTGCTGCCATTCTAGGTTGGTGGTCTCTTCTCATCTGCCTGAATCTGGTTCCCCTCTGGAAAACTATAGGAGGGTAAATGAGCACCCTTTTGTGGCAGATCTCTCTAACAGTGTCAAGGGACAGGATTAAGCAAGCTTCGGCCTACAGATGTGGCAATGCGATATGTTTGGGGGGCACTTTTTGAACTGTAATCCCTGTTTTATGTCATCTGCTGACTTCAGGTTTAACCTAGACCATGTGTAACCCACGGTCCCCGTTACCACAATGTGACACAACCAGTTAGCATGCCCTGGGCATCATTTTTGTTTTCTGGATGCTCAGATATCACATGGAACATTTTAAAGCGTCCTCAGAGCTATAAAAAAAGTACATACCTCTGGACAGCTATAGCCAGCTGCAACATGAATTGATCAGGGATGTTTCTTCAGCAGGTTATGTGGGAAGCAGGAGACTATTTGGCACAGATATGCTGCTCTTAGTACTTACTGTGCAACAGGCCAGTTACGTTGGCCCAGCTTGTCATTTCCTTCTTTCTTAATGATTACATTCAACCCCAATACAAGTGAGGAATCTAAGTTTCAGATTATTTTGTTGAAAGCATTTTTCCCTTGTTCTTGTTGCCCAAGTCCAACCACCTGTGTGCCTTGTGGCCTTACTGCAGCTGAAAATATGCGTTTCGAATTTGTATTCAACTCAAAGGCCATGCCCTAAGGACCTGCAGCCCTGCCAGCTGTGTTTTCATGTGAGGACAGCTACTATCTGTTATTACTGACCACATTCTGCAGAAGGTAAATGGGACTAAAAGCTTTCCTTCGCAGAGGTGGTTGTACCGCAAGGACTTGCAGTTGCCTAAGGAACATTTAGTTTGCTGGTGTCTGCCTGCCTTGTGGAGGAATCATACCTTGGTGGGGCTTTTGTGTACTTCTGGTTCATCAGTTGAGGAAAAACCTCTTGAGGAGGGGAGGCAGTGGCTCAGAAGAGACAGGAACCCAGATGGAAATGGTCCCCCGGCAGGAGTAAGGTGTATAAGGAATCCCCAGGTTTCAAGTCTTCATATGGGAACGCGGACGTCCCAGACACCTCCTCCTGAGGACCGGCAGTTGAGCTGCAGGTCTTCTTCCAGTCAACATGCTGCCTTTGAAACACAGCCAGAGACAACCTGCAGCATTTCCCAGCCAGACCCTGTAGCCTTGCTACAGCTTTCACTGCAAAGGTGGTGTGAGGCTTTTAGTATTGCTTGCCATAAGATTGATGAGACAGCTAATTGGATGTAAGGAAAGGACTAGTTGAAGAGGCAAGAGGAACAGGGTGGTTTAATTCAAAGTGCATACTTACACCAAAAAGTAACCTGAGACTTTTTCGAGAGTAGCTGGTGGTTCCAGTAAATCCAAGACCGTGCTGGGTTTGCTCAAAGACATTTCTAACCTCAAATCACCTCTCAGAGGCAACTCATGTATGTGGAAAGCTATGAAATGTTCAGTAGTAGTTTAAACTACTTCTGCAGGGAGTGAAAATGGAATGCTCAGTCACAGAAATGGAGTTTCCTACTTAATCCCAAGTGAGATGGCCAGGAACACGTACCTGTGAAAGCCTGGGGAATTGTGGGCCCAGGGACAAGACTGTGACTCGCTCTCGGTTTGGACCACAACTCCTGGGCCTGTTGAGAATAAATACAAATCCTCATTGGGTTTGGGGAGTTTGGTGGAGTTTTCTTGGTGTGTCTCCAGTTATTCCTAGAATCCTAGAATGCTTTGGGCTGGAAGGGACCTTAAAGATCATCCAGTCATCCCATGGCAGGGACCTCTCACACTAGGCTAGGTTGCTCAAAGCTCCATCCAACCTGGCCTTAATTTCCTTAAAGACACAAACAAAATCCCCTTAATCTAGAACCAGAGCAAATACCAGTTATGCAAACGGGTATGCTAGTGTACACTACCCAAGTAGAAATCTGTCCATTAGATGCATTATTCCGAAAGCCTTTTTGACAAGAATCCTAATCCAAATCAGTAAGCCTCTGTTTTTCAGCATCCAGTTATCCATAACAATCACGAACAGTGCTCCTGAGAAGGAAATGCTTACAGGTGCAAGGACTGCAGACATCCTTTATACAAGGATGTAAACCATTAGTGTAAACCAGCACCTGTACTGACTTCACTCAACTCAAGAACATCTTGATTTCCATGGCCTTGCCACTCCTGCCCCAGGACCTAGTGAAATCCACATTCCCTAACCTTCTGCAGAGCAGCAAAGAGAACACATGCAATCCCGATTACCTGTGCACCCAACCTTTGATTTGGTTGCCTGTAAAGCCATTCTGCTTGGGAAAGCAGATGGCGAGTTCAAATTGCCATTCATTTCTGGAGCAGGCTTTTCAGCGCTGCTGAACTCTGAAGTGTTTGCTGTGGTTAGAGTGGAAGGCAGGGAAGGACTGAAGGAATGAAATACCAGAGGAGCCAGCAAAATCAGCTTAGTGCTGGGTGGCTGCAGGGCAGTAGAGGATCAGTGTAAGCCTCTGACACAGGTGGCAGAAGTGACTGCCAGTGAGTCTGCCCTTTAACACAAGGGAACAGGGCTTTACTGCTACTGAAGAAATGGATTTTTCTCTGTGGTACACTGTTTGACAGTAGTACTCTAAAGCCACATCGATAAAGGCGCTAACACACACATTCATTATCTCTTAAGATTAAAAAATCCTCAAGCAAACAACCCCCCTGGAAGACATTGGTTCATCTACATGTGGTGTAGAGTGGGCAATAACTACTTAAGCAAGAGTGGGAAGAAATAAACCCCACCAACCCAGGGTTTTGTTTTCTTAAACTGTCATGACCACCTCAGAATTGCCTCAGTGTGCTATTCCATCACACACGTTTCCAAGTATTTCAGGCTGGTACAGATGCTAGTGCTTGACACACTCACAAAAGCCCAGTACAGAGCTGGAAGAACCCTTCTTTTCCTCCTGTCTCAGTTTCCACATAGGCAAGAGGTTAAAGCACTTCACGTTCTTACAAAACACAAAGATTAGTTTGGTTAACTCCAGCACACTTACCAAAGACACATTACCTCTTATCTGGAGAAACAAGCAGAACCGAGGTGGGCTCTTACTTTCCCTGGTAGGGCTCTGAAACTCCTGTAAATAGGTCTTTACATCATCCTTTAGACCTTCTGTTAAACTTTTAATGTCATCTGATTCTTCAGCATTTCTATCGCTAAATACTTCAAGCAATAAAAGTATTTTAGTGCTTAAAACTGCCTCCAAAGCTTCAATGTTTTTGCAGTTGAAATTACATGAAATCAGTTGTACATTCAACCTCTTATCCTGTACGGATCTGTCTGAACCATCTCCTCTGTAGGATTTACCATTCAATTCAGAAAATTCTCAATTATAGTCATACACTTCAGGACTGCAAATTCAAGGCTAACGTAGCCTACCTACACCAGGACGGGACTGAACATAAGACTTGCGCAAGCTTAACCTAATGCTTTCATGGTGAAGTGAGAGATTTTAAATAGGATTCATTTATACCAGGCCAATTTCACCTCTCTAGGTTAGGCTTATTTCTCAAACTCGCTTACAAAAACTCTGGTCTAAAAACCTTCGCACAAGAGAAAAAAAAAAGGGCACTCTTGAATTCTTTTGTGTCAGTTCAGAAAGCATGCTGAAGGGCTTTAAGACTGCAACAACAGGTCCAAAGAACACGGGCATTTTTCCTATAAAACAAGGATTTTGGGTACCCTTCCAGAAAGAACTCACTAGCTCTTTCCTACAATTCTGTGAAACTCTCATCCTTCAAATACACCAACAGGAGCCCATTGGATTGCCATGGATAAGGATTACGCCACCCTTTGCAACAGCTTTGTTCCTCTCATTCCCAGCCTGCCAGGTTTCCCTTGTCTGTAAGAGGAGAACTTGCCATCTTCACTGCCTCCTTTCTCCCCTGTATTATCAATTTTGATTAAGGAGCTTACAGAGCCAATTATGGGCTAAACTAAGTAGAAAATGCCTCTCAATTTCTGCAAGTCTGCAGAATGTATTCCCTTGAAGGGGGGGGGGGTAGGCAAGACAGCCACTGTAAAATAATCTGTCTGTAGATGGCCAACTTCAATGTTATCTGCTCATTTACAGAGTTTGTTTTACAACAAAAGCGCTTGCCACTCTGTCTTGATTAAGCATTTAAGTTTTAAGCCTACAAAGCTCTCAGCCTCAGTAAGGTCCGGTAGCAAATTAAGCAGCTCATGTGCTAGTGTTGGCTCTGCTCACTTTTGCTGCCATTGCTCATTTGCTTGGATGGCTCTTTTTAGTGACTAACACATAAGCTGACCTGAAGGTCCTATCAGCCCTGAGTGAAGAGAGGGTTATTTCAATTATAAAGTACGGGCAATTATTATTTCAAGGCCAGGCTGGACGAGGCTTTGAGCAACCTGGTCTAGTGGAAGGTGTCCTGGCCCATGAGCAGGGAGGTGGAACTAGGTGATCTTTAAGGTCCCTTCCAACCCAAACCATTCTATGATTCTATGGCATTGTACACTAGAGCAGATTTAGATCAAGCAGCAGTTCTTTTAAAAGAGGGGCTCCATCCCCCTTCAATTCTATTTTTTCAATGACAGTCAAACATCAGGATGAACCAGGAGCTCACCTTTTGCAGGAGGATGGTTCCTGGAGCCACTAACCTCCCAGAATTATTTCTCCATTCACAAAATTTGACAAAAAAACCACCCAACCCACCCAGTTTTGCGTTAGGTCACTGTATGCAGAGCTCAGACACATTACAAATGGAAGTTACGGACAAGATCTCTAGAGTCAAAGTAATAAGGAACCTCATTCAATTTCACATCTCTTTCACAGTTACAAACCTGCTGATTTAAAGCACCCCAACTGTATTCTTTTTCAGTAATAATTCAGTAATTTACTTACCAAAGAGCTAGCCAAGACTTTCAAAGTTGCCTCTGACAAGAAGGATTTGTTCAGCACATCAAAAAACACAAAATGTACCAAAGTTAAACCAATTTTCTCTCACTAGCAGATTAAAAAGGAAAAGCTACCAGTAGCCATCCACTTGTTAGGATACACAGCATTCGAAATCTCAGAGGATTTCTGTCCACAGTCCTGTCCACAGAGGAGTTTACTGTGTATAGGAACAGTATTTTTATTACTATGCATTCAGTTCTTAATACATTGCACTTGGAAGCCTCACCTTTTCTGTTCTAGGAACACCTTGTGTTCTTATGCTCACAACAGTGGTATTTCGCAACACTGCCTACTGCAGCCAGTCCTTGCTCCTTCACCTCCATCCGTATGTGACTGTGCCTCCATCTCGCGGTTCACTGACCAGCTAAAGACACAGCCAGAGACCTAAGTAGACTGTTCCTTCCACCCAAACCTGCACCATGCACCAGTGGCCAAATGGGATCATGTGTTGGTGTGTTACACAATTCCAACACAGGCCTTTTACACTTCTTACCTATCATCAAAATGTAGGGTATTTAAAGGTCTATTTCAAATTTGACAATGACAAGAGCTCAGACATCATGCTATTAAGGATATGAACCCAGATATGGATCTAGCTTTTCAGCTGTTTTAATGCCTAAGTTTGTATTATAAGTAGCAGATGGCTAAATGTAAGCTTAGCTCTAGGAACACACTACAGAGGGGGATTCTAACTTGGCGCTCTGAAAACCCACCTTATGAGAAGTACACTGTACAAAAGAAACCGCCACAAGTCAGTCAGTGTTTAAGGAATTTTTATTAAACCAAGAATTTTATAATCCAAATTACGTTTCTTTGCTCAGCTATCAATTCTCACTGTCAACTAAAACAGTGGTGATATTCTGAGCTTTTCCACAGTAAAGAATTACAAAATTAAAGAAAGGAATGCTTTAAATTTTTGTACTGTGCTGAAAATTCTTTTCCCCCGGGTTTATAAAACATTAATTTGTATTTTTTATTTTACTATTTTTTTTAGATTTTAAATCAATAAGTAATCTAGGACTAGCACTTGTTTTGCTAGCCCCGGCGTTGCTCTGTACATAAGCTTCAAAGTTTCCTTTCCTTTTTTTAGTTATTTTATATTTTGCAATGTTTTTCTCAATATTTAATAGTTTTTCCATGTTTAGATTTTTTTTTCTTCGGTGAAGCGAAGTTCTAGATTGTAGTCCCGGATCTTTCTGCAAACAAAAACAACGCTGTTAGGTTGTAAGTTAAAGCAGCATCTTATGTTTCCTGACATGCCTTCTGCAACTCTAAGCCTGACAGCACTTTGGGGTTTCATGGTATCAATCACACCTAAGTGATTGATACCATCACACAGCCTCACACAATAGCTACACACAATTAACTTGTTATGCAAGTAACCTAAGTAACTCTACTCTTAACACCAACATACTACAGCTCAGCAAATAACTACACCAGCAGTGTAATTTCCAGCTACTAAAACATCATGAAGCCTATAGAGTATTGGTCTCAAAGCAGTGTGAAAGTGTCATGGAGAAAGCAAGAAGTGTGGGAAAAACAACACAAATTCTGTCTCCAAAAGTAAAGTTACAGAAATGAAAAGACCAAGAAAAAAAAGGGCAATTTTAAGTGGTTAAATATTAAAGCAGGCATCTTCAGTGGATGGCTATAAATATGGAAAGTAAGTTCACAGGCAAAACCTAACTGGACTGAATAAAGAAAAGACTCCTGTATTATCTTCAACTCCACAACATTTTCCCCTTTCAACATTGTAAAGATACTACCTTTTGCTTCTTCCTGTCATGCAAATTAAGACACTAACTCCACAGGAGGCAGTAAAGAGAATCAGTATTTTAACTGACATCAAAGTTAAATTCAGCAAAATGTGAAGTCAAGGCAATATGAAGTTTTAATTACTGTATAATTTTAGATTTTGGCAAATGTGTACAAATTATAGCGTGAATAAGGTAGTTCATTTCCAAGGAAAAATAAAGGTGCAGTACCGTTTTAAGCTTACTTCACAAGTTCCTCTGGATCAGTATGAATAGCAGCGCTTGACAGAACCGCTTGTTTCTGCACATGTACCTAGAACTAATTCCAGCTAAATACGCTGTTAAAACCAGTGCTCTAATACCAGCTAAATATGCAAGACATACCAGTAGCATTTGCTAACCATGAGCTACAGAACTGGACAAGAGGATTTAGTACAGAATTTGTTAACAACTGTGACCATAGCTGCCACTTGCTGTAGCTGCAAATGATCCAGAGCCTGGAATCATGCTGCTTAGAAGGCCAAGGACTAAGGGCTATTGCCTCAAACAACCCATAAAACCACACTGCTCAGAAAACTTACTTATTAAACACTTGGAACCCCAGTGGGATTATTAACTGCCTTTTGAGCAGCCTCTTTAGCTTGGTGGGCTTGTAGTACGGCTACAGCTTCATCAACCTGTTAAGAAGAAAAATTAATAAAGGGAAGCTTAATCATTTCTGCATATTTAAAATAACGAAACAGTTTAAATTATAAATACAAACAATGCCTGCACTGTTAAAAAGAAACAGATAACATTACAGTTGCAGCTCATGCTAATATAAGTCACTGCCGCCCCCTGAAAGAGGATATTCTAACTTCTTGCTCTGGGCCACTGCTGCATTGCTGCTGCTTTACTGTGCCAGCATAAACAGCTGTTCAATCAGTGTAGACTTAACTGCTGATAAAACTAGAGTGAGGCAGTCCACCTACCTTCGAACGAAGAGACTCAGGAGACTCGAGCATGTGGAGGAGTTCAGAGTTGTCAATCTCCAACAACATCCCAGTGATCTTACCCGCCAAAGTAGGGTGCATGCTTTGAATGAGAGGAAAGAGACGTTCACCTAGAGAGAAAAAAGTTAATCTGAGTGACCAATCTCATTGGACAAACAGCCTAGATTTAAGAGAAAGGGAAACAAACACCTGTTCTACTGATAAAACCAGTTATTCCACATTGTAACACTGATAAGACCACTTTGCCCTGCTACAAGGCACAGAGAAACATATCGTGTACATACCTAACATCTGCTTTTGTTCTTGAGGAGGGGCAGAAGCCAACATGGAAGCAGTCAAGGGTTCCTGACCTTGCACATGGACAGCAGGCTGCAAATTTAATTTAACACCATTTCAAAATTAAATTCTAGCTCATAATTAGGTGCAGCTTAAAATGCCCCATGTTTCACAACTCCATATAAACAATGCCTGTGCTGTCAGAAACATGGAAGAAATTACAAATAAGCACTTTAGTCAAATACTGCTGGTTAGAACCAAGTGAAACTAGAGGTTAGTATCACCCACTTCACCATGGAGCAAGCACAAAGAGAATTCAGCCTAAGGTAGCAAGCAACTGGAAAATACGAAGCAATATGGGGTCACATCCTGTCCCAGGTGAACTTGAAATATACTTAAAACCCCAAGGCTCTAATTTTGCTGCCATTATACAGAGCTTCAATTCTAGAATAACAAAGATAACTCAACCACAAGTGCCCCACTCACCACATTCCTTTGCAAAAAGCATCAGCAAAAGCATGGACCAGTTCCTGAAGTCACATACCTGCTGCATGGCCACCTGTGGCTGTGTGTTAAGATGCTGCTGAGGGTTACGAACACCTGCAGCGTATTTGTACTGTGGTACTGTGCGTACAGCAGGAGTAGCTGCAGTAGCTGCTGCTGCAGGACGTGGACCCATGGTTTGTGTTGCTGTATTAGCTGAAAAAAGTAACATAATTCTGTGTATAATTCATTTTTCTACTTAGTCTACACTGTACAAGTTAAAAAAAAAAAAAAAACCAACAAATCAGCCCAAACTGGATACCTAACATACGTATTGCATCATAGATTCACCTCAATAGCTTTGTCAACTGTCATATCTGGTTGTATCTGAAGGTTCAAACCTCAAAGTTTACTGGATGTTAATTTCCAGTCACTTTTCTAATGAATTGCTTTTCCCACATGCTATTAAAAGATCTGTGAGACAACATTCACTTTGGTTGAGTATTAATTCAATTTCACTCTAACCTCAAACAACACTATTTCCTGAGCAATTTATGTCAACAGTCACCCTAAAAAACATGCTTTCATGAAGTAGATAGCTAAAAAATACTACTGCCTAATACATTCTGAGAGAATTAAGACTCCATTATAATCAACTGTGGTTCATTCAGTGATGTGCAGATTCTGCATACATGATACTGGCTCACAGTAATCTATGACAAAATAATAAGAGCTAAAATCATATCATCTTGCTATTTCTACATGCAACCTATTACAACTGCCACAACAATGCTCAGAAATGGCAGCTGTCAACACAGCATTACTGAAGTGCACACTAAAAGAAGAAATGCTACTTGCTAAAGAGATGGGATTACAGCAGGCATCTCTGCTGCGACAATATTTAAAGCAACTACTAATTTACTCATTAGTAAGAGCCAGGGAGGAGGGAGGTGTTACCACTTTCGATACTGAAGTTATGAATGCTCTTGAAAGATCATTCTGAATGAGCAAAATAAAATGTCTAATACTTGAAGTTTGCATAAATCAAACTCACCAACACGTTGTGCTGACATGACTCGTGGAACTTGTGAAGAAGCTGGTCTCATGGCACTAAATGGTGGCCTGGGTGCTGCGGGGCGGATAGCACCAGGCATGTTTTGGAATGCTACGTATTAGAAAAAGTATACTAAATTACATGCTGAAACACTGGACATCAAGAACAGTTCAGAAGTTATACCACTATCATGACAAAGAAGACTGATACTATAATGCCATGAAAATGTATTTAAAAGTTCAAAGGTAAATGCTTTGGAGTTTACCACAGTCACTAGAAAGAGGTGAAGAAGTGACTTACGATGAGGTCTGGCACCCTGAGCAGTCCAGCGAGGACTAGGTCTAGCAAGTTGAGCAAGTTGATTAGTAGGGTAGTATGCAGCACGGTTTTGAGTCTGTCAAACAAAAACATTCTGTAACTACATTATCTTTGAAGTGCATACTGAACAGTCCGCCACCTTTCTGCTAGGACATTAGAACGCTGAGACTCTGGACACCTGCTAATAGTTACATTTGCTGTTAAATCCAAACACATTTTATCCACAGAACAAAACCTTCAGTTACTCATCTCGACACGTACCTGTGGGATAGCTGCCATGAAGTAACCTGAAGGAGGTGCTGGTTGGTATGGGTTGATTACAGGATTAGGTACTGCTCTTACGCTTGCCATTCTCTGCATATACTGGTTGGTGAGATGAGCTTGGCGCTCTTCTTTACGCTGGGCTAGAGCTACATATAATGGTTTAGTAGCCACAATTCTACCATTCATTTCTGTGACAGCTTTGGTGGCTTCTTCTGGTGATGAAAAGCATACAAATCCAAATCCTTTGCTGCGGCCACCTTCCATCATGACCTGTCAGGACAAAATTTAGTTTTAAAACAAGAGGATGTTGTATCTACTCAACCTGCATGAGTTTCATTCTTCAGCTCACTGGAAGTGAGCCACAATTTGTTTTACTGAATTGATTTATAAAAAGGAATATAACTGCTTAACTAATCACTGTTTACTAAATAGAGATGAAAATCTCAATGAAGTAATGATAAACATATTACTGCAATGAAGAGATGTCATTTTCTCACATTAATATTAGTACCCAGTTTATTTCAAGAAAGGATGATCATATGCATTTAACCTGAGATGTACAATAATCAAGAAAGCAGATGTCCACATATATAGAGAGGATAGTAGCAGTGATAAATGACTGGGTCACATCTGTGGTCAGTGAAATAAATCACTCTTCCTTGGTGACGGAAAATGATAACTGCCCATTTTTAGAGAAAGGATTAGCACAATCTATGAACTTTACTTTACCTTTGCACTAGTGATTGTACCAAATGGGGAGAATTCTTTTCGAAGACGCTCATCATCGATCCCATCATCAAGATTTTTCACATAAAGGTTTACACCCTAAAATAAAAAATAAAATAAAAAAAAGGTAAATTATTTTTGAAAGCAAATATCTGTGTAAAGCTAAAAATATTGTAGAATAAAGTTAGTCCTCTTGAATTAAAACTGAACCTGGTATCTGGTGATCCTGTCCTGCTTCATCTGTTCAAACTTGCGCTTCAGCTCCGTTTGTCTTTCCACCTTTTTCTGAGCCCGGCCAACATAGATTTGTTTCCCATTAAGCTCTTTCCCATTCATCTCATCCACAGCCTTCATTAACAAACAAGAAGTTAGCAGTGCTTTGTATTCCAGGTTTTTTCAGGCATGCAAAAAAACTACGTAATTCCAATACAAAAAGTTACGTAAGGATTCCAGAAAAAGAGCCAATCTATTTAAAATACCACTAACTGAAACAAAATAACTCAAAACTTTCCGGATAAAGTAAAATGGAAATTGCTTTCAGAGGGTCTTCCATCCATTTAAAGTGACAAGGGATGCAAAAAACTATTCTGATATGGGGGAAAAAACCAATCAACTCACATAATGTATGCTAAGCTACAGCTGGTATATATGGCTTTTCTTAAAACTAATTTTTAATCTTTCATTAAGGAAATACTTAGAGTATAAAAATATAAACTTTTTCCCTCTTATGTTGTTTCGGGTTACAACTATTAAGAGGTGAAAATTCTGGCATAGGTTCATTCAATTGATTTAAAACAAGAAGTCACCAGCTTATTATATACCTTCCTGATCAAAGCCATTAAATATATATACTAAGGATACAAGAATTTTACGTTATCTGAAACATTAAATATGTGATTGTGACTACTGTAAGAGAAACAATTCATCAATGAATGTATACAAGACTGAACAACGTAGATGCAAGACAGAAAGGATTTGTTCTAATCCCTTGCTTGTACGTTTGCAGTACTGACAAATCACCAAAATGCCTTTTGAAAAGCAAACTTCGTCTGCTGCCCTAATTCATTCTGTGCTGAGTTTTTCTCTACTGCCAGTCAACTGACGCATCAAGGCACACAGCTGATGAAGGATTAAGTTGTACAGCACACTGGCATGTTACAGACATATATACAAATCAAAAGAACCCTTCTTTCAAAGTTACTCCTCAGAGTAAAAGCAACATCTCATAGGGCACTATGACTACTTTCTTATAGCTGTGCTAAAGACGCTTCATAGAACTATCAGCATTCTTGCTGACTTTGCAGTACTGAAGTTTGAAAACACAATCCTTTCTGCCTTGCACAAATGTTTTGTGCAACCAAATTGGATTCAGTGATTCATCTGGGTTTTGCAGAGATGTAATAATTTATTACTCTTATATGATGTCCAGCATGAGGGAGTGCAAATCTTACCAAGACCTTTAAGCACAACTACAATAACTTATTAAATTATTCAAGATACCCCATTTCTACACTAGTTGCAGCTGTCTCACAGAGTACCTTGACTTAATAGGCTCCTCAAATCAACTGACATTTGCTCCTAAGAGAGCATTCTAAATGACAGAGACTATGCTAAGTTATTTAGGAAGCTGACACCTGCTTTTTCTGCAGTGTTTCTGACCAATTAAAAACCCTCAATGAATTCACAGAATTTCAGACCACTCAATGAAACATATTATTGGGTCTCAGCTATAGAATTCCTAAAATGAAGTCCAAAAGCTTACTTTTTGGGCATCTTCATGTCTTTCAAAACTAACGAAGCCAAAGCCTTTGGATTTTCCACTCTCATCGGTCATAACTTTCACACTTAGGGCAGGACCTAAAAACAGAATGAAATACTTACACTCTGCCTACAGAGTATATTCTCACCTTTCCAACGTCCTGTTTAGAAGTCTTAATATTTACTTTGTTTCACTTGTATTACAAAGTACTCCTGCAGCAATAATAGTATTTAGCAAACAGCACCCATCAATACAGAATTGCTCATTTGCCCTGATGGTGAACTTCAGCCATTATGAGTGAAGTCTGCCGTGCTAAATTTCTCTCCTACTGTGTTTTCAACCAAAATGGGGTAAGAATTTCATCTCTACATTAATTAAACTGGTTTGTCATTAAAAATTAAGACATTTAAAAAACATTAGTGCTTCTATCCTCTGAAACAGATACTGAAAGCTGAAGACGAAGCCCTTCTGTCAGGTATGTGCTTCACCATTTATTCTGGTGAAAGACCATTTCAGTTCAGCAATTCCAAATCGTTGAGAAATTACAGTTCACAGACTAAATTGTGACAGACATTAGCAGCTAAATTTGCTACCATTCCAACCACAGACACTTTAATAGTGGAAAGGAATTTCCTGTAAATGCTGCAGACTCATTTGTCATATAACCTTGTAGTGAATTCGTAACATCGATATACACTAAACCAGAAAATACTTCTATTTGCAACTTTTAAAAAAAATTCAAATCCCAAAGACATATCTAGACATCATTTTCGGATTACTGGGAACAATCCTGATGGCAGGATTATATATGCTATTCTGCATATTTAAAATTCTGCAGTGGCTATTATTATACTTTGAAATTGGAATTAAGTACCAACAGCCAGCTGATTCCTTGTATTATAAAGCATTGTACTGATAAAATAGAAGCTGAAGTTCACTCGTGTTTATATAAACTTAAGGTTTAAGACATTACCAAACTTGCCAAAGAGTTCCTTAAGTCTTTCGTCATCCATGTCTTCTCCAAAATTCTTGATATAAACATTGGTGAATTCCTTTGCTCTGGCTCCAAGCTCTGCCTCACGTTCCTTGCGGGATTTAAACCTTCCAACAAATCTGGTTGCAGAACAGAATAGTGTAGATTAAAGCATGTCTGTCAAGTTTCAAAAATTTACTTTAATCCTCTGGCATCAATATTTTAATCTTAATAGGTCTCATTGTTCATTATATGCATGAACTTCTTTAGATATTGATGACAGAACTTCATCAGAAAACCAGTTTCACTATCCTTTGCTACATCAGTGTGGATATCACAGTTACTAGCATAAAAATGCTTTCAAAGCATTGGCAAGATTGTTTACTATTACAAAACAGCCTTTGATAACAAGAGCTGGATAATGGGTAGGTAAAGTGGTGAAACAGAAATTCTAGATATCAGCATAATGCCTCTGACATACTAAAAACTGGGCAGCCTTAAAGTAGTTGCCATTCTCTGATCCACCGATCCAGTTTTAAGCAAAGGATATTTAACTAACCCCTTCCACACCTTTCCAGCCTCTATCAAAACAAGATTTTTGTTTGTTTGGGGGCTGGTTTGTTTTCTTAAATAGGCACAGATAAATAGCAAACTGGCTGTGAATAGCAAAGGCCAGTTCATACAGAGAAAACCAGAAGCTGAACCCAGCACTCTGTAACCCAACGAACTGCTCTAGTATGGACGTTATACAGTTACCACTTATTTCTGACTGTAGTAGACTTCTGCTCAAATTTTATTGTACTGTCCAACTTTACAGTTCCAAATATGACAAATCCAATGAAATAGGACACAGTAACTCAATTATTTTCTTAAACTTTGTCAACTTTGCCCCATTTATAGTAACCAAGGATGTCAAGAATGATAGTGCAATGTGGTGCAGCAGATTTTGACTGTGAGTGAAATACTTTCACTTCTAAAAGCCTAGCCTGAATAGAAATTAAAGGCAAAATCAGCTCCTGTGATGTAATTTACCAAAGTTTACATAAATCATGCGCTTTTACAACTACATACTTTTTTTTTTTACTATTTAAAAAGGTTTAAATTCTATTTAAAGATAGAATTTGAGTAAAAACATCCACAGCATGCCAGTCAAGCACAGAATAAGCAGGAATAACTGTATGTTCTCCCTGTATGTGACTTGGTCTATCCATCTCTACATGTAAAAGTAATCCATGATGGTAAGCTGATGCTGATTTCTGTTATTCTTTTTCCAAACCCTCCCAAGCATCGACAGAGCTATTTTGCAACTATGCCAAATACCATAATGATCCCTCAGGCATAGCTGTGAGGCACACTCATCCCCCTACCTCCCAGCCTAGATATCACTAACCAAGTGGCAAATACCTTCCCCGTTAGTATAGAACAGCTATGTTTAAAAAAATTGCGTTTCTGTAAGGTTTATTTTCTACTCTTATTCCCTAGATATGCCTATTAACAGACACTCATATAAATACATTAGTGCAACCCGACCACTACTCAGGACTAAGTAACTCCAGAGCTTTAAGTATCATCCAAAAAATGGATCATGTCTCTTAACTCACTCTTACAGTAAGATCAGAAAACCAGAGAGGTTCCCAAATCCCCATTACAGCATTGGCTTGAAACACAGTTTTTTCCTTTATAGTCAGTTATCGGCCTTTTCTGAACTTATTCTGCCTTTAGAATAGGCAGGTGATACAATTCATAGTATTCCTAGCACTACAACTCTAAATTCTCTTCAGAATTAAAGATTTCTAGAACAGCCCATCTTTTCTAGGTGAGCTTTAAGCATTTATCTGCTGTAAAGTGAATTTCAGTCTGTTGATCCCCAACTACATATACATGTACTTACACTTTGCGGTCATTAAGCAGCATACCATTCATTTTTTCAATAGCTCTTTCTGCAGCTTCCTGTGTCTCAAAATGTACAAATCCATAACCCTTGGATCCATTTTCATCACATACCACCTATCAAACAGAAAACCTGTTGTAAAACCCATGGAAAGTTTCCAGCATGAACTTGAGGTTTTTTGTGTTAAACCATTAAACACACCAATAATTTCTCACTCACCTTACAAGATAGGATGTTTCCAAAAGCAGAAAATGTGTCATACAAAGCTTTGTTATCAATTGATTTGTCCAAGTTTTTGATGAAGATGTTTCCTACACCGCTTTTGCGTAGAGATGGATCACGTTGAGACCACATGATGCGCACCGGTTTGCCCTTAATGACATCAAAGTTCATGGTATCCAAAGCTCGTTCAGCTGGAAAAGCATCATGAAATTAGTAGGAAGCACTACATTTACCTTAATGAGCACACAAATAGTACAATTCTTCAGAAAGCTTTTACTATTTTAAGTCGAGCACCACCATCTAGAAGCAAACCCAAACCCTCCAATGTAAATACACCCCACCGTTTTAAGCAAATAAAAACTGCCAAAACTCCTCATCAAAAGCTGCACTCAGGACAGGAAGGAGCACAAATCAGCTGAACAGGCTGTAGAAATCCTAGTAAGCCCAAAGGATCAGACTCCACTATGAAAAGATAGCACAGTAACAGGAGAAAATGTACTGAGTGATGGCAATTACAACCTGTTCCATCAGAAGTTTAAACATTTATCTCTGAAAAACAGCTGGCCACTCCCACACCACACAGATGCGTTACCGTATCAGTAACAATGCTTTTAGGGGTAAGCCTGGTGTCTATGTGAGGCCTTTTGCAAACGTTAATATAAGAACTCATGAATCACCAATAACCCTGAACTGACAAAATATCTTTGCTAGGTGGAGTTCAAGCCTGGTTCATGCAGCTGTTCCACACAACTTCTTCCTAAGTGACAAAAAAAAAAAAAAGATCTATAATGGATTTCTGGGAAAGGGAGGGTTCAAAGAGCTCAGTTTTCAAAATCTGAAATGATACGTATATTAAAAGCCATGATGAAATACATACAAGCTCAGAGAAGGAGTGAGCATTAAAACAGCAAAACAGTAAATCAGGTTTTGTTACCCCAATTAAGCGGTTTTTACAGTAGAACTCTGTAACTAACTTTTCAAATCCTGAATTTAAGATCTCAGTATACTTAGATAGGAAGTATCAAGAGTTCTTCAGTTTCCATATGCCCCTTCAAAGCAACAAGACATGCCTGTAAAGTTTTAAGTCAACAAGCTATTAAGCAATGATCTCCTACATTAACTCCTTTTGTCATTCTTCCTGTATGTCTGGAAGAACACTGAAAAAAGTCCTAATGAATACCTGAAGTCACACCTAAGTCACTTCAGTGCAATTTGCATACAGCAAAGCCATGATGTTAACAAGACTGAAATCAGTTTAGTATTAGTTTAAAAACCATGTCATTAATTGCTATTCTTAGAAGGACCAAGGGCCAATCTCATTGTGGAAACCCCTATTTTATCTTTTTGCTCTTTAAGTGCTGCTTTTATCTTCATGGTAAAACAAAATTTGCCATCAGCCTCTGGTTCAGGTGGCACACCCCGCTTTACATCCTTTCTGACACATTTTCAGATTACAAGTGAATTTGAAGCTCATTCTCTGAAAGACACCTGTAGAAATTAACAAAAACATCTAACATTTGTTTGTGCAAAAAAATTATCTGTTGATAACATCACCATATTCACGTAACAGTAGCAAATCAATGACTGATTTAAGTTGAAGTCACAAAAAAGTTTAAACATTGCCAGTCTTTTAACTAAGTTAACAGAGCTTTCACAAACTTTAATATAAATTAAGCAGGAGGGAAAAGACAACCTAGATACTGACAATGAGAAACAAAAAGCATTGGAAGGTTTTACATTACAAATAGGGGAAAAAAAACCCACACAAACAAGATGGCCAAAAAAGTAAGAACTGTGGATAATCAGGCTGGTTACAGTAGAAACATTGAACACACTGCTATTGCCCTGGAAGTAATTAGAATTATTACTGCCAGCACCTATAAAAGTGCCAGCAACAAACAGTTCATTATTTCCAGAAGCAGTAATAGGCCTTCCCTTACTAGAAAAAAGGCTTTTCTAATTCATGCTTATTGCTTCTAGAATAATCCCGACACTCCTCAAAAATGCGTGTTCCTGGACACATTTCCCAAACATCTGACTCAAAGTTGGTCCGTCCCGGCCTTCGCAAGCATTGCCACTCTTAAGTAGCAGCAAGCATGCATTTAGACCAATGCAATTCCTCCACAAAGGCAAGGACAGCATGGAAACACTTAACAGCTCTCCTTACCTCTGCTGTGGAGCAGAAATAGAAGTTTAAAGATTTCTGCTTAGCCAACACCACATCATCATTCCACTGTAGCTTTTAAAGCATTATTGGAATACATCTGACAACAGGTAGGAGCCAGTCTCATTAAAATTCACAACTAGTAAAACTGGCTCACTTTCACGGCAGTTCAGCCAGGAAAGACTGCATGCTAGTGAGACAATTCCATTCAGCAGTTAACTTGTTACCAAGTGGACACACCTACCCCATGCTGTACTTCTGCTGATTCTGCTGGAGCTTTTATACTGAATGAGTCACCAGTTCCCTTTTTAGTTGTGAGCAACTGGACATTCCACTAAATTTCAAAAATCACAAGAAATAAACACTTAATGCTGAACTGTGCTGAATATAGAATCATAGAATAGTTAGGGTTGGAAAAGACCTTAACATCAAGTTCCAACCCCCTGCCATGGGCAGGGACACCTCTCACTAAACCATGTCACCCAAGGCCCTGTCCAACCTGGCCCTCAACACCGCCAGCGATGGAGCATTCACAACTTCCCTGGGTAACCCATTCCAGTGCCTCACCACCCTTACAGTAAAGAATTTCTTCCTCATATCCAATCTAAACTTCCCCTGTTTAAGTTTGAACCCATTACCCCTTGTCCTCTCACTACAGTCCCTAAAGAAGAGTCCCTCCCAGCAACAGCTGTAAAATAAGAAACCTCTGGAAACATAACCACTTGAAAAATGTGACAGGAGAAGCGCAGTTTCAGATTACTCAGGAATATTTCTAGTTTAGTGATTAAACAAGAGCGCCTGGGCTTTTGCTCCAGACTGTGACTCAAATCTGAAAAGTCACAATTATGAAATGTGTGCATACCTCACCGACGTGTCATCAGGTCTAATGAGGTTTTGGGAGAGCTTTGAGATCCCCAGTTTACAGACAGCTGGTGATGTCAAACACACCTTCAAAGACATTTTTCTAAACCCCAGCTATTTGTTACTAGCTGTTTAATAAGCATAGCTGGTGATATAGCTAAGAATTAGGCTAAACCAAGAAAAGGCAGCTACTCTGGAATAAAAATAAAAGCAGCGTAAGAATAACCCTGCTATTTCACCAATCTCCCTCTTACTTCAAGGTTTCAGTAAATGGATAGAAGGATCTATGAAGAAGAAAAAAAAATAATCAGCAAATGCTTTCTAGGTATTTGCCAAGAATATCAAATCATGTTGCAAAAGTATGATCACACAACATCATTTAAGTATACTTTAAACAAATGCTTACAGATACGTGCCAGCTGCAAGTTTGATACAGATGAGAAATGCTTTTAGCTGAACTGGACTAAGTGTAGAATAAAATATGTGCACTTCCTGAAGTCTGAAACGTATGTACAGCATTTGGAGTAAGAGCATTTTTGTAAGAGGCACATTCTCAAACTCTGAATGCAAGCACTGCTCAGGTGAATAAGCTGCATTTTTCCCCATATTTGACAAATTACAAAGCCAGTCACAAAACCTAGGGCTGAACAGGTTGCCCAACTAATGACAATGATAAAGTTGCCCTTACAGAATTCTGTCATCACTAAGCAGAAGTGTGTGAATCACCTTCAACTTCTGCCTTGACATTATCAGAGCACTGATAGTATCACTGAACTGTGCTAACCCTTTATTTTTCTTTCTGAGTAAACTGTACTGCAGGTTTTTATCGAATGAAAGCAAAGTATGTTAAAGCAAGCATTCAAATTATCTCACCCTAAACAATGGCTAAATAAATTAAAAGTCTTCTGAAATGAGTGAGTTGATAGCAGATGAAATATCTGCCCTTAAAAAGATGAGACAATAACTTTTACTACTTAGATACAGATATCATTGGTACACCAAAATCTGATAATGGCTATATACTGAAGCAAATTTTGCAAGTCAGTTAATCTAACTGCTTGAAAAGCTTGTAATTCAAATACCTCACTTTCATATCCTTGAAAATAAAATCATTATAACAGAAAGTTATTCTTAACTGTACTTGAAATCAAACATGTTCTAGCTGGTCGTTTGGGGTTTTTACTGCTGTTTTGGGCTCTTCTTCCTTTTAATTGTACTCCACAAAACTTAGAATCAGTCACATTTGGTTCTTTTATTGAAGCGCCTTCCAAATGAACAGGCCTGTTTGCCCAACTTAGCACAAACATCACATGGAAAGTTTCTCTACTGATAGAGAGAACCAGCAACATGTTGTAGAAAGCAAGTTTAATAAAGAGTTCACTGTAAAGAGAAATGGATCAGCGTACAGCCTGCCACATGAAAAGCAAGCAAAGGAGGCCCAAATGACTTCATCCCCTCCCTATAAGAGACAGACACGCCGTGGGGGCCTAACATGCTACACTTTGGCCTGTGCTTTGACTGGACATCTGTGGAACTACCAAACCATCCTGGTACATCCTGCTTCCTTCTTTTTGGCTTCTTAATCACGCACACACCCCTAGCTTCTGCGTAGTTATTAAAAGGAGATAATGACTATGATGCTTTCTTCGAGCCAGCCTTCATCCCAGATTTCTCATGCAGCCGCGCACGGACGCGCCGTGCCCGCCTGTACACACACACACACACACACACGCGCGCTCACTCATCCCCACCCCACCCCGCGGCCCGGCCGGGGCACCTCCGCCATGCGGGGGCCCTTCCCCGCCCGTCGCCGGCTTTCGGTTCCCGGCGGCGGAAGCGCCTCCCCCCCATCCCATCCCCTCCCCGCCACGAGGCGCGGGCGGCCCGAGGCCGCGTGTCAGCCAGCGGCGGTCCCGCCGCAAACTTCCCCCGCGCGGCGTCAAGTTTGCCCGTCCCGGCAGCGCCAGCGCCCGCTTCGGCAGCGCCGGGGTGGGAAAATGGACGCGGGGCGGCGGCGGCCCGGGAGGGGGGTGGGGAAGGAGGGAGGGGGACCGCGCCGAGACGTGGTGGGGGCGGGGGAGAAACATGGCTCCTCCGGCGGCGGCCGCCCCGGCTCGCCAGCCCTCCCTACCCCGGTACTCACCGTCGGCGGGCTGCTGGAAGTTGACATAGGCGTAGCCGAGCGACCGGCGGGTGATCATGTCCCTGCAGACGCGAATGGAGAGGATGGGCCCGGCAGGGCTGAACTTCTCGTAGAGCATGGCCTCCGTCACGTCGGGGTGCAGGTCCCCCACATAGAGGGAGGCCATAGGGTAGCTGGGGGCGCTGGGGTTCATCCTGCCGCCGTCTCCCGGCGCGGGAGGGCAAGGGGAGGGCGCTGACGAGGCGAGGAGGCCGCGGCGGCCCGGCGGTCCGTGAGGGCTGGGGCCGGCGGTGGCGGCGCGAGGGACGGGACAGGGGGAGCACGCCGGAGGCGGATTTGAAACTTAACGGCTGCGGGAGGCGGCTGCGCGGCGGCGGCGGGTGAAGGGGCGGGGGGGTCTGGCTCACTCCGTGCCGGGCCTGGCGGAGGTGGCGGCGGCGGCTGCTGCTGTGGCCTCGGCGGGGGTCGGATTCTCTCGGTGTCTCCTCTCGGCTGCGCCGGGTCCGGGGGCTTCGCTTCACCGGATTATTTTATATCAAACCGGCCGGTTGCAGAAGGTTGTCGGGAGGCGGAAGAAAGGAGGGTTGGCTTTTTTTTTTTTTTAAAGGTGTTTTTTTAGGATTTTTTGGATTTTTTTTGGCTTTTTGTATATTTTTAGTAATAAATGGTGCGGCGGGGCCGGGCCGGCGTGTCCGGGTGTCCGGAGCACACGCACTGCGCACACAGCTCCGACGGCGGCCGGGGGACAAGGGGGAGGCCGCCGCCCCGGCCGCGCGCTATATATACCCGCCCCGCCCCCACCCGCCCCCACCGCGCCGCACGCCACGCACCGGCCGCGCGCACCGCGCACGCGCCGGGGGGCGGGGACACGCGCGGGGCGCCGGCGCCCCCCGACGTCAGCGCGGGGTGGGGGGGGAGGGGTGGGGGGGGAGGGGGGAAAGGCGGCGGCAGAGCGCGTGCGCGCGCGGGGGAGCACGAGGTCCGCGCCGCCCGGGCGGGGGAGGTCGCGTGCCGGCCGGAAGGGGAGGGGCTGTCCGGGATGGGGCGTTCGGTGCCTGTGAGGGGCTGAGCCCGCGCCGCCGCCGCCGCCTCTCGGCTGCAGCCGCCCGGGTCAGTGCGAGTACCTCGCTCGGTACCGAAGGTACCCGCGGGTGGCCCGGGTGTCGGTATCGGCGCCTCCTGCTGCTGGTGTGCCCGCCCCGGTGTGGGGGAGCCTTGCCGGCATCGCTGCTGGCCCGCGAGGAGCCCCGCCGTGCCTTCGCTGCCTCTGCAGAGCGAATCTGCACCGCGTCGTTTTGGGGCTTTTGCTCGAGAAGCAGTAGAAGGTTGGAGGAAAGTCGGAGGTTGCGTCTCCGGGATCTCGGACGGACTGGCAAAGCTTGTCTTGGTGGAAGCAACGTTTAGGTTCTGCTTTGGTTGTTCCTTAACTTTAATGTCTGTTGTTGCTGTATTCTGTGTTGAACCATTAAAGTTCTGGTTGTACGTTGAATTGGGAACGGGGTGACCATCTCTTTGTAGCTGTGATGTGTGTGTAAGGTAGCTACCATTGCTGGAGGGTGATGCTATAATGCCCGGTTACAAACTTGTCAAATGTGTCTTGTGACTGGTGCCGTATTAAGACTTTTTAAGAGAAGCAGCAGCCCTGTGGAGCTCAGCAGACCTGTGATAGGCAGGCTGCTGGGGCGGTTCATTTTCTGTCTGGCTCGGTCCTAAAAAAGTGAGGCTTTTCACAAAAAAAGGAGAACACTTCCCTATCTTTTCAAATTCTGTAGGGTTTTATTATCAACTAATTAAATGTTTCATGTTCTCACAGAAGAACAGAAATCAAATGTGCTTTGTGCCTGCTAAATTATGTAGTGCAGATGGAAGGCAAGAAGCCAGGTCTTAGACTTGCAAAAGTCTTGGAGATTGCAGCTCTTTTGTGTAGTTTTAATTTTATAAATCTTTCATGTCTAGTTTTAATTCTGTATGTTTGTTTAGTAGGTTCTTTTTTTTGTTTTACATAGTTTCAACAGAAAGAAGAATTACATTTTTGTATCTTGTTATGTTGTTTTATATTAAGTGTCTTGTTTTATTTTCCTTTCACTGGCATTTGCCATCTGCAGTTTAAACAGGGCTGCAGGAGGGAGTACTTGTGGAATTTTGCTGTCACATGTGGGGGATTCCTCCTGTATTTGTCAGCTGCTGACTGCTCTGGTTGGAGGTCACCAAACCCGTGGCGGGACTGTCATCTCCCCATCTGCTTCGTGCTGAAGTATCATCATCTTCATTCAACCCCCCACTCCACGCTGGTGGCTTAAACCGAGGCACTGGCTTGGATTTGAAGCAGCTGACAAATGAACATGTGCCCTTCTGTGGGCTCTGCTGCAACAATGGTTGCTTCTGTCCCATGGGAAAGCGAACAGCCAGAGTCAGCAGTATCTTATAGTGAGGTTTGATGGGTTTGTTAACATTTCAACTACTTTTGTAGGGAAAAAAAACCCTAGTTAAATACTGGTTTACAATACCCTCGCTAGGATGTATTATGTACTGTTTCTGCTCTCTCCCTTCCTTACTCCCTTGTGTTCTTCAGCACGTCTCCTTTCCCCAGACTGGCCTTTTTCATATTTCTCTGTCACTGGCTCCTGAGCATACTCTTTCATGATTCTTTTTGCCTAGTCATGTTCTTGTTCATTCAGGTGAGTTAGGTCACCCCATTTGAGTCCTCAGCTCTCCTGGGTGATGGCAGGAGACTGCCCAGAGCATGGTAGGGCATTTAAAATAAATATATGTAAAAAAGAAGGCAACTTTTGTGCAGCAGAGAGGAACTGTCAGTGAACTTGCTGTTAGCCTAATTACCAGTGTATGGCTTCAGAGTTTTCTAACACTAATGGCTATTAATACAGTAAAAGTGCACTCCTGGCCTTAGGTGGGTATCCAGAAAAGTTCAAGTTGTGTTCAAAAGCACTGGAGCTTTCTAATTAAACAAGTCTAGCATTTCTTCTTTCAGCAAAATAGTATGTTCTTGGGGCTTGTCTTCATGGATTGCAGTCGTTTTGCTTTGACTTGCAGCAGGGATGTAACGGTCAGTAAAGGTTTTGCTGTCAGTCCCCTCTCACCCACATACTGCCACACAGTCTTAGACAGGAAATTCAGAGAAACCCCCTACACAGTAGGAGGTGGGCATAGGTAGCTGGTGGTGCCCAAGACAATTCTCTTGTCCTCCTCCTATAACATTTGCTTTTTGAGATGTGGCCTAAGTGTTGTAAGGCGAAAAGAAAGGATAGTTCTGTGGCTGAGGCACAGGATTTGTATTAAGCTTTGAATTCTGCTGCTGACAAGTTCTAGTCTTTTAGAATTGAATTTCAGGAAAGACTTAGATGCTCACATGCTTCGTTCTGCCAGTTGCTCACCCAGAACTGCAGTCCAGAGCCCCAGGTGAGGTTTGAGGTCCAGAAGGGGTCCTGGTGTGAGAGCTGTTGTTGAGTGTTACCTCACTCTCATTGTGTCTTTCCAAAATCCATTTTAGCTCTGATGCTCTGCGTGGTGGCTGATAAGAGTTGCTGTATCATGCTTGTCTCCTTAGCTGGGTTTGTTGCCTAGACCCAGTGTATGTCCTGTCACTGCAGGTGTTCCACACGTGGCTGGGCCTAGAAGTTGGCCTTCCTGACAAACTGCTCTTTTTTCAAGCCCCAGGCTTGAGATTTAGCTGGAGGATGTAACTTACCAGCCTCAGGGAATCTAAGCCAAGCAGGAATTGAATGAGAGGTAATAATTCTTTAATTCTCAGTCTTTGCAGTATTTTGCAGTCTGGATAAGACAACTTACCTGATTGATGTGTTTCCCCCTTTCAGCTAAATGTTCATTGAACTACCAAATGGGAAAAGGAGCAAAGCTTACACAGTATTCTTCACCAACAGCAATTGATTAATATTTTAGACTATGCTCACGCATGTTTTCCAAACATAATTTCTACCAATGTTAAATAAGGATCCTTTGTAACTGAAAGCTCTAAGCAGATAAGGTATTTTTCTTTTGTGCGATGGCATTATGATTTGTGAATGCAATTGTTATCTTATTGCAGGTTGTCGAGGAAATAGGGAAAGTATTGAAATCTGTTCAGACTTCAGTAAATTTGCTCTCTGTTGCCTATAAATTCTGACTTTGTGATACAGAGTGGATTGCACTGCACTGTTGGAAAAGAGGCAAACCCACCTTTGTAGTTAGCCACAGGAGGCATTCTTAAATTGCGGCTGAAAAGTGCTAATATTGAAGATTTTTCTTTTTTTTTAATTCAACACCGCTAATAGTTGATTTAAGAAAAATAAGGTTTTATTGTTCAGAACACACACACTGTGTTTCTGCCTTCAGGAACTGCAGGATCTTTTTCACATGGCGGTTTTCTGTTTAGCTGCAGATGGATGCCATGTCCTAAAACTGCATTGTGAAAGCTAAAACCTTGATGGGCTGTGTTAAAGAGATAAGGAAGAACCTGAACCTTTTGCAGGGGAGCGCCCGCTTCTTTGCACTGGGTGCTTCGCTGATAGCACTGTTTGCCTTTGGTAGGCCACTTTAGTCCAGATGGGCTTTTCAGTGCTGGGTGATCTTTTGAGAAAAGCCAATCCCAAATTCTGAGAAATAACCTTCAGTAAAAAATGAAAAGAAAGCCTACATCAACCTCAGAGCTCTGTATTTTGAATCTTCCTGAGTGTGGGCAAAAGCAAATTTCTTTCTTACTTTCTGGGCTATTTGATGGCTATTCTTCACTCATACAAAGAACTGTGTCTGTTCCCTTTACTGAGCTCGTGAAGAAGTCATTTTGGCAATGGAGAGGGAAAGAAGTGTCATTCTCAAGCAGTCATGACATGGGAAAGGTGATAGTTAATTACTTTAGAATGTGCCTGAAGCAAACAAAGCAGGAGGTTGGTGCATTTCTCCAATGCCAAGTGCAGCTGAGGGAACGGGAAGGTACTGAGCTGAGTTTGGTCAGGAGCGTTGCCATGTTTTTCCCCTCATATCTCCTCAAGATAACAACGCTCTCTCTCCCTTCCCCTTTCTCACTCTAAGAACTGGTTAAGTGTTAAGCCTTGGGAAGTGACGTCAGGGTTGGAAGGATGGATGGTCAGAGGAAGAGGTCCTAGAGGCAGGGGCTGGGGCTACTCTGGGAAGGCTCTGTCTGCAGGAGCAGGAGGAGGCTCTGCCTGGCTGCCACTGGCTGCCCTGTGGGACAGGCTCCCCTGCTTGGCTCTCTTTCCTTCCCTGAGGGAGCTGTGTCCTGCTCTACCCCTGTCCCTCATACACCACCTCTCAGTCACATCCTCTGCTGTGTTTCCCTGTCCTCTGCCAGATACAATCCACCCCCCTTGCTTAGAAATCACCAAATTAAGGTATTTGAAAAACAGATTAGTGTTTCTCTCTCCCTGTGCCCTTCACTAGGTAGAGTCAGAATTGGTTAGCTCTGAGGCTTGCTCCCATCATCAGTAGCTACAGTATTTCATCCTTAAGAACTGAAGTACTTGAAGCAAAAACATTTGAGTATCATGCTGCTGTTCTGAGTGTCCTTGCAATGCCATACAGGAACTGATGAGTGGTGTATACTTTGGGAGACAGAGTTATTGCTATGTTTCTATGAAAACGTCTAGATTATGGCAGGTTGTAGACTGTTAAAGGTGCAGAATTGTCGGGAAAGAGATGGGAGAAGAGACAGGAAGGAAGCATTAGGAGTGTCCTAGTCCATTCTTTCCCCAAGTGAGAACACTGTCCTCCCCACTGAGACGTTTCAGGCTTTTTCACAGCAGCCCTCCAGGGATGGCAGTGCAGTGATCTCTCAGGCAGTCTGTTCCAGGGCCTCTCTCTCATTAACTTGGAAATTATTTTCCCAATATGTGACCAAAGTTCCCATTTTTGCAGTTCCTTCTCATTCCATCCTCAGTGGAAGTGTAGAACGCTTTTTTATCCCCACCTCCCTCCCTCCTCCTAGCAAAGCCATGTCTCCCTTGTGGGGTATGTACTGGAAAGCGTTCATACTGGTCTTGCGGTGCTGGCTCAGTAAGCGGATCAGACTGGGGTGAGCTCTGCCACGAACAGGTAACCTGTTTCTGATAGGCGTTGCTGAATTAGCACGTGTACATGTGCAGTGGGTTGGCTGTGGCTGGACACCAGGTGGCCACAAAAGCTGCTTCTGTCAACAGGACAGGGGAGAGAAAATGCTCACGGCTTGAGCTAAGGACCGGGGGAAATCACACACCAGTTACTGTCATGGGCAAAACAGGCTTTACTCGGGGGTAATATAACGAGGACACCTTCCCCCTCCGCCTCCCTTCTTCCTGGGCTTAACTTCACTCCCAATTTTCCCTACTGTGTTGTGGGGATTTTGTGTGTACATTCCCTTTGCAAAAGGCTGATGGTAGCGGCATAAGAGTGTCTTGCCTGAGAGGAAACATGGACCTCCAGTGGACCAGCTGCAGTTCATTCATTTGCCATGAGAATCAGAAAGACCACAAGTGATGCTTTGGCCAATTTCTCTACATGAAGTCCTTTAGCTGTTCACTGTGACGTGAGGTTGCCCTATGCAGGACATATTTCTATATTTCTTACTCTGTGGATGATGCTTTCAGCTAATCTTTTCTCACAGGTCTCAGTCCAGGCCCTTTGATCTGGACCTTTATCGTAGTCCTGCCATCTTTGAATCAGTAGCCTGGCATCTTCTAAGCCAGTGCTGAAACCCTGCTGGCTCCGAAATGTCAGCCTGCAGCTCCTCTAGCACAGCCATGCAGGCCCTGGCAGCCTGTAACCAATTATCTCAGCTCACATGGTGAGCAAAGAGAAGTGCAAGGACAGCTTGAAAAGCCAGTACAAAGAGGAAAACCAAAACTGAAGTAGAATGGGATTCACAGGCCTGCGTGAAACTGGCTCAGGGAGAGCGCAGAGAGAGGCTGGGTGGCTTCTGGGTTGCAGGTCTGGTCCGATCTCATTTCTGTGCATGGACACATGGTGCCTCCTGCAGCCTGGTGCTGGTGGGTCTGCAGATGCAGCATGGCATGGGAAGGATGCCTGCTGAGGAAGGCATGTGCAGGGCATGGAGATGCAGCTCACACACAGCATGAGGAGTTGGTCAGTGACAAGACCTTATGATGAGGATCTTACTTGGATGGGCTTCCACTGAGTCTGTGCTGGCTTGATGTACCTCTCATTCCACAACTTAGTCCATACCTATTGGCTCCACAGCGCTGTACCACCTGAGGACGTTGCATTTCTCTTGTCAGGCTCCCCTCTCCCCCTGGCAGCACAACTTCAGTGCTGTGCTCACCTTTCCTGGGTGACTTCAAACCATTGCAGAAGTTGCAGTAGGGTCTGGGCACAAGTCTTCCTGAGGAGTTGGGCACAAAACCTGAGATCTGGAGCAGGATGTGCATATAGCAGAGAGAACGAGAAAAGGATTGACAGGATCTGAATTTGAAGGAGGCTGGTGACACCTAGGATAAAGGAATGCGTGGAAAGCGAGAGAGAGCACATGACAAAACCTCCGAGGTGCCATGAAACCCTGGCCTGGACACATGATGACAGAACCTGCATAAAGCCCTGCTAGTATGAAGTGAAACCACCACAGTTGTTTGGACAAATGTGATCTGCCACGAGGAGTTTGTATCGGTGAGTGCTTCATGTCACACGTGGCTTTTAACCCAGTGGTAGGACATTACAGCTCAATTTATTGTATCATCAGTCTGGGGCCCTCGCCTGTGAAAGGAGCCAGACAGCCTGCCCATAGCATGACGTGGGCAACCTGGCCACAGCTGCCTCTGTTCCCCTCTCCGCCATGGACACCACAGCAGAGTTTTTCTCTCAGTTGAAAGGGATTGTACTGGCAATTAATAACTGTCTTATAATAACGCTCTTACCTAACAGGAAGTAGTTACTGCCATTGTTACATACTGCAATAACTGTTCAGTTCTGGTTCATTTTGCAGTCTGTAGCTTCCAGTGCACTTTGGGTTACAGTCGGGACCCAACATCGCCAGATCTGGTGTTCTGGGGGAAGACTGGGAGCGTGGCACTGCCTGGCCATCCTTTAGAGGGCTCTGACTGACCATCTGTGGTTCCACCAGCGGCTGAACATACCCACTGAGAGGAGGAGGTCCATTCACCTTTCCTGCTCCCTTCTTCCCTCATCCTCATGGCTTTCTCCCCTTCTCCACCCCATACAGTCCCAACCACTTCCCTCTTAAGGGATGTTTGGTTGTAGGGTCAGCTTGCATTTTTTGCTGGAAGTTAATTTGGGATGTTTTAGTGACTTAAATCCGCTCACAGAGTCAGAGCTGACACAAGATAAGCATTAGTGTGCGTTGCCCAGGGACAAAAGGAGACTGTTCCAGAGCTGATAAAATGTTAATTTGCTTTAAGGCCTCTTGTGAAGCTATGTCCTTTGCAGCAATTCCGGAGGAATAATTAGCAGTAATTGTTTGGTCACCCAATTTTACCCAAAATAGGAGGGCAGTAGAAGGGATGGAGAGAGATGCAAGGTCTGAGTGGAGTGTTGGTGAAAGGGCTGAAGAGAGAGATGATGTGTCAAGAGGGACCTCAGGCCCTGGGTTTGGGATGTGGTCTGATGGAAGGAGGATTTCAATAACTGCCCAGAGGAGGGGGAGCACGCCCTTCTCCAGAGCTAAGAGGTGCTATGGGGAGGATTTAATCTCTAATACGTCTGGCTCCTGTCCCCTTTCTTCTCACAGGATCGGGGACGACTGGTGTGGAAAATAGACAGTGGGTCTCTGGCTAAGCACCTCAGTCTCTCTGCAAGCCCAAATTCAGCTCCCATTGCTGCCATGTTATCAGTGTTAGATAAACACACTGATTTTGTCTTGTAAGGGTATCCATTTAGATTCCCAGAGCTGCCCCTGTCCCTTATTGCCAGGTTAGCTTCTTTCTCCTTGGGCTTCGTATGAGTCTGCAAGGAAACAAAGTCAGTGAGCAGAGGAAGAGGAGACCTGGGCTGGAAATGGAGCAGGAGCTCTCCCGCCCACTGAGATAGCCACAGGGCCAAGGAGCCCTGCCGAGGATGGTCCTTAGCTGCTCAACAGCTTCTCCTCTCGGTAGAGAGGAACTCTGCTCCCCTGGTACAGGAGTCAAATCAGTCCCATCACATGCAGCCCCAGGGGGCAGCCAGCAGAATGCCAGGAAAAGCACAAGTCGGCAAATGAGGTAACACTGTACAAATCCCCACCCTTGCTAGGAAAGACGGTGACTTTGCTGCCTAACTTTGAACCGGGGAGCTGAAGGAAACAGACGATTCTTTTCCAGCATGTACTGAACTGGGACTGCTTCAGTCTCGGTCATCCCTGCCAAGGAGTGGAGCAAAAGCGCTGGCTGCTGGAGCCTGTGGCAGATGCTGCTTGTGGGTGGCTTAGAGGAATCTGAATGTTTCAGTGCTTTTCTGCTTTCTAGAAATGTTCACCCTGCTCTGAACATCCCTACCTCAGTGTCCATCTATTCCCTCCATGTGCCTGCCCAGCTTATGTCATTCTAGTGAGGCAGTGCCAACCCTGAGTTGTGATGGTGTTTTGTTCCCACTCAAGCTCACTGGAGAGGCCCTTGGTGAGTGCTTGGTGAAGGCTTCCTCCCCAGGCTTAGGTGTATGGTGAACGCAGTGGGAGAGCCAGACAGAGGTGACTTGGCACAGAGAAGCAAATCACCAGCAGTCTATTGCAACATCGGCCTCTCTTTGCTGTGGGCAGGACTGGGTGCTGTGGGTGTGATGTGGTGCAGCAGGAGCTCTGCTTCACCAAAGGTTTGGGGGAGAACGGAGGGCAACGCACGGCATCAGGGATCTCAGAGGGAACTGGAAGAAAGGGAGTGTGGAAAGAATTGCGTCTGACCCGGCACTGCAGGCCTAGCTCGGAGCAAAGACTTTAAAAACAGCTATGGTACTCTGCTTGGCCAACATAGTCTGATCTTAGGCAAATTCTTCCATTGTGGTTCCTGCTACGCTCACATGCAGGCTTCCCCCCACATCTGTACTTGCTCTATCTGTACCAGTGACAGAGCCCGCTGGACAAGCGCAGGATGTTAGCTGCCAGCCATCGAGGTTGTGGCAAAGTCCTATGGACAAGCAACATGGTAAATGTAACTGATTAAATGAAAGGTAAACCATTAAATGGCCAGTGATTCTGGGCTGCAGTAGCATGAGTGCAGTTAAATCCAAAGGGATAAGAAAATGAAATGGAAGCATCTATTAAAAGTGTCATTGCAAAGACAATCCAAATAAATACGTGAACATAAGAACAGAACTGTCTTTTCATGCACTTGAAGCTGCCACTTTTTGAAAGCATCGAGAAGCAAGTTGTTGAGTGGTGGAACAAAACCAGGCTCCCAACCTCCCCCGAGCTGCTGGCCCACTAAACCTTGCTGCCAGCCCTGCTGCTGCTGGACCAGAGGCAGGCAATGGCATGGCCACCCCAGCTGTGCCCATGTGCCAAGTGGCATGTCATCTGCAATCAAACCAAGCTCCCACCAGCTTTCCATGGACACAGTCACTGATACCGGTCTCTCTCTTCTCTGCCCAGCCACTGATTGTCACTAAAACTTATGAGAACTCCAGCGTATCTGAGGCATGTCAGCTAAACTGAATTGAGGTTATCTAGGGATACTGGGAATCATAGAATCAGCTACATTGGAAAAGAACTGTAAGATCAAGTCCAACCATTACCCCAGGAGTGCCAAGACCACCACTAAGCCATGTCACTGAGGGCCTCATCTGCACTGTTTGTGAACACTTCCAGGGACGGTGACTCCACCACTGCCCTGGGCAGCCTGTTCCAGTGCCTGAGCACCCTCTCTGGGAAGATATTTTTCCCAATATCCAATCTAAACCTTCCCTGGCGCAGCCTGAGGCCATTACCTCTTGTCCTATCCCTTGTTGCTTGGAGCAGAGACCAACCCTCACCTCACCACAACCTCCTGTCAGGCAGTTGTAGAGAGCGATAAGGTCCCCCCTGAGCCTTCTCTTCTTCAGCCTCAGCCATTCCTCCTCAGACTTGTTCTCCAGGCCCTTCACCAGCTTCGTTGCCCTTTTCTGGACCCACTCCAGCACCTCAATGTCTTTTTTGTAGTGAGGAACCCAGAACTGAACACAGGATTTGAGGCACAACCTCACCAGTGCCGAATACAGGGGGACGATCACTGCCCTGGCCCTGCTGGCCACACTATTGCTGGTACATGCCAGGACGCCATTGGCCTTCTTGGCTGCCTGGACACAAGCTGGCTCATGTTCAGCTCCATCAGTCAGCACCCCCAGCTCCTTTTCTGCCGAGCAGCTTTCCAGCCCCTCCTCCCAAGCCTGGAGCATTGAATGGAGTTGTTGTGACTGTAAAGCAGTTCCTCCTTATACTGAGGTGGAACTTCCTGTGTTTTAGTTTATGGCCATTGCTCCTCATCCTGTCACTGGGCACCACTGAAAAGAGTCTGGCACCATTCCCCTGGCACCCACCTTTGCGATATTCATATGCATTAATGAGATCCCCTCTCAGTCTTCTCTTCTCTAGACTAAACAGCCACAGCTCCTGCAATCTCTCCTCATAGGAGAGATGCTCCAAAACACTGATCATCCTTATGGCCCTCCAATGGACCCTCTCCAGTAGCTCCTTGCCTTTCTTGTACTGAGGAGCCCAGAACTGGACACATTCCTCCAGATGTGCCCTCACTAGGGGGTCTTTGTGCCCGGTATTTCTGTCCATAAGAACATGCCTGTTTCATCCAGGTGCACCTCCAGCTCTGCTGCTTACGTTTTCATGCTGTTTGCCTATGGTGCACACTGCATAGGCATGAATAAGCAGGTATCAGTGTGGTGTGCTGGCAGACTCCCAAGGGATCTGCAGTAAACAGTGAGCACGGTGATCCAAAGTCACCTTCCATATCATGTTAGCAAAGTACAAAGCCCGAGGGTGCTGATGCTACCGCAGCCGAACAGGGAGGGCTGGGCAAGCTCTAACTCCTCCTTGGCTTCTGACAGCACTGCCCTGTGGGGCTCACACCGGGTCTCGTTCTGCAGTCCCTGTGCTCCCTAGGGCTGCAGCAGGCTTTGCGTGGCAGAAACTCACCTCCCTGGAGCGATGAGGGGTAACAGCAACCTCTGCCTCTGCGGCAGCACCCCTGCAGCCAGGTTACTGATCAACACAAGCCATCGCTGGCTTAGGTGCTTTTCATAAGAGCTGTCCCCCTCCCCGTCTCCGTAAGGCCTGGCTGGGCAGCTCAGACTCAGCAGCTCAATTCCTCCCCAGGGGCACAGCCAGATTAACAGGTTTTAATGTTATCAGGTTATAACCCAAACTCTGCTCAAATGCAGGTGGAAGCCATTGCAATAACAGCACAGACGCCAACGAGAACAGCTCCTTAGAAGTACCCGCAGCTACCTTTGTGCTACGGGAATGCGGGGCTAAAACCCAGGGCTGTCCTCCCAGGGCTCTTCATTCTCAATTTCTGAGATTCTATCAATTTTGACAGTGAAAGCAATCCTGTATTCTGCTCCAGGAAGACAGCTCCAGTAAGGCACAAGTGTCCCAACCCCAGTAAGGGACAAGTGTCCCAGCACAGACTGCTCCACAGGAAGCTCTGCTACTAATTAGCTTTGGCTTTCCTGATTTTCTATGTAATACTATGAGTTTGCCCTACCTTCAGTTCTTTGTGATAGATGAAGCCTTCTGCTACTATAGCCAAACAGTGGCTATCTGGGGCTGAAGCACCCTGATGAAAGGCTTTCTTTGCTGCATTTTGCTATCTTGGTAAGGGATTGACACCACATCGTCAGCTGTCAGCCATCTCAGTACTTCAGCTTTCCTGCCTATCCCGTTTCCACCTCTGTTCCTATTGCAAGGCCCCCATGAAAGCCAGCTTTTTTATAGCCAGGATTTACCCACAAGTTCCTGCTGCTGGGAGGAAACAGGGGCCCTGACGTGTACCGCTTGGTTTATCAGAGAGCAGGGTTGTACGGCGAGAGACCGCAGAAGGCAGGAACACACAACTGGCTGTGCAGCGCCCTTCCCTGAAGGAAACAGTTTGACGTTACCCTCAACAGCGCAAGCCACAGCAGCCAAGCACCCTGCGCTTCTTCCACACTGCGTTCCCCATCTGCGCCATGGGGAAGAAAACCTGGTAGGGAGGAGACTTCCCGGGCTCGCTGAGTCCTGGCTGAAGGCAGCAGCCTCAGGCCATCCCTGAGCGCCTCTGAGCAGCCTGCAGGGAGCACTTGGTGCCCGCCAAGAGGCCATGGGGAGAGCTGAGCCCAGCGGCCCTGGTGGGCGAACCCCCTTGCTCAGCTCCCTGCCGGCACTGCTTCTGGTGGGGGTGTCTCTGCAGGCTCCCTTTCCTTCCCTTGCACTGCCCGAACCACGAGCAGCTGCAGATCGCTTCTCTTCATCCTCCTTTTCCCCTCTGCAAGGCCGTCAGAAGAAAAGCCCATCCAAGAGTTCCCTCTTCTCCGAGTTACCCTTTCAGTTTGTTTGGTTTTCATTTCATCATTGGTTTGTCTCTCAGCTTCCTGCTGGATCCCTGGCTGTTCCTCGGGCTGTTTGGAGCCCCTCGGCCACTGCTCCACTCTCTGCTAGCACAGAGGTTTGTGGCCAGGGCATGGCTGCAGAATGTGAACCACCAGCTCTCAGAGCCCAGCATGGCTTCCTGTGCCCCAGCCCTCCACCTGCAAGCAGCTACGAGACCGGTGGTTTTGAGCCATAGCCTGTTTGTTGAGGGTTTCTTATTGCCATTGTGGAGACTGTGCATGATTTCTTGCTCAGTTACTAAGGAAATCAGCTCTGAAGACAAGATGGGAGCAGAGAGGTGTGAACTCGGTCTTAGGTTTGGTGCAGAACATCCCATATCACATCAAAGGGCTAGACATACACTGACCCCTTGTGCTAGTCATGAACTGGAGCATGCCATGCTTCTGCACCCAAGGATGACTTCCATAGTGCACGTCAGTAGGTATCACAACCAACGTGTCACCAGGAGCATCTGCTGGCAATAAGCTGTTTGCTGTATTTTTGCCCCAGTTACCGTTTCTTTCCTGGGGCGGCAGGCGACCAGCCAGTGCTGTGATGGCCAGACCTCTGCAAGTGGGGTTGCACTGTTGGAGTCCTGCCTGGGATGTGCAACTGCTCCATATGCCTGTGCTGCAGTGGGCTGGAGGAGATCCATGTGCCCACGGCTGCAATGGGCTGGAGGAGATCCATGTGCCCATGGCTGCAATGGGCTGGAGGAGATCCATGTGCCCATGGCTGCAATGGGCTGGAGGAGATGTGCTCAGCAATCAGCAAGATGAGGTCCTTATGCCCTGTGCAGGTGACCTTCACACAGGTGGTCAGAGGAAGTTTTGCTTGGTTGTGGAGCCAGGAGTGAGTGTCTTGACTATATAGTGATCCGGGGGACACAGGATATGAAGCAGTCAAGTTAAGTCAGCAAATTAGAATCATGAAAGAGTTTGGGTTGGAAGGGACATTTAAAGGTTGTCCTGCAATGAGCAGGGATCTCTTCAACTAGATCAGGTTGTCAGAGCCCTGTCTAACTTGACCTTGAATATTTCAGGGATGGGGCATCTACCACCTCTCTGGGCAACCTGTGCCAGTGTTTCACCACTCTCATTGTGAAGATAACTCTTCTTTACATCGAAGTTCCACCCTATTTGCTGAAGTTGGCCCGACCCTGAACAAGGTAACACGGTTCGGATTACCAAAGTTCCCAAGTAACTGTGCATCAGCTGAACCACGGGTTTGGTCTTGGCTGCTGATGCTGCCAGTGATGTGTGCTACCCTGAAACCCAAAAGAATGTGGGAGCCCATTGCAACCACCCTGGCATACCGGCTGGGTTTGTGGTTCTGTGTCTGGCCTGTGTCACAGGGGTCGTGCAACGAAGTGTTCATGTACATCCATGCCTCCAACATCTTTGGAAAAATAAGGAAGCAATAGGATGGCGCACAGGCTGTTTCCTTTACTACCCTCCCTAAACTTTAATGAAGCCCTCCCGATAGAATTTGATAGATGATACCCTCTGTTCCAAGCTTTGGTAAGAGCCAGCCACAGAGGCTCTCCTGGCTCTCCTCCTGCCTTTCTTTAGTCCAATGTCATAGCAATGGCACAAAGCCTTTCTCCCTGCTGTGAACAGGGATTATTGTAGCCAAGGCTGCATCATACCCCAAGGCTGCATCACACCCCATCATGGCAAGGATCAGGGACAGCCAGTTAAGAACAATTGCCTCCTCCATCTCTGGGCTCTTCCCCCTGTGCATTTTGGCAAGTTGCCCTGAGGAAATCTGTGTTTCCTAAGAACAAAGCCTCTTTCCGCGCTGCTGGTTCAGCTGGGGCTGTGTCGGGGGTACATTCTCCTGCCTGCCTGGCCCAGGGCCTGCCCCGTGGGGGCAGCAAGTCAGAGAGCTGGCGGGATTTTCCACCTAGCTCCTGCCCCTGCCCGCATACTTCATTGGGAGCGGGAGCCAGGAGGTGGCCAGAGGCAGCGGTGCCAAGAAGCAACTCCCAGGCATTACATTACGAGTGCTGCTATTTATACTTTCCCCTCTCCGTGCCGTTGATGAGGTAATAGGATAGCTGTTTTGCTAGGCAAGCTCTATTTCTTTTCACCACCTCTTGCTTTGTCATTGTTTCCTTGCTTAATACGAAGCCCTTTTTGGTCTTTTCCCCATGAAACGCCTCACTAATTGCTGCGAATAAGAAGGGTGAGGCACATACTGGAGCAACCGAAAATGTTTGCGGTGTAAAGCACTGTTACTGATCAGAGTGCTGGGAACTGACCGGGACTGATCGTTGCTCTGAAGAACCACATCCAGTGATGGCAGTACTTGCTCCTTGATGGCTCCTCCTTCATGGGTTGCTGGTGCCCTGATCCCAGTGGTGCTGCCCGTTATGCTGACTTCTGTGGGAATCTCCATGTGCCTTATACAGGACACATCAGCACTTTGCTGGACAGAGGCTGCATCGCTGGGTGCACCATAGGACACAGCCTGCAGGTGAACCAGTCTAACCGTTAGTTTCTCTGTCAGCAACAAGGATTGAAACATCCAGTAACAGTCCAGAAGGGAATGAGATCCTATCTGCAGGAGCTTCCCTGGGGAGCTGAATGGAGATTTACAGCCCTGTGACACCATTTACAGAAGGCTGCTGCAAGGGCTTCGTAGCTCATCAACACCCCCTGCAGTTCCATGGGCTTTGCCGCGGCGGTCTGCAGGGGGTGTGTGTCCTGGGCAGTGCTTTGGGTTAAAACACTGATGGATAGAGCTGCAGTGAGCCCGTGGCTATTCACAAGAGACACGGAGAGGGGCAGCACTTCCGAAAAGTCACTGGAAACGCGCCTGTGCTCAGTTCGTGGTCGCTGCTGAGCCTGAAGCTGTTCCTGGCTCTGTGCCCCCAAATACTGCCTTCTCTTTCGGAAAGCAGAGCTACAAATTACAGGTGGGCTCGGAGCAGGAGATGGGATGTCAGAAATCACAGATGTGTCTGCAAACATCTGATTCGTGTCCAAGATTTGCTGCTGCTCTCTACTTCGCTGTATCTCAGGACTGAACACGTGAGGATGAGCTCAGCTTCCCCCAGCGTTCAAGCTGTGTGGATCTGGAGACCTCTCTCGTTTCAGCTGAACAACTGCTACTTTAACCTGAATCTAATCCACGTTCATTTGACAGGCGGAATTCAAGCTGCCGGTTACAAGCCTGCATCCCAAGAGACCCTTTCTCCTGGAAGCCGCAGAATCCTCGCTGCAGACCTGGGCAGCTCTTCCCTCCAAAACAGCGTGGGTGGAAACTCACATGTGGGGTGTACAACCTAGAAGGGGGTTTCAGAACATTCTCTCCCAAGTTCTTGTCCCATGCTGCCTCACCGTGCAGCCATCCAGAACAGCTTATTTGATGTGAAAAACCTGATTGATGGCTCCTCCCTTGAGCTCTCCGTCATGCTCCTTTCAGACAGTTGGTTACCATCCCTGTCCTGCCAGCGATGGCTCCATGGCACACATCTCAGGCGCAGCCCTCGCTGCTCTCCTGGCTTCCTCCGTGCTGCTTCACACCCCTCAGAGGACTTAAAAAGAAGGCGACAGCAGGACAGGACCCTGCCGAGAGCCGCTGATCCGCTGCTGCGCGCCAGCGGCCGTGCCCCGCACCCTGACGGGGCGAGGAAGGCTGCTCGCTCCTAACGCACCGCATTGCCCGGGGGGGGCTGAGGTCTCCCGGGATCCCATCTCGCCCTGTTCACAGCCATAATCCCACTGCAGCTCGTGGCCAAGTGACTGAACAGCCCTGAGTCAGTTTCTGTCGTTCCCAGCAGGATGAGTGGCTCCGGGAGGCGCAGGCACTGACGAAGCAGCATCCTGCCGGAATTCCCCTCCTGCTGCTGATGGAAGCCACCGCTTCCTTCCCCCTCCCCTCTGCCCGCTGCTGCCCCATCCGCTGGGGAGCCAGCAGTCCTCCCAAGGGCCCCTCCAGCCCTGGTGGAAGCACCACATCCCCACACAGCTCCCGTGCTCCTGATCCTCACACAACCGGGGCAAGGACAGTGGATAAAGCTGTCCTGGGCGGTACATGCTAAACGCACCAAGAGGCTTCAGTGCGGCGCAAGGTCCAGGAAGAGGGTTTCAAGACTCTTGGCAGCATGTGGCCATCACTCCTGAGCAGCACATGGGCATTGTCACTGTTGGTCCCACTCCAGGCAGGTTCCAAGGAGAGTTTCTGGTTTACCCCTCTGCCCAGAGCCAGGCCAACTGTTTTGGTGTATGAGAGATGCTCTGCAATGGCCAGCAACTGAAAAAGGGTTAAGCAAAGCTGGCTTGTGTTAGAGGTGGGGGAAGAGAGGCTGGAAAATAACCTGGCATCTCTTCTGCAGTGCTTTACAAACAGTGCCATGGTGCTTAGTTCTTGTTCTTCCAGGGCTGGCATTTCCAACACAGTATTTTATGACTTCATTAACAGTGGGAGCAAGACTTACTCTTGAGTCAGAGACACTTCTAAGCCCTCCTGCCTTCAGCAGAAGCTGCCTGTACCTGACCCCTCAGCAAAGGCAGCCTCAGATGGCCCCACACAGCTCTTCCTTCCCCACGTGCTGGGGTACGGCTGCTCAGGGATGCTGGGAAGAACAACACAGTGTATTTACCACAGTATTGTCAGTGTGAAGATACCAGGCTATGATTATCTCCCATGTGGATGTGAAACACAGTGTAATTTACGATTCTTATGTTAAAATTGCAGTGCATGAGCTGCTAAGGTGGCTGAGGATGGAGCACCAGCAGCAGCAGCAGGTTGGGTTGCAGTAGGCACTGAAGTTCGAGGGATGCTCAAGGGCAGGTTCCTCTTGTTCCTCAGCTCTGCATGGCATTTGGTGAGGTTTACGTGGCAATGACCATCTGCCCCTGTTGTCAGTGGGAGGTTTTGCCCTGGGCTTCCCTGGGAGCGTCATGGGGAGGTGTGGGTAGGGACCGAGAACAGTCCTTGCAGTGCCGCGTGCGCCTCTGTCAGCCTAATGAAAGCCTAATAATTAGGATTGCAATTCTCTTTATTTTTAATTATGAGGTAGCACTTCATTTTAGAGGGCAAAAGTAACCCAGTAATTACACTGCATGATTAGTCAGTTATTAGTCAATCTCTGACGCTGCAGACACCCAGGAGAGACCTTGGCAGCCTGTCACAGGGCTGCACGGGCTGGATGGGATCCCTGGCAAAACCATCCCCTCCTCTTACCCAGACCACGCACAGACCCTGCAGGGACGAGGACAGCATGAGGCTCCAAGCATGAGCAGATGACCTCTGGCAGTGAGGCACAGCCATCCAGAACCCTCTGGCTCAGCTTCTGTGGGCTGCTGAGGTCTTGTCATCCCATGTCCCGGTGCACCCAGTCCTGCTGCTTTCACAGGCTCAGCACTGACCACACTCACCAGGAGCAGCCTCATGCCGTAAGGCTGAGCATCAGCCAATGTGTTTTAAAAGCCAAATTAAATAAGAAAGGAGTGGAGGAGTGCAGAAGGCTGCTGTGAGAGCCCTGTGCTTCTCTGGCTGTTCCTCCCCAGGGAAGGGCTGGGCTGACTTTGCTCCTTCCCAGGCAGGTCGCAGTCCTGCCTGCCTTGCTCAGGTCTGAAGGACTGAAGACTTCATGTGGTCACTGCAGCAGGAGCCAAAGGGGGTTCACTGGGCACGAGGAAGGAGAGCAGAGCATTGGTGCAGGCACCCATCCGCCCAACAGCTGTGCTTAAAACACGCTGGACGGGTTAATGTCTCCTTCTGCTGATGGGCCCCGACAGGTGTAAACCCTGTTCTCACTACCTGCATCTCGTGCCCTACTCACGGGGAGGTTCTTCATCCTCCCTCTCACCCCAACCAGGTTTAGTTCTTTACTGAGCCATTCTGGAGGAGGGCTGGTATTTCAGGCACTGCAGAAGTTAGTAACTGATGTATGTAGCATCCCGTGTCACTGCAGGGTCTTCACTGAGATACAGCTGTGAACAAGCACACTACTGGCAGGGTAAGCAAAAGCTGCCAAAAACCTTCATAGATAATTGGGCATCACATTGCCAGGCCAGATGCCACTCTGCTCTCCACAGCAGCATCCATACCTGTGTGCCATGGCTGTGTCCCATTTTGCTGCAGCTCTGCAGGTGAAGCCTCAGCAGCTGTGTTAGCTCATCCTTCTTAGCCCTGGAACAAGCTTCCTCCTTGAAAAGGAGCTTCTGGTGTCCCTTGTTTCTGCAGGCATCAGGCTGGGCCCTGTCCCAGCAGCACAGCGCTCAGCACCAATCCCCCAGGGCCCATTGGCAAACCTGGGCAGAGCAGTGCTGGGACACCAGATCCTGCATCACTCCCTGACTCTCCTGGTGCTGCAGCGCTGAGCTTGGACAGTTGACGTGTTAAGTGTGTTCGTGTCCACCGGTTACTGGTGAGCTGATGTCCCCATGCAGGAATGGAAACCCAAACCCCACCAGTTCAGCAGTGGGAGGTGGGAAGGCTGTCAGTGGTGCCTGTGTCCCTCTCAGCAGCTTACTAGCAAAGTCTAAGTAGGAAATAACAAATAAATGCTTGCAAAATAAAATGCTTTTGATGTGAAATATTTATAATAATCTGGACTTTTTCATGTAGATAAGGCTCAGAAAATGTGTTTGGTCAAAGTGACACACAGCGAGCTCCAGTAGGGGTACCCATTTCGGGATAAAAGGAACAGAAGCCGCTCGCTTCACGAACCTGAAAGCTTTCTTAGAATTACAAAAGGGATAAATGATCTTAATCATACAAACTCCTGGGTGGTCACCTGAATCTCTGTGAGCAGCATCCATCACATCCCAAGTGGCGCAGTTTTAAACCCTCAGAAGCAACCTCAGATGATCTCATGATCTCTTTTCAGCCATGTAAGTTATTGCTAACACCCGAAAGGATTTAATGCCAGTATGAACATGTCCAGTTCAGCACACCTCGGTGCAGGAACACAGCTGCTCCCTGCCCTGTGGCAGCCTCTCCGGGCCCTCACTGCACCCTCAGCACATGGAGCATCCTCCCCACCCATGTCTTGCACAGGGTCTGGTGCCTGACAGCTCCAGAGAGAAGGGGCTGTGGGAGCCAGGCAGCCTGCCTCTGCCATGTGAATGGCTGGACAGGACATAGGGGCCCTCCTCGTGCTGCCCATGGTCACTGGTTGTGACAGTGCTACTTAGAGCAGCTCCTGCCCAAAGCCACAGCAGCTCAGCACTGCACCTCCCAAACAGCCGTGACATGGACCTGCTGGAGAGGGTCCAGAGGCAGCCACAGAAGTAATCAGGGGGATGGGAGAGTTGTGCTTGTTCAGCTTGGAGAAGACTCCAGGGAAACCTTAATGTGGCCTTTCAGTTCTTAAAAGGGGCCTATAACAAAGATAGGGAAAGACATTTTAGCAGGGCCTGTTGTGACGGGATGCATGGTGATGGTTTTAAACTAAAAGAGGGAGATTCAGGCTGGATGTGAGGAAGAAACTCTTTACAATGACGGTGGTAAAACACTGGCACAGGTTGCCCATAGAGGTGGCGGGTGAGCCATCCCTGGAGACACTCGGGGCCAGGCTGGATGTGGTTCTGGGCAACCTGATGTAGTTGGAGATGTCCCTGTTCATTGCAGGGGGGTTGGACTGGATGACCTTTGATTCTATGAACTGTTGAAGCTACTATATGATCATGTTTATAAAGAATGAAAAACATGTCTCAATTGCACCTTTCCCTCCAGCACCATGTTTTCAAAGGCAATTTCTCAGACTGTCTTTTATCTCAGCTGAATGGGGCCACTAAATGTTGCTGTACTTACACTGGTTCAGCAGTTGTGGCCAGTCTTCTTGATTTAGGAGATCAAAGTTCTTTGCAACAGGACTTACTCAAATGCAAAATGAATTAGGCCTTTTTTATCTTACTGCACATGTACTGCAGGAATTTTGGAACATTAAGAATCCCCCGAGACTACTTCCTTCTCTCCAGTTACCATGGCTCATCTTAACAAGCAGCAATACCCCCACTTGCAGGCAGCTGCTGGCAGTGCTATGAGCTTTGGAGCAATCAGGGCAAGCAGGAACAGTCCTGCTGGCGTCTGAGCACTGCAGTGAGCTTGTGGTAGGTGAAGTGTTGTATGGAAAAGCATCATGGGGCAATGAAAAATAAAGTCCCTGCTCTCCCTTTGCCATCCCTTCTCCTCCAGCTGAGCAGGTAGGAGACAGCAAATGCTAGAAACTGTAAAACTCAGTTTACTCACCCTGGGTCCTGGCCATGTGTGATGGAGAGATTCCCAAGTGAAAATGTACTGGGAAAGGCTATGCCCAGCATTTACCATCTAAACTTGGTCTGATACAAGGTATTGGTATCTCCTTACAATCCTCATGGCTTCTATCTCTGGCTCATCGTGATTACAGCAGCATGCTAAAACCATAATCTTGCGGCAAATGTGAAGAGGTCTCATCCACACATTGTTTACCCCCAAGTAACAACACAACACGAGGATGAGGTAAACTCACTGATGAAAACCTTTACGTGTATTGCCTATAAATAGAAAGTTCACCTTCATCTCCCCTTAGGAGACAAAAAAGCTGAAGCAGTGTGCTCTTTTGCTGCCTAACCTAGGTTCTTTTCAGCTATAGAAAAAACTGAACAGTTTTAGGCTCAGTAACTCTTTTTATCTTACACAGGAGTAGCGAGCGTGCAGGATTCAGCACTGCATGACTTCTGCCTCACATAGGAGGGGCTCATGCATGAATCAGCCCGGTTCAGGTCACAGATACTCACAAAACCCACACCTTTGCTCCATGAGATGGAAAAGCTGAGAAGTGCATGCGGCTCTTCCAAGTCTGCAGGATTAAGCTCCATGTGCCGGCTGCAGCTTCCGAGTGGGCTGTGAGCAGAAACAGTGACCCAGCTCCTGCAGCTCCTCCTCACCTCTCAGCAGCCACCAGACCCTCTCAAAGACTTCCACGGGGAGGATGCTCTGTGTGCCGAGGCTGTAGTGAAAGCCCAGGGAGGCTGCTGGCGTGTTCCCGTGCTCCCCTGGTGTTGACACTGGTGCCTTTGTGCCCTTGCGATCAGGAAGCCCATCCAGTGGAAAATAAAGATTAGCTTTTATCTGCACAAGTTTTCCGACTGTGAAACCACACGAAGAGAGGCACAGGATAGCCCAGCCTTCCTGGGAAAGAAACAGAACTGCACATCTTTCCTGACTAAACCACAACTTCTGCCACAGTGCTTTGGCTTTTTAATTGCAACACGTGCTTTCTGCCTTGCTGAGCCTCTAAAAGCCAGTTTCTCTGAGAGGCAAAAGCAAGAGCCCTACTGATGTCAGGAACAGCCAGCTACCCATTGGGTATGGGGTGCAGCACAGCAGCAAGGACCTGAAACCACAGGGACCCACCCTGATGTGTGGCTGTGTGTGGGGACCACAGCTCCTTTCTTCCGCTTTGCAGAGGAAGTCAGTGTCCTGGTGTGCACCACTGTGCAGACAGCATCAACGTGCTGCAGGCAGCTTTGAATTAATGATACGAAAAACATGTCCAGATCCCATCTGAGGTTTCCTGAACGCTTTTTCTTATTGAACACTTGCTCTCGGCAGCTTTGTGTGTCATTTTGCTTTTGTGCTCTGCTTCGTGGGTATGATGGGTTGAAACATCAAGGGTTTATTATCTGTACAGCTCCTCTCTTTATTTGGGGGATCATGACTTTGGCAAGAAATAGCTTCTCCTAAGGTCCTTGGGTGCCTGTAGGCACAGGGGTCACTTTAGGCAGGGCCCATGGAGAAGCACCAGCCCTGCAGAGGGGGGGCTGCCTTGCTCCACTGCCTCCCTGCCCCAGCCACATGACCACAGAAGTGCCAGAAACCTGGAGTGTTCTGCAGGAGCTGCCTGCTGCTTGGCAGTGAGGGAACCGGCTACAAACAGCAGGGTTCGGAATCTCCCTGCTCCTCACACCATCATCAGCAGCCATGCAGACAGTGCCCCTTCTGGGAGCTGCTCATGCATGGCAGCTCAGGAGTCCTGCTCTGTGGAACACAGACTTCTAAACTCATGCAGCCAGGCACTGATGTGGGGAAAAGGGCAGTGGACAAGGCTGCATGCACAACACAGAGCAGACACGAGTCAGGACACGGAGGGGCAGCTTCTCTGACTTCAGCCATCAAAAATGGGGGCTTACCTGCCCATCAAAGGAGACAGAGGCATCTCCAGAAGATCCACTTTACCCCGTGTCTGTAACAGAGAGGGTTATTCACCTGTGTGAAGGGTCCCCTTCTTTCCTGTTGGCTTTAGAGGGGCCACAGGGATTAACTACACCCTGCACAGTGAAGCCTGCTTCTGGAGGCAGGTGGAGGGGGTACTCTCAGTCTGCCACCTCCATCTACACTACCAAGTCCAAGGATCTGAAGCTTCACAGTTTGGCACCTTGGCTTCTTTTGTGACTTGATGCCAAGGAATACTATCCTGTGGTCTTCATGCTGAAAAATGCTTCATTAGGCTGGATGCAGTGTTGAATGGGGAGCCTGAGATCTTTCTCCTACTACATGACCCAGCAGATACTTGCTGCAAGATGGATAATGATGCTGTCCTACAAGCCAGGCAAAAAAAAAAAGATTAGTGGCACTTCTGGACAGGAAACACATGCGCTGCTGCTCTACTAAGAAAGCTCAAGTTCCTTATTTACTACAGAAAATGGAGTTTCAGTGTGGACTGCCAAAAGCACTTACTTGCAAGCTCCAAGGCTTTAGTACTTAGGGCTCCGGACAATTCTTCACTGAGGTTACACAGCAGATGGAGCTGCCAGGCAGTCATGGACAGAGATGTGAACCTCAGCATTGCGTCCAGCCTCTGGAGGAGTTCTGCAGATGTACTGAGCAACAGCAGAGAGCATAAACCCCACCCAGGGCAAGTGTTTTGTATGCTTCTGTAGAGCCCAGCACAGGACTTGCTGCCATTATCAACAGCACAAACATCTCCTTCGAGATTTCCCTCTTCTCTCAGCTAATTCTGCATCTTCTGGCAATTCTGAGAAGCAAAAAACCCTTCTCTTGGTGCTCCTTCCTCAGCTACAGAATAGCCAGACTTCTACAGAGTATCCTCAGGCTCTCCATCAGAGATGCAGCTAAAGGTGACACTTTCAGCAATGGTTCTTAAGTAACTACAAAAATACTGTTTTTTCCATCAACAGCATAAGGAACATTTTCATTTTTTGAAAGGTAGATTTTCCTTCTTGCTGGAATATGCCACCGAAATTGCATCACAGAATCTGATGATGGCTTGTTGATCTGTTTGTTTTTTTGTGTTCTGTCTTCAGCTGTGCATGGTCTCAGCACAAGGAGTTTAAGTCTATGACACAACTGGAAACCTTAGCACAAGTCACAGGAAAGAAGAAACATAATTAAAGAGGATCTTCTACCACAGAAAATAAAAGTCCGTTCTGTAGAGCTAACAACTAGAAGAAAAGTGTATCATCAGAGTGTAACAGACATTTCCTGAATCAAGAAAAGTTCACCTGGCTCATCCCTCTTGGACATCGTATTTCCTCATGAAAGATACTTCACTGATTCTTTAATTTGTCCCAGGAACCTTGTGAGGGAGACTGTGATGTAGCTTTCGCTCAGTATGTGGCACAAAGTCTGCTACAAATTCAGCTTACGCTTCCTCAAAGATATCAGTGATTTTTGTGAGGTTTAAATTACGTCTTGAAGTTCCTGGTTTGAATAATAAATGTTTCAGTCAAGCATTTCAATTAAAAGATCTCTTACACAAACTTAAGCCAAACCTGGCAGCCCTGTAGACTTAAAGTCTGCAGTCCATTCCTTAGCCAGGGAATTGGAGCAGGAGAAGGCAGGTAGCTACCTTGAGTTTCTCTGCCAATATCTCAGCTCTGACCTTTAGAGACAGCTCTTAGGGACAGAGAAGTTTGTGTTTCCTCAATATCCTTCCAAGAAGATGTAATTTCCTACTGTATCACCAAACATAGAGAGCACCAATGAGAGATGCTGTGACTGCATCAAATAAAGAGCTGTCCTGTCTGGCTGGCCTTTGTTGGATGAACTTTGCCATCTGGGAATCCATCCTGCTCATTGGAGGTTCATCACTTGCAGAGCTTGCTCAAGGAGGAGGGGCAGTCAGGTGAAGGAGGCTGGTCACATCATCTTCCCAGGTTCAAACTGCTTTTCCTGGGAACCATTTTGGAATATTGCATCAGTGATGATGATGATGGCCATAAACACACACTCAGAACTGGTTCTGCATTTTGCTGGTTAAATTGTCATTCACACCTTCAGCCTTGGATGGGATAGCTACGTTCCAAAGCTTTAATGACCAGAATACGTTAACTGGCTAATCTGCAAAGATGACTTGGGCATCTACTGCATAAGCCAGCAGGGAGGAGATCTCCATGGCTTTGTCTCTGAAATGAGTTTGTTCAGGGTTTCAGAGCAGCAAGTCACTGGTGGGAATGCAGCCCTTGGAGCGCTCCTGTGTTAATCAACTGTTGCTAAAAGTGTATTGCAAAGTGAAGATGCCCACAGAGACAGGAAAGCAGCACAGCTCCAAAGTCAGGGGCAGCACAAGTCAGAGACACCAGCCTTTTGAACCTTGGAGAAGATGCCTTTTCATTTTGCAACATAATACCATATATACAGTGTTACCAGAAGAAAGTGAACAGACAATAATTGGCTACCTTGTTTCATCCATTTGATAGGGAAAAGGAAAGGGAGAAACATCTTGAGATTCAGAGATAGAAAATACAGACTGTTTTAGTCAAAGTTTTCTCTAAAGAAAACTTCTTGGCTGAAACTAGCACAGGAACTTGTTTTTCACTTCCCTTTGTTACCAATCCCATGGAATTAGTAGGATAGCTAAAGGAGAAGGTGACTCACTGTGGCTCTTCAGAGGTATGAGGCACAATCTGGCGGGGCTGCAAACTCTTCACAAGCTGAATGACTGTGATCACTGAAAGCCACCTCCCCCCCACACACACCTTCGGCAGCGCCAATGTTCATCTACACACCCATTCCAGCCTTGCCCTTGTCTTTCCAGTGGTTTCCCTAATTAAACCCATTTTGACTGGAAGGCATCTTGGGTCCATCCTTTACATTTCCATGGGTTTGGAGCATGAGGTAAACCCAACATATTTAACAAGGGACTTCTTTGGAGGTTTTTTCCTCCCCATCATTCCTATGTTTACCCCACCACAGAAACTCTCCACTGCATCCCAACCATCAGAGCTATTTCCTTTCCCTCCTTGAAAAACCCATCAGTCCTTTCACTTCCTGCTGCCTAATTCCACACCTCTCTCCCAATCTGCTTAATCCCCCTGGGAAGCCACAGGTCCTCCTTAGGCAGTCTGTCTATCCTGGCAGTTGCTCCTGACAACAGGAGCTGTGGAAGGCAGTGAATTGCCTCTGCTCTGCAGAGGGATGGAGTGGGGCGGGTGCTCCAGCATGATGTCTGGAGATTGTCCTTGGTTTGTACATGCTGTCACTGGGACTGTCACATCTGCTTCTGATTTTACTTTGCAAAAAGTAAAACCTTTGGCTTTGTATATACAGCAGATTCAAGAGCAGGGAAGAATTATTTCTGGTTCCTGTCATACCACTGAAACAGCCACTGAGGCAAAGACTCCCTTTGGTGACCAGCGCCTCCACATGATCACTCTGAGCTCCTGCAGTAATGGAAAAGGAGAGGCTGTTGAGTCTGTGGTGACACATCCCAGTGTGCATCAGGCATTGACAGGTTTTTCAGTTAAAAAAAAATTAAAATCAACTAGGCAGCTCCTTTAAAACCCGTATCTGTGCAGTACTTGGTGTCTTCACTTTGATGATGATGTCATGTCACAGGTTCCCCTATGATTGCAATTTGACCTGAACTTCTCCTGGGGATAGCAGTACAACCAACCCCAAATTTAGATCAAAATCCCATCACAGTTTTGTTAATAACACAGGCCTGAGCAAACACAGAAAAAGGCAGGGAAAAAAGAAAACCAGAAACAAGTCTAGCTCCACTTCTGTCGAAACGTCACATTTAAATGCACCTCACCCCGCTCTGCAAAAGTCCACACCATTTTCTAGGTCATGTTCTGTCTAAAAATCCTAATTTATCAAGGGCACATGTGAACCATTTGTGGAACACCTCTCAGCCCCACAAAATGGCAGGGTCCCACCGAAACACTGATCGTCCTCACTGAAATGCTCAGAGGGCTGGCTAGGAAGTTGGGTCATGTAATCTCCTGTGTGTTTTGAGGTTAGATTCTTGCTGCCTCACTTCCCTATCTATCTCTCTCAGCATGTCGTCTTATTTCCTTTTGTTGTAGTCTTGGTATCAACATTTTCTTCGCTCACATCAAAGTGTCTGTTTGCATTCTTGGTAAAAATTATTTATCTCCAATAATACACAGCACTACGGACCTATCTTCCCTCATACTTACAAGTAAACTACTTCTAAATCCCAGCTGTGTAACCTTCTGTTTTGTTGAATGAATTCCAAGCCTAACAAAACAGACTGGGAAAAGATGGATAGTACACAAAATTTGCTATACAAAAGTTAGACTTCTTTAATACTACTGAAAAGCAGCAGGATGGAAACCCATCCTTATGCCTTGGCAGGTCAGGACTGAAGTTCAAGCTATGCTAGAATTGCAGACTGACCATCAGACTGGAGGTGATGGTCCTTTGTCTTGGAGGAAATCACTCATTGCTGATGTTCACTGCTTTAGGTAATAAACTCACACTTCTGTTTTCCTGCTATTAAAAAGTAAGCACTTTGCTTCAGTAACTGAGTAATTCTTTGCTCTAGCGTTAGAGCCTGTCACCCCTTCATGTCTACTGCTCATGGACACATGGCACGATGAGAACGTAGGAGGTGAATAATCTGGATTCACACTGAAATGCCTTACATCATCTAGCTTAGGTGAGATCTCAGCTGTAACCATTAAGTCAACCTTCCTGTACTTCGAACAGAATTGTGAAACCGAGTACAGAAACACTGTCACGTCTCAAAACACATACAGATGTGTTGCTGAAGTTTAGTGTTTTCTCCACAAAGCCTACAGCCTGTCACCTCTGGTCCTCCCAGGACACATTAAGCAACCAACTGGGGCAATGGTACATCCTTATGTTTGCTCAGAAAAAATTCTCATTCATGAAATGCCACTTGCTGGCAATCCATATACAACCTCACTGACCTAGAAGGGTTCTCCGGTTCCTTTTGGCACTAGGACTTGGAATTAGATATGCTGATGCTAAATGGCTTAGCATTAACAGCAAAACAGCTTAACTACCCTGTCCCAGAGGGTTAAACTATGAGCCTCTTAAAAAACTCAGTGCAATGGACAAACACTAGGCTCTGCAGCACAAGTTTGGGGATCAGTCTTCCTCTCTGCTTGGTGTGTGGCTATATAGCAGCAGAAAGCATCAATCCAGATGAGAACAATTCTAAGTATTACTTGTGAAATGTGAAGAAATAAAATGATCAGGTTAAGATGTAAAGAAATAACCCAATGGAATTAAGTCAGACATACATCTGTGAATAAGGATATTTTACCATGACAAAAATTTATACTTAAACAATCCCTTCCTCTTTAAGGAATGTAAACTCAGCAGCTTTGGACTTGGCTTTACAAATTCACACGCTGACAAGCTGTTATGTTTGCTCTCATGTCACCTGGGTCCATGTGTCCTTGGGGACAGTGCTGAGATGGCAGCTCAGGAGTGTGATATTTAGATTCTGCATAGCTGGCACTCTGATCTATAGCAATAATGGCATTGTTAAGTGCTAATAATCACCAACAGTAACGGCATTGTAAACAAATACTTCCAATATACAGATGCCACTTTGCTCACCACAATTCCCTGTGAAATGCTCCAAGCTTTAAAGCACTCCAGCACAGTTTATACAATGATCAGGGATTAAAGGTAAGGAAAAGCCTTGCCTTTAAGGAGCAAACAGAAACTCTAAGAAAGTAATTCCTCCCACTAAAACCAATGTTTCTTGCCAGGTAAGAAATGGCTGGTCAACAGAAATCATTCGCTAAGTTGCTTCAGGGAAGCACATCTCTAGTAAGAAAATAACCCAAACCAAACCTAGAACACTCACCCTAAAAAAACCCCCAAAACAAACCAAACCAAAAAACACACACCCCCAAACAAAAAACCCAAAAGAAAGGGAGCTTATGGTTAAAAATGCTTATTTTGTCTGACTATTTTCCAAACCCTTTTGAAGATAAGCCCCACACGTGTAATCCAGAGGATGACACATTTGAAGTTTTGTCCTTGAAACCTTTTGTGTTTCCCTCTTCCTCCCACTCAGCAGTCATAACAAATAATGGATCTGCAATCACAGCATTCTAGAGCTGCATCTAGCAGTTGAGTTTAGGGGCCCATATGTTCCAGCTTCCTTCAAGGCTACTTTCAGCCACAATCTGGTAAGCCTCGAGGCTTTGCCAGCAGGCCTGAGCATCCATCTCAGCAGCTGCATTAGGAAATATTTCCTTAAAAAAATTATTTTCTGCAGAACAGCTCTACCAGAAAGTTCTCCAAAGAGGTCTAAAACTGCTCTGCTCACTGCAGGAACCTTGGATGCTCCAAATGTGGGCTCCTGAGAGGCCAAGTAAAACTGCATGCCTTGCAGAGTGAACCTCCAAAGCCCTTCTAAGCTCCTACTTCCAAGCCATAATTGTTGCTGTATTTTGCCTAGGAACAGAATCTGAAATTACCATTTTCCTTCTAGTTCTAAAAAAGCAATTTGGTATGTAGCATGACTGACTTGGCTCTATCTACCCTGTACGTGTTTCACTGCCAATAACTGTCAGCCCACTGAAAACCAGCAGATGTATCCCTTGTCTAAGTGGTGGAGATAAGGACTGCATAGCTACAGCCTCAACCATGATCCAAGAGTCCTCCTGCACAAGCCAGTGCTAATACCCTTTAATAATGTCCCTGGTCATCTTTAAAGCAAACCTCTGCAACAGCTGACTCTGCTTCAAACACCCATTTAAAGACTGCTCTGCTTTGGTTCTACTAAAGCTCCACATCAGCCTTGTTGAGGAGAGGGAAAAAGATAAACTGACCCACAACTCAACGTGATGCATTTGACAATAGCAATGCAAAGTGCTGACTCAAAGAAAACCACACTGACCTGAGTGGGATCTCTTGCCCTGAGAGCAAACCAGAAGAGCAGCCTCAGCTTTTCTGCTTTCAGCTGGAAACTGATTTACACAGGGTAGAAAGTCTTTGCTGCACTTCCCTGTCACTCATCTGTCAAAAGCAGAGCTTGGGGACAGCGGGACACAATGTAAGGAACATTGAACTGAGCTTCATTTTCTGGGTTCATACTGAAGTTGTCTCTTGTCATGCATGTTTCTGAGTTTTTTTAAGGAGCAGGTAGTTGTTATGGCAATTAGCACTTGGCAGGTTTAAAATGAGGGGTTTTTTTTCCTGTTATTTCAGACTAGGCTACAACAGGATAGGAAAAAAGGAGAAGAATCTTTAAGGCAAATGATTTTGTTTCATTAAAACACAAGAATAAACAAATCAAGCAACCTTTACTGTGCAGTTTGTGAACTAGAGTGGAAAAGCATGCTTGGCCCTTACTCATCACAACTAGCAGCTCCTATACTACAGCTAACAGGTAATAATAATTTTTCTGAGGGTAAAATAGGCAAAAAATTATTCACCAGATTAATGCAATGCCTTTGAATACAGCTCGAAGGCTACAGGAATTATTTAGAATAGTTCTCACTTTCCACACGTTCCTTACATGAGTTTTGAAGCACCTTAATACATCAGTAGCAAGTGATTTCCCCTCTTTGAAAGGTACTTTAAGTGACTATTTACAGAATGGCTGGGATTCAGTACCTTCCAGCAACTTTTAACTGCACCTTGGAAGAAAATAAAGATACTTACCACAAAAAAAAATCCCAGGAGAGAGTTGGGAATAGAGGCTAAATCTTGACTTCCAATACATTTTCTTATCCATATGGCTGTCCTTTCTTCCCACCTCTGTTCAGAATCTGGAAGTGTCAGCCTGCCAGGATCTTGCTGAGATGCACATAACTGGAATAAAGCAGCACACCCAGTCACACAATGCACATACGGCTTACCAACACAAGGTGCAGCTAACCTCCCTACCTGCCTCCCAAAGGGACTCCAGGCAAAAGGCAAGATGAGCAAGGGGCAGGTGCTAACTGGGCTCAGACTGCTGCTGGCATTCTGTAAACCCCCCCTCTGGGAGCACAAGACTGCGGGGGGGTTGCTAGGTGACCTCAGCGCACAGGCTGCTCAAACACCCCCAGCCTCTGTTTCAGCTGTTCAGCCTCTGCCGCCTCATCCAGTTTGTGAGCAGGATGCGGCTCCAGCAGAAGCAGCATACCGTATCACAAATGGGTGCAGTGCTAATGCTGCACTAAAAGCTGCAAGAATTCAAGGCCCCTGAAAGCCTTTTCTGCTTGACAAAGCAGGAGGCTGCCCTGCAGAATGGGACATGCCCTGTGTTCAAAACAACACCGTCATGTTTTAGCAGAGATTTCAATGCCAGAACAAAAACTACAAGCATGTTCTCATGTCTTCTTAACAAGAGAAGGCTGATCACTCAATACAGGAAGGTTCTGTCATGATCAAATACTGTACATCACTCTAGTGGAGGAACAGAGGAATGAAGACTTGGGGGTGAACCTGCTGTAGTAATTAAAAGGTCATCTTAGGTGCTGAAGTAGGAGGCAGCTTCCTTAAACACAGAACACAGCAAAAAATCCTATGCAAAGATACCTTCATATTTTGCCTTTAAAGGCACAAGAGTAAAGTACCTCTTCTACTGTATTCCGCTGGTCCTCATTTGATTATGTGCTTTTTAACTTTCAGTCATACCTTGATTTCACCAGGCACATGGAGAAGCTTTTCAGAACCCTGCTACCTCACAACTTTCTTAAACAGCTAAAGGTTAAAAAACAAGAGGTCATTTTCAGGTCATATTATTTCATATAGCTTAAAATGAAATGTTTAAAGCAGTTTATCATGCAAGTTGAAAGTCGAATCTCTGCAGTAAAGGAAGCAGCAAACATCTTCATTAAAGCCTAAGAGAGAACTCACATTTGCTATAGACTGACTGATGGTCTTTCCCTTCTAAAAGTAGATTCAGCATCTCCCAAGGATTTTTTAGTCATGGTATGCCAAGTTTCATCCTTCCAGACTGGAATTCAGCCCTTTGTTTTGTAAATGTATTTGGTGACTGCTTTTTCCTTTTGACAAGTGCTTTCATGTATTAAAGAAGTCTTTGTTGCTTTTTTTTCCAGTGGTAATTGAGGGATATAGAAGTTCTCCCTTAGAAAGTCTCATTAACCTTTGCCCTCCATATTCTTCCCTGCTTCCTGTTCTTAACCAGATCTTAATTTTTATTGCCTATTGTAACAGATTATTAACTTTTAATTGCAGGAATAGTGAAAAGTGCTCCTAACTACTTTTCTAAAGGTTCAAGATTATCCTACCCACCTTTTCTTGATCCTTAAAATCCAGAACAAAAGGCTCAGCAGCTTCTAGAAATGAAACACCACATTCCAAATGCAATGATGTATTTTAACAATTTTAGTCAGCTTCCCTTATGCTTACTACATAAATACAAGATACAGTTCAATTATTTTCCAATTACATCAGTTCTTGAAAGAGAAAAGTGATAGTTTGAAAATCAGTCTCAATTTCTCTGTAATTATTTCAATTTCAACTAAAATATTTACAAATGCCATAATTATTCTGTGAATACCACCAGTGCAGACCTTGCTGGGGCCAAGAAAAGGAAGAGCATCATTACCCTGGGGAGCCTTTCCACAAACTGAACTGTAATGCCTGAACCCTGTGAGCTCTGTGGAGGCTCCTGCCCAGTTCTCCTTTTGAGGAGTCAACAGCACCAAGCTCTGGGTTTCCATGAAACTAGACCTATCGCGAAGGTCAGCTCTTAAAGAGCTTTGTATGCCTTTTGCTGTAAGTCTGTGTTTGTTAAAGCATCCCTAAAGGTCCAGCTGGACAGCCAGAAAGCTGTAGGCATCTTGAAAACTAATTGTAAACTAATTAATTACAACAATCTTAAAGTCAGACATGAAGCATTCAATCTTGGCTTCCCTGAAATTAACTAAATGCCTAGTGTATTAAGCTTTTCCATAATAAAAATAACTTTCATACTCGATTTGTGCATACTGCTGCCATGACTCCAAAAGGTGTGGGAATACAGATGACATGAAATCTACACCAAAGGTAGTTGAAAAGTCCATTCATAAAACTTTTATTCCACTTACATCAACTTAATACACATGTTCTGAACAGTTATGTTTGAATTGTTCATGAAAATTTCATAAGACATTAAACAAAGCTAGCCATCATCTCAAGTTATTTCCCTGTTAACTATTTTTACAGCACATGCATGTTAGGCAAGTATCAAAAAAAAAAAAAAAAATCACAAAAGCAAAAAACCTAAAAAAGTTAAATACATGGGTTTTTGTTGTACTGCTGTGCTCGATATACAGTGTCATTATGGATATCAAGCAATTCATTTTTTACTGCATCTTTACTTGTACATTTGTTCTTAGGTTGCTTAAACCATTTAAATACAAATAAAATGTGTAGCAAAAATAATGAAAGCAACAGCAGGTAACTTTACAAAGAATGGAATGTGAACCGTTTCTCTGTCCTTCTCTAGACAAAGTTGACTGGGTTAGCAAACTGTCTTAAGGAACACTTCAGCTGCAATCAGAGATGTACACTTGATTGGTATATTCCACAGATTTCACATGTTGACTTTGACATGCAATATCTATGGGACATCAGTTGATTCACAGCCATGTGTGCTCCAGCTTGAATATTCATACTAACTACACCTGTGGCTGCAACTGATTATCCATTTTTTCCATCATGACAGACCAATATGCAAGCACTCATTTTTGCTTGACATAGAAAGCTGTTTTAACACTGGCCTTGTGGGAAGCCACAATGTACCAAAAGTACTATGCCAAACATGTAAAACTTGTATAAAAATGTCACAACCCTATATTGGCCACCTCAGATGAAAACAGATGAATTCCCCAAATGTTAACTGGCTCTATTCCCCTAATATTAAACAAAACCACATGGGAAATATAGAAATCCAAATAGAAGTAACATAAACCTGTCAAATCGTAAACAAAAACTATCTGTGGGACAGCATGGATGACAAATGGTCTACTGTGTAAATTTCAGAATGAGGCAGACGGAAGTTGGAAGGCTGGTTAGTTCTCCCCTCCTTCTCCTGCTTCGGCTTCATCTCCCTGGGTATCCGATGTCCACAACTGTTTGAGAAAGAAAACAGAGCAAAATATGTATGATATTAACATCAGCGACTAATATTTAATAACGAATTATTAGAAAGAAAGCCTAGTTCTTAAACAGTAATTTTGTAAGAGGTCCTACTAAGCACACATTAACATGAATATAATTGTTGGCTATTACAAAACGGAAATCTAGCCCTAGATGTCCCAGCCCTTCACTGCATTTAATGAGGAAGCTCATGAACAGTCAAACCCAAAGTTTCACATCCACAAAGCTCACTAAAATACAATATAAGCAGGCAAGAATCAGACCTACAGAACAGATACACGAGAATCAGGAACAAACAATACTTTGTTTCCTGTGGATTTGTACTTTCTCCTCAAGGCAGCTTTGTACATCCTTCTGAGGGAAAAGCTTCAGTAAAGCTCTTTCTTCACATCCAACATTATCCTTTTCTTCAGAACAGGCATCTCAAGTTTTTTATTTTGTTTTTAAAACCAAAAGCACTTCACCTAAATCTCTATCCCTTGGCTCTATTCAGTCAGTCACGTCCCTCTAGCAACTTCTGGAATACAGAGCTTCCAAACTTAGAGAGCAGGGCAGGGGAGGAAGAAAACCAGGGTAAACATACAGTATGCACAAAATCTCATTTTCAGCTCCATAAAATCATACTAAGGAGCCATATATCAAGATTAAGCACCAACTAAGGAAACTAACCATCAGTTCCAGACCAACACCCAGGGCAAAGAAATTGCTTTGTGAAGCAAGTATGTTGCCACAGTGGATGCTTCCAAACTATTACCAGCCCAGTATGATTTGCAATCTCTATGGAGTTCCAGCAGCATTAACCAAATCCTTCACGCTCTATAGCATAAGGTGGTAAAACCTAAGAATAATTCGCTACCTACAGCTTAGTATTGCTATGGTCTCACAAGATGCATTAAAAAAAAGCAACCCTCCATCATCAGAAATGTTTTATCCTTTCCAGGAGTACAAGACAATAGAAAAACTTGCATTCAGCTCTGGGGCCTCCAACAAAAGAGGGATATGGACCTGTTGGAACAAGTCCTGAGGAGGCCATGAAGATGACCAGAGGGCTGGAGCACCTCTGCTTTAGAGACAGGCTGAGGGAGCCGGGCTTGTTCAGCCTGGAGAAGAGAAGGCTTCTGGGGGACCTTAGAGCAGCTTCCAGTGCCTAAAAGGGGGCTATAAGAAATCTGGAGAGGGACTTTTTACAAGGGCATTTAATGACAGGACAAAGGGGAATGGCTTTTTAAGTGAAAGCTAGCAGATTTAGATTAGATACTACAAAGAAGTTCTTCCCTGTGAGGGTGGTGAGACATGGGAACAGGTTGCCCAGAAAAGCTGTGGCTGCCTCATCCCTGGCAGTTCAAGGCCAGTTTGGATGGTCTTTGAGCAACCCGGTCTAGTGAAAGGTGTCCCTGCCCATGACAAGTGGCTGGAACTAGATTATCTTTAACGTTCCTTCCAACCCAAACCATTCTATGACTCTATGAAGACCAGTAACCTTGCTCTTGCTCTGAACATCATACATGATATCTGTGCTCAATATTGTTGCTGAAGGCATTAGGCACAAGTTATTTTACTGGAGACAATAGCATACTGGAGACAACAGTCTGTTTCTAGACCCTGCACTATATTCTATACTATGTTCTTATAATACTGCATTAGTCTCAATTTCGGTGCTACTTTTATAAGGAACAATCAATAAGAACAGCTTTATCAGAGGCTTCTACCCTAAATCCTCACCTCTAGAATAAAGACTCACAGAATCACTTAGGTTGGAAAACCCTTTAAGATTATCAAGTCCAACCATTATCTCAGCACTGCCAAGTCCACCACTAAACCATGTCCCTAAGCACACATCTTCCAAATACCTCCAGAGAGGGTGACTTCGTCGCTTCCCTGGGCAGCCTGGGCCAATGCCTGACAACTCTTTCGGTGTGGAAATTTTTCCCAGTACTCAATCTAAACATATACATACCTCTATTCATTAAATAAAAAGGGCTTGACTGCTACGGGGAGGATTACCAATTGAGAGCACAGTTTAACAAATCTGCTGGGGAAAACAAGGCCCTTACGGGCAAGGCATGTCTTCTTTTTTTCTTTTATTAAAAGAAACAAAAGAACTTCATAACAAGAGCAAAGAAGGAATTATCTAGCAATCCCAGTTAAACAGATTTAGCCTTGGCGTGTTAAAACAACCCTCTGAACACTTCTCTGCCTCCAGTCCTTGCTGAGCACGCACACACTCAGCTTCTTCAGCCATTCAAAGACAACACACAAAGAACTGACAACTGAGGAAACCTGCTCCTTGCACATACTGATCAACATGCTGAATCACTGTCAAAAGCTTCCTAACAGATTGTAGCAGATTTGCATAACTAGCAAACAGACCCTTTCTTACGTTTGTGGAATTCACTGCAGTCTTTGTCAGCCACGCACACATCAAAAATTATTTTCTACCTCAAGTGGAGGCCCTACAGCAGCTTCCAGTACCTAAAAAGGGCCTACAAGAAATCTGGAGAGGGACTTTTTACAAGGGCATTTAGGGATAGGACAAGGGAGAAAGCCTTTAAACTGAAAGACAGTAGATTTAGATTAGGTACTAAGAAAAAGAAATTCTGCACTATTGAAGGTGGTGAGGCACTGGCATAGGTTGCCCAGAGAAGCTGTGGCTGCCCCATCTCTGGCAGCATTCAAGGACAGGCTGGACGGGGCTTTGAGCAACCTGGTCTAATGGAAGGTACCCCTGGCCCATGGCAGGGGTTTGGAACTTTATGATCTTTAAGGTCCGTTCCAACCCAAACCATTCTATGACTATTCTAAATAGTTGTGGAAAAACATGGAATCAGTGCACTCGTACAAGTCACACTAGGCATACAAGGAAAGACATACTCATTCAAGAATATGGAAACCTGCAGCTGTCTACAGCTTTCTCCCTTATAATAGAAAGCTCACATCAATTATTAGGACTACTACTGTAATTCAGACACTATGGCAGCTCAGTCCAACTTCTGCTCTTGTATGAAGCAATTTGCTTTCCAACGCGTATGACAAGCTTTACATTATTTTTACTGGGAAGCTAGCAATTAATGTCAGCTTCTATTCTCTGTTTCAATACCACTTATTCAGGACAGCTCTTAGCAATCTCATTCAAGGGGACAGTGCACACAGACACTGAGAGCAATGCCAGCCCTGTATCTGTCTCCAGTAAAGAGCCTAAGAAATCTCTTACATTTGTTTTGTGATTGTTCCAGCTGTTGCTTACAAATAGTGTTTTCAGTAGTGTTAAGTTGCTATTATAGTGGCAAAGGTTCCAAGGAACAGGGAAATTAAGTGCTAGAAACAAACCTACAAAATACAGCAACCCCCATGTTATGCAGCTGTACAGCTTTACTTCTGGTTCTGTTAAGAAAAGTCAAGCTATTTTGCAAAGGTTGCTGATATCAGACTACAGGGGCTACAACTGGTGACAACAGATGGTTCTTACTGTTGCATTCTTGCTTGCAGCAATTCCTGCCATGAAGACCGGGGCATGAACTACGCCATTAATTACACTATTGCATGTTTGCTTACTTTACTGTTTCATTTGCTTTAGATTTGTGTTTAGGGGAAAAAAACAAGCCAAAACAAAAAAAAAACCTGAAAAAAAAAATTGGTCTATTTGTCATCTGTCAGAAAACTGTGAATTAGTGTGCGGACTAAAAAAGACTGGGTGGAAGAAAAAGACGTAGCTCAGAAACATGAGGTACTGTCAACTCATCTGGAAGTAAATGACAGACACAGCTCCACAGCCAAGAATGAGCTCTGAGTGCCCCAAAGACCAATCCTGTTACCAACAACATGTACACTTTAATGATACTCACTGTCAAGTTGTCTCTCAGTAACTGCATTATTAGCGTGCTGTCTTTGTATGACTCTTCACTTAATGTATCAAGTTCAGCAATTGCTTCATCAAAAGCCTAGTGTTATAAAAACAAACAACTCCATTGGCCATGTGACAAAGGGTTATGCCAATAACTGAAAGGGAATTTTTGCCTGCCTTAGACTTACCGTTTTTGCAAGGGAACAGGCTTTCTCCGGGGAATTGAGAATCTCATAATAAAACACGGAGAAGTTCAGAGCCAGACCTAATCTGATAGGATGTGTTGGCTGCATCTCCTTTTTACTGATTTCAAAAGCTTCTTGATACGCTTGTTGCGACTGCTCCACTATCCCTTTGGGGGAAAACACACACAAAAAAACCACAAGTAAGTAATTCACATACTGCATTCAGACATACAATCAGGACTTGTGTTCATGCCTGCATGAACAAAGTATGTTAAGAGTCAACGTCTGTGAATGAGCATTTCACCAAAGAAGTTGCTATTTTATAAAGATTTTACTAAATCAATTTTTACATTACATATACAAAGAAAAGGAAGTTGTCATTGACCAAATCACAGGTTTGAGTCTCTCCCTGCCACCCTGTAAATACTTGTATTTACAAATGTTTGCAGCAGTTCTGTAGCATTTGAGGAATATAAAACCCATCACCTACATAAAAGGTAGAAAATCAAAGTTTTAACTACACACTGGCTTGATACAGTACCAAATATTCAATGTCTTTAAACACAGCAAAGCATTACAATCCACATTTTAGTCACACTGATGACCTTTGCCTATCACTGCCTTTCAGTAACAGTCATCTATGAATTTCCATTCAAACTGCTTGGCAAAGACAGCGTGGCATCCCTCAACCCAAACTAGATACATATTTTTAAAAGTTTACAACACAGTTCCATTTCCAATGTAGAACTTCAAGCTTATAGTACCTATAAACTTTGAAGTAAGGGATTAAAAAAATAATAACTGGGCTCTTTTTAGAGACTAATTTTTTGCCATTCTCTTAATTGGTTCTTCTGTACAAGTTCTAAACTCCTGGTGGAAAAATACCCAACTATAATGTGTATACCAAGATTAAAGAGCTCAACGTTTCTTTTCTCACTGAATGCACTTGAACTTAGGAGCACACTATGCCTGCACAAGTTAGAGATCATGGCCCAGCACAGCCCACAAGCTGGACTATGTCCTTGATGACTGCAGGAGGCAAGAGAGGCGCTAGACACCCAATACAAAGAGACCATTGTTCCTGCACTCTCCAGGATTGTTAACAGCATCTGAGAAGAAGGTGGGCAGGAAGTCATTCAATTCAGATGCAAAAGAACTCCAATCCTAACATTTCTGGATCAAACTAGAAATGCATCCAGCATGATCTCTGCAAAAGCAAGAGTCACATGTATTTATAAATAAAGAAATTTAGGCACCAAGGACTCAAAAATACATCAGTATTTAAGTCACAAGTACTCCAAATCTGAAAATAACTGACACCAATATTCAGGATGTCTATGCAATCTCTGTTTGTTCACCTGTATGCAGCATGAAAACCCAGTAACTTCAAGGAATGAAGCTGACATTATTTTTTTAATAATTTTCCCTTAACATAAATAACTTAAAAAAGGTGCAAAACTGCTGTATTCTGTTAGTTTCAAATCAGTCACCCAGCATATAAAAGTTGCAAGATTTTAACCTTGAATTCTTTAGAAAGTGTTCTACAGTTCCAAGGCTACAACAGCTGGCTGAGGTACCTGTTTGACATTCTTGCCCACTAGACTGCTCTTTGACAACATAAACAAGCTGGTTTATGAAGATAAAAATCCAGTTCCTAGAATTAGTAGCTTTATATTTACTGCAAAAGGCTGAGAGAATATTGTTCAACAAAATGGTCATTATTTCCTAAACAATAATTATCAACTGCTCTTCAAGGTCACAGACAGCATACAGGAAAAAAGCCTGTGACATGAAACACTTGGAGGGAGAAAGAGAATAAAAAAACCCCTTAATTTTAGGAGCCACAGTAACTATGAGCTATATGAGCTTTCAAAAATATTTCCTTCACCTGGAAAGCCACTAAAAGCTGCTCAGCCAAGAGACTGGCTTAAACAAAAATTAACATCAAAACCACTTTAAACGAAGGTTTTCACAGTCTAATTTTAGAGCCTGCAACTTAATCCTCAACAGAAAAAAACCTCCAGGACTCAAAATATTTTACCTTCTATGCATCTGAATACAGATTACGAAAGGGAAAATACAATTACTCTCTGTACAGTAACAGATATAAGGAACTGGTTATACCTGCAATTCTGCAGTCACCACGACTGAGTCAGTTTGCATGCAAGTAAGCACTATAAGTCAAATCAAGCTCTGCTATGCCAAGTCTTAACATCTTTATGCAACTCCCTATTATCCAGCTTATCAGGGAAATGGGGCTACCTTCTGCAGGTGGAAATAACACATATACCACAAAGCTAGAGCAGACAACTTTCAAGTCTGTTTCACCTCTGTTTCTGTCAAGTCATGCAGATGTCTTTCTGTATCATACTGGGAGAGCTTCTTAGCTTGAGCTACACAAGTTCACAGGGGCACCACATGTTCAACAGCACCACAAAGAACATGCCAAGTCTTACAGGAGGGCAGAGTGCCACAGAGCATCAGTGACACAGTTGAGCACACCAGTAATCCCCAAGGCTTCCAAGTCCATGCACTCAGTCTGTCTGTGCATCCGAAAGCATCCCCTATGCCCGCAGGCTGAGTGCAGACTAACCTGAGTCTTCAAGAAAACAGCCAGCAGAAGTTACCAGATGGGGCTCTGTGCTGAAATGTGCTGATCTTAAGGACATGTTGCCACCAGTCTTAACTGGCTCCAGGAAACAGATTTGTACTATTTGCAACAAGCTGTATCTAAATATTATGCACCATTTGGAATGAAAGGTGAACTATATATGGAGTCAACATGTTGTTAGGATGTTTCTTCATGTACAGCAGTTAAGCCACCTAATATATTAAGCACCTTATATTAACTTCTCTAACTATATTTAGATAAAGACAACTTACCTGTAATTATTACAAACTGTTTACATGAAGATACAAGAAATTTGAGGAAATAAAAAAACATCCAGACATTAAACTACCACAGTTATGGAAGAAATTTTCCTAACAGTAAGATGAGTTTTATCACTCCTTTTTTTTTTTCTCCAGGTGGTTTCTAGTCTCTCTGATTCCTGAACCTATGCAGGCTTTTCGTATTCTGTGCAGATGAAGGAGAAATGGCACAAACAAGGCTTTAAGAAGATACAAGACTGACCTCCGACAAAGAGGTAAAAACCAATATTCAGCCAGGCTGAAGATGCATAAACCGATATGCATGCACGCATGCATTAGGGCCAATTTCAAGGTTTCATGACTGAACATTTGTTGCCTGCTTCAAATGGCAGGTACATGGGAACTTTCAGAACTCATTTGAAAGCCAACGACCCACGATTTTTCTTCGGCAAACAGAAAGCCTGCTACTAAAGAAATTTACATTCAAATCAGAATTATTCTTAGATTAGAGTCATGCCACCGCCCCACTGAAGGCAATCTAATTTGACAAGATTCAGCCACAAGCTGACATACAATACCTTTCTTGTCATCTCCAGCAGCAACCTCAGCCAAGTAACGGTAGTAGTCTCCTTTCATTTTCAAATAGAAAACTTTGCTTTCTGCTTGCGAAGCATTAGGGATCAAGAACTTTTCCAACAGAGACTAGAAAGAGAAACAAAGAACACACAGTTTTGATCAAACATACTTTTGCAATGTGCAGAACCAACAATTCCATTATATTACAATCTATTTCAAAGTCAAGACAGCTTTACTTTTTGTCCAGTTTCTTTGCACCCTACATAGTGAATTCAGCTACAGAGAATGTATTCTGGATTGCAATCCTAGGTACGAAAAGGAATGCTGTATGCTGAGACTTGATGGGGAGAAGGCTGTGTCAATGTAGCAGATGAGTCTTGTGTGACCAAAGGATGGCTTTCTACAAGTCAGTATACAGTACCTTAATAAAAAGAATGTAATCCAAAAAGTCCGGGCAGAGGGAATACAAAGGAAGAAAGTCTGCACCCACGGATAATAAAAGCATTTGAAGTATCAGCTGCCAAATTGGAGACCCAAGTATCTTACATACACAGGCACTAAATAAGCCTCAGTAACCTAGCTCCCATTAACCGGAATACTGTACTGCAAGAAACTGCAAGATGAACCTGGATTCTCGCATTTCCAGACAGCTGACAATCTGACAGGCAGCTCTCTAGCACTGAAAAGGATCCTCTCTTTGCCTTTATGTGCTGCCTTAACAGGTGTTCCCTACATCTTCCAAAGCAAAGGCAGCACCCTGGAGTCACTCCACCAAATCCTCCCTGCGGGCTGCCACTTCACACCGAATTTTTCTAGGTTATTCTAACTACTTATTAAATTAACATAGTAAGTTCCCAGCTCAGGCAGCTCTATAGTTTAGCAAGTTTTATTACGACAAAAAGAAAATAGGAAAAGAAAAAAAAGAATCACTAGCTCCAACATGTTTTGTCAAATTAAGGCACATGCTTGTCAAATTTCTTGATCTTGAGTACTTAAAGTCAGACTTTGAAAGCTAGTTACTTAAAAGCCAGAAAAAGTACAGAAGTACTTAAACACTCAAAATCAGAAGCTCTTCCACGTATTTTGCTAAGACCACGTAGCACATGATTCTTTAAAAGATATTTTAATATGAATTTTGTGTCTTCTTTCCCCTGTAGATTAGATGACAGATATTTTGGTTTTGCCTCACTGTTTTTAGCTCATATTTCCAATGACACCACAAAAAATGGACAATTCTAATTTAGTTCCAACCCACAGAATGATGGTTCTTTACAGTACTTCCCTCTAGACAGCACCCTCTGGGTTAAGCAAAGATCTTGCACGACATACTCGTGGGATAGACACAGCCTGAATACAGTAGGCTCTAACCACCGTACTGTGACACAGGCACCCATGGTACCTGCTTTGCTCAAAACGCCAACTGACGTAAAGCTACAGAAGACTAATTCACAGAAAGAACAGGTAAACAAGTTTGGTTGGGTTTGGGTTGTTTGTGTCCCCTCCTCCCCCATTACAGAACTGCTAATTCATTTATATCAATTGTGAATATTTAGCTTGGTAGACTCAAACTTGCGTGAAACCCCTCAAAATGAAGTAACCCATTACAGCAGCACTCCCTCATTTCTATCTTAGTAGCTAGGGTAATGAAGAAATCCAGCTGACAGAAAGCAAAGTCAGCCAAGATTTAGCTATGCCTATGCTCTATTAAGATTAAACATGTTACTTACTTTATTGGTTTCAAGATAACAAAAGGTATTTATTCAATCTTTAATATTAGATACCTCCAGTATGGTGGGGATTGGTATACAGGTTCATTTTACTACCATGCAGGGAGACATCAAAAAATACTGTGTGTCGTTGCTTCTCATCCAAATGACAGCAGAGACAATCCTCTGGCACAAAGTGAAAACACAAGCAAGCTGGTGGCAGCAGTATTTTTATGAAGCCAGCCAAATGGACTTCCGAGGCCCCCCATGGCAAAGGCACCCTTCTGGAAGGTGTTATCACTATGCAAGGAGAAGCTTCAGAGCCACCTCTGCCCCAGCGTGGCTGGAACAAAGCAGAAGGCCACGAGGTATACATGGGTCAGCACTTCAGCTCTGTGTAACTACTTACGTGCTCTGTTCTCACCCTTACAGAACTTCAAGATTCACAGCTATGACATTTTTCATGAGTGCCAAGAAGCTCTGACTTCTGTGACAACTGAAGGTTACCAGCTACAGAGAATAAGGCTCCTTATCAGATTTCCTCTTTAAGACTGCAGTTAGGTCAGGCGTGTCAGTCTGCATCCACCCTTCTGGCACCATGGGGAGCTGCTCTCCTTCTGTACTCTCCATTAATTGGTCAGACCAAAATAATTTCAGTGATTTTAGAAACTGGAATTGTTCATCATCCCTACAGAACAGTGTTCAATCAGAAAGCACAGCTCTGCTCCCTCCTACAGCAGCAACCAAACTGCCAGACTTAAACTCACTTAGGTCACAAATGAGGCAAGTTTGTCTATAGACACCTAACTGAATGGGTAAATGGCATGAGCAGACACAGAAGAATCATAGAACAGTTAGGGCTGGAAAGGACCTTAAGATCATCTAGTTCCAACCCCCCTGCAGGGTCACCTCCCACTAAACCATGCCACCCAAGGCTCTGTCCAACCCGGCACTGAACACCACCAGGGATGGAGCATTCACAACTTTGGTGGGCAACCCATTCCAGTGCCTCCCCACCCTTACAGTAAAGAACTTCTTCCTTATATCCAACCTAAACTTCCCCTGTTTAAGTTTTAAAGAAAGACTATCAATTGAGTCATCCTAATCAGAGAGATGGTAACAGGGCTACAGCAGTGGACGGTGTATACATCTTCTGTTGAAAAGAAGTTTCAAACCCATGTCAAATTTAAAAGACTGACAAAATAAGAGAATCCCTTTAATCAGCTATTCACAGAATATAGCCCATGCAAAGAAGCTCTGCCTCTGAGACTGCTCTAGTAGCTTGCTGGTATCTGGATGAAAGACTCTATTCTATACACATAACACAAGCAACTGGTAGGCCACATATTTTTGGAAGAATTTTATTTATGCCAAATACTTCATCAAGAGCAACAAGATCTGAAAGCAGATTAACATTTAAAAGCAGATCTCTCCCCTGTTATTTATCTAGTACTATATATTCAGTTCTTCCTGTCTGTACCAGTCTTTTTATTTCAGGATATATTTTCCTTTACTGACATGAAACACTCCTTTAAAGTCAGCCTGAAGATTCTGAGTACACAGATTTATCCTAGAGTATGGCTGTGAAAGCCCCAATCTGCATGGAGGTGGTGTGGCTACAGAAGCCATATAGATGAAACACATAAAACTACTGACCTTTTAGAGTTCAGCTACAGGAGATAAAGTTAGGCATAACAACAGGTATAACCAATCAAACGCTTCATTACCTGCTGACACACTGGGGAATACTGCTTATCTCCCTTCCACTCTTCCAGTGTTTGTCCAAAGCAGAAGAAACAGAGACAAGAACTGTTTCAGTAGTACCACCAATACATGCCTACCTTCTCTTCTTTACCAGTTGGTATGGCAATGTTTATCAGTACGGAGGTGATCCCCATACAGACCACTGAAGTGCTAACAGCTAGCCCAAGGCCAGACCAATAAGCTGATGTGTAATGACTAAGTTTGTCAGGCAATCCACAGCACTGCAATATATATAACACCCTGCCAACTGAAGTCCACACAACACTGGTATATTATGGCTATAGAGCATGTAGTTAAGGGCTTCATGCTCACTGATGACATTGCTGCAATTGTGAAGAATTCCTATCCATTTCAATACACCAATATGCACTAACTTGATGGGAAGTTCATTACAGTGCCTTCATCAAAATCTGGTAGAAGAAGTTTTTTTAAACAAAACCAAAACACCACTCCCCGCCCCTCAAACCTTACAGCTACATAGCCATCATTGTCAGAGCTTTTAATTTGACAGCAAGAATGTAACTGCTGTGAAACAAACCATAGTATTGCAGTTATGTAGGCAGATGCAGCAGCATCTTAAGAGCACTTTTCAGCCAAAACCTGGAACAGCTTGTACAAGTGCTTCTAATACTTTTCATAGCAAAGTCATATAAAATCTTTCCAGAAAGACTTAATAGAAGATTATTGCTTAAAAAAACCCTCAAACCAACAAAGCAAACAAACAAAACTCCAAAACCCCCAACAAAAATCAACCAAAGCATGCCTGTAATAAATTTGAATCTCAACTCTTACTAGTATGCTGGCCATTAAAAAAATCAGGCTTCAACACTTCACATCTGCAACCGCAATTACGCCTATGTTAACAGCTTTCTGGTACTTTGGACTGGGAGTGACAACACATTCAAGCCATGGAGACATCAGCTTTTGCAACACAATGTTCACACATACCATAGATAAGGAATCTCAGATTCGGTACATTCCCCCACCTCCAGCAAGCATGCACCAGAGGAAAGTCTTTATCTCCAAAGACATAACAGAGGCTGCACACACACAACTTTATTATTGTACTGGTGAACTTCAATCCTGGCTTATTTTAAACACTAAGCTGGAAAGATATTTACTTTCTTCACTCTTACACAAGTTCTTTTGCCAGAGCAGGAGACAGTCAACAGATGGCAACATGAAGCACAACACACCATAAGCCCATTTTGATGAAAGGCCCTATGGGCTTGTTCCTGTGGTTTTGCAACATAAAGCCTGTAAGACAGAGTTATCAGACTCAGGTGCAGAAGGACACGTAGCAGGCAGTAAATCTGTGCAACAAAAAACCCCAACGCCCAACCCTCTACAAAAAGTCTGCCTGCTGCTTACTGCAAGCAGACATGCTTCAGTTTGTCAAGTTGCGGTGAGAACTGCAGTTGAAGACAGGAAGCAAACCCATGAAGACTTGAACAGTCCTTTCCTGACACTTGAAGCTTAAAACTACCCTTCTTTTAAAAGCATTTGCTTACATCTTTGGAAAATTACCTGTGTGGGCCAGAAGACTATTTCCAAATTCATCATAAGAGCATTAAAATCAATGCCTCAGTCTTTCCTTGTTGCATATAGTCCTGTATTTCCCTTTATTAGAGGCTCAGTCTCAGTACAGCCTGAGAACTGTAGATAATTTAATGCACTTGAGGATGGCATCAACAGCTCAATTTTCTACTTAAGGTACTTCCCTTCTGACAAACAGGAGACTAAAATCACCAGATCCTAGAAAAACATAGTTGTAAATGAGCAGGTAATACATGAAGTACCAAGAACAAGGAACTCTGGTTTTAAACATGTAAAAACTCTACAACTACGGGAGAAACAAAAAGATATTGCTCTTGCACAAAACAAAACAAAACAACCCATTGAATGGCAAAAACACAAAAGAATGCACTGATAAGCATTAGGCCTTTTGTGTTCATGCAGTATCGAAAGACACCTGACATAGTTAAGACATTATTTCTGGTTTTGAAGATAAATTACATAGGGGTATTAGCTGCACTTTAATTCACTTGTCACCCACCTGTGGAAGATGGCATAGGGATGAAGACATGCAATAACTCTTTATAGTTTTTTAAATTCATGTAACATCTGAAAGCGTATCTTTTTGAGCTCAGCCTGAAACCTCTTTCACACTGACAATGGCCTAATATTTTCATATTAGGACCAGGTTTTCAGGTACGTATTTTGTGGGAAGAGCTACATAAGTACCTCATTTTCAAGGGGAACCACTAACCAACAAGCACAGTAACTGTAGCACACTTCTGTTAAGCTATTCTTCTACAGAACTCTATTAAAAGCGACAAAGCTATCAGAGCAGGCCACCTGGGTCAGACAAGTTCAAGACACCCATCATTTCCATAAAAAGCTAGTGAGTGATTTTCCATGCATGTGTTTTCTGCCTTAGCACCACAGTTTGGAAAGTTACTCAGATTATGAAGCAACACGTGCAATTAGCTGCACTGCACAGATTGGCACACATGCTACAAAGGGTTTAACCAAACCATTTGCAGCCAGTAGAAATTTCATTTACATATGAACTGTTGGAGAGAATATTTTTAGACAACACCTTCCCAAACCCAGGCTGTTTTCAGACAGTCATTATGCTGCCTCTGATTATAGCTCTACCCAGAGCCTGGGATAACAGCTTTGCAACTGCTGCATCACGGGTGACCTCCAACACTCTTCGGGGAAAGCTAAAAGGACTGTTCCACTGTCAGCCTACTCCAGCCAAAAACAAAGCCACTTGTTTGATGTTAGCTACAAATTTCTACGTACTCATTTGCTCACTAGAACAGGAATACAAGAAAATCTGTCAACTACTAGTGGATGCTGTGGCACTGGAGATCTCTGTGGTACATCATCTGCTGAAGAAGGAAACAAGCCTGCTACCTGTTCTCAGTACCAGTTATTCTTTCTTCCCATCAAACTGGCTGCCCACTCACACAGACAGCAGAAGTTGTTTGGAAAAGGTGAGAAGGCTGTCTGGAAGAGATGAGCTAAGAATGATGAGCCTCAGCAGGGGAAGAATTCAGAATTTGGGACAAAGAACCTTCAGAGGGCAGGGAGGAATTTGACTGGGACTGTGGGAGATGTGACATGCACAGGCACATTCAGGATTGGTAAGAACAGGAAAAAGGTACACTTGATCAGCAGTTTTCCTGCAGTCTATCTGACAAAGATCTAGAAAGGGGGGGAAAAAAATGGAGGAAATGAGGCTTGAGTAGTAAGAGGGCAACTGAAAAAAATCCCTAAAGGACTTAGAGAAGAGGGAGTACTGTGTAACAGAAAGAATGGCAAGAAAATTTAGCTTATGCCAGAAAATACTACTAAATACTACTAAAATGGTCTAAAGTGGAAAAGAGAAAAGCAGCTGCATATATATAGGCAGGCAAGGGGAAACATGGAGTAAGTAGGATACCCTGCAAAATCATCTTCATGCTGACATGTATGCTGGGGATAGAAATAAGTCAGTGAGAAGCAGGTGTATGCACTAAAATACCTACAGGGTGCTTATAGGGAAGATATGGCACCAACGGATCGACACACCACCAGTCTGCAAAAAAAGAAAAGGATGGGAATTGAGGCAATGAGGAGCAGCACCTCAGTTTGCACTTTTACAGTCATATGGGTGTCTCTTCTCATTGCAGATTTATCCTCCCCAATTTAAGACTTATTACGCCCTTTACTAGCTTGTTCCTTCTATCACTTTGCTTTCTAATTCACAATTATGGCAAGGGAAGCAAAAGTATGTAGTATCAGGATATACTCTTGAAGATTATTCAAAAGACTTTTGAGGTCCTTCATGTGAATCACTGCAGGTTTTTACTAAGTACACTTAACATACACATGGACAGAAAAGGAACCAAATTCTGAAGCACATGCAAAACCACTTCTCCAGTTTAGTAACCAACTCTGAGAAAACTCATACAAAAGGCAACACCCAGCAAGACACTTAATAGAAAAATAATTAGTATTAAAGTATTTAATTTGTTGAGGCATTGCTATAGACATTAATATACCAAATAGTCTCCACTGAAGATCAAAGCCAACATGCAATTTCTGCTAGACAGGTAGGTGTAAGTGATAGCTACTGTGGCCAAAGCACAGCATGTTCTAGCTCCCTTAAAACGACTTTACAATTTTGGTCTCTGAAGAAACATTACTAGAACCCGTCATAAACATGATGTAGCTCTTTTAATCCTTGATAAGAAACAGAAGTAAGAATCATTTATCTTTAGCAGCTTGCACTCTGAGCAGATCTGAAACCTCATGAAGTAGATTATGTATCTATTAGCAGTTCACTATAGCATACAATATTAATAAAAGCATTTTGTTAGCAAAAATGCCACTTTCTCAATGTAAGCCTACTCTGCACTAGAACACCATCAGTTAGAGGTCAGATTTCCGTTGGTAAATATTTTGTTACCCACATAATCACAAATGGTAGTAACATCCAGAAAAAAAACAAACAACAAAAACCACCATCAACCCACAACTGCTCTCTGCTCATTTGAGCTGCATTAGATCCGATTAAAAAAAAATTAAGAATTCCCTCTTCACCTCAGCAGCAGCATGACTTATTATTACTTTTCATTAGAAGAGGCATTGCCAATCTTCTGACATATTTCAAGAAAAATAAGTAACTACATGAGAGCTGACAAAAAACAAGTTTAAGAAATAATCACAATCAATGCTCTTTAATCAACTTTAATAGCAGAAGCTTTCTCAAACTATTTCAAAATGGCAGTCAGATCCTGCATGAATGCACAACCAACTTCAGGTTTGGAGCCAGGAGCCAGTGTGTCTGCCTACACCAAAGATCAAGTACTGCATTTGAGAACTTGTTTCAGAAACATGTACTTCTGTCAAGTACATAGTAACAAGACAAAAGTTTGCAGGTAATACCAGTGATAGTGTGGCATCTGTTTACACAGATGCACAGAAATAATGCACCAGTTCTGTTCATATCCTAGATTTCATATTTCCACCACTTATAGCTTTCACAGTAAAAGCTGGTACCTCAACAATGCAGCCTTTTACTCAGCCTTCAAGTAACCAACCAGTGTAACAAACACACTTGGTTTCACAAAATTGCAAGTACACACATTGAAGTTCTCGCTTCTAAGAGTTGGAAGAAGGAGAGTATCTGTCACAGGTGACTAAACTGATCAGATTCATTTTGCTGCTTACAATAGCACTAAGTGCGTAAAGTACCTGAACACCAAAGGTGGCTGTCAGAAAAAGCAAGTTATTACTTGGATACTTTTGAACAGCATAAGCATTCTGTACTTTTTTTTTTTTAAATCAAAGTCTATTACTAAACATTAATGCCAACTGAAATTGATACAGCAGACTACAGGCTATAGTAAAGATTTTTGCTAGTTCCAATAAATGCAAGAAGATATAGATACCTGTATGTATGCGGACATACACAAGTGTGCAGAGCTAAAGAAAGTATGAGTGGTACCTGCATGTTTAAATTTTTTTTTGCAATTATGCACAGCACCTTAGCTGATTTTACGATAAGTGGGTGTATTAAATACATATCAACACTACAGATGAACTTCTTGCTAAGATTAATAAGTACTTGCTCTCTCCTTTGCTCATGCAGCCCAATCACCAATGAATTTCTGATATATGCTGGAATTTAAAATCCTTTCAAACATGACAAACATGAGCTGAAGTTTCATGCGCTTACAATTACATGAACATTGTAGAATAAAAACCAAACCAAGCCATCTCATATTTGAATGGATCCATGAATGATGTTTGAATTCTCCCAAGATTCAATAATTTTTCAACAGCTCAATTTGCCTGAGGGGAAAAAAAAAAAAAGAACCATTTGTAAAAAAAAAAAAAAAAAGAAAAAAAAAATCAAGAAAATTGCTCTAGTTTAGGCAGTGCTTTCACTGCACGAAAAAGAGAGGAAAAATCCCAACAGCCAAAAAAGCCACCAACCCTGAAGGGGTGAAGCCACAACCAGGGAAGTGATTAAAGGACTAACAAAGTGAAATGAGGAGGTTGATGCAAATTACCTCAGCCTCCTACCTTCAATATATGAGAGCAATTATACCAGCCAAACCCTAACTGAAAGAGCCAGACTGGGAGAGTTAATCAAAAGCTTAAATTATAACCACCCTGGGAAGTTAGTAAACCCTGGCTATATTTTGCTCAGTGATATACAGAAGTTCAGAGAAGCATTTGTGAACCAGAGGTACTCACATATTTTCACATACACCACTAGCACATTACCAGTTACCATCTTTTAATACAAATTTTAGCAACTTGAGGTGACATCTTGAGCTCTACATCCAGGTTTGGACTCCATGCTATAAGACGCATGGATATACTCAAATGAGTCCAGTGGACGCCACCAGCATGATTATGAAGCTGGAGCACCTGGTGTACAAGGCAAGGCTGAGAAAGGCAGGTTTCTTCAGTCTGGAGAAGAGCAGCAGATCTCACTGCACTGTACAGCTGCCTAGAGAAGAAGGAGCCAGACTCTTCCTGGAGGTCTACAGTAAAATGACAACAGGCAGCAGACAAGTTGAAACATGAGAAGTTCTGATTACATAAAAGGATTTTTCTTTTTCTTTTTTCCTTTTAACCATAAGTATGACCACATACTTTGACAGGCTGACCCAGAAAGGTTGTGAAATCTCCATCCTTGAAGATACTCCAAATTTGACTAACAAGGCCATAAAATCAATGTGATCCGTGTCTAAGCAGAGTTGACCTAAATGACCTCCCTTACAGCTTAAATTACTCAATTATAACAGCCTAAAATAATAAGAACTAAGTTATTTGAAACAAGGGTTCTGATCACCTAGCTTTTAGATTACGACAAATCAAGAACCCCCCCGTCCTGTGATCAACATTCTGTAAAGAGAAGCTTCTATACCTCCCTGTCTTTTCCAAGACCATCGAATAAAGGACACAGACCTCGAAGACAGAAACAAAGTGCAGCCAAAACTAAAAAACTAAGCAAGCCCGAAGGAGTCACAGAACTACAGGTAGCAATTTTCAGTCAGAACATTAATTTTTTTGTGAGTATCAGATAATTTCATAGCATAGAGGGCTGTATGGTACAATCAGTCACTCAAGCTCCTAAGCCATCTATACTCATCTGCTTGTTAGTACCACTCTATAAGTTAGCCATGCTTTTTGACCATCAGGGCATACTAAGCATACAACAACTGACCTTAAAAATACCTCACACATGTGCGTGGCAAAAAGCATATGGTTTTACATGGCCACTGAGAATTAGTGCAGAAACAGGTTTTATAGATGTTAACATAGTAACCTATTAGATGTTTGCAGGCAACTAGGAAATAGTCCCACAGTGATTTCAGTATGATGGTAATAGGCATTAATTCTGTGGTATGTTCTTTAAAAAGTCATTTAGATGCATTCTGAATGGAATTACGCTCCCTTCCCCCAATGAACTGCAGCCCCATGACAGGTCACTAAACTTTTTGCTACTCCCCCACAAGCAATATATACATTAAAGAATCACAAGCCAGAAGTCACTTAATTGTGATTTTACTTCACCATCTCTCCTCCCAACAATTACCACTTTTAAAAAGTAAAACATCCATAACAAGTGCAATGAAACCTAAATAGTAGAAGCACACAAGGAGTACCACTTTATGCTTCTGAGCATGAGGTTAGGAAGAAGTAACGTGGCAAAGAAAGCAAACAATTCCATCTTATTGAGAAGGTCCTGAACAGCACCATTAACCCACAGCTCTTCTGGCAGGGACTGGGGAAAAAAGTGCTGTATAGCATTAAGTGCAACAGTGACTTCAGAAGGCTGAAAGGCAGATGAAGTTTCAGGAAGCTCTCTAGACTTTTAAGGGAACAACCAAAATGGAAGAGAAACACTGAAACAGAGCACATGGGCACTGTAACCAAAGAGATTTACTTAAGATATCACTAGGGGCAGCGGGAACTTGTGGGAGAAAGAGACATCACCCAGAAGTCTGAGCATGGGGGAAGAACACGGGAACTGTCACATGCAGACATGCAGGGGACTACTGCCATATGTACCAGCCTAGGGAAGAGAGTGTAATTGTCTAGCATTACATTCATACTGAAGTAAAGATAGCCAGTTGTGTTTTTAAATGATTAGTTAATGTTCAGCTCATGCCAGAGACTGCCTGAAAGTCACCAGCAGTCCGGATCTCCTGAGAACTTCTAACATGCTGTCGTGGTTTAAGCCTCTCAGCCATGCAGTTTGCTCACTCACTCCCCCCTCTTTCTTCCCCTCACTCCTGCAGGGATGGGTAGGAGAATCGAAAGAATGCAACTCCCACAGGTTGAGATAAGAACAGTTTAGTAACTAAGGTATAACACAAATCACTACCGCTACCACCAATAATAATGACCAGGGAAATACAAAGAAAGAGCATACAACTGCTCACCACCTGATACCAAGCCCGACCCAGGCGCGAACCCCGTTTCAGGTCTCTGCCCCTCATTTTTAAATCCTGGGCATGATGTGCTGTGGTATGGAATACATCTTTGGTTAGTTTGGGCCAGGTGTCCTGTCTCTGCTTCCTCCCAGCTTCCCCTCCTCCCTGGCAGAGCATGAGACTCAGAAAGTCCTTGGTCAGACCAAAACATTCTAAGCCGTAACTGAAAACATCGGTGTTATCAGCACTGTTCCCAGGCCGAAAGCCAAAAACACAGCGCTGCACCAGCTACCAAGAAGGAGAAAAATGACTGCTACTGCTGAACCCATGACACATGCAAGCAGGATCAGACGTTAAACCATTTAGAGACCTCTCCACACCTTCTTCTCTGTATTTCAGAATTCTCATTAGCTGAAAATGTAATCTTATTACAGATTTAATTTGAACCACTTCAATTACAGCTCTGTTTTAAATTGACTGCAAAAAGCATTTTGAAGAAAATCCACACCTGTTAGATTAATAATATGTATTATGGAAACAACAAATAAAAGATTGTTATACTGGCATTTTAGGTAGATCCTCCCTTTCACTACAGAAAGTGAAACAGGATGCGAAACACACACTTGGCTAACATGAGGAAAAGTACTTAACAAAAAACTTAATCTCCTGTATCAATACAAAACTTCTGAGGCTGGAGATTTTCTCTAATACTCAAGTACATTTAAGATGCTCAAGTATGGCACCGGACTCCCCCCCCCCACACTGTAGTATTCATGAAAAATTCAGAAATTCAGTCTTTTTGTGCAGTGCAAGGAACTTGTACTACGCAGAATATGTCACAATTATCTGCAGTTCATCAGCACTATCAGACCAGCTCCAAATTAACAGTTGGTTATAGTACACCTGAATATCCTCCAGTGTATCTCTGAAAGAACCAAGAGATTTCAGGTGTCCATTCTTTGTACAGCAGCACTCCGAGGCTGCAGCAAACAAGAAGATGGGTTCAGCTGTTTGTAGAGCTACAGAGGTACTCCACGGCAGGCTCAAGTGATGGAAGATTTAGGAAGCAGCAAGGACACTGGCTTTTCCTGCTGCAAGGTCAGTGTAAAGGAGAAAAATAAATGGATGGTCCTGACCCATACAACTGTTATAATTTTTATCATTCGGTCCAATAGTTACAAAGCAAGAAAAAAGTCCAGCAATAATTGCTCTTATTCACTCTGTAAGTCAGTGGAAGAGCTGGGAACAGAACCCACACACAGTTTAATATACTCCGCATCTACTGGATTAGAGGAGCTATTTCTTCCAATCCACTAGTAATTTGATTCCAAGAAATGAGTAGAGAGAGCAAGAAGCAGCAGAGAAGCCAGCTCTGGCTACATTCTGCTAGTCACAAACAAATGCTCTTCATTGGATTCCTCCTTTCAACACTGAAGTTAGGACATCAGTCACTTCCACACTCAGCTGTGACATAACGCCCCAGAGTATTAAATATTACTTAAAAGCCTAGCAAGCGAGCAAAGACAGAACAACAGCTCAAACAGATTCACAGTCTTAATAAATGACATAAATTTGAGCTGCTTTTGCACTGTAACTGCTGAGGCTCTTGACCAAAAGCTTCGAAAGTTTGTTAGCACTTCAGGTCTTAATAATGGCATACTTTGCACCAATCAAGACTTGGTAAGCCTCGTTTTTCACTTCTGTGAACAGCTGCAGTCTAGATTATGCTGTACAAAAATTAGAGGAGCTTCTGAATAAAAAAAAAAAAAAAGCCAAAAAAAACCAAACCACCCCCTAGATCTACGCTTGCATGCAGCATTGCAAAGATTCCTGTTCTTAGAAAACAACTGAATACATCACCGCAACTCTTTTTTTCTCTATTAAAATGCCAAATAAAGCAATATGTCAGTCACATTTCAGGTGAGTAGGAATATATGTGAACAGGACATTCCAACAAAGAAAACAAAAGTATGCTTTTAAATACAAATCTAATTCTTCAATGCAATACCAGTGTCAAAGGTAGTGCTTGACATCTGAAAGCATTTTTAAATCCTATCCCTTGAACAATAAAACAAGGTTTTATTATTATTTTTTTAACCCCAAGTCTAAAAAAGTAGTTTTATTACTGCTAATCACCCCTAAGGCATTGTTTCTTCTGGACAGTAATTTTTCCTTAATCTATTAAGAACAACTGGACCGGCAACACTGAAGATTAGTAAAACATTAGCTTCCTAAAATAGTAACATAGCAAATAATAAGAATTTATTTGAATCATATATGTATCTCTCATTAACACAAAGAGAAATTTAAGACCACTTTGAGATTTGGAAGATTTAACAACATTCCCCACCCGTGTTCCCTCCCACTTCGATAATTCAGCTGCTTTAGCAAACAAAAAAGCTCGGATTTTGTTTTAGTTTTTGTATTTAGCATGCACAATAAAATTTCACTTCGTTCTGGTTTCTATTATCAGAAAAAGAAATTCAATTGCAAACACTAAGTTCTTCTAAAAGGGGGTTTCTAAGCCCAATGACTTCATTAAAATGGTTTTCAACCATAGTTTACAAAAGAATTTCAGATCACTCTTGACCTGAAAGCATCCACCCCTGAGGAACTGCCCATTAATAAAAAAAAAAAAAAAAAAAAAAAGAAGAAATGGCAATAAATTAGAATGCCAGATTTGGATCCCTATTTCCCTGGCTTATATAAATGAGCTCCCACTTAACCCAAGAACTAGTAAATCCATCTTTCCTATGTGTAAGTTTGACATTTCCATTTTCACAGTGGAAGTTTAAGAGTTATCCTTACACAAGATAACACAACATGAAACTGGGTGTGTCACAATAACCATGAAAGCCAGCCTGAACTGGAAGCCAAGATTTGGAGTTATCCACACTGACTTTTACACACCCTTGGAGAACCAGTCTCCTACAAGTGATCACCACACTTGTCATTTAGTTATCTTACACAACAAGCAAAAGTCATGCTACTCATTGATCTTAATTTTCGTTTTACATGAGATCTTCAAGCACATGCTTAGCTATTTACCACTTCCCTCCTATCACATGTCATTCTGTCACCTCCAGGTATGTGATCCCTTGTCACATATGGGACGACACACCAGCAGTGCCCACAGTCCAGTGGGCAATTCTACTGCTGACAGTAATATCTATCTCACAGGTGGTCGCAGGCCTAGACATCCGTTAATCATGTGCTCACTGAAGCGCCACAGGCACATGCAGTTGAAAAAATCCTGACAATCTGCAAAAAGCTTTTGGAACAAGCTTCAGATTTTATAAACCAGACTCTTAACGGAAATACAGGGTTGTCTGCCAGGTACATGCACATTTTCACAGAACTACAAGCCACAGAAAATGCCCAACTTGAATATCCTTTTAGTTTGCTGTTAAAAAATTTAAGTTTAAGAAGGTATCACAGCATTTCTACTGCCTCTTCCTGCAGTCAATTTTCTGCATGGCTGAGTCATAACTAACATTACATCATCTTGCCCAGGGAGGGGCACAATTTCCGTAGAGTAAGAACTACCTCTTACAACTAGAGCAGCACATTAAAGTTGCAGAAATCAGTGATTTAAGATACAAATACTGCATTGAGGGGGAAGCACAGAGGAGAAAACCCCAAACTACACTTTTATGTAGTTCAGTCTCAAAAGAAATATGTTGATTTCTCGTAACTATTACTTTACATAGCGTTTCAACATGTCTCCAAATGCTTTAGCATTCTTTACTATGATGATGTGTATATAAACAATCAATATATTAGAGGGAGAGAAAAGTCAGACATTTTTTAAATGCTGTCCTTCAGAAATAGCATAGGAGAGCACAGCTTTGCTGACAGACTAGCAGTCCCAGAGGGCCCAGCACCATTTACCCTGAAACCCTAAGTAAAGATGGATCAACAGTTTCATTATTTCTCACCAGCACATCATTGCAGATGTCTCTTAGCTCAGTCTCAATTTTCTCTCTGTATTCTCGAGCCATCTGCTGTTTTTTCTCAGCGCCTTCCGTCTTTTGTTCAATACTTGAGACGACTCTCCAAGATGACCTACGAGCTCCTACAACATTTTTATAGGCAACAGAGAGAAGATTCCTCTCTTCGTTGGACAACTCAGCTCCTTGCTCAGTCACCGACTTCATGCAACTTGCCATGTCATCATATCTTTCAGCCTGCTCAGCCAGCTTGGCCTTCTGCACCAGCTCATTTTTATCCATGCTGATATTTCTAAAGAGGAAAAATAGTGAGGCATTATTCAGACAATGATCAAGGACAAAGATATTTAAATTGCATGTGCAGAGCAACCATTCTTTAAGTCGTTTGGAACTGCAAGACGTACAATTGAAATCCAGAGTACAAAGTGTAAAAGCATTACAAGATGTAAAAGCACTCGATGCTCAAACACACAGATACAAGAGTTAAAGTCACTGCTTCCTCCTGAAAAATTGTTAACTTTTGAAAGTACATGATCTTAAGAAACAAAACCAAAAGTATCCAGAGGTGAACTGAAAGCAAATCATTCCTGTCTTATGCACATAAATGATCCTAGTCGTTTGCCATCACTCTCTCAGAAGACCACATTCAAGCTGCTGCACCAACTGCATCCAATTATCAATATAACAAAATTGACAAAGAAAACATCCACTAGTAAGTTTTTCACAGAAGAAAATCACATAAAGGCTAGGCACACAATACCAGGCAACTCTGTGCCTTATCAGAATCTTACTGTTACATGCAGAAGGACCTGGCATAGGGATCTGCAAATCAAATCCCACACTGGCTGTTAAAAAGCCAGAATGCACCAAATATCTGAATTTGAAGGTGCAGACCCTTCAAAAGGTTTAACTACCTCTCCCAAAATGGGATACAGCAGACCTCCTGAGCCAAGTACTGCTACTCCACCTGAGAGTCTATGCTTTTAGAGACAAAAGATTTTACTATTCAAAAATACTACTTGATCAGTATTTGAGGTAATGTGACCTGGCTAAAATGCTTCAAAACCTGCATCTTACCAGAACTTAAAAAAAAAAATTAAAAAAATCGGGGTCTGCTTAACAGAAGTAACAGATAATGTTTTTTTCGGTACCTCAGGGAAAATCACTCCTCCCTCACACTCATCCTTTTATGTACCTTGACTTGATCATTTTCAGGCCCCGGCAATGCACTTTAGGATACACCATCTCCATTTCAAGTTCAATTATATTATTAAAGCAAGAATTATTTTTGGTCATGCATGCTTTATTGATTTCTGTATGTTCCATACACAACAACCCAGCAGCTTAATCTTTAACCATTAACGTTTTTGTCATTCTGCATGGAGTTACCACAAACAATAGCAGCACTACTTTCCATTTCGGTATAAATTAAGCCCATGTTTAACACTCCAGTCACCTGAAAGGAAAAGTTTTAGTATCTGCTACCCCCACCATCGGGGCAAAAGCTCAGCGGCTGTCCCACGACGTTTGCAAACGTGGGTTGAAGACTTGACAGCACGAGGAACAGCGGGGTTAAGGAGCCATTTTAAATCAAGATTTTGGCTACGGTTATTTACCACAGGGAGGGAGCAGGACGAGCGTCGTTAAAACTCCAGCCCCAAAGCCCGTTCGCTGGTTTCTACGGCAGCATCCTCTCTGGGAGGCCGAGGGCGCCCGCGGCAGACCTGGGCGCTGCTGCGCTTCCCCCACACGCGGGGTGACAGCAGAAAATGGAGCAGCCCGAGGGAGGAGAGGGACGAGCGGGCGGCACGGCGCGGCACCTCAGGGCTCTCCTGGGCGCGGAGGCCCGCTTCGAGCCGCCCCGCCCGCCTCCCCTTCCCGCTCCGCGGCCGCCGCATCCGCCCGCCGCGGAGAGACCAAGTGCCTCGCCGGCCGCCTTTGTCATGGCGGATGGGCGCCGGAGCCCTGCCCACTTCAGCGCTCGTTAATCCCGCTCACCTCCGCCCAACGCCGGGGGCGGCGGCCAACAAGGATGCCGCGTCCCCGCCCCGGCAGCGGCCTGACGAGGGGCAGCCCACGGGCCCAGCCCCAGAGAGCTGCGGAGGGCGGGGGGGGGGGTGGGGGGTGTGAGAGCAGGCAGCGGAGGAGGAGGCCCCCGTAGTCCCGAGGGAGCCACTGCTGCCGCCGGAGCGCTCGGGCGGGGCGGGCAGGATGGGTGGGGGCGAGGGGCAGGGCGGGGCGGGCGGAGGCACCGAGCCCGACCGAGGGGCGGCCGCTGCGGCTGCTCCGCGCCCGGGCAGCGCTCCCGGCGGGAGACCACACCCAGCGCCGCCGCCCGCGCCCCCGCCCGACGGAGGCGGCGCCCCCCTCCTCCACACCCCCCCCCCTGCTCCACGCGCCCACGGGCGCGGGGTCGCCCCCGCCGCCCCGGCACGGGTGGAGCCCTCACCTGCCGCCCCCTCCCCCGCCCGCCGCCCCCGGCCACCCTTCCCCTCCCCCCGCTCCTCACCCGCGGGGAGGGGCAGCCGCGGCCTCACCTGCGCGGCCCTCGCCGCCCTCCTCAGCGGCCCCCCTGGGGCAGACCGCTCCCGCCGCCCCGCTCCCTGCGACCGAGGCCGGAGCGGGTGAGGGTGGGCAAGGAGCCGCTCAGCGCTGCCCGCCGGCCGCCTCGCTTCGCCCTCCCCCCACCCCACCCCCCCCCGCAGCTCCCCGGGGGCGGAGGGCAGGGTGCCGGGGCGGCCGCCCGGCGCGGGGCCGGAGGAGGGGCGGCGCGGCGGGCCCCGTTACCTGTGCGCGGCGGGAGCGCGGCGGCGGGTGTCTCGGGGCGGGCGGGCGGCCGGCGCGGACTGTGCCTGTGTCGCGGCTCGCTGCGCTGCAGCCTCTCTCCCAGCGCCACACACGGCGTCTCCGCCAATCACCGCGCCGCAGCGCACGGGCAGCGCACCGCCCGTGACGTCAAGCCGGGGCCATGGCAACGGCGAGGGCGCGAGCACGAGCGCGCGCCTCCCCCGGCGCGCCGCAGGGCGGGCGGAGGCGACCGCCAACGGCCGCGGGCGGCGCGCGGGCCCCGGGACACGCCCCGCGCCGGCGGCCCCGCCCGCGGGCGCGCGCCTCTCCGCCCGCCCTTCCCTTTCTGCCTGCCCTCGCCTGCGGCGCGGAGCGGCGGGGCCCGTCCGCTGCGGGGGTACCGCGGGGCCGCGCCGGGCACGGGCGAGGCGGGGCGGGGCGGCGGCCCGGCCCTCTGCGCTGCCCTCTGGCCCTGCAGCCGAGCCGCCTGCACTCACCTCTGCCCCGCCGCTGGTGGGCTGAGGTGAGCGGCGGTGGCGGAGCGTCCCGGGCTTCGTTGCCGCGTGGGTGCGGGGGGTGAAGGGGCACCACCCGGTGTGTCCTCGGCTGTGTACGATGTCACACGCTCCCTCCGCGTTTACCGCGCCAGCGGAGGGGCTGCTCCTGCCGCTGAACCTCCCGCAGGGGCCGAGTTCTCCCAGTCACATCCCCCCCGTTGCCCAAAGCCCATCCAGCGCCGCTCCCGCTGTGCCGGGTCGGTGGGTGAGCCCCGAGGGGACGGGGTCCCGGTGCTCCCAGGTGCGTGTGAGGCCCTTCTCTGCCGAGCACGGCACCGCGCTGCTGCCGGGAGCCCCATCCTGGGCCGGGAGCGGGGAGGAGGTGTGGGCTGGGCTGAACAGATCCATAAAGGGCACATGGAATCGCGGCAGGAGCCCGGCAGAGGCGGCGGAGCCCAGTGGGGTGACATGCTGCTGGGCCAGGCAGAGGAGGAACAGCCAGCCCTTTTGCAAGCCTCGCCCTTGGAAAGGCAAACGGGCATTGCGGCCAGCATCATGCAAACCTTGATGAGAGCGTGCTGACAGGACTGAGAAGAGTATAAAAATAATAAACATCGCTGCTGTTGGAAACGCTTTTCTTTTTGAGAAGAGAGTGATTCCAAAAGCTGTTCAAAGCCTGCATTCCCTTGTCTCCTTTTTGAGCAGCATGCTCCAGCTTGAATCCCTGTCTCAAGTATCCAGTGCCCTCACCTCTTTCATGCTTTCTCCTGGGCTCTGGGATCAGCGCTATCTCACAGAATTAGAAATAAGATGGGGAAGGCACCTCGGTATGTTTTTTGGAAAGGGTCTGGTAGGAAAGGGGTGGTGGTAGGGAGATTTTCTCTTCCACAGAACAGGAGCATCTCCTGGGGGAGAGGGAGATTCCCTCCCAGGAGCTTGCTGCCTATGGCAGACTCCACTAAGCACTCCACCCTGTTCCTTTCCACTGCAAGGTCTCATATGAAACCTCAGGCCCTGCTCGCAGTGTCAGTTACGGCGTCCCAGCTGCGCAGCCGTAATTGGAAATCAAGTGGCTGCAGCTTTCCGAGTGACTCCTGCTCGGGTCACACATACTCACTTTACTGATGGTTCAGAACCGCTCATGCAGACATAGCCACCAGCACAGGACGGACACGTATTTACGTGGGCAGAGTCATAAAAATCTGTTGGTAGAGCAGTATGTGGGAATAGCATAGGAAGAGCGAGGTGCTTGCTTCTCAGAAAGCGAGAGGAAGTTATGAATGTATCTGTGTTCTTGCCAAGTGACTGGCCAGGACCAGGCTGATACGGTGTCAGAGAAAAGAGCATCAACAGGTTCTCCTGCAGGTGTGCTGCCTTCTGCCTTGTGCCTCCTAGTCTTGCCTGCTTGCCTCTCTCTGTCTTTTTCAGGCACTTCTGGGATAGCTTCCCAGCATGTTCCTTGTCTGCCTTCTGCTCTGCAGTTATGAAGTGACTGGAGACCTTGAGAGTGCGATAAAGTGACCAGAACAGGGGAGTTATTTCTACGTCTTCAAAACAATGATCTTGCGTTTTGACTGACTGTCAGAAAGGTGCTGTTTTAAGCTCTGCATGAGAAAATTGACTTTTTAAGGGTAGGGTTTTTATTCATTTACTTTTAAAGTCATATCATATAAAGAACAGTTAGGTTTTCTATGTTTTACCTTTAGGGTTTGTTTATGCATCTTTTAATACACTTCCTCATGGCCTAAGGTGCATGTTGGGGTTTGTACATTTTTCTCTGTGTAAGTTTTCTCCAGCAATTCCTCTTATCTTAGGCATTGATTTAACAGTGGGGTATTTTTCTTTTTGATTTCTCAGCAGTTCTAGTGCCTTCCATTTACTCCAAGATCTAATAAATTTCACTCACGTTCCCATGGAGTATTGCTGGAACACGTGTGGAGAGAGCTAAAAAAAAGCAAAGAGAGCCATATCTGGTGGAACAAAGCTCACCAGAATTTACTAGCTGTGTCAGGTGAGAACATTGCTTAATTTAAATATGAAGAAGAGTATAACCTTCCTTTTTACTTCCACAATGATGCTTTGTTGGGGTATACAGATACAGAGAAGTCCATTTTTGAAACAAGCATTGTAAGGCTCGGGTTCATAACATATTCCAATGCACAATGCTTCTTCATCTTATCTGTTTTTATTTTTTACCATTATTTTCTACTTTAGGAAGCAATAGGAGGAGAGCTTGAGAGCTGTACTTGAACACAGATGGTATGATGGCACAGCATTTGCTGCAACTTGCTTCAAGTTATGTTACAGAGTTCATTTTTAACATAAGCTTTAAACCTTTATTTTGTAGAAGAGTCTCATTGAAATGGCAACCACCCAAATGTAGACTATATGTTTTCAGAGGTGCTTGAATATTTTGCGGTAGCATGACGAAAAATTAACTGATACAGGAAAAATTATAATCCTTAAAAGGGCACAAGGAATCCAGACTGGATGATACGTTAGATGAAGCACATGTATTGCTTTTTGGTATCTCCAGGAAAATATAGGGGAACCCCTTGTGAAGTAGGCTGAAACGCTGTAGGCAGTGTTAATAGTTTTGTGGAAAGAAAACATCAGTCTTTCCAGTTGGTCCTTTCCATTATTTCTGGTTTTGGAGTGAATGGAATGTCACCTGCAACAGCCCTAATTGCCACTACCCATACTTTTTGTTTGCTAACAGCCCCATATGTCAATAGGCACTGCACTCCTTCCCCTTTAAGTGGGCTATTTTTGCCAAACACCGTTTCCACTTCTCTGGATTTCATGAAAGCTGCCATTTGAAACAGATCCAAGGAATTAGACATTACGCACCTTTGCATATGATGTCTCTTGAGCAGATACTCTCCTGCTGTCTTCTATTCTTGTATTTCCTGCACTTTTCCCCCAGTGTGGAATGTTTTATTTTGTCTTGCCTGTTGCTGTTTTGACCAGGGAACATGTTTTTATTTTAAAAGATAGATAGGCTTTAGAGCAGTTTCCCCTTCCTTCAGATGCATTTTCTCTGCTGCTCTCCACACTGCTTTTTGTTCGATGACTTGCACTTTCACTATCTCAGACTGTCAGGCATACTTGTCAGCAGCTAGGAGCAAAAACTCATTTGTATTGTTAGACACATTTGCATATAAAGGCACATAAAAGTATGCTTATTTACAGACATTCTTACTTTACTTTCTTATCTGAGAGGAAGAAATGGAGGGAAGTGGAGCAGAAAATGACCCAGGATATCTTTTATTCTCCCTCTAGCACAGCATTTGGTTCGCTCTTCTACCCTCCCATCCTTTCTCCCGTAAGTGCTTAGCTATTCTTCCCTGTGCTTAACCATATTTAATTAAAAGTGGATGGTAGCAAGGCAGGGGTTATCCACACACTAGAAGAGGATGTCAGGGTTTTGTGGGGTGGTTACCCTCACACAGGCCAGGGAAGGCAGTCCAGGAAGTCCGTAGGAATAGCTCTTGAAAGTCAGCAAATGCTGTCAGGACTGGAAGGCTCAGCGGTGGTTACTGTTGGTGCTGCTAGGAAATGGAGATGCTCTGATTGACTGGTTTGTTTTTTGTGTTTCATTTTCTTTTCCTGGGAACAGGAAAATGAGGAAAGACAGCCTAGCAAAGGGCATTTCTCTGGGGACCAGAGATGATTCTGCAAATCTACAGCCTCTGGGGAAAATAAAGGAAGAGCTGGCAGCTCCGTTGTGTGCTCTCCTGCTGGCAGGAGCTACTTTTCCAAAAGTTGCTTGCTCAAAATCCTGACTGTTGTGACTTTGTTGCATACCTTTATGTGCTGATCCTCAGGCTACATATATATATATAGTGTATATAGCAGCATTCTTATGCAGCCTTTGTGTGCTTTTGTTGGGCTTTGAACTTCATGCCCCCCACACACCAAAAGCAAGATCTTTGGAATATTACCACCTTTCTGGAATAAAACATTTATTAGCATTCTTAGGAATGTGTCCTAGCTGTCTTAATTTCTTTCCTTGGCCACAGCCTGTGATTTTCAAGCCAAACTTCAAGCTTTGCATAAGGGAATGAGATCTCTTATTCTTCTCCTTTGTAGTCTGATTGTGCTTTTGGAGCAACTGACATCCTTCGTCCTCAGGACACTCTTGCAGGTGGGCCCAACTGAGAGACTTCAGTGAAGAATGGATGCATTTTAGGCTTTTATTTTCTTTTTGTTCCATTTTTCATACCCAGTCTAAAATGAGTCAGATCCTGACTCTCTGTCAGCTGCCAGCGATAAAACATAAATTGTGGATAAGGCTGCTATTTTCCATCATGGGGTGGAAAGTAGTTAGAGCTGCTGGATCTCACATGGCCCTTCTCTTGGTGTCATTGAAGATGTCCTGAGAACCTTCTCTAACCTCCTCACCTCTTTGTCCATAGTCTAGTTTCATAAAAAATGAAACATTGAACTGAAGAATCCAAGTACCAGTGAGTCCCGCATAAGTATTCCTGTACCTTGGATTAAAATCCTCAAATGATTTTGTATATGGGCTGATTTAAGTATATATATTGGAGAGTTAGTGCATGGTTGGGAGTGTCTCCAAGGATGATTTCTCAGATTCGACTGCTGGTAAAATGCAAAGGTCATTTTCACAACAATAACTCTAAAACGTTTGCAAACATCTTGTCACCCAAGTAACAAGTATGGATAAAGCATGTCAGAATGCCCACCAAATGAATGGCATAGAAGTGATGAATTGTAAGTTATCACCTGCCCAATTCTGAAAAAAATGTAATGTAAAATGGCAGTTTTCTTTACAGAACCTGTCACTAAATGGTGAAGATAAATCAGCACTGCTTTCTACCTCCTACTGACCTTTCTGAGAAAAGAAGCTAGACGCTGTTCTTGCTTGTTTAGAAAAAGCTCCTAAAAGTTATGAAAGACTAAAAGTTTGCACAGGGGTCACTAAGAGCTGAATCTAATCTAAATAACTTTAATTCCTGACATTTAGTGTATGAGATGGGGGAGGATATCAGTATCTGGCTGCACTTGAAGGGCTGCAATAACTTTCAGTAACTGGTTAGCTGGAAAGAGGGTTTGATAGGGCTGTGTGGTGAAGCTGTCATGTATGAATAGGTCCGTTAACGGATCTTATTTGGGTCTTTTCACTGTAGCATTTAAGTGTTAGTGACATATCGAATGTAAAAGTGTGCAAATTCTTGAATTGCTGACAGCTCATTTTGAAAATGGGCACCTTGGCATTGCTTTGCGTTTGTTTACTTTCCCAGGGAAAATTCAGTTTGCTTCTGTACCAGAGTTGATTTTACAGTCTTAGATGCAAAATCAAAAGCTGTGCAGAAGAACGAAGTTCATCACTCTTAAATAAGGTTGATTAATCAGACTATTTTGAGATGCAGCTAAGGAGCAGTTTAGGGATGCTGCTGCAGTCATCAGAACCATGAAGATATCAAATGAAATATCTCCAACATCAGCAATAAAAAGGAAGTTTGAGTGTTTGAAAGCAGTTGGCTAGACAGAGGCCTGCAAGTGGAATCTATGGTTTATATATTATGATTTTATTATATTCTCATTCCTAACTGATGGCCCAGTGCTGAGGTATTTGTGTATCTTCCAAAGATATAATGAAAGAGCATATCACATATGTTTTCTTCTCCATTTCCTCCTACAGGAAACAAGACGGATGATGCCAAAACAGGCATGCTTTGCCCTGGGATGCATGAAGGCAGTTGGCTACCCAGTCTGCTAGGAAAACTGACTAAACAGAGGTCCTGCCAGGCTGGAAGTATGAGTTCAAGCAAATTTAATGCGGTGTTGATGAATTCACTGTGCAATAGTCTTATCCCAGTCCTCCACACAGGACTGAATTACACCCTGAATTATGGAATTCAGAGTAATTATGTTGGTTTATAGATGAAAAGAGTTCTTTTCTTTTTGCAAACAGCAGTCACTGGGATTTGGGAACTTGGAACTCTTTTCAGCTTATTTTCACTTCCGTGATGTGTAACTGCTCTTGAGTGAGCAAGATAATAAAGAAGTGTTACCAGAAGAGGCAGGATGTCTTGAGGCAAACTTGAGACTAACATCATTCCATTATACCTACTTTGATTTATTTTTGGACTTATTTTTTATTTATTTGAGCTTACTAGCAAATGTTATTTTAATGTTGATTGTCAAGAAAAACGCTCCATAATGTCTTGCTTGAAATCAGTTCTGCACTTAATTTCCAAGCTTCTTGTCTTGTATGCATTTATCCTGAGTTTGTCTGTTATTTTTTAAATGATAAATTATTTATTTTCTTTATAGTCTTTAGAAATATACCATAGCTGTTAGAGTTGAATACATCAGAAATATTGCTAAGGTGCAAATTGCCAGTCTTGTAGGGAACACGCTGAGGTTTTTTGGAGGACCTCAAAAACAAAGCAGTGTAGCTGCTATACATGCAAACTCTCACCATAAACATTTGCCACTAAGAGGATCAATGGATAATGGATTGAACCTGTATTTTTATAAAATAATCCAAGTAATTATTCATAGAGTGAATTATGTATTAGATGATCATTTGAAGTTAAAAATGAAATGATGCTGTACGTCAAAGGTTATATTATGAGGTGGTCTAAGAAACAATAATTTATAGAATAGAAAAATCTCATTAATCTCTTACTGCGATCTGGATAGTTCATAGAAGTATGGATGAAGGTGAACTTATGTATTTTATTTAGATTTTCACAAGCCCTTGGTAAAATTATCAAGAAAGCTATTAAAGATATTAAAGATGTAGTTTTACAAGGGCATCTTAGGCCCATAAATACATATGTAAGTAACTTTATTTAAGTTACAGGTATTAATAGCATTTCTAATCTTGAAGGCTTGCTTGATGCAGTAGGAATTTAACATTTTCCACTGATAAAATCGCTCAGTTCCCTTGTTTTTGCTGCTGAGCATGTGCAAAACCATCTTGACAGCTCCAGGCTGCTAAGCCCCAAAGAAATCCATAAAATAAGCATTTTCTTGCAAGTTTCCTCACAACTGCCTGTCAACTTCAGTTTTGCATCCCAGCAACCAATTTCAACTGATTTTATTTTATACTGACTACATTTATCACAATTTATTTTATATTCTTGATAGGACATTTAAAGAGGCTCTCAGGGCCGCAGATTGCTGCTGAAATGTTAGACAACATTTGGCATGAACAGGATCAGAAATTAAAAACTGGCATTTTTTTTAGCCCTGGTTGCCTTTGAAATGAGGTTTGCGAGATTGTGTTGTTCATCTCTCTGTACATTCAGCAATTCCCCTTAAAACTTTGGGACCCATTTTCAACTAAATTTGAAAGACGAGCTGAAATCTGAAGATAAATAAGGTCTGTGAAAAACTGCAGCTGTACAGAGGACAAAGTGGGTAATTAAATGCCTGCACTGTGGAAAAGGCAGGTGGAAGCCAGCCTTTATATAGCGGTTGAGAGCCGCCAGCCTGCCAGAGTATGCTCAGAGGTTTTTGATTGAGCACAGCATGTGCCCTATATGGAGAATGGATTTTGGGAGAGAACCCAAGGTTGTTACGGCAGAGGAGATTTTAGGAGATAACACAAGTCCATGAAAACAGTCAGTCAAATCCCACCTTGTTTGTTTTATTTCTTGCAGAGCAACTCGAGTCTCTTGCCCTGCCTCTTCCTCCTCCTTCACACCCCGAGCACCATTTTTCCTCCCAGAATCTCCAGAGTCTGTTGCTATCTTTGTATTCCCTTGCTTTCCTGGCTCAGAATCAATTCCTGTAACTTAACCAGCCTAAGAACTCTGTCTGATTTAGTAATGAGGTCTCAGATATACCCAGGTGGGAGCCAGTTAACGTCTGTTTCTTCATCCAAGAAGTTCAACCAGGCTGTTAGGATGTGCTGATGTCAGTAGCTGTAACAAAACTAATCAGCACTGACCCCTTTCCACCCTGACTGGAGAATCTCCTGCTTTGATATTTATACTCATCAAACATTTGTGGATTCTTATTGTGCCCCCTGACAGCTACCTGACATTTTAAAGACCCAGCTGTTGTGTGGTAGGACAGGTGAATCCTGTTTAAAAGAAGCTAACTAGAACCAAACAATTGTTTTTGTAATCTATACACACATTTCAAATAGTATATCCAACCCAACATGGCAGTCCTTTTAGAATATTCTGTAAGATTTTAGAATATTCTATGGAGGCTTACAACTCCGTAGGGTCTCCAAGGATCTGTATTGCTCTAAAAAGCGGTGTGAAAGTTGTATATTTTACAAATCAACTTAGCTGGAGAAACAAGAAAAAATGCCTTGTCTCCTTTTTGTCTTTTTCTTACAAGTTCTTCCTCAAGACGGATAACCTTATCGAGCATGGAAAGCTTTTGTAGTTCTTCTCTGGTCAGTTATCCAAACAGGACACAATTGAGCTGATGTCAAAACAAAGAATACACTGGGCTGTGATAAAAGCTGCTCTTCTGCACAACTTCCCAGCTTGCAAAACCTGCCTGTTTTGCATAATAGATAAACCCCAGGAAGTATGAAGTTAGTGGGAGTGCTTGTAGTGTGGCCAAGTTACAGTTTTACAGTCGTTTAAAGGTCAGCAGCAAATTGACATCTACACCCAGTCGTGCAGGATAAGGCTCTGCGGGGACAGACCTCTCAGGTAAATGTCTGCATGATTTGCCTCTGGCCGTATGGAAAATGTGAGGCCGAAGAAGGGGCTGAGATCCCACTGGCTCACTTGCAAGCCAGGGCCAGAGTTACCAAACCAATCTTTCTCAGCATTTATATAGGGCAGACTTTGAAACCTAGGCCCTGAGGAAAGCTTTTTGACGCAAAAACTCCAGACCCATGGCCTCGCAAGGCAGGTATTGCTTTATGTACCCCAACTTCTGGATTCTCTTCTTCTTGTTACTTAGCTTGAAGATCCAAGTTTATGGATGTTATTATCTCTCGAGTAGTTCGTGTCTCACTTCTCAGTTAGACATTCTTTTTTCAAACCTGGCAGGCTTCTGGCTGGGCTCATTTGAAGTGTAACTAGCCTGTAACCGAATGATCTCTATGTTACAGTAAGCAGCATGCAAGCTGCAGTAATAGCAGCAGACTAGCTGCAGAATGCTGCAAGTTGCTCTGAGCTTCACCAACAGATTTGTTGATCAGCTCCAGATTTTACAATGTCATTTTTCTTCTTATTCTTTAACAGAAAAACTGTCACCAGAGCTGGTTACAGCTCACGCCTGCAAATGCAAAAAAGTTGTATGGAGACAACAGCACACAGGAAGACTTGCTAGGCCATGGATTAAGATGCCAAGTTTCAGAGAAGATGGTTTGCACAGGGAAAGCTCAGAACCCAAAAGCAGAGATTGGGTGCTCTTCTAAGGACAATAGGTGGAGGGATGAGATTTGGGGAAAAAACCTGAACCCCCAAAACCTGCTGTAGAAAAGGTTCCACCTCTGTGAAAACAAGAAGGAAGGAGGGTAATAAAGGAAGTGTGAATTGTATCTAGTTTCAGAATTTTGCTGAAGAAAAAGAAGCACTCCTGAAAATCACTACTGCAGGCGAAATCATAGGTGATCTTAAAGGATGTAAAGATCTGTACTGCAACCTGCAACTGTTGGAAAGCACATGGGGTGGGAGGGTCTTAATAAGCAGATTATAAGACAAGGTGGAGATTTGGAAGTGTCCAGCTAGAGCTATGGTTGATGTTCAGGCAGGAAGTTCTTGGAATGTCCCGAACTCCACGGAGCATGCTTAAATCCATGAGACAGCTTGGTATGTGCTACAGCTACTCAGCACTGACCAGGAAACTCTCTGAACTATTTTTCTCCATCTCCTACAGACAGCTGGTGATGAGGCAAACGCGGTTAGGAGTTGTCTCTGATGAAACTTTTCAGCTCTTGGTGTACAGGCACTTGATATGCAATACCTGTCCCTCAAACAGCTGGGTGCAAATGTGGGGAAGGCTTTCCTGCAGGTTCTCAGGTACCAAGCTCAGCTGATGTTCCTGTACCTCAGTTGTAAATGAAGCCTCTTCTGGCACTTGAGCAGTGTGCCACTCCCAGGGAGATTTGGGAGTTAGCTGGGCATGTCCTGCCCCTGGCACCACTCTGACATTCACAGCATGAATCTCCAGCCTATCGCCTCTCCAAGTGCCTAAGGCATGGCAGCTCACAGGATGTTCAGAGGCCTCTTCGATGCATTCATCTGGCTACGTGTGCCACTAAAGTTCTATGCCACCAACTAGGAACCCCCCCGTCCCTGCCATGGTCTTCCTCCCACAGACAGCCTTGCTGGTGGTTTGGGCCTGCGCCTCCCTTCCCCAGCACTCCCCATTGAGCTTCTTGCTCTGACAGATTCTCCCTTGGCAGCAATAGCTTCTGCTGGGTTCCTCCTAGGCTGTGGTCATGGCTGCTGGGGTGTGTTCTGCCCACCTGAGTCAGAAACGCGGGGCTCACAGCGTAACAAAGAGCAAGTCAGCATCAGCCGAACTGTACCAGGCATCACGGAAAGAGCCAGATGGATGTCACAATACCCGGACAAAATGCTGCAAACCCTCAAAGCTCCAGCAGCCTGCAAACCACCACAAATTCCTGACCCCGTCCCGCATGGAATTTGAAAGCGCATTTTCTGCGGAGAAAAACAAGTTGCAAAAATAAAAATGTTTCTCTGCCTAAACGCAGCCTGTTATGTCTTGGGAGTGGGAAAGAACCCCCAGACTAGCGCACAGAAAGGCAGTGTATTATTTTGATTACAGCTGTTCTAACAGAATATTTTTGCAGATCTGAAAACGTTCAAAGGGATTTAAAAATAAAGGAGGAACTTCTTTTTTTTTTACCTCCTAGGGCTTTACAATGTAAATTCTAGCTCCATGTTTGCTGGAGATCCTTTTTCCTGCCTCTTCCAGACCAAGTTTCCTAAGTAGGATACTGTTTTCCTTGCTTTTTTTGGAGGGAGGGTCTCAATCTGACCAAAACACTTTCAGAGAAGGCTGGATGTGAGCCCACAGAGCCCCAGGCACTGCACCCCCCCCACTGCAAACCAGTGGGGGCTTGTGCTGTAACCTCATGGGGGGCATCTTTGCTGGACCAAGTGCATTTAGTCTTTTTGTGTCACTCCTGTGGTGTCCTTGGAGCATATGTTCGTTACTGTCACATTAGTGACCCCACGCAGTTGGTGGCCTGCAATGCTGAAGGGAATATCTATTATGAGGTTGTGGGGCATTAACATGTGGTTCCTCAAGGAGATGAAAAGGGCAGGATGTGCACGTTTGTTTCTTCCCTTCTTATTTGCACGATGAAGAAAGCCAAGGTCTGATTTGTTATCTATAGGGTGGTTTCGGTCTTTCACCATACTGCTGCCAGGAAGGTGCTATGGAACCCTGATACTCCTTGGAAAGGTAGTCTGAGTTTATTTATTTTACACAGTAATAATCACCAGATAAGACACAGAAGTAGCCCTTAGGGCATGGGGCAGAATCAGATCTCCTTGCCCTTGGCTGTTAGCTCTGGCCAGCAGGCTATGATTGCTCTCAGGATCAATGTTATGTTGTTAATTTTTGGGCAAGTGTGACAGATTTTGAACAGGAGCTAATGGACCCTTTGTGGAGCCTGACAGCAAGTGTGTGCCCTGAAGAAATGGGTTTCTTCTGTTAGATGCAAAAGTGAATTGAATCTGGGTCCCTTGTGCTCTAGGTGAGGGCTCTTCCTACTGAAGCGCTGGGTTAAGGTAATGGGGAAGTGAAGGTAGGCAACTTTGTTCACTGTTCGAAAGGAACACATTATGCCTGCTTGCTCCATCTTCAGAAGAAGCAACTGTCTCTTAACCCCTGGCAAATAGGGGTTCCTTCCCTGCAACTTGGATGCAGGGAAGGATCCTTCCTTCCATGCAACCTGCATGCAGGCAGAATGAAGATGCAGTGTTGCAGGGGATCTGGAAGCCAGGCCTGTGCATGCTGCAGCCGCAGAGTTTTCAGGAGATGACTCTCACGGGGCACAGCAAGTAATAGGTATCCCTCTATGTAGGCAGAGCCTGTCCCCTGGGAGGCACCAGAATCTTGCCAGAACTGGGTATGAGGTGGGTGGGGAGGGAAGGGAAGGGGGGTTTCCATGTTTTATGCTGAGATGCATATTTACAAGCCTCCGTGTTTGCGGTCTTCAGGTGCTCCTCAAAAGCAGGAGTCAGTCCCAGTCAGGAGGCAGCTGCGCATGGGATGGGCTCTGGGTTGTTTTCGTTATTTCCGTAACGCTTGCGTGCAAAGATGTCAGCCTGTGCCGGGATCCAGTTAGGCTACGAACACTGCAGTCCCTTGGAGGAACAGAAAGATAGATGACTTGCCTGCAGTCAAACATAAGTCAGTGGCAAAAATAGTACCTGGTCCCTGGGCTGAAAAACCAGCATGGAATCAGCCCAGTTTGTCTTGGTCTTCCTGCAGCTCAAGACAGATGTGAATACGTTGGGCTGAATTGGAATCTGTTAGATCTAATTGAGCCTTAATTATAATGCATTAAACAATTAAAATAATGAAGATTGGGCACAATCAAATTTCAAAGCAAAGAGATTTAGCAAGATTAGACTGTTAAAACTGCACAGATGATGCCATTAATCCTGGAGGAGGTCCAACATAAACAATACAGTATCTAGCCAGCAGGGAAGATGGCAAACTGGAGGTAATATCAGGTTCCCAGCATAAAGTGTAAGGCAGTAAAAGGATTTTCCCCCTTCCATTTTACAGCTTTATGTTTAGACAAGAGCAAAATACTGAACATATCAAAACATGCATGCACACGTAACATAGGTGTGATGGGTGTGAGTCATCTGAATTTGTGGACTCCAGGGAGGCAGGGAGTTCACAGCTTGCAACGCGTGATAAATTAGAGATGTTACTGTACTTCCCATTAAAGTTTGTAAGAGTTACTCTGATATTTATAATAACTTTAGCACTGAGGAAGCTGGCTTTGACTGACAGCTCCGGGAGAGGAAATTGTTCTTTGCCCTTAAAACAGGTACAGCACTTCAGGAGATGAGAGCGGGCTTTGGGCCCCATGCTCACTCCTTCCCTGGCCTCTTCAGGGATCTCATCGTCACTTGTCAGCAGTAATGCACTTACGGCACTTTGTCATGTGGTGTCTGCGTGAAGCCAGGCTGCCCCAGGAAACCCAGAGCTGGAGCCTGGGCACAGAGCCACGGGGAGGGAGTGCTGCACAACACCCCAAAACTGTTGGAGGCAGAGCATGAGGAAGAACAGTACGTGACAGCTGCTGATGGAAAAGCAAGTAAATGTGACCACAGACCTGCCCTGCACTTCACAGGTAGCATGATTTTACCAGAAAAGGAAAATCTTTCTGGAAAGCCAAAGAACAAAGACATTTGAGGCCTCCTCTGGGAAATAAGGATGAGCAATTTAAACTGCTGGTTTTCTTTGTATAATCGAACACTGTGGTCCTGGAGGGATCTTTTTATTTGGTTCTTTGCTCTCTCTGATTCCTCTCGACAATGTACACAAGCTGCAGTACAGAAAATAGAGATAGAGAAAGATGACACTGTACTGAGAGGATTTAATTAATAAGTCCTTGTGAGACTGGGTAACTATGGAAAGAATGGAGGAAGTTGAGCAAAAAGAAGTCCTCCTAATGTCTGAGTATATTAAATATTTCATTGAAAGAAAGTGGAAGAGGCACCAAAAGGAGTTTATAATTCTTGGAAAACAAACAAACAAAAAAAGAGTATTAAGCAATGCATTCTCTTTTCTCTTTCAATTTTGCTTTAGACAAACTTAGTATTGTGCCACTTTTGAAGAGTGGAATTTGGGCCAAGGATTTAGCAATAGACATCTGAAAACCTCAGAAGGAGGGGAAGCAGAAAAAAGAAGAGACCCAGTTGGTGTTCCAACAATCCCCACCTTTTACAGTTCTTCAGGAGACACAGATGAATCCTGCACGGATGGGTGCCACACACACCGAGAGGCGAGTGCTGGACATGCACTGCTCCGGAGCAGGCAGCAGACAGACAACAGCAATGCTGCTTCTTTCAGGCTGTCGCAGGAACGGAAGATTTTTGGCATACTGATCTTGACCTCCCTCTTCTGTCCTGTCAGCTGTGACTTCCCAGTGCCCTTCGGCTGGCTGGATTTGCTCTTGCTGATGGCCTTTATATAGTTCCCTTTCCTGGTCCTTGTGTTGAAGCTGGGCTTTTAGGGCTTTGGGTAACTGCAGATTAAAATCACATTTCTCTGCTTTTATTAGAAGCTTTGCTGAGGTCCAGAAGTTGCTGGAAGCCTGCTACTCGCCACTGTTTACTGGCTGTGAATTATGTAGATGCTCGCATTTCTAATTTCCTTTCATTCAGTTGCATGTGCAGGACCTCTGTCATGACCAGCAGGGAACTCTCCCCTGGGTCCAGAGAGGCAATTCAGCGTCTGTGCCAGCCCTGGCTTGTAAAAGCCTGGCAGCCCTTGACAAGCAAAGCCTAGAAATGTTGCTATTAAAAGCGTTTAATGAACAAATCCATATGTGACAAAATGATAGCTGCAAAAAGCAGTGGAATTGTTTTTTAATGGATAAATCTTATTTGAAAGGTAAAGCTGAACTGCAAAAGCTCAGAGAACAGTCACCTGAGGATAGAGCTTTGAGCAATGTGGGAAAAATTAGAACCACTATGAACAATATAGAGGATAATAGATTTGAGAACATGTCTGCTTTGAGTGGAAGCTTTTATGTAAAGAAAAGAGAGGATAAGATAAGCCTGGATTTAACTTTGGTATTTGAACGCTTTTGCAAATGGAGATAGAAGAACAAACCCTCATTCCCTTTAGCAAGCTTGCAGCAGTTGGAAACCAGAGGAGCCCTGTCCTTCCACACAGGGGTCAGCAGGCTGTGAAAGGGCACAGTGGGCAGGCTCCGACCTCCCAGTGAGCTGTACAGCTGAGCTGCAGCGCGGCTGCTGTCACACCAGCCCATCCGCCTGTCCACAGCCTTCATGTTGAAGGGAGGCATGGTGCTGAGCTCAGTGGGCTGAAATATCCCTACAGAGGTGGGGGAGCAGTGATTGTGTAAAGGCTGTTGCAACAACTGAAGAGCAGCTCTGCTGGAAATGCAAAATTGCCATGGGAGAGGATCCTATTTTTGTGTCTCTCTGCTTAAAGCTTTGGCCTTGCTTGGGTGATCAGAGCTCACTCTAAACACCAAAAAAAGAAGAAGGAAAAAAAGTCGTTCTTTAAAAAGAGACATCTGGGCAGTATTCAGCCATAAAAATAAACTAACATTTGCTATCTGAACTGTGTATCAGGATGCTGAAAAGACTGTCATGATGGGCTTCGGGTAGGTGATCGGTGGGGGTAGGTATTTCCTGTGAAGGATGGGTAACCCTCTATTAGGACTGGCAGAGGCAGATGTGGTGACCCAGAGGTGCCAAATAGCCTCTCTGTGAATGAGCAAGGACAGACAGCTCCCGTGAGTGCTGCTGACATACGTGAATGCAGTATGGAAACACTCAAACTAAGTCAGGAATTTCTTGGCACACATAACGTCCACATTAGGGAAATGTTTTACATCATTTGAGGGATGCTCTATCTTGCCCAGTCTTCAGAAAGATTATTGGAGAAACTATGAAAACAGCATATCAGGATTATAAAGGTTTACTGGGAGATCAGATAGAGACGAAAGTGAGGACAGAAAAATGCTACGGAAGAATGAAAACAAATAACATCTGAAAGCATAACATCGGAACTGATCTTGCCGAGAGCTCCAGGATGAATATCACATGCGAACTTGTATTTAGGGAGATATTTGGGAAGTAATGAGTTCAATCTAGCAAGGAATAGATTTTTCAAAATCAGACATGGGAAAACAGTCAGAAGCACCTACTATGTTTGGAATATTGCACATGCAGGTGCAAGTGCCCAATTTAGAAATGAGTCTCTGACATTCCTGCGCACAGTCTTAAGAGCAAGTGAGTGTTTGTGTGCACATATTGCTGTAAATCAGTCTCATCACCTACGAATAACTTGCTTTTGGAAATGTCAATATTTTCTGGAAAAAACCCAATCTTCTCTTCGTTTTTCTCCCCAAATAGGATGCCTAATGTTAAAATTGTGAAAGTGTAGACTCCTTATTTCAAGATAAAGCTACACTGGATTTTCTGTAATAGTGATTCTTCCCATCTACTGTGGTTGAGGTGGAGCTGTGATCTATCATAAAAAATGTCATGTGCTTACTGCTTGCATTTTTTATTAGAAAACACGTTAGTGAAAAAAAGAACCCTTTTCCAAAATTGGGGCTGTTTGGACTTGCAGAATTGTCTGGGAGCCTTAATTTCTACTTTACTCTCCAAGAAAAAAAAAGATGAGTAAAAGAAAAAAACTCAGTTCAAAACCTTATCCGGGTCAGGATTGCTAGAAAATGGAGAACAGAAGCACACTGCATTTCATTTTTGTGTAAAATCCTTCCTTGCATTGCCGGTGAGCTATATTCTAGTCCCCAGCTGACGTAGCTGGACTCCCATGTAAGTAAAGCCCAGCTGTGCTGTCTTGTCTTCTTTCCTCCTTTGCTTGGTTGTTCTGTTGTTCCGGGTACGAACATGGGATGCTCTGCTTGCTGCCAACCTCAGCCACCCCATAATGAGCCACCCCTCTCTGGAGGAGAGGCCTTAACTCCAGACATCTTGCAAAACGCTGAATGGGATCCCACCACTGGGCAGAGTAAGGTGCCTCTGTGATAAAGAATAGGCTAGAGCAGAGCAGAGCAGAATAGAATAGAACACAATAGAGCAGAGCAGAACAGAACGGAGCAGAATAGAGTGGAGTAAAGCAGAGCAGAGTAGAACAGAACAGAACAGAATAGAAATAGTTCAGCTGGAAGGGACCTACATGATCACCTAGTCCTGTTAGGTATGAGGTATTAGCTAAGCTTTCTGCAGGGACCGGATGGTGTTTTGCCACCAAATGAGGATGTACTATGGATGCAGGCTCACATCCACAGAGGAGCACAGACAGCGAGGGTAGCAGTTGCTGTCAGGGACAAAGGGGGGGGCCCCATCCTGCAACAGCACTTCTGTCTTCCCCCTTCCTATCTCTGCAGTAGAGGCAGTGGTAATAAGCCTGGTTTTCCGCCACCGTGCTGCCCTTCCTTCCCCTTTCCTGTGGCAGGAGCAACCTAGCCTTGGCCCCTTGTCATCAGGATGGCGATGTTCAGTGCCACCAGCCCTTCTGAAGAGTCTTCATCTGGCTTGGCCTTGAATTTCCTGTAGCAGAGGGCTGCATTTGAAGCTGGGGACTCACAGCAAGCAGCTCGTGGTCCTAAGGCAGTCCACAGGAAAGGTATGAACGTGTCCCTCACGTGGGTTCTTGGGAACAAGTCAGATGCTTCAGCTAAATTAGGATTCAGAGCCTGCAATCACGTTTTGCACCAGCAAATAACCTCACTGTTCAGGCAAGGTCAGTGAAACCGGAGAGTTTGGCCCATCTCAGCCTGCAGGGATCTGAATGCACACATCCTTTGGGAATACCATAACCACCATACTGTGCTGTCACCCATTTAACAAGACTGGACCTAAGGAGGAGCTGCCGCCTCATCCTCCCTGCTCTTCCCTGCCTCTTTCTGAGGGAATTTCAGCTATCTGCTCCAGCCTTGAACCTGTGCTGTGAGCTAGAGAGAGCACTGTGTTCGCATGCCTTTGAAATCACTTTGAGCCTTGCAGTGCTCTATTTCTCCCAGCAATTCCCATTTGTATACTGTGACATTTAGGTCTCAGCCCCTCGGAGCAGAACGGCCGGGCAGTTATACACTGCGTTTGTTGTTCAGCTTGCGCCCCCCTCCCGTGAGCTGAACCGTGAAAACGGAGCTCTTGTGACCAGGCAGCACCATTTATAAAGCTCCAGGATGAGGCTTTATGGCCTGTCCACAGCGGTGGATGCAAGACTCCTGTAGGTGCACAAGGCTTGATACTCAAATAGTCAATCTGATCTCCAGATTCTTCCTTCCACAGGACCAGAAAAGCTTCTCAACAGAGGGGGTCTGCTTTGACTCTCCCATCCAGAAATCCTGCTTGGCTCTTGTGGTTGCAGGCTCCCTTTTCTCTTGGCCTCTTTGCAGTGGAGGCTGCTGTATAAACGTTATTTATTATCAGGTTCCCTGGCAATGGAGTGTGACCAGTTATAATAATCCCGTGTGTTTCTTAAAGACGTTATACCTGATTTACTAGCCCTTGGCAAACTTTAGGACTTCAGCTTCACAGTATCTGTTCAGGAAGGTCAGTGCTGCTATTGCATGTGTTATGTGTGGGAAACTGAGGCACAAAGGTTTTAAATGGCCACCGGGATCTCTGACTGATATGTGAAACAGATTCAGATGTGAGATATCCCAGCCCTGGGTCTATGCCAGCTCTCTAATAACAGGGCCAGCAGGAAGAGATGAGTACGAAGGATTCTGCCATCCCAACAGTAGCACACGTTATCAGCTTTTGCACATATACAGGGAGCAGTAAGCAGGACCAGTGGGTTGCAGGGGCTGGGGCCTGTATCACCTTCCATCACTGTTGCTCTGGGCAGTGCTGAAACTGGGTGCTCAGGTGGGGACAGATGATAGAAACAGCCATTGCCTGGTGTTGTCTGTCAAGAGACCTCAGCATGACCCACAAGATACATTTCTAACAGTCAATTCCTTTTCAACCACAAAGGCATCCTTCCTTCTTCATGCCTCTCTGTCACTAGTTTCCATAGCTATGGTATTCTTCCAACATGAAATAAACATATGTAATATAATCCCCCCCAGCTCTCAAGTTTATCTAACCCAAACAGTTTTCGGAGGTGGATAATAAAGCAGAATGCCAGCCTCAAAATCAGAACTTTTAGAGTTGGTGAAAAATTAAAACAAAAATAGATATTAAATTTGAGAGAGGCTGAAAAAGTTCTGTTGGAACTTGGAGGAGTTTCAAATGTTATTTTTAACCATAGACATTTAGCTCTTATGGGAAACAAAACTTAGAAGGACAGATATAATTAGGTCAGATATTGAGAAACTTCTTACGCTTTGCTACAGATGATCCCAGGAGAATGTAACTTCAGCCCTTTTTTTTGTATTAAATCACTTTTTTATGTAAAATGAAGCAGGATAGAAATATGCATTGTATTACCGACTGACTGCTTCATCATGCGAAACAATGAATGTTTGACAAGAAATCCGAGGACAGAAGGCAAGATTTTTATTTCATTTTGTCCCAAAATACATAAGATTATGGCAGCATTCATGCCTGCTTTTGTTCACTGTGTAGATACAACTGATTTACTGACAATACTGGTATCTCCCGGGATTATCTCATGCTTAGCATCTCCAAAGCACCACTGTGTAAATATTAACTACGCCTTGTGGCATGATTACAACAAAGACATGATTCATATTACAAGTGGAGAAACTGAGGCAAAGAGTGCCAGTTGTTTGTTCAACACCGAGTCTGTTTCACAGCCGCAGCCAGGACTTGGGAACTTCTGCCTCCTACTTCCACTGCTTCTGCAGAGAGATCCACCTTCACATGAGAAGTGTGCGTTTCATACATAACCTGAGGAGAAAAGCCTTTATCAAAAGAAGAAATGAGCCAGTAGGTGGCTGAAAGGGAGTACTGTTAACACATGGATCTGTCATTACTCATAGCATTTATCATGTCTGTTACTGTGAGGCACACTGTTCTTTCAAGTAGGTGTCTAATTTGAGGGATACTGGTTTTCCTTGCAGCTACAGCAATCTGGGGAGGAAGAATTGGTGAGTCGCCTCAAGTGAGATATTGCCCATCATTGCAAAGTCGGCTCAGAGAGAGGTGGAAGTGGACTGGAGTCATGCTAGGCAGGCCCTGGATACCAAGTTTTCCTGGCACAGCCCCACTGGCTCAGGAGTAGGAAAACCAATATACTCACTGACAAAGATTTGCCAGCACCTCTCCTGGAACCCACAGCCAAAGCAGACACAACACATACAGGCAGAAGAGTCTTTTGTCTAGATAGCTTGAATTTTTTGGTGAGGTGGTTTCACTGTGTCAGCAACACGTCTCCATTGCTTTCTCCTGCCCGGGGAGCAGGGGATTTATGTGCACAGTTATTAGCAAAACTTCTGTAGCATAGGATCAAAACAGAGATATCTACAGTGAATGGAGTGTGTGGATTTGAAGCTTGGGTCAGACTTTTCATTACAGGTGAATGAAATAGAAGCATCCTCTTGCTGCTGCTAGACTGTGTCCAGAACAGGAGTGGTGGTAAATCTGAACAACAGATTTATCACGAATCCATCTTGAATCTGAAGTGAAGAACAGCCAGATGCAGTGACAGGACAATCTAGACCTAGAGCATGTTCAAGAATAGTTGATCCAGCTGATGTTACCATGGAGCAAGACTCCATTCCTTACGCAGCACTGCACCAACATAAGCCAGGAAGGAGAATGTATCAGTATTTCTTGTAATATTTTTGAAGAGCATGGGTGAAAGGAAATCACATAGGTTCCTATGGCGAGTAAAAATCTCGTGCTTGGCCTATGAGAAATCTTGATCAAGACAAAGTGGTGGAAGGTAACTGGCTCCTGCCATGCACTAGGAATCATGTGTTTGTGGCAATGTGAAAGTGTCATCCATCCCACTCTGCAAATATTCAGGAGTTTACTTGCTTTCTATACTTGTAGATGGTAGAGATTGCAGTCAAAGTTTCCCTGTCTGCCACAGGAGGTATTAAGGTTGATGAGCTTTCATAATTATCACTAATGACTACAAAGTAGTGATATTGCTCTTCACCTTCAAGGTAATAAGTGGCATCAAGCTATGGCAATAATTTCCTGTAATAAATACTGCGCTCTTACTTTCTAATGTAGATTGCGCTCTTATTGATGCAATAAACTGCAACAGTTTCATTGGGCTGTGGAAGACTTCCAGTAAGTGATAAAAGCCCCAGTCAGGTAATTCTGTTGGGTGCTAGCTCCTTGCAGTGCTTTGTTTGCTAAGCTGGCAGTAGGGGCCATACAAAAGAAACCACTTCTTAGTGGTACCCAGACAATAAACTGACTTAAATTAAAGCTTAGTGAGATGGTACTGTTTGAGAATACATGTGCCTTCCTATGCTGAGTAACTCTGCAGCCACACTTCTACAACAGTCCTTTCTTACCCGCTGCTTCTCTGCATTTCTGTTAAAACTCTCAATCATGTGACAAGTCTGTCTCAATCCTTGTCAAGCCTTGTATAGCTCTGCCAAGATAGTGCATTTCCTTACTCAAGGTACATTGGCTAAAGAAGTTTGGTTGGAGGTTTTTGTTTGGTTTGGGTTTTTCCTGAGGAAGCTGGTTTAACTTTTCTCAGTCTAAGGACACTATCCCAGCAAAATTAGTTATTTGCTTCTGTACCAAAAGTCAGCTTTTCCCAGCATACAAGTATCATTCGTATGCATCATGTTGCACACTAACAACTGATGTAGCAGTAACAGCTCTCTCCCAACACAATGGCCAAGCTCTGAGTTTGACATTTGAATGTTCTCTGTGGTAGGCAATACCGCCTGCATCTCTAGGGTAGTGGCAGGGGAGCAGAAGATGCAGAAAGAGAACTCTGCTTTAGGTTTTTAGGACGCTCAGCTAAAAGATATTATCCGGCAAACGCAGAGGTTCATCCTTAGGCTGTGACAGGTGAAACTGTATTCCTTTTAGTCCTCGAAACATCACATTTCTCTGTTAGTATTCAAGGCAACCAGTAGGAAGGCTACTTGCCTTTTCTATTTTTCAGAGAAAAGCAAACCCAAATTCTCTCTGGTTTGATACCAGAGAGACACTGTCTACTTGAAATAGAGCCAGCTTTTGCAATGAGTTAAAAGTCATCTCCTTGCCAATTTTTGTGGGTGTTCATCCTGCCTGGGTAGCAAGAAAAATCCTGCAGGGAACCTCATGAATGTCAGTGCAAGCAGGTAATGAAGAGCTAAGCCCCTGCTAAATTTCTTTCTTCCTTCCTTTGAGGAGGAGGAGGAGAGGGGAAGGCAGATGGTAACTCTTCGCTGGAGCACTGTGCATCTGTCTGGTTTTGAAGCTTTACCTCTATAGAATTGGTGTGTTTCACTAAAGAATTACATCCTTGCTGCAGAAAACAGGAGCAAGACATCAGCATGTTCCCTGACTGCATTCCTCTGGGCTGGGGGAAAAGTACTGTGGAAAGCAGGGAGAGGACAGGGTAAGAGCTGCTCACTTCTGAGAGGAGAAAAATGTCAGGACTGTTGCCAACATACAGGGTGAAAGGCATTGGGGAGTGTTGGTCAGATTTACCAAATGGATGTGATTTACTGTGCTTTCCTTTCATCCCCCTCCAACGATGTTACGTCTGTTCAAATACATTTTTTACTTTATGGCTCACAGTTGGAGATGTTTCACACAATGAGGCCCAGGTAATACAATGCAGTTTCCCAGATTTCTCCATGGAAGCTCAAAATAATGCTTCAGGGCTTTTCTGCAAAGACCCTCTAAAACTTGAACCCAACCCGTTTCCATCAGTCAGTTTGTGGCAGAACAGGAGGACGTCCGTTTCAGCTTGGGCTTTATAGCTACATTAAAATACAAGTTTTTTTCACAATAAGGACATAGTGTAGGACTCTCAGAAAAAAAAAGCAAGGATTTAAGCCACTGTTACAGTAATTTTTGTTCATTAGTCTCTGATCATGTTCTAGGCGATGCATCCTTTTAAATCCAAGGGAAATATTCCCTAAATTTGGGGGCATAAAGTGTCTTTACTTTGGCTAACTGGAGAGTTTGGAGTTCGCCACACTGCGGAGAGAAGCATAAATCTATGCTGAATGCACTGAATTGTGTTCATTTCAGCTGTCATCCTTCTGAAAACATTTTATTCCCATATATTCAGAATGGAACCTTTGTTTTTTCACGTGTAAAAGCTTTTCCAAGTCTTATCTACATTTAATTTAGTCTAAATCAGCCTATCTCCCCAAATAAAACGCACCACCTTTCGCCCTCATGCCCAGTTCCCACAATTTGTTTCTTTGCTTGTTTTTCACCTCAGGCAGACATCCTGTGTCTGGAAGGAGGAAGGCACTGAGCAGAATGGATTGACACAGCAGGGCTGAGAGAGCAGGGAAGGCAGGCCTGGGCTCTGTTTTTATAGTGGAGACATGAAGGACATGGTGATGGGAACGATGGGCTGCAGGGTTCTCTGAGGAGCAGAGGAAAGCCTGTGCCTTGCTGTTTAAATGGCCTTTGCATGTGTGAGGACCTCTCTTTTGCAACTCCTCATATGTATGGGAGCAAGAAGTAAAACTGCTTTCAGATTGCTGTCAGGCGCACAGAGAAAAACAGCTAGAATGCTAGAGGGATGCATCTTCCTCCTCCTTTCCTCTGCCTCATGATGTAGTACTGGTATTGCCCTCTCCCTACAGAAGTACATTGAGTTTTCCAGCAGACTGTGGGCAGAGGTAGCTGGGAAAAACCACAGCATCTAGAGAGCAAACCCAGAATCCAAACCTTCAGCATTGGTTTGATGCCAAATACTGCAGGTGTCACTTCCATGGGACACTGCATGAACAGACAGCAGAATCATGGCATGTGCACCAAGAAGAATTTTACCCTAAGTAAGGAAACAGGAGTCTAATAAGGAGCATGATCATTATGCTTGGGTGTTATCATTGTCAGACAAGGAGTACTAGTGAGTGCCTAATGAGTGTGCAGATGGTCACCAGAATCTAGCTCCAGAAAAGGTCTGACGCCTACCGCTGCAGAAGATATACATGGCACTGCAAAAAGGTAGGCAGCTGATGCTTTCAAGGTGGGGTCTACATTGGTCTGACTGCCCTGCTTCTGTCCTGCAGTGGACAGCTGGGAGGGATGGAGGTGGAGGGCAAAGGTATACTGCCAGGCTGCTCAAGGAAATGGTGGACATGAAGTCTTAGTTAAAGGCCATAGACAGTAACCTTTCTTTGTATTGCTGGTGCTTATGGGTAATGGAATACTTGGGTGAAATCCTGCTAAACCAATGCCAGGCAGTGTTTGTCTTCAGATTGCATCTGTGCTGGTGTGGAAAATGGAGTAGATGTTTATGTTTCTGGGCTGGGACCCGGCTCCTTGGAACAATCCTGCACTGCAGTGTGCCTTTCAGGTGGTGAAGAACTTCTCAGGAGCTGTGCTGGAGCCAGGCTGAGCTATTGTTGGTGTGAGACCCAGGAGGAACACAATGGTTTGAATGGTTCCATGAATCTTTGCCTTGCTTTCTCATCCTACTCTGAGCTAAAGGACATGAAAGGTGAAGGAAAGAAGCCCTGGAGATGTTTTATTCCTTTAGTTTTATGAAGTCAGGAAAATATTAATTCTTTCTTTAATCCTGACTGTTCTGCAGCAGTTTACTTCTGCTTTTGTATGTATTATACTCTGTGCAAACTCCTCAAAATCCTTGCCTGCTTCTTTCTGTTGGTCATAGCTAAAGAAGACATGGGGAAGTCCCAGTGAATCCGCAGGCAGCTACCTTGACCCACTGCTCCTGCTGAGATCTCACAGCAGACGCAGCAGTTGTGGAATGCCTATCCAGATTTACATTCAACCCTTAGCTTATTCTGGAATAACTTTCATGTGTTAGACAAGCCAGGACAAGGCTGCAGTGCTAACCACCCTGCCTTTCTGGCTCCAGGAATTCTCTCATGGGAAGACAGTGCTTTATTTCCTCTTTAAAGCAGTGCTTCATCCCAGTATCTTCTACAGCTGCACAAAAGGGGGGAGACTGGACAGCAGGATTTGTGCAGAAGAAGATGCGCTGAAACAGGAACAAGCAAATCAAGCTCCCTTTGTGTGGAGGTCCCACCTACCATTGTAAGATGGATCTGAATCAGAACACTGAATGAGTCTCCTCTCTAATGCCGGGGAAATTCAAATCCAGGTCCAATTTCGAAACCTAGGAATGAGAGGTGAGGTAATATGACACTTCCTCTGGGATGGCTGTGCAAAGAATGCAGGAAGAAGGGAAAATTAACCCTGTCTGCATGCAGAAGGAGCCATGTCCCTCCCTGCTCAATTCCTGGGGGAAAGACTCCCTTTGCATGGTCAAGATTTGAACATTATTCCTGTGGCCCAGGCAAGAAAGGGCATGATACAGTTCTAATGACTGGGATCTAGGGGAATGTGGAGTTTATTACGGATGCCGCAGACGCTGCAATACTGATTGTGCTGGTGTGGAGGAGGCAAAAAGTAATAAACGTTCAAGGAATTTCAGCATCCATAGAATGCAAGAAAGTTAGTTAGCAAACAAGTTGTGCTTGGTATTCATTACATTTTTACAGGTGGTCCTACCTGGAATATTTGGTCTGGAATAATCATACAATCATAGAATAATAGAATAGTTAGGTTTGGAAAGGACCTTAAGATCATCTAGTTCCAACCCCCTGCCAGTAGCACTGGATTCAGAATGCCTGTTGTATTATCATCTGCAATAAGTAAAGATGATCCCGGAACTCAGTACCACTAAAACTTGCTTTATGTCCCTTTTATCATGGTTTCATGGCATTTGTGCTGCGTTACAGAAGTGGGAAAGTGATTTTGGAGGCAAACACAGCAGCTATAGCAGTGTAGTGCAAAGCTTCCCTTACAATCTTGCTTTGGAGAGGGAAGATACGAAATGTGAAAGAAATGAAATTTGAAGAAGAGCCTGGGGCAATGGCTGATTTCCACTTCACAGTATCAGAGCTGGGAAAGGGAATCTCAGCTGTGGTACTGTCTGAAGACTGATGCTTTTAGTTCAGTAGCACCTAAGTGCCATTCACCATCAGCCAACATTTTGTTCCCTACCTATATGGAACCAGTACCTGTGATGTTGTGGTCTGGAGGATATAGGCGTACCAGCTAATGGAAGAAGGTAGCACATGCTAATGCAAATTCACTACAGATACGCACACCTATTTGCTTGATAAAGTTGTGCTTGACTTAAAAGCTCAGGTGGGAAGAGCTTCTGACATTAAAACCAGGACTTGAATACTGCATGAAACATTCCAGTATGGAAGGTTTAAAACATACGGTGACTTTACTTACTCCTACCTTTTGGATCAATGACTATTGCAGTTAGCTGGAAAAAACCCAAGGCAACACACAGCCAAAACCATAGAGCTGCATATGGTTTTGACTCAAAATTGAGCAAAATGCAGCTTTTCAGTGGTTTTGGGTGTTGAAACCATAATTCCCTCCTCCCATGATCTGCTTCATAACTCCCACGGGGATGGGTACCCATCAGGTCCTGCTGCCGCCTGGATTGGCCTCAGTTTGCTGTGAAGCAGTCAGGCCACCTCAACGGAGACTTCATGCTGGGACAGTGAACCCCGTAGCCGAACCTTGAGAGGTCTCAGGGGGTTCTATTTAGAAGCTGCAGTTTCTACCAAATTAGTTACAACCCTCGTGGGCTTTGATCTGGGCCACTTTTAAAATGATTGCAGAGCCTACTGTATTTAAGTGTGTGCTTCCCTCGCAGCCTGAGTGGTGATGGTGCAATGTTTGAACCAGGTCAGTGACTAATCAAGGGCAGTTTGCACTAGAAAGAAAGAAACCTGTGGCACATGCATGACTTCTGGATGAGGCCCAGTGTCACACACTGCTGATGTGGGACTCGGCAGCTCTGGGGTCAGTCTGCTCACAAACCAGTTCTGGCATTTTCCTGATGACTGGTATTTTCCCCACTTCAAAGCACCAAAAGGCTGTATGGTGTTACAGCTATCAGCCTGTAGGATTAAGGATACTGTTTGCATCATCTTAAGGATAATACTTTCTCATACACATTGGTATAATGTTACACATGCAAGTATATAATACATAATTATCTCCACATATAAGTGCCATATATCAAGACCTTGTGTGAAATTGCCCCGATTTCTAAAGAAGTGATGGGTTGGTATCACCTGAATCAAGTGCTTTCCATGCCTCTTGTCTCAGGCAACTGGGCTCCCTTTGTAGTCAGAGAAAACAAGCACTTAAAAGGTGTTTTGCCCGATCTTCTTGAGACATCTGGATGATGACAAGAGGAATCAGACTCTAGATGTGTTGAATTCTTACCACAGACTATCAGAGGATTACAGTGCTTTGCTTTGGAGATGCTGCCCCAGCAGCCTAGCCTCCTGCTCCCTGTGTCACTCATGTCTCCAGCCATCCCTGGCTGATCATCCACAGGGAGCACTTGTGGGCAGCAAATACAGTCAGCCCCATAGTGTAATCCCAGCTGATAGGCAGAGTGCTGCAACAGAGATCCCATCTGAAGGTGGGGTATGCTGCAAGGTACATCTGAGGGAAACAAGACTTGGACATCAAAGGGATCAGAAACTCAGTGGCCCCCGGTGTTCTTCATAAACTTAACACAGGAAAGTATGGGTGTGCTATGATTTTTTCCCTTTTACAGACTCTGATCTTTTTTTGTCTGAACCATTTAGTGATGAGAACTTCTTTTTCCTTATTCTCTTCGGGCCTTTCAGCCTCCACATCTTGTCTATCCCATGGCACCACCTTTCAGGGTCCTCCCTGCACCTTTAGCCCTCCCTGTTAGGGTGGCAGCCGGGGCCAATCTCGCCCCACACTTGGCTGACCCGGCCTGGCCATACCAGCCTCTCGCTGGAAGACGCCTGTGGCTGCCTGAGCTCCGAGCTGCAGGGAAAGCCGGGACACGAGTTAAACTGGCCAGCAACCCAAACCTACCCCGGGACTGTGTGCAAACAGACCTGGCAAGGAGCCTGGCCTCTCCGGGGAGAAACACCACAGTGAGCCAATGTGAAATGCGAAGAGAGGAGGATGAAGGAAACAGCCGAGCTTTTTGGATGATCTGGAGCAGAATCTAGTGGGTGTTTGGCTCCCTTCAGCTGCCTCTGAAGACGCTGGCTCACAGCGATAAGATCACATGGGAGCACAAGCCAGTTATTGCACAATTCTGTTCCAGGCGGTTTGAGAGGCTGCGAGGCTGTTTTTTAATATACACTGCCCCCTCTGGCATCCCGCTCCGCTGCCGCGCGGCTGCCAGGCGCCGAGCTCCTGCCGCAATCCGGAGAGCCGGGCTGCAGGGAGCGGGAGTGCTATGGATCACGTCAGCCGGAGCGCTCCGTGTCCTCCGGCAGCGTGGGACAAGGTGGGGAGACGCTGGTGGGAGAAGCTGGCAAGCAAACGGGGTCACTTGGAGATGTAAGAAGGTTTTCCCGCCTCAGAGTGCAGTCCACTTCCCTGCAGCTGGCACGGCACGGTGACAGGGTTCGGATGGTTTGGCTTCCATTTGTTGTTGTTTCTGTTGCAGTTTTGCTTAGCAGTGTTAGCACTTGCATAATCTCTAGCAGGCTCTGATGTTAACACCTCGTTAAAATGAGCAGGGAACAGGATTCACAGTGCTACGGCTGCTGTGTTTCCTTACAGACAGGTGTGCTCTGGGATGGCTGAATGAAAGGAGATTTTCATGGGGAAAACTATCTTTGTAACAGATAAGGCTAAGAATAGACAAACTCCTTGGCTTGCACCCATCTTTCAAAGATACATCCAGATGGGAATCCTGAGTCCAGTGAGTCAGACCGTCTGTGCAAGATGAGGGGGCAGAGGGCTCCTTCTTTGCAAATCTTCTTTCTAGATAAGCAGGATTTAGTGAGCTTTTCACTCCATGGAAGCTCCCTGTGATCCTACAGGGTGCTGGGGACAGCTGTGCAGCAGGTTACAGCTACAGGAAAGACTGCAGTGATGTTGTTCCTCAAACAGTACAGCCTTCAGCACTCTCTGGGGGCTGCACGTTGGTAGGGCCTTCGCACACTGGGAAAACTCTTCCAAGAGGGAAACATGATGGCACTATTCCAGAAGAGGAAATGATGTAGAGATACACTGAACCAGGAAAAGGGCCTGTCCCTCCGATGGGCTCAGGGAGGATTTTGCTCAAAAGAGAAAGAAGGAGGAGGCCCAGTCAGGCTGAATCTGCCCTTTTTGCAAGGTTCCCCACTGCCTCCCCTTGCTGGCCATTGGAAGGACAGGCAGAGGCCAATACTTCTAGAGCAAAACCAGGCAAATGGTGGGATGACTCGTTGAAGCTGCCTATTTGATATCTTTTTCCCACATGAGAGGCACTAACCCTTACTAGACTGGCTATGCCAAAAATGAACTTTCTCTTCAAAGTATGGTATTTCTTGCAAGTGTGGTATTTATGAGCCAGCACGGAAGAGTTGACCAGGTAAACACAACTCTGAATTTGGGATTCTTTTGTTTCAAAGTGTTTTTAAATAGAGAAGCATCACTGCCTTTGAATTAAGTGGCGTTAGGAATCATCCTTCAGGAGGGAGCCAGGTAATACAGAAATGCCAGCTAACCACTGCCAGAAACAGTTTCTTTTCAAGGCAGTATTTGTGTGAGTGAAGTGAGAATGTAGAAATCCTCCGTCTCATACCTCCAGGTTGACAGGTAAGTGAGATATCTATTAAAGTTCCATCACGAGAATAAAACACAGGTCCCTGGGGTACCATCAGCAAACTGGGTATTCATTAACCCCTGTATGTAACTGCATTTGTGTGGATGCCAAATAGGATAAAACCCCTACATTGTTGAAGAAAAACACAGCCACACTGCAGACATTTTCTCTAAAGCTGTGAAAATAAATATATATATTTTTATATGGATTCACCTACTCATAAAATCAAAGCCTAAAGGAATGTCTTTGGTGTTCAAAGAAATGGCACAATATGTATCTTTCCCTCACTGCAGGATAGTAGGTTTCAGTATTGTGAACACTCGTAGTGCACAAAGCTAAATAAAAGGTATTGCATATCTCTTTGTGTGTGGGATTCATTCTTGATTCACATGGCAACTTAATTTATACCGTCTGTGTTATGTGAAACAAATCAGACCAGCTGCTCAGTGTCAGCAATTAGAAAATGCAGCTTCTGAGATTATGGGAACCAGCACTGCTGCTGTAGCATGCTGTTACTGGTCCTATGGGAAGATCTTTTCTATCATAAGGGAAAATAGTACCTATGTGCGCCATTTATTTTGAATTATTTCACAAGGAATGCTCTAGAAGAAATGTCCATGAAGCAAAGCAGTCAAGAAAGTTGTCCTTGTTTCTTTCCTGTTATTATATTTGCTAGGTAGGTGAGCAACAGTGGTCCTTCATCCATTCTTCTGAGCTGGCAGTGTACTTGGCATACCATCCATCAGTGGGGGATCAATGCTATTTCCAAAGTGTTTTCAGATGCTCTCAGAGAAATGAGATACTATAGGATAAAGTGTTCATTCTATCTGATCTGGCTGTTATCCCTATAAATCCCAGAGGCAAATAACACCAAACTCAGCACATCAGTCCCTGTCTATTGGGGATGGCATTTCAGGGTTTGGCAGAGCAGCAAATTAATGTTGCATTCTGGATGAGTGGTTGAAGAGATCTGATCATCTCTAGAGTTTCTCTGCTCATGGATTTTCAGTATTCAAGGATGCTGACAAACATAATTTTCCCCAAAGCTACTCCTCTGTAATGCCATCTGTATAACTCAGTGCAGCATCATGAAACAAATGTACCTCTTTTACATTTATAACATTACTTTTTCTTTGCCTTACATTCTGTGTTCAGAATGACAAAGGTCCCAATCTGTAACACAGCCTAATACCCATAGCAATTAATGGAAGTGAGGCATCTGTCTGCTTTGTGGTTCTCGATCTCTTTCCTTAATTTTCTTGTTAGTTTCATAGAGATCAGCTGCTTGTATGGGAGGGGACGACTGTGTGTCTGTCAGGTGCTGTGATACAGGGGAGAGAATGGGTATAGTTATGTAAGGCAACAGAGTGAAACTTCTGACAGGTATCGGTTTCACAGGAGAAGTGAAAAAGAGAAATCTCTGAGCATCCAGCAAAACCAGATGCAGATGCTCCCTGTTTCCAAATTTTCCCTTAACCTTTATAGCTCATTTGTAGCACGTCAAAGATGAGCTCTTAGACATGAGCACAGACTTGGAACTCATCAAATGCCACCTAAAACCACTATGGACATGGGGGCAGGCCGATGGAACATGTTGTTCACATGTTTCCAGAGGTTCTCACAGAAGCCTGCCCTGGGCAGAGCTAGCCAGATATTTCTGTCAGCTAAAGATACTTCTGACAGAAACCTGTCAAAGTGCCAGTGAGTGCTGGCATTTACCCCATGCAGATCAGCCAAACAAACAGTGTCCCTGCCCCTTCCTCACCTACAGCCACAGAACAGCTCTGCCTGTCGAAATGGGTCAGGAACATCTGTCAGACTGGAGCTAGTGAACCTCAAACCCAAAGGTTACCTGGTTGCCCCGGCCTCTTCAGCCTCCCTGTGGTGGTGTCAGTGGCAGATGATTGTCCCTCCATTTCCCTCTGAAAGCTTATGCTGAACCTTTCATAAACTGGTTATGTCCTTGCTTATGATCTGCACTGCTGGTCATGAAACTGAGCCCTTAGCACATGGGACTGGGGGGGCAAAACTCAGGAACAAACGCCCACTGCTCCTCTTGGAGGCCAATGCCCCCTACTCTCCTACCTGGGTGCAGTGGAAGCACTACCTTCCAATGATGGATGGACTTCCTTTAGCTGTAGCATCTCTTTCTAGGAGCACAGCTCCTTCCTTCAGTTGTACTTTGGAGCAAAGTCGTTACCTCTGAACTTGCTTTAGAATCTCCATAAGATCCCCCTCTCCATAAGGTTCCCTCTCCTTCCGTGTATTTAGAGATACATGCATACCGACACTTTGCAATGTATTTACCGACACCATAGTTATCAGAAGAGGACACCTTATCCTACAAAGAAGTAGAACCAATGCCGCATGAAAGTGGACGACAGTTTTGATTTATCAATTGCATAAATGCAGAACTTAGCACTTCCCTACATAGGTAAGATAATATTAAAGGACTAAGCACTTTCTTACATAGAAAAGATACTATTAAATGTCAGTAATTTCATTGTAGTAGTCATATAATTCTCCCTGTGGTCCTAATTGCAAGTACCCTAATCTCTAGCTATGAAGCTATGCTTGCTCTGGCCTGGCACTTTTGTTTAGATTATGCACATAATTATGCTGAGACAAAAACCGTATTAAAAGCTAAGTGGAACTTGACAAAGCATCAAGATGTGTTTTATGGGAAGAAATGTATAAAGTGAGTAATATTTATGCTTAGTTAAAACATATTTGCCAAATGCCGAGGAAACAGGAGATATTAATTAATAGCGCTTTTTTACAGCGGAAAATTAATTGAAACTATTCAGAGTCCAATTCTGCTCTCCTTGTGCTGTGACTAATCTAATTGAGATGAATAGGCTACTTGTGGAAAAAGAAACTGCTCAGCATGACTAACTTTGGTGGAATCAAGCCCTCCATGAACATTATTAACCAGTTCTGAAATACAGTGCTCATTTTGTGTTCCTCTGCCGAAAGACAGGCAATTTTATCCACTCCTTCACATTTCCAAGGTGCCCAGAAAGGTCTCATTTCCAATTGTGCCAAGAAAAAAGCAGCTAGCGATGAGAGGCGCAAAAGGTATTCTTACATGTGTAAAAGGGACACTCTATGTATAAGAAGTGAAATCACACTTCCAAACTTTACACCTCAGGAAGACAGGACCTCTGCTCGGGTGTTAGGCTGGCGGAGGCTTAACACCCTCAGTGTCAAAGTAAGGGATGTATTGGGTTTTCCAGTGTCAGCTGAAGGCAGTTAACGTAAAAGCACAGCTCAGGACTGTCCCCTGGATTTTTCAGGACACTCATGTTCTACAGCCATCTGCTCTACAGAGCTGACGCTCTCAGTGGTGGTCATTATGAGACATGGCTTTAAAGCATTTAACATAACCACAGCCTGACAGACAGGAAGGTGTTTATCCCCTTAGGGAAGATATCAACAAAAAGTGCATCTGGATGCAAAGAAAAGCTTTTGGATCCTGTCCTGTGGCCTGACTCCAAAAAGATGAAGTCAAACTATTTGTTTCTTGCCTTCAAGAGGGCTTTGTATTTTTGATCCAGAGGTGTGTTAACAGAGATCAGAGAGCAGAGGTGGCATCCCAGATGGCCCCCTAGCAGATCTCTGGATCACCCTGAAAGGAAATCCTAACACTGTGGGTCCTGTGCAGGCACTGCAGTTAGTCTCCATGCAGACAGGAGACATCTGCCTGACAGGTGCCCAGGCACACCAAGGAGTTGGTGCACGTTCCACATAATCACTGGTTTTCTCTCTGCACCTAACCTAAAGTAAGATCTTTTTTCTTGATTCTATTATTACAGGAAAAACAAAGTCCTTACACTATGGCTGCTTATTAAACTATTCTAATTTATTCAATTCTGGTCTTTATATAATGAGCTCTTAAATAAGACTGCAGACTTTCTGACAATCCACTCAGCGTATCTGCTGATGATGCTGTGGATTCATGGGAAGATGGCAAACACAGAACAGGGTGTCAGAATGTTTTGTGTTTAATGTCCCATATGTTTTACCACCTTAATGATAAAATGCTCTGTATTGCTGGTTTCAAAATGGCAACCAGTGTAGTGCTGCCTACACTGGTCCCCTGCCAGAATTTGGACCTTACTCTCACCTGGCCTTTATGATACTGCCACCACACGAAAGAAAGGGTCAAAGATGTAAAATTAAAGCACAAATTGTCTAAAGTTGTGAAAACCTTTTTATAGTTTCAGCCTCCTCCATACACAACTGAATGCATCAGGTCCCAAAGTCGTGCATTCCTCCAGAAGTCCTAGGTCAAAAGTGTGTGCAAGAAAACACAGAAAGTAATGTCTTGTCACGCAAGACAGGAATTCATTTTGCCTCCCATCTGAAAGGCAGGCATATAAATTATGCTGTGATCTAGGATGCTGTGAACATCGGTGGAGAGGACCACCCCAAGCATGAGTCACACCACCTACTCTAGCATCTCACTTAGGAGGTGGTGAGTCATTCCTGAGGGTGCCTAATCTCTCCCCATTGATTGCAGAGGAGATGGAGACACACAGCAGCTGCCCAGCTTCCTGTGATTGGTGTTGGGTGAATTCTGACTCAGCTGATGGGTGTTTGACTCCACCTTGTCCCTGGTGGTGGCAAGAGAGGAATAACATCTCTGGTTTTCCCTCTTGAATATGTGGGGTGATAAAGGTGGCACTGGTTGCTGGAGTGAGGTCCAGAACCACCTTAACTTAGATAAATTTTGTACTTTTCAGGCATTTCTGTCTTTCTTTTATAGCAAGGGCATGACATTTGCCATCCCTCATCAGAAACGGGTCATTCTGTCTTTAAACCTGGATAGCTGGCATAGTGATTAGTAAGATTTGAATTTAATAACAGTATTAAAGCTGAAATAGTTCCTCGGAGAACCTCTTTTCTCATTTGACTTCTTTTCACAATTTATAGATAAATTTGAACCCCTTCACGTCACTCAGCCTGTGCTGTCCACCCATGAGAGCTGCCTGTGGAAGTGTTTGTTGAACTGAAAGTCTTTACAGGAGAGACCTGCTCTTTAGCGCGGCCTTTAGAAGTCCTTTCTAGGTGGCTGATGTCTGCCAAGTAGAGGGAGGGTGGCCTTGTTACTGAGCCCATGATCCTTTCTTCGTCTTGGTTCCCATCACACTCAGTGAGGGAGTTGTGGTATGTGAACCGTGTTCTACTTGTATGCAGACTTTCTCTTTTCATTTAGGCCCCTGCTTAAAGTTAGTGCTATGCCCACATCTTTGCAGAATCAATGGGTTCATTCAGGACTCTGCAATGTGTAGCAGGCATTGGTTTTTTTCCTTTTAGCAGGTACTTTCTTGCATTTATCTGCATTGCATTTTCTGTGCCTTGTGTTGCCCTTCAGCTACATTGGTTTAGGTTCTCCAAAGCCCTTCACCACTATGGTCACAAACTTACTCATTTAAATACCTTTCTGACATTTGTGGATATTCTTACCTGACCTTCATCTCCCATAAATTGCCAAAAGGCATAAAGTTTGAGTTCCAGTAAACCTGTTTGCATGGATGATAGGAAGAATGCTTCTTATTCTGTGTGGGTAATATGGATATTGCCTTTCAACTGTGGTAACAGTTTTCTTATTCTGATCCCCTGCCAAGTCTGTTACTGCCATATAGGTTATAAGGGCTTGTGCACAACATTATACCTTTTGGACTGACTGGTACCAACAAAAGGTTCGCATGACTTTGTGCTGATGCTATAGTCCAAAGCCTCTTAAGCAGGCCTATTTTCTTTTTAAGGAGCTTTAAGGAAAAGGGGACTGAATTGAACATTTTCCTTTAGCATCCACCTCTCAACTTGGACCCACACTCATATATTGACTTGAAGGTCACGTTTCACCTTCAAAACCCTTTTCCAGAAGTCTGACAGTTTAGACCATGAAGTCTTGAGCAGAGAAGAACTGAGTCTGTGGAATAACTGCAAAGGACACTCCAGAGAAATATCCTATCATCCTTTAAATACCTTGTAGAATTTCTTGGCTCCTGTCACAGCTAAAGAGAGCTACCAGAGCCACATACCCCATATTGCAGTATTTTTTTGAACATATTCTAATCCTTTTAGCTAAAAATTAATATTTAAAGCATATTTTTATTAAAAAAAATCCAGTTAAAAATCTGAGCTGTTTGTACTGTTATGGTGAATTTAAATAACTAGTTTCCTTGATGGATGGCATGTTTGTTTGTTATTCTGGTAATTTGCACTGAGCTGTAATCCAGGAATCAGATGGTTAATTATTGCTGTTCTATACAAGAATTAATTGGGACAGCAGGTGTTTGCTGTGTACACATTAGGTAGAAGTTCTTGAGAACAAGGTGCTTCTGTATGATTGTTGTTCTACCTTGAAACTATGTTGAATTTGTTAGAGTGGAAAAAGAAGAACATCTTAAGCGAGAGAGAAGATTGTTGGACTCTGGGCTGGTAAGCTGTTGTTTTGAGCTTTAAGGATATTTCCCTTTTTTCTCCCCTGTGTTTAAATATGAGTGAAACGTCTGTGAAACGTTTCCTCTGATGTGCCAGGAGCTTTGAGACAAGTCTTTCACATATCAAACCTTACTTACTGTGTCCTATCGATTATTTCCCGTAAACTGTTCCTTGTACATCTTAGCAACTGAATGCTAATTGTATGAAGGGAAGCAACCTGATTCATCATTGAGCCTTTCATTTTCTGACAAGGTTAGCCACTGCTGGCACATGCTGGCATATTTTCCAATAACCTTCTCATTACTAATATCCTGTTCATGATATTCGTACAGCTTCCAGTGCCCATGAAATCAGGAACTATAAAAAATAACCAGAAATCGTGTTAGTATCTGTCACTTGCTATTCTTCTGTTTTACAAGCTTGTCATCCAGTTAGGGAACATAAGATACACTGTGTGACTAGTCCAATACCAGTAACAGACAGCAACTTGTCAAAATGAACATTTGCAGACAGCCCACAGCATAAAAATGTTTTTTTCTGAAGTGTTTGAGAACACTTGCAAATAACAATTACATTCAGGAAAGCCTGAGAGCAGCATTCAAACCAACAAAGTCCAAACTTGTATTTTTAACTCTATTATTTCATATTCTGAGTGTGATGTGTGCATATCTATGCATGGGGTTAACCATATGACTTCTTCACCAAAACAACGCGCCTTGTCGGGAGAGGTCCCTGACCTGTTAGTCCTGAGCTACGTCTGGAAAGTTTTCTGCATGCCAGGGAGCATTCAAGCAGTGTAACAGCAGTAAGCAGTCTGTTCCAGTGCCCAGGACAGGCCCGAGTGTGAGTTCACAAGGCTCACTCACTCAAAAGCCCATGTGAAGAATTTGCAGTGGAGCTTCACTGGTGGAAAACGGAGGCTTAAGGAAAGCCGAGCCCAGGGCAGGAAGAGTGTAATTTCCATTTGGGCAGAGGAAAGAGCCAGGCTGCTCTAGGATCACAGTTCTCTGGCTGGCAAAAGAAAGTGGTATCTGAAGTCTCCTTCTAAAACTCTGGTCCTCCACCATGGTGCATTTGCAAGGCCTGCATGCCTTGAAGACCAGGCTCTGACCAGTTGCCCAACGAATGCTGCGTGCCTGAAAAACCTGACTGCAGATCATCTGCTTAACGTTGTGCAGCAAATATAGGAAGGAAAACTACATCTTCAGCAACCTAACTGAGACTCAAGGGACACAAGTCCCTTCTTTCATCCCAGCAGTACTAGGGCTCAGCCTGGGTGTGAGTTATGCTGGTGGAACTCCGGGAAGACAGCTGATCATCCAGCTGAAATCCAGTGCAGACAACAGGATTAACATGACAAAAAATGAAATTTCAGGTGTTTAATAGGCTTAGAAAGGGTTCCTCCAAAGGAGGAGAAAACAAACTCAGTCCTGGCAGCAATGCAGAGCCCCAGCTCAAGGCCTCAGGATGTTGGTGCAGGCTGAGCTGAATGATGGCTGCAAAGAGGGATTGTGGCATATTTCCTGACAAATTATCTCAGCTGGTCTAAGTGTGGTGTCCTGTGTGGAAAACATGGAGTCCCCACCACTGAATACGCTCACATTAACTCCAGCAGAGCAAGCGAGTGTTGTTGATAAATGTGATGCTCTTACCTCACTGCCAAAAACCTGGAGGAGATGTACATGAGGCACACAATACTGTGAACATCCCGCTCCCCTTCTGGAGATGGGTGGGAAAGGTGAAATCCCACATCCTGAACCCACAGCACTTCTTTACAATTCTCCATTTTTCCTGCTTACCTTCTTTTAGGCTGGCAGGGCAGGGAGATCCCAAGCAGGATCCCCAGGACAAGTTAGTGTCTGTCACTTGCTAGTCTTCTGTTTACAAGCCTGTGATCCAGGGAGGGAACATAAGATACACTGTGTGACTAGTCCAATACCAGTAACTTGTCAAAATGAAGCAGGGACTCCCCAAAGGTGGCCAGGAGAAAACATGCGAGACAGCTCTTGGGACTGGATCATTCCCATCATCCAGATTTACTCTCACACAGGGAGAGATGAGCCTGCATTCAAGACTCGCTGCCCCTACCTTCCACTTCCTCTTGAAGTTAGGTACCAAAATCTTTCTTCCAAACCTAGACAAAAGGAGGTACCGTACCTTTCAGGAGAGAAAGGGATGCCTCTCCAATCCTTTTAAGACAGGGTGTAAGCCCCTTTCAGAGAAGATTTGAATGCCCAGTTCCTACAAGGGTCCCCTGATGGCCGGGCTATCGACTCTTCCAGTTGAGGGAGAGTCATTGTTCTCAAACTCCTATTTTACTTGGTGAAATCAAGCAATAACTGGTCTAATAACAAACAAGAAAAGCAGACACAGCCTTGTGCTGAGGCAGGTCGTGGAGCCAGCCTGATGGCTGGAGTTCAGCAGGTTTCTCTGAAGAGGCTGCCTCTCCTTGCCCTGGGCAATGCCATGCTCCCAGGAGATACCTTTTCCCCAGGAGGCAGAAGGCTGCCTGTTTTTCTGACACCTCCCATCACCTCCCCTCTCTTTGCATTTATGTTGCAGTGGGTGGCCACGGGGCAGCCCCATGGACTTCCACGCATGCTGTCCCCAGCTATTAGTCTCCAGGGTGAACAGTTGTTGAATACAGCCCTCAATTTTAGTCACCTGCCTTAGCAAATGCCAGTAGATATTTAGGTCAATTGAATGCAAAGGCTTGCAGAGCTTCTTTTCTAAGTGCAGGTTGAGTTTCCAATAGCAGCACCTTATAAGCCAGGGACAGGAGCTGTTTCTTGGGCATGGCACCATCAGAAGCTGTCTTCCTGGAGAGCTGTGAAAGCAGTTTGAGGCCAAGCTCTTAGGCAGGAGGTCTGGGTAAAACCCAACTTATTTCTCATTCATGGGTGTAGCTAGTTACATAATAGGAAATAGGTTAATTGTGACCCAGATTCACTCTGGCATTAAAGCAGATGGAAGCAGTTACAGCAATAGTGATCCCTGGTGGGGAAGACAGCAAAGATGATGCAGCCCTATGGGAGGGTATTGCAGTTGAACACAGTCTCCACTCTGTTCTGTTTTGCAAGGAGAAGGTTGAGGAGGGATGAGTTGGGCTGACTCAAAAAGCAGTCAGAGAAGACCATACAGGCCCTGTTTTCTGAGTAGTCCTCTGCCAGCAGGAGCTCTCTGGCAGCAGAAACCATCAGAGTGAGGACCTCAAGAACTGCATGTGACAACCACGTAGCAAAAGGAACGGTGCAAAACTGGCCGGACTAATGGAAATGCCTCTTCCTCCTGGGACAGAGAAGTAAACTGAGGAAAATACGCTGGGACTTCATTTCCCATTCAAGTCTGGGGGAGAGCAGAGCTGCTGCTGTCCCCAGGCGCTGATCCCACCAGCACCCTGGTGAGGAGTGTTGAAGCATCTTTATTCGAACCCTTTGTAATTACGGTTTGTTTTCTTGCCCAACCTCTAACATTTTGTAGGAGTTGCTTATGTTACGCCTCTGATTGCCTAGGCTTTGCTTGGTGCACTGGTGGCGTAAAGCATTACACAACCGCTTGTGAGTGTGCATTGAGGAGTGCCCGGAAAGGCACCTCTTCGCGCTGAAATGCTGAATGTTAATGCAGGTCTGCATCTAAACACCATGAGTAATGGTAGTAGGAAAGAGATGTCATTACTGGTGAGCTGACAGCTGAGACCATGGAGCTACCTCCTCACCATGAGGAGTCTGGGTTCAGGCTCTGGAGGAAGACTGGGCAGGCAGGCTGCAGATTCAGGACTCTCCTTCAAGAGAGCAGATTTGGGCTTGTTTAGGGTATTGCTGGGAAGAGCTGCCTTGGAAGCTGCTAGAAGGGAAAAAGGAGGCCAGAAGCTGGGTATTTTTTAAAGCAAACACCGTGAGCTGAGGAACAATCTGTTCTCTTGGGCAGCCAGAACAGGGATTTCAGAAGGCCTGGGTGCCTAAGCAAGGGGCTTCTCAGTGAGCCAAACTGCCAAAAGGGAATGCAGAAGAGTCGAAACCAGGACGGACAGCAAATGAGAAGCGTAAAAGAACTGCTTGGGGATCCAGGAACAGAATCAGGAAGGTCAAAGCCCCTTTGGAGGTAAAACTAGCTAGGGGTGTAAAGGGTAGGAAGAAGTGTGCTAGTAACAAAAAGAAGTTCAGAAAGAGATGAAGAAGAGGAGTTGAGGGCCCTGTCCTGCTCTCCTCATGTGGATGTGTGGACTGTCCTGCCTTGGTGCCCCATTCTTGGCCTGCCTCAGCCATTGGCCCTGCCTGCACTCTGGAATCAATCTCCTTCTGACCTAAAGTATGTGCCACAGCCCATTTCCAGGTGAAACGTACTCATGCAGAAAGGCTGAGGCTCACTGAGGTGTGTGGGCCCATTCAAGCCAATTGTTTTTTCCATCTGAGTAGGAGCAGGCAGTTATATGACAGGTTAATAGAGGCTAACCATGAGAAATCTGGAAGCTATGGCTGAGCAGCATGGCCTTGGCCACCTGGCAGAGCTGTGCTGTGGAGGTGACCATGGGTCTGGCCAGCAACAGAAACCATCACTGGTGTAGTGGCTTTGGGGTAGCATGGCCAAAAATGGGAAGTGTTTTGTTGGTGGTGGCCCAGCGTGGCAACCCCAGCGTCCCTGTCAGGGCTGTGCTGCTCCAGGGTGAGGTTTTGTGTCTTCCTGTGGCACGTCTGCTGAGCCCCAGCACGGGCATGCTGCTGCGCTGGGGGCTGAATGGCTCATCTGACCGGGTCAGCCCCCCTCCATCCCCTGCCTCGCCTGATTTCATGGGTTTGCTGGGCTCTCATTGCTTCTGGTATTGCTGCTCCTTCCCTCTCCATGCTCTTGCCTTATTTTGGCTACAGCAGCAGCAGCTGTTCACTTTGTTTGCTATGGATGAGGAAGGTGCCAGGAGGAGCTAGGGGAAGGGAAGCCATGGCTGAGCATGCAAGTGTGCATGTGTGTGAGTGCGTGAACACAGCTCTGCCGCACAAGCAGAAGGAGGCTGGATCCTACTTGGCTGCTTCTTGTCAGAAAGAGGAGGAGAAACTGCCAAATCTGGTCTCAGTAAGGGAGCTGCTAGTCAGGGAGCTGGAAACTTTCCCTCTTTTCAGAGCTCTGAAGAGAGGTTTATTTAAGTTTTTCATGGCTCCCATGCATCTTCAGAGAGCTGAAGTAATTTCTCCCAGAAAGCGTGATGTTTATTAGGGTGGTGAACATACTGCCTGGCATTTAGGACAGGCCACAATTGGATGGACAGAGTCCAGCTGGTTAGGTGAGGTAGGATTACTGCTTTTGCAGACCCTTCCTTCGCCACCCTGGGAACATCCTTGGATAGTCTTAATTTAGGGTTTAGACACTGTAATTTAAAAACTATGAGAACATTTCCTTCATTCTGAATGCCAGGAGGAAATAAGAGATGTAATTTTCTCTACTTTGGAAGCCATTACAATCTTTCACCATAATAAAGAAATAAAATAAGCAAGACAGCACTGCACGGACAAGCAAATAATACAAGTGCATTCAGCATGTAAGTCATCCTGATTGATGTGCCATAAATCAGAAGTGTGAGCTCAACTCTTTGGCTAGGACCACCCTCGGCACTGGTGGTTGTTCACCTTCAAAATTTACCCATGCAAGAAAACCTCATGGCTTAGTAGTAGTTTTTATTTGTGCTTGAGCAGAGACAAGCGAGGCTGGACTGGAGGCTGGCCTGGCCATTCCTGTTCTGTGGTAGCATGAAACAATTGGGATCAGGCTACTTTGGGTTATGTCCTACACAAAATAACATCCAAACCTAAGGTGAAGTCCTCGGGAGTCCTCTCTGAGGCTGGTGCTGTGGGTGGCACTGACAGGCAGTGCTCACGCTGGGAACAGGACGCCAGAAAACAAAGCACTTTTAGTACGATGTGTAAAGGCAGGAGGTTAAACTCCTCATCTGCGTGGCCACTTGAGGAAATGACCTCAAATGTGGTCTTAACCGTGGGGAAATGGCATTTCAAATGTTATACTCTTTTTTTCTTTCCAGGAAGAACCTGTCTCCTTAAAATAATATTCCTGGGATATTAAGGACAGACAGAATGACAAAGGAGTTCAGATGTTTATTGGTTTACTGCTGTAGACCACTGAATACTGAGAGCTGCTTGTGACTCCACCTGAAGACTGAATCAAATGGGGGAATGTACAGTTCGCTGTGAAGGTATCTTGCCTTTAAGATTTTTTTTTCTGCCCCTTTTTTCTTACAACAAAACCAACCCCTGCTATGCAAAGAACTGAATTACTCATTCCAGACTGACATATTGCCTTACTGCTCTATTCTGAGCAGTGGCACTTTTCAGCTGGTACCTGGAAAGAACATTGTCTCTTAGGAGGCTGCATAGGATGGTTAGAAAACACCTGCCTAGATGAGTCACTAGGGAACAGAGGGGGAGAAAGAACACTGGAAGCATTAAGCTACAGAAGTGTTAGAGGCAAAAGAAGAAAAATAAGCACAATTATTGAGTTCAAGATCTGTAGTTTAATAAGAAAAACATTTTTTTATTATTAAAACAAAGCTCATTGGGACTATGCAGAATTAAGAGAGGGAATTAAGGAAGACTGGACTGAGAGCAGCCTGAGGAGAAGGACTTGGGGGTGTTGGTTGACAAAAACCTCAACATGAGCTGCAGTGTGCACATGCAGCCCAGAAAGACAACCATGTGCTGTGCTGCATCAAAAGAAGCATGACCAGCAGGTCGGAGATGATCCTGCCCCTCTACTCTGCTCTCGTGAGACCCCACCTGGAGCACTGTGTGCAGTTCTGGTGTCCTCAACACAAAAGCAATGTGGACCTGTTGGAGCGAGTCCAGAGGAGGCCACGAAGATGCTCAGAGGGCTGGAGCACCTCTGCTATGGAGACCGGCTGAGAGAGCTGGGCTTGTTCAACCTGGTGAAGAAAAGGCTCCAAGGAGACCTTATAAGCAGCTTCCAGTGCATAAAGGGGACCTACAAGAAATCTGGAGAGTGACTTTTTACAAGGGCATGTAGTGATAGAACAAGAGGGAATGGTTTTATACTGAAAGAGGGTAGATTTAGATTGGATATTTGGAAAAAATTCTTCCCTGTGAAGGTGGTGAGGCACTGGCACAGGTTGCCCAGAGAAGCTGTGGCTGCCCCATCCCTGGCAGTGTTCAAGGCCAGGCTGGATGGGGATTTGAGCAACCTGGTCTAGTGGAAGGTGTCCCTGCCCATGGCAGGGGGGCTGGGACCAGATGATCTTTAAGATGCCTTCCAACTCAAACCATTCTATGTGTCTATGATTAATTAACCTCAAGAGAGTTGTCAAACTATGGCTAACACCTTGGCTAACACCTTGGTGTCTCATGCATGCCTGCTCGAGTTCAGGCATGGATGTCCCATGCTGTTCTCCCTCACTGTACAGATGGGATAACACTGTAAAAAGGGGAAGGCTGGTGGTAAATACAATTATGTATATGCACATGTGCATGCAGCGTTGCTAACCCTAGCTCCTGATATCACTAGCAATGGATAATTTCACTGGAAAATTAAGTGATTTAATTCCTTAGAGCTGCCAACCAGAGCCTGAAGCATGACTGCTAACTTAACACAGGCTGCTACAGCAGCTCAGCTCCTGCATGCCACAGGGCAAGCTCTGTGTGCTGAGATATGCATTGGACTGTGGTTTTGGGCACCACCTCCTGCTTTGTGCCATCCAGCATCCTGTCCCTCAGCACCACAGTCAGACCTGCATGACAACATCTTGACCCAAGCTCTATCAAGCTGTAGGAGGGAAATAAAATACCACTTACAGCAAGGTCAAAACACTTGTCCTTACCTGCTAATAGGGTGGTAAAATAATTAACCAGGGACATAGTGTTGATCAGCACTAGGGGAACTGGGCAGGTCACTTGTATACAAGCTGATATTCACCACAGATGCACCCCTGAGTTTGTTCAGAGTGTTTTTAAAGGTATCTTTAAAGGAAACCATAACATGCTTCCTCATGTATTTTTTTTCTTTAAATGAGCCCTAAGAGCAAGTGGAAAGTCTTGAAAAGGGCACAGGCTCCCCCAGAGTGGCCCAGACTATCCCAGAGCCTGTTCCTGGGACGATATGAAGCTCTAAGGCTCCTGGGTCAACTGTGCTGCTTTAAAATCACTTCTTCTGAATTACACAGCTGATTCTCACAGGAGATGCTTATGGATTCATGGGCCTCTCATAGTCAGACCTATAAGTCTTGCCCTCAGCAGCTGTTTAAAACAAGTAACTCAGAGGCCATAGCATTAACCACAGACTATAATTAGCAATGTTGCTTTAATGATTCTGCATCCCCATTCAGTGTCCCAGAGTTGCTGGATGGTGGCAAGTTGCAAGCACGAGGTGTCTACTGCAGCAACAGATCTGGCAATAGTGAAACTAAATATGAAAGTTCAGGCCCAGAGTCTTATTCATGTCTCTCAACACTGGGTGTGAGATTCCCATAAACTGGCTTTCCAGGGCATTGGCAAATTCAGTTCCTGGAGCGTCTGGCTCTGTAGCCAGAGGTTGTGTAACATGCATGGCCTTGGCATAGAGTGAGATACATTTTCCATAATCACACAGGGGTCAAGTTATTTGTCATTGCTTGAATTAGAAGAAATTTTGTCTGTGTTCTCATGTAGACCCAGAGTAGAAAACATACCTCCTCCAGATGCCCTCAAGCTCAGCCTCCTCTTGTCTCCACTGTTATATTAAAGCATGAACAGGCAATGACCTTAAGACCATCTCATTACAGGCATGTGGTATTCATCATGACAACAGCTGCCTGCACTTATTACTGTCTGACTTCTTTTTGCATTTCCCTTCCCAGTTCCATCTTCTCTTCAGTCTCAACGCTCATGTTTTACCTGTGTTTTCAATTTAGGTTTATCCCGATGTGAAATACCTGTGGAGCTTCACTGGGAACAATCAATGAAACTCTCAGAAGATGCTTGGGCAAAATTCCTGCTGGGATCAAAGGTCTGGCTGTACCTGGATAAGGACTTCAGCCTTTGGTCCATGTCTGTACCACAGCAGTATGCTATAGCCATCCCTTGGGCGGTTAAAGCTGGCAGTTGTACAGGATGCCTTTATTTAGCTTAGATGGGAAGCAATTAAATACCATATCATATAGCAAAAGAATAAGGGCTTTTGTCAACATGCAGGCTAACTTGGAGAAACAGAGCCGTATGATCTGCAGGATTTTCTCAAATACGTTAGGGAAGGCATTGAATGCCACTGGAAGAGGGGAGAGACTGCTAATGGAAAAGCAAGACAGAGAAGGAGAACAAGCAGGCAGGAGCAGTGGTCCATGGGAGCTGAGTGAGCTGGGGCACACAGTGAAGCAGCTCTCTCTGGCAGGCTCCTGCAATGGCCAGGGATGCAGCAGTGCCAGCAGCCACTGCAAACAGCGCTGCACCACAGCTACCCAACCCCATGCCTTGGCTTCTCCCATGAATGGAAAAAAACCTCTGGGCTTTGAAATATTGCCTAATGGTCAAGCTCTGGGACCATACCAGGCTGGTTTTATGGAGCCGATCTGCTCCATACTTATGCTGGAGCAGATCAGCTGCTTTTACTGCAGGTCCTTCTGACTTTGCCTGTGTAGGAGTAAAGAAAATTGCCCCCTGAGTTCTTTCTGTGGAGCCTGCAGTGTGATGAGATATATTTAATCTGCACAGGCTGGCTAATGCAGCCCTGTGAATTGGGTTTAGCTTTGATTAAGTTCTAGCACATGTTTTGGGCCAGCAGGTTCTTTTCACAATAGTCCTTTATGCTTTGCACGGTAGGACTCTCTCTGGGCATGTATTGTACAGCATGGACAGCCTGCAGGCCTGTTCTGGTGCTTTCCCACCTGGTTTCCATGGCTGTGCTGGTGCAGGAAGCATTTTGGAGAGCAGGCTGGCTCTCGTGCAGGAGGCAGAGGCTGTTGCTGTGCAGTCTGCAGAATTCCCATGGAGATATTGCTTGGTGTGTGTTTGAACTTCACCTCCACACACAATCGAGAGTGCCTCTTATCTTGCTACTCAGCCTGCAAAAACTAAAACATAATGGACCAATTATAATACAAATAGAGTGACCAGGGAGACTACCTAGGGCCCTGGAGCATCGGAACATTGCTTTGTTCCAGTTATATAGGCTGCTTTATGACTGTCTTCAGGAAAAGTTTCCTTTTAAATGGGCATATTTGCTTGTTTTTAAAGTGGAGGTGACTTATGTAATCAAAGTCAAGCAGTTTCAGATGAATTTCTGGTTCCCTTCACAGAAGAAAAGTTGCCCGGAAAGACATGTGACCCTAGCAGCAAGCTGTCTCTTGATGCAGAAGTTTGTCCTCCCTCTCAGACTGAGCAACCTGGAATGCATGATAACAAATAAGATGCTTATCCTGAAGTGACAGTGAGCTGTGGTGGCAGGAGCCAAACAGGGATTTCAAACGAGAGGCGGATGGAGGAAAGGAGATGGGATGGGCTTGGGTGATCACCAGTGGTCCTGAGGCCCTGGGTGCTTGGGTCCCCCAACTTCAAACCTAGCATTAGAATCTTAGAGTGATAATTTTTGAGGAGCCTGGCTGCTTGGGTGTTGATGAGCTGCTGCTCTGGCTTCCCAGGGACCTGCACAAAACCTGATGATCAGTTTTGCCAGCTCAGCTGGGAAACACAGGCCCAGGAGCCAGCAGAGCAAGGCTGGTATTTGTACACGGCAGATCATTACTGGAGGGCTCAGGGAGGGAAGCAGGATGGCGAGGGACAGCCTATTTAAAGTGTTTTTGGGGGGACTTGTATCTCCCAAGAATCTGTACCAGTGTTTTGCACATCACACTGTGCCTGTCTGAATAGCAGCACCCTTTGGGAGCCAAAGCTCTCAAATTCTCACATATTTAACCATCAGTATTCAAGCTGGAGGCAAAATAAAAAGCAAAGCATAGCCTAAAGGTTTTCAACAGCAACAGCTCTTTCCAAGGGTTCCCAGGTCCTGAAGGTTACCCATCAGTTCACCACAGTTTTAATAGGCCCTGAAAAAACAGAGCTTAGAGTTCAGATATCTTAATTGTTTTCTAGATTGGGAAAATATTGTTTTTACGTGCTATTGACAAGACCGATGCCTGTGTTACCGCAATTTGAGTATGCATTAATTACAGCGTGCAGTAGCTCTGGGACAGATGAGATCTGTGAGACTGAGAAAGCCATTCTCCAAGTTGGGAGCAGCAGTAACCAAAATAAAATAAGGACTCTGCCACAAGAATCCCATGCATGCATTGAGCAGCCTCATCAATCAGCTGAGAGATGAGCCATCAGACATCTAACGGGATGCGGATATGATCACACTGGAAGGTGAGGTGCTTGCTGGAATGACACAAGCCATCAGCTGTTGTCCCTCACAGTGGGACATGCTCACAGCTCACCTCCATCCTGCGAGACAACACACTCATGTCAGCCCCAGCAAGGACTGGCTGCTCCCAGGGGGATGGAAAGCCAGGAATCATGGTCGCTCCACATCAGTCCTGCTCTCAGGCCAAGCTGAGGGTGGAAAAGGGTCCATCCACAACCCCACACAGGGATCTTCTCTTAGGAACCTGACCCCTCCCTTTCTGTAATGTCTGCAAAGAGGCACTGCTTTCTGGTTACTCTGGTTTGAGAGCCAAACTGGCCTAGAAGGCCACTGGATCCTGTTTGCCCCTAGTGTGCCTCCTCACATCCCCTCACAGAGCTCGCCTGCTCGTGCTCAGCTGTGATGGCAAAGGGGCAGCAAGCACACGGCACCCCTGCAGTGGTGGGACCAGGCACCCTTACATCCTCACGCTGCCCCAGATGTTGGCAGCTGCTGTGGAACCTGTCCCTCGTGGTGCAGCCTGTGGCATGGCGCACCATGCCCAACACCCCAGTGCCACGGGGGTTTCCTCCCCCCTGTGCTCCCGCTTGGCCACTGCCCAGCACCTCCATCACAGCTTTCCCCAGTGCCAAGTTTAAGTGCCACAGCATTTGGAGACAAAGCCAGTGAGGAGCAGCCACAGTGCTGCCATGGACAGGCCACCTTTGTCACACGCTGTGGGCGTTTTCTATCGGGCAGCAAAGCAAAGTTGTTTGTCAGCCACGCTTCAAGCACGGTGGTGCAGGATGATGTTTTCTTTTCTTCTTAAAGGCTAAAGAGAAAGAAAAGTTGGAATTCCCTAGCATGTATATTGTACTCAAAGCCAAGGGATTGTGGTGTGTTCTGGCCCTACAGTCTTGTGCTCTGCCCATGCAGTGCGTGCCAGCAGAGGGAGTGGACATGTGCTGATTGCCCTGGTCCCAGAGCCGGGCATGGTGCTGGTGGCCTACCCCTGACACTGATTTGCAGGCGAGGGAATCACAAGGTACAATAAAACCTGTTTATTTTAAGCAGAAATGAAAATCAGTATTATCCAAGTGCCTCATTTGTCAAGGAGCAGCTGGGCTGAAAAACTACTTTCAGTATGCAGAAGGCATTGCTCTCCGTTCTAGACAAAGATGCAGCTCCCAGCAAACATTCAGGCAGGTGTGTTTTGGAGGGGTTCTTGATGGAGCTCCTGCAATAAGCACAGCCAAGCTGCACATGAGTTAGCACATTTGAGAGACAAACCAGCAGAACAGGAATAATCCAAATCTAACCCAACACCATCTGCCACACAAAGCACTGTGGCTATATACAAAAACCTCATTAGTACCTGATGAGAGGGAGGCTGGGCCCACAAATAAATGTATTTGCAATACAGGGTATGTGTAATGCTGTCAACATTGATGTGGCTCGTGAAGAGGAGAAACTTATTCCTGGAGGCAGCAGACTGCAGGGCTGGCTCTACCGAGACCCACGGGACAGCTGGGGTGGCAGGGGAGGCATCTCCTGGGGTGCAGAGATTCACATTTGGACATGCTTAGGGACCAGCCTGGGGAAGTCTGCTGCTACACAGCCTTCAGCAGAGGAAGATGAAGCCCAGCTAGGCTCAATTTCTGCCCTGTAGGCCTGTGTTGATCAGAGTGAAACCCCAAAGCAGCATAACCACGAAGAACCACATTAAAAGCACCCACACCTATCTCATCTCCCCTGCCCCAGGCTGGCAGGGACATGGGGACACGGCAAGAATAAGGGTCGGTGTCTGCTATGCCCACTGAGCTGCTCACAGCAGCATCTGCCATTGCCCCAACACATCCTGCCAGATCTACCTTCGTCCCTGGTGCCCGAGGGGCGTCAGGACACAGGGCCCTGCTGTTCTGGTGATGCTTCCGGCACCATGAGGAGCAAGGAGTGACTTGATGTTGATGAAGGGGTGCCACTTCAGCTCTTCCCAAAGCTTGCAGGAGCCTGGGCTGCAGCTCCCTCTGCCTGGCACCCCTACATGGACACAGCGCTGAGGGGGGCTGCCATTCCCTTGGGCAAGGAGCATTTGGGTTCCAGGTGCTTCTGCAGTGGGTTGTGGCACCAAGGGTGGTAGGGCCGCTCTGAAGGCTGCAGGGAGAAGCCTCTCGATGGATCTCACCATCCTCCTTTCCGTCTTGTCCACTGCTTGTCAGCAACCAGCCCAGGGACTTGCAGGCAGGATTTGTCCCGTGGAGGCAACTGCTGAGGTGGAAGGATGGGGATGGTGTGAGAAGGTTATCAGGCTCAGATGGAGATGCTTGCTGCGGAGGACCTGTGTCCTGGGCCAGCTCCTGCTCCACTGCTGCGGCAAAGGCAAGCTCATGACCTACAGCGGGCACTGGTGCAAGGCCAAAACTTGTTGTTATTGTTACTTTTTGCTTTATTTTCAACTGAGCCCTTGTGTGGGGTGACCTCGTGCACGGGGCAGCTCTGGCTCCCCAGCGAGGTCTGGAGGCATGCATGGCATGTGGAAATCCCAGCTCTGGGAGAGCTGCTGCTGGAGGGAAGTGGGGGCAGTTGGAGGAGGATGGGAATGGGAGAGGATGCAACTGAGGCTCCAGAGCAGATACAATCCAGAGATATTAAAAAGAGAAGTAATTAAACAGAAGGAGGCAGAATTAAAAGGTCACTTCAGGGCTGCCACGTGGTAGCATCTTTAAAGCTGTCATGCCAGTGCAGCCTGGTAGAGCAGTGCAGTACTGTTGTGGGCTACTGCATTTCAAGCTCCCTGTTTTCTCTCTCCATATGGTGAAATGCGATGATCTAACACAGGAAAGCAGTTTCTCAGATGTAATCCCCTGCAAAGTGTGAGGATGGTGAGGCACAATGCCATGGCAGCTGCCCGGCCATGTAACTCAAGTAAAAGGGTTACATGCTTCTTTGGCTTTTCCCCTTGCCCTGGGGACCCTGCCTGTCCACAAGGCTTGTCCTGCCCCTGGGACAGTAGGAGAGGAAGAAGCTGTGATGCAGGACCGTAGCTATTTTCCTTTCTTTTAAGGGAGCTACTCCAAAGGAGAAGTGGACTGTGCCTTCTCCTACTGCTTCCTAAATAGCTGGGATGCCGGCTGGCTCCCTCTCCCACCCTCAGTTTTTGCATTTTTCTCTCATTATCCCACTGTAACACTGCAGCATCTAACACCCTCTGACACCCAAGGCTGCGCCTTGCTCATCAGATTTCCTGCTCTCATCTTCCCTTTTCCAGTGCAGCCCCTTGGCCAAAACTTACTTCTCAGTTCAGTGACAAGCTTTGCTTCTGTAGGTATTCTGTTAATTCTCATGTTTCCCTTTATGTACCCTCTTGGCTGTTGGTTGGGTCAAACACAAGCCAAGAGGCAGCAAGGCACTTTTATCACACTCAACTCAGCAACTGCTACCTTTCATAGCAGTTGGGACACTGCGTCTGCCCGAGGACTGGTTGAGAATTCAACCATTTCAGCTGTTTCTGAGTTGACCTCTGTCTTTGGAGGAGCCCAGCCCTTTGAAACTCCTGAGTCTTTACAGCGCCATTTTAGAGTCTGAAGCAGTTCTCTGTTGGTGCAGTTTCTCTGCTTCTTAGCTTGATCCATTTTACTAGATGGTTTCAAGAATTATAGCCTGAAAACATTGGAACAGGCAGCTTCATACTTTGCCTCCCCTCATAATTACAGTGCTTGCACATTTAAAACGATTTAGTTAATTTAGCATTTTAAATTCCACACAGTTTTGGGAGGACGGGGGGGTGCATTAGTCTGAGTTCCTGCCAAATGGTTCTGCTGCAGGAACCGATGAGGCTGCTGGTGGAGGTGTGCCGGGGGTAGAAAGCGTGCTCACCGCAGCAGCAAGATCCACATCTTCAGCCCCAGAGAAGGAGTTTCTATGGAGATATTTACAGTAAACAATGTACGGCTCCCCCAGCATGTGCAGGCGCCGCAGCCGCAGCCCTGCAAGCTCATAGGCTGTATTTTTTGGCAGCAGGGTGATGCCGATGAACACTGGCCCGTGCTGCTGCCAGCCGCTGGCCCTGCCGCCAGCAGCGCTGGCTCTGCAGCCCAGGGGTTGGTGGTCAGAACCAGATTTCACAGTGCTTCAGCTAGGGGATGCATTCTCAGGGATCGCAGTGCGGTGCCCTGCTCACCCGCCAGCTGTAAACACAAATCACAGAATCATAGTCATAGAATGGGCTGGGTTGGAAAGGAGCTTAAGACCATCTAGTTCTGAGCCCCCTGCCAGGGGCAGGGATGCCTCACTCTAGACCATGTTGCCCAGCATGTCCTTGAACACTGCCAGGGATGGAGCATTTACCATTCCTCCAAATGTTTTTGTGCTTATAGCTAAAACCAAAATCTTGTGTAAAAGCAGAGCAGTGGTTTCATGCCTCTTCCCAGCACAACTTGGGACACGTCCCCCTCTCAGCGCAGTGCCCATGGTGGGAGACATGCACCCCACCAGACAGCACTGAGCATCCCGGGGACCCACCCCCCTGGTCTGATGGGGTTGAAGCCCCTCCTGTCAGTCCTTGAACCATTTCTTCCTCGGGATGGCTCAGCAAACCAGAAAGCGAGGAGGTGATGCTCGGCTGCCTTCTGCGGGGTTTTAAGCCTTTTTTCTGCTGCCTTGTGGTAGCCCAGTGGAGCTTTCCTGGTTTGAATGATGGCCAATTTCCATGGGAGTAAAATGCCTGTGGCCCTTTTCACAGTAGAAGGCATGATAGTTCTGGCAGCTGAGTCAAATACTGCTTGGGTGATAACCAGGAACCGTGCTACAGCTTCTTTATTTTCCCTGTTAAGGCTTCTCTTGCTGTTCCAGCTCTCCTCTGCTGGAGTCCCCTCTTGGACTGCAGCAGTGCTGCATTGGGCTGCTCAGAGGCTGCTGCTTCTCTGGGAAGTGCTGCCCATCCCCAAAGGCTAAAGCTGAGCCCTGAATACATAAAATATGATACACGTTTTGCCAGTATCAGGCAACAGAGTAAATGCAGTCACCGACAGTGCTGATCTCAGAAAACCAGCACGAAACAAAGCAAGGGCTCACCAGCTGAGCGCACAGCCTGATTTCTGCCACAGCACCCAACAGAGCACTTGCTAGTGGACCCGTACAAAACTTGACCCCATATCAACTTCCAAATTCTGAGCTGAGCTGGCTCAAGTGGGGGCTGCAGCTCTGCAACAATCCCATCCTGTCAGACCTCAGTGTGACACAAGGATAGAAAAGGCTCTGAGAACATTCATAACGTTGGAAACAGGGAAAGTCAGAAGAAGCTGACTGAGAGTCCCTGGCCTTGCTTTAGCCCTGGCCTGTGCTTTCTGGGGGGCAAGGGAGCAGACAGACGGCCACGGGGTGTTGAAGGTGCCTCAGCAGAAATGCCTGGTGCCCAGGCGTGTATCTTTAGCAACACGCCCCCAGAGCTGCTTTGCCAGCAGCGCTGTTGATGGTTGATGGCAAGCGGAGCTCTGCAGCCTGGCAGCACCACAGATCAGCCTGCCCCCAGAGCAGAGGGGACACTTGGTGCCGTCTTGCCAGTAGGCAGCTGCATGGAGGGGCTGCGTGAAACAGAGGCCATCACTGCACTAAAACCCCCTTCTCTTTGCTCAGCTGTCAAATGCCTGATGAAAACAACACATCCTCCAGCACTGGGGTGATGATGGAGTTTTAGACACCCATCCCTGCCTGGCTCTAGCCCTCTCTGGCAGGTGGTGGGACTGTCAGCCAGGCCTCAGCCCTCCAGGGTCCCTCATGTTTTGGGGTTGCAGCAGGGCTGTGGCTTGTCCTCTCAGCAGGGCACTCATCCCCCCTGCCCGTGGTGATGGGTGAGCTGCCCCAGGCACTGCCGCTGCCCCAGGGGAGCGCCCTGCTTTCAGCCAGGGTTGTTAAAGGGGGTGCCCGCTCCTGCTGGCTTTTCTGGCTTCCTTCCTTGGAGAGTTAATAAATATCTCACTCTATTTTTTGCCCAATAACAACAGCGCAGCTCAGGGGAAATCTGCACAAGGAAGAAGAAAAAGATCAGACTTTGTCAGCCATCTGCAGCCTGTTTTATTCACCTGGCTTGGCTCTGAGTAGCTGGAAATAGGAGGAGCGCTGGGACAAACATCTCCTGGGTGCGCCCTGCTCCTGTGGGCATGTGGGCTCTGCTGCATGTGGCCTGACCCGGAGTGACCAACCTCACCTGCTTACACAAAGGCACTTATTGAGCACGGGTTACAAAACTCAGATTACCCATTCCCAAGGCACACACGGGCCCAGCACCACGGCCTGCATGCTGCTCAGCTGAAGGGAAGAGGCATCGTCTGATCAGAGACATGGCTATGGGCAGCAAGCGGGATGGTGAAGCCTGACAGCTAGGCAGGTCTGGAGGACCCCCTGCTTTCTGGCCTTGTGCCTTGCTGGCAGAGATGCTCTGAGGAGCTGTTTGCAATAGACTGTGGCAAACAGCTCAAGCCAAGCTGCCTCTGCTCCACTTCATGCCCCCTTGGTTTCTTTAAACTAATTACTGCTATGAAAGCTCATTGGCAAAGCAAATTTGTACAAGCCATAATATTGCTGAAACCCGGGCATGCTATACAAGCAGCTCCAGTAAGTGAGGTTAGAAGAACTGCTAGAGTTGACCAAGGCTAGCTATACAGGCCTTCCTAGGACAACATGAAAACAATCTTGTTAGAAAACTACGTATTAGATGTGCTAGGTAAAGAGATGGGAGAGTGAAGGGAGCAGGTATTTGCTCTGCAGAAATATGGGGATAGAGGAGACACCCTGTGATAAATCATGTGAGAACAGCAAGCATCTCAGCAGCACTTGTGCTGGGACCCTAACTCCAGTGTGCACGGGTTATTCGGGGTTTGCTGCTGTTATCAGCTTGGCAGCCCTCAGAAGTGATGCTGTGGCAGTCAAGCACGTGGTGCAGGTGTGGTTTTGGCTCCTTTGCATGCAGGATGCAAAGAGAATGAAGCTGTTTTCGCAGAGCACGCTGCTGGTCACTGTTGGGTGTGAGTGCTGGCTCGTGCCGGCTCTCTACGGTGATCCGTGCTGCTTTTGGGCTGGGGCCGTTGTGCTCTGAGTAATCCCCGGGCTCGGCTGGCTGTGGGAATGGCTCGATGGCAGCCCACACCCTTGCTGCAGAGGTGAAAGATGCTCTGCCTCAGCATCTGATTATGCAGCAGGCCGGTGCCATTATCTTTGCCTGCCAGTCAAAGCCTGTGACTGCGATAAGCCAATGCTGCCCTTCCGCCCGAAGCTGCATGTCCTTCTGCAGGTAGTTATTAAAGGAGCGTGCATTAAACTGCTGCTGCTCATCCTGAGAACACGCTTGTCAAGAAAAGACGCACTGCACATTCCCCTGAGCCTGGATCTGTGCTCCAGGAGGCCAGCAGCAGACCCAGGCCAGTTCTTAGGAGCTTCCAGCAAGACAGCACCTCCTGCCAGCACCTCACAGACCAATTAAGCCAGGGGAGCTGCTGTCTGAGGAGCTGCCTGTGCAGGAAGGATGAGTCCCAGCCACAGCAGTGCTCCAAAGTGTGGATGGGACAATTACAGGAGGGAGTGACTCATGGAAACCACAGAAAACAGAGCTGGGAGAGTCTTGGAAATACCTGACAGCTTATCAGGCTGCTCCAAGGCAGGAGCAGCTCTGGCTGCGTCACTCCTGACACATCTAGCCAACCACTGCTGGCTTTTTTGGTCTTTTGGTAGCTATTCATGCAGCATCATGCATTACTGGCTGCTCTGCCAGTACAACACTAGGCTCACCATGACCCAAGAATACAGAAGGAAGGTGAATTGCAGTGGGGTTTTGTTATTTCTGTGTGGAGAAGAGAGCCCGTGGTGAGGTCTCTCCACCACAGCAGGGACACCAGCATCCCGGGGTCCTGCCCCAGTACTCCAGCAGCAACAGCTCCACACGCTCCAGAGTGGCATGTGTGAAAGCTCTCCAGGGTGAAATCAAAGGATAAAGGGGTAATTTCAGCTTCCTCTTCCTTACTGCCTTGATTCTGAAATGCCCTATTTGCAGCGCCCAGTCCACATTCATCACAGTGCAAACCACAGCATCCAGCAGAGTTTTCACCATGAAACAGGGATGTTTTAATCAAACCCCTGTTTGATGCTGATGCCCCAAACCCCGTTGCCTTCCAGCACACCATGCAGTGCATGAGCTCCAGCTGTGTGCAAAGATGGGGAATACCGTGGGACATCAGCCAAAATGATGCGCCTTAATCCAAAACAGTGGTGTGTGCCACGGATGCCACTCAGAGCTGTGCTTTTCTGAAGTCTGGGCCGGGGCCATGTGAAATGGGCTCTGAGGCAAAGGGAGGTTGTGAATGGAGGGGATGCAGGAGGGAAAGTCCTGCCTTAATCCAGGCTCTGGTTGGCAGCACAGCGGCTGGTGGTTAGTTTGCCCTGCGGGTTTGGCTTTGTGCTGTACACAGTAGGTGAGGTCCTTCATGGACTTTAGAAGGAAGAGGAAGAGGGATTTGGGCATGCCCTAATAAAGGGGGATTTCCTGGGCACTTGAGGCACTGAGGGAAAGGGAGAAAGGCAGCACAGCTCTGGAGAGACTTGGGGCAGCTCAGAGAGGATCCCTGTCCCAGGAGCTGTGCAAGGAAGAGAGGAGAAAGAATAAAAACTAAGCAGGTTATGGGTAAAAACGCACATTTGCCTGAGAGAGTGGGGCTACGAGGGTTTTCTCAGCAGAGAAGGGACCTGGGAAGAAAGAAGGATAAGGAAGGATGCCAAAATGCCAGACAGCATAATGCCGTTGAATGCAGCACAGTGACACTGGGGGAAATTTGGCCAACTCTTGGAGCTGTAAGGTCCAGAAAAGGAAGTCTCAGTTTATTTAGCTTTAGTTAGTAGCAAAGAGCACAAAGCTCTGGGCACCCTGATGATTAATCTTCCTAAAATATAATACATCCAGCATCACTAAAGCAAACATTAAACCAGGAACAAACTCATCTGAGACGGTGGTGAATCAGCCATGGGCACGGTGTCCCCCACTCCCATCCGCTGCGTGAGGAGCACAACATGCGCCCCTCCACAGCACAGCAAACAGTGGGAGCTCTCAGGTGACTGTAGGGAGCAGTGCAGCCCCCAGGAGCTGTGGAGGAGAGAGCATCCCCTCCCCTGCACCTTTGGCTGGGTGAAGGAGCACAGCTACCAGGGAAGGTACCAAGAGTGGTTTTTGGTCAAAACCATTCTCCTCTTTTGATGGCTGAGCCCATCTCCCAGAGGAGGCCCAAATTCTCCTCTCAGTTCAGAAGGACCAGCTGGTCTATCCACCTCTCCTGCCTAGCATGGAATTAGACATCAGTTCTTGATCCCAAAAGGAACATTTTGGGGTTGGCCTGCCAGGGGCCAGGACACAAGCTCACTTATTTGCTGCCTCTAATTTTCATCTAGAACATACGAACTACACAAGCCCAAGGCAGGGGAGCTGCTAGTGTGGGAATTAGGAGCCAGTTCATAACTTCAGACACTCAAAACTGTGAAGCTTCATTTTCAAGCATCTCACAACTCTCTAGCACCTTTTGGTTTCATTTTTCAAACACACCAGCAGTTTGTCACACATTATGGCCAAATCTGCTTTTTCTGCTTCGCAAGGGGCGCATCATAAACCAGCACTAGCCGTTTGCTGGAAAAAATAAGTTTTACACACAGCTCCTAAGGATCATTGCTGGCAGTCTGCTTCCCAAAGCCCTGCAGGAGAAGCTGGTGATCTGCTGGTCATCACTTCCCGATGTATACACCAGCAAATGGGGTCTCTGATTCAGGTGAGCTCCCCTCGTTTAGATCCCCACAGGCATAACCCTGGGTTAGGCATCAGCCATCACCAAAGCTGGCAGGAGCTCTGCTGCTGAGCTGGTGAGCAGAGCAGGGAGAAGCATCAGCAATTGCAGAGGCTTTGTGCCTTCCCCTGTTGATGGACAATGTCCTGGTGGTACCACATATGAGGGGAGAGCAAGTCACTATCTGCTTTTGAGCTAGAAAGTGGGAAGTGTAGGTTTGGTGGCTGCTGTCACTGCCCTGCTGCTGATGCAATGTTCCCACCCTTGGTCAGTAAAGCCTCCTTGCATCCTTCCCATTCCCTGACAGCTGCTCTTGGGCATTGAACAAAGTGCTTTCAGGATAAATACAAGGCTTCAGTATTTTCCAGGGCTGAATCATAGAATCATAGAATAGCTAGGGTTGGAAAGGACCTTAAGATCATCTAGTTCCAACCCCCCTGCCAGGGGCAGGGACACCTCCCACTAAACCATGCCACCCAAGGCTATGTCCAATCCAGCCTTGAACACCGCCAGCGATGGAGCATTCACAACTTCCCCGGGCAACTCATTCAGTGCCTCACCTAAATGTCTGAATGCCTCCAGATTGACATCTCTGGTAGCATTACTGGGCCCAACAATGTATGAAGTTTGCAGGGCCTCAACATTATAGTCTATCCCAAATCAGGCAAGAAAAACCATGAGACTTTCCCTCCTCCCGGGATCTGCAGCTTCCCATCACCATTCTTTACACATCCTCACCTTCTCTTCTGATCCCATCAGGCTCACACTTAAATCAGGTTCTAACGAAGAAAAGATGAACGATGAAAGAACGGGGTTGTCTCCTCCCTTGAGCTAGGAGATGTGTGCCCCTGCAGGGGGTTTTGCACCTTCTCTTGGCACTGGAGCACGGGAAGGGTGCCTGGGCCCTGTGTAGCTGCTGGGAAGGATGCCTGTGGGGCTGCCCTTGGAGACTGTATCACAGTAACTGGTTTCCAGAGGCTGAATTTAGGTCTGTGTAGGTGGTGTTTCCCAGCTGTGGGTGTCAGGCGTTGCTACCTTCCCACAGGGTTTCCTACATGGAATTAACCCCTCCACCACCAAACAGCGAACCCAGCAAACCCGTGGTGGTCGCTGGGGACACACGTGAGCATGAACAGTGCCCGGCCCCTGGCCTCAGCACCCCCCACTGCCACAGGCACCCAGCTTCACAAGGATTCCTGGGCTCTGCCTTGTGCTTGGGAGGGGACACCCCCAGGGGGTACCAAGACCTGCTCTCACCCGTCCCCCAGAGCACCCCGTTTCCTTCAGCCCCCACTCACACCAGTCCCTTGGTATTTGACCTGTCCCCATTCCCCTGCTCTTCCCTAGATCAATCATCCCTCTCCTCACCTACCATCCCTGGTTGTCCCTGCTGGTTTGTCCCTCTCTGCTTTCTTCGCCCCATCTCAGCCATTCTCCGTCTCCTGCCAGCCAGCCTCAGCTCCTCAAACCTCAGGGTCAGCGCTGTGTGGCCAGACACCACTCCACATGGCCATGCAAGGGGCAGCACTGTCCTGAGGATGGCCTGAGCACACATCAGTCATCAGTAGCTGGCTGGTGCCACCTACCCCGCGTGATGCTTACCACTGGGATTGCAGACGTGATATTCCTCTGCTTCTGCTGAACAGCAGCTTCGCTGGCACAAGAGCTTTGGAAAAGCTTCAGCCAGACAGCTGAGCAGGCTTTGAAGTCTTCAGCAAGAGAAATAGTACTTTTAAATTAATTGTATTTTTAAACCGAAGCTCACCTGCCTATACACAGAAACCGGGAGTTTGGGTCATAGAATCACAGAATCATAGAATAGTTAGGGCTGGAAAGGACCTGAAGATCATCTAGTTCCAACCCCCCTGCCAGGGGCAGGGGCACCTCCCACTAAATACTCCAAAGCTATTCAGAGTTCAGGAGCAGGATTGCCCTCGTGTACATTGACTTCCTAAAAGTCAAGTCTTTTCTGCACTAATTATAATCAATGACCAAAGCCCCATGAGGAGACATCTCATCTCCTGCCCCCCTCCTGAACCCATCTTGGGTGGGAAGCAGCGCCTTTTGGGGATGTATCTTCTCTTATTTGCCCAGAGGAGGAGCTCAACCTGGGCACTCTGCTTTTCAAATGGCAGGATGGAAACCAGTGCATGTAATGATTACACATTTTTCTTGTTCCTCAGTGGCCCTTTACATAGTATGAAGAGCTTATGACGTTACACATTCACCCCTACCCAGATGGGCTGTTATGTTTCACCACCCTCACAGCGCCCACCTCTCCGAGGACCTCCCCTGTCTCTGGGCAGTTGCACCCTGCCCCACACAGGTCGCAGCCGTCCCTCATCCCCTGGGTCTCAATGCTGGCTGCAGAAACCCCACTCCACCCATGTGGTCCGACAGCTGTGGGCATTCCCGCGGGCTGGCCTCGGGCACACATCCCAGCAATGACCATGGGTGAGTGCAAGATGGGGAGGAAATGCAGCTATGCACAGTTCTGCTTGGCTGCTCTGCAGAAAGGGAGCTCAGGTGGAAGGACGCTGTCCTGCTTTCGGGCTGTGAAGCATCCAAACAAGCTTCGTTTAATACATTTTAGTGTCATAATCATGTCACGCTAGAAAACAGGTGCTCAAGACCAAAGATATGGCAAGGTTCTTACCCTGATTGGCAGCTCTCTGTTGGTTACTGAGCCTTAATTTTATGATTGGAATTGAAAAGCTGACTCACCCTCCCTGCCTACCTTCAGCACTGATGCAGGAGTTCTGGCTTTGCTCCGGAGGCATGAAAAATACCAGATACAGTAAGCTTACAAAAATCATCTGGAGAAACAGCCCTGTAACAAATGGAAAAGAGTTGCTCGGTGGAAGCTAGACAGGAACGTTATGAATTCATTTTAACTACAACAATCACTACCAAATGGCTGCAAGGAGGGTGGAAGCGCGGCCTTACTACACTGTGCAAAATTTGAGGTAACCTGTTCCTGGAATTTGCTTTGTTTCCCTGATATTATTGAACTCACAAGATAATGTCTGCCTAGAATTCCTCTTGCAAAGCAAATAAGCAACCCACAAGTGAAGGAAAGCAGTTAATCCAACTGAAATGAACATTAACCCCCCCAAGATGTAATGCAGAGATGAAGCCACGGAGGCTGGATGCTGGCTCCATCCACTCATGGTCAGCACAGCCCCGGATGGAGGCGCCCACCCTGCCCGTGCTGCAGCCATGGGGTTTGAGGCTGCTCACAATGGGATTGCTTGCGGCTCTTGTCTCCCAGGATCCATTCCCAAACAGCTTAATTACCAGACAGACAGCAAGGCCTTTCCGACGAGGAGGAAGCTAGGTGAAATAAGGAGGTTCTGGGTGTCTGCCACGAGCTATCCCCGACGCGAAGCCGGCAGCTTCACAGGGCGCAGTGCTGGGACACATTGGACAGTCCTTGGCGTACTTGGACTCACAGGTCAGTAGATATTTACTGTATGAAACGTGCTGCTTGGCAGTTAAGAGGAGTGGATTCTGCAGATCATGATTAATTCTCCTGGGCATGTGAGCACTGGATGGAACAATTACAGCTGTGAACAGTTTTATCCCCTTTGCCATGAGCAGAAAATGGAAGGGCTGCAGTAGGAGACAGCATTATATCCCAAATCTCCTTATTTAATAGTGAAACAAAATGTGCTTTTATGCCTATGCAGTTTATAGCAGCAAGCTGAGGCTTTCTTCCTCTTACCCCAGGGTGCTTTCATTTGCTCTGCCAGCCCATTCCCTGTCAGTCAAGGGATATACATTATTAATGTACGGACTAAATGCAGTTCTCACTCATCCCTTTGCTCTCAAAAGCACAGCTTACATGAAGAAGACAAGGAGGATTTGTCCCAAAGATTTTAATCGTGCCACAGATGAATTGGTTTAACACAGATTTAAATGGGAAGCTTTTTGTTCTGATTTTTTGGTGGGTGTTTTGATTACTGAAGGGTTACTGTTTGGCTAATTTAAATCAGCATGGAAGGGGAATACCCTGGTAGCTGTTTGAAACTGCAAGAGATACCCTGTAGCTCTGTCTGAAACTGCAAGAGATTAAGACTAAAAATTGTGATTATAAACAGCTTGGAATTTGATTACTTTTTTAAGAGAAAATGTATGTGCAGGAAGATGCCACCTGTAAAGGAAGTTTGAGATTTTGGACTAATCCTACTCCGACTGAAGCTGAATCAGCACCTAAGGTATGGTTTTGACATGGCCCTATATCAAGATATACACGAATTTTAGCTATACAGAGCCACAGTCAAGCTGAGCAAGTCCAGGGCCAGCTGTTCATGCCCAAAATGAAACTGGGCTTTGGAAAATACCAGATACACTAGAACATACATGCAAGCAACACGCTGGATGACAGTTATAGAGGACAAAGGCACATTTGTCCCCTGTATCCTAGAGAGGATCTACATCTAGATCCTGAGAGGCGGCTGAGTGATGCCACTAAAGGTAATGGCTGCAAAACAAAGACCGGCTTCTTGCCCTGATGGCCAGAACATAAGGGCTAGACCCAGCCAGTCCTGCTCCTCTGGCTTGTTCAGCACTTGAGCTGCGTAGGTAGGATGTCTCACGTGGATCTTATGCTGCCTGCTCTCACTGTGCCCTGTGACTGTGCCGAGGAGGAGGGCAGGTGGGCTGGGGATTCAATTCCTCTCACACAAGACCTGTCTTTCCAGACAGAAGGACACGAAATGCAAACTAAATGAGATGATGAAGGATGAAAAGGAGGGAGAAGCAAACAGGCTGGGCAGGAGGCGCTGGAAATTCAGCAAAGCCATGTGTAAGGTGTAGGCAGCTCAGGGTTCACCTGGGGTAAAGCACGGAGTGGTAAGCCTCGACCTGGGAACCAATTATATTAAACACATAGCGGTGAAACACACCCAGGGCTTTTAAGGAGCTGCCTGGTTTCTCACATCAGAAAGAAGGCTGCTTAGTACCACGGTGGTTTTAAGTGTGGGGAGAACGGGGCAGGGCTGCTCCCAAGCCCCCTCTCTGGGGCAACTCTTTACCAGCTGAACATTCACTGTGCAAGAAAAAACCTACCTGGCCACTGCTGTGCTGAAGATGGCAAGTAGAGAGCAGGGGGCATCAGGTGGGGGGTACAGTAGATGAGCAGCCCCGCTCTCTGCTCTGTTTGGTCCCAAGCCTTGCCCTTATGTCTCTGACTTGCCAGTGCCATATCACTAAATAAGGCTGCATGCGTGACAGAGGGCAGAAAAGGAGAAGGAAGCACGGCAGAGGGAAATGTGGTCTTAAAAAGATGCATTTGTATGAATTCGGATGCTAAGGGCTAAGGCAGTAAATCCTAATTAAAAGATATATAATCTGAAAAGCAAAAACCTTGTGGATGAAACTATTAACTCGGTGAAGAAGGAGCAAGAGAGGCTCTCAGATGCCCATGAACTGTTTATCCAGTGAAGAAAACAGCAAGGCAGAGAAAGAGTTCTTTCAGCATCCAGCAGCTGTGACAACTTCTGTCAAAGCAAGATACCTGTTCTGCAGAGGCAAGGCTTGTCAGTGTGACCTGTGAACAAAGATGGTGTGGCTGTGACAGGCGAGCACTTGGGAAGTGCCAGAGTCCTGACTGTGGAGCTACAGCCAGGTGCTGTTTGAGACCCCACTGATGGATGCTGCAAAGGCAGCAGTAGGGTACGGGCAGATGGTGAGGTGCTGGGAAACAGTGAGGACAGGGAGCAGAAGGACGGCAGGAGCACCCTGTGCAAGATGCGAAGAGCTGTCGGCAAAAGGTTAAGAGTTTCCTCACAGTGGTATGGAGCTACAGCTTTTGACTAGGCATTCATGTGGAAATGTCAGAGAGGGGCTAAGATTTATACCACGATAAAGAGGCAGATTGAGGAGGTATTGGGAGCATAAACGGTAGCTGAGTCATGGGTTTGGAGAGGAACGACTTATACAGCTCTCCTAGAAAGCTGGCTGAAAATGGGGGTGAGGAAAAGTCTGCCGTAAGAATGGAGAGACTAGAAAATGGTAGACACTGGAAGACAGAAAAAACCCCAACCCACAATAATGCTGGTTTTGATGTACTGTCCTAAATTAAAAGAAGGGCTGTTTCTACATAATATGAATCCTCAGATTGGGATCGATCCCTTAAAATCAGTGGGGTTTACTATAGCTTAGGAAAAACTAGAGATGCCTATCTCAAAACCCACTGGCATTATTTGTTCAATGTCTCTGCATTCCAATTTGCCTAAAGTGTAGCTTGAGACAGACTGGTCTCAGTAATGAAGAATCTTGATTTTAAGTTAAATTCTACACCATCTGTTTCATTATAATCCACTTTCATTCACTCTCCAGGGAGACAGTAACAGCTTTACTTGTTCTAAGAAGCTGGACAACTAATCTTTAGCAGGAGTAACATTTCAACACTTTCTTGTAATCAGTTTTAGCAACTAAGCCAATGAACTCTTGGTAGAGCTTATACCTGCCCTAGAGCCACAGCCATTTGCAAAGGAATTCTGGGAAGCAATATTCTTTTTGGCTGTTGAGTTCATGGCTGACCTGTGGGGTTTTTGGTGGCACTCTCTGATGCTCCCATTCCTCTGCTCTAGTCTCCTCTCGAACAGTGCCTGACTCATTGGACTTTACTGTTCACTTCCTCCCATGGAGCTCCCTGAAAATGGAAGGACTTCCTTTCTCTCCCTGCCAGCTTTACAGCATGTGATCTGTTGCAGTCAAACTCCAGTCAAAAGCAGCTCATAAACTTCCCCGCTAACAACAAAGTCTCAGCATCAGCTCTGTTTCCATCCAGTTTTTCCCTTCCCTAAATACCAATTACAAGCTTGCGGAAGAGTACTTGGAGAGACGAGTATCTGGGTAAGGATTAACACAGCATGCGGAGGGCTCATACAGACATACCCACAACAAGGAGGGATGGAAGGGGAAAAAACAATCACCCAAGCACTTTGCTCACTCATTACATTTGTTAGAGGGATGCTGTGTTGGTACTTGCAAAGTCTCTCTCTCTGGTGCCACATAAAGCACAACCTCTTCAAGACATTGTTTATTGTCTTTAAATGGACCTTGACCATCAGCAATCAATCAATCCTAGGCCAGCCTCAAGTGCTCCAAAGCAAACATTTCATACAAGCAAACACACAGTGAGCTGTTCTTACAGCCTCTAATTAGCATCCCACCTCTCTCTCTCCTCTTTTCCTCACACAGGCAGCTGTCAAGGGAAAGCTGTTTGTCTTTGCTGACCTTGTACAGAAACACAGACTCCTGCAACATCGCTGCTCCCAGACACGATCTTCCCAACATGGGCTCCTCAGTTTGCCAGACTCTTCCAGGACCTCACTTTTCTTACTTGCCTGTTAGAAGTCAAAGGGATCATTTTCTGTTGGGTTGACTTAGCTCATGACAGTGCCCAGGAAGTACCCAATGTGAGCCATACTGGGCCTGGGAGCAAGGAAGGGAAGAGGGAGGCAGAAGGACCACCTTATCATGGGCAGTGACTGCTAAAACTGGTTCTGCTGCTCACAGAGGCACGGCCAAAGCTCTGACATTGGGCAAGTGTGGCGCAGGCACTTGGTATCAGGCACTTCAGCGTGAATTCTCCTTCTGGACTAAAGAAATACCAATAGAAATTTGTCCTCTTTTGGGCATTTGTCAGCGCTTATCTGGTGTCCAGCACTGTGGGAGGTCATTTTGCAGCTCTAAGCCACCGCCCTCCTCCATAATGACACAGAGAGCCTTTCCTCTACCCAGCTGCCTATTTTCACAAATGGGAACAACAGGACTGCCTTTAAGATACCTCCCTTTCTGCAAATTTGGCTGTCTTCAGCCAAGTTCAGGCCTAGAGCTTAGTTATGCTGCTTATGTGGTTTCTTGATCCTCATTTCAAGAGGAAGGCAGGCTGGTGTTCAGGAGTAGCAGCCCCAGGAAGTGATTCTGCAGATGCCAGATTGCTTCTATCCCTTCACAGCACTGAAAGGTGAAGGCTGGCCACTGCTGACTATAAACCAAATGATGCTATCAACAGTTATTAGCAGTAGTTTTAGACTGGACAATTCTACTGTTATATGACTGTGCTCCTACCCATTCACCCACCCCAAGTTGGGTAAGGGAGGGGGGGCAGCCCAAAGATATTTGGGTTCTGAGAAAATGCCTGGAGCCACAGAGCAAGCAAGAGAGACAATTAATTTCAGAAGTACCCAAGAGAGTGGTTTCCAAATCTCTGTCCATGGGGCATTTAGCATCTGTGAGTCCACAGAGTCATATTGCCCACACAGTGTTTCCAGTTAAAAGCGGTGTGATAGAACAGCAGGATTGACAGTGACTGGAGCCCAAAAAATATCTTACGACTGCAGCTGGTGAAGTCTGTCTTGGTAGAGCACTGTATATGTTTTCTAGGACAGAGTACTGCACCTCCCAGACATGCAGAAACTGTCTTCAGATTGATAGAGGGGAAGTAAACTGACTATAGTAACATATGTGATTTACAGGTTTTACAAAGCTGCTCGAGCTAGCAGCTTTCTGCACATGCATGTGAATACTTAGCTTATGATAAAATTAAGCTCCTACTGACTTCAGTGGTGTAGAATTCAATTATTACTTCAGAAAAATACAGGCATGCTTTGTCCACTTAGAAAGCAGTCCAGAAGCTGAAAAGTTGTCTTTGTTGGCTAGCGGTGGTTGTGATCCAAACAGTGTCATTCTTTCAGTGCATAACAGCTCATGCTTTCAGATGCATAATAGCAAATTCTTTGAATGATTTACTGCAGCAGCATAAAGCCACTGTGTACTACTGCTTAACCTTTCTTTACATGGTCCTTAATAAACAGTATTTCTTAGAGCTCATTAAGAAAAACATTGACTTCCAGTACCGATCCGGTGAGAGCTAATAGCAGCAGTAGGTGCCCATCAGAAAATGCACCTAAGGGTTACGCCATTTTTGCTAAACCCACGAACAATCTGAATTTACTTTCTAAATACAGAATACAGCACATGAAATCTAGTCACAAATGTAAATTATTTTTCCCTCTGTTTCTGTGTGGAGAAAAGGTGGTGCTCCCTTGCACAGACTACTGCAGTCAGCTCCCATACCGTACACAGCCCAACATGGCATGAAATCTGAATCGTATCTCTTTCAAAAACAGAAAATGCCATTGCATTAAGCATTACGGTAACAGAGAGTAATGACAATAGTAATAATTCTGAATAGCAGCAGGACATATGGAAACATTTTAGGTTTCTTTCTTTGTTGTTTTTTTTTTTTTAGAAGACATCATTCTTCAATTATTCTTCTGGTTGGAAATGCTCAGTTTTCACCCTTCAAAAGATCCACAAATAATTCAAAATAAAGCAAACTGCAAAACACGCAGTGACTACTTACAGCTAAAGAAAACATGTATACCAAAAGAGAGTTAAAACTATTAGCAGGTAATGGTTACTGGAACTTGAAGGCACATCAGGAAAAAAGAGCTAAAAATTAAGGCCCACCCTGTTGGCCTGAGAGGATGCTGTGCAATTAACATGCATTTGTTTTCCAGACATACATTCATTTTGCAAAAGCACTGTATAAGGCACAAAGGCAGTTTGGGTATTACCATGTTTTGGTAAGCAAAAGGTAAAGAAGACAGACGCGATATACCCTTGTGAGGGTTTGCATGGCATCGGCATCCATATGGAATGGAACAGAACAGACAGCAATGATTAAAGTTTAGGTACAGTCTTGAAAACCAGAGGAAGAAATGGTCCAAATGATGTCCAGGGAAAAGTCACTCAAGCATTTACTCTAATTAGTGCTATATAGTTTTCACATACAGGATAACAGCTATTGCACATCCAGATTTATCAGGCCAGCCTGGTCTGTAGCGTCTTTCTCACTGCCAATGTGTACATAACTAAATCCTTGGCACAGCCCAAACTTCAATGAGAAAGTCTGCAGCTCTGGCACGTTTGGGACCATGAACTGGTAAGGACAGAGTATGTATCGCTCCTGATAGCTTCATGGTGGGCAAAGTGTGCAAAATAACCCAAACTAAAAAAGAAAAATGGTTTTCAAAGAGTTAGCCTTACTGTTGTGCTGTGCGCTGTAAGTGTAAGAGCATGGATTCTGAGAGGCACACAAGTGACTGGAGTTTTAGATGGCTCAAAAGTCAACGAAGTAACACCTTCATTAGCAGAGTCAAAAAACCAGCTGAGGTTCGGAAAGGCAGATACAAAGCATATCAATATCTAGGGAAAGAGAAAGTTAAATATAGGTTTATTACTTGATGAGAAAGGATAAAAATGAAACGTAAGATTTACAAATAGGTAAAAAAGAGCACTTCTGACTTCAAAAGTTACCTAAACAAAGCATGTTAAGAAGCTGAAAGAGGAAGTACTCTTGTCAGCAGTAGCTGATTACTTTTATCCTAGGACGGTCCAGCAATCAGCCACGTCAGCACAGACCATGAGCGCAGCTCTTTGAGAACTCACAGGGCACAGAAAAGAGTCCAAGAGAGCAGTGGGACAAGCCCGAGAAATTTAAAAAAGAGACTGTCAGTCAACCTAAACGTGGAAAAGGGCTAAAGCAATTGTTCTGAAGTCCTCCTTCTAAATACATCTGGAAAAGAAACCCAGCAACAGCCAGCCAATGTGGGAACAAACTATGCAGTACTCCACTGCCTTCCACTTCCTTCTTCATGAAATCTGGCTTGGTGGCCACAGGTGCACAGGATCTTAAATCTCCCTGTTGTGGTAAAAGCCTTTGACATTGTCATTATGTGAAGTGCTCAAAGGTGAAATGTAGGGCTCCAATCCCTACTGACCATAAGGAGAATCACAGCAATCCAAAAATGCTCTCAAAAAGCAATTGCCAAAGGCTTACTGGGAACCTGGGAAGACACTCAAGTGGCGTCCTGCAAGGCTCATCAGTTGTGTTCATGAACAACTCAGGCTATAAACAGGACATCTGCAAGACTTCCCCATGATAGCATCGGGAACTTGGAAGAACTGTAAAGAGCATATGAGACAGCTCTAGAATACTGGTATCTTGATAAATTTGGTCTGACAGCCACTAGAAACAGGTATGCAGCGAGCACTAAATACATAGCCACAAAATGGAGACGAGTAGTGGTACCAAAATGGATCTGGGATGTTCACAGACCAGGAACTGAATGCGAGTCAAAATGATGCTGCTGTTAAAAGGCAAATATAATTGCAGTGTGTACCAACAGTACTGAAGTGCCAGAAGTTAATTGTCCCAGCTACGCTGCGCTAGCATTAGCGAGCACACTGGGTCATGTTTTGGACCATATGCTTTAAGAGCACAAACTGGAGAGGATCCAGAGAAGAGCACAACTGCTAGACTTAGAAAACATGAAGAGTGATTCAATTAACTGGGTTTACTGAAATGAGAAGACTAGAAGGAGAACATGATAGCAATGTTCAAATGAGGGCACTACTCACCACATCTATTGCCAACAAGAACAGTAAGCAATTGACTGAACTCGCAGGGATAAACTCTCGCTGTGGTAACCCCCCAGTTGTACGGTTCAACAGTGGTACATGCTGTTTACAGGGTCACGGGATCCCTTAAGTTAGAAGCTTTTAAGAGTTAGAGAAACACTTGCAAGATACAGTCTTGGCAGATCTGACCCAATCTCTGGACAAAGAGATGGACTAGATAATTTTTGGAGATTTCCCTTAGTCCTAACTCCTCTGGAAGACCTCCAGCATCCAGAAACGTTTTGCACACTGTGATTTCCTAAGAGTACAAAGAGGGAACACACAAATATGTTTGCCATGCCATCAAAGTGCTGTCTGGACCTTAACTTCATGCGTTTAATGGACAGCATTTTTCAGAGGAAAGCTGTGCCATACTTCCTGAAAAAGCTGAGACACTGCTTTAACATATTCCTGACAGATAACAGAGTTGGGACTACAGATTCCTTTTTCGCCAGAACCCCCAGTGCTAAAAGCCATGTAAGAGAACTGTAGAATATATACCCAACCTCTTGCACCTTTCTTTGAAAGCCAGCAAGATAACACAACTCCAGTGAGTCTCTATTGCGCCTTATCTAGATAAAAACCATAATACAACAGACAATGCATTAAAAAATTCCCAAGCAATTTTCAAAACAGACAGTGAAATTCCACGAATGAACCTGCCACCTTCCCACTGCCTAGGCTAGAGCAACATCGCTGCTGCTGACACAGAACATGGAAAATCACATGCTGAATACCAGTCCAAAGTTGAGGTTTGGGGCTGAATCCAAAGTCCACTGCGAAACCTGTAAGGTTCTAAATAGTTAAATCAAACGCCCCCAAATTATACCCAGCAGAATGGGCCTGAGTAGACAGAAACACAAGCTGACCTCTACTTTATTTGTGGATTCTGTAGGACTAATTGAGTTTACTGGTCAGACTTTGGGGAGACCATGATTCCAGTAAAGCCAAATACTTCCTAACTTGTTTCTGTGAAAATGGGAAACAAAACAGACCTCAACTCAAGCCTAACAGTATTCAGTGATTAAAAAAAAATCCAGCCATTAGCTCATCTTATCAAGATGGGAGAACAGTCCAGTATAGTTTACAGAAACGCTACAAATTCCTTCATTACTGTGTGGTTTGCAAACAGCCTGTGATCACTAGCTTCATTTGAGCTGAAGTGTTTTCAGCTCAACAGCAAATAACCAAAAGGGATAGTCTCCAGGGATGTTTCAAGAGCATTGCATAAAGCCAGCTATTTCCTTAAGGCTATAAAGCAACTGTCTTCAACTTCCATTCCAGATTTTTCACAGCAAGAAACCAGAAACCCTTAGATAGGTAAAGCACACATACAGAAAGCAGCGTAAGTTCGAGAAACAGATCTCAAAACAGTTCTGGATTACTCAGTAGCCCCACCATAATCACACGTGCCAACTTCTACTCTAGGATCTAAAGTGACACTTTTTTCAGAACATTTAAGCCCTGCTTAAAACGTGATTTCAGATGCCACTTGAAGAGATTCCCAGAAGAGACGTGGGCTTCGGAGAATCAAAAATAACTTTTTAAGATACCCATGACAGCTGCTGCCCATATTGACAACATAAGAACCCTTTACCTGAATGCTGTCTCTGCACAAAGATGACTCTCTCTCAAGGGACCACGGGAAATACCCCATGCCTATTTTTTGCAAAGTTAGATAGCTCAAAGCTCCAGGACTGTCCACAGCCAGGAAATTAATTTGCTAAGTGCAGTAATGTTTGTTTTTAAAAGCAGGCAGGAAATATGACATATTCCATTTTAGTTGTTTAATTCTCTTTAATTAGACACATTACAATGCACAACTGTGTCTTTAGCCAGGTAACAGGACGCCATCCTTCAGATCAGGAAGATATGATGGAGAAGTCCTAGTCCCTCCCCTGACCTTTTAGGTACAAGGAGCATCACAGGTATTCTAGATGATGACAACTCCCGCATTTAGTATAGCATTCCCCCTGTAGTTACAAAGCCTTTACAACAGTTCAGTCATAGCTTTCATTTATTTCTGTACTTCAGATTGCAGCTACTGCAGCTAAGGATCTTACTGAACTGAGGATCATCCTTGCCTTGTAATACATAACACCCCCCATCATTTCACAGGGTATTTTCAACTTCAGCATCATAAAGTTTCAAAAACATAACTCTAACTGAAGTAAACCATTCCACTAGTGATGCAGCTCTTCAGTGCTCACTAAGAGACATTGTTTATGAAAGAAAAACCTTTTTATTTAATGCTACACAATCCAAACTGAAGGAATAGAACATATATTTCACCTCAGGGCCAAGCTATAGGGATACATCCCAGAACATTTTCCAGAGTAAAACCAGATTTACCCAATACTAATCAGTGCAAGAAACATCTTTATCCATTTGCACTCAGCATATTTTTAGACAAACTACAGCATCAGAACATTTAAGGATCTCTCCCACACACAGCACAAAGGTCAAGTACAGATTTCTTGCCTTGTGGGAGTCAGTTTGTCAGGATGTATGTATTGGTAACATTAAAGAGAAATAAATGAAGCGTTACATTCTGATGTCAGGTGTACAAGTGCAGTAGTGGATTACCCTCGGAGGAGAACAACATTGTATTTATAAAAGTTAAGTGATATACAGGTTATCCTGGAGTGACTATAATACAGAGAAATTTTATGCCAAATTAAGTATTTACAGAGATACTGTCACAGCAAAGAGGACAGGAAGCTAGTCTCACAGTAGTTCAATAAGGAGCAAATGAGTGGAAGAAGACAAAGGCTTTGATTTTATATAATAAAATACCAAGTGCATTCTTTCAAGTGAATGAGTCTTTGAGATTATGGTCCTAGATTTTAGGAAGCCATCTGAAGGTCAGATGTAGGCCTGCTGCATATCAAGGGTTACCTGGATTGCCAGATTTTTTACATCCATTGTAACCTCAGTAAATCACAGCAATTCTAGTATTGCTTCCTACTGCAAGATCAAACCTAAAGCTCTTAAATAAGCCCCCTCCAAATGCCAAAGATGGAATTTTGTGTAGCAGACCTACTAGCACAATTCAGATGTTTCTCCACTACTTCTGTGCTGTACACCTGGGATTAGAACTGCACCCAGAACGCTTTAAAGAGTTATTATGGTTAGCTGCTCAAATGTTCTTGGTCAGAGAGATATTATCCAGCTTTTTCCTGTCAATGCAACTGTAGTAACATCTCATTTCTTAAAGCAGCCATATTATTTCAGTTACTTGGGCTTTTGGCCAACAGGCTTATTTTAAGCTGGTTGTGAAGAAAGGTTATTAATGGCTGGCTATTTTGCATATTTCTTGAAGAGTTGCTACTGAAATAACCAGATGCATTTGAGGGGGATCATGTGTGGTTAACTGCTCAAAATAGCATTAAAAATCTTTTCAAATAAAAATTTTCAACTAAGAGCAGAGTTTCTTTAGCCAAGTATTTTTCAAGCCAGCATACCTATAAGCATTCAATCCTGCCACCTCTCCGCTTCCTCAGCCATCTACCAAATATTAAGGGTAAACAGGTATAACCAGAGTCTCTCCAGTGCATGACTTCAAGGAACATGATCCCTCACAGTAAAGGAATCCCATTTGAAATGGCTTGCAGTATTAGACTCCAATATACAGGATTAAAAAATGCAGAAGGAAGTCTCAGTATTCTAATGCAGCTTCCAGGGAGTCTGCTGTTTTTTGAGCCAACAACTTGAACATTAGTGACCAGGCTCAAGCAGGCAGCACACTGAACAGTAAATCTGAGCAGCTTCCCTTTTACTTAAGATTAATTTACTGTAATGTACATTACTTCCAGTGGAATAATACTGCTCATGTTTAGGCAGGATGGGGAAAATTCCACTTTGTCTTTTTTATGATAAGGCAGATAATATAGGAAGTTGAAACAGAACTTCTACAAGGATTTAATCTGTGATATTGTAAAATCAAAGTACTACTTTATTAAATGAGTTATTTTACACAATATGAACATCAATATAATTACAATTGTAAAAAATTTTTTATAACAAGTATGGACTGATTTTTCAGGATTTCCAAATAGGGCACAACTGTACATTTACACAGAATTGTCTTTGCATGAAGCCCAAGAGGGAACAGCATAAAAATATGAATGTTTCTGTAGCCCCTTCATTTTTGCTGATCAACAGTTTTAGAAAAGCAGCTGCGGGTTTGTTATGTAAGGTCTGACAGTAGAAGAGTCAATAGGTGCCATGATTTCACCTATAAAAAACAAGAATAACTCAGTTAAGCTGAACCGTTACACAACGCTGCTCACCTTTGTGCGAATGAAATACCACAGTACTGCTTTTTACCTCATTTCAGCCTTTTATTATAACCACTTTCAGTTACAGCCCATCAGCTGGCCAGTGGGAAACCTCTTCTACAGTTAACACAGAGGGTTTGTATCTGAATGCAGAAAAATTTGCATTCACTTGCATAGCTTCAGGAACAAAAAGGCTCAATTGTTGGAAATACTCTAAACAACTATTTCCATTACATGTTTTGCAGCCACAGACAGATTGCATTTATGATGTGTTTTGTTCAAAGCAAAACTGACATTTCAAAAGAACTAAATAATAAAGAGTATTCCTACAACTCTAAAGATGACCATTTGAAACAACATTAATCCCTTTTAAAACAACCTCCACGCACAGTAAAGCGCCACTGCCATTTCACCTAGGTAAGTATTAGCTTGCTTCTCCTGTTTAACAGTTCAGGGGCATAACTTTAACTTACAGTTAATTTTTGTACTGAAGAAAACAAAACGAGTTTTAAGTCTCAGCTGCTGGTAAAAAAATTATGAATAATTTCTAATTCTCAGACAGTCATTTAAAAATGAAGGTAACGACCTGTAGACAACCTTATGCCTGAACATCAGCCAATTCTGGAGGAAGTGGAGTCTTAGGATGCTTGCTTTCAAAGTGCTGTTTGAAGGTCTTGGGATCCGGCATTTGTGTCTGATTAAAGAGAGAAATTTAACTTTATGCACAGTACAAGAGTTAAAAAATACTGTAAAACCTGTTCCCCCCTCCCCACTTTGGTTTTTTTTTTCCTGAAGCAAACTGTCTCCTCAAAGACACTGCTCTAGTGACAGAAGCACCATTAATTCAGCTACAGCTTAAGAGACTATTTAACCTCAGATTTTCAAATAGGTGCTTTTAAGCACTAGTATCACACTGGTTCGGCATGTTCATCAGCAGTATTATTTTTGCTAGAAGTCCCCTGCAGATCTGACACTTCATATGCTGGTTTGGTGGAAAACCTACCGCCTATCTAAAAGATAAACATTCTTTCCAGAATCAAATCTTTATGAAAGGTCCTTCTTTTGTTTATGGCCAAGAGTTAAGGGGTACAGACTGATTCTCTACTTGGCAGAAGCTACCTCAGGCTATTGCTACTACAGTTGCAGGCATCAGCTGCCCAAAGTGACTGCTGCCACAGATTTCACAAGAGGAACTGGTTACAAGTACTTAAACGAGCAGCTTACACTGGAATCTTATTTAAGACATTCAAAGTGACAATCTATTCCAAGACCAACCATTTATGCAAAAATGGTTTACCCTTCAGATCCAAAATGAGGCCATTAAGGAAAACTAGCCAGAAGTATAATCTGATTAGTGCTCACATTTGTGTTCTCTTGTCAAGTCATTTATTCTACTAGAAGTTACCGTGTATCAATCTTACATTAAAGCTTTTGGCACCACTTTTGCTCTCTACATGAACAGGGATTCTAAGACAGTCCAATTCCATCACAAAGATGAGATGTTCCCATCTGGAGATTAAACAGGAAGTGATCTCACACTTTTTACATTTTATACCTCATACTAACAGCACATGCAGACCTCTGCAATTCAAAAGGCAAGATAACTGCCCAGAACAGATCTGTATGTGACCTCTCCCATTTTCTCCTATCTCAATTATCAGTACAGCTGAGTAATCTTTAAGCAAGTCACATAACATGCAAATGCTTCCAGCAGAGAGCTTGACAGCTACCTGAAAAGTATTTGAGTTTCCACTATATAATCTTTCAAAAATACTCTAGGCTGGAAGACAGACCTGCCTACAATAATATTTGGTTCCTCTTACCCTACAGACAGTGCAGGTATATATCAAGGCAGCCTTGGCTGCAGCCTTCTGATCATGTCCTTGTTTCTTTTTCTGCTCAGCTTGCTTTTTGGCATTTTTCTGCTGCGACTGAATCTTCTGCTGTCCACGAGCCATATCTACAAACAAAAAGACAACATTTAGTCTACAGATGTGCGAAACTACTACCGCTAGCTGACTGAGAAGCTGTAACCATGAGCATAATGCAGTCATGTGCTTGCCCATGAGGCCTACAACTCCCATAACTCTCACACAACAGACATCTGTTCAAGCTCTTCATTATGTAAAGACTCTGGTTTTAGTATTGTTCTTAAAATACACACCAGAATTATTAGGTCATTTTAAGGCTTCTTCCTCTACAAAGCTTTAAGATCTACTTTTGAAAAGTATTTTCAATACTCAGAATAACTGAAGTTTCCTTTACAGTTAACAGAAACTTATTCTCTATTTCCACAAGTACAATAAAATTCAGGGGGTTTTGTTCTTTAAAGTTTAAGACTCAACCTTTATTTCTGGAACTTGAAACAAGTTCCAAGAAGGCAAATCAAAGTATTATCCAAGCTGTTATTACTGTCTTGTGGTGTATGTGCTTGTGAGCTGCTTTGGAGTTGGGAATGCCAAGAACAATAGGTCACCCCTCTTTCTTCAAGGCTATTTTTACAGGTGGCCATTCTTTTTGATTATTAGCTAACCTTACACACATACGTACTTCTTAAAAAGAAATAAAGCTCTCCCCATAGGAAGCCATTACTCTCTATAACACAGGAGCATAAAGGAAGCAAACACTACTGCCATATGCCATTAGAAGGTTCACCAGAAGAAACGAGGCACAAAGAAATCCCATTTCAGGGAGCAGCAAACCAGGGTATGCTACCACCGCCACGTTCTGCCCGCCTACAGCCCACCAGGACATCCTACTCAGCCTGCAGCCCACCCACAGAGCAGGCACCAGGCAGGATTTGGGTGCACCAAGCAAGCAGGCTTCAGAGCATGCTTATATAACCAGCAGCCCACTTTCTGCTATTATCTTTCCCGGTCCCTCACGGCCCACGCACAATCCAGTTGTGCGGCTCTCACAGAAGCACAAGACCTACTACACAAGCACCGGGCAGCAGCTAGTGAAGTCCACTGTTTTCAGGAATAGTGAAGTCAAATGGTCCCAGGAGGCTGGCTGGTTGGTAACTGCCCCTCTACGCAACCTGGGCATTAGCTGCAAGTTTGGTACTCATGCATGAGGCACACCGGGTCCCTACCACAGGCCTGTCATGCACTCCCCTCCATGAGGACAGAGGGAGAAAGGCCTGTTCAAACAAAGACTGACCACCAGTAAGTACATGTGAAAGGCCCTTAAAACTGTTAAGTTTCTATGAAACATGGACACCTGGAAATTCATTAGTACCGCATGAATTTCTGGACATAGAATCACAAAATCAGCTAGGTTGGTAAAGACTTTTAAGATCACTGAGTCCAGCAATTATCCCAGGACTGCAAGTTCATCACTAAACTATGTCACTGAGGGCCTCATCTACATGGTTTTTGAGTGCTTCCAGGGACGGCGATTCCACCACTGCCCTGGGCAGCCTGTTCCGATGCCTGAGCACCCTCTTGGTGAAGAATTTTTTTCCCAATATCCAATCTAAACCTCCCCTGGTGCAGCTTGAGGCTGTTACCTCTTGTCCTATCACTTGTTACTTGGGAAAAGAAACCAACCACCTCCTCTCTCCATTCTCCTTTCAGGTAACATCACAGTGCTTAACACTGAGCAAAAAGATGGTCCTGAGACCCAAAGCAGCTCTTGAAGATTGAGAGGCACCTCTCAGGCCAGACTCGAACTTTTTCTTGGATCTATAACAGCATCATGTAACCCTCAGCAGAAACATTACACTGCATCTTTGAGTGTTCCCTTTTCCTCCCCCATCAGTTTCTCTAGAGGAATATTTAAGTCCAAATGGTTAACAAAATTGAACACAAGAAAACAAAAGCTCTATTAACAAGCATAAATACACGTGACATTCAATAGTTCCCATAAGATATAGCACTGAAGGTTAACAAAACTAAACATATCAGTTTATGCTTCAGTGTATACTACAGTTACTCCAAAACACCCCAGCCAGGGCCTCACAGTGTTTACATACAGCATGGCTCAACCAGAGCACTACACTCCCATTGAAAAAAAGGAGAGATAATCCCAATAACTCTGCAAACCAGAAAGTGTATGTTTTATTCTGGTTCTATTTTACCAGCGTTACAGTATTCCCCCAGAAGTTAGGGAGCTCCTGATAGAAAATAATAAGATGCAATAATAATAAAAAAAAGATATTTTTATAAAATGATGCTATTACTTTGTAATTTAGTCCCTTGATATGAGCTTGGTAAGCAGTACACTACAACAGCCAACCACAGTGTATGTATGTATTTCGCAACTGCTGGTTTTAGTTAAGACACAAACAAGAGAACATGAACAAAAACATCTGCTTCAAAATATCAATCTCCACATGATGCCTGAGGCCAAAAATCCAACAGTTTAAATACCGCAAATTACACTGATACAGTTGATAGAGAAAGTGAATACTCAACTATTGGAAAATTAAGATTATTTGGACAATCTGAATTTTTAAAAAGTGACAAATAATCCCAAAATTCGTTTACAAGAATGATGAATTCATCTACCAGCCTAAATCTGTATTTCGGTTGCACAACAAAGGTAAGTGCTGCTTTCCTTATCAGGCACACCCTCAAAAGAGCCCTGCAAACCAGTCTGCTGTTTTGGAGTAAAAAAACCATCGAGCACACAGGAAGACAAACACCACAAGAAAAATTAGTGTGAAATCATAGTAGCAACAGCACGGGCACCACAGGGCAGCGAGGCTGGAGGCTGCGGTACGCGAATGCCTCACACAGGGTCATTGCCTTGTGTCAGCAGGACCTGAGCAGAGTTTCAAGCCCTAAAACAAGGCACAGACAGCTGTTTCCGCTGTCACCTCCAGAAACAAACGGCACCCTGAGGTACCCCGGCTCCGCCCGCCAGGCGGCCGAAGGCAGCAGCAAGTAGGGCCCTGACCTGACACCGCTGAGGAAGTTCCAGGCTCGGGCCCGGCCCGAGGCGCGAAGGAGCCGGAGGCCGCGGCCCCCGGGAGGGCCTGTCGAGGCGGGGGGACACACCGCAGCCCGGGCAGCCCCAGCACGTGCCTCGCGGGAAGGGGGCAAGGAAGGAAGCGAGCTCCGGCTGCGGAGCTCCAGCCGCGGGAAAGCGGCCTGGGCAGGCCGGGAGCGGAGCGCGCCTCGCCACCGAGCCGCCCCCTTTCCCCGGGGCGGGCCTGCTCCGCTCCGCTCCGCCGCGCCACGTCCGGGCCCACTGCCCCCCATCCCCCGCCCCCCCACCGGCGCCGCCGCTCACCCGGGCTGTGAGTGCGGCCTGCGCGGCCCTGGCGAGCGGGAGCTGAGGTCTCCGCGCGGCCCCGCGACAGCACCGCCGCCTGCCCGAAACGACGAGGAGGAGGGGGGAGCGGGGCGCCCGCACTGCGCATACGCAGCCCCGCCCGCGCGGCCCGGCCCCGCTGGCCAATGGCGGCGCTCCTCCGTTACATAAGGCGGGGGGTGGGGGGGTGGGGGGGGGGGCGCCGAGACCGCGCTGGTGCCGTCGGGGGGTCCGTGAGGGGCGGCCGCCCGCGGGACGGGCAGCGGAGCAGCCGGGGCAGCGCCCGTGTGGGGCTGTGGGGCACCCCTGGCGGGGCGGTTCACCTTGCGGGCCGCAGTCCCGCCGCGCCTAGCGTGGCGTGGCCGGCGGGACAGCGCTTCGGTCGGAGAGCGGCGGTACCGGCCGGACACGCAGCCTGCCTGCGGGTGCTCGGCTCCCCGTTGAGCCTGGCAGGCTGCGGGTCGGTCCGCGATGGCGCCGTGTGGTGCGGGCTGCCCCCGGACCGTCCCCTCGCTTCCCGACGGGCCCTGCTGTCAGCCACATTCGCCTGTGCTCAGCATACAGTAGCTGCTCCTCGTCAGGAAACTGGCTCTGGCGAGGCTGTAGGGAAGGGGCTGGGAGTCCCCGCCCCAAGCAGCGGTTCCGCAGGGGTCATGTTGTGTTTGAATGGCAGCTTAAGAAGGGCCGTGCACAGCCTTGGAGGGCTGAATGAATTGAAAGCTGAAGGAAATGGTGTGAGATGAGCGGAGTTTGCTTCAAGCTGAAAGCGCGGACTGTCGTGTTTGGTGTTTAAGACAAGGACCTGCAGAGGAAGGCGCTCACAGCCTGAATGCACGGCACAAGTGATTTGGAAGGTACTAGCTTGCAGGAATAGAGATGTAGGCCGGCCCTGTGAAGAAGGGTAGAGGATCACTTTATTGACATTTTCACACATTGAAAGGAAGGCTGAATGTGCCTTCGTGGATTATACACCCGTTTAGAAAAGGGGAAATAGAGGCAGCATCTCTGCTCAGATGTTCTGCCACTGTTTGAGTGATTGTAGCTTTAAAACAAACCCCGGGTCTTGTCAGTTCTGTGTCTGGGCCAAAACAGCAAACAGTGCGCTTAGCAGAGGAATTAAGAGTTGTTGGCTTGACATTTTACAGGGGCTCAGGTTAGATGATTCTAATGTTCCCCTCCCATATGAGAGGAAAAAGCAACAGCAAAAATCCCTATGGCAGTACAGTGAATGTTTTGGGCCACCGTTGTGAGTCATGACAGCAGTTACAGGGGAGCTCTATAGCAGATATCTGACACATCACTGGCAGTAGGTCTGGATGTGACAAGTGCGTGTGTGGGGAGGTGGGCATTGGGGCTCTCCTCAGAAGCAGGTGGCTTTCAGAATGAGGTTTAGCTTTGACTGGGGGGGTTGACACGTGAAAAAGTAGCTTCTTTCCTGGCTGATGCTATTTTAGGAGGACTGCTGGCTTCAGATGTGGAACTCGAAACGGCTTTCAAGGGTCCTGTCCCCATGCTACGGCGCTGCCACACGCCTGGCTGGGTGAGGACTTCAGATAGCACAGACCCCCTGAGTGCACTCTGAGTTATGGCTGGTCTCACAGCCTTTTCCTGCTTTGGGGAGATCAGAGGGTCTCGGGCAGGGCAGGGCACTGCAGCCTGCCTGCTGGCTGCTCTGTCCTTTGTCCCTTTGTGCTGTAAATCCTGGTCACACCATCAATCCCTGTATTACCCAAATCATGGCTCTGCAATATAGATGCTTCCAAAGAGACCACTGGGAAACAAAAACCCAGTGTGAAAGAAGAATGCAAGTCCTTATAGCTGAGATTTCTACTATGAAGATAATAAGGAAGAATTCCTGTTCTCAACAAGGAATTTTTCAACATTTATTCCCTGCATGAAATTTACTTATCACACCAAAGGGGAGATTTCCATGCATGTGTGCAGGTGAGCAGAGAGACACAGGGTGGATGTGGTGAGCTGGTAGGGAGGCAAGGCCAGTCTGTGTGCTGGATGCTTTGCATAGCTCTGGTGAAATAAACCCAACCCTAATTGCAGTTTATGTGTCTTACGGACTTCCTCTGCTCTGCGTTGCTCCCATATGAGGTGAAGCAAGCCAGCGTATATGAACGAAAGTATAAACAGAACTTAAAATGAAAAATAAATGCAAGCTTTAGACTGAAATGTTGCATCTTAAAATTGCTGGAAATACACTGCAGCATTTTTATGCATGCTTCTTGTTTAATTGTTGTTTTTTAATTTAAAAAACAACTCATAACCCTCCCCAGATATTAATGAGTATTCTGCATTAAAATAGAGTGAAAATGAAGGATGCCTCTCAGTATTTACGGGTAGACCACATGCAAGGAGTTTGTTATTATCCCTAAGCCAGGCCATACAAAAATGTTTCAGTGGGTACAATTCACTGAAATCTGTGGCAGTGTCATACACATAGAAAACACAGCTCCATATGGGTATGGATAAGGCATTTTAGTTCTTATGGAGCCTCTAAAAATAATCCACATTTTTTTAAAGGACATTATTACCTTCTCATGATGCAGAAATTGATAAGCAGCAAGGCTCCAATTTAAGCCTAAGTGTGAATTTGGTAAACAACATGACCAGAAAGAGCAAAATGCCTGTCTGTTGGGAGGAAAGCAGCAAAGGAAGCTGGAAGAAGCAGCAGTGTAGGCAGGATTTTCTGTTAGTTGTTTGTGGTTTTGGGTTTTTTTTAAACATCTTGATTGTTCATTATTCCCATACTTATTCCCATCTCTTTGGATTCCAGTCCCCATCATTTTCTGTGCATGCACAGAGGTGCAGTTTCTGTCACTAGATCAAAATACCTGTTTCTGCTCAACAGCAACTTGCTGACACTTAGATTTTGTTACCAGTCAGTTTGAGCTGGCTCACCTTAGCGTGACTGGTGTCCTCAGCACAGTTCCCTGCTAGGAACCTGCTGATGTTTTGAGATGTGTTATTAAACCCATTCATCTGAGGTGCAGGGCGGGTTTGCTCACAACAGCATAGGTGGGGCTGCATCTCCTGATCAACTCCTGTGCCTCTGCCAGGTCCTCCCACTGGGAAGAATTGTGTGTTCCCTACCGCACTTACTGCCTGTGTTTTTCTCCTGCCCATTTGCTTGCGTCCTCTATTGATCCAGTGTCGTGTGAGTCCAGCATCATCTCACCAGCTAAATGCTGCTGACGGCTGAGTGCTGCGCTTTGCTACCAACTTGCAGGGAGTGCACATGCTGGTACCGTGCTCCTGCCTATTGAGTGATTTTATCCTGTGCCCCACCATGACCCCCTCACCAGGTCTGAACAAGTGAAGGATGGGGACATGCCCTGGGCCCACAAGTGACAGAGGTCTCACCAGATTTTGTGGATGAAGACTAACATTGACAAGAACGCAGAACAGCAGAGATTTGCTCTGCAATGAAGGTCATAAGACAGAATTTGAAGCCAGTATCCTTTGAAAGGATATTCAAAGCTGATGCGACGGTAGATCCGAGTCAACACCACTGAATTTCAGGGACATGGATGTAGGCAGAACCTCAGACAGGCTGGAATTCTCTGCACTTATGTACTGTTGGATATAAAACATGCTGCAGCAGTACTTAACCTAGCTCAGAGGCCTGACAAGGATAGCATTTTGCACATTCACCCTTTCTCTGCCTTACAGAATGTTACCTCCTCCCTCCATGCTCTAGCATACTATTCTTTTCCCTGTAAAGGCATTTTTCTCAACCACATCTTCAGCGCTGGTACATCAGTTCATACCTCCGTGACACAATATAACTCCCTGGCCCTCTGCTGACCTTGATGGCTGTGTGCTACTTCTACAGAGCTGGGGTGTTGGCATCTCATGGACTTGCCCAGAATTGCCATGGTGGCAAATACAAAAAAGAGTGAGACCTTAAGCCATATATTTGGTTCACAGATTCAATAAATTCTTAGCTCTTCGTTGTCATGAAAAGATACCAAATGCATACATAGAAAAGGCAAAAGAAATATTTTAAGGCACATGGGGGTATGACTTTCTGCATGCTACTGTAGAGCTAGGTGTTTTGTACGGCACAGGATGCTGATCTGCAAGGCTTAAAAATGGAAAAAAAAGGGGGAGGGGAGAGAAAAGTGAACAGAATGAGTAGGAAAGCCAAAGACCATCTTCTGTTTTAGGAGGAAACTGGCACAGCAATGCAGCTGTCTTGGCAGGGCACCTCAGGCTTGCAATACCATTCCATTCATACATTAGCTTTGAGGGATCAGCCCCATTAGCAGCAATGCAGCATCTTTTGCTGGTCTGCCTGCTGTCTTTCTGAACAGTCTCTTTGTTTTGGAGGGTCACCCGATGGGTAACATCCTCCAGAACAAGGACAACCTCAGGTGATGTCCACCATGTTGCCAGCATCCCTATGCACATAAACAAGAGGGACATTATCCTTCCTATCAGGACAGTTCCCTCTTCTTCCACACCCCCGGTGAGCTGGCATCCTGCAAGGTACTCATGTGTTTGTTAACCTTTTCCAGAACTTGAATCACCAGTTCCTTCTTCCTCACCCCTACCGCAGGCTCAGGATCCTGTGCAACAAGGCAGACTGTGGGAATAATTTTGTCAGCAAACCTTAAATTTGGACAAACCCAGGGAAGAGTGTCCCAAAGTTGATGGTAGATTGTGGTGTTGTGTTGGCTTGCTTTTGCTGGCACAGACACTATAACCAGTTGTCCTTTCTCTCTCTTTCTTCCTTTTTTTTCCCCCTCCTGTAGCTCCCGGCCCTTTGCCGCAAGCATGGACATTGCTGCTTCAGTGAACGTTTCTCTCCACTGGAAGGGCAAAAAAATGTTAAAGGGAGGATGCAGCATGGAGCTGCCCACATCCTCAGAGAGACAAAAAAAGAGAGGGCTTGGGGAACAAGCTTGTGAAGAATAACACAGGGGGAGCCACTCAGAAGCTCAGAGATGCAGTTCCTCAAAGGTTGGCAGTGTATATATACCTCCTGGACAGCATGGGCAAAGACTGCCTTGTGACCTCGAGGTATTTTGCAGTCTCTCCTCTTTCAAATCCATTTTGTTGGATGTCGCTTTTGCTAAAAAGAAAATAAACCCAAGGCACAAATGCCTTTCTCAGCATGTCACAGCTTTTCTGACCAACCCACGTAGACAAACTGGAGTCCCTGAGTACACACGCTTCCGTTCTGTATAAACAGTTTAAACTAGATTTTAGCTTTGCACAGCATTATGTACAGCTTCTATTTTTAAATGCACAGCAATTAACCTGATGTGTTCATTCCCTTTTTGCGTGTGCCCTCCATTGATGCTTTTGAGTCCTGTACATGTCCAATCCCTGCCTTATCCTGAAAACAAATATGTCCGTACTTTTTAAATTAATTAATAATACCAAGATTTCCCTCCTCTCCACCAATAAATATAGTTACGAAGCATGAAAAAATCCTCACACTGTGTCATGTGTGTACTAAAACATGCCAGCAGTTGTGGTTAAAATCTCTCACAAACATGCCAACATTGTTGACAACTTGTCTCTAGCCTGGAGGAGGACAGTACATCCCTCAGTCTGTGCTTCTGAGTGACTGAACATCCCAGAGATGCCTCTGTGTTGAGGTGGCTCAAGGCATTCATCAACTCTTCTTGCTTCCTTCTTCAGCCCATCTGCAAGACTCCACCCACATACAAGCAAATATTTTGGCAGTTGCTTATTGTACCTTGTGGAAGGGGCAGTTACTTCTCATCCACAGCAAACCTCTCCATCTGTCATTCAAGCTTCCATGTGCAGATTTCATTGCCATTCTAGAACTGCTCAGGGCAGGGTGAGAAGCTCTGCTGTCTAAACAGCATGTAAAATCCTGCTGTGCAAGGAAGCATAGGCCAAGGGTACATCTCAGAATGACACACACCAGAATGAGCAGGGAGAGTCAGTACACAGGAAAGAGCTCCGCAGCTGCAGGATGTTCCCTGTGGAATGAAAGCAGCCTTGGACATTGAAAGCGCCACACACACTGCTGGTTTTCCCAGGTCTGCAGTGCTGGCTCAGCCCCAATAGTCTGCTGCTTCAGGAAGAGATCAGTGAGAAACATCTACTGAATTTCAACTTCTTCCTTTTCAGGTGCCCCCTTTCACTCACTCTGAAGCCACTGCATGACTTAAAGGCAGGAATCTAAAGAGCCTGCTGCAAACTGAGCTGTGAGGATTGCTCTCATGGCCAGTGTTTCCTGCCAGCAGCTGACAGCACTTTAAACATAGCAAGGGCTACCTCACATGCTGGTGGATAAACAGGGCCTGGCAAGAGAAATCAGGGGAATGATTCCCCTGGAGGGGCACTGGGTCCCACTGCTGTCTGCAAAAGATCCCAAAGTGCTGCAGCAGAGGAATGTGCTATGGGTTGTGGGAGCAGAACAGAAAACATGTTTGTTCCTGGAAGCAGTCAGCAACACCAAAACATGGCAGCTACGTAGAGGTAAAAGACATTACCTGCAGGGCAGTGAGGTGGAACCAGCATGGTGGTGACCATGACCATGAGTGACCATGCTCATGGTCAGAATTACTGCAGCTGAGTGGATATACGAAGCTCACAAGTCATGTCTCGTAAGTTTACTCTTAAGATGGACTGCCAGGGGATGGAGGAAAGGAAATCTCTTTTCCTGCTATAGATGTGGCTGTTGTCTGAGCAGCACAGGCAGAAGGCTGATTTTTCATTCCATCCTTTAGCCTGGCCTTTGCTTGGAAACTGCAGAAGGAAACCGAGGATGAATTATGCTTCTGTGAAAACACTCAGTGCACATCTCTAATCTGGCAAGACAGAGTAACACTTAATGGAGAATCCCAGAGCTGAAAAGAAACAGGAGCTGGTTATGAGGTACCATTAGGTATAGACCTTGCACAGAAGTATTTACTAGGCTGGAATAATTTAAAGCTCTCATTTAAACTACTTGATTTTAAAAATAATACCCCCCCCCTCATTTTAAGCTGACTGCTGGTGTATAAAGCTCGTTGGAAAAATTGCTCTTGCAAGTTGGCTGAAAAATTACAACAAAATGGAAATGCCTGGTGCTGGAGACTTGCATGTCTGTCCAGGTAGGGAGGTGTCTTTTACAATGCTTTCATGGGCAAAAAGACCAGATAAGAAAACAAAGGCCATATCCTGTTCATGCTTAGACAGGTATACAGCTTCAAGACCTGCCTGCTACAATCTGTCTCCATCCTCAAACCAAACCTGCAACCCCTTACCATCCTAGCACCTGAGCCTGTGCTCCTGCATCCCCAGTGTACCCTTCTCCAAACCAGCTGTCCTAGGCTCTTCCTGGCACTGTCCCATGTCCCAGCATCCCCAGTGAAAAAGAACTCCAGCTGTGCAAAGCCCAAACCAAAGGCTGCCAGCACAGCCTGAGCCTTTGCACAATTCACCGTGTTTAAAAATGTGCACCTTTGAGCAAGATAAATTTAGACTGGAAATGATCTCCCAGGCTTGTGGCTTCTCTGTTTTTCTCTGATACTATAAAGAGTTCTTCGGTGAGAGAAATCTTTTCCTTAAATATTTTAAATCAGGATCAGATCCTTGTTTTTTCCTTTCTCTTTGATAAACGGAAGAACCTGAGCTAGTATTGAATAGTGTTTGGCTAAGGAGAGGTCCTTGTGGGACCAACACTAGTAAAAAGGCTGGCACCGAGAATGGCTTCCCAGTTACAGTTATTCTTTGAGATTTTGTATAGTCAGATCCAAGTCTGTTCCCATGGTTTCAGTTAGGCTGCATAAACAGGACACCTGTATTTCTCTCTTGGCTTCCGAAGACTGTGCTGTGGACATGCAGGACTTGGGGAACATACTCTACAGACTCAATCTGCCCCTCAGAGTGATCAGGTGCAGGTCCCACTGGTGTCCAGCAATCCTGTTGGAGCCACTGAGGGTCTTGCCCAAATCTTTCTCTGGATGACCCTTCCCATCTGTCAGGCAAAGTTTCCAAGAAGAAAATGTCGAAGCCTGATGTTCACCAACCCCTGTGGATACTCTGACACTACTGTTGTCTTGGAAGCCTCCAGCAGTACCCAGATACAGCTTTGCATGTAAAACAGACTGATGGAAGGTCTCAAGCTGATGTAGCTACTCCGAAGGTCATATCCCTTCTTCCTCATCCCTCTAAGCCACAGCCCTGTGCCAGCACAGAGCCTTGCTAACTCTTCTTAGAGGCGCTGCAGCTCAGAACTCCGCTAGTTAGACCTTGGCCTGGGTCAGGATATGACCTTTGTGCTCTATGCAGCTTGAGAGCCTGTGGCTCCCCTTGCTCAAGAGAGCTGCTGCTGAGGGTGAGGTACTTGAGCAAACAGTGATAACAAGGGAAAGAACGTATGGCTTTGCTGGCTCAGCACTGGAGGTGGCTTTTACCACACCCGCCTGCAAAGAAGGCAGAAATGTTCTCCTTGGGAAAGAGGAAGAGATGGAAGGAACCACCCTTGTGCTTAGCACAGCCCAGGCATGGGAAGAGGCCTTGGTAAAATCTGTGAATTTGTTCAGAGCCACTGGGGAGAATTATATGACAGTGCTGAAGAATTGGTGAAGGGCACAGTTGGCAGGCTCACTATTCACCTCTGGTTTCTTATGATGCTGCGGAGTGCACCATCTTCAGATGCTGGAACCCCTGCCCTCAGCTGTTTCATGATGGGATATCTACAGGCTTAAATCTCAGCAGTGGCAGTAAATGTGGCTGCACTCTCTTTGGGACATGCTGCACAACACGCAGAAACCCTGACACATCAGCATCCTCCCCTGGGCATTGTGCCTGTGGAAACCTGCAATCACTTCTGCCAGCAGCTTTCTCAGTGCAAAATATTTGGGTTTAGCAATGAGGACAAGAGGATATTAAACCAGCAAGCATGCTTACACCTTTTGTCTCACCTGCCCTTAGTGAATCTTGAAGAGTTTCAAGTGACATTTACTAGAGCAGAAATGATGAACCAGCTTGTTCACACAGTGGAAAGCCTGTGTGCTCCCGTGTTCTGCAGCTCTTATGCTGCTGGCGACAAGAGAGACAGCAGATTGTAGCATTAAGGTACTTGCCCTGGCACAGTCTGGTAATGGCCCATTTGATCAAGTGTCAGATGGCCTCTAGGAAAAGGCCTCAAGATCCTGTTACTTAGACCCCGAGGGGGAAGCAGCTGTTCCATTATGCTGTGACAGAAAGACCATGGCAATGATATCCAGCACAATACCAGTAATCCTCAGAAAGTATCCAGTATCCCTTCTTCAAAGGAAGGACTGAGTCCAGGCTGGATAAACCTGGTGTTAATGAACATGTTCCAGCCTGCTATGGAAGTCTCTACCGGAGACATGGCAGTCTAGAGAAGTTAGATCCAGACCGACCCCTTTGAGGTAGCTGCTCTCCAGTAATGTCTCCACTGCTATGCTTCAGTCACTGGCTTTGAATGGGGCTAACAACAGTTGAATGACATGTGTCACAGCAGAGCTTTAGCCAGCCCTAGTCTGAATAAGGACAGAAGTAGTGTCCTGACAGATAATGTCAGCTATGAATAATATTATTCTTTAAGATTTAAGGAAGGTGGGACTAAGAATATCTGAACTTTGATTTGCTCGCAAGGCATCCTCAGAAATCCTATGTAATACTATGGGCTGCATTGCTTGCTGGCACACGTGTACAGGTCCATTAGCATTAGGTGCATGGCAAGCACTCAGACAACAGCTGCACTTGGCTTCCTCTCTGATTCTGCTCTCTATTTAAGGAAGTTTTATAGAATCATAGAATGGTTTGGGTTAGAAGGGATCTTTAAGGATTATTTAGTTCCACACACCTCCCCCCCCATGGACTGGGACACCTTCTACTAGACCTGGTTGGATATGATATAGGAATTCTGGGGGAAATCCAGCTCACCTCTGCAGTTGGAATGCTATTGTCTGTGTTTAGCTTTTTCTTGAAGCCTCACAGGTGAATTTAGAAGAGTTGCAGTTGTCCATTTGCAGCTTGCACATGGTGCGAGAATGCAGTACCTGGCCCCGAGCTACTCATCCGGACGTGTAGCAGCTCTTGACAGCTGATTGCTGCCTTTTCCTGCCAACTTCTCTTCATGGTCTGTTAGCTGCTGTTTTGGAGATCAAACTTGCTCCTTGGCATCTATTCAAGCTATAGAGTACAATTTATTTCTCGTTCAACATCCGCTGGCGTTGCCTCTGCAGTACATTGGCCCCGTCTGTGCAAGCTCACTAACTCAGAAGTAGCTCGGATTTCTTCTCTGTTGCCAACAGACAGAGGCAGCAATTAAGATGATGACTGCTTTTTGATAAGGGCTTTCTCTTCAGGAGGAGCGATCAGTCCCCAGCAGTCTCTCCTCTTGGGGGGAGCCTTTGTGAGCACAGGGGGTACTTCTACTGCAGAAATGGAAGAGCTCAGCTGAGCGCAGGTCTCCTGACTGTACCCAGACTTCACTTCAGTCTCAGATCTTTCCCAGCTTTAAATTCATTCAGTTGAATTTATCTTATCCTTTCTTTTCCATACACAGTTATCAGAGCTACTGAGGCTTTACTGGCACAACTCCTATATTAGTAGTTACATTTTGTTGACAGGACCAGACTGGATGAGGTAAATTGGCTTACTCAGAGTGTAGTTAGCAACGTGCACACAGTTGGTCTGATCATGTATTCTTCTGGAGCATTTTCCCATGGAACGAAGCTTATGCAACCAGTCAGTCTGCCCCACTAGCAATTTTGGGCCTATTGGCTGATTTCAGCCAAAGTCTGAGGGAGCAGTTCATCAGCAGAGGCAGCCACCCGTGCACACAGAATCCTCCCCAGGCCCTGCAAGCTGCTCTGCAAGTTTTGGTCTCAGACACTGCAGAATCTACATGGAAGAGACATTGCATCCTACCCATACAAATTTTGGTGGGAGTTTGTGCCTTGCTGGACACCAAACAATCCAATTATAAATGCATGGGAAAACAGATTTCTTAGCTGGCACTGGCACTAAATCCGAAGAAACTCTCAGATGCAAATGACCTTACAGTCATCTTTTTGCTGGGGATACCTGCATTAGCCCGAAACTGCAGCACAAGAGAAAGAAGTGAAGATCATCAGCAAGTGATGGCAATGTTAATTGTGCAGTGGTGCTATAAGTGTACTAAGCTCTGTAGTGATAGAAAAGCACCAGACTAGGCCCACTGGGAAGGACTTATGGTTTTCAAAGGCAGAACAACCTAAGTTGATACCCAAAGAACACCAGGGGAGCAACATTTTCCAGTGGTGAGTGCTTCATGCTTGTGCTGGATCTGCAAGGAGCACTGTGAGTACCTGAGGAGGTGGTATCAGCCTGCTGATGGAGAGCTTTATGGATGTTTATGTTAACGAAGGGAATATAGAGCAGAAATAATGCAATAGCCTCATAGCAAAGGGGATCTCTTCCTCAAGGGCTTTTGGCAGGTTGTGTGCACAGGGCTGGCGTTGCAGGGTGAGCTGGTGAGGCCCAAGTGCCATGGGCCCTGCTTCCAAGGAGTCCAGAGCAGAGGCAGCTCAGTCAGCCAGCAAAACTCCTTGGGTAATGGTCAGCAAGCCTAACTCATCAGCGCAGCACTGGCAAGGAAGGTACTGTAGTCCATGGGAAGTCTAAAAGCTACTATAAAGACAGTCTAAGACGTTCTCACCCACTTTTATCTGGGAAATACAATACGTGACCCCAGCCCAGCAGCAACACTTACAGGAGTGAGGGACAGGCTGAATAAAACCATATTTCCTCAGATGTTGTGCTTTGTGGTTGGGTGCAACAGCATGAGTTCTTATCACGGCCTTCCCTTTGGGGCACGCACAGGGTTGCACAGGCAGCAGCCACACAGAAGGTCTTTTGCAGAGGTCCTCTGCTGTCTGAGATATGATGAGCTCATAGTGACCTCCCTCCCTTGCTCTAAGTGGGGGGATTAAGAAGACTATTCTTCGGGTTTCTGTGGTCTTTTTCCAGGAAACTTATAGTAAAGTCACATTGCTGAGCTACCACACTGAGCAGAGTAGTATCTTGCAGCTGTGGTTTAAAAGTCCTTTGTGATATAGGGTGAGACTGGGTGTTTGTATGAGCCAGGAAGCCAGGAAGCAAACGCTCCCCCAGGTACATAGCATAGGGGATGCCATTCCATAATGCAACCCCTTTGTCTTCTCTAAAGAGGAGAGCACTGCTGTCTGTGTGTGGAAGTTGGTGGTGAGATTTCCCCAGAAGCTTCACTGGGACCCGGGTTTCTTGGAGCTTGAGAGGATGATCGCTGATTCTGGATAAATTAACATATAGCTTCCCATCAGGATACGAATATGTGTGAGACTGAAGGGCTGAAGCTTGAGTCTTTTAACTAATTACCACCATATATGGATCTGGTCAATAGACATACAGGCCAGGGGGACTTGGTAGGGAGCTGGTTTGATAGAGTGCCCATTTATACTGCAGCAGAACTGTCTGTGAGCACCTTCTTGGCAGTCATTGCTTCACAAGGAGGCATGAAATAATTCCTGGCTGTTGTAATTACTTGCCTTACATTTTTAAAATACATGGTGCTGAAAGGGAGCTAAAACACCACTTTATTTTCTGCACTTCTCTTGATTGTTTGTAATATGTATAAATAATCCTCTTAGTAGCTTATCCTCTTCTCCTCAGGAAAGTTTTTACATAAAAGTTAAACGTGCTTCTCCTCTCCACTTGGTTTTTCCCTTGCCTTCCTTTTCAAAATCCAAAATGCTAGTTATAAAGAGACGCAGAGCCTGAGGGGGCTGAGCCTGCAATGACACCCGCTTCCTTCCGCCACCTCGCGGGCTGCAGCCACAGTACACACAGCGGGGATGGCTTTCCTAGCATAACATACACTGTTTTCCCATCATATTTAATGAAAGATCCCATGATAACAGGAAACATTACACATTGCCACTGCTAGGCATGTCCTGGCACTTCCGAAAGGAGTTTTCCCTCCGTGTGTCAGAGCTGTCGTAAGCAGAATGGTGATGACATCTTGAATAGTTTAACCTGGTTACTGCAGCAGCAGATGAGACACCTCCTACACTAGTTTTGTTTGTTTGTTTGTTTTAAAGTTTGGGTAAGTTTGTTATATGTGAGGCCTGCAAAAAGAGAACTACTGTCTTCTGGGACACCAAGCAAAAGCCTATAGCTGAATGTTCTTGGCCACTGGCACCTTCACCCTGAGAAGACTGTCACTGAGCTCTCTCCTTCTGAGAGAAAATTCTATCTCTCAACCTAAAGCAGAAATGCAAACTGAACAGTAAAAGCACTGCTGAGAGTGCTTGTAAGCTCTGGAAGCTCTGCCCTAAACTTCCTCAGCTGACTCAGGCATTATCTCAGCTGCTGCCCTTGTGGGCCAACTTCTTATATCACATAACCTGCTCTCTAAAGGAAGGAGGAAATTCCACTGTGAGCAAGGCTGTAGCCATACATGGGCAGAAGAAAGGAATGGGGAAGGAGAGACAGGATTAGGCACCTTGTCACAGGCAGCATTCCCCAAGGCAAGGCAAGAGCATCCACTTGCATCTACCTAGACTACAGAGCCTTGCCACCACCTCAGACTTCAGAGCTGAGCTAAACCCAAGCAGTATGGGAGAAGGGAAGGTGCATAGGTTATATGAATAAAGCAGACTCCAAACCAGACTGCTTTAGAAGGAGACTTTCTGTTTCTCTTTGCCTATACATTCTTTTAAATGTATAGGCTTTGGCACCAGCTATTGCAGGTTAGAGATGCTCAGAATCATATGGCTCAAGGAAACACTGGTAGTATAGCACAATAAAATGTAGCAAGAACAAACATTAAAAAAGAAGGTTTTTCCAAGAGTGGAGCAGTTTTCAGCAGGAAAATATGGAGTCATGACCTGATGCTTGTCTGGTAAGACTGGATGCAACCATGCTGCAGTGTGTAGTCCTGCACTGGGAGGACAAGAGGTTGAGCCAAAGCGTTCTCCCCTTCCTTCAACACTGGGAGAGGGCTGGCTGCTGTTACTTTTACTTGTTCTTTAGGTATCCAAGGAAATTTGAATCATTTGGGGATAAATGACCAATAGAACAACTATGTTATGTCAAAGTAAATGTTAAATATTAAGCTTTGAAAAGTGAAGTTGGGCACATTCCTTGAATTTGCGTTCACCAAGTTATCTCAAACCGAAATAGACAAGTTAAATATTTTTCTCTCTGATTAGCTGCAGTTGTACCACTGGCCTTGGAGGGACACCAACCTCTTATGTATAGCAAATCTATAAGAGGGGTGTAGCTACATTTAAGAATATTTTCTCTTGCCCACAGTCACATCTGTGTTTGTTTGACAACTGCTCCATTAACTAGAGTGTGTTGGAAAGAGCCGTGAATCAGACAATCTGATGAAGAATTTGTTACACTCTTACAACACAATAGGCATAGAACTATTTCTCTCTTTACAGAAGGGACTATATAAAGTCCAGAGAATAAACATAATCCTGGCTTCAGAAACACATCCCAGTGAAAACATTTCCTACTGACACTTGAGGAGTCACTGGTACCACCTCTCAGTGACCCATTTACCCTCCTGCCTTCCTGGGGAATTGCATGGCCCACATCAGAAGTGTTTCCAAAAGAGCATTCCTCTTCCTGCTGAACACACCTCAGCATGGTGAGCCTGAGCTCACCACTCTGCTCAGCCTCCTGCCTGACCTCAGCATGGGGACCAACAGAAGGACCTGGAGCCAGAGCTGGAAGCTGGCGCAGTGACTGCAGAAAGGGCTAATGCACAAGCAGGTCTCTGCGGGGAGACTGGATTCAGAGAGAACTCATCCATGCTGATGCTGTTTCTCTTTAGGCTACTAATTAGTGCAGCTCAGCATAACGTGCTCTGCTGACGCAGGAAGGGAGGTTTGGCCTGCGCTGCTTTGCATCCTGCCTGGCAGAAGTTTCCTACCTCATGTGTTATTTGCCCTCTTGCCCAAATGCACCCTTCCTCCAGTGCAATACCACACAGCTTGGCTCTGCCATGTTACCCAAGTTGGACAGAGGTACCAGAGATGATGTTGCCATCTCATTCCCAGATCTTGGTGTGGGGTGCTGGCATCAGTGGGAGCAGCAGTGGGGCTCAGCTCTCCCCGACACCCCAGCCTAGGCTGCACCAGGTTCCAGTAGAAAAGCTCCACGCACATTGTCTGCATGGAGCTACCCCTGCATTTACAGTGACCCTTTTTGCTTCTCTTAGGTTTCTGAGCCTTCTGTCCTTGTCTCTCAAGGCCCATAGCTCTATGCCAGGGAAGGCATCCCAAGGGAGACAGGCACCCAGTCCAGGGCACAGACAGGTAACACGTCATGGGAACAGCTTGAGAGCATCTCTGGAGGAGAACTGGCCACCAAATAGGGAAGTGCCTTAATGGAAAGGAAACCTTTCCCCAGGGGCTGAAGGATCTCCCAGGCTGGGAGACCATGCACCCCATCGTCTGTCCTCACAGGGGTGTCAAAAAAAGAGGGAGGAGAGAGGCTTGAAAGGAAGCAGCAAGGAAGGAGGAGGATGACAGCAATGGTAGAGAACACTTGACGAAAACCCATGGTTGACTGACTCACAGAAAATGGAGCTACCTCATAACATGAACTGACATGGTGCTGCTTTCATGTAGTCTTAAATAGCTGAGGGCTCCATCTTTCTGTTACACAAAGATGCTGATTTCCAAGGACTGGAGCTTTCTAGGGCAGTAATTAAGCTGTAAACGGAGAGATCAAATGTAGAATAAATATCTCATTAACCTTGACAAAGCATGATCTTTCTGCACAGCTCATAGCAAAAGAGAAAGTGAGTGTGAAGGATGGGATAAACCAGCCATTGGCTTCTCTGAATGCTGGACAGTGTTGTCTGGCACTTGGAATACCTATTTACCTGGAGGGGCCTGAGCACACATCCACCACCTCCCCTCAGAAACCAGCAGGTTGCAGGCTATTTCAAGAATGAAGAGAGATTTTCTACTCTTTGCTCGCTGGAACTGGGACCACACCACAGCGTGGCCATGGATGCAAAATCCCGTGGAGCAAAAAGAGGAAAAGCAGGAGTTTGGTTCTGCACCTAGCAGCTGGTCTGTGCCTGTGCAGGCAGAGTTGGGATTTGCCACTTTTATGACTGTTGTGTTTTTCTCTACATACCTGTCACCACCTCAGGTGACACGTGCAAAGAGCTCAGCAGAGCCCTGACCGTGGTACTGCCCCCAGCCATGTGTGCTGATCACACTGTCGTTGAATGCAAAGTCCAGGTGTTTGCCAACAGTGAGATCCTCTGGCCTGCCTGCTCTGCTCTTACTCTGCTTCGGTTCCTCTAGAGAAGATGATTTATAATTTTAGCCTAAGACAGACAGGAAACATTGGCTGTGTTTTCTTACTGCCAACGCCACTGTTTCTGAAAGGGGCAGAAAGAGGAGCTTGGCCTGTCACACATGAGCCTCTGTGAGCCAGGGGAGAAGAAAGGAAATGCCAAAAAGCCTTCACAGTGGAGAGGACTCTTCCTGAGTGTACAGGTTGGCGTTTACTTCTGAAATTACTCCATTAGCATTCTTATGCAAATCAAATGTGAATCTTTGAAAAAAAAAAAAAGAGCTTCTATGCCAACCGATTGAAACAAGACAGGGCAAGAACTAGCTAGCATGAGGTTGGTCCACTTGACAAGATCATAACACCTGAAAGGATGTAGGTCGACTTCCTACGACTGGCGTAAGTAGTCTTTACCAGCAACTAAATAGCAGCTTGAAAAAGGTATTTGGCTGCTTTGTGGGTGTTGTGTAATGAGACAAATAGAAACATTTGTCTAATAGCAACCAAAGCAAATTCGACTAATGCAGCATATGCAAGCTTCATGTTGGAAGCTTAGCTACTGGATCCTCCAGAGCAGTTGCTCATATAAGATTATCTCAGGAGGGTGCTTGAACGTAGTCAGACTTCCATCATACTGCTGAAGCCTTTGATTTGGGCCGCTTTTATATGCATATGGTAAGTTTTGGAGCAGATAAGGCTCTTAATCTGTGAGTCCTTGATTTCTCACCAAGAGTGGGCAACAGCATCCCAGATTAAGATGGGAAGACCTGAACTGGTGAGTGCCTGAGAGTCCTCATGGCCACAAGTACGGCAGTGCCATGCCAGTGGCTAACCCACGTGCTGTGACAAAACACGTTGCTCACTTTGGCAGGCCGTGGTACAGACTCTGTGTGGGTTTGGCCACTAGGAGACATTCAGCCTTAAGGAGTGAACCTCCCTTTGCTCTTCTCTACTTCCTTGGTGGTGATGTCCTGGACTCCTGATCCATGAAGTGATCCAGGCTTGATGAGCTGTGGAGCATGCAGGAATGGCTGAGGATGCAGGCACCTGGCTCCCCTGTACTGGGTGTGCTTGGCTCATGCTTCTGCTCCCATCACCACTTGAGATGGGAATAGGGAAGCTCAAAGCCTGTCCTAAAGGCAGGTTGCCATTGGCTTTAATGGAAATGAGCCCTTTGTGGATCCCAGCGCATGGGCTGGAGGCAGGCATCTTTGTACCCCTTGCCAGGACAGATCTCAAGGGGTGGGTTTCCTGCTCATGTGGGGCTGGAGCAGATAGTGAAGAACAACTGAGTGACACTCAGAGCAAGGAGAGGGTGTGAGTGCTTAAATACCCAGTTACACACTTAAGACTAAGATTGCCTTGAAGACAGAGTACACACAACTCCTCAGTATCCTTTGCTGCTCAGAAAACAGCCTGCAAACAGCTGTGCAGAGATTGCAAAGTCCTCACACATGTTGTGAAGATGGCTCCTAAGAAGACTACCCTAATAGAGGTGCTCCCAAGATCCCTAGAGTGAGCCTTGGGGTGCAAGGTCCAGAGCTGGAAGCCTGCAGCCTGAGACAGCTGGAATCTGTCTCAGGGCTTCAGGAACCCACAACTCCTTTCCCTGCTACTACAGAATTCCATGTTTTACCATCATATAGTAAGCTTGCACTTTGTTTTTCTTTATTTGGTTTTAGCAGGACTGTGAGCACAATTTTCCTTGCAGAGCAGAGGAATGACTCCCAGGGTGTATTTGGAGACTACCTTCCAGGCTTCAGGCACCGCCACACTGCAGTGCTCCAGCCTCTCTTATTCCACCTCATTGCATTTAATTGTGACTCCCCAGAGCTCTGGCTGGGGATGGAGCCTGCAAGACACCTGCTGTGGAGAGGTCTGAAATGCCACTGACTCAGTTTGCTTTCCTTCGAGCCTGACAGAATAGACGACAGATGTCTTTCTCCTTTCAGAAAACCTTTCTGTCCTGCTGTCCCCACTTTCTTTCTCTCTCCAGCCTCTTTTCCACGATCACATGCACTTCAGCACCTGCCTTTTCCAGCTTTTCATCTGTCTTCCTGGTCTAGCTTTCCACGTTCAAATCTCTTTGCACATTGTCATCTCATCATTAGCTGCAGCATCTCACCCAGCATTAGCACACGCTCCAGTCGCTCCACTGACTTTTATCTTCACTTCCTTCTCCTTTTCATCTTTCCTCTGCCCTGGACTCTTTCCAGTCTGTTTCCTTAAGTGCAGGCTGTCGCATACAAAGCCATAGCATTGTCTCTGACCTCGTTTTCTGTGTCCATTAGTATTTGAGAAACAAGCTAGGAACTGGTGTGTATCACTTTGTGGTCTTTCCTGTTGTAAAGAGATGTCAGGGGAGAGAAGAGGGCATGTGTTCTGGGAGTTTGGAAACACTCAGCACCTTCTGTTGTCTGACCCACAGGATTGGAGGTGGGAACAGGCCAGTCAGCCTGGTTCCATCTCCGGCAACTCAAATGCTTGAGCAAGACTTTTCTGTTTTATACATCAGCCTTAGAAATAAAGGCATTCCCCCAAGTACTTTCACATTGGCTTCTCAGGAGAATGGTGGGTAAAATATGGCATTACGTTTCAAAGTCAACTGTCCAAATCTGGTTTTGTCTGCGGGTCAAATGCTGGATATCCAAGCAGAGGCAGCAGATCCCCCATCATGGAGCTGTATTGCCAGAGGGCAGGAGTCCCTTCATTGCCACATTTACTTAGAGGATGGCTATTTTGCCCTCAGATTTTGCTATGAAAGCCAGCCAGGGCTATCAGGAGTGTCTGCTCTCCCCTGCCATCACCTTCTGACTGCTGTCAATGGCTCAACAATGAGTTTCATGCATGAGCAATAGGCACTCGGAGCAATAGGCATTTTTTACCCAGTAGGAATAGTGTGAGTTGAACTCTGTGCGGGTTCAGATCATGTCGGTGACCTGTGTGAAACAAACCCTCTGTGCAGCATAGTGGAGGTGATGGCCTTCAAGATCCAGAGAATGCAAAAGAAAAAAAGATTAAATTCAGCAGAATGGCAAGAGATTGCCTGTTAAAGACGGAGGTAAATGAAAGGGGGATCTTCGGTAGGAGCTCCCTGACCTGAGCACAGACAAGACTGATACTGTTTCTCTCTTTATTTCAGCAAGATGTACACACAATCGAAAATGTTGTGTCTTTCTTCATCTGACTGAGTTCAGTTAACCTGGAACTTAAATACTGTGCTGGTACATTTTGGGTCAGGCTTTAGCACGCAGGCAGTGTGTGTGCTGACCAGAGACACAGAGGTGAAACAAGGGAGGTCAACTGCCAATAATCCTGCACAATTGTCACTGGGACGTGGAGACATTTATGACAACACTATTAATTTTTCCTGTAACAGAAGCAGCAGGTCATTAATCTGTTCACTTTTCTCTCAGTTAGAAATAGCCTCCCTGCAGCTCAGGTACAGGGGAAATGAAGAGCCCATCTTTCTTCCAGTTTACTCTCTTATTTTTCAGCACTTATTTTGCATTACAGTACCCGATTGAAATGGCAACACTGTGATGGCAGTCTTGACTCTGGCCAAGCAGATCTTCCTTCTCAGTGTGACTATGAATTACATGTCTGGTACAGGCGTAGTCCATATGTTGGGGAGGTGTTGTGGGTTCCCCCAAGCTGCTCCACTGAAACAAGCCTCTTCCCCCACACAGCTCTCCAGGGTCCTCATGATGACAAGGCTTTTTGGGCTCTAGTTTTGGTGAGTAGCCAGCACTGGAAGCAGGAAAGTTACTGATCCAAGTAGCTTGTGCCCGCTGTGTGTGTGCCAAGCCCCATCCTGGCCCTGCAGCATGACCCCGTCTGGGCTGGGAACAGGGTTAGCTGTTGCTCTCTGCTGGTAAAGCTTGGGAAGACCCAGCAGCAGGATTCTTCATACTTGCTTCTTGTCTCCCAGTGCAGCATCTTGGTTATCCTGCTCAAATGGAAACTTTTATGAGCTAGTGACAGAGAAAAATGTGAGATGGGGACAGGAGCACAGGCAGCCTTACCACCTCATGCCTTGAGAGGACAGGAGGGGAGAGATGCATAAATAAGCAGATACATAAACGTCTATCTATGTAATTACATATATATATCTCATCAACATGAGGTATGTTCTGTTTATTCCCAGATGAATGCTCCAGTTCTCCTCTCCTCCACAATATATACGTTTTTCTGTGCAACATCAGGACTTAGTCGTGCTGGAGAGAGAAGGTTCCCCTTTTGCATGTTTCTAGGCAGGGATAAAGAGAGGCTTGAGCTATTGCTGACCAGAAATGTCAAGAGGAAACCTTGCTTAATTGAGCCTGGCCCTTGTAGCTGTTAACAGCACCCGGGGAAAGGTTATGAAAATCTTACTGAAAATTTTTTATGCAATAGGTAGGACTTTGTGGCAGAGCTTTGATGCTTCCCACCATGGTGTAATGTCAGTGATAGTCGTGATTCTTCCTGTGTTATCAAGGGAGGTGTCCTGGGCTACTGGGAAGGATGGAGATCGAAGCAGGGTTCACCACCTAATGGCACTTTCACAGAGTCCTGGTGTCCATGACTGCCAAAGCAGGCTCATCCTGGTCCTCTGCAACCCTCTCAATCCCTGGATGCTAAGCAGAAATTTTATGCCCCTGAATAAAATGTGAATATTAGAGGAACAGCAATTTTAATGTTGTTATAAGGCTTTCTACCCAGCAGGCAAAGATGAACAAAACTCCCTGTACCTAAAGTAGTCCACTTTGTTCTCACTGCGTCAGAAAAGGAAGGGTGACCCTGAGATAACATATGAAGTCATAACGCATTCACCTGAGATACGAGTTTTCAAATCCTTGCCTTGCTACATGTCCCCGTGACAGCATTGGTACCTGGCTGGCTTCTTTGTATTTCAGTCCTTACCTGCCTGTCTGGTGGGTGTGACAGTGATTTCATACCCCATGGGGCACTGCAGAGGCAGACACGAGCTGCTGTTGTGAGGTCCTTTGGTAGATGGTATACCCTGGAGCAAGGGGCTGTCTCATTGCCACAGGCCATTCAAAGGCCTTTTCACCCCACAGGACTGCAGCTAGAGCAGAGATTTCTGAGGATAGACACTGTGCAGCCAAGGGCATCCCATTCACAGAGGCTCCAGCCGCTCTCACTCAGCTGAAACACTAACGTTTGCCTCCTCTTTGCATTGAGGAGCTGCCAAGATGGAGAGCTGCAGACATGCTTGCATTCTTGCAGGTGGCACAGTTGGAGCTACACCCCATGTCCTTGCTTTGAAGGGTATGGGAGAAATGCAGAGGGCAGTGCAGAGCCTTGCTGAAAATCAGCTGCTTCCAGTAAGGAGGAGGTATTTTTCTTTTAGACATAAGATGGTTGGATCCTTTGGGAAAATTGCCTTGCAAGCACAGACCTAGACCTAAGCTGTAAATTTCTCCCGCTGTGTTCCAGAGAAACCCCACTGCCTTCAAAGGAGTATCTGGTGCAGATAGGGACGATGCACCCAGGTAGCAGAGAGCTGATTTCTTCCTTAGGCAGTCTTTCCCTTCCAGCATCTACTTGTGCAATCATCAGCTCCTGGCTGAGTTACTATGGCAATAAGAGTATATCATGGGCATTACAGTTACTCACTGTCACCAGGGTCACTGGAGAAGAAAAACAGCAGAGCAAGCTGCTTGACTTTTTGGTTTCCTGCACATCCATGCTAAGACTGTGGGAAAGGACTGGAAAGGACCAGAAGTCCCTACATCTTCTATGCCCTGCTAACCATGTTTCACTCAGAGTGCAGGCACAGAGCCAGGCACTCCTTCCCATGCCCCAGGGATGTGTCATGTGCCCAAAGAGCAGGATGTGGCCGTGCCATGAGATTTCTCCATGGCAAGACAAGGGCTGTGGTCTCTGGGAGTGCAGGAGGCAGTGCTTTGCGCTCAGAGTGCTGCTGGTGCATCTGAGAGGTCTGAGAGGGAGAGGACCCCAGCACCATGAACGCCAACCCCATTCTCCAGTGTGCTGCACGGCTCTCTGCTCCCCGGTATAGGACCTGGGCTCACCTACCTTCCAGCATGCACCAGTGTGGCTCTCCTCAAGAGGGAAGGAGGCGATGCGGGTGCGAGAAAGTCATGCTGGACCCAGACAGCTTCACAGCCTGGCTGGTTACGCATGGGCTCTGCCAGGCCCAAAGTGTGGTGGAAATCTGGGCTGGGATGCTTGCTACGCAAACACTATCAAATCTGCCCTTTCTTCTAGGGCCTAGAAAGCTTACAGGAAAAGCTTTCTGCTGGTGCAGAACCCTCAATTTCATGCAGCATGGGGTATTAAATGGCAGAGACTATAAATGTGTATGTAGGAGGTGTAAGAGGAGGGCTCTGAGGTCCTGGTCTTGCAGCCCTGAGCTCTGCTATCTTCCAGCTTCAGTGCTTCAGTCAGCCTATTTTTATCACTTGGGCTGCAGTTTTTCCTTACTATTCTTATCCTGCGTTACTGATTACTCCCAATGATGAAGAAATTTAAACTTGCTCAACACATGTTAATGATTCTGCGTCGCACAGTGTAAATCAGAGATGGCGTCAGCAGCCAAAGCACAGGAACAAAATGTGTGCAGGAGCCTGGCCTTGGTTTGGCACTGTAGAAACAGGCATAGTGTTAGGACCAGGCACTGTCAGCTTTTATAACATAACATGTAAGAGCCTACACTGGGTTTATTATCTCTTTTTACTTGACTGAGCAGTCAATCAGGAAGAGTTTCTAAGTCACAATCACAAAGAGCCAGAAGAGGCAAATCCAACAAGCTGTCAGGACTGATTTTCCTGGAAAGATGAGTACAAAACGCCGTTCTTATTTACATTATTCATACACACTTCTCTAGTTCTAAAGGATTCACTAGGGCATATGATGTACTATTTCCAATCAAATGAGCTAATTTCTCAGCAAATTGTTCTGCTTTGCCATAATCCACTAGTGGCGTTTTTTTTTCCTTGCGTCTAAATCTGAAAAAAATTAAGATACATTGGTCTGGGAGGAGAGAACCATGTGGATTAACCACTTGGTTATGAAGAACCTTAGGAGCCAGAAGACTCAAGTGTGAATGTGACCTCCAGAGTGATGCCAAATCCTCCCCCAGAGGGAGAGAAGAACGATGCTTCGAAAGTGAAGAGCCTTTCCTCCCCTGCATCCCTGCACAAGGCCCTGTCCCATCCAGGAGGCCCCTGCAAGGTCAGCTGGTGGCTGGAGCCTCTCTGAGCACCTCGATGCTGACCCCCCAAAGAACGTGAGCTTAGCTGCTGAGTGAGACAAATAGAGGTGCTCCACACTTAAAGGAAAGTACAGTCCAATTCCAGAGAGCAGATGGATGCCAAGCAAGCCCGAGGAAAGGGCTAGAGAGCATTTAAGCTGCACCTGCAGCCAGGGGTGGATAGCTACAAGCTGTCAGTCCTTCCTCAGACAAGCTGTCATTTACCCTCCAGTACAGCCACATCCTGCTCTTTAATGTGTAGTTAAGAGGAAGAATTACTACTGTAGTAAGGACTGTATTTGCACTTAAATGAATTTTTAAACATCTTCGTGTTTAACCTTCCTGGTGGAACAGACATGTCAGCCTGTGCAAAAATTGAAAACCAATAAATAATACATCCGCTGAGTGCTTCACCTTGGGAAAGGGCACATTTTGAAGCATCTGTCTGTTCATCAAATTAAAGCTTCTATTTGACGGAAGGGAAATTACTTGGATTCAAGGACTAGTAGCTGAACTGATTGCGGGATGGGTCTCTGAGTTAAAACAATAGCATCAGAAGCCAGAGCGGTGCTGCTAGAGCAGCCTCCTCCTGCGGGAACTGAGTCTTACTGCTTCCATGCTTACTCAAAATAATTATTAGCATATTTGTAATATGGCAAACTTTTAAACTCAGAGATTCTTACTGCCTACAATGCTTCGGGCTTTGGGACTGGTTTCCATGGTGATTATGGCCCAGATAGTCCTGCAAAAGGCTGGTACTAGTAGAGGGCAATCATGATCTGGTCAGACACACTGCACCAGGACTGCTCACGCACCAGTCACCCTTCTCTCCTATCTCTGCCCAGCCTCTGGAGCAACCCCATGATCCAGTCACTGGAGTTGCTGCCTCTAAACTGAGATGCCCAGGGCACTTCCAGAAGCTCAGGACCTGCAGCAGGGTGTGTGAAGAAACCCCCTTGTCAGGTCAGGATGGACACAAGGGTAGCAGGCTCCTGAGCTGTGAGACAATTGAAACTGCTGCACACTGGAAAGCAATTTATGATATGTGCTTTGGGAACAGTCCAGAGAGCAGCAGCAGAGCTGAGCTGCTGCTTGTGAATCCTCTTCTTCTGCCGTGCACAGGGAGTCAGGAAGGTTCACAGGGGCTGTGTTTTTCCAGGCTGCCAGCCATGGCTCAGTGATACAGGGTGTGGAAATCAGAGACAAAATGGGGAAGGGGTTCTGCTGGCCCAGGCTGGGAAGGCTCATTCACATTCATCATGACTCAGAAAGCCACCTGGTATCCGTGGGAGGCAGAAAGCTGGTGGGGGGTGGAGGGGGAGGCTGTGGGAGCAGCGCACAGGTAGCACAGTCTCTGGGGTAGATTGATGAGCTCCACAGCAGGGACGTCCTAGGGTGAGGCATGGTCTATGCTTGCCTTGTGTTAGGGGCTAGGAGAGAAGAGGGAATGTCACTTCATTTCCAACTTTATGATTAGAACATTAGCCCTTCGTTAAAGCACAAACTGTGATCATGCTGCTCTTGCCCTGTGTTTTACATGATATGGGTTCTCTTTACTGGCACCAGCGCATTCCAGTATATCAGTGTTGTGGACATCCCCTGCTGTAATGGGGGCATGACAATCTTCTGAAGCAACTTTGCTTCCTGCAGGGCTGTCAAGGTCAGTTTAGGGGCACAACACGAGAGCTTTTGGACAAAAGCACTAAGACCCATGCCTGTCTGGCCATGGAATACAGTCTTTATTCTTTGTCCTCCTTTTCTCTTTCTTGCTTGGCCTGACTCTGTTTGAATGCAGCAGCTTTATTAGCTTGCCTCAGCATGGACAGGCAGACCAGTTTCCTGGAAAACTACATACATGCACCTACCAGTGTGTATGCTCAAAATGTGGGCAGAGCCACAAGAGCAACGCCAGGAGTGCTGCTGGCACTGTACATGGCACAAACATGTATGCATCCCAGTCAGGTGTTTTCTCAGTACCTCACTCATCTCAGCGACAGGCCATGCTGACTTTATATATATTGCTCTTCTGCTACACCTCTGTCACAGAGGAAAGCAAAGCTGGAATAATGAGGCCTGTGCCGACACACAGCACAGCCATAAATTCTAGGAATGCTTTCGAGGCAAGTTAAAACAAATTAGTAATTATCCTGAGTGACAGGTACTGTGCAGCCACCAATGAGCAGCCTTGCTGTTGAATACTAAAAGTCTTTTAGCAGAGGAGTTACAACTGTGGCTGTCAACATGGCTATAATTAGGCAGCGCTAAGTGAAATGACTTCTCAGATGTACTCCCTCGAGAATCCACAGATCTGGATTGTCATACAAAGGAAGGAGGCTAAAAAGGGCTGCTCACTGTTCGTGTTGCAGGGCCTATAGAGGCCAGCTGAAATGGGACCCAAGTGGACAAGGCTCAGGACTCGAGCAAGAACAGGGTCAGTCTGCCTCTCAATCTAAACTGTCACACTTTGCATTCCCCTTCTGCCTTCTTTGCCAGGGCCTCCAAGCACCTCACAAGTACCAGAGTTATGCCTCTCAAACACCCAGGAGTATTAATCACTTGAAAGATGAGTTAATAATCTCTGAGTTGTTGAGACACGCTGAAAAACAAGCTGATAAATTTTCATTGCACAGTGGGGAAGTGCTCCTCTGGCGGGGAGATCAGGTTGATGACAAGTTCAGAAGCCTCTGGGGAAGCAGATGAAGAGACAGAAGTTTTCTGTGCGAACAGGAACAGTCACTTATAAATATAAAACCTCCTGTGGAAAAGTCAAGCAGCGTTTAAAGAGACCCACACCTCCCTGCATAAGGATTCATCTTTACATAAAGGGTAATTGTTGCTGCATAATTTCTGCAGTGCCTAAACCAAACAGGTCTTTCTTCAGCATCATGCCTTTTTTTTTTTACAGTTTAGAGAAAATAAACATTCTTGAAACATTTGTGGACAGAAATAGTCTCCAATTACCGAAGAGTTTTTGTGCATTTTTCATGCTGGGTATCGCTACCCTGATCTTGTCCTTTATATGTGACACCACTTCTTGTATGGATAGGTCTGAAAGGTGCTTATCCTTGAGGGTACTGAACTGGCCTGAGATGAACTGGCTGCGACATCCCTGCCAAGATGGAGGAACAGCAGTGACAACAGCAATTGAGAAGGATATTAAACTATCATTGATTAAGTCAGCTCTGACTGTAAAGCTGACATCAGCCTGGCTCCTGGTGCTGCAGACTATACTGCATTTCCACAATAATAGAAAACGTCACTTTTCAGCCTTCCTTAGTGCTGTTGTCCTGGGAACATAAAATTTGCACTCACTCCCAAAATGCTGATCTGTTGACTCATTTGTCAGGTGAGATGTTGTTATCTTGCTGGGTGTGTTGCTCACGCATCCTGTTTGTGCAGAAGTGGACGGCTGAGTTTTGTTATCAGCTCCCTTTATGCCTTTTCTTATTCTAGCAAATGGCCTTGGGTTAAAAAGCAGGAATTTGTGATTCCAGAGATGCCTTGAATCCCTGCTTCTAATTTTTATACAGGATTCAATCCATAAATGCTAAGCACCATTCAGGAACTTTCCAAGAGATGACAGATTTATACGATGATGCTTTACGCCAGGGCTCTCCCTGCATGTGATGTGCCTGCAGTCAGGAGTTGGGACTCAGACAACTTTGGTTAGTGCCAGACTTGTCAAGTTGGGGCTTGGCCATTATATTCATCTATAACACCAGACTGTTCATTCCATTTCTGAGGAAGGCAATGGAAAACATGAAGGACTAAATTAACTTAAGGGTAAGTAATTGCTGAATTCAAATTTCAAGGTCTTTTTACTACTTCCTTTTGTGTTTCAAACAGCTGCCACCCACCTGGGGTGGCAATATGTTGTCACTATCAGCACACCTGCATGGAGGACAGCAGAAAAGCAGCTCTCTCCTGTGAGTCAGTGTGCTCCCATCTGAAACATTTGGTATGATTAGCAAGGAGCCTTGTAAGCCCATCTTTTTCCTCCATCTGGCAGTTTGATACATGTTCCCCTGTCACAATTTTTGATGTATTCATTTCACACGTAATGAAAGACTGTCTCTTGGGCGTTTAAAAAGCAATAGCAAGGCAGTTGCTAGCGCTCCAGTGCAGAGACCTTCAACCAGTGGCCCTGCTGGCTGTTTTTAGTCACTATATGATAGGAGGAGCACTTCACCTAGCAGCAGTCTTGATCCTTGTGTTTGCTACAGTGGAAACACTTTTGACAGTGAAAGAAGCATATTCAATGGTGACCACTACCAGAACAAAAGAGCAGGGCTGAGCACACCTCAGTGTTTTGATGTGCAAACCTAGCACTATTGCATGTGCCTGTGAGAGGAAGAGGTGCAGAGGTGACACCAACACTGTTTGGGACAACTACAGTCAAGGGAGGGGTAGAGGTGGGAGTACTGCTCTCAGATGAGTCAGTAAGGAAGAGCCCCCGCAGAGGAGTCTCTCACCTCTTACTGCCTTGCAGATCTGCTCTTTGCTGCCTCTGCTCCTGTCCTACTTTCTAGGAAAGCTGCAAAAGTTCATTGCATTCTCACAATGCCCCCAACAGCAATTCTGAGCAACCTGCACTATCAGAGCATTCATTAAGCCATCAGCTATACAAAGAGAAATCTAAAGATGACAGACAATGCTTTTCACTGGCATTCCTCCTTGCATGAGTAAGAGCTGAGCCTGAGCTGTGTGAAGTAGCGAAGGAGCATATCTGAGCGTTTCTGTGAATTGCACAGGACTGTAACAGGCAAAGTGTTCTTTTATATTTCTGTGCAGAGAACTATGGCGCAGTGAGGACAAAGACATATTCTGGAAGCTCCACCCTGGGCCTCCATTACCGCTCAGAGGCCAAGTTGTCACTGCACCGCCAGTTCTTATCTAGAGATGCTGGCATCAACAACAGACCCATCAAAAACAACACCTCTAAAATTGAGACCCCAGCCTTTTTATGGCCTCGTGGTCCAGAACTCTGTTACACCCTCTGCTTTCCATATAGTCAGACACATAACTGTAATGTAAATAGCACTTTTGTGTCCTTACATGACCCTTATTACATGTTGGTTTACAAGAAGCTCAATATGAGCTGCAGTGTGCGCATGTAGCCCAGAAAGCCAACTGTATGCTGGACTGCGTCAAAAGGAGCATGACCAGCAGGTTGAGGGAGGTTATCCTGCCCCTCTACTCTGGCCTTGTGAGACCCCACTCGCAGTACTGCATCCAGCTCTGGGGTCTGCAACACAAGAGGGATGTGGACCTGTTGGAGCAAGTCCAGAAGAGGCCACAAAGATGCTCAGAGGGCTGGAGCACCTCTCCGAGAAAGACAGACTGAGAGAGCTGAGCTTGTTCAGCCTGGAGGAGAAGGCTCCAGGGAGACCTTAGAGCAGCTTCCAGTGCCTAAAGGGCTACAAGAGATCTCAAGAGGGACTTTTTACAAGAGGAAGTAGTGACAGGACAAGAGGGAATGTCTTTAAACTGAAAGAGATTTAGATTAGATAATAGGAAGATACTCTTCACTGTGACGGTGGTGAGGCACTGGAACAGGTTGCCCAGAGAAACTGTGGCTGCCCCATCCCTGGCAGTGTCCAAGGCCAGGTTGGATGGGGCTTTGAGCAACCGGCTCCAGTAGGTGTCCCTGCCCATGGCAGAGGGGGTTTGAACCAGATGATCTCTAAGGTCCCTTCCAACCCAAACCATTCTATGATTCTATGACCCAACCTGCAGACTTTCATCCTACAGGTGGCAAGACACACTTGACCATGTCTCTGTGGTCCTTGGGGAACAGGGTGATGGGAAAACAAGAGAGAACTGAGTTATTTGTTCTGCTGCATCCCCTCCAGTTCACCCTTCCTTTCAGAGCTACCTGGTTCTCGAACAAGGACTTTTAGTTATAGCAAAACAATGCACTATCAGAATTTCAGAAAAAAAAAACTATTGTGTTTTCCCTCTGAAGCCACAGGAGGCTCCCTGGGCAGGGCAGCCTCACTCATCTGAAACCAAGTTATCCTCTAGTTTTGGGGCTGAAACGAAATAAACTTTAGTGAAAGAAAGTCCCCAAACTGTACTTGCTCTATTTTCTACCCACCTGCTTTATGTGGTTGATGCTGAGGTAATCACTGCATGAGACAGAAAGGGCTGGTTGCTTTTCCTAAACCCTGCTCCTGACCCTGAGACACACAGAGTTAGTTTGGAACAGCCCTACCACACACAGCGTGACCTGGCCCCTGTGTGGGGGCTGGTGAGTACAATGTCTCTTGGGTATCCACCTAACACCCCAGCTGAGAGCAGATAATCCCTCAGCAGATGCAGATAAATTTCTGTAAAGCAGATTTTTAGTATGCTTCTCTTCTTCCCTACACTTCATTTACACTTGCAAATTTCTATCTGAGGATGCTGTAAAAAAGCCAGCACAATATGAAGTACCACTTACATACTGAAGCCAGGCTAGTAATGATGTGGGGCTGATTCCTGATGATGGCCACAAGTTGGCACGTCTGCAACCAGTCAAAAAGCATCATTCCCTCATTCAGCTTCCAATACAGGCTTATTTGTGAGGCATCTCCTGTCTGTAAGGGTAATGGAGGACCTAAACAGACTGGAAGTTTACCCTTCTATTTATGCTGTCACAGACAAATACCAGTTTACTGCCTACCAAGGATTCCTAATGTCTGTCACCTTGCTATTAACGTAGCCCAAGCACCAGAACACCCCTGACATTGTTCCTCTTCTGCTCAGGAGTTCCTTGGAGTTAGCCACTGGTAAGTATTCTATCAGCTCAGCAAGACTCACCTGTTATCAGAAAACAACCTTTACAATTGAAACTTCTTTAATAGGCTGATATTGAGAACATGTTGGTCAATGTACAGCACTGAGGCTCAAACCAGAAGTACAGAGGACATAGTAAGATCTCATTATAAGGGTCTTAGGAATAGTGAAAAATTCTTGTTTCTGTAGGACTCCTCACTATGACATTTAATTCAGAGAAAAACCAAACCAGAAAAACCTCGGATTACAAACATCAAGCAACAGTTTGGAAATGGTTGTTGGGCAATAGCAACTGCTCTGATAGTGACAGAACTTTATATTTTGAATTCAAATTTATTCTTAACTTGGCTGTGATCCTTTACCAGCACCATGTTAAGAAGTTTAAAAGCTCTTCCTTTGCTCTGAAGGATTTAAAAAGGCAGCAGAGTCCACCTCAACCTTCACTTCGTGAGGCTGAACAAGCCCACCTACTTTAGGCACTGCTAATAAAACTGCAGCTTTCTCTGTCATGGTACAGTCTTGAGCTCATCTGCCCTGAGCACAGAACTGCACACAGATGAGATCTGGGTATACGTGCCCTGGGTATAGGTCTAACTCTGCTTTAGAAAGACTGTTTCAGATACATAAAGTATGTCTGTCTTTCTCATTACCATCCCATCACAGTCATGATATGATCAACTATTATCCTCATTTCTTCCTTGTTGCAGCCCCCAGACCTATGGGTGGCCTTTTAGGAGCAGACACCCTTCTTAAGGTGTGACTGATCTGCTGTAGCTTTAGCTGACTGAACAGTAGGTTTCACAGCTACCTCTCGAGTGCACGAGAGACATCTCCTACAGGTGATTCAGTCCAGATCATTGTCTCAAGTGCTAAGACTGAACTTCCAGAAGTGCTTTTCTTTCTGTATCACTGATAAAGATGCCGTAATAACTGTTTGGTTTTGACATTTAACATCCAAATAGCTCCTACCCTCATACATGACTTGTATTCTGAACTAGCAAATACCACCTTATTTCCATTGCTTTAATCACCAGTACCATGCAGTGCTTTTAATATTCCATCTCTTTTCCATGCTGACAGTACCTCAAAACTTCCTTAGCATCTGCCCTGCCAAGAAATGAAAATCTTGAAGAGGATCAGGCCCAACATCTTGAGAAATTCTGATATTAATTTTCATCCCACCCAGTAATTCTTTGCCCAAGTTCACTTGTGCTGGCTCCTCACTGTCTCTGATACCCAGTTCTAAGGGTGTCTTGTCCAGTCCAAGACAAGTATCATCACAAGTGATCAAATCAGTACGGTTTAGGAAGTTACTTGACAGTTTAGCATCCAGGTAAATGAGTTATGCCTGGAAAAGCAACAAGAGATACCAGCTAAGTTTGCCCTAATCATTTTATCTGCATCATTTTCTACTTACCTTCAGGTCTTAATTGTTCTTTCCTTCAAAATTTGTTCTGAAGATTGCCCACGGTTGTAGAAAGACTATTAAGTCTTTGCTGTCAAGATAATCTTTGTCTTTTTAATAAGCATGGGTACGGTGCTTACTGTTCTGCTGTCAGACTGGAGCACTCCTAATTTTTAAAGTCTCTGTTCCTGGAACAGCAGCTTTATACACCAATTCTTCAAAACTCCTGATGCGGATAATTCTATTTCTTCTCTCGGTTTGAGCACACTAAATGCTGTGAGCTTCTCTCCCACTTCACTCATGCTTCTTCCTATGTCTCCACCTTTTTTCTAACCAGCCACCCTAGCTTCATTTTCTGGTGTAGCCAGAGCAGGAAAGGAAGAATTCCTTCTTTGTGTGAATTATAACAGCTACTGCAGATCCCCTCTGATAAGATAAACATGTTTGTGTAGAGAGAGCGTTACATACAAGACCACCTTCTACTATTCACTTTTTCACCTACTTAAAGCACTGCAAGGTTTTACAAATATACAGACCTCTCTGTTGATGAACTTTGAGAGAGAACTGAGGAGTCCTGCCAGCATGAGGCTGAAGACGGTACATTAAACTCCAAGGAAGCTACTGGCAAAGAAACAAAGGAAGCAGCTATATTGGGAAATAAAGGTAAAACTCTATAGTTAAAGCCTTTGGCTTAGACTGAGGCTAAACCATACACACGAATTTACCCGCAGGGGGCAGCAGGAGGGCCTGGAAGCCGCCTTCTGTCCGCCATGGAGTGAATCTTTGATGTAAAGGGTCTGCTTTTGTATTCGTCAAAGTCAACATCAAAATTCCCTTTGGCTTTAATAGCATCCTGTGTTTGCAGAGTGCTTTTTGCTTGCTTGGAGCTGAACAGAGCTATAAACTATGCACATGCTCTTTTGCACAAGCATTAGTGCCTGTTTAGTGCCAAGGAAATGGACTAGATTGCCACAAAGGGCTTTTTTCCAGGTACTAATTGCACTGTAAGAGATTCAGTTCTACAAGGACGCAGTAGACTAAAGGCACATGGTCGATTTCCATGCTGTGTACTTACTGATCATTCTTACAGCCAACATTTAGGGAACTTAGCAAAGACCACTAAGGCAAGTGTTTTAGCTGAGTCTGAGTTTGTGGTGGAGAGGGGTGTTCTTTGCATGACTTTGTTGTCTCGGCGGATTAACCATGAGGTAGCAATGCCTCCCAGTTTGCATGTTCTCTAGTATCCTTACAGCATGTAAAGGTTCTTCCTTTCCTCAAGCACAGGCTTTACGTCAGACACAACAGAACCTTGGTAATTCATCTGCTGCTTATTTGGTGGAAAACTACATCATCTGGTGAACTATTCCAAGAATTAAAGTGATTCCAAATTTGTACCTTAGCTTTATAAACCTTTGGCTGTGTAGACTGTGTACTGTGAAGTCTTGTGTATCCAGACCAGCTGGACATGCTTACCAGTGCGTTTGGGAATTAACGCATTTTGCAAAATGTCCAACGTAACTCAGAGGTTCCTGAGTGAGTTCATTAGTTCCAGTGGCAGAATTCCAGTGGCTTGGCACCAGCCCCCCAGAAGTGAGTGTGCAGCTGTCCTTGTGGGAGTATCACTGCCCTCAGCCAGCCATGAAAAGCCAAGTGCTGTGTAAGGTCACACACACAGCTTTCCCAGCAGCTTGCTGTCTTTATCTGCAGTATGTGCTCCTGTGCTCCTGGGCCTAATTTGCTCAGCTGGTTGCTCAATGTGCCATGCTCTATGGGGAGCCTGAGACACATAAAAAGGGACTGTGACAGAACCAAATGCACTGTCATTGTGACCTCTTGTAAGCAGCGTGCCGGCTACAGGATGGTAGTGACACAAGCATCGTGCAGCCACAGGTAACAGCCATTGTGGATCTGCTCTTCAGTTAGACATGCTTCAGCAAGGCCTGAGACACTGAACAGTCGGTGGGAACTCTTGAAGGCACCCAGACTAAAACCAGCCATAGCTGGGGCAGCCGCAAAGCCTGTGCAGCAAGATACGGCAGCTTTGTAGAAGTGTGTGCTTCATGCACATGTGGGTGAACCTCCTGGAGCATGTGGCATTGAGTCTCCTTAGCAAGACACTTCAGATAAAGGCTTTCTGGGTAACAAACAGAAATCAAGGATACTTGTGAGAAGGCTCACTAAAACTTTTTTTAGTTTCTGCAAATGAGCAAATATATGTGGATAGAAAAGTGAAATGGGTATTAATAGTTTATTTTAAAGTAAGGAAGATCACACAGGTCCTGCTCATGGAATAGTAAGATCATTTAACTATAGAGTATTCTTAAACAGTAATTTGGCATGCATGTAAACTACAGAATGGAGATGGTTTAGCATGTCCTCATGGATATGAATGATGACAGCAAATTTGTAAAGCTAATCTTTAATAACCCTATAGTTCCAGTCATACTGTAACATAAATATATTACCTAGTATTAGAAGCTGCATTGTTCTGTGAAACTGAGCCACATATATTGTTTAAAAATGTACATGCAAATGTCAAGCTTCTTCAAAATTATTAAAACACCTATTTGGGGAGAGAAAAAAGAAATCTGATGTTTGTCATTTAGTTATTGCTATGGTTGTGATATAAGAACTACTAAGGATCTGGCTTTGTTAAGATCATGCTTGTATCTTCCTGGTTTATACTGTGAAAGCAAATTATGTGTTCTATCATAGTTTTAATAATGGTCCTGTGACTATTTAAAGGGATGAACTAAACAGAAGTTCAGTTCTAGACAGGACACGCTGAGGTCCTGCAGAAGATCCTGCGGGATACTTTGGATCTGCAGCCCTGACAGGAATGGCTCCCTCATGCTTGCACTGTTTATTGAAAGTCATTTCACTGAACTGAGCAGCTGGATGGTTGAGTCTCAGATGGGGATTCTTTTAATCATGTTAACTTAGCAACAGGAAGGTGCACTTAGATATACATGCCAAGCAATAAACTTCTTTTTATAGTGGGATATTGAATTTTCTACCAACTTGGCAGCTCATCCAGATTTCCTGCCAGAAGCATAACACACTGTAAAACAGCAAAGTTAGAAAGTTCAGAGAAACCTGTGGTTTATGTTGATTTCCAAGCTTACTGAAGCCCATTAACAGTGTGCAGGAGTTATAATCAGGACAGCTTGCATCTGGAGAAAAGTGTTTGTCCTGGCTGCACTTTGGGCTGTCAAAGATAAAGGAGAGTGAGAGTAGGCCATTCACATGACATCTGAGAAGTTAACAAACGCATAGTTAGCCCAGAGTGTGAAATACCTGCATGCTAATTCCAAAGATAGGAGTACAAATTTCAAAGCGCTAGAAGGAGCACACAGTGCTCAAAACCGACATAATTCAATCTTACTGCTTCCATAGCCTGGTTTGTCACTTATGGTGGAGATGGAATATAACTACTTCTCATTTACATTTAGGTCCAGCTGGAGGCTTGCTTCCATCCCACTGTGATATACACTGAACACTGCTCAGTATGTGGGTCCTATCAATGCTCATGCATCCCCAATCCAAGCTATGTACTGTTTGTATTCTTGCTAGTTGCCCTGGTGGGAAGTGAGGCAGAATTCAACGTCTTGCTTTTATTTAAACATCAGAGATGCCAACATTTGTTTTCAATTATATTTTCTGGTCTGCTTTGACCTTATTTTGGGTTAATCTGTAAGCTGAGGTGGTAACTTTATCAAAAAAGCTGAACCCTGCCAAACCAGCAAATCAGAAAATTTGGGAAGAACACCACAGACCTTCTGGCTGGATATGCAGCAGCAGGCGAAGGTTCAGATCAGCCCCACTCACCCTGTAATTTTGTGCCAATAAACTATCCATCACATAGCCTGCAAGCTGTTTGGTAACGTAGTACCTCTCATCCCAGTCTGGCTTGAGGGTTCCCATGGGGTTATTATATATGTTAATGAACCAGAAGCCCTTTTGTTTAAGCCTGGGGAGTGTGATTCCTTTGCCATGGGTGCGGGATGAATACAAGGCAAAAGTCAGCTCCTACCCCAAAGGTGCTACATTTAGGCAAGCCGAAGGTGAGAACAGAAGTTGAAAGTGAGATGAGTCCTGCAAGTGGAAGTTCCTCACTGCTGAGGCTTCTAGGCACTGTACAGCAATGCCTGACATTGGAGCTCCAGTCATTTACTGATTCATGCTGCAAAAAAAGAGTAAGAAATACTTTATTTTACTAGAAATTATAACCTATGGGTCTCAGATGCAGAAAGCCACCACTAAATGTGCTAGCATGCAGGAAGGGCTACAGCTGACCAGAAATTATACCCTGCGGGTCCAAGACAGTGTCAGCACAAAGTTGGTTCAAACTGATTCCTTTCAGTGAGAAACATGAGCATTGTTGCAAACAGAAGTTAAGGAGAAAGACTTGCTCTGCTTAGAAAGCTGATCTGGAATACCTCCTGGAGCAGCAGTTTCTGCCGGAAGCCTTGCGACCTACCCAATCTCAGGCTACAGTGGAAATGGTCTCCCACCAGACACTCCCAAAAGACATTTCCTGTGACAGTGAATAGACAAGATGGGAACTCTAAGGAGCTCTCTCCACACTGTTAGCAATTTGTCATGGGAGCTGCATGGTAACATGATTATATAAATATGTCTGAAAGGAAACCGGACAACTGACAGCATTTTCTGGTTGTTAGTTTGTTCTAGAGATAGGATTATTAAGGTCTTCATTACATGCCCTATGAAGCATACTTGGACTACCTTCCCACGGCCAACTTAATCTGGTCAGTGTTTTCATGTGCATCACAGCTCTTCATAAAGGAAAACCTGCAGCTCACTAAAAACCTGGGTTTCAGGGCTTGAAATTGCTCCTGTGCTCATGGGAAAAATCAATCATAGAAGCCAAACCTATGCAAGCAAATGTTTCCATGATCTGCTGCGCCTCCTCTCCATCCTCCTGGCCCTCACAGAGAACCCATTCCAGAGGTTTTTCCAGGGCTCTGCTATCATCTTCAGTTTGCCGATCTCCAACTTCACAAAATTGAAAATTCTTTTATTTTTATTCATCTATACAAGGCAGTCTCCCAAAAACCCCACAGCCTGATCTTCTGCCAAACCTGTAAGATTACCAGTGACAAAGAGCAGCTCATTTGCCTTGCCTCGGCATTCCCTCCTCACTGGAAGAAACCAAGGCAATCTGAAGCTGTGATTTTTGTGACCCTCCAGACAATCTGCCTCCCTGCTGGAGCTATAGCAATGCTGTCCAATACCCACACATCTTGAGTGAGCTCCAAAACTGCAGAAGAAATATTAAAAGCTAACATGCAAACAAGCAAAACAACCAAACCAAAACCACAACTAAATGCATATAACAAAGAATGGGAGAGACAGATTCTTTTGATATAGCCAAAAGTCCTCCAAATTAATGGCTTGAGGAGTAATTAAAATGAGATGTAACAGCAACAGCCTCTTCTTGCGTCTCGATGGAGACAGCAGAGCATGACTGGGTGTAGGAAAGCCGTGTGCTGCCAGCTACAAACAGTGTATTTGTTAGCTCCACAGAACTGCTTGCTGTGCAGACAGACGGGAATTGTGTGATGCGGGTATATATGCCACGCGCCTGAACAGAGCGAGGCTGAGGGGAGCCCAGGCGGCTGCAGGAGCAGCGCTGGCAGCACGGAGCCGAGCCCCCAGCAGGTGGTGGTCTCCGACAGCGCAGGAGAAGAGCTGCTGCGGCCCCGAAAAAGGGAAATCCCTGCTGCTGGCTCATTGATTTCGTGGTGGAAAAGAAGCGGGGTGGATCAGCCCACATTTCTAAGGCTGTACTGCTGTGTGCGTGTGGAGGGCGAAAGCTGGCTTCCCTGACAGAAGTGAAATGTCCTGGGAGACAAGTCACAGAGGTCTCAGTAGCAAAGCTCATTGCAAACTGAAAATAAAGGCTTTTTTGTATGAATTTCAGTCATCTCCCTTACTTTGGAAATGCATTTCTTTGAACCATCAGAAAATGCTGGGTTCTCAATGCCCACCTTGGGTTTGCAAACATCTGACATCTCACAGACTGCAAAATCACCCGTCCTGATCATGCACATGGAGTAAGAGACTCCCAAACCCATGAGATAAATGGCAAGTGCATCTATCAAAAGGCAGGACTGTGGACTGGCTGCACGTGGAGCTCCTGCTGCTCAGCCACTGAACAGTACTAAGCTGTATGGTTCCCTGGCTCTGCTACTTGTTTCACTCGGACTGTTATGGCACTGATCTTTACCTGCCCAGGGTTTCTGTCATCACGATACAGGAGGTACCACAGACATGAACCCCATCCAACAGAAGCAAGCACACCTTAATGCACATACACAAAGGATGGAGCAATGGTTGCGGAGTTAACCTCTGCATTCTGGAGTGGTTTATGTGGCTGTGTGACCTTAACATTAACTTTTGAGAATGTTTAACTGCCCAGGTTTTCAGAGAACAAATGGAAAACAAATTCACCACATGGCCTCATACCTGCACCTCTGTAAGTTGTGAGCGGAACTGAAACATCAGGATCCCCACCTCTGCATGAGCAGAGGGTGGAACGGACCCTGAGCTGATGGCACTGAGCTCTCTGTGAACCATCACTGTGGCCAAATAAGCACATAAATCACATAGTGATTTGAGGCACCTGACATCACAGCTGCAGCCTGCAACAGCCACACGCAGCACGGGCAGGGAGAGTCTCCTTTAACAATGGTGGTCCTACACTGGAATTTAATGCATCTTCAAGGATTTTAGCTGCCAAATTCTAAAACGTCCCCCCTGGAAAGAACATTTTCCACAGCTTTTAATGTTTTAATAGTTTAGGCTAAAGTTACAGCACTGGCTCCTCGCCAAATTCATGCCTCAGTGCATGGAGGCACTCTAGTTCATACTAACTTGTGTGTTGTGATGCTACAAAATGACTGTATGTGAGCTGAACAGGGGCAACGACTGTTTCACACTAACTAGTTCTGGTTCTGTCTGAACTATTTTTAGGAAGTTTAAAGCTGAAATTCAGCCTGAGGCAGACAAGTAGTATGAGAGATTTCAAAGAAATTAAGTTTGGCAGGAAAATAGGGTGTGGAGCAGCCCTTTCCCTAAACCCTGCCATCTGCAAGCTCTGAAGGAACACCGGAATGCATCTGGCTGTTACGAAACCAGCAGAGAGCAAGAAAGTCCTTCCCAAGAGATGCAGGTTTGCCTTCATGGTTTTGAAAATCCCCCTAATCCTTGTTTGGTTGTATTTTTCTTTTTTTTTTGGGGGTGGGGGGTGTCCCAAACCTTTTACTAAATTTCCCAGGAAGATGTTCAATTCTATGTTCAAAGGTTTTATCACTCCTTCGTTCCCGGTCCATTCCCCGAACCTCCCTCACACACACGCTCTTTGCTGCCACGGTCGGCCCGAGCTCCCGCGGGCGCCATTTTGCCGCCGGCGGCGCCCTCCGCGCTCCAAGCCGCGAGATGGCGGCGTTGCGCTACCGCCGCCAGCCCCGCCGCCACGGAGAGCGGGGTGCGCTTGGGTTGAAAGGCGAAGGGGAGGCGGAGATAACACCGGAGAACGGGTCGCTCGCTCGACCTCGCGTCCCAGCCTGGAGTTACCCGGACAAAGAAATCACCGGGGGGCCGCAGGGGAGTGAGGGTGCGGCCGTGGGGACACGCAGCGGGAGGCGCGGCGAACATGGCGGCCAACGGCACTGGTGCGGCTGGCCGTCACGGGTCCTTTCTCAGCCTCCAAACTCCAGCGCTTCACAGGCGGCTCCCCGGAGCTGAGGTCTGAGAAGTCATAGGGAATGGCTTCGCCTGGGTGGAGGGGAGCTCCTGAGCGCCCGCACGGAGCGAAGCCAGGGCGGGCCTTGTGCTGCCTTTATGGCGTGGGGTAGTGTGTCAGCGGCTGACTTGGACCTCGGTTTCCCAGGGCAGAGCGGTCCACAGAGTCCCGCTGGAGCTGGAAGCTTTGGAGCTGTTTGTATTTATGCTTTGCCTTCAGCAGGATACTTTCCTTCTCTGCCTCCCTCCTCACCCGGGGTAGTAAGAAGCAGCAGCTCTGAGGCGGCCGGGCTTCAGATGGTACATTGCCGATATCATTCCCAAAGGAGAGAAGTGCCTGGGAGCTGCCTCTCCGGGCTCCCCTCGGCGGCAGCGGGGCCAGCCACCCCCGGCCATCCTCTTCCACAGCTAGTAGAAGTAGTATATCCATTAAAAACAAGTGACATAATTTAATTTTCATGCTTCATGCAAATAATGTGACTTGGCCCAGGTGTCTCCTTTCTCTGTGGAAAAAAACAAGCAAACAAACACATGCCTTTTTGTTTCACATGATTTTTTAGAGTAAAAGCTGGTTTTAGGCTATACACTTTCATTCTCTCCTCATCTATGCAACGCAGTTGCCCTCGCCTCACTGACTTCTCCGGATAAAACACTTTAACATACTGCCACTTGCTTTTCCTACTTTGTGCATAATTACTTTCCCATAATTGGTTTTCTTGACTCATAGCTTGAGCCTGCAGGTGCTGGATCTCTTGTGAATGATACCAAGTGGCATCACTCTTGTTGACAGCAATTCAGGAGTCAAATAAGCCAAGGGCTGGACACAGGATTAAAACCAGAACAAAAGAGGCCTGGAATAATGTAAAGCAGGGGTTACTCTCCTTTGGGAAATCTGAAGGGCAGGTACCATCAACTGCAGGAGTGAGCTAGTACCATCTGGCCATGTATTTCATGTACCTGTGCAGTGGTTTGGCTGTGGAAAGAGCTGAGTCAGGGATGTAGATTCAGCCTCTGTCAGTCAAAAGCAATTCCATTTGAGAGGTGAGAGAAGCTGTGTTTGGAGTCCTGTGAACATCTGAGACAGATGATGCCAAATGTGTGGCTAAATTTGAGGGTGTTTCTGCTTTTCAGAAAACTGCAGCTGTTTGTAAATGCTGTAGAAAGTTGCAGCTTTGGGAATAGCGAGGAGAGAGGGGTTTTGGAGTTGGACAGTTCATGATAGTCTGCAGTGGCACTTGGCCAAAAGAACACTTTAAAAATCGTGGCCTCGTAGCTTTTAATCCATCTAATTCAATAATTACTGAGAGAAATGAAACATCCTCATTTTTTATACAAGTGTAGGTGCTTGTAGGGTGATTGTTTACTTCTATATTGCCATCTGAAGTGAGAGAGGTGTGATATTGAAGTAAGTTCTGCTACGGCCAGCCTAGGAGTTCTCTAGCAGCTGAACAGTTCTGTCTTCTCTGTAGCTGTAATGTTTCCTTGAAAGTTGATCCTTCGAAGTGTGCAAGTGTATGTTTATTCCTTCATTCAGAAGTGAGATGAGAGAGCAGGGGATGATGAAAACCACAGGAACATCCATGAAAAGGACGTTATTTCAGGACGAAAGCCTCTCTCAGTCCTGTCCTCTCTGTAAAATGGGCTAGTGGACTCTTAAGCAATTGTTCCCTGGGTGAAGACATGGCTGAGTGCCTCCCTTTGTCAGAAACTTTTTCTTCCAAAATCTTAGAAAATGAGCTGTCATAGTTATCACCAGTTCCATTTTTCTGTTGTGTTTTTACATAGAAAGCATTACATACTAAACAGCTCCATCTGTGGGCTGATGCACCTGCACACAATGCCTGATAGAGGTGTGGGTTAATAGCTTTGAGGGAGATTGTGTAAACTGCTGTGAACAGACATCTCAGAATAGCCCATTTCAAAAATAGGATTGTTTCCCCTGGATGAATCATACTGTATAGTATGTTATCCGACATTGGTAAGCAGATATACATATGCATTTTTTACTAGAAGGACTACATACGTATAAAATTGCACAAATTTAAGTCAAAAATAACTGATTTTATTCTGTTTGGCAGGAGGAGTGTGGGCTAGTGGTAGAGTCTGTTGCTTCAGGATGAGCAAACAGTAGAGGCTTAGAATTGTCATCCACTTACGTGTCCATTTATCCAAAAAGGTAGCTTTTGACTGTGGAGACTGGTAATTAATGCCAGTATGAATTGTTGCAAACCTTCATCATCCCATTTCATTGGTGGCTGGCTTTTATTGAGGGCTGAAATATGGTGGATGAACTATGATGTGTATTTTGAACCCAGCTCGTAACCTACTGAAGTTCAAAGCAGCTGGAGGAGACTTCCATTTTTTGTGTGTCTGGCAGGATCAGCAAGCAAACTGTTATCAAGTGAAAGGCACAAACAGGGTGAGGAGCTCCAACATACTGGGCAAGGATGAGGGGATGCAGTGGCCCTAGAAGGAGGCGTGTGCTTTCTCTCCACTTCTGTCTTCTTTCCATTCCTCTCACTTTAATTCCAGGTTATTGCTTGCTGGCCTCTCGAGAAGATTTGCAGCATCACTAACTGCTCTCCACCTGAACCCTTTTTGGAAAAGAGGATGCTTGGCTCAGATCTATTCCAGTGCTGAAAGTACATCCATCACACAAGCACAGGTGGCTTGTTAGCATCCATCACACAAGCTCCTATGGCCATGGCAAGATTGTGGGATAGAGCGTGCCAGAGAAAGTAAAGGATCGCTGGAGAAGCACAAGGCCATCCTGCTCTCTCACAGGGAGGAGAGTAATGTATAAACATCTTCTGTACTTCCAAAGAGCAGGAAATTAGAAATGTTGCCCCCATAAGCAACCATGCTGCTACCTTTTGGCTTTTTTTCTTCAGGCAGGCAATACCTGTAAGAGTGAGCATGAGCTTCCTACCGGATGAGTTTTCTGGCCACTGTTCCCTATATAGTATTCTGAGAAGGAAAGACAACTTCACTTACAGGTGCTTTCAAATAATCTTGTGGGTAGTCCAGTTACACATCTGCAAGGATTATAACGGTAGTTGCGTGCTTAAATTACAAAGCATTTCATGAAGGAAGTGATACATTATTCCCATTTGAGGCGCATCAGTTGTGTTTGTACTGGTCACCAATACATGCCCAGGCTCGCTGTTGAGCACTGAGGCTGGCATGGAGCAGCCTGTGCTCCCTGTGTTCACTCCAAAGCAAAGTGATTGATTGCCTTCTACACGGCTTCTGGGAGTGGTGGTGGGTTGTGCTGACTCCTGAGCTGTGTGGGGAGTTGCCTGGGACACTGCCAGTTGGCTTCAATGAACCTGATGCCAAGGATTATGTCAACAGTTTATAGAGGGTTGAATTCCAGTGCCCCGGAACATGCCCTAGTAGGGTTTAATTTATTTGATGGACCTGATCAGAGAAAGACTAAGTGCTTTTCCCAAAGTCACGTAGCATGTTTTGAGCCTTAATCTTGGGCGATCCCTTGAAAGATATAGTTCCCTGGACTACAGTATACTAAATATCCCACAGATTTTGTGTATATGCCTAGGCTTTAACGTAGATGCTGTCACATGGAAAGGTGCTTTTCATATTCTTTCCTGAGTCTTTTCTCAGCTTGTAAACACACAGCAAGCAAAATGAACTCCTGGGACTGAAAGCAGCAGAATTATACCAGGGCTAGTTGTAATATGAACCACTTCCTAGAAAAAGGGGTTTGCTGCACTCTTCCGGGGCAGTATCTATACCTTTGTCTTTAACATCTAAGCACCAAAGCTTAGAACCAGGCATGAAACACATCATTTGAAGCACACTGGAAGAGTGACAGTATTTGTCTCTCTGCATTTTGCTTGGATTCATTTAAAATTCATTTAATGCCACATCTAATTCCTATCCAAAAAACCCAAGACACTTGATTGCTATTGTGGCATAAAGCTCTTTGGGTATCTATTTACTAGCAACTTTCAGTGAGAGTCAGAGTGCTTTAAGCTAGATTTTGGTGAAATGTAGATGCCTTACCTCCAGAAAGCAATCCAAAATACCATCTCACAGCACAGTCTAAATCTGAAGTACCTGTACTCCCTAGTTCTCTAGGCATGCAGGAAATGAGGGGAATGCACTGAGAAAGCAGGCACATGTAAACTCCCTCAAAATCTAAACTAGCATGAAGAAACCTGAAATCCACCAATTTCCAGCCTGGTTTTGCCTGTATGCATATCTCTGAGTTCACCACAAAGCACTGTAGCTGCTGTCATAAGAATGTGACCCTTTTTGGTAGCACTGCTGCTTGCCATTGGGAATAACCATAATAGCTGGCAATCTTGCTCAGCATTGGGAAGCACCTGGATCCAATGCTCTTTTCAGCCTGAAGGCATTCAAACCCACAGTTTTCGTTATGATTTGTATTCTCTAACCACCAGGACTGGGGGTGGCAAAAGCAGAGCTGGGCTCAGACAGGAAAGCAGATCTGGAGCAGGAAGAGAAAAAGCCTGAGGATATACGTAGGTGGGTGGAGGAAAACCTGGATTATGATCATGCTGAGGAAGGGGAGCTGAGAGGTAGTCTTCCATTTTGTGAGCAAGTGCTCTCCAGTCCCTGAATTGGCACATAATGGGTTGACGATCTTCTCTGTCTTCTCCTTGGCTATTTTGGGAAAAGTAGGGCTCAGCTCAACCAAGTGTCTGCTTTAGGAAAAGGCTCTCTGAATTTCAAGAGAGCAAAGTGCAAAAAGGAAGGAGGAGAGGGTCAGGATCTCAAGCTGTGCCTTGTAATCCTTGCTCAGTTCATGGGAGCATGGCATCACCTGTGGAGATAACCTGTTCCCTCCACTGACCCTGCGAGAGCCCCACCTAACTGATGCTACCAGTTACTGTGGTGGCCCTGGGAACACATGCTTTAGGGGATGTACTGCCTATGGTGGGAGCTGAATGGTGACTTCTGGACTTTTCCCCATGCCCCTGTCCTGCTGTGCAGTCTTCTCATGATGGCGGAGGTGCAGAGTCAGGGCCCCTCTTTACAGGGCATTATTGTCACCCAGCAGGAACAGGGGCCTGGACTCTAGCTGTACCCTGAAGGTTTTTATGAGCTACTGTGGTAATATTCATTGTATTTCTACAGCACCAAGCAAGGAGTATGTTGCTTTCCAAGAAGTACATAGTGGTGGTTCAGCTGAGATCTTCATCTTACAACTGACCCCTTAGAGAACAGAAACCTCCCATCTGTTCTGATATTACCCCATCAGGCAGCTGTTGACTCTCTTTCCTGACATGGGTCAGAGGTCTGGAGTTAGTTTAATTTAATTTTAATTAATGGTGTAGACTTTGTGTAATTGCTGGAAAAATTAATGAATGCCTTGAGACATTATGTTGTTTTCTAAATTTATTTGCCTTCCTCCTTCCATAGACAAGCATGTAGATGCTCACAGAAATGCTGATCCAGGTCCTCAAGTGTGCCTCAGTAGGCTCTACCTCCCTTGCTATGTCCAGGTTTGAGCTGAAGAAATCCTGAAGGATACCAATTCCACCTAAATCTCTCTACCAAGTCCTTAGAGCAGAGAAGAACACACAATGCCATCTCCCTGAGGGTGCTCCAGAAAAATGTGACTACATTTTTTTGGTCATGGCTTGTGCCCTTGTGTGTGTTGGGACAGTGCCCAAGTCCGTACACGCTCTATTCTGATGTAAGTTACAGGGAGGCTCCAACAGAAGTGACAGATAGCATCACCTTCTTGAGAACTTCTGTCAAGAAGAATGGGTATTATTCCCCATTCAGATTTGCGGATGTGTTAATGTGTTTGGTGCTGCTGCAAGGTGGTTAATTTATCCTGCTTACTGTGGTATCCATCTTTTTAATTGGGTGTTGAAAGGCAAGCAAGATTAGATTAAACTGGAAATTATTGAAGGGTGATTTGCTGATCTTAAAGTAAATTAATAAGCATATGGTTGGTGGTTCTGATAGCGGGGACTTCTTTTTTGTCTCTTGTTTCTCTGATATTGGTTCTGTCAGCATCCCGGATTCTGTATTTCAGCTGTGGGTGTGTTACCACGAGGGCGCGTAGGATGGTTGGGACACTTGGTCTTTGTATTGGTTTGGGTGTGCAAACTGCAGCTGAGCGTAAGGTAAAAATGTTGGTGGAACAAATGAAAAATGGCAATTATTTTCTTCTGCGGAGAAGCACTCTCCCTGGAGGTCTTTTTGCATTCAGTAATTCAGTTTCACGGGTTTTACTTAAAATGATCTTTCATAAATCTCAGGCTTATGCTTCTGTCTAGTTTGTGCTTGATAAATCATTGAATGAATCCATCAGGAACGTAGTGCCACATTAAGAAAAAAGGTCTGGAGAGAGCTAAGTGACAGCTGTGTGACAGCTGGAGTAACAACTTACAGCATGCACAAGAATGGAGAACGATCATTAAACTGCCATGCAGAGGGCACAGGGGCCCACAGCTTTGGAGTGCTGTTGAGTCCTTAGTGTGTGCACATCTCTGAACCCAAATAATCCTTTGCCCCTTTCCCCTAGCCACACAGGATATCTTCCAAGCTTTCAGCATGGAAGCTGATGCCAGCAGCCAGAGCCTGTTTGCTACCCTTGCTTATGAGCGTGTGAAAAAGTGCTGCTGGTGGATTCCTGCATTTGCAGTTTGAGTTCCTTGCTACTGCCTAGCCCAATCCCGTTTTAATGCCCAGGTGGGATCTTGGTGAGAAGCTGCCTCTAAACCTGTAGGGATTCAGATTCCCTTTTCTTTTTGTCTTACTCTGGATGAAATTGCTTGGTCATTAAAAACAAACCGCTTGTGGTATCTGTAGATATGGAACAAGTCTACAGTGGAAGTACAGCCAGTCCTGCTGCATGGTAGATGGGATAGCTGATTTCCTAAGGCTTCTGCCAGCTCTTTCTTGGTGGCCTTTTGGTCTGATAGAAAATCACATCTAGGGGAAAAAACACTGTTCTGTGGTTATCGTAATGATAATCAGACAGAGGGATGCTAGTTCATCCTGCAGAGATTAGGAGAAGTATCCCAGATGCAGCTTGCAGCAACCAGAGATTAGGGCCTAGCTGGTTCAATTAATGAAATTATGCCATCTGAGAATCTGGTCTCTAAAGGTTTCATCTGTATTAAGTCCTCAGGGAAGGGCATGTTCTCTCATCAAAGAGTGGAACGCTCTCAAGCCAGAGTGATCTGATTGGCCTCAGACTGCAGCCATGTTTTCTTCTCCAAAGGTGTTTTCTCCACATGCTGAATTCCATTTTTCAGTCATTTTGAATTAAAACATGATTTGGTCCATTACACCAAATCCTGGACTGGGAAAAACTCCTGCTGTGGTCAACACAGACTGGGGATCACCAGCTGAAACGAAGGCCACAAGTTGAAGCCTAGCATCCAGGGTGACCATCATGTAACACCAGCCTTCTTACAGAGGTAAGATCTGGCCATAACACTCTTTGTTACACAGGAAGGCAGCTGGACAGCTTGCCAGGGCAAAGCCAGAGGCAAGTGGATTGGGACTTTGGACGCTCCACACTGTTTTCCATCCTTTTTCAATCTACCCAGGCTGACATACATAAATACAAGTTTTGTGAGAACTTTATTCTCATGCTCTTTTCTATTTGCCAAGGTCATTCCCAGCATATTAACAAGGTGTTTAACGAGTCCTTTTTTCTCTGAAATGCCAAGCTGTGAAAATGTTGAGTAAAACACAACTGTTCCTTGCTGCCATATGTGGTATCTTCTGGGGCAAGATCCTTTTACAGATCTAGCACCTAGGAGTCATAGTTTATATGCAGTGACTAAGTCCTGGTTGCCAAGGGACTGGAACTAATTGAAATAAAGTGAGGGAGCTCTCAAGATATTTTAGATGAACCTTTATAGAGATGAATGCATATTTACGTTCTTTTTCTAAAAGTCATAGTCAGAATGTCAGCCGTTTGGGGACTGTTCGTTGTTTCATTTAAAAGCTGGTAAACTGAGGTGGATTTCAGTGCAGTTGTTTAAAGATAAATGTTGTTAAAGAAACCCTGAGCCAATTGTTTTATTATAAGCTCTCCTAGTATTATTGTCCCACCTTATTTGAAGTCTGCATGTTCTGCCTCGTTATGGTTTGGCATTATCTGAAGAGAACACCGTAAGTGATGTATTGGCTCTTCTTAACAAATTGTAACAGAAGAAACAGTATTTGGGGAAAATCACCTTTATATTTCTTTATCACTTGGCCAGGAGGGAGCCAGTACATTAATTTCACTGCAGGAAGGAAAGTATTCTCAACATGTTTTAAGTTTGCTTTCTAAATAAAAGGTTTACAATTATCCAATATCAAAAGTGCTCAAAGGTTCTACTCTCTTTTGTAATAGTTGTCAAGCTCATGAAAAGATTAAACGAGAATTGTTGGGGGTTTTTGTTATTGTTGTTGTTCACTGAATGTTAGAAGGGTTTGCACTCATAGAAAGTTCTGTCAGTTTAGGGAACAACAGCTGGGTAAATGCACATGCAGTGGTTTTGAAGAACTAAGCAGTCTGAAACTGCCATTCCCAGGCATACTGGGTTCCACTATACACCCCTGGGAAAGGGCATTGTGATCAACAGAATACACACATAGCTTGAGACTAAGAAATGTACAATATGTGGGCTGGAGAATGTCTCCTGTGAAGACAGGCTGAGGGAGCTGTGCTTGTTCAGCCTGGGGAAGAGAAGGCTCCTGTGGAGACCTTAGAACAGCCTTCCAGTACCTAAAGGGAGCTATAAGAAAGCTGGAGAGGGACTTTTTACAAGGGATAGGGACAAGGGAGAACGGCTTTAAACTGAAAGTGAGTAAATTTGGATTAGATATTAGGAAAAAGTACTGAAAGCGTGGTGAGGCACTGGCCCAGGTTGCCCAGAGAAGCTGTGGCTGCCCCATCCCTGGCAGTGTTCAAGGCCCAGGTTGGAAGGGGCTTGGAGCAACCTGGTCCAGTGGAAGGTGTTCCTTCCTGTGGCAGGGGGCTGGAACTGGATGAGCTTTAAGGTCCCTTCCAACCCAAACCATGCTGTGATTCTGTGAAAAGATGCCATTGCACCACTCCCAGTCCTGTTTCCTAGAGGGGACAGGGCTCCAGCAGCAGCCAGGAGGTGCCTGGAAGCAGGCTCATCACCTTTTCTCCAAATTCACATGTCAGCAGCTGGTGGAAGAGGTGGGTACGCGCAACCCAGAAGAGAGGCTGCTGCTGCCTGCTGTATTGGGCAGCAAGGGGCAAGTGCCAGAGGCAGTGCTCAGCGCAACATTGGCGTCCACCTGCACACAAAGCCGTGCTTCCCCAAGCGGCTGCACGCATGAAGGAGGCAGAGGCAGGTCATAGAATCTTGTGTCTGCTGGAGAACAGATCTCACACTGTACCACAAGACCTCCTTGCACCCTCCCTTCAGCATCTCTGCACTATTGTGTCTGTTGGGAAACAAAGGTAGTGATGATTTCTTTCTCCTACTCCACTGCCCAGCTTGTGGGGCATATGGGGTTTGGTTGTCTGGGCTGCACCCTTTGTGGAGCACCCAACCCAGGCTCTTCCAGCACGGAGGAAAGTGGAGGTGCGCTGCCTGCCGGCACCTGCGTTGTATGAGCTCCCCATGCTGCTGGTGCAATGCATGCCTGTGTGCCTGAGGGGCAGAGTGAGGAGAGTCTTCCTTGGTGAGGTGTTGGACCTCTGTGCAAGCTGGCTACACACAGCTGCATCTGCCAGCTTTCTCCCAGGCAAGCCACTCCCAGAGACACTGCAGATCCTTAAACCCTGCTCCATGGCTGCAGCTCATCTGACTACATGCCCTAATCAATAGACACTGTTCTTTCCTTAAGCATCAACAAGTTGCTACAGAGCCTCCTTGCTCACTGAACCCAGCACCCATGCCATGCAGGCACGCTCTTGCTTGGCATGGAGTTTGCACAAGATCTTTCCCACACTGTGTAGTTCCAAATGAAGTGTGTGGAAAGCAAACCGAACCTGTGCACCCCCACACTCCCCAGTCGCGGTGTGGCTCTGCAATGGAGGTGCGCCATGGAGGTTATAATGAAGACGCAGCCGTTTTCCTGGTCAAGTGCTTCATCTGCAGTGATCTCTTCTCTGGGTCAGTGGCCAAACAGTGCAGAAAATGTTAAACCTAGGTTGTGCACTGAATGAAGAGCTCTTCAGCCAAGGAGTTCATGTCCTCCTGGCCCAGCTAGAGAACAGCTTATGGAATATGAGGAAAGATAATGCTTTTAATTGTCTTTTAATAATTGCTAGCTTTTCATCTCTAAGATACTTGGCCAAGCCCCTCAGGCTCCGAGTTTCATGAGGCAACAGGTTCTATCAGGAAGGATGTGCAGCCCATGCTCCATAGGAGAGCTTCATGGGAGAGCTCATGACTCTACTCCTTGTTTTCTTCCTTCTGTTTTAGGCTGCCTGTGTGGACTCCAGCAGCTGCAGTGTCACAGACACACAGCAGAGTACAGAGGGGAGGTAAGCATCAGCTTCCTTCTCTATTTATTCCTTCTCCTCTCAGACTAGATATGTGGATCAGCTGGGCACAAAAACCATGCCAAAGGAGAGACAAGGGATAACTGGAAATGGGGTGAAACACAACATGAATTTGCTTGAGGTAGATCATACCAAATTAACATGGTGCCTTTCTTTTTTAAGAAAATTGACCTTTTCAGACAGGGCAGGCAAGCCAGTTTGCACTAAAAGGTTGAAATGAACCCAAGAAGTTATTTCTTACACTGGAGAAACACAAATTTTAATTCAAAAGGAGATGGTTGCATTAACTGATGAGGCAGTGTTCAGTACTTCCAGTAATGGGGCACATGAGGTGCTACCCACAGAAATCTTGTTGCTTTGAGCAATGAGCAATAGAAGGTAGTAGTACAAAAGAGGTTAAAAGTGATAGTGCATAGGGCCTGATCTGAGAACTTCTAACAGGAAGCTCTGCCATCAGCCATATAGATGTTTTTCAGCTGGAAATAGAGGGGTGGGGAAGATCTATGCATGTATTAGTCCAAGGCAGTTCAAACTCAGCTGTGATCGAGACTTGGAACACTTTGTCCTTCCCTTGCTTCATAGACTGTGGCAGTGACAGCTGTGGCTCAGGCTTTTGTGACCACACTATGTCATCCCTTGCACAAACAGATTTGCAAGAGGACAGGCTGCCCTGAGAGCACTCCTTTTCCCCATGACTGGACATGACAGCAGCTCCAGCTTCTGTTGGGTGTTCCTTTTTCCCCCAGTAATGGGGCAGAAACTCTAGCCAGGCACTACAAGAAGATAATGTATTTTCCCAAATCCTTCTCCAATGCACAGGGGTGAAGCAAGAGCAATAGGCTCTAAGCTGGCTTCTGGAAGGGTGAAGGTGTTCAGCTCTTGGGCACCATTTGCTGTGAAAACAGCCATTTACCATGGGAAGAAGATGACTGGCTGAATGGGAGCGTGCTACGCGGGAGCTGGTGCACAAGCTGCATCTTGCTGCATTAGTCAGTCACACCATGAGTAGGAGCCACTGTTATACAGGAAGCATAGTTCTAGTGCATATAGAATGTAAGGCTGACCAGCAGAGCAAGGGCAGGTTTAATGCCCTGGTCCAGGACTCTTTCGAGTGTTTGTCAAGCTGTGTTCACCTGCATTCATAAGGAATTTGTTGAAGGTGCAGAGAAGGGCATTACAAATGAGCAGGGAGTGGAAAAGCATATGTTGTAAGAGGAGATTCAAGAGTCAGGCTTGTTTCAGCTAGCAGGATGAGGTGAAGGGGGATGTAACTGCTACCCATCAAAGGGTGTGAGCATTTCAGTCTGGGCAGAGGTGAGGTAAGACCAAAGGTAAAAGACAGAGCTGACCACAGATAAATCAAGACAGCAGATTAGCAGATATGGTGCCCCATAGACTTCTAACAGTATGGGGTGAGCAGCCTAACATGTTTTAGATGGTACTTGGCTTGTTTACTAGCGTTTGTATTTTGTATTTACCTATAATAACTGAGCTGACATCAGGGCTCAGGGCAGAGGTCCCTTCTTGCCATGCATCTTCTAGTTCCTTGTGAGCTGCTGTTATTTCCAATTGGACGTGTTTTGAAGATGTAAAATGTCAAGCAATCAGTTAAAGCATACAGCTGTCCTTGAGTCAATTTGAGAAATATTCCTCCCTTCCTGAAACACCCAAGTCTCTGGGAATATCACAGCAGCAAGGAGGAAATGATGCATCTCCTGCTTTAGTGCCACTGAAGGAGCCACATGGCCATTGATTCATAAATCCTATCCAGTCTTCAGCCAGTGCTGTTTCCAGGGTGCATGTGTTCATATGCAGGGCTGAGAATGACCTGATAGATACTGGCATGCCATACCAGCAGTAACACTGCATTTAAGAAGCAGGAAAAAGAGCATGCTATATATTTTTTCATACCAATACTTACATGTTTGTGCTGGTGCTTCTGAGGTTTCATTTTTTGGCAGTGGATGCCTATATCCTTGCACACGTATATATGCATGCACATCTATTTATGTGTATAGGCATCCAAAAAGAGCACAGGGGTGGGGAGGAGATCATCGAATCATAGTATCACAGAATGGCTGGGTTGGAGGGGATGTCTAAAGATCATCTAGTCAAACTCCCCTACTTTCACAAGATCAGGTTGCTCAAAGCCCCTTCCAGCCTGGCGTTGAACACTTAGGTGTCTAGGTTCAAATGTAGATATACTAATTTTACATGTCTACAGTATAGGACATTATAGTTTCAAAGATGATCTTGCTTCCCATTCTGGAGAGACCACTAGGGAGATACTACTGTAGTTAAATTGCAGACATTAGTACAGTGAAGCCCAGGGCACATTCCCATGCTTCCTTGGCCGTGTCCCCTATGATACCAGGATGGCCCATAGTTCCAGTCCACCTCAGAGACAAGATCCAGAAGTGTGGCAGAAATCAGTGTCCAAAGACCAAAGTAGGGGAAGTTAGGATAGCAGAAATCCTGCATGACTGTATCCTTGCAGATATTAGTAAGACCCAGATTGCCAGCGAACCTGTCAAATCCTCGGTTCCAATGACACATGATTACACCAGCAGTGTGCTCCATTGTTTTATATGGGGAGCCTGCTTAGGCCGCACCCATACCTGGCAGTTTAATTGTATCAGCAGAACTGTTGTAGATGGACAACAACAAAGTAGAGATCCTTCTTCCCAGAGATGGCTTCATTTTTCCACCCCCCTCCACACAACTGGGAATATTCTCATTGCTCTGCTCCAGCTGCTTGCACAGCTGCCGGGTACACCTCTGCGAGCTCCTGGGTCTCTCCATGGTGTGCCAAGATGAATTGTAACCAAAGACACTTGCCTTGGTGATGTTAATTCCGATTTAATGTTCATGAGCTTTCAGACCTGCTGAAGCTAGAAAGCTTCTGCAATTAACAAAGCAAACTCATGTAATAGATATAAACTGTTTGCTTATGTATATTCAATCCTTTTTCTGAGATGGATGTGCCTGGTATTGGTCACTACATCCTTTTGGAATAAACATGGTTTAGTGTGAGGTGTCCCTGCCCATGGCAAGGGCATTGGAACTTGATGATCTTAAGGTCCTTTCCAACCCCAACTCTTCTATGATTCTATGATTCTATGCCTGAAATTCCTCCTTCATAATGCTATTTTTGGTTATTATCCCCTGTCAAATGTATGGCTTTTGGTTTGAAGTGGTTTATCCAAGATACTGAATTTTGTCTGATTTTAAAAAAGAAAATTGTTAAATTGGATTATTGAACTGTTTGTCAAAAACCCAGAGACAAGCACATGGTTTCTGGCCCTGGGGAAACTGCAGGGACTAGTATTGGTGGGAAGAAAAACGAAAAAGGGTAAGAAATCACATTTGCATAAATGACATTAAAAATTGCTCACATTTATTCAATTTTGGAAAAAGGAAAGTAAATAACTTCCCCCCCCCCCCTTCCCCACCCTTTCTTGGTAGCACCTGAACTTTTTTGGCTGAAGATATAAACCCCAGATAAGTCGAAAGTGAATGAAACTGCCTAAGGCAGCATAGGAGAATTGGAGCCATAGGAGAAAGAGGCAGAGGCTGGCAGGGTGTAAGGAGCGGTGCAGGAGGAAGCATGGAGCAGCTGCTAATGAGGAGGTGCTACCAGCACCGCTTACCGTGCACACACATCTGGATGTGTGCACATGCGCTCCCCTGTGCGTGCATGAGCACCACGTGCGTCCTCTCGTGAGAAGTGAGGATTAGCCCAGACTGGGCAGAACTCAGCAATATTGTTCACATAGCTTAATTATTTCCCAGTATCTCACAGAGTCTGTCAGCTGGGAAGAGCATTCCCAGCTAATGGAAGCTTGCTCCGCACATAAATCTGTGACTCCTTTCTATGAGATTCTAGCTAAGAAGCACTGAAAGCTGCCAAGTGAAGAGAGGAAAGATATGCTGAGAGGCACTTCTTGACCTTCCTGAAACCCTCCTCATGGAACAGGAGCAGTGCAAGGCAGCAGTGCATAGCTCAGGCCTTTATTATTTAAGTTTGCCAGGACACAGTTTGGTAACTTCAATCCCCGGTTCCTTCTAGCACATATTAAAACCCTTCTGCCCAGAGGCTCAGCCAAATAAAGTACTATTTATCTCCTTTTTCTGCTGCTGGAGGTCTTCCTACATGCAACTCCTACACAGATGCAGAGAATATTTATAAGCAACCTCTCTCACACATCTCAGTGCATGCAGAGCACTCCTTTCATTTAGCGTAGGAGGTTTCTATTTTTGCCATAGTAGGTCCCGAAACACATTGCTCTAGCTCATACCACGTCATAGTTTTTATGTGTTGTGGATAGTCTGGAATGATAACTGGGATGCAACAGTGCACAATGTCTTCAGACTTCACATTCCAAAGGACTAAAAGGAACTGTCTGCTTTTTCTCCTGATTTTACCATGAAGGCTTCAAGTAGCACCATAACAGGACAGCTGCTGGATGAGAAGGGTCTGTTTAGTTGTACCCTGCCTCTCGCACCCACCAGGGCCTTTCACCTGAGAGCTGACTGTGGGAACAGCTTGGCCATACACGTAATTTCTTCACGCCCCAGCAAGTGAGTGGGGAGCTTTAACTACTAATCCTGGGAGTGCATTTGCTGAGGAGGGGTTTCAGTGCATGAGACATTAAACTTCTACTCAAGAATATTCAACAATATTTTGTGTCAGAACCGTGGATTGCCAAAAACCCGTAGGCAATTTGCTTTTGCTGATTCCCATTTGTAAAACTCCATCTTGCTGGGTCACTGGGGCATATTGGAATAGTGTAGTGATGGTGCGCACATAGCTCCCATAGAATTGTTAGGATGCCAAGAGGAAATGCCACATTACATCCCCTGCTAGGACTTGGTGTGACAGACAGGAGGACCCAGAGCGTGTCCTGCTGTGTTTGCCGACTGCGATTTCTTGGATTTATAGCTCCATCAGCATGGGCTTAGGTGACAGATTTGGCCTCACTCCTATGTATATACATGCTTTCACTAGAACTCCCAGCGATTAGGTGGAAAATTACCTTTCCATGCCCAGTGCAGTCTGGGCCTCTTCATAGAAGTGGCCAGTTACTGCCTGTGTAGCTGGCAGTTGTGATACGATGCTCCTCCCATGGGAACTGTGTGCAGATTCACTCATGCTTTACATAGGTCACCAAATTAGTGTCAAATGTGATGATTTACGGTCGCTGCTCAGGCAGCATGGACTCCTTGGGTGGATGAGTGACCTTGAGTTAGTGGATTTTGGACTCTCTTGCCAATTCCTTGACCTGTCCCCCAGATAAAGTTTATTGTGAGTATCTGTCTTACCCAATCCACAGGTGGGAAGGGTGTTTAGCTAACTAACTGCAGTATATTCTCCACGTTTTTTTCGATGCTTGACTGAAGTAAAATATGACCTTAAAAGCATCAGTAAATACTGCAGCTTTCATGTAAACACATCAGATATACATCTGCTATTTCTTTGTTCTTTACTGATAATAGAGAAGTTGTAGAAGGCAGGCATGTGCATACCTTTCACTGTGTGAGCTTCTTTCCATACCTTCAGCAGCAGCCTTTTCCTACCAAGAAGTCCTTCAGGGAGCTTCCTATGTAGGAAGAGGATGGGGCAAAGGGGTCTGGAGGAGCTGTGTGCTGCTCTTGGTTTTGCCAGGAATCTGTCCTCTTTATGGATGTCTTGTGAACTGGTCATACCTGATACTATGTGCTATGTGCTTTCAGATGCCTGTGGCAGTGTTTACAGGTAGGACTGCCCTAAAAGCAGTCATTGCCATGTAAGGATGCTAAGGTGTGTTTCCTCCACAGAGATTTTGGGTTCAGTCACCCAGACTAAGCAAGGTGCTGGCTGCTCAGGGCTGTGATGCTCTTCAAGCAGAAGTCCTTTTGTGCAGAGAACATAGGTGGTGAGGCTGAAAATTCTTTCCCTCCTGTCTTCTTTACCCATGGTGTTGCCCAGATCCCACTGACCCCTGCACAGCCTGCCTGTTCTGAACTTGCCTCCTCATAGCCCTGCCTTGGGATTTTGCAGGATGCGGGACATGCAGGTCAGATCTTTTACAGCAGTCCACTGCTAAAGAAGCGCTGTGTAATCATACGCTCATAATACAGCCTAGGCAAAAGGAAACGTTACATTCCTCAGTAAAATAAACCCTACCATAAAAAAACCCATAAGTCTCTATATATTTTATCTGAAAACCCAGAGAGCTCATCTAGGGAAAAGGCCAAAGGCCACCAAGTCCAACACCTTGCATCCATAGAAACTACGAGTGCAAAACTCAGTACTACGTGCTAGTCCCAAGGTAGTCATTGCACTTTGAAGGAAGCAGGATAAACATAGTGTTCTGCAGGATAATCCCAAATGTGTTAGTGGAATGTTAGCCAAGGGCTCTGCATCCCTGAGAAATGGTGGGGTAGGAGGTACAAGGATTAGGCAAAGAATCCCAAGCTGGTACTTCATATATCTTTTAAATTTTACCCTAGAACTAAGCACTAGGTCAAAGGTGGCTTCAGCTGTTGATAAACCAGTGTCTAACGGCACCGAAGCTCACACCTTCGGGCAGGCCATATGGCTGAGAGAAAAAGTGGGCAGCCTTCACTGAACCACAGTAGGGTTTGTCCTCAGGGTGCCACATGGATGCATAACCACAGCGGTCCTCATCCTCAGCAGCTCAAGGTCCAGACCTCAGTTCATGACCTAGCAGCCAATGCAGAGTGCTATGGAGTGGCATAACAAAAACACTTGCTGTGGAGAGTGCATCCATGAATGTGAAACTCAAACAACCTCTTGACCCAGAATCCACCTATGGTTCAATCCACTCTACAAGATCAGATAGAAACTGCTCGCAGCTATGCAAATAGTCCATCCTACCCGTCTTGTTGGCCTTCTCTCCACCTGGCCCAATTAGTGTGGTGAGTAAATAGAGCAATGAGGTCAAATACAGGGCTAGATTTTCCTGGAAATGGCTCCAGCTATGGCCAGGCTGCTCGATAGTGTGGTATCCAGAGATCCTGCTCTGGGAGCAATAGCTGCAGCATCCAACCATCCAGAGCGTGGATGATCCAGAGCAGGATAACAGTCACCAGCCCCGGCAATTTTGGGTTGAGAGAATCAATAAAATACCATCTGTATGTGCTTTTCTGCAGAACACCCAGTGTTTCCCTGTGGAGCTCTGGACTTGTGCTCATGCATTCCTGTGCTTCAGATGCATTTCCAGGGCAAATTACAACAGCCTCTGACATGGAAGGGGCTTTTCAGCACCCCATCAGATGCCAGGTGATTTTTTTCTGCAGCATTAAGGCAAGGCGGTCTGGAAGGGAGGCAGGCAAGCCCGGTCAGGTTCTCACATACTCACTCCATGGTATAAAGCCAAACTGTGAAGTTTTCCAAGTATTTTAATGAGCATGTTTCAGACTTTTTTATTAACTTTTAATGGCTCTTTCTTCTGGCAGTTCCAGCTGCTATGCTACAGGTAAGGCCAAGCCACCCTCCAGTGCTGTTCCAGATAAATAGGACTTAACCACAAATTAACACTTATCTCTTGTACTGCTTCTGAAGTTGAAGGCTCCGTGATGTGTCTGAGAATTGTTGTCTGCAGTTTCAGGTTGATTTTGCTCTGTGAAGCCCCAGCTGGCTGAGCTCTAGCAGAAAGTGCTCCTTCCTCAATGCCTGGGCATCCATCGGCAACTTAGAGGGAAATGCAGGAACTGCAGCATCATTTGTTGGGCTTGCTTGTAGGGATCTGGGGGACACACTCCACTTTTAGGGCATGGAGCTGCACAGCAGGATGGGGAAGAAAAGAGGCTCATCAGAGGAACAGTTTAGAGGATGTAAGAGAGACATTGAGCGTCTGTCCTGCTCTGAGCCCTCTGCACATGCTGTTGTTGTGGACCCGGAGGAAAGTGATGCTGAAGGTGCTGCATCCCCAGGCCTCTGCTTGGTTTCTGAGTAAACTTCTTTCCTCGCTCTGCCAGTTTGCTTTGGGATTAAGAGGTAGGAGAAGGATTCAGCAGCCCCGAAGGTGGAAGGTGTCCATACAGACCTGCCTTGCTTCTTTCAGAAATTTGTTTCCAGATCCCCTTTGGGGCTGAACATCAAAATTGGGGTTGCGATTTCTATTTCTCTATAAAGACCCTGTTCCAATACAGGCCTTTAATTACTCCCTTTTTATCTAGAAAGCAATAAGGATATAACATTTACCTCCCCAGAATGCCCCCGAGACAGACCTCTAGACTTTATTTCAGCAAGTTCTTCCAACAGAGACAGGCCATGCTGGAACTACACACATCCTGTTGAGTCTCCTGTTACTTTGTCAAATCTAGGAGAAATCCAGTTATGAATAAACTGGGCACACATGAATGCAGTTGAAGTTGTCACCTATTGGCTTGACCCTATTCTCTTCTACCTGGCTTCCCCCAGCGGGATGGCACGTGACCCTTGGGTTCTGCTAAGATACCTAACTGCAGTGAAGCAAAAAGTCGTGCAAAGAAACAGCTTTTTCCATTACACAGTGTATAGAGAGTAACTGGATTTACATAGAAAAATGTAGGCATCTGAACATATGCTGTGATACAGGACAAAGGCAGTGGTGCACACAGACATACAGAACATTCTGACTGTAGACAAGAAAACCATTTGTACTGTGCAGGTGGTTCAACACAGATACAGGTTGCACACAGGAGTTGTGGAGTCTCTCCCTTGGAGATACTCAAACCCTGACTGGACACATCCGTGAGCAGCCTGCTCTGTCTGACCCTGAAAGAGCAAGGCTTAGGGTTGGACAATCTCCAGTGGTGGCCGCCAGCCTCAGCTGCACTGACTCTGTGATTGTGTCCCATAAGGGCCCCAGTATTCCTCTGTCACTGCGATCACAGATCTGTCCCAGTGTGCTCCACAGTTTACCCTGTTTCTGCACATGCAGAGAGGAATATAAGAGGATGCCAGTGCATAAGTGCTTACTTGCTGCATTTTATCTTAGAGTGTGTTGCACAGCTAGCAAAACTGTCAAAGGATTTTCCAGTGGCATCCCTGAAAGCTTTGGAAAGGTACACTTTTTATATGTTCCTGGATTCTCTTGAAAAATCAATTCTTCCTGCATATCACCTGGGTCGGAGCAATCCCAGGCACAGCTACAGGTTGGGCAGAGAAGAGATTCAGAGCAGTCCTGCAGAGAAGGACTTGAGGGGGTTGGTTGATGAGAAAATGAACATGAGACTGCAGTGTGCACTCGCAGCCCAGAAAGCCAACCATATCCTGGGCGGCATCGAAAGGAGCGTGACCAGCAGGTCGAGGGAGGTGATCCTGCCCCTCTGCTCTGCTCTTGTGAGACCTCACTTGGAGTATTGTGTGCAGTTCTGGTGTCCTCAACATAAAAAGGACATGGAACTGTTGGAACAAGTCCAGAGGAGGGCCATGAGGATGATGAGGGGACTGGAGCACCTCCCGTATGAAGATAGGCTGAGAAAGTTGGAGCTGTTCAGCCTGGAGAAGAGAAGGCTGCGTGGAGACCTCATAGCATCCTTCCAGTATCTGAAGGGGGCCTATAGGGATGCTGGGGAGGGACTCTTCATGAGGGACTGTAGTGAGAGGACAAGGGGTAATGAGTTCAAACTTAAAGAGGGGAAGTTTAGATTGGATATGAGGAAGGAATTCTTTACTGTAAGGGTGGTGAGGCACTGGAATGGGTTGCTGAGGGAAGCTGTGAATGCTCCATTTGTGGCGGTGTTCAAGGCTGGACTGGACATAGCCTTGGGTGGCATGGTTTAGTGGGAGGTGCCCCTGCCCCTGGCAGGGGGTTGGAACTAGGTGATCTTCAGGTCCTTTCCAACCCTAACTATTCTATGATTCTATGATTCTATATCCAAAGCTCTGATAGATGATACGGATGTAGAGTTAAGTATGGATGGTCACCATGGTTTCCATTCACTTGCCATGCAAGCCTTACAGTAGTAGTTCCTTGTACTGGAAGTCATTCAACCCCACACCCTGAACATTGCACTGATATGATCAAAGCAGACTGTAATTTTTCACCTCTGACTTCAGGGTCTGAGGTGGAGCACCATGAGGTTGTCTCGTTACCTGCCCCATGTCCTGATATCCCTGTGCTACAGTTACAACTATCCTGGCTGCAATTGCATGGCTGCATCACTGCCCTTCCAGCCTGAGGATGCTCTTGCTAAGGAGAAAGGTGATTTTGGGCAGCTCCACTGCTACACACCCTCACAAGGGGCACGCTGCTGCCCGTCTTTTAAATGCACAGGTATGGCACCTGCTGCTGCTTCCTCTTCATAGTCCTTTTCTCATCTGTCCTTGCGTTGGCTTTTGTGTCAGCATTTGAGTTAATGTCTCAAGCAGGGGACTGCCTGAGCAAACTGCAGGGCTGTCTGGCCAGCCGCAGCACACTGGTGCAGCGGGATGGCATCCTTAGCAGGACATATGGACGAGGTCACTCTGATCCCTGTTTTATAAGATGCTGCTGCCTAATGAGAATTCATTACAACATTGATATTAGACTTTTATCCTCCAGTTAGCTACTTCTGAAATATTAGCACAGACAGAAGAAGTTGCAAAGCATTTATGCAACACTGAGAATATAAGCTGCAGCACTTTGCTTTAAAGGAATTAAAACACTACACAGAGCATAGAAAATGGAGCAGTAGAAACTGGAGATACATGAACTTTGTGTCACTTCCTGTGAATTGATCCTGGTGGGATAGCTTAGATAGAAATGACAAAATATTATCCCCTAGTTAAATATTACACCAATATTAAAACTCTTTAAAAATTAATCTTCTAAGGTTTTTCCTATGATTCTATAAAAGAGGGAGATTCAGGCTGAATGTGAGGAAGAAACTCTTTACAATGATGGTGGTAAAACACTGGCACGGGTTGCCCAGAGAGGTGGTGGGTGAGCCGTTCCTGGAGACATTCAGGGCCAGGCTGGATGTGGTTCTGGGCAACCTGATCAAGTTGGAGGTGTCCCCAGTCATTGAAGGGGGTTGGACCAGGTGACCTTGGAAGGTTCCTTCCAACCCAAACTATTCTATGATTCTTTATAAAGACTTTTGTCTTTATCTTTTCATATTTCTGTGGTCAGAGTTTGCTAGCTTTGTTTTTATTCGTTAATAAACCACGTCTACTTTAATTAAAGCAATGCAAAGCCTATTGCTTCGGTATTGTTTATGATATCACAGTTGTATGACTTTTGCTATCTTCTTTGCACCATCCATGCTATCATCCAGGCAAAGACCAAGGAGTTTTGTTCAGCTAAATCGAACAGGGAGTGTCAGCTTAACATTTCTACATGTGACCCAGGGCTGGACAGGGGTGGTTGTCTTTGTGATGTTACATGCAGTGTTACCATTTTTAACATAACTTAGAACTGCTTTACAAAGCTCTCATGATTAACACTTGGATTTGCAATGTAATTTGTCCAGGGTTTGAAGCCGAGAGAACAATTGAGACAAATATGTCTTAGTAAGGTTTTCTCTTGTTGCTTAGGTCTTGTTTCTACTCAGGTCCCTCTCTCACCTTCTCTTTTTAAAAACAGTTGTCCAGTCAGAAATTCTCAGCCTGTGCCACTGCTTTGTTCAGCTCTGCCAGTAACAATCTCAGTGAATTCAAGCAACTCACTGAGGTGCTCTTATGTTCTTCTGTGTATTTCTCCAAAGCGATCTTTCAAAGAGCTTTAAGACTTTGCAGACTGATGAGATGTAGCCTTGGTTTGCCCTCAGGCTGCTCTCCCCCTTTCTGTTGCATTTTCTAGTCCCAAGGGATTTCTCTTGAACTTCTGAAAAGGTTTGCTAAAGCGTCTCTGATTTCTTTCCCCATTTCATTCAGCATGCCTGCATGCAGCATAAAACCTTTTACTGGTTTTACAGATTCCAGGCTTTTTATTAACTGTTCCTGATCTTATCTCCCAGTTTCTTAATTCCTCATATTCTGCTCTCAGCAATCAGAATCTTGCTTAAGAAACTATCTGTTCTCTGGCAGCCAGAGATGCAAAGTAAGTGTTACTATTTTATTTGCCCTTTTCATTTCTCACTCACTTTTCTTTAACAGCCTTATGAAATGAAATGTCTTCCTGTCCTCCTCCTTTGTTTGCTGTTCATGCTCTTTCAGGTGATCCAGGCTGATGTAAATATGGTGAAATACATCAGTGTCTCCACCATCAAGTGTGTTCAGCTGTGACTTCAGTGTAGTTTTGCTTCACTGCCTTCTAAATGTGCAAGCGCATTAGCAGAGACTGCTTGCTCAAGTTTCCTGCCCTCGCATCCTTGCATGAAGCCAGCAATAGCTGAACGCCAGCCAGGTGCAGAAGCTTTTCTCTGCAGGTAATCTGTGCTCACACTAAAAGTGGATCCTTTGTGCCTCACTACATATGAGCAGTGAGTGCTCTTTGTGGAGTATGAGCACCTCCAACTCCACTTCTGACAATAACCAGTGCTGCTGCACAGTACCGGCACAGTGAGAAGCTTTGCTTCATTCTTAATAACATCTGTGAGTGGATTCTGTGTTTTCGCTGCAATGCTCACTTGCTTCAGCTGTTGCTTGATCCACATTTCAGATCCCATCAGCTGATGATTACTGGGCTGTGCAATTAGAGGCTAACTGAGAGCAAATCCTGAAGTGTTTGGACTTGTTTCTCAACAGGCCATGTTGAGATCAGCTCCTGGTTTAGCCTGATGCAGGCAGCTTTGAACACTTGTCATTGCTCTGGCAGATGGTACTGGAGCTGACCCCAACTGACCAAAGGGATATTCCATGCCATACTATGTCATGCTCAGCATATAATGCAGGGGGAATAAGAAGGAAGGGGGGGATGTTCAGAGTGATGGTGTTTGTCTTCCCAAGTAACTGTTACATGTGACAGAGCCCAGTGTTCCTGGGAATGGCTGAACACCTGCTTGCCCATGGGAAGTGGTGAATGAATTCCATGTTTGCTTTGTTTGAGCACGTGGCTCTTGCTTCACCTATTAAGCTGTCTTTATCTCAATCCATGAGTTTTCCAAGTTTTACCGTTCCAGTCCTCTCTCCCGTCCCACCAGGGGGTGTGAGCAAGCAGCTGTGTGGGGCTCAGTTGCTGGCTTGGGTTAAACCATGACAGTCCTTTATGGTGCCTGAGGCTCAAAGGGTTTGAGATAATGAGAGATCTGATTGTAATGTGCTAGGTCGAATTTATAGCTGTTATTGCTGTTTAGCTATTAACTGACATGCTTCTGTGCTTGTCGTAGGGCTTGCTTGCCTTACTGTATATTAGAGTCTAGTACTAATTAGCGGCTGCTTTTTGTTTTCTCTGCTTGCTGTAGAGCTGTGCTGCTCATCATCTCAGTGTGCTGTGCCTGGGAACATTTTGCTAACAGCAATGGTGATGTGTCTGGGTGGGCAGATGGCCAGGGCATCATTCCTGTTTCTGTGCTGTTGAACTGGACAGGCTGGAACTCCAGTGTGACCTCAAGTTGAAAGGACTGACCTGCGGACGAGTGCACATAGGAACAGGACATCCTGAAGCGTCTGTGGTTATGAATTAGCCCAAAGCAGAGCAGGTGCCTTTCAAAGCATCTGTAGCCATGATTATGTCTGTGCCAGAGCAGGTGTACCTCTGAAGGGATTGTGGCCCAAGGGTAAGTCCATGTTGGAGAAGGTAAACCTCGAAACATCTGTGGCTGTGGATGAGTCCATGATGCTGCAGCTACACCTTGAAGCATCAGTGGCTGTGCATGAGGTCATGCTGGAGCACCTCAAAGTGTGTGGCCGTGGATAAGCTCACAACAGAGCAGGTACGCCCTTGGAGGGACTGCATTCATGACCATGTTAGAGCAGGCTGTGCCTGTGGGTAAGGCCACACTGAAGCAGTTACATCCCTGAAGGCATTGTGGCCCATGGATAAGTTGTGTTAACCCATGATTTGAGTTGCATGTTACAGGAATTACTATTCCAGGAACCTCTTGATGTTAGCCAGGCTGGGAGCAAAGCGAGGAGTTCACTGCAGTCTTGAATCCCATAACCTGGCTCAAAGGGATCAGGGGTGGATATTGTATTGGATGTATCTTTAAACTGTTGTAATCCATGATTTTAGTTGCATGTTACAGGAATTACTATTCCCAGAACCACCTGAATCAGTGGAGGATGAGGCCTTTTCTGCTTCTCACCCCACCCCACCAGTGAGCAGGCTGGGGGTGCACAAGGAGTTGGGAGGGGACACAGCCAGGACAGCTGACCCCAACTGACCAAAGCGATATTCCACACCATATAGCATCATGCTCAGCATACAAAGTGAGGGAAAAAGAAGAGGGGGGGCATTTGTTATGGTGATTGTCTTCCCAATTACCTGTTACACGTGATGGAGCCCTGCTGTCCTGGGAATGGCTGAACACCTGCTTGCCCATGGAAAGTGGTGAATGAATTCCTTATTTTGCTTTCCCTGTGCGCGTGGCTTTTGCTTCACCTGTTGGACTGCCTATATCTCAACCCATGAGTTTTCTGTTTTGCTCTGATGATTCTCTCCCCTGACCCACCAGGGTGAGTGAGTGAGCGGCTGTGTGGGGCTCAGTTGATGGCTGAGGTTAAACCACAACAGTCTCCAGCCATCATGTGTGAAAGCTGGCTGAGGATTTTCTGCACAGTGCTTGTGAGAGCAAAGCAATCACAAACTCCTTGAGAGTGCTTTGCCAGCCTTCACTTCTTTCCTTGCCCTTGCCAGAGGTTTCATTTCTCTAGGCTAAGAAGCCTGTGAGTCTGCAGAGCTTCAGCATAGCCACAAACCCAGAACAGGCAGGCAGGCAGCTGCTAAGGACCAAGTCACCTCCTCTTGTGCCTACAAACTGTCACTATCTGTGCTCTCCCTGGAGTGCCAAACCATGATTACCAGTCCTGCAGGAGCACAGTAATAAAAATAAACCTGAATCTTAAAACTGCTCTGTTGTGCCTTGGTGCTGCAGACTACCTCGATTAACTTCTGTGGCTTTGCTATTCCCAGAGGGATTAAAGCTGTCATCTTTTGAACCCGGACTGAATGCTATAGCAGCAAGCAGCCTGTTTGGAAGCACAGTCTCTATAGACAGCAGACCCTTTTCTGTTACTCATGAGACTATCAGCATGATAGAAAAATCAAATTTCCCTATTTTTCTGTCACCTCCTCCCAAAATTTAGGTGGCTATGGAAGTCGGGTTCCCCTGCTTCTCTCACTTGCATACATTAGGGGTCCCTTTTCAATGATGCCTATGTATCTGCTTTCCACAGGACCCCTGCTGGAGCCAGTGGAAAAGCGAAGGATGCCCACAGACTGACATTGGTGACCCATCTATTCCTAGTGTGTAGCCCTGTGCTGGATTTATAACTCCCTAATTAAACCCTGCTCTGAACTCAGGATTGCCCTTTGGGCTGTCCTGTAGTGCTCCAGCTCCAAGTTCAGATGTGCCCCACAGAGATCAGTGAAACTATTCTTGTAACTGCTTTTGTAAAAAACCCGAACAGCATTGTCGCAGCTTTAGACACAGAGGCACAAAGCAGCGCATGGAAGCCGAGCAGTGTCAGGACCAGGGCCCAAGCATGGGGCAGTACACATTCACAGTCTCAGCTCAAGCCAAAAGCACCCTTCCCAGGTGGTGCCCGGGCAAAGCCTGGGGTGGCCTGAGCAGGGGTCCTCGTGGCACCAGGCCAAATGGCTTCCCACTTCCTTACTTCTGAGTAATGTGCTTTGTGTTGTCACCAAGAAGTCTTTGAAGTACAGTTCACAAGTTGATGGGGTTTTTTTAAGGGCAAAAGAAAGAGCCAGCCCCATTTCCCTTGGGTGGCATCTCACTGGCCTGGCTGAGAATCACTGCCTTGGACAAACATCCACCACTGGCCAAAAACATGGGGTATCATTGCGGTGGAGCCAGGTTACTAAGACAAATGGCTTATGCAGTCACATGTGAGTGTGTGTGCATACATGTGTGGGCATGTGTGTCTTCGTGTCTGGTTGTTTATCTGCCTGTCATCCCCTGCTAAGCTGTGAAGCTACTGGCTGACTCAATCGGATGTCACGCATGTAATTAACTCTCAGTTAGTTTCACACAATTAAGGGAGCAGAGGGAGGCAAGAGACACAAGAAAATCCCAAACCATGGAAAAGCGGCCACAGGAGGTTGCAATTTATCATTTACCAGAGGGTCTGCGTGGGATAGGTGTTTTCAAAATGCTCCTGCCACAAGAAAAGCTGCCAGTTGGCGCTGAACCTGTTCCTGGAAACCAGATCAGCCATCAGCAGCACAAAACCCCATAGGAAATCACGTCTGCTCTGGAGATGGGGGCTGCTTTAAATGGCTTTTAACGTGGCTGGGTGGCACAGGCACGGGACGGCCATTATCTCAAGTCAAGCTGCTGCAGCAATGAGAGCACATCTCATGGGAAAGGTGCTAAAGCCATGAGCTCTGTGCTCTTCCCAGGGTGAGCACTCCAGTGCCTGGCCCGAGCCTCCTCTTGGGAATGGCTAAGCCTTTCCACCAGCGCTGGCTGAGTCTCAAATACATACTGGAGGTAGATACCCAGGGGACAATTTCAGCTTAAAACAGCTACCAGGAGCAGAGAGGAGCAGGTGCCACTGGTGAGCACTACATGAGCTGAATGTTAGCCAGTGCTGTGGCAGGCTCTGGGACTGGTGGCTTGGAGGAAGCTTTGCACTGGGAAGAGGCAGACCTGTGCAGGGCACTGCGTCCAGGCTGGACATGCAAACCAGTGTCAGATGGGAAGCTGGGGATGCCTGTGTCTCTACTAGTAAATAAAATAGGCCTGTGTCTGCTTTGTGGCTTGGGGATGAGAGCACAGCTACTGTCCTTATGGTGAGGTTCCCTCCTGTCCACAAAAAAGGGTGACCTCATTGATCCTGCTCTCTCCTGCCCAGGCCTGGGCTCTGGCATGGAGAGTGCTCAGATCCACACCAGGAGCGTGCAGTTAGAAATAACACCCTATTGAGCCTGTGTGGCCAGCGGTTGAGTCCTCGCCCTGGCTCTCTTCACCTTGCCAGCAGCTGCAGCATCCAGGGGCACACCCATGCCATGCCTCCTCCACTGCAACACCAGCCACGGCCATCTGTCCCCTGAGGCCTTGTGCCAGAATTAAGCCCTTTGGTGCAAAAGACTGGGGGGAAAACCACAGTGAGTGCTGCTGGAAGCAAGCAAGAGAGAAAGAGGGAAGCCCTCTGGCCAACTGTGGGGTTGGCTGCTGTAGTAGGGTATGGTATGGTATGGTATGGTATGGTATGGTATGGTATGGTATGGTATGGTGTGGTATGGTATGGTGTGGTCTGGTGTGATGTGGTATGGTATGGTGTGATGTGGTATGGTATGGTGTGGTGTGGTGTGGTGTGGTGTGTGGTATGGGGTGGGGTGTGGTGTGGTATGGTATGGTATGGTATGGTGGTATGGTGTGGTGTGGGGTGGGGTGAGGTGTGGTGTGTGGGGTGGGGTGGGGTGAGGTGTGGTGTGTGGTATGGTGTGGTGTGTGGTATGGTATGGTGGTATGGTGTGGTGTTATGGTGTGGTGTGGTTTGTGGTGTGGTGTGGTATGGTGTGGTGTTATGGTGTGGTGTGGTTTGTGGTGTGGTGTGGTGTGGTGTGGTGTGGTGTGGTGTGGTGTGGTGTGATGTGGTGTGTGGTGTGTGTGGTGTGGTGTGGTGTGGTGTGTGTGGTGTGGTATGGTATGGTATGGTGTGGTGTGGTGTGGTGTGGTGTGGTGTGGTGTGGTATGGTATGGTACGGTATGGTGTATGGAATGGTATGGTATGGTATGGTGTATGGTATGATGTATGGTATGCTATGGTATGGTATGGTATGGTATATGGTATGGTATGGTGTGGTATGGTATGGTATGGTATGGTGTATGGTATGGTGTGGTATGGTGTATGGTATGGTGTGGTATGGTATGGTATGATATGGTGTATGGTATGGTATGGTATGGTGTATGGTATGGTATGGTATGGTTTATGGTATGGTATGGTATGGTATGGTTTATGGTATGGTATGGTATGGTATGGTTTATGGTATGGTATGGTATGGTGGCCCAAACGCCAATGGCACCGCTTGTGGGGAAGCTGGGGAAGGGCGGGAGGGAGCAGGCGCCATGCTGCAGCACGCGACTCCTGCTCTGTGCAACGAGGCCTTAGGAGAGCAAGCAAGCGGGACGGGCAGGAGCTGGAGCGTGTGAATGGTGCAGGGACGGGGCTGGAGCGAGTGTCTGGGGCGCGAAGCAGCGCAGGAATATTGCCGGAGAAGCCCTGACACACCGGTGCTGCTGAGGCGCTTCCTGGGAAAGCAGACGCTGTGCAGGGCGAGGCGGCGTGCGGCCCAGAGCCCGGAGCTGCTGCCAGCCCTCGCCCCATCGCGCTGCTCCACGGTCTTACGGAAGCCTCATTGCTCACTGGAGTCGGTTTCACAGTGGGATGTGGGATCTCACCTTGCCCCTGGTGCCAAAAACATGTCTGAAGGCTTCAAATCCTGGCAGGTTTGTGCATCCCGATGTGCAAACACCGGTGATTAACTTGACATATAGCATGACACGGTCCCATGGCCTGTGAGACTGCGCGCGCAGGGGAAGGGGTGGGGATGCACCCCACAGCAGCTGGGAGGTTGACGCTCACCCAGTTCACCTAACGTGCTGCAGCCGGCGTTGTCCTCACCTCCGTCAGAGTCCAGAGGTGAAAAAGGAACGTGATTTTACAGTCGGGAGGCCTGTGTTATTTGGCAGCGGCTGCAGGCGCCCGTCCCCTTGCCAAGAGGAGCTTTGCAAACAAGCGCCAGCCCTCCCAGGATACCGCTAACAACTAACGCATTATGTGAAAGGCAGGCACGGACGTGGCACAGGCTGGTGGGTGAAGAGCCTCCAGTGCCCCGGGCCAACACATGGGGAGCAAAGGCAGGCACTGTGTCGGTGTGCTTCAAACCAGATTAAACCCAGAAACCCAGCAACCCAGCATGCTCTGGACCATCACGACGAGGGTTAGGGTTGTGTGAAAGCAGGGAAAGCAAGGAAAAAAGGGCATTTGAAAGGCATGTCGTGATGAAAAACCTGAGATAAATACCAATGGCATTTCTCACCAGCTCTGTACAGAAGCACTGGAGAAATCACTGGCACTTGCAGTGTGAGCCTAAAATACAGGCAAAGCTAAGTGGCAGTGCTCACACCGTGAACAAGGGAAAATGAGGCTTCTGGAGCAAAGCAGAGGCAGATCTGGGTGACACAGCTGGGAAAAACATCCAGTTGTTCTAGATGGTTATTCACGTGAGCATCATTCACGAGTTCACACATTTGGCATGACTGAAGAACACTGCAGCTAAAAAGGAGGCTTGTGTACACAGTCCTCCTTAACCAGATGCAGCTACTTCACATATCATGTCTGATAACTGTCCCAGAATGATGACTGCAAGTTTAGACATGTAACTGCTCATCCCTCAACTGCTGGGAAAGAGTGACCCGGGAGATGAAATCCACGAGGGAAGATGCAGAGTCAAACTCTGATTTGAATTTATGTGTAGATGGCACTGGCAGAGCTAGAACTGTCGCCCGTGATGCTGCTGCTCAACAGAAAACTGAGAACCAGTCTGCTCCTCTTGCCACAGGCTGAGGCTGCAGTCACTGGGCATTTACAGATTTGCAGAGGCAGACCCTCTGGGCCTTCTCTTGACTACAAGAAGTGGCCTTCCCATTAGGGCACTGGTGGGGGAGTCTCACTTCAACACCAAACGCTCCCTGCGGCATCTCTAGGAGAGCTCAGCTGAGCTGGGAGCTGCTGGGATGCAACTCTGAGCACTGTGACACTGATGGCTCTTCAAGGGTGAGGATGATATGGGCAGAGATACCCATAAAGAGAGAATTAAACATCAGAAATTGAGGGAAAGAGCTGAGAGGTGCTTTCTATAACATTTCATGAGGTGGCTTGTATGACTTGCATTGCTCCATGGGAGATAAGAACCCAACTGCAGACTGTGTCCACTTGCCTCTGGCTCGAGCACAGCCAGGGGAGACAGTGGCTGGAGCGTCATATCCGTGTCACTCCCATCTCATGGAGGTTGAGAGCTGGACGGAGCAGGAGCTGTACCAGGCGCTGCTGGTAGCTCAGATGAACAGGCTCTTTCCATGACCATGGGAGAAGTCTGTGATAAGTGCATTTTTGCAGTTGACAGCAACTCAAATCAAATTTCACCACCCTTTTACCTTGAGCGATTTAGTCATCCTGAAACGTTATGCTAACACAACGTGGTGTCAGCAGCCAGCTCCTCCTCCTCTTCCCAGTGGAGAGAAATGCATTCCAGCCATTAGTCTTTACTCTTACATTCCCCTAAAAATTATGCTTTCTCTACCTTCAGCTAAATCTATTCAGATGCCATTTTCATGATCACAAACACAGCACTACAGCAGTGAGGGAATGGGAATGGGTGAGGTTTGGCCAAAGGGATCCAGCAGAAACTTCAGGAGAGCAAGATGGGGCTGGGGACCAGCCCCAGGCAAGGCTGGAATCCCAGCCTGGCTGGCAGACAGAGCTCACAGCAGCTGGGCCTCTTCTTCCACCACCTCTGCTGGGGATGCAGGGTGGGAAGCGCTGTATTGGCAGCAGGAGGCTGGTGTGTCTGCAGCTTATGGAAGTTGCTCCTGATGTAAGAACTCCCTGAGGCAGCACCGGTTGTGCAATGACTCCAGAGAGCCCTCTGTGCCCACAGATATGTTGGAGTAACTACAGAAGTTTGATTTACACCATCTGTGGATCTGTCCCAACTTATTTAACAAGCTCGAAAACACTCAGTCCCTGCACTGCTGGTAATAAAAGTGACTACTATCCATGTCTTTCCCAGGGTGAGCTTAAACAAGGCTGCCAGGGGATTTTACAGCTTTCAGGCTGCTTCTGTGCACTTGTAAGTAAGTGTCAGGTATAACATTAATTATTTGGGGCTTATTTTAGATTTTGACACTATCATGAAGTTGTACCTTGCTGCACAACAGTCCTTTCTCCCAGGGTACCTCACAGCTCTGGCTATGCTCCTGGGGAAAGAGAAGGAAGGCTTGAAAGGATTTACTTCCAGGTTATACCCAACAGCCGTCTGACATTTCACTGAGGAGTTGGATCACTGGGACATGAAGGAACATCTGATGGGAAAATTCTCACACTGAAATATAAACATTCATTTTTGAAACAAAAAATTCAGTCTGTGAATTGGGGGGTGTGTGGGGAGAATATCTGGAAGTCACCTTCTTAGCTTCAGTTCTCAGCAGGACATTTATTAGGGGTAGAAAGGTGATTTTCTGCTTCATTCAGCCTTTCACGGAGAGCGTTTGTAAAGACCATAAGAGTTTTCACAATATGCTAGGGATAAATGGAATCAAACTGTTCTCTGGTTCGTAGGTCCTGAGGCTGGATTGACACAGCAGCATCTGAGACAGGGAAGGAGCTGACCATGGAGGTGTTTGCCAGCATCGCATTACCCTTGGCTCTGGAATGGAGATTGAACCTGATAATCCTGTATTGCATGTTTTGTGGGGTGTCTGGTGACATCAGATGCTCCTGGTTTGTTTCCTAATAACTTTTGTCACATAACTGTCCTTTGCAAGCCCTGCCTTGGCACAGACATTGGGGCTTAGTGGGTGACAGAGAAGGAGGCTTAGAAGGGCTTGAAGAATAAGGCTCTGTAAAGAAACACACTTGGATTTTCCTCCTCACAGTGTTTGCCATCTCCTTCATGGGCTAGCCTGTGCGGAACACTTGTCCTCAAAAGTTTGACATCCTGGGCAAGTGTTCTCTTTCAAGTGAGCGCAATGAGATATTCCGAGATCAGATTAAGCTTCTTCCCAAACCCAAAGTGCTGCAGAGGTCCTCAAACATCACCCCTGCCTGTGAAGGCTGCCCATAGAGGCCATCATCCCTGCTGCAGCTTCAGAAATAGTTGCACACGGGGGGGGAGATTTTATTTCAATGTCTGCCATGACTTCTTTTAGCCACTGAAGAGAACAGGCTGGGACATGTCAGTTGTCTGCTCAGGCTTCATAGGAGGCTTTCATCCTGCGCTGCTCAAATAAAAACCCCTATGAGATCACTGGTTGCTAAACACTTGACGTGATTTCCCAAGGTTTGCCTCTGTGGTAAGTACTCTGGTAATTTGGGTGGTGTTGACAGAAGCCCTGAATATTACCCAAAGCACTTGGTGATGACTTTTTTCTGCTGGCTCCAACAGCAAAGCACCAAGTTCACCATCCCTGCCCCCCCTGACGGACAGAGACGCTGTTATGCTGCTAATGGGTCACAAAAAAAGCTGTCTTACTGTCCCAGGAGCCTTCCTGCAGGCCATGCTTCTCTTGTGCTCCTCTCCAGTGGTAAGCATGGGATGGGAAAGGATGGGATGGGACAGAGACAGATACAATTCTGGATGCAGTCGTGTTGGTGTCTTGCTGCCCAAGCTTAGTTGTGCTCAGTTTCTTTAGTGATCACCACTCCAGTAGCCTAAGAATAGGCCAGATTCACAGCCTTAGTTCTTGGGTCAGCTCCACCTTTGGTCAGCACCATCATTTTAGGTTAATACTTTTACTTAATAATTGAAACATAATTTCAGGCTGCATTTTAATGTCATATTCCAAGACTGGATGGTGACATCTTTTTAAAACGCATCCATGATTTGTTTTTCCTTGGTGACAAGGAGAAAGGGAGTCTTCATTTAAAAAAATCTGTGTGGCTGAGACTCCAGAGCATCTGGTGTTTCCATTCAAAGACAGCACTGTATTAAACTTCCCTGTGTATCTTTTTTTCGTACTAAATGATCATAATGGTCCTGTCTTTACGAAGTCAAAACCTGAAATAAAGGGAGGAAAATGGTGTTACCTGTTACAGGTCTCCTAACGGGAGGAAGCATTTCTCCCCTGGCTTCTATTCAGCACTGTTTGCCAGCAAGCTCATGCTGGCATGAGCCTGAATTAAGAGCAGTCTCCCCACTGTTCTTGGGGCAGGGCTCCAGATCCTGCTGATAAATCCTGAAAGATATCCATGAGAGGACAAGGGGTAACGGGTTCAAACTTAAACAGGGGAAGTTTAGATTGGATATGAGGAAGAAATTCTTTACTGTAAGGGTGGTGAGGCACTGGAATGGGTTGCCCAGGGAAGTTGTGAATGCTCCTTCGCTGGTGGTGTTCAAGACTGGGTTGGACATAGCCTTGGGTGGCATGGTTTAGTGGGAGGTGTCCCTGCCCCTGCAGGGGGTTGGAACTAGATGATCTTCAGGTACTTTCCAACCCTAACTATTCTATGATTCTATGACTTCTGCACTTGTTGAGTAGGAAGTGTCATGACAGCTTCTAGAGAAGCCACAGTGAAGAATGCTTGGAAGACGCTGGAGAGGTGATAGGGAGGAAAAGCAAAGCACAGGGTGGAGGTTTTCAGAACTGGAAATAGTTGTAAACTTGTCTTTCCATTTTGGTGATCTGGAATATCACCACTTATTCACAGTTATTAATCTGTGATATTTGTCATCCAGGTTTGCATACACTGCTCATAGAAGGAAAGCATTATTACTATGTTCAATGGTGATATAAAAAATTTTCTCAGTTACTAATCTACTTGCAAAATATTGGATTGAATATTATCTTTGTGCCGTGCCAAGGTTGTGTTTGTGCTCCTTGTGCAAGGCTTGCAGTGGGGAGAGGAGGGAAGAAGTGAGCATGGTGACAGTGCTAATCCCCAATCCTTTCTTCTTAGAAAGACACATCCACAGCAGTCCCTAGCAGCACAGCTATTACCATGACTTGGATCTCATTAGCTCCCCTTAGACAAGCCGGGATGCTAATAAGCATGCATGCCTTGGAAGGAAAACCCAGGGACCTGCCCCTTTAACGGGAAGCTCAGGCTGAGGTTACGCTGCAGCATTCTGGAGTGCCTCTGTCCTGGGATTTTGTTTAAATTAAGTCGTTGCGGAAACTGGCAGAAAGCAGCCACAGGGGGTGGAGTTGCACAAGAACCTATCTGCGTGTTTGCTCGGGTGTGAGGACTCGTGTTTGCCCTTCATTTCACAGAACTGAAAGGAGTTAATGTGTGCCCCGTGAAGGACCAAATCCTTCACAATCTAAATCCCTCCATCATAAAATATTCCTTGGGAAGGCATTACTCCTTCATGATGATCCTTCCCCAGTCTGAAGGAGAGACTATATCCTACAGCGACTATCCAAGGGATGATTCTTCTCATCCTTCATAACTTTTGTTGTCTCTGGCAGAGAAAGAATCCCCTGAGCTATGATGGCTGTAGTTTATTTTCTGCAAAGGCTTGCCATCACTAGCTGGGCTGTAGTCAAATAGCGCATTGTTTGCTTTGTCCCAACCAGGCTTGGGTAAATCAAGTTCTTTATGTTGGGACTTAATCCTTGGAGGCAGCAGATCACCTTTGTTAAGCACAGTTTCCTTTTCTGTTTCTCTTTTTCTACTGCTAGTACATGATTAGGCCTACATGCGAGCTACCTTAGTCACTGAAATAGAACAGCTAAAGCTGTAGAAGACCCAGTATGAAGCTCCCCCGAGTGCCCTGGGAGAGCATTGACAACTCAAAAGTTAGGAGATGCTAAAATGGAAGTTGCTGAAGTGGTTTGGAAGGGCTCCTGTGCTGCACTGAGCCCTGGCTCTGGGTGGTGCTAGCAGGATCTCCCAACCAAACGGCACCCCAAACCCTTGCAGCCCTCATTCTCACTGCTCCTCCTGGGGATTTCTTCCAGTAATTCACTTCTCACCTGATTAGATGACACCTTTTCTTTACCACCTCAAATATGTCAAAGTCTGTTTGTACCCTATTGTCATGACAACACTGCCCTTTAATTTAAATTGAGTTTATTTCCTGGTATTTACTTCCTTGAGGTGTTAGTATCTTCTTGCAGCCTTTCCTTTTTGTGCTGAAAAAGTCTGGGACACCCCTTCTAGGGCAGGATGAGGCAGGTCATGCCCAGGGGGTCTCACCACTCACTTCTGCAGTGGCCTCAGCACTGCTGTAGCTGGCTGGAGATGCCTTCCTGCAGCGGTACAGCAGTGCTTTGCTCATAGCCATGCTGTTGGCAAGGAAAGCGAGCTGGCCCCTCTGCTTGTCTGCCTGCTCCAACTGATGACCTCCCACATCTTGTACCACTACAGCACACACACATCCACTGACTATTATTCCACTTCTCCGGTTTCTTGTTGTTTCAGCCAAAGTATCTAGTTCTACAACCTGCCCAGGGATGTGGTAGGGTCATCACTAGAGGTTTTAAATATGCAGCTGAACAGGTACTAGAAAATCTCATCAAGGCGCCCTTTCCTGGGAAAGGCTGGACCAGATGATCAATCTTTCAAGGTTTCTTCCAACCTGGGCTGCTCTGTGATTCTATCATTTGTAACAGCATCTGACTATGGTCCAGCTTGCATCTGGGAAGTGACTTTCCTGCAGTGATATAGCGCCGAGTAGTATAATTAGTGCCAGTAATGTTGAGATCTCTGTGCACAGCACCAGGAGAAGGCAGAAAACATGGTTGCTGAGCCAGAAGGCCACCCACAGTCATTGGTCTTGTTCAGGCTGGGTCCCTACCTATCTTCACACTGTCTTCTGCCTTCAGGATGGTCTCCCAGCAGGAGAGCTCTGGAAGGGCAGAGGCATCTGCCCCTAGGCCACATGCAGCCTGGCATGTGCTCAGTGTGCATGGAAACCCACATATATTCAGCCGCTGACATTAGCAACACTACTGCTGAGCAAATGTGGATTTCAAAGGGATTTTCAAAGCAGGCTCTTGAAGCAGTATATTTTATTTTGCTTTGCCTCTCCTGATGCTGTGCATCTTTCAGCATCTTCCTCTAACCCATGGGAATGGCAGAACTGTTTGTAAATATGAAAACAACAGAACTGGACAAAACAGCATCGTTTTCTCCATCCTTACTGCCACACGCGCACAACCATCCTGGCTAAAAATTTCTTAATATTAGGTTAGCAGCCTCAGGCTGGTAACTATTTTGGAAAACTTCTTTCCAAATACATCAGGTCTGGTGGTTAAGAGCTGAACCCAAGGTCTCACAATGCAGTGTTCCATGAATCCTTACCCTGGTAAAAGCAGGTGACACCAGGCACACCTGTGGTTGTATGAAATCATCTGAACTATCTGCTCTTTTCAGCTGCCCAGAAAAGCTCATGAAGAGCTGGTGGGTGTAGTAAACTGTTTGCAATGTGCTGGGAGGATGGTGAAACCTGTAAGTGTCCAGCATTGCTCCATTCAGCTATTGCACTCTGGGCAGAGTGAGAGGGTCTGCTAGAAACGGCAACGGCCACTGTGGGTTGTTACGGATCCTGGGAGCGACCTTTCTGTATTTGGTGACTTGGTACTACGGTGACAAAAAACTACACAAACACTTCACAGGGAATAAGGCCACATGTTTTCTGTTCCTCCTTATGCAGTGTGGTGCTCCCTGGGAATAATGTGTGGTGGCGAATTCTTCTGAGTTTGTCCTTTTCCTACATTGCTCTCGTGGAATATCCTTTGCTGTGGTGAAAGACTACTTCAGATGCCTTTATGATCCACTTTACCTAGTGGATTCCATTGAGTTGCCAGTGAACAACAGAGCCCTTGTCATACTCGCCAGAGTCCCCATGTTCAGCCTGAAGTACTGCCAGCCTTTCATACAGAACGCAAATAGCAGGTGGAGTCATCCTGCCTCTTAACATTCAATGGGTCATCCATTGTAAGCTTTATTTGGTGATGGCTGGAAGCCCCTTCAAAACAGAGTGTGTTTCCAAAAGGCATGTTTAATCACCATGACTGCACCTCTGAAGTGGGGAGGCTGCCTCCCAAACCATCATCTCCATAGCTTCATCCCTCCAGGTGTCCGTTTAGAAAAGCATTTGGTACAATAGCTATTCTTCCAGTCTTTCCAAAGTCTTTATCTCACATTTGTTCCTGAGTCACCTTTAATTGACACTTCTTTACATGTTTGCAACTGTTCTGGCTAAAGTACTGATATAGTGGAAAGCAGCACCAAACTGCTGAATTCCTTGTGTTCACAGAAAGCATTTAGGAAAGTGAAAGGTGAGGCAGCACTTTCTCACAAGACCACCACTGGTATTGCATTGCATTCCTCTTCTACCTTAATAACGAGCCTGGTTTTCCTGTGAGCATGAGATTTCCCATTCTGAAGGACCAGAAGAGCCTGTCACTCAGCACTAGCCATGGCTCAGGTTCTCCATGTGGCTCCCCTTGACATTAACAAGAGATGCTCCTGCAACTTCCAGTTTGGCTGGAATCAGAGGAACTCTTTCCATTCACTTCAAGTGAGTGATCAAGGGTAATCAAACCCACACAGGGACACAAAACCTAGAGGTGTGCAGAAAGCTGTAGGAGGGAGGAGAGTTCTTCACTTGACTCCAAGGCATTTATGCATATTCAGCATGACTGTGCAGCACAGTCTTGACCATGAAGCCTGATGAAATTGTTGCTCTGCACGCTCAGGTTGCTCTGATGCTCAGCAGGGCTGAAGCAATATCAGGAGTGTAAGGGACAGAAAGCATTATTACACCTCTGGGTAAATCTAAAGTGCCCCAGATCTGGAACACTGCATGCAGGTCCCATCCCCCATGCCCAAAGGGGAGGCAATCAGAAATGTTACAAGGTCAAAATGGCCATGGTAGGAAGTCACGCCAAAATGTGCAGGACTCTGCATGCTGTAATGGCCAGCAATAAATGGCAGACAGAAGTAACAGCTTGCCCGCTGTTTCACACAGTGCCACAGATGCCAAATGCCACAATCAGAAATGTGGTTTATAAGAAACAAAATGGTTATTTGAAGAACTTCATAACTTTTGGGGCTCAAGGCCACTTAACAATATGGAGGTCAAAAGTATTCAGGGGCTTAAATGGTGGTCAAACAGATCCATGAAACAAAGTGTTGACTTAGAGGTGTAGATCCAAGCTCCAGCTGAGGAAGCCTGAGACATGGAAGGGAAGATGCTTGGAACAGGAAGAATGCTGCTCACTCCTTCCCAAAGTGGCCAGGGCAGGAACTCTCAGAGGTGCACAGTGCAGTGTACAAGCCTCTTGTCCAACCCAGGGCAGAGAATTGCATCTTCTTATGAAGCAGTTGTGAGCTGAGGGAAGGGCTTGTCACATATTTCTCAGCACTTTCTAAGGAACGGTTGTGTTTTCACTTCAGTCTGGCCACCAGTGCAGAGATGTCTCTGCTTCTCTGGTGCTTGCTTGTAGCTCATGAGGAGTTTGCGAGAATAAATACAAAGCTCACTATATTGTGTCAGCTACTAGTCAGGCTTAATGACCATTTATTGGCCCGTACACTGTTGAGCAAAGAGACTCCCTTTTAATGAAGGTCATACTAAATAACAGTGTACAAATAATGCTTAATGACTCAAAGTGATGCTGGGTCTTTTAAGATCAAGGAAAATGGTCTCTAATTATACTTGGATTTCTTCTTCCTTAAATGACATCAGCAAGTACACCAAAGTGTACTAGTGCCATAAAGTCCTTTCAGCCAGGGAAGCCATTTATAGGTAAAAAATACATGATTTTTATTAAAAATACAAAGTACTTTGTCATCTTAGTGAAATAAGGTTCAAAGGAATTTGTGTGATGTAAGCAAATATATATCTATAATAGCATTCATGTTTGTAACTAGCATCTGTGTCTCTCATGGTTAATATCACGGGACTCAGTACTTCAACTCTGCAGGTGAAAACACAGAGACCAGGAAAGAGGATGTGGCTTCTCCAAAGTCACACAATAGCTCAATTGTCAAGTATGAAACACGTAAGTGGAAATACACAAACACAGAAGCCTGTTCACAAATAGGAATCAAATATGACAAGAATGAGCAAACTTTTCTGTTCCCGAAAGACAAGGGTCATTTGCTGTGGTAAAACAAAACCAAACTTCTTAAAAACACCTGCGAAGTCCCTGACTGTCTACATAATATACACCAGATTCCCTCTAGGGACTTGAGGTTGGGAGGGGCTGATGCAGGAATCTTCCCTGACTGCTACAGTAGCTGGAAATGGGGCCATTTGCCACAGATAAAGTGGTTTTATTCGATAAACTCAGGAGGCTTGGACTCTTGTTAATGGTAGAGTTGAGGGGATCAGTCAACTGCAGTCATAAGCTGTTAAACTGTTTCTAAATCAACTGGTACAGGTTTTCCCCGCTTCACATTTATACCATGCCAAGTGTGCTGCTGGGCTCTGCTCTATGCTGCTGTGCCTGTGCTGGGCTGCCACTGGGGAGCAACGCACACAAAAGACTTACAGATCGCTCCTGAGCCTGCTGGCCACCCGCCTGCAGAACTTTTCTATAGACATGCAGATCTCCTCAAATCAGCTCTACCATAGCTCAGCTTTTCCCTTGTTTTTTATCTCCCAGGACCCTGCAATCGCACTGAATTCTCCGTTACTGAGATTCTCAGGGAAGAATCAAAACTTTCCTCTCTCCAGGCAAGGAAAAAAAGGAGGCAGCTGCTTCTTACAGCCCTTTCTCAGCTCCTCTTCCACTATTTACCTTACTTCTTTACCCTGCAAACAGCTCAATGTCTTGGAGCCTGGGCTAAGCCCAGCCCTTTTGTGCCCTGCAGTCATCGCTGCATCTTTAAGGGAAAACTGATTCCCAGGAATGCTGTGCATGCACATACCTATCTGGGCTCTGCACCCACACCTGCCCACCAGGTAACCCAGTGCCCGCTGGCCCTCGCAGCCGCATTCCAGCCGGCAGAGCTATTACTCACTAATTGTTACCTGTCAAACAGGTAAATGAAGCTCTTGGGCCAAGTCCAAACAAGTGTATGTTCCCACGAAATCCTAAACCAGCAAACCTTTGACCTTTCTGCAGCCCCACTGTTGATTTTTGCTGGGACTGATCTGAAAGTATGATGGTGTCTTTGATGGACAGAAAAAAAGTGGCATGTTTGGCTATTGTTTATTGCGACGAAGCCTTTCTTGTACGTGTTAATACCTGCAGGAGACCAGAGGATTACCAGAACAGGAGAGCAGAGCAGGCAGCCCAGTAAACATGGCACAGCTCACATCTCCCAAATCACACAAGTCGGGTGGCTTTCCAAGATCTTGGCAGCACAGTGCTGATCCAGGAGTTTGTGGATGGGAGGGATTAATATGCAAAACCTCCAGAGGCTGAAAAAGTTAGTGCACAAAATAGCCTAGAGCCATCTGGGAGAGCTGGAACTGGCATTTCCTCTTCAATTCACCCTGCTCAGACTTGCTCTGCAGAGCGCTAACAGGATCAGCTCCTGTGGAGCAAGAGGGTCTCTGCGCACAGCCATAGGCAGCAGGCTGTTACTGCTGCCCAGTGAGCTGTAGAGGCTCGGGCAAAGCTTAGCGCTTTCAGAGTAGGCCAGCTACGGAAAGCAGTTCAGATCAAGCTGCCCCATCATAAGGCTTGATCCTCCTGGCTAATGGCACAAAAAATACGTTCCCCTGCAGAAGCACCCATGGAAGGGCAGCCTGCTCTTACTGTAACATCTGTGGCTTTTCACACGCTTCTACATCCAAATGCAATAAAAGGAAAAATGGCTTTATTGAAAAAATAGAGCTATAAATCACAACATTTTAAATAGCATAGATGTCCCTGCTTTACTGGGACCCTCCTCTTTACAAGCAATCTGGCTTGGACTGTAAGTGCTTTGGGGTGAAGGCCACAGTACCTACATGTTCTCACAGAGAATGAGATGATCTGACAACGCTTCTGCCTCCATAACATGATTCAGTCTCACCATAGCTTCACCCTAGGTGTTGTGTTGAGTCTCCCAGCTGTCAGAGGTGATGGCCTATGGAAGAGAAGATAAAGGGTATAAACCAGACTGTTATTGATTTAAACAGCATCATGATCTCTCTCCCCACCAAGACGGTAATCTTTCTCCACACAGGTTGCAGACAGCCTCCATTGATTTTGACCTGTCTCTTACCTTAGCTTTAGCCCAGTTAAACCACATTCCTGTAGATGTCCCAGGTGTCATCTTAGACATTGAATTTGATCTTGGACTAGATTATTATTATATTTTTTAACAGGTGATTTGATTTTGGAAGTTATCTGAAGAAAGCAGTTGTTAGAGAGACCATTTGCAAAACAAACTGGCTTTTATGCTTCATTTGAAGGAGCATTTCTGGCTTTAAGTTAACAGAACCTCCAGACTGAGGTTGGCACATTTGTTTGGAAGAAGCTAGTGCTTTAAGCTGATTTTTAGGGGGTTTTATGAGATCAGATATGCTAGCAGAACTCCAGCTCAGTCCAGTACCTTCTCTAACTGCTGAGGGACTGGCTCAGAAACCGGAGAAATCCTGGGATTTACAGCTGAGCTACCAGGATTCATGGAGCTGAGCACAGCTTTGGGCTCTGGCAGACCCAGTGTGCCAAGCAGATTCCTACAGGATTGAAAACCCTTCTGCAGCTCCTCCTCCCTTTTTCTTCTCCTTACTGTGAAGAAAACATTAAAAAAGAAAGGATGTCCTGCAAGGGGATGAAGAAATAACCTTCTCCGGCAGGTTGCCAGGCCCTTCCAGACCTGCCTGTCTCCCAGCCTGTTGAGAAGCACACACAGAAGTGGTGGGACAATTGGCTGAGTTTCTTTATAGGAGGAACAAGTACAGAAGAGCTCTCCTGTCTTCTCCTCTCACACACAGCCTACCAGATCCCCACAGAACTCCTCAGCAATTCAGTAAACGATCAAACACAGAATCTAAAGATCATTAAGAGAATTACGTCCTCTCCTGAGCCTCCTATGTACCCTGGGGACATGGCTGGACTGTTTGTGATCAGCTGACACCCACCTACATTGTCTGTGGCTCCTTTGTGACAAAGCTGTTCCCCCAAGTGAAGAGGAGCCAAGGGACCAACAAACATTATCAAGCCTTGACTTTAAATGGATGCTGTGAAGAAGCAGTTGGTGTTGGCCCCACTGCTCCCTGCCTGGCAACAGCAGATAGCACAAGCTTGGCAGGGAGAGGGAGGGGGGGAGAAGTGGCTGTTTTGGCCAGGAGGAAAGGCAAATGTCTTCTCTTGTGGCTCCAAGAAGAGGCACCATCTTGACAGAGGCAACCTGCCCACGAGGCCAGAGTCTTCTTAAGAGTCCTCTCAAAAGCTGTTCAACCCAACAGTGGTCCTTTCACAAGCTCCATTCAGCTGAATTTACTTGATTTGGGATTCTTCCCCCTTTTCACCTCACAGTGAGATTAAACAGATGTCCTGTCTGCTCCTAGCTCCTTGCCAGGCTCCAGCATGGAATGCCTTTCAGCTTGTAGCACTGTCACAGGCACCATGCTGACCAGCTTCCACTAGGTATCACCTTAATGTTACTGTCCAGTAGTATCTGAAACCACCAGTAATAGTACCCACAGGTATTTTCCTTAAGATAAAAGGGAAGATATCTTAAAAGATGACTAATCATAGAATCATGGAATAGTTAGGGTTGGAAAGGACCTTAAGATCATCTATTTCCAACCCCACTGCCATGGCCAGGGACACCTCCCACTAAACCATGTCACCCAAGGCTATGTCCAACCTGGCCTTGAACACCGCCAGGGATGGAGCATTCACAGCTTCCCTGGGCAACCCATTCTAATGCCTCACCACTCTTACAGTGAAGAGTTTCTTCCTTATATCCAGTCTAAACTTCCCTTGTTAAAGTTTGAACCCGTTACCCCTTATCCTATCACTACAGTCCCTAATGAAGAGTCCATCCCCAGCATCCCTATAGCCCCCCTTCAGATAATAAAAGGTGTCTGTTTGAAAAACATCACGAGAAAATAGACAGTTGCATTACTGATACTCATCTAGAACCAGGTGGAAATAATTTGGCCAGAAAATGCTGATTTTTCCTCTATCTCTCATTCCAATTTTGACAGCCATTTACTGAACGAAGAGCAAGGTTTCACGATTTTGTTGCTTCACATAGGCTATTAAGATTCCTGGAGCACCTGGGCTCTTGGGGCTCCCCGTAAGCTGGCTTTATCCATGGTGGAACTGATTGTCTGTTCTCTCTACAGGAGTTTTGAGAGAGGGCAGAATAGCTCAAAGTCTGAGTTTTGTCTTTCAGACCTGTAGAACTTCTGTGTCTTAATTTTTCCCAACTACATTTGTGATCAGACAAGATACTAGCTCTGCTGGCAAACCTTACCTCTCCCCATAGCATCACTTTTACAACAACATATTTAACATATGAAGGATGTTCTCTTTGTAATTAGCTCTTACGGGGGAGATCATGGATGATTTAGCTTTTTCTCAACAGCTGAAGAGGAGGGTTGGTTGACTGGTGGGTTAAAGAAACTGGACTATGAGTGCCCATCACCAGAAAAGCTGACTACAACCACCAGCTCACACAGTCCCAGGCCACTGCCTGTGACGATGGGCAACTCACATTATTCCACTCCCAACTCCATCTTGAGCAGAATTGTATTACTCAGAGAGTGGGACACAGAGAGAAAGTTTTCCAGCTTCTGTAATGTTCAGAAGTGGACCATCTTGGTATTGCTACTTAATGCCTGTGTGAGGTTTAATACCTGTTAGTGTAATCGAGAGGGTGTTTAGTAGAGCTGTGTTTACGCTTGTTTGAGATTTGGAGAAGCAAAAGGAGAGAGAAGAAGAAAACATGTAACTCTTCCGAGCTACAAAACAACCTTCTTAAGTGAAGAAATAAATAAGGGATTCTCACAAATGAATGCAAAACAACTGAGAAAAATAGATGTGTGCCTAATCAAACAAAGCCCTGATTAGAACAGTGGTGGCAGGGGTGCAGTGACACCAACCCTTACGGTTTTGTATGTCTCTCTTTTTCTAAAGGCCAACCTCTTAGATTTGTGTGACAAAAGTGTATTATTTAACTCTCTGATTCTTACACTTCATTTTTACACCAGGGAAAAGCTTGAGAGGGAAATACTGAGACAGGGACAGATGAAACCTCTATTTTTCAAATGTCACGATTCTAAAACACGATGCAAGGAAGGGGGCGCAGCCACCTGTAAGCATTTACTTCAGAGTCTAAAGCAGGGTTTGAAGCTCAGGGCCTCCAGAGTGTGTTCTGTCATCTGCTGCAAACATGGCATGAAAGAGGCAGAAAGTAAGATAACAAGACTCATGTGTTTGCTAAAAAGAAAGGAAGAGCTCAGTTCTCAAATGCCTGCATCTTCGCTATGGCTCAGGACACAGCATACCACCTAGACAGCAGTATCTCTGCCACAGCTCCTGTGCACCTTAGGGGAGGCTGCTACAGCATTGACACTATTTGTATCTTCCCATCATCAAGCTGTCTGTTGTCCACAATAGGTGCTTCTCCACCGGTATCAGGGGCAAGAATTGATTGCATGGGCCAGGCTGCCTGTTCTCAGCTCAAGATAGCTGAGAGGGGTGCCCTCCAGCTCCCAGCACTAATTAGCCACTAATCTCATGCAGTGAGATTCCCACACACCATGCAGGCTGCCTTTGGTGACTTTTCAATTAGCATCATAACACTCCAAGCTTTGAATGCTTTGTGTATATTTATCTTTTCTTCCAATTGCCAGGGACAACAGACAGAGTAAATTAAACCAATTTAAGACTGTGTCTGTTATTTGACAGCTATTAGCCTAAACTGACATAATCTGCCAGCTCAGAACTGACACATTTGTGTTAACCTGGGTATGACTGACTTGAATTCTTTCACAGAAAATGTGAGAAATCATGTAGGTGCTGCAACAGAACTGAAGTTCACTCCTACATATACAGGAGAAATGTCTGCCCTTCCTGCATTGATTTGTCATGTGTAGAGGTAGGTGATGCAGGTCTGCTGAACGAAGGAGGGCAAAACCCACACACCAGTCCCAGACTGAACAGGGGCTGTATGCAGTGCATGTTAAGGGAACCCTAGGAGAGGAGCAGACATGGGAAGAAGAGCCTGCAAAGAAGTCATTGTGTTTGATTCTTCTTCTAGAACCAGAGCCCAGTGCTGAGGAACGTGCTGCAGCCTTTGGCACAACACAGGCAGCAGCATTCACCTACAAATAGACTGAAATCAACCCTTTTGGGCCTGATCATCACCTCACAGAATTAGAAAGATTCTCAGTTGACCCCATCCACCACAGGATCAGGCCTTCTGAAGAAGTGCTTCACAGGAGAAAATGACACTTGGGGCTTAGAGAGACCTAAAGCCAGAGAAGGCTGCAGACTTGCCGCGAAAGTAATCTATCAGTGAAGTGCAGGTCAAGCAGTTTCCTGGGCACAAAGGCAATGACTACACATACATGTGAAAAAAACCCCAATTCCTTCACACTGCCATCAGTGATATGCCTGCTGATACAGGCAAACCTCCAGCCAGGTTGCCAGTAGCTACTGCCTCAGTCCTGTTGGAATTTTAACTACTGTATTGTCATATGGGAGCATCCAACTCCCAGTCCACCCAGCCCCTTTGTCACTGCCACCAAGCTCTTCTCACTGGAGCCAACACCAGCTGCTCGTGCAATTCTCTGCATAAATAGGCACTGAGGGAAGGCACTTCAAAGCACCCTCCTCAGACTCAAAAGGTTCTCCCCATTATAGTGCTATTGGTTGTTTACACTGAGGTAATTGGTGTGTGTATAATTGGCCTTGTTTGCACTGAAGATTCTCAGATATCCTCGGTGTCCCTTCCCCCTCCCTGCCCTGATGGAAACTCCAAAACCCAAAGGGAACACCACAGATGAAGGAGAAGTCCCCCGTTCCCTGCCCCCATCTTCTAAGGCTGGGTTTGGAGGGCAAAAACATCAAATTTAACCCCAGGCATCCACTGTCTGAAGCTAACAGAATTTGAGCACTACCCAGCTGTGAAGGCACTTCCGAAGCAAAAAACGGAGATGCAGTGTAAAGGACAATTCTTGTGATTAACATTCTGCATAACAGTGTCTATGAAGAACATGCACAACACCTTCTACATGTGTATCTTCTGACGAAAAGATGGTCATTTCACCTGTGGCTTATCAAATACCTTCCTGATCAGATTGCTGCACTCATGTATACACTTGTATGAATTCAGAAGCTTCACTGGGTCTACAGTGATGCTGATGCTGTGGATTGTCTTGCAGTTGCAGAAATTCACCACCGCTGCAGCCACTGGACAAAGGCTGAAAGGTTCAAGAAACAGATGCTGCCAGAGCTCCTGGTGATGCCACGTGTCTCTAATGCTGAGTTTCTCGAATGTCGTGTGAGACTCCAGAATTGGGCTGTGCAAACGCTGTAATTAATTCCACTGCTTACACCTGGAAGGCTTTCATTCACTCCAACAGAAAAGACTGCTTTGCATGCACTTTCACAATCACTAACTCGAAGCTAAAACCAGGCTGCTGCCAAAAGAGGTGGGCCTGTCCTACAACTGCCATCCCTTTCCTTTTATTGGCTCCAGCACTCCTGCAGCTTAGGAATGAAGTTTTAGGGGGTTAAGCCAGCCTACTTACCTGCTTAAAAAGTAACCCTACTACAAAACCCAAACCAAACCAGCTTTCAGGAGGATGAAAAAGCAAAGCTGCTGCTGTGACACACAAGGGCAGAAATGTATGACCTAGGGTAAGAAAGAGAGAAAGCCCCTCTGGGTAGGCGCATGCTCTTCTACTGGGCTAAGCCAACCAAGTGGTGACCCTAATGCGTTTATCTGTTAGGAATCTCAACAAAACGTGCTTCATTCAGCTTCACTGTAAGGAGGGTTGAAGCATGCACCTCTCGCCTTACAAACAAATCCCAGGAAAGCCTGGGTGACAGGACCTTCTGACATTCTCGTACCCTGCTCAGGTTGCTGCCTGCTCCTCCGAGGGACCTTGGGAATGCCATGGGAATTCCCAATACAGGATTACTTCCTGCTCCCTCCACCTCCACTGTGTTGTGGAACCAAGCTCAGTGTCAGCCCCCTGCACTTCATACAGACATAAGACTGAGAAAAATTTTTATCAAGAGTTATAAAACTCTGGTGAGAATGGACTCCACTATGCCCAAGGTAAGACCTATCCTTGAAGCCAACAATCTGCATCATCAGTTGTCCTGTGTAGATACTGATTTCAGCTTAGAGTTATCAGTGCAACAATTATAATTCAACCTATGCTGCCCATAGGCTGAGCCAATTAGTTCTGATATGAGATAAAGACATTTGGGTTAAAAATCCCACATTTCTAATGCTGTTTGTCTACTTTGTGAGTGCAATTCACCCTGAATTTCCCTCTCCCCTCCCTGTAAACTCTACCTTCCCTTTGCTAGTGATTTAAACATAAAAAGGGCAAGATTGACCTGAGAAAGGCGTTTTGCACTCTCTCGGGCACTGTCTGGGAGCCCAAAGGAGGACTAAGGGATTCTGCTAGTCAGCAAGTTTAACAAGCAGTTAGGGATGATGATGTTTCAGGGCCTGAGAATCTGCAATCAACACAAGTGTGTCAAAACATGTAATCCCTGCCCATGCAGTTTAAAAATAAATGTATTCTAAACTGGGGAACTCACTGGTTTCACTGGGAATGCGAGAGTACTTTCCAGGAGTCAGGCTGGAGCATTCAACAGCCTACCTGCCTGCATCTGCCACCAGTCCGGGATTTGGGCAAGGGGTAATAAATTCCTGGCTCTGCACAAATTCCCCACACAATCTTTGGCAAATCTGTTGCTCAAAAACCTCAGGTATAAAACTGAGAGGTGCTGCACCTACCTCCCCACGTCTGCCTTACACACCTCCTTTGAAACCGTCACAGGTCAGGAACTGTCTCTAGCAGTTGGTGCCTGGATTGTGAGAGCTTGAGCAACTTCTCTGTGATACCAGATGTCTTTGCCTTGGGGCTAGGAGACTGCAGGGTGTCAGTTTGGCCCCCCTCTCACACAGGCTTCCTGAACCTTTGAATGTGTTCTGCACCCAGTTCACTCTGGAATGACACAGCCTAAGTACATGACTTTGCCTCTCTCCCCCAAGTGCCTTAACCACGGTATTCATTATTCAGAGAAGTGATTTATACCCTCAACGGTGGTAAAGCAGGATTTGCCTTCCCCTGAGAAGTCCTAGTACTCAGAGCAAAGTTTATGGTGAAATAAGGAGCAACATACACATCTCACCCCCACCCTTCCCCGCAGGGCTATTGCTCATGTGTGGGAGCTAGAGAAAAAAGCAGTAAAGAAATGGAGCCTGCTTTGCCCCTCACACCCAAACACTGCATATAAACAAACAGCCATCTCCAGGTACTGTTTTCAGTCAGAGATGAGCAAATACTCAGCATCTCTTTCCTGGAGCCACATAAAACTTCTTCACTGCAGATTACTTTCACCTTGTTTCTTCCTGAAGCTGAAATTCCCACTTAGTTGGGGAAAAAAAGAAAAGAAACAAAAGTGTAAGGGAAAATCACAGATGTTCTTAATCTGTTTATTCTGAGAGATCTGGTTTCTGTACTGAAATGAAGGAAGCAAAATCTATAGTGCAACTCCTATTTACACACAGTGTCTAGGGGATGACACAGTAAGAAGCTTCTGCATCTTGAATGAATGGAGAAAACATGTACCTTTGTCTGTACCTTCTCTTAAACAAGTAACTCAGAGAAACAAAGGTAGGGATAAAAGCAGCATATGCCACAGTCATGGAACACTGCTAAAGGAGTTGGAATTACATAGTAACTCCAATCTGCATTAAAAAAACATGAAAAAAACACAGTACTGGATTAGGCAGTGTAATAATGCACACAGGTAACAGAGATACTACAGAAGAAAATTAAGGTGTAAAGGAACTTCGAACAAACATGTCAAAGTGACACACTGAAAGCCTGATTCCTGGGTCTGGCTATCCTACAACACAGAGGTGGAACGAGACAAGAGTAGCTATCACATCTCCTTGGGTGTCAGGGAAGTACTTCCAGCAGCAGAGGAATAGCAGAATCTACTTTTGCAGCACTCTGAGTAGAGATAAAGCAGGCTTGTAGGTGCATGCAGGGCATGTGCACTGTATAAACACAGTATCACTGAGATGGTGAACCTGATAGGACAGGATGACGAAGCAGCTGCAGGGGATCTAGAACTGGGGTCTTCCCCAAAACATGGACTAAATGATCTTGAAGGTCCTGAGCATCGAAGAACCAAACCCAGGCAATAAGAAAGGTTAAAGATTATGTCAACAAGCTCTGACCCTACATTGCCCCAAAAGCCTGATGGAGTAATATTATATACTGCCTTTATGTATATGAACTAAACCAGTTGGAGGCTTTCTTCTGAAGTACTCCTCTGTTTAAAAGAGAATGGCAACAAATAGTAAGAGAGTGACATCGCTACACCTGTCTGTAAAGTTACTAAAAGCAGAGTTGACAAAGCTTAAACAGAAACACAGAGACACAGGGTCTAGTGACCTTTACGTAGAACAAGGCACTGCAGAGATCTCCTGGCTCCAGCACTGGTTCCTTTTGTGCCACTAGACAATCCTCTTTATCCTTTACCCTTCAAATGAAATAACATTGCCTGCTCCTGAGGGCAGACACAAGGATAAGTGAGCAACAGCACAGGAGCTATCAACCCCACCTCTTATTCAGCAGATCCTGAAAGCAACTTTCCCCATTTGCTGTGATTTCTTAAGTACCTTGCTATTTGATTAGTGGCCTATTTTGAGGGAAAACTGCATTTATTTTAAGTGAACAATATAATACATCCACAGCTTTGTTTCCCAACTCCTGCTGCTCCGTTTGGAAAGCCTTTCTGTGGATCCTTTGGGCTGCATTTACTCTAGTTCCTGAGTGTGGGAAAAGTAAACAAGCAATTGTTTATATGCCATCCTTCACCTTCTGCATGCTGGAACACTTACACCTATTTCAGGACAGACTGTTAGAGCAAAAAGAGACACGTTTGTCATTGGTTTTAGAATGTTTATTATTGCAGTGCAGTATTTTAGACCTGTGGAGCTTCTATATTTTTTTAAACCCTCAACATGCTTATAACCAATGCAAAGACAGTTAAAGCTCTCAGGTTTTCCATATGTTGATCACATCCCTATTTCAGATTCCTTAAAAATGATGTTTTGTAAGTCAAAAACTTAGTGGTGAGAGCTGGGAACAGCAGCCTCAGTGGCAAGCAGACTTGGCCATTCCCACTCTCCAGTGAGAGCCCTCCAGACCCAGCCTCCATGGAACCTAGCGGGCCAGCCCACCTCCAACAGGCACCCACAGCAATACCAAGAACTGTGGGCTCGTTTTGTACAACTGAGGGAATTTGTGTTGGAAAAGAAGGGGTGGAAGGGAGGAAGTTAAATAGGAAAACTTTAATTTAGAGAAAAAGTTGGTTTTAAACTACTACTGTCAATTAAAAATGTTCTAGTAATTAAAGATAAAACAAATATCTATAGGTATTAGAACAATTTTCTTCTTACATTCCCCAGGAACTGTTCACATCCTGAACAAACTAACAGCATTTTACCTTCATCCCCAAGTAGTTCGCATTAGGATTACTCAAAATGTGTCTATGAACACATTTTTGTTTGCAGTTTTGCTCTACGATGATGCAAATATCCTGTTGCTTAATCCAGGAAGCTGGACACAGCTTCAGGAAGACACACTTGACATTTTTCTCACAGGTCAGGTTATTTAAAATCTCTAAGTCCATAATGGCATCATACGATTTTAATGTCAACTTAATTATATTTGCAAAACCCCAGATCCCACATCACATTATACTGCCTTTCAGAGATGCCTTCTTACTCTCTTTCACACTATGGTTTTACACTAAAAGGAAAATTACTGTGACCTAAGTATATTTTCCAAATGTTTCAAAATGCTTGTGTGAACCACTAAAAACCACTATCAGGTAGATCAAAGCATCTGCAGAATAGCTATCGTTCTACATTAAATTATGTTGGATTGGTTCCAAAACTGTGAGTAATCTTTATGAAATGGATTGGTACTTTAATGTCTGCTAATCAAGTATGTACCTAATATTCCCATCTGTTGTCAGACTTTGCCGGCTTCTTAGCTGTCTCAGTGTCTCAATCCTGAAAGGATTTCCATGCTGTGAGCTATTTTCATCACTAAAAATTACTTCTCCTGTTCTAAACTGGGATAACACTGTGTGTGCCCCAGTGCCTAAATTCAGTGTTGCAGATATACAGGATAGTCATAAGTTTGACAACTTTCAGACCATCAATTCTACACTCACAATGACCTCCCTCTTTTTCTTATATGTTTCCAATGCAAATCAGTATTTCAAATAGAAAGTGCCACGCTTGGCTCCACACCTTACCCTGTGGCCAGGAAGTACTTGATATTCCATGGTCCTCCACACAGCTGAACTGCTGCTGTCGTACAAGATGTGGATGCACCCAAGAGCTTGAGGCTGCTAAACGGATCCCAGCAGACCTCTTTGGGGAGCACAAATTGCAGTTTCATTGTGAAGCATTAGGAGTAAACTCTTATCAGGATCTTGGTTAACTAGAATTACTTCCCTAAAGTTAACAGTGCAGTGATTAATTCTTATGGCATATAAAAGATCTATTGGAGTATATGAGGGTTGCAGTGAAATATTTTAAGCTTATTTTGATGTACATGATGGCTTCATTGAAGTCAGTTGAGGATCAAGGTCTGCCAATTCCAATAAATATATTTTCATGCAGAAGACAACTACAAAGGAAAGACCAAGGGGAGTAATGTTGTTATGCTTACACACACAGTAAATGTTGTGTATCACAGGATTAGTAGGTGGGTGGTTGTCTTTGAACTTATTGTGAGAGAATACATTTTATATCAACAGCCATCAATGACATAGAAAGACACAAATAAAAATACCTGGTAATCACTGCTACTGAAAACAGTTGTTTTCAAACATCTGCTCTCTCACTGAATTACTTTACAAAACTGTTTTGACATAAATATCTCTCTAACATCTTTTATCACATAGGCTTCTTTTAATAGTATTCTGAAAGATATTTTAGGTACTTAGTGCAATTAGTAAGCCTACTTGAGCCTTATTTGTACACTCTATTTCCTTTAGCCAGCCCTGGCAAGTCCAAACAACATTGATGGTAGCTGCTATGAAGAGTGTAAACATGAGGTGAAGCATTAGACAGTTGAATTCTACACTGAAACCTTACAACACCACCACAAAAAATGATCAGTTGCTGTGCAAACAAAGAAGCAGGCACAGTATAAAAAATTAGTAGTTTATTGTTTTAAATTTCTCCCTTACACCCTAAAGACAAGTCCTAGATTTTCAATAATGTATGACATGACTGTTTCATTTTTCGCTCTACAGGAAGCGAGACTGGTCTGGCCAGAAATAACATTAGCTGAGTTTTCAATGACTAACAGATTAGTTTATAATAATCTTGTAGATCATGAAAAATGAGCATCAGGCTGGATTAGGCAGGACTTGTTTGACCTGCTCAGCTAGAGGTGGACCCTAACACTTACAATTTGATTCCAGTCTGCAGTCTGAAGCAAAAGGCTCATCCAGAAAACGATAAGCCCTATGTCTGCCTACCTAGTTAAATTAAGTTTCAGGATATATTTTTCCAACTAAGCAAGTTCCAACTGAGTAACAGTTAACAACCTCAAATCAAGGGTTCATTACTGCATTTTCCACTTGCATTCTTAACTTTGACCTTGGAACACCATCTAAGATGGTGAGCAGTAGTAATTCAGTCTCCCAACTACCTCATTCTAAGAGAATCTCTCCCGAGAGCAGGCTGCTGAAGGCAGTTTTGTATTTGACCCAGTACTAGAACAACAAACTCCATTTCAGTTTGAGTTACAGTTTGGGTTTGGTCCAGAACTGCAGATGGCATCAAATGCAGTTTCCTTCTTATAAAATCACACATCAGCAGCATTTCTACCTTGGGGAAGATGGCATTTTCAAAAGTGCTCATCACTGATCTTCCTCTCCTTCTCCCTTTATATTTCATACAGGAAAAAACAGGGGGGACAGGAGGGAAAACAAAACAACATCCAAATGTTTCTCCTAATTGAAAAATTTAAAAAGAGAAAGAGGATACCTGAATTGGCGTTAATCCTATTGGTGCTGCTCAAACAGGAAACCTTTTCAGGTCTCAAAGTTTCTTTCAGCATAACAAGTATTTGGGAAAGAAATCTTATCATTTCTGAAGTTAATAGGGAGGCTTTTAATTGTTACAGCATTCTACCAATGAGTACCAACTCCCAGTAATGTGCCTGAAAGACTCGTTTTAAGATCACATAGTAATCCTGTATTCAAAATAACTGCATTATTTGCAATGAATAAATTACTCTGTCTCTCTTCTGTTGTTTTTTTTGGGCTTTTTTATGTAGCCTTATGGCTTCCTCAAAATGTATTATACAAAATAATTCATAGAAGCATTGTTGTGAATAATGGTCTCCAAGTTCAATAACAGTATTTTTTATTCAAAAGCCAGGAAACATTAGCAACTTCTGATTATATTTACAGATTATATAATAATGTTTCTTTCCTGTGACGGGTGAATGGAAGAGGAGGACACCCAACTAATATCTGGTGCTCAATCAAAGCATCATTGATCAAGGTAAGGTATTTTCCTAATTCTGTTTAGTTAAAGTGACAGGAATCTTCATGGGGCTATGTTTTAGCTGGCTTATATCTGATTTATACTGAATTGGCTTAATTTGGTTAGTCACTATAAATATGGATAACGCCTGAGACTCAGTAATAGATATTTGTGCCTGACTGCAATCCCGTAACACCAAAGACTTTACAGAGTCAAATTTGATTTTGACTGCAAGAGTAGGTGAAAAAAGATCAGGCCCCAGATCATAATACCTCATGTTTTTTATATATATATATGCATGCATACATATATATTTGGTTATACAAACATATATACTTCTGTGAATATCCCTACATTCCCCTGCCAGGTGAAATGGAAAATGCCTTCACCTAAGAGAGTACAAATTTGATGTTTTGGACATGATTCAGCTTATTTTCTTGCAAAGATCGCTAAGCAATATAATGGTCTACCCCACATAATGCTGTGTTCTTTACACATACAGCACTATCTGTACAGCAGAGGTTATCAGAAGTCAAGTTGGATGTCTATAAAGGGAGATGTCTCCAAGAGGACAGTTCGTAGCAGGAAAAATTAGTGGGGTTCTGATCTGTCTCAGGTAGAGGAATGGGGACTGAGAATGGGTAAGAACAGACAGAAGTTTCTCTGCTACCCTTCCACTCCCTCTGCACAAACTGACCCAGCGGGGCAGAGACCCTCTCCCTCACCTTCCCCATCAGGCACAAAGCTGCTGCCCATGCAGCCCGATCCCGTCCCTTGTAAGCACACTTAGGTCTTCAAGCAAAGTACCAGTAGGCTGATGGTGACTGGCAGGCTGACGGTGCAGTCCTCCTTATCCACTCAAAAAACGCTCTGCTCCCACTTCCCGATTTTCTCTGCAGATTTCCCCTGCTGACATACCAGACCCTTCAGCCTGCTCGGATCGACTGCTAGCTTTCAGATCCACGCAACGGGTGTCATCTCCTGGCACCACTACATCCCTCTGCAGTGAGATGCCTTCGGCACCGAGGCATTCAGCAACTTCAAGCCTGGCTGGTCCCAACCGTGGTAAAAGAGGTAAAAAATACCAGAAATCCATAAAAAACCTCCAAACCCTAACTATGAAACTGTCTCGCAAAGGCCGGCACCTCCCGGGGCGCCATCCAACGGCAGGCACGGGCCAGCCGCGGCGGCCCGTGGGTTCTGGGCACAGCTCCTCCGCTCCGAAGGGCAGGGCGCGCGGCTGGCCGAGGAGCCCCACGAGCCACGAACCTCGCCTCAGCGGCCAACGGCCGCGGGGCGAGGCACCAACGCGCTGCGCCCCAGCGCGGAGAGCCCGCCTGGGCCCGCTCCGTGCGCGGCGGAGGAGGGCAGGGAGGAAAGGAGGGAGAATTTCCGTGACGGTGGAACGGCCCCCGCCGCAGCGCCGGGTCCCCCTTTCTCCCTCCCTTCCCCTCGGCGGCGGCGGGCCCCGCGGCTGCCTCCCGGCGCGGAGCGGAGCGGCGCGGGCGCGAGGTGCGTTACCTGGATCTCGGCGGCAGCCTTACCTGCGCGCGCCTCTTCCAATGGCAGCGCACCTGCCGGGCAGCGCCGCCCAATCAGCTGGCGGCTCGTCCCTCTGCCCCGCGCCTTTAGTGAAAGAATCCAGCGCCGCTCGGAAAGTTACCTGTGCGCGCCCGGCCCGGCCGTTCTCTGCCCGGAGAGCCCCACATGCGAGGGGGAGGGGGCCCTACCTGTCCTACCTCGGCGGCTGGCTGCGGAGCCGGGAGAGGGGGGGAAGGAAAGCAGAATTACCAGTAGCTCTGGTTCTGCCGTCCCGGGCGTTCACACACACACACACCTTCACCTGCACAGACCTGAAAGTCCAGTTCCGCCAGGGAGACGGAGGCACCGGGAAAAGGGGAGAGAGTTCATTGGATCAAACATGTCACAAGAGACGGACAAGTAAGTGATCGCAGGCACGCCGCTGCTCCCGCTGCGCGGGGCTGGCCGGCCCGTCGGGCTGGTCGGGTTTCCCTCTTGCCGGTGGCGGACGCGGACCTGCCGGGACTGCGCTTCTCCCTCCGGAAAGCGAAGCCGGACCGGGCGGCATAGCAACTCTCAGAGCGCCCGAGGACAAGCGGAGGCTCGCCGCCCCCCACCTCGCTTTCCATCTGGCTGTGGGGCTTCTCGATATCATTATTTTTAGCTCCCCTTTGATATGTTGGGGTTTTTTATTTATTTTTTCAGGTTTTTTTTTTTTTTTCCTTTTTTTTTTTTCCCCCTCCCCTCACCTCGAGGGTCACTTTTCGGGAAGGAGCTCTCCTCTCCTCGCCCGACAAGAGAGCAGCGGCCTCCGCCCGCCGAAGGCCCCGGACTTAGAAGTGCTTCTTGGCTTTTGTGTTAGCGCAACAAAGGGCTTTTATCCCGGGCCGGGCACGGCCATCTTCCTCCTCTCGGCCGGTGCCGGCCGGGCAAGGCAGGGCTGGGGCCCATAGAGGCCTGGGTCTCTCCCGCCACCCGCGGGACGAAGTGTTCCGGCCCTGCCCGGGCGCTCCCCGGCTTCGGCTGCCCCACATGCTGCGTGCGGCGCCTTCAGCCCCGGCGACCTGACCTTGTTTTCCCGGCGGGCCCTCGCCTGCCCGGAGACCGGCGCCTCCGCCCCAAGTTAAAAAGTAACTTTCGCAGTAACGGCGCCGGGGGAGAAGGAAGAGGAGGTGGAAGCCTCCAGGCCCGGGCCCGCCGCAGCCATCTCCCGGCCCGGAGGGGCAAGGAGGCGGGGGCCGCAGGCCGCGGCGGACGGGCCCGGGTGCAGCGAGGCGTACGGAGCTGCGTGTCCCGAGGCCGGCGAGGCCGAGGGCAGAGCGGCGATGAAGTGGGAAGGCCCCCGTGCCTGCCGGGGGACACGGGCTGTGTTGCCAGGTTCCCCCGGTACCCGCAGCGGGGCCGAGACGGAGCCAGCGGTGGGCTCGGCGGGAGCGGGGCCTGTCCCGGGGGGGTGTCCGGTTCCGCCAACGCTTCGTGCCGATCGGGCACAGACCAGGGTCTGTTTGTATTTACCTCTTCCCCGCCTGCGCCGGTGCGCCGCGGGGTAAAGGCGATGCCTGTTCCGCGGCGGCGGCGAGGCGGCTAGGCGTGAGGGCCGCGGCCTGGCTGGAAGCGTGGCGGCGGCGGCGGGCTGGAGCCGCCGTGAGGCAGCCAGGCGGGAAGGCCATTTTACCTGCTCAGGTTATTAGTGCTCCTGCGGGAGGCGGGTGAGGAGAGCAACGGGGCGAGGAAGATGGAGGGCAGGAGATGGCAGTTTTGTGTTACTGCTGCTACGGTGCAGGTAGGAGCCCGAGTCATGAGTGTAATCTCGGCTACCCTTGGTGCTGCTCAGATACAAGCCCTTGTTGGGCTCCCCAGGAACCTTTGTGGCAAAGGAGGTTGAGAGGAGGAGCCTGATGTTGGAGACGTCGACTGAGAGAGGCTTGGTGGTAGCCTGCCTGTCAAGGAATGAAAGAAAGAGATTACCCTGCAGAAGGAAACAGCAGGATTGGCTGCCCTGATAGGGAAGAGACAGGATGGTTCAAAGGAGAAAGATTTACAAAGTATATGTGTTCCTGGCCTTTTCCGAACACCAGTTGACAGTGGGATAGTGCAAAAAGGTAGTTACTGACATGAAATTAAAATAGTTGTGGTGGGAGTTGGGAACAAAGTGGAGTTTGGGAGTTCTGTCTGAGCAGGGATGGGAACTTACACCTTAGGTGGACAGATAAAACCAGTAAATCATTTAAATGCAAGGAAGAGAATAAGGACAGAGTCCCGAGGGATGCTGGTGGGGCAGAGAGAAACAGCTGAAGGAGCAGTTAACTGAGTCGGCAGGGGAACCAGATTAACTGCTAAAGAGCTGAGAACTGACAAGAAGCAGTGATGGAGGGCACCCCAAACCAACTGTCGGTTCCAGAACTGCACAAAGGTGGAAGGGGGCCGTAAGTTACTCCCTGGACAGACCTGGTTGTCAGTTTCAGCAAATGGAAACTAAGCTGCAACAGATCAAATGCAAATGCTTAAATGTCCTCTCACTGCTGGAGAGGAATGTGGGATGGAATATGGGGGAGAACAACTTTGTATCCCATCTTTGAAACAGAACAATAGCACAGTGGAAACCCAACTCATACAAAAAACTAAGACAAAAGTGTTTCCCTTCTGAGTCTAGGATGCTACTAAGCTACAGGACTATGCTTCCTTCCCAACAGGAACAGTATGGCATAGGTGTAAGCTACTGAGACTGGAGCATTAATGCCCTTCATCCCCTGCTCTGTGTAGTGCTGCTGCAGTTACCACTGTGAGCATGTACCCTGAAGTAACAGCACTTCCCCTGTTGCAGGTATGCCTGTGATCTGTTTCTGGTTAAGGTGTTTAGAAAATCCATAGGTGGTAGGTAAGAGTTTGAAAAGGAACTAGAAGTAAAGAAATCCCCTGGGCTCTGTACGCAAGTGTAACATGAGAAGACAAATACTTTTTTTTTTTTCAGAAAAGATGACTAGGTGGAATGAGATATTAGACTGGTGGGGCGAGTTTGCATGGGAAGGTGGGGTTTTTTTTTGTTGTTTTGGGTTTGGGTTTTTTTATGCTTGAATTATATCCAATTAAAACCTAGTCCAGAGAGTACAACATTATTTTCCTCCACATGGCCTTTCTTTTACTTAAAAACAGCTCTTCCCTACAGGCGAGACTGGAGAGGGAAGCTCATTATTTCGAGGTCAGTTAATTTATCAGTGTCATTGGACGCGTTTTTCTAGGGTTTGTGCTAGTAAAGTGTTGATGTAGAGGAGTAAGCAGCTGAGGGGATATAGAAAGTATGAAAAGTATGTTCCTGTCTCATCCTTCAGTGGGATTTGCTGGATTTTCTGGAGAGGTGATACATCTCATTGCACAACAGCTCCACAGGCTGCCTGCAGTGTCCCTCTTTGGATGGAGGAGCGGGGACAGGGGTGCTGTAGTGCCACCTGCACCAGCTTTAAGAAAGGAAGGTGGATCCTTGGGTGAAAATGATGAAGTCTTTTTATTCTAATGCTGAGGAGCTTGGAAGGGGAGGTTATCCTTAAGACAGTGTGTGTATCTCCCTGTCCTTCCCTTTAGTCTTTCTGCCTTAGCTGGGTCTTGCCTGCTTGCTTCCACAAACTGCTATCAGTCAGAAGAGATAAGACATGATTTCACATGCATTTTTCAGAGGTCATACCGACTTAAGCAGGCTGTGGCCACTTGTTCCTGCCTCTATTCCACCCTCTCAGCTGTGTCAGTAGAACTGTTTGTGCAGCTAGAGAACTGGCTCAGGGGAGTGTTAGGTTGAGAGCAGCCTGATCTCCTCTTAGAGGTTATTTTTAACATCTGTTTTTCATCGGTCTGGGTGCTTCATATGCAGGTAAGGTACAAGCAAATGGCAGGTGTTAAAGACAGAACTGCTCAAACTAGAACCTCTGAAGAATGAAGTATGTGTCCCTGCCTTTCTGTGAACGTTTTGAAGGTCCACCCAGCTGCTTCTGTTACTATTCAATTCTCAGGGCAATCACAAGGGGGCATAGGGTAGAAAGAGGGAGCATCCCCTTTACAGGATGTCAAGATGATTCCAGGGTTCACTTCTGCATTTATAGACTGAAAAGTTGTTCATACTGTAGTATACAGGAAAAAATTATCCCCGCAAAACTCCAGAGTAATGGCTCTAGTGCATTAGTGAAGCTAATCAGTGACCTCAATACTTGTGAGACTTAACAGGGTTTTAGAGATTCACTCCTGTGAATGAGGAGCAGCAATTGTACAACCACTTGGGATCCGCCTGGTAAGTGCTACAGCTGTGCCTCCGCTGCTCCTGGTGTTGTGTAAAGTCAGGAGTCCCGTGTAGGCTGGGACTGCAGTTGTATGAAGAGCAGGCTTGGTAGCAGGCCTGAGAGTGCTGGTTGCTGTGCCTCTTGCTAGCTGGCCAGCCACATGACTCTGCTGTCAGTCAGGCTCCCAACGCCCCCAGTACATGCAAGAGCTACTCAGGACACCAAGTAGATGGGGTTGGGGCATGCTTAGACTGACCACATTAAGGAGGACTTGAGGCAGCCTGGGTCTGCATGTGCTTGTGGGTAAATAACCAAGAAGAGAGTGAGCTCGGAGGTGGGGATGGGTTCAGACCTGCTCCCGTGTGTCAGTGGTGGCATGTTCACATTCAGCTTGCTACTTGGTAGTGTCTGTGGCAGAACTTGATCTTGGACTTTTCACAGAGTAATTTTTCCCTGGTTTCCTGTTTCTTCCTCAGCATGTAAATGAAGATGCTGCCTTCATAATATTTGGCTTAAGCATCTAGTACTATAACAACTATAACTTATGGTTTACTGGGTGATTCTGTGTATTGTTCTTAATATTTTCATCGAGGGCCAAACACATTTCCCATCAGCAGATGTTGAGTGGAAATTAGGTTGCAGACTGCTCCCATTGCTCAGTGTGTCCACTAAGGTGAGTTTTCCAACCTGTTACTCATCTGCAAATGAATGGAGAACAGGAATTGGAGGTGTTTGGTGCTTGTGCTTTTCGAATGGCAGGCATGCTGTCACGGATATTCCCCACAAAACCATCTCTTTGCAAGGAAGGTGGAAAATCAGGTGTGCAGAACCTTACAGAATCTGCAACCATAAATTTAACTGAGAGGAGTAAGGGTATCAAATGATTATGTTTCGCTGCTAACACTGCTGTCTCTCTGGTGCTGAAGTCTGAGGCTGGGCTGAAGATCAAAGCAGACCAGCAGGAAGGGGATTTTCCCAGGTCGCTTAACTTGATTGTAATGCTCGCACAACCTCTTCCCTGTGGAAGGGTCAGCCGGGACATCGTTTTTGTCTGGCAGGGTCATCTGAAGGGGAAATGATATTACACCGGTTGACATTTGTTGTCAAATGTTTTCACAAATATTAATCCAGTGCAGACCATTGATGGTTACTTTAAATATTTGTTTCCTCATGATTATGGAGCAGCCAATGAAGCTGCCCTTTTTTGTATGTGCAGGCACATACACGCACACACACAAGCGCTTTCAAATGCTTATGTAGGAATTCATCCTGGGATAAACTTAATTAGCATTTAAATTGGTGATTGGGGCAGTAGTAGCTAATTGAAAGAATAAGTATTTTAGCCATTCTAATATACCTGAACTAACTTCAGAAAGAACAGTTGCTTACGAAATATTTAACCAAGGAAATCATATTAAGTGCATGTGAACTGTGGAGAATTCAAATATTGCAACATACCTGTAGCTTAAGAATATGCCTCCAACCTCGAAGATTACGTGTATCTGGAGATCCATTAGTTTTCCTAATAATGGGGCCTAATGGCGTCTTTCATAATTCTGTATTTTAGTTGTTCTGTAAAGTATATGTATTTTTTGTGTGTGTGCTTTTTAAGAAATATTCATGGGAAATCTTGACTCCCAGGACTGCTCAGTTGCTGGATTCGGGTTTTCCTGCTGACTGTACAGAAGACTTCATATTCTGAAGAAGCAGCGGTCAGTGCTGTCAGTGCTATCAGTGCAGTAATTATTCAATTTCCATTAACTCTGTGGAAGCAATGAAGCAAAAAGGGCCACAGGGCCAAGGATCAGGTTAAACTGCAGCGGGTCTGAGAAGCCTTGTCATGACCTGTTTTTGATTTAAAAGCCTACTGCTGGTTGCTAAAACTACCTTGAGTGCTATGTGCGCTGGAAATATGCTTCTTAGCAAAACAGAGCATGGCCTAGTATGAAGCTGCAAAGTAATTGCTAGTTGTCTGATAAACTCTTTGGCTAAAGCTGCAAAGTAATTGCTAGTTGTCTGATAAACTCTTTGGCTACTGCAGTAATGTGAGTTTCAGAGTATCCTATTTTTTGAGATGTCAGTAGTGTTTTACAAATACGCTGAAACTTGCCTTTTTTGAGACTGTTTCCTGGTTAAAAAAAAAAAGAAAAAAAGAGGCAACAGGCTTAGTGTACTAATAAGAAAAGATTGTCTGGTAGAAATAGTATTTAATTCAAGTGAAACCAGTCTCTGAAATCATAGGTATAAAAAGTTTGTCTCAGGGTGAGTAATTGCCTACTTGAATTAGCCCTCAGTAGGCATTTACTGTGTGTATTTAATCCTTGTGTCGGATTTCTTTTTTGTACTTCCACTTTGACACAGTTAATAATATTTTTGTCAATGTTAATGAATCACCTATTTGTTTTAATCTTTTTAATCACTATTACATGCTCAAGTTATGTTGGTTCTGAGTAAAAACAAATAAAACTTCTAGTAGGCATCCAGTTGTTGAACTAGTCTTTTTTGCCATTCACTGTTTCTGCTCTCAGTATATTATTTTACTTCCTCTCAGAATGTTTGGTAAAAGTAAAAAGAAATTTCTGTTAATCATTTAGCATGTGTAATCTTGTTCAGATTTGTCTTGTGCTCAAAAGAAATAATTGTCCCAAAATTGCCAGAGTCCCAAACCTGTGTTCATAAGTAGGCAAAATTACTTAGCTTCTTTAATGGGAGTTTTTTCCTTGGTATGGACTGCTGGGTGGGCCAGAGGGCATCTTATCTTCTCCTTTCCTGGTGGTCTAAATGCTTTGATTTTCCTTCACTCTCAAGTCATTTGCATATTTACGCGCCCTCTGGATTGGGCTAAGCATATTCTGGAGACCTGTTCCTGCTTCTGGGAATGATTCAGTTGTCAACGATGAAAGACAAAATAGCAAGACGCATGGGCTGTAGTTTTCCTGTTCATTAAATGTTTGTGCTCCTTTGTAGTTTCAATGGACCACTATTATCTAATCGAAACAACAATGTTGCTGACTTTTTAATTATACTTTTGGCAATAAATCCTGAGGAGTCTAAACCCTTTTTTAACTGAATAAATCAAAACTTGCAGTGAATCACCCATATTGGTGTGGTGTGTTGTTTTTTATTCTGTCTTTCACTTGATGTCTAGGCAAAGTAGTATGCTGAAGGTAGTGCATTTAGAGTAACATTAGAACCTTTAAAATGAACGGTTTCAAGCACTAGGGCTAGCTTTGATTTATACGTCTTTGTATAAATGAGAACAGACAGATATTTATCATCTGGAATCTGATGTCTGTTAACTTTAGATTAAGTTAACAGATCCCACCTTCTGCAGAATCTGTCCATAGCTGCTTTTTAAATGGTCATAGTAGTTCAATTTGTGCCTATGAATTCATGCGTATGTACATTAGTTGTAAGGCAAATTATATGACCATCTGTTTTATAGTGTTCTTACAGCTGAATTGAGATTTGTGTGAGCATAAAATAACCTTAACCAAAGGTCTTTAGATCTACTGAAATGCTTGTAAATGGTCACACTCTGCCCTCCTTGGCTATGTCAAAACTGAAGTGGAAGCTTTTAGCTCTTTTCCCAGCTCTTAGATGTGGCTGGAGCATGGTCCTTTACCGTTTATCATACCAAGTGAAACACGTGTTCTTGAAGATCCCCATTTCTTACTTTGCATTGGAGGAGAGACTAAACAGGCAGGTGTTCTTTCTGTAACTCGTAGAACACTGAATTACAGCATAGTTCAGCCATGTCTCTGATCTGGACAATTAAGGGATCAGGAACCCAGGATGTGACATGGTGTGTGGTACATGTCTGCATGCAATGCGTAAGTGTCCCTTTGGCTAGCATCTCAGTTTAGAAAACTTGTGGGTTTTTTCCAGGGTTTCTGGATTGGAAACAGTTGCCCTGTGCACCTTCTTGTTTATCATCCAACTGAAAAAGAGCTTGTGAAAAATATCCTATGCCCTTGACGTGCTGGGCTGGGAGCCAGGGTGACGTGAGTCTCTTGCCTTTTCCAGTTACTTGGTAGGTGCTAGAATTTCTATGTGCTTTCTAACAGCTGTATGGACCACGGTCTCTCCTATCTCTTCTCCCTAAGGGACAGCTTGCAGAGGATGTGTGATGATGTGCTTGGTGCTTTTGTCTCACAAAAAACAGGCAGGCTCAGGCCTGGGCTGAAACCTGGGAACAGGGATTCCTCCTATTCTGCTGCCTTACGTTGCTTTTTTCCATCTGACACTTTACCTCTGCAGGGAGGGCAAAGCCCTAATGCATTATCAGGGGACAAAGAAGTCCACAAGGATATGTGTGGAGCAGCTTTATTCTTACTTTTTTAGTAGATTTATTGAAGGAATAAATGAAATGCCCAAAAAAGCAAAATCCACCATCCTCCAGGAAATGCCAGGGCTGGTTGCTCACTGTGTCACTTTTAGCAGTCTGCTTTGGATTTCAGGGGATGAATTTCCAGGTCAAAGCAAAAGTTGGGGGGCAGGCAGCATGAGGCTTTCTTCCTTACTGGAAGCACCAACTGGATCAGCTTGTAATGCTGAGCATATGATGGGGAGGAGAGTAGAATGCAGCTGTACTTGATGCAGCCTCACTGCATCAGTCTGCTTTATGTTCAGTGGCAAATTTAGCGGAGAGGTTGCGAGCTGCACAAACTTTGCAAATTCAGCAGAAAGCTTTTGAGCATCCCAACTGGCTGACAGACTGGCTCAGGGCATCTTGTTTCTGAGTGAAAAGGAAGCTTTTCGCCATTGTTCATGAATGTGTTAATGGACCTTTCTGATTCTGTGTAAGCTAATTCACAAATTGCCTCAAGTTGGGTGAGAATTTGCCTGTAGTAGGATTTTATAGCCCCAAGTGCTGGCTGTTGAAAGTTCATTATCTCTAGTCTGAAGGAGAGCTTGAAAAGCCAGCCCTTTTCTTTCAGCTAATTTATTGACTTTAAGTACAATGTACCTCTCCAATCTATGTTTACAGCAGTAACTGAGACAAAACTAAGTGAGCACAGTTTTGGACATCTCTGTTTATCCATTACACTTGTATAGGTTTTATAAAATTGTATAATCATAATTTTAGAGTAAATTAAAAAATATCAGTTTACCAGATGCAGAAATCACCATAACTGGTATAAGTCTGGAACACTTCTGTATAACTTTTCTTAAGAGGAAAGCACACAAATCATGTAAGATGGTACAAACAGGATCTCTACTAAACAGCTGGGGGGGACGGGGAGACAGGGTGGGATAGATTTTGCAAAATAAAGGCCATCTGAAGTTTAGTCTTTACATAAACACTGAAGTGTTAGGGTAATTGAGCTTCTAAGATGGGTAATTCCTCAGAGAGCACCTTTCATCCTCACATACCTATAAATTAAGATACAGAACTGCTACTACTGTTTAGCTTAAAACAACAGAAACATTTTTGCGTTTATTGGGAGCAAACCTGATAGCTTGAAAGGAAACATACTTTGTAGGCACAAAGTATCCTCAATTGCTAAGCTGTATCTCCATGGTAAAATAATGGTATGCCTTCAGCTGCGCAGGCATGTCCTTCCTAGCTGTGCTCTGGTTAGTGCGTATCCTGACCGCCAGATCGAGGGTCAGTGAGGAGTGGGCATGGTGGTTAGGGCTGGTCTGGTCTGTGCAGCAGCCTTGGCAGGCTAGTTTAGATGTGCCTGGGGCTACAGTGGATATTTGCTGATACTGCTGGCCAAGCTAGATGGGCTCTTCCACTTGCAATCTTCCTTTCCTAAGTAGGTGGTTATCCATGGATGCAGTCACTGATGGGTTTGCAGCTTGTGATAAGATTTATAGATGTGGTGCTAATTGCAGGTTCCAATTGAGGCATTTCTCATAGGTAGGGTGTTCAGAGCAGCTCACTCTGGTGGTTCCTCCTATGTTTCTTGTAGTGTGTCACCCTTTCTTCTTCATGGTCCAGGTGCCACCAGGGTTGGCCTTTTCAAAGCAGCTGCCTGCTGTCATCAGTTGCACAGCTGGAACAGCTCAGGGTGCCACATCACGGAAGGGTGCCTGATGAGACCAGGGGAGCTTACCTGTGCCCAGCCTCACTCAGGTTTGGCTTTCTTGGCATATATGAAAATATAAAATATTTATCTCCCCTGGTTATGGGGGACTTTGCTACCCCTCTGTCACATTTGGCTAAAATTGTTCAGGAGGTTCACCAGTTGTGGAAAAGGAAAGGGAATTTGGGTGCACACAAGTCTCATTTCTCAAGAGAAACCCTCCTTCCCATCCAAATGACCTCAATTAACAGAGTAGTTTTCTTCAAGCCAGGGCAATTGTTTTGGCTGAGTGCTTTGGGTATAATCTTGGAAATCATGATAATTAGATCTGACCATTAACCTCCCACAGAGCTGATTACAGGCATGGGGGTGATGAGGAAGTTTTTTATTTTTCTTAGTGCTATTGTTTGAGGCTGTTTGCAGAGTAAACACAATGAGTGTGCCTGTTGATTATGCTGCAGACCATCTCTCAAGCCAGAGGAGACAAATATTTAGTTTTTAAATGTGAAAACCTGGGTTTTACAGAAAATGTGCTCTGAGGCGATTTTGGGGAGGCTCCATGTCTATGTACCTGTGGCCTTTCCAGCTATCCCAACTGTTTATTTAGTGAGTGGTTGTTCCTAGAGTATTTATCTCCTCTAGTTTAGGTTTTCCTCAACACAATCATATATATACAACACCTCTGAGGGACAGCACTCTCTTCATTGATTTAAGATTGTCTTGACTAAGTTAGAGCAGCAGAGATTGACTCCTTCCCTCCAGCATTTCTGCAGACAAGCACAGCCTGAGTCTTAAAATGTGTGTTTTTAAAGGGCATCTCTGTAGAGCTCACGACTCAGTTATGACTATCGCGTGGCTGTGAGTGCTCTCAGTAACAAAAGGCAGTTATTGATTGTAAGGGAAGATTGCTACAGGAAGGAGAGTGAGTGATATTTTATGCCTTGCAATGGGCAGTTGCCCATGCAGTGAAGCAGCCCGGGTTTAACTGAAGGGGAGCATTGTTGAGGAAAGGAGAATCCTTGCCTGGAATAATTGCCTCTGAGCCAAGGAGAATTGGCTACTCCAGAGTGGGAACAGGCCCTCAGCTACCTCTGGCACAAACAGCGGGGCTATTGCAAATCTGATTTGAGTCGCTAACAATAAGGGATTGAAAAGGCAAGCAGACCTAGCATTCTCTGTCTTCCCTTGAGCTCCGAATTTATGCTTTAGCTTCACCTGCTGAAGCAAACCTGTGACAACACAAATGTATATGTGGAAACAAGAAGCATAAAAATCTGTAGAAGAGATGGCAGAAGGCCAAGCAGAAAGGTCTTTGGAAAAGAAAGGAAATTTCTAAAAATCCAGATATTTTAGATGAAAGGAAAATATAATCTGAACTGTAATTTTTGGCTATATTTTGTGATACAAAGCTACGAAATGCTCTTTTTCCCCACAGAGCTCATAAAACTGTGCTCTGTGTGCCAGAAGGATTATTTTGTTTTTCATTAAATAAAGAAACCTGTAAACAGTGCTCTGTTCCATAGAGATTATAATCTCCACTGTCCCCCTCCTCTTCCTTAAACACAGCAGCACGCACTTTGCAGGTTGGGCTCAGGCAGCAGCAGAGCCCTGAGGTGAAGCGCCAGCCTGGTGGTCACTGCAGCTTGGGGGCCAGGCAAGACATGCTCCCTGCATCCAAGAGCATTTACTGCGTGTGCTTTTATCAAATCCTGTTTCTGAATTCAAATAAAAAGCTTGGTTCGGCAGTGTTTGAATGCCAATCTCTGTGCTACAGCAGCCATTCGTTGGGTTAGGTCTGTGGAGCTGGCACTGCTGCAGGTAGGGGAGAGCAAAGAGGAGACTGAATAATGAACAGTTTTTATGCGTAAGATGGCAAGAAATGTTTTATGAAGGTCACCAGGAACAGCTTCTAGTTTTGCCCGTTAAGTCTGTATATTCAGGTATTCTGCCATCTTTGCAGCTTTCAAATGTAATGTGTTAAAAGTGATTCTTGTGACTCGAGCCACAATTCTTGACAGTACCGTTGCAACATACACCCCTCGCTCCACTGTTACCCTGTCTAATCTGTTTGCCTACTGTCTTGTGTAATAGGAATGCAACTTTTTTTGTGTGTATAACTCTTTTATCCATAAGTTTATTGCACAGTTTGCAAAAGCGAGTACTATTATCTTTATTTATGCTTCCATTATACTGTAGATTTCAGCCATAGCTGTGGTGCAACAGCTTCTCTCGTGATATACTCAGGCACTGGTCAGTTTGTACCACATTCAGGCTGAAGGATACTGCTCTGCTGCAAATCCCACTTACTAATGGTCTTGTATTGCCATGGGTCTTTAACTAGATGTGGTGAGTGATAAAGTGTGAATTGATATGAAATATGGTGACTTCTGCTCCATCCACTGGACCCATTACCCATGTCTCATTACAGAAAACCTCTCTAAAATTAGGGACAAATTGCATTCTAAAAGCAGATAATAGCTCAATTACAGGGTTTACCGAGTTATTAAATACTGATTTATACTCTAGGTGAACACAGGATTAGTATTAGATACTTTTATTTTCATTCATGTCTCCATATTATAACATTTCAGTTAAATGTATTTTTCCTTAATGAAGCGTACATCTAACAAAGATCCTGGGGCAAAATGTTCTTATATTTTTACTTCTTGTTTTTTTTTTTTTCCAAATATTTTTAAAATATTTTCATCACTCTATCTGTATATTAGTAAAAATACATTTCAATTGTTATCACAAGATCTGCACACGTTTAACTTTTTTTCTTAAGTACTGAAGAAACATTATACTGATAAATATTTGTGTCACCAAATTCAATACAGAGATGCTTTATGTAATCATATCACTTTCATTGAGCTATGTGATGTTCTTTAACATGTCTTGTTAATAAAGTAATCCCTTCTGGATCACCATTTTATTCTTCCTGTCTATGCAGTAACAAGCGACTTGTGGCCTTAGTGCCAAATGACACTTCATTCAACACCAGACGAGCCTACACCAGCGAAGATGAAGCCTGGAAGTCGTATTTGGAGAATCCCCTAACAGCAGCCACCAAGGCTATGATGAGCATAAATGGTGATGAGGACAGTGCTGCTGCTCTTGGCCTATTGTATGACTATTATAAAGTAGGTAACTCCATTGTTACTCCTCCCTGCTACACTAGCAGGGGACTTCTCTAAGAGGCATTAAGAGAGCCTCTTTTCAAAAGCAGAAGTTACTGCATCTTGTTTTTTTCTCTCATACTTGCACCAAGCACCCATTCAGTTTTAGGGAGCCTGTCTGAGGTTGTTATGTGTTTAGTTCTGGAGAGAAAAAACAAAGTCAGAACTCAACATTAAATTTGCAACCATGGTTTCTTTTTGAGCGTAAAGTTCTTTCTCTTCCCTTGTAACAGCATTAGTTGAATTAGCTCCCTTTTTATTTGTGCTTGGCTACATGCAGTATACTTTAAAAAGGGGAAAAGGGGAGGCCTTGTCCATCTGTAGGTTTGTCTGCTTTTCTTTTTCATTCCACACATGTTTTAGTTTGCTCTTTAACTGCAGTATCTCTCATCTGACAGTTTCCCATGTTATTTTTATTTGCATAATGATTGCAGTAGGCTGTGTACAAACACATAGTGAGGCTTAGCCCTTGCAGTAGAAGTTTGCAGTTTAAGTAGAAAGGTGGAGGACAGAAATGGAGCTGGACACAGAGACAGGGATCTAAGTCAGTTTACAAGAGGAAACCCTGACACATGGTTTCATTTTATACCAGGTTCTAAGCCCAGGACTTCACCTACCATTTTGATACCACCTTTCCTTTTTGTGTATTTCATAGTATTTAAGTAGAGCTATATTTGAGATTTCTGCTGAAATCAGAGGAGAATCCTACAGGGAGGATCTCTGTGTGATGCAGAAATTTCTCTCAGAAACCCAGGCTGACCCCTTTGTACTCCGCAAGTGGAATCAGTGTTGCATGCCAAACACTAAAGTATGAAATTGTTGAACCATCTCAGTACTCCTGAAGCCACCTATGCCTGCACTGGGGACACTATCTTCTGTGAAAGCCATCAGAACAATGCCAGCTCCCCTTGTAATTCATGAAGAAGTAGCAGGAGTGAAAATTCAAAATTAAAAATCTTTTAAAAACCTTTTCTTTTAGTACGTATTAGTATAAATGCTTTTAGAGAATGGGCTCCTCTTTTAGTCTCTGCTACGATCATTAAACGTGTAGTCAGGAGAAAGGGGTGTAGGCAAGATGCCATATACCAGTCCTATGGTTAAATATTACTTTAATTTCTTTACTGATTATATTTCAAGCGATGTTTCTTGCTTTTGTGTGTTGTCAGTAGTGAAAAGCTTATCCCAGTGAGAAAGAAGAAAGGTTCTTTTCTCTACTTGACAGAGTTGCCACAGTGCCAGAGTCTGTGAAGTTAATGGGAATTTGTAATATGCGGGATGTGAATGAACATCTGGAGTGTTGGCTTCTGTCTTAGTAATATCTTTGTCTGTAGCAGTTTATTAATCTGCTGGATTTTTTAAACAAAACCAGAGAACAGCCCTTTTCGTTCTCAAAACTATGTTCTAAGAGACGTCTGTCCCTTTCCAAGCAATTGCAAAAGACTTGGGGCTCAGATGGAATGAGCTGTGTTAATCTCAAAGCCGTTTCCAGCATTCAATGTAACTATTTCTGTCTTAAACTGGGAGAAGAGGTTAACTTTTGTTGATGCTCTCAAACAGGAACTTTAAACCTAATTTAAACCTCTGTGCTGTAATGTGGAAATGTAGAGAACTTCCAGTACACCAGATTCTCTTGAATTGCCCTTATTTATCATCTGGCTCATTTGTTCTGACACGCTGGGTAATTTTTTTGGAGTACTTTTTCCAGTCAGTGGGAATTATTTGAATGCAACTGTTTGGGGGGGTTAATTTTTTTTTCCTTTTTTTCTCTCTCTCTCTTTTTTTTTTTTTTTTTTTTTTTTTTTGTTTGTTTTTCTTCTCTTTTTTCTTGTACTAATATTCGCCTAATCATACACCCTCCGTCAGGGATAAATATATGATCTTAACAAGGGAACCAACATGTGTAAAATGTGGCTTGGATCCCACTTCTATAATACATGAAAGAGTTTTTTTAACCAGCAGGATGCTAAATAGGGAGAGAGGATGTCCCAAGAGAAGGAAAGGCTCTTGCTAGCACTCTGACTCTGCTGTCGTCCTGCAGATATAGCTGGTGTTAACCTTGGCTACTTTATGCACTGTAGTATTGGTTTTCCTCTAAATTCAGATATTTTCCTGATATTTCCTAAAAGCATTTAAAGATAAAAGGCACAGCTTTAGCCCATTCTTAGATCTATTCTTGCCCTTTAATCTGGAATTAACTGCTGAGACAGAGTTGATATATGTAATTTTGTAAAAGGTAGAAGTTTTAGCTCCCAAATTGCTGGTTCAGCAAGAAAACAATATGGTCATGGCAGCAGCTTTGCCCTTGGGGATTTCATATCTATGCTGGTGTCAGGAAACTGGTATGTGGGAAGGCAAATCTTTTAAGTTGCTTGGTGTCAATTTTGAATCTGTTGAGGGGACAGATTTTACTGGATTTTTAATCCTCATGGCTGTTGATGTACTCAGCAAAACAGAACTAAGTGTTCTCTGATGACATGTCAACATGCCCTGACCTGTCTGCATGCTGGGAAAGCAAAGGATTCACAAAGTTCCCCTAGGTACAAGTCCTGCATCCTCCAGACAGCTCTATAACAGGAGAGTTAGCTGGCGCTTGTGGTTTAATCAAAAACCCTTTTTTCTCTGAGCTAAAAGGGTCTCCATGCAGAGCTCATCAAAGCATCATGTATTCCTTCTCATCTTTTACTATTCAGTAAAAAGTGTGTGTGTGTGTCTGTGTTTGGGAATATAAGCTTTGATTTTGAGATAGCTTGGCCTAGCTTGATATTGCAAAGATAAGGACATAGAGTGCTTTGCTCCACACTGGTATCCCGAAGATCTAGAAAAGAAAACAATACCTACGCTATTTTCCCCTTTGGATTTTTTCTTTCTGTTCACAATTAGCCTCCCAAAGAAAAACAGCTCCTGGCGTCTGTGAACTAGACAACACTGATGTGGTTACATACTTCTAGTTGCAGTAGAGCAATCTGAAGCTGCAAATACCTGACAGTTGTGTTTACCTGACCCCATGCCTGGTGTTGTTCTCAGGTTCCCAGAGATAAAAGGCTGTTGTCTGTTAACAAAGTGAGTGATAATCAAGAAGACCAAGATAAAAGGTACAGTATTATTCAAAATCATACACCCCACTACTAACAGTGTTGATCAGTTATGAACTGAAGGAACTATAACCTGAGGGTTTATGGGTTTCTTTCAGAAGGTAAAAGAATGAAGACTGTTTGGGGAAGCAAATTTTACTCCTTTTTACTTTTAATTTATTAGAAAACTTGAACATTATTATTAAACATGCAGTTTGTGAAGTAGCAGAAAGTTTCATTATTTGTTTGTGTCTTGTTTTGCTGCCGCTGAGATTAGTAAAATCAGATTATATGGACAGTTGGCTATTGGCTGCTTTTCTTTCAATTTTCTTCTAGAATAAAAAGTGCATAGTTGGGCCTCAGTAACCTGATTTATTCAGTTTTATTTAACATAACCTTGGGTCTGCCCAGAAGCAAATAAAGTGACTCTTTAAAATCATTTGCTCAAAATTATTTTCTTACTCCTCTCAGATTTCAGCCTTCCTCAGGCTAAAAGTGACTTGAAGAGTCAGAGGAAACTGACTTCTGCCTTTGTTAAGATTGTGGACAAGAGAGAGTGTATATTTATGTAGAAAGATCTAAGTTTCTACATATATGAAGGTATCTTCATGTAAAATTATGTTGGAGAGAAGCTACATAAGGTTTATTTCAATGTAGCTAATTTGGGACAAACTTTGACTACACTGGCTATGTGAAGTAGAAATTTAAATAGGTGGTGGTATAAATTCACTGTTTCAAAATAGAATATGAAACTTTTTTTAAGGGACAGGTTTTCTTCTGTAAACACCAGAGAAATTCCCAAGTTGAGTGTGATCGACGAAACTGGCCTTTGGTGGAAAGCCGAGAGAGAGGATCTGTAATGTCAGAGCATATCTCCTGTGTTGAAAACAAAGCAGTGTGTTGCACCTATTAGAAGTTTTATGAATTAACAATTTTATGTGAGTGCAACTACTGTCAGCAATCAGATTGCTTTCAGCAGCAACTGTGGGTAGATGTGGGAATGCAGCTTGACGTTACCTTGCAGCCGTTGTAGTTACTAATCTACTCTGATACAATGGGATTCCTGGGCTTGCCCTTACAGAAGAGCATTGGTACCAGAGTTACACAAACAGTAGTGGCCTGTCAACAGCCTGAAAGAGCATTCATCAGCATATGAACTTTGCTGTTGGTATTCTGCCTATTTCAAATGCAAATTATCTACTGTGAGTAATCCATCCCTCACCTTACTCTTTATGCTTATTTTATGCCCAGGGGCTGTTGCACTGATGGTTTGATTTTGCATCCAAATTATAAGAGGAGGCAAAAGCAACTTTGGATACCCAGAATTTATTGCAACAGGTCATACTGATTAGAGGTCAAATCAAATGCATTATCTTTCTTTAGCTGTTAGAGCTCTGGATCTCTCTGCTTGCCTCACGATGTCTTTTGCCTAGTATTTGTTAGTGTACTACATCTTATGGCAATGGCTTATCAGAACTGAAAGATCTTCCTGGCCATCTAAGAACATTAAGCTATTTAAGGAGAAGGTTTACTCTTATCAGGACACTTCATAATATTTTTTGGTTTTGTCTCACAGAAATTGTCTTAACACCACAGAAACTCAGAGTAATTTAAGTGGGGGAGAGAACCGTGTGCAAGTCCTGAAGACGGTGCCGGTTAACCTTTCCTTGAATCAAGATCCTTTGGAGTCATCCAAAAGGGAATACAACACAAATGCATCTGGGAGCTCAACACCCATCACTGGGACTGGAGTGACTGTGGTTAAAGCAGAGGAGTTCACCCCTGTTTTCATGACCCCACAAGCACACTATGCAAGAGGAGAAAATGAGGAGCACCGAGGTGTTATCTTTGAACCATATGAAGTGTCCAACATTGCTCCTCACACAAATTATCTCAAAGAAGACCAGCGTAGTACTCCTGACAGTACGTACAGCGACACCTTCAAAGATGGAGGAGCAGAAGTAAGTTTTTCACCTCCAATTAGCCTCTAAGAACTCAATAAAAAGCTGTAAACAAGATAAGGTGATTTGAGCTATCCACAAGAGCCATTAGAACAACAGTGATGCTTGTTTCAACAAATTCAATTCTGCTGCTTGCCGTGTTCCTGTCAGTCTTTGCTCTGATTATAGGGGAGAATCATGAGGCATTTCAGAAGGCAGATTTAAAGTTGTTTATTGGAAACTCTGTGAATAATAGACACTGATCTTTTGTCTTCTGGGATATTGTCTCGAGTAGAGGATAGTTGCCACTCTGAAAGATTTGTTTTCTGTTAGCAAGATCTACCTTCTAAGCTATTCATAACAGTAAGAAATAGCAGCCACTTTGTGACTGGGAAGTTCTTAATGTTCTTCTGAAAGTGCAAGTAAGTCTCTGCTGCTAGATAAACCCAAGTAATTTATTCAGAAGCTGTCTGTTGCACTAAGCTTTAACTCTGCAACATGGGAGAGTGAGAAAAAGTAGTGGAATTAGGTGACTAAAGGGGAATGGAGAAATTAACAGGCAGGGAGACTTTGGAGGGTGTATATGTAGGGGAATGAGATGAGAGATAAGGAGCTACCTTGTAACTATTTTAAGGTTATGCTGAGGCAGACTAATTCTAGAGTCAGCTTTAATATGGTGAGTACCCTCTCTCTGCTTTTGCCTGCTGCAGAATAATGCAAACAAGCCAGAAATGTAGAAAGGTAGCAATTATTTAAAGCTGACAGCAGCTCTGCAAATAATGAGAGATATTAGGGGGTAAAGATCTCATTGTGTTTTCTCCTCTAACTCTTATGAAATTGTAAATGTAACAAAAGTACAAGGCAAACTACAATAGGGTTCATTTAGTCTGACTGGATATATAAGACATTTACTGTTTGTATATGTATTATAGAAAAGTTAATTGTCTCCACACAAGTATCATAGATCAGGATGTCTGGAGGTGAAATCAATTTTCAGATATAGAACACATCTAGGTCAACTACATGAATAATTAATGGAGAAATCTAGCCTGCCATTGAAAAATCAGTAAGATCAAACTTTGGATTAAAAACACTGCTTTGCATTATCAAATCACATCAGCTATTTTTCATTGTTATTGCTAAACGGCTCTTTATGTGACTCCAGTGGTACTGTACCTGTGGTTTTCCCCGAGGTGCTGTAGCTGAGTGATTCCATCATGTTGGTTTGTTCTGGGACACACTGCAAAGTGCTATCAAATATGCAAAGTTGTTTAACTTGGAAGGAATTTAGATCCATACATTGGCCTTGCATCCCAAACTCCACTTAGCCCCTGTGTGCCGTGACTGCTTTTCCAGCCCTGTGCCATTGTGTAGGGACAGCTGTACGAAGGTATGGGGAAAGCATAAGGCAAGATGTTAAAATGTACTGAAAGAGAAACTTGTGCTGAGTTAGTGTTTAAAGTAGGAATACAATTGTTCTTACTAGTTTTCCTGCTCACTGGGTGAGATTGGCTGCAGTAGATTTGCTCTGTTACTTGCTCAATTTTTAAACACATTATGAATATGTATTTAGAAATAGTTTCAAAATGTTTCTTGAATGACTTAATTCTGTTATACTGAAGAGTGCTGAGTATTTATAGATTCTTGTGGTAGTGGACACTTTGGTCAATCATTTGCTATATTATTCAGATACAATTTCAACAATTATATAAATATACCTTTCTCATCTCTTTCATATTCTTATTTAGATGTGATTAATTTATTAGTTCTTTATAATATAAACAAAATTTTCAACAATAGGTAAGTAAATTGAATGTTTTTGACAATGTCAACCTCTAGCCTTCATGTAAAATGTGACGACTAGCATTAATATGGGACCATCTTTATTGTAATACTCCTCAGATGTGAGATTTCTTAGAGTATTTAGTTTATCTATTCTGCTACTCATGGATCCTTGACTTCTGCTCTTAAGGAAATCTTCCTAACCGATACATAATACCTTTGCACTTAACAAGTATCTGACTGGATATTCGTTGTGGCACAGTTGTGCATAAGGTAAAAACTTTATCAAAATTGCCTGATTTGACACTTAGAATCATAGAATCATAGAATACTTAGGGTTTGAAAGGACCTTAAGATCACCTAGTTCCAGCCCCCCTCTAAACCAGTTCCAACCTCACACTAAACCATGTCACCCAAGGCTCTGTCTAACCTGGCCTTGAACACCGCCACAAATGGAGCATTCACAACTTCCCTGGGCAATCCATTCCAGCGCCTCATCACCCTTACAGTAAAGAACTTCCTCCTTATATCCAATCTAAACTTCCCCTCTTTAAGTTTTAACCAGTTATCCCTTGTCCTATCACTACAGTCCCTAATGAAGAGTCCCTCAGTATCCTTGTAGGCCCCCTTCAGATACTGGAAGGATGCTATGAGGTCTCCACGCAGCCTTCTCTTCTCCAGGCTCAACAGCCCCAACTTTCTCAGCCTATCTTCATACGGGAGGTGCTCCAGTCCCCTGATCATCCTCGTGGCCCTCCTTTGGACTTGTTCCAACAGTTCCATGTCCTTTTTATGTTGAGGACACCAGAACTGCACTCAATACTCCAAGTGAGGTCTCACAAGAGCAGAGTAGAGGGGCAGGATCACTTCCCTCAACCTGCTGGTCATGCTCCTTTTGATGCAGCCCAGGATACAGTTTGCTTCTGGAAACTTCTGGAAACAAAACAGCTTTTAATTGCTAACTTCGTGATCACAAAAGAAGTTCTGGTGATTAAACGTAATGATCCATCAATGAATCAGACACATCAGCAAAAACATGTTTTGAGCAACAGGCAAGCCAAGAAGAAGCAACAGCAATGCTTGCATAATAGAGTATGAATGGTCTCATTTGCTCAAGAAGACAAGAGTACACATTCTTGCTTAGTCTGTGCAAAAAGAAATTTATTTTTTTTTTAAGAATTCTAACTTAATGTAATTTTTTTTGATGTGTTCTAATTTTTTAAGAGTGACTGTAGGTCTCTTTTCATCCGGTAAAGCCTGCATTTTGCTTAAACAGAATCTTAGAGAATCACCAAACGGTTTGGGTTGGAAGGGACCTTAAAGATCACCTAGTTCCAATCCCCCTGCCGTGGGCAGGGGCACCTTTCACTAGACCAGGTTGCTCAAAGCCCTGTCCAACCTGGCCTTGAAGGTAAAATACTTTCTTAGCCTGTGTCACCACTTCTATTCAACAAAGACAGTACAGCAATCTGAATTTTTGTAAGCATTTCATTGTAGGCATTAAGGACAGCTGACTACACACATGTTTTTAAATAAAGCAAAATAAACCAAAAAATGAAGTCTATAGGAAAACTGATTTAATTTGAAAATCTGCTTATCTTTGAGACTTGGGACATTTTTACAGGCTTGTTTGAGAATGTATTGATGTGTAAGCAAGCAGTTTCATAAGACAGATGTTTTTCAGCTACATACATTCTTGTAGCAGTTAGGTTCTGCAAAACTCTAAAAGTTTGACATAAATGTATTATGAATTTCTAATGTAAAGACCAAGTAGGATTCACTCCAGTTTTGGGGGATTTGAAGTTTTAATTGTTGATAGTTTCTTCTGAGGGGTCCTTAAGCAAATGTAATTCTACTTTTGTTGGCATTTGCATTTTGATTGTATCAAACTATATTTAATTGTTGTTTTTATTTTTCAGAAGTATCGCAGTGTGTCAGCGGGGGCTGAAGAATATATTTATGAACAAACAAGGTATGGCATAAGCTTTGAAATGTGTTGACTGGCATCATGTGGGAATGTATTGAGGAGAGGTTGCCTGTATCCACTTCCCACCCTCTCATCACACTGCGGCACCTGCAGGGCTCCCTTGACTCTCCCCTTCTTCTCCTGTGCGTGTTAGTTTTTATATCTGACCAGTTTATATCTTCATCTATTATCTTACCTCAGCACTGTTTTAAGTTAATAATTCTTCTGAAGCTCCCCAGAGATATGGAGATTAAAACTGTTTAGAGAGGTCCCCAGGTAATAGGGCTTTTTCAGCCAGGTCGTGGAAAATCTTCCCCACCTTTCAGGATGGTAGGATGCACAATTTTGATGTCCAAGATGGCTTCTCTGGCTCCACCAACCTTATGGAATTCCCATCTTTATTTTTCCCTTCTGTTTTTTCTAGCTACTCCTAGTTGGTTTTCTAGGAACCCCCCTGACATTTTACACTGCTTGTAATAGTACTTCATGTTTACCTATAAAACAAATGAAGCATCTATTACAAACCATGTAAAACACCCTAGGAATTCCAAAAGGTTTTTGCAAAGTTTCAAAAGCTGAAGTTTGAAAATATTAGTGTCCTCCTTAAGCAGAGAAAAATGCATGCATAGAATGGGCAGACACTGCAGAGTCACTTTAACTAACAAAGACTGTGATTAGTAAAATTTACAAGCTGGTGCTTCATTTTATATTTGTGAATGGTTCTGTTGATGTCTGAGAGTTTACTCTCACTTTAGCAACAGAAACATGCCTGCATATTTTTCCTAGAGTAGGCATATGACTGCTGCTGTAGTGGAGGTTCCTTACAGCTTCATCTTTTTCCTGAGGAATACTAAAACAATCAGTAACTGCAGTGAGCTCAGAACTGAGTCATTAATGGGCAGTACATATGAAACAGATACTTAGCAAAGACTGCTCACTTACTATATTCGATATTTATAAAATTGAATCCTGACGCATTGGTATTGTTAACAACTCTCAGACATTGTCTTTCATGCTATGGCCCAGGTCCACATTAGAACGAAACATCCAAGTGCTCATTCAGAAAAACAAAATACATCTTCCCTGGAAGCTACCTGGAAGTGATAGGTGCTCAGGAATGAAAACTTCAGGTTGAAAGAAAGAAGTGGTGAACATGAAAGTAATTGGAAGGCTGGTAAAAGATCCTTTAATGACTGCAGGGGGCTTTAGTTAAGACTTGTGTTGAGAATCAGAATAGGATTATAATAATTTGAGTGACTGCAATAAGTTCTGGGGTAAGAGTAATTCTCCTGCTATAGGGCACACTTTGATTGCCAGATGGGAACAAGAAGAAAATTCTCAAGTATTACCGCACAGAGACTGCAAAATTGGCCAGGTGCGGTGTGTCTGGGACTTGCATTTTTTGACGTCTTTCTGAAACAGAGTGCCAGGAAACAGAAGATCAGACTGTGGCAGACTGTAGGCAGCTCTGTTAAGACGCTGTGTGTCTGCCTTTAGTTTATCTGAAGCCTTTTTCAGTACACATCCTCATCAGGCCTTCTGTCTGGAAGGAGGTTTTGAGGTGCATCTCCCAGGACACTCAGCATGTTTGGTAGACGTTGTGCTGCACGCAACCTGCAACCTCTTTGTGTGACACTAGATCTGAGGATGTGCCCCCAGTGCTGATAAGAGGTCAATCTGCTGGACAAGCATATGCAGCAGGATGGATGCTGGGTCCACAGTTCCAGTGGTTCTGCTCTTCCAGTCTGCTTGGATAGACACATATTGCTTGCCAGTGTTGACAGAGCCTCTGTTCCCCTTGCACACAGGACAGGGGGACTGCAGCAGCACACACCATGGGGGGTGGCAGTGGAGGAGAGTGCAGTCCTCTTTGTGCTGCCTTCGCACTGTGTGCAAAAACCTTTGTGTCAGCTGCAACTGCATTGTTGGGAAGTGCTGGTACAGTTGTCAGTGGGTTGGATAGGTATAAGTTTTTACCGTAGGTAAAGATTTTTGCTTTTTACCTTAGTTTTGTTTTCATTTGTAACTTTTAAGCAATTAGAAAAATGACTGCATTTCCATTTATAAGCTGAGAAACACTTAGAAATTGTCTTCATTTTCTTGAATGATACTAAAATAAATAACTGATGCTAAACTTTCTGAAACTTCTTACAGTAGATCACTTTTTTTTCTTATATGTTCTCTTCAGTGGGGATTTAAATGGTATTCATGGATTTTAGTGATTCTTTTTTTCTATTGGATAATTAAAAATGTTTTTGTCTTCCCCTTATTTCCATATTGCTATGGCAATGTTATGATGATCTGGAGTATTTGCTTGAACTAGAAAGTTAAGCATACGTTCTTGTTTTAGACCAGGATATTCGTCCTTTTGGTTCTACTCCAGTACTGCTTAAACACTTTTGCTGAATTAGGACCTTTGTGAAAATGCTTCCCCCGTAACTCCAATTTGTGAGGACGTCCTGCAAACGACTCCTTGCATTAAGCATCCAAATGCAGTTTGAAGAGATTTATTCTGCAAGGTTAACATTATTTTTCATTTAAGAGAATGTGAGTAGCTGCAGGCATCATTTTTATTGGATTACTGTTCAAGTCCGTTATTGGAGGAGGCAGCTGGAAGAGGCTCTTTGAGAATTGTGTTCTGCTAACAGTTCACTAGTTAAAGGAGCTTTGATATTTCTTGGTTCTAGAGTTGCTTTAAAGGTGGAAGGTTCTCCTTTGAAGGAGTGTCTTCTAAAATCTGAGTTCTACCACAAGAGCAAACTCTTCTTCTCTAATTTTTGTCTTTTTCTAAAGGAGGGTTACTTGATTGCAGATACAACTAAATGCAGGTACTTTGCTCTGTCTGACTGATTTTGAAAAGACTGCTTGTAAAAACCTTGATTGCATGTTCTCTTTAAGCAAGTGAACCTTCTGATTGTACTCCTTCTCTGCACTGTGCTGGAAGAAACAGTTGGACTTTCTGTTCTCTATGTCTATATTTTGGTGTTTTTTTTTTTGGGGGGGGAGGGAGGTGTTTTGTTTGGTATTTTTTTGTTGTTCCCCTTTTTGTGATGCTCCTAATTTTAAATGTCTGTGGAAGTAGCTGATTTCCTGCAAATCATACTAAATCCCCTCCCAGTATTTGACACTCTTACTGTGGGTATGCAGTCTTGTAATTCATAATTCTTTTCAGAGGAAGTAAAGATGTAGTCTTTGATCCAAGAGACTTACAGTCCAGATAGTGTCATGCTTGATTGCCAGATATGATGGACTTGGAAAAAGAAAATGACTTTTTAAAATACCTGTGTAAGCTTTTCTTACAATTTTATTATTAGCTTCTGCCTTGCTTCTACAATGCATGAAATAAATAATAAATGGAGACAAATAGAAAAGGAGAAAATGATGTGGATTTTGTTGGTGTTTCTCTTCCTGTCTTTTCAGCAGCACTTTTCAGTACACACTAGAAGCTACCAAATCTCTGCGTCAGAAGCAAGGTGAGGGGCCCATGACCTACTTGAACAAAGGACAGTTCTACGCCATCACCCTGAGCGAGACGGGTGACAACAAATGTTTCCGGCATCCCATCAGCAAAGTCAGGGTACAGTTCCGTTTCTTTCCTAGATGGGAATGCAGTTCTGCAGATAAAAGCAGTTGTGGTTGGTTGGGTTTTTTTCATTATCTTTTTTTCTTGAGGGAGAGGGCAAAGCAAACTTACTGTTACGCCTCGTGCAGAGGTGGGAGAGTCATATTGATGATGTTCTCAAAGAGCTTGAGGTCTATTTTTTCAAAGTGTGATCTTATGAGTTAATCATACACACATCTGCCTCAGTTTATGATTTGGCAGAATGGTAATTGCACAGATACCTCACTTAAGACTGGTGAATTTACCTTTGCCGTAATTAAAGAAAAAAATCAAAGAAATGCTGTATCTACTGTGTAAGTCCGTCTTCACTCACTCATGCCCTTCAACAGGTGCTTTTCAGCCAAAATATGAAGAATTGAAGCCATCCTTTGTAACATAACTTTTAAATGATTTACATAGCATAAGTGTGAGCTTTCACTTGATGTTCACCCAGAAGTTTGACAAAATGGATTACTTGCATCTTAGATTCCACAGGTAGAACTGGAGCTTGAGTACTCAGCAACATCTGCCTGGTGAACAGGCCTTCTGTTTTCCCTGGTAATGTTTTTGAGTAAGCAAATCCTGACCCAGTAACCTTGGAATGAATGATGAGCTTCAGAGTTGCTGCCCTGCAAATTTCACCCTGAAGCTGGAAGGGCTGCATATATACGAGGCTGCAAAAGTGTTTCCATCCAAATAAATGAAGTACCAGCAAGATATTGTGATTTTAGTCGAAGGAACCAGTGAAAGTCAATGTGAAGCAGACAACAATCTATGTTTCTATCATACATAAAATTTAGAGAGACTTTAAAGAGAAGCGATGGTTTGTAAACCTGAATAGCAGTTAATTTTCAGCCTGGTTTCCTAGGGACATGAGGCTGATGATGGTGTTTTATTGCTGGCTAAAGCTGATTTAAGACTTCTCTGTTGCTGAAAAGTCTCTCCCTGACAGCCACTCGTTCCTTCCCACTTTCTGGTGCCAGCTGTAGTACTTGTACCGCTACAACTGGAGTCAGGAGCTCACTGGTCTGGCTGAAAACCAGTCCTCGTAAGTCTTGTTCACTGCACAGCCACATGAGTTTTGAAGCTGTGGCAGCAGAATCATAGAATGGAAAATTGTAAAGAAGAGATGAGACCATTTCTTTTAGAGGATGTACAGTTTACAGAAGATTGTGAAATCACATGCGACTTTCATACTTTCATGATCATGTTCTGTTTGTCAGGCTTCTAGCCAAGGAACTGTTGAATTTATTGCCAATTCCATACAAACCTGATAGGTACAAGAGGTTCTTAAAGTATTAAATCTCTATAAGTTCCATAGAAGTGTTTCATAGAGAAGAAAGATCAATTATCTCGTTGGTGGAAGACCTACAGTCTGTACTGTCAGTTCTGGTTAGCGCATCAGCTGGCCAGCCAGCACATACTTGATGGCCAGCCAATATGCACATGCATAGCTCAGGACTCATCCACACATATACCCACACAGTAGCAAGGCATGGGAGGCGCAATGATGACGTTCAGCTTTTATAGGTGGAACAGGGAAGGTCACAGAGGATGTGAAGAGTTATGGTGGTGATTATGTGAAGGGTCATAAATCATGAACCAATTGTGATCCAGCTGCTTGGCTTATGAAACAGCTTGATGATGTTTTTTATGAGCTTAGTGACTCAGGATTAAATGAAAACTGGAAACAAAAGACGATATTAGAAGTATTTATATTTCTGTTCTTTGTGATTTCTTTTCACTTCATTTTACCTAGTATGAGCATTCTTTCACTTTTTTGGGGGGTTTTTTGTTTTGCTTGCCTACAACAGGGCTTTTTAAAAAAGCCTTTATTACACATGCGAAGTTTTGCTTGAAGTTTCAATTTGTTTCCTTTGAATCACACAGTTTAATGAAAGGAATTCAGATCCTGAGCTGACGAAAAGCTCAGCAAATCAGTAGTCACACTGATTTTGTCATTAATGCATGTATGCAAGAATCCTGCTCCAAGAAATGGTATTTGGACTGTGTATGCTAAACTTGAAAATGTCCTACCTTTAGCCAGTGATCCTAAACTCCATAAGAACACATTCCTTTACAGTGTAATGTCATCTTCCAGAGTGACAAGGAATCTGAATTCCAACAACTGGACTGGACTTGGATCAGAACTGGAACTGGGGAATCCTCTGACTTTGAAGTGACCATTTTTTACTTAAGGGAACTTAGACTTCTTAAATCAAAGGATGCAATTAAATTCTATTTGGACTATCAAACCCATAATTCTAGGCCCTGCATTATTTTCAAACTACATTTCTTCTGCCCCAAGTCTTTAAGTGCGTTGCAATATTGCACTGGAATAAAAATCAGCAATCTTTTACAACCAGTCTACTGAGAGAAGGTGGTGATTGGATCAGCATTAGAGGCATATCAGAGATTATGATTTTTGTGTATCTGACTATTAATTATATTAACTAATGCAATTTCTGGTATTGGTTTTCTTAGAGCGTGGTCATGGTTGTTTTCAGTGAGGATAAAAACAGGGACGAACAGCTGAAATACTGGAAATACTGGCATTCTCGGCAGCACACAGCTAAACAGAGGGTCCTCGATATTGGTGAGTATAAGAGGATCTCCAGATGTCTCAGGGAAGATTGCAGGATGTGGGAAGCTCTTGTGTCTTACACTGGGATGTGGTGGCATACACTGGTAATGGCTGCAAGGCTTGTACCACAGTTTTTAGCAGTGGCTCATCCCTGCTAGGACTAGGCTATGGGCTCTATGACAGCAGGATGCAGAAAGAATCATCTTTAATAGTCACAAAGGAGAGCTGCCTCTTGCATGCATGTTTAGTGGTGTTCCACTTTCTGCTGCTAGAAAGTCAAGGTCTGCACCTCTGCAGGAGTGGCAGTGTTTGTTTTCTTTATTTTTTCAAAGGCTGATGTGCTCTTTGATCCAGTAGCAGCAGCAGCCCACATAACAGTTAACGTTAGCTAATCAGGTGTGTAAGTGCAGCCTGAGAGTGAAGATGCCATCAATATGGTGACCACAAAGGAGCACACAAGACTCCTGCACCCTGGGTTTTGCGTCCTGTCAGTGTCAGAGAGAAGTGAGGCAGAAGTAAGCTCTGGTGTGCTATCCAGAGAGACCTGTTTACTGTACATCCTATCTAAAGTACTTACAAGGTGATTTCAGCCACGACTGCCCTATCCACATGCTTGCGAGATTTTAGCAAAGGAAGAACACGTTCCTGCTGTCAAGGAGCCTGAAGTTGAAATCTGTGGGAGTGTCTAGACATCAAGCGCTTCTCCCCTCCCACATGCAGTTTACACATGCAGACATCTGCAGCAGATTCCAGTCAAAGGAGTCGGCAAGACCAAAGCAGACAAAGTCTATCTTGTTTTGACCGCCTGAGGGAACCAAACCATTGAATGGCAGGAATGAGAGGGGGAGAGAGGAGGAGGAGGGGAAAAAAGGGGGGTTACTTGAAGAGAGCTCTGTAAGACTTCCAAGGTGATTGAACAGGGTGATCAGTCCCTAAGTGATTCTACTCATGCAGTGCCTTTCCACTTTGAAATGCTGCAGCCTCCACTGAGGCTGGCATTATTTGAAGTCAGGCGTATTTGGTCAAAGCAGCTCTTCCTGAATCCCCTCTCTGTCTCGTCTTATCAGTATAGTTCTGGATGAGCTGTTTTCCAACTTCTTTTCTTGTTTTCTTTCTTAACCTGTCCTTCGGGGTACTTAAGGCAGTAAAACCTCCACCCCAGACCAGATGACTCTTATGATGACATGTTAAAAGAGCAAGTATGCCACGTCACAGCTATTTCTGAAGGCCGCCTGTTTTTGTGTGCTAGTCCCTACAAGCTTGTAGTGCTTATGCTCATACCTTTGAAGGTATGTGCTGAGGAGCTTGTTCCACTGCAGTGCCAACACCCTCTGACTCCACTGCACGTGGTGTACTACCACATTTCAGTCCCCTTAACAAGTCAGTTTATGACACATATTCTGTAAAATAGTGCTCTGCAACACAAGTGATGTGCATGAACTGTGTGTTTATCTGTGTTAAAACAAATGTCTTTTGTTTCCATTAGTTTGAGATGAGATAGGTCTGAGCTGACTTTTGAGGCACTCTGGCACACTAGTCTTTATTTGGACTGCAAACATGAGCAAAGCCTGGTGTAGTAAGAATTATTGATACAGCACTCCCTGACAGATGTGAGAATTTTAAGAGTTCCCCTCAGTGTTTTCAGAATACTTATATGTGCTCACTAGTGTTTTCTTGAGAACAACTGAAATATGGCCTTGGTTCCTACCAAGTACAATGTTTCTGAACTACATTTCACTTTCTCTGGGAGCTGCGTCATTGCTGTGGCTTAACCCCAGCTGGCAACTCAGTACCACGCAGCTGCTCGTTCGCTCCCCCTACTCCCTTCCACCCCTCTGCCCACCCAGTGAGATGTGGAGGAGGATCAGAAAAAAGGTAAAACCCATTGGTTGAGATAAGAACAGTTTAATAATTAAAGTACAATATAATACTATTAATAACAAGGGAGATAACAGAGAGAGAGGGATAAAACCAAAAATACAAGCCAACAAAAAGAAAACCTAAACCCAACACAACAAAACAGCAGTGATGCAGAGTACCATTGCTTACCCACTGAACAATACCCAGCCCAACCTGAGCAGTGATGGGTCCCTTCAGGGTGACTTCCCCCAGTTTAGATACTGGGCATGACAGGATGTGGTATGGAATGCCCCTTTGGCTAGTTTGGATCAGGTGTCCTCTCTCTGCTCCCTCCCAGCTTCTTGTGTCCCTCTTCACAGACAGAGCATGAGAGAGTGGAAAGTCCTCAATCAGAGTAAGCATTACTTAGCAACAAGTAAACACTGGTGTGTTATCAGCATTATTCTCAGACTAAAGCTAGAACAGAGCACTGCACCAGCTGCTGGGGGGAAAATTAACTCTATCCCAACCAAAACGAGGACAGTTGTGGATATTTGGCTTATTAGGGAAGAATGGCTCCCAACTACATTTCTCTTACAAATCTCAAGCTGCATTTATCAAAATTCTCCTGTTTTATCACCAGATAATCTGAGCAACTTTATCCAAATTTGAAGTTCCGCTTTGAGCAAAAATAGGGTAGGAGTTGAGCCAGATAACCTCCAGGGGTCCCTTCCAAGCTAAATCATTGTGTGGCTCTATGGAGATTTCCTTTTACACTAAAAACTCAGATCCCTAAAGAGCTCCTTTAAAGGAATACTGAGTTAATGTCCAAGTCCTATGTAGTTAACAGTGGGAATTACATGTCTATGAGGGAGATCAGTAAATGCCAGGATATGCCATGGAGTACCATTTAATCAGGCAGTACGAGAAGCTTACTAAGGACAGGAGTATGTATTAGGTTTGTCTCATCTTCAGGAGATGTTCTGGCAATCTGCTGTAGCCCCACTTCTCTCTTATTTTGGATTTCACTCTGATCATCAAGTATATCATCGAATCATAGAATAGTTAGGGTTGGAAAGGACCTGAAAATCATCTAGTTCCAACCCACCTGCCATGGGCAGGGACACCTCCCACTAAACCACGCCACCCAAAGCTCTGTCCACCCCAGCCTTGAACACCGCCACAAATGGAGCATTCAAAACTTCCCTCAGCAACCCATTCCAGTGCCTCACCACCCTTACAGTAAAGAACTTCCACTTCCTCCTTATATCCAATCTAAACTTCCCCTCTTTAAGTTTGAACCTGTCACCCCTTGTCCTATCACTGCCATCCCTAATGAAGAGTCCCTCCCCAGCATCCCTATAGGCTCCCTTCAGATACTGGAAGGCTGCCATGAGGTCTCTGCACAGCCTTTTCTTCTCCAGGCTGAACAGCCCCAACTTTCTCAGCCTGTCTTCATACGGGAGGTGCTCCAGTCCCCTGATCATCCTCGTGGCCCTCCTTTGGACTTGTTCCAACAGTTCCATGTCCTTTTTATGTTGAGGACACCAGAAGTGCACACAATACTCCAAGTGAGGTCTCACAAGAGCAGAGGAGAGGGGCAGGATCACCTCCCTCAACCTGCTGGTCATGCTCCTTTTGATGCAGCCCAGGATATGGCTGGCTTTCTGGGCTGCAAGTGTACACTGCTGTCTCATGTTCATTTTCTCATCGACCAACACCCCCAGGTCCTTCTCCGCAGGACTGCTCTCAATCTCTTCTCTGCCCAGCCTGGAGCTGTGCCTGGAATTGCTCCCACCCAGGTGGAGGACCTTGCACTTGGCATGGTTAAACTTCATCAGGTTGGCATCAGCCCACCTCACAAGTGTGTCAAGGTCCCTCTGGATGGCATTCCTTCCCTCCAACGTATCAACCGAACCACACAGCTTGGTGTCATCGGCAAACTTGCTGAGGGCGCACTCAATCCCACTGTCCATGTCACCAACAAAGATGTTGAACAAGACCGGTCCCAACACCGATCCCTGAGGGACACCACTCGTTACTGGTCTCCAGCTGGACATTGAGCCATTGAGCACAACTCTTTGCATGTGGCCCTCCAGCCAGTTCTTTATCCACCGAGTGGTCCACCTATCAAATTGATGTCTCTTCAATTTAGAGGCAAGGATGTCAAGAGGGAAAATATGAAGGGTTTACCATGTATTAGGGGTCTTCAGAACAGTCTAAATAGCTATAAATCTGTGTAACCAGTTCCATACATATTTAGAATCATTAGTATTACTTAATGTTTGTAGCATATGTTTGACATCTGTGAATCCTTTTCAATTGTTTATGAATGCACCTTTTATCTAGAGCATGACTTGGTCCTTAGCAGGCAGAGAATCAGTTGAATTTGGGATGTTCTAGTTCTGGAGTCCAGCTATTCAGTCTTCTGGTGGGGGTGATGACCCTGCTTGTGGTGCCTTCCCTGGTGGCACAGGTCTGTCTGTCTGCCTTCTGCCCTGCAGTTATATTCTGGAGATCAGAGGAAATAGAGTGACTTGTTCCCTCACTCCAGATGTGCAAAGGTCACTGCTTGCCTTTGTTTTATGCCCTGGCTGCTGGTGTGCCTCCTGGGAGGAAGGATGGTTGAACAGATATATGCAGTACTGGTCTGAAGATACATTGACATTAATAGGATAAGCATATATTTGCATGTAAGAAAGTCCTTAGTACTTGAGGAATAAACCTGAGGATGGACTTGACACTTAATAAGCAAGAAGGAAAGGTGTTTTCCAGAATTTAGCCTAAGTGCTGCTATGGATTTTTCTGAAGGAGGAGGCACTTTCACTGTTTTTAGCTTAAAAAAAATCCCTGCCACTACAAACCCCTGATTTTTCCACAGTGTCGTGCTGTGACACTAGATTACTGCTTTTACTTTTTCTTTTAAAATAATGTCAAATAAAGAATATAATATTGGATTGCAGTAAATATTGATAATTTAGAATCAGTACCATAATCTGACAAATACTGGAACGGGTTCAAACATGGACTTAAAGAGCAGATGTGAAAGTTTTAGATTTGGGTTATTTGTGCTCTAGAGTCTTGCCCATATTTGTTTCACAGGATAGTTTGTATTATTTATGTGCACAATACAAAACCTACTACAATGGTATGAAATGCATGCAAATTATTACTGTTTAATGTTGTAATTTGCTGTAGTTTAATATGCAGTTTACCCAACAAAAAGGAAATAATTCCTGTAGCGCCGTTTTCTTCCATGCAGAAGAACCCCAGTTTTCTGGTAAATCACAGCAGCAGAAGAGGAAAAAATGTAGTCACACTAGCAACTTTCAGATATCCTTGGGTGTAAATGCTCTCTTAATCAAGTGAGGATCCTTCTTTAAATAACTGTAAATTGAGGGGAATAGGATGCACTTCTGCTTTTAAACAGCATGTCATATAGATGCTCCATGAGATTTGTGTATGGCAATTAAGGAAGTGGAGGCATGTGTTGTGGGGAGGGAAGGGCTGGTGGGATGTGAGGTTCTGACAGCCTTTTAAGGGAAGAAAACATGTGTCTTTACAAGACATGTTGTTCACGTCTTTCCAAAGTGCACCTACACAGCATGCCCATATGCAGCAGTCAGTTGCACAAGGCACCCTCTGGTGAATCATAAATTTAAGGGGTGGGTGGATGTGTGCACATGCATATTAAACTACTTATGTGTCTTCTAGTTCTTCTTATTTGCATTCCCACACTGAATTAAGATAGTGAAGCCAATTACTTCAGTTAGAAAGGAGATGTGAGTTCATGATGGGAGTGAAAAGCCTGCTGCCCTCGCAAACTGTATTCACTTGCTGCATCACCAAATATCTTGTGCTGTTCTTATGGTCGGAACAGTGAATTTTTACTGTATCCAAAGCCATGCCAGCATGCCTGTGTTTCGTGATGAGAGACAAGTATACTGATTGCACCTCTCAAATGTTAAAAAATTCTCATTGCAGCAATGGTTTTGTTATAAATGAATTTAAAATTGTTATTACTTAGAAATTATTTTTTTAGAGAGCAACAGTGTATTTTTAGAAGTGTAAAGGAAATGAATACTGAAACCATTTGAGTTTATAGAATTTCTATATTTATAGAATACAAAAACATCCTCTTTCTATAGCTGATTACAAAGCTAAGAACCAGTGTGCTTCTAATGCACACATTTGGGCAATATTAGATCAAGATTGCTGCATGACATAAGCTCAGCCTTCTGGTACTGAGTCCAATTACAGCCCTCAGGGATTCTCAGGAAATGTATATGTCCCAGAGAGAGCTGATGCATTTGTGTGAACAGTCTGGAAGTTCCTTTAATCAAGCAGATATTACTTCTTTGCAAACTGGGTCTTTCTCTTAACCTGTCATCAAGAAGAAAAAAAGTGTGGTTGGCAAAGGGAGAAAAAAAGGGGGCTTGTTCTTTCTCATTATAAAGAAGACCTGGCAGTTGTCTGTTTTATGTGGTGTTCCAACCTTACTGTTTCGGGGGAAGGGTTGGGTCATCTTTGAAATTTGGGCTTCCTCCCTCTTGCTTTGCATTCCTTCTGAAATGTTAGCTCATTGATAGTATTAACAGCCCATTGGAAAGAAGTGTGAAGAGGCTGCAGAATTTGTAGTCAGACAATTTAAAAATACTTTGCTATTTTAGTATCGTACACGTGTTAGGGAAAGGATTTTTTTAGATTTTTTTTGTCTGTTTTGTTTTATTTTTTTAAAAATAGAAATCCAGCATTCACTGCAGTAATTCCTGGGAGAGTTGAAATGGCTCAACAAGAAATGTGTGCTGCTGATCATTTCCTCCAGTGATAGCTCTTAGACTTTTAGAAAGCTTCGTTAGTTTGTTTATTTGCATAAAGATTTAAGTGTTTCAATAGCTTCTAGATAATTTTCCAGATTTGGCCATTCCTTAGCCAAGTTAATGAATGCACCCACTCATTCCCACTACAGTCACAGATTCCTTTTTAAGGGCAAGCAATATTTTGCAAGAACATTAGCTGGTGATGTGTATGCGTAAGACTCAAGCTACAGTATATTATCTCTTTGCAATTAAGCTTATTAATAATTCAACACGAACAATACAAGTGGTAGTTTTGATGCATTAGACAACCCAGCTGAAAAAAGATCTACTATGCATTGTAAAAGAGAAAGTCCAAATCTTTTTTGTGAGTCTTTTGTTTGTTTGTTGTTTCTTACAGCTGATTACAAGGAGAGTTTTAATACCATTGGGAATATTGAAGAAATTGCATTCAATGCTGTGTCCTTTACCTGGGATGTCAATGAGGAGGCAAAGGTGAGGAAAAGCCATGCAGATGGCATCCTTATATAAGTACCATCCATCGTTAGTCACTGTTCCACTTCTTTTCTTTTTAACAAATAAGAAGAAGGGTGGGTGGAAGTGAGCGGGCTCAGCCCCTGCAAAACCAGGCAAATTGTGATCTTCCACTGGCCCCAGGGATTCTGGCCACCTGTAAAAGGCAAGAGGGTGTATAATGGTTGGTGGGATGATATTGTGTTCACACCTGTGTCGCTGACAAAGAGATTTCTGAGGAAAGCCTGCAGGGCTCTTGCGCTGCAATTTCTTACTTGTGACCTCTCAGTGATTTTTTTCCATTTAAAATATGCCCTGCGTGAGATCTTTTTTCCTTTTTGCAAAGTCAGTTTAGAACAAAAGGTGAATGTTTTCTTTCTCTTTCCTTTCTACACTATTAGCATCTCCAGTAATCAATATTCTGTAAGCTAGACTATGCCTTCCCTTGTGTTGGTGCCATTATTTTTTATTTTGCACATACTGTCCTTGAAATTGGGAATGAACACATTTTTGAGGACTGGTGCATTCTGTCTGTCTCTGTTAGTGTTTGAGTATCCTCAGTCATGGGGTTTTGCATTCAGGGGTGTGACTCCTACAGTGGAATTATAAACCAGGGATCTATAAACCAAAGAGAACTTCAGCAAGTTTCTCATAGATAAGGTTATCCAAAGGGGTGGCAGAGTGTTTCAGCTGCATGGACTAGGGTAGGAGAAATGAGAAGCTGCCAGTAATTATAAGTTGTCTCCTGGATATAGGCTTTGTAAAATGTGTGGGGATAATGCAGGATTCCTGGGGATGTAGAAATAATAAACAACAAGCATTGTTGAGCTTAGCAAACTCCCGATACTGTTTTCATGTTGGATAGAAAATGCCCAGTGTTCAAGTAATGCTAAGGATCTTTTCAAATACAGAGACATATTCATGCATGATTCCTCACTGCATTTCTAACAGAGCATTTCAGAGATTGCATTGCATTGCGCAAGCAAGTCGTCCTGTGAGAGACTGCATTGAGTGCAGAGTGGTAGCATTAACACTCACTGTCCTGACTTGCTGACTGAAGGTGCTGAAGTCTGTACTAACAGGGATTTTCATCTCTGATGCACATTTTAAAAGAATAGAGCACTAAAGAAAATACAATAGCTGAAAACCACCTAGCTCTTTCAAAAGCTGACCTTGGTAAACAGAGTTGTACTTGTCCCAGTTGCTAATGGTGCTGTATTTACTCATGTTATGATTACATTCTCACTGCTGCAGATATTCCCCCATTATATGATTCCGTTTCAAAATACAGAGGTATGTTGTCCTCTGCAGTCACAACAGATGGCTGCTATGGGCATGTGATCATTATGCAAGCAGATGCAGGTTTGGGATCTCTAATGCAATGGACTTGCCCAAGGGCTGTTACAGAAGCACTAAGGGCTAGGGCCACCTTGCCCCACTGGCACCATCCCCATTGCCAGTGCTGCCAGTTCTTTAACACGTATACATTTGCAGCTGCAAGCCAGGCTTAGCGAGACACCATTTTGATCTCGGAGCAAGACTTCCACTAATGTCAGGTTTTATGCCTGGCCATTTTTTTCTAATCTTGCACCATTCACTTGCTCTTGCCTTAGGTGCCAGAACATTGAGAACACAAGTCTTGCAATGATCACTGGAAATATAACAGAGTAAGATGTTAAAATAATGACTCTCTTACTGTCGCTGGATTAAAAAAGTGCCAGGAGTAAAATGTTAAGAAAGCCACATGTATTTCTGAAGGAAGTAGTCATTAAAATACAAATTAGCTTATGCATATCTATTTTGGGGGTTAGCTATCAAATATCTGAACTTTTAGGAGCTTGAACAGCAAATGTATTGATGAAAGTAAGAGGATTCATAACATGTTTTGGTATTGGGCTATCAAACATAAATCAGGTTGTACCTGAAAGCTTATCACCATGCACAAAAGTGTTTCCTTCCCACACATGTGTATACATGTACCCACATGCTCTCTCCTGTTAGAGAGTCTAATACAATAACCAGTTGCACTGGGTCTGGGGATTCCCATAGGATGGCCCTGCGGTTGTTTGAAAGCTGTGGACTCGGAGGCACGTCACTGAAGGCTGTTTTTTCTCCAGCAATTACTTCATCCAAGAGAAATGAAGAATTTCAAGGCTTAATTACAGACTCTTTTCTTAAGCTTTTGGAACGATGATCTTTTAACTGGCTCCATTGTTTCTGCTCAGTGTTGTTTTCCCTTTTCAACCACAATTTCAAGATTAAAACTTAACCTCACAGGCACAAAGGCCTTTCTCTTCCAAGTCAGACAAAAGCGGCACAGAGCAGTTCTTTCCAGGGCCTCTGAGATGTGATGTGATGAAGCGCTCTACTGGCCCGGGAAGAAAGAAAGAAAACAGACTGGTCTTTGGAAGTGCACAGGGGAACGATCTTGAAAAATCAAACAGAAGAAGCAGAAATCATCTAACAAAAAATCACCAAACCAAACATCCCTGTCTCTCCTGGGAGACTGAGGAGACTGAATTGTGCATCTAGGAAGGCTTATCTGGAGCATCAGATTTCTCACTTTCCTATTCCCCCTGGAGGGCAGCTGATTTAAAGCCAGACTTCTCCCCCACAGAAGCAGAGCAGTACTCTCCTCCTGGAAGCCCTTCAGGATGAGGGTATAACAGTGTGGGTGTGACAGCCAGAACCTGCCTGCTAACAGCGAGCCTGCTAAGGGTTCGTAAGGCAGCATTGCACCTGGTTCTTATGTGGAAGAAACACATTCAGAGTGTACAAGCAGAAGCCTCTCTTTATTAACTCAGTAACGTGAAGGGAACTGGGGTGTTGGCTCCAGCCCTCTGTGCTTTGTCCCTTGTGTTCTGACTGTCGCCTGGCAGAACAATTCAATGGAAGAGCGAATCTTGTACAGTGCTGTTGAGCTGTCTAATAATCTCACTATTGTTTTCTGTGAACTAAGGGAACAGCACCAAAGTCAGAAACACCACTCCACTAGTTTCCTCGGCTGCATCTGGTCGACAACAGATACAGGGGGACAAGCAGTCCCCTTGCCTTCTGGCAGAGCAGAGTTGGGCCTTGCACATCCTTACCTTTTTCTAGAACAACATCCTTTTGTGTTGGGGTCATTGTTTAGAGGTCACCATGAGGCTTGTGGTTCAGAGCAGGACAACAGGGAAATGATGGGAAAGGTCTACAGCCATGTCCAACTTTTCCTTATGCTTCTTATGCACAGACAAGCGTACTGTGCGGTAAGGAAGCAGAGGCAGGAAGTGAAGTAGGTAGAGAAGGCTGCGTGGAGACCTTATAGCAGCCTTCCAATATCTGAAGGGAGCCTATAAGGATGCTGGGGAGGGACTCTTCATTAGGGATGGCAGTGATAGGACAAGGGGTAACAGGTTAAAACTTAAAGAGGAGAAGTTTAGATTGGATATAAGGAGGAAGTTCTTTACTGTAAGGGTGGTGAGGCACTGGAATGGGTTGCCCAGGGAAGTTGTGAATGCTCCATTGCTGGTGGTGTTCAAGGCCAGGTTGGACATAGCCTTGGGTGGCATGGTTTAGTGGGAGGTGTCCCTGCCCATTGCAGGGGATTGGATCTTGATGATCTTAAGTTCCTTTCCAACCTAACTATTCTATGATTCTATGAAGAACACTTTATGTACAGTCCATCTTTGTTTCTCTCCAATTATTTACTTTACATATAAATATGCAACATTTATGAGCAAGGTGATTTGTTGGCTCCCTTTGGTTTAACCTGAATGCTATGTCTGGTATTTTTAAAAGGGCTCTTTAAAAATGGTGAGGAAGCAAACAGCAGTTAACCAGGACTGGCTAACTTTTTAACCACCTTTTAAAAGTCTTTTCATGATATTCTAGAAGGTAGGTAGTTGCCTTGCTGATGCCCTACAGAAGATTTGTTACATCTGGCTGGTTGACAAAGTTCTAGAGGAGGCTTTTGAACAGAGAGATTAGTTTTGTTTTTGATAGACATACATCTGCCTGCTTGCAGTCTTCCTGCTGACAGAAATTAGTTTGCAAGAAAGATAATTAAGAACCAGAAATCTCCTGGTTAAAGGTGACTATCTTTGTCATAAATCAAACCAGCCCTTTGACATGCATCTTCTCTCTGATGAACACTTCAATAATTTGATTAGGACGATATTACTTCTGGAACAATATATTGTATATTTTTATGGAAAGCAATTTTTACCTTAAATTCGAAGTCACCTTAAAGCAAACAAAAGTACTTTTCAGTGATATCAAGAAATTACTGATGTCTGCTAAGCACTACAACTTAGACATGCAGGGAACAGACATGTTGGTAGATATGTTATTCAGGCAGGTGCTGGCACATGTGTTTTAGTGTGTACAGTAGTTGTGTGCTGTACATTTGTTGTGTATACTTGCGTGCAATCATTGTCCTGCTATATTTAACTGATCTTTAATCCAAACTATGCTGAAGCTTCTGGGAACCTTTCCAGTTATTTAATGAGTTTTGGCATAGCCCATACAGTAATAAGCTGTTTTCAATGATTGAGTGATTTTCAGGATTAGGTTTTTGGATACTGTGGGCCAAAGTGAGCTATGATACCAGTGGGCACAATGGTATAATCAAACTTATAGAGCAGCACAGTTTCTAGCAATGATTTGTACTGTGGGAATTCTTATTTCTTTAACATCGGTAGTGTTGCTAAGGACAGGTTTTGACTAGTATAAAAATTATTCTTAATTAATTTCCTTCTTAACTTGCATCAAATTTCATATAATTAGGAAGGAAATTAACATTTTCTCTACTCTCAAAATGTAAAGGTTGGAGGAAAAGTTACTTCATTCTGGGGAGCTAGCACTAGAAATTATGTAGGATTAGACTTTGCAGCTGCTTTATTAAACCATGTCTGTGTGTGCAAGCATGCATATATAAAAATATATATATTATATAATGCCAGGCAATATATATATATACGCACACGATGTATCTATTAAAGAAGAGTTAACTTGTGGTAGCAAATAATGTTGAAATTTCAGCATGTACAAATGGCTTGGTAAGTATGTATCTGAGATTCAAGGCAAATGGCATTTTTATGTAGTTGCCAGGGTGGGGTGTGGGTTGAGGAAGCTTCAAAAGAGTAGTGTAAACATTTGCTGGAGACATTTGTATTGAAATAAAACAAAGGTCTTACCTTTGTTTGGGATTTATAAGGTAACGGCTGGCAGGAGAAACTATAAAACCACACTTCTTGTGTATACGAGGAGAATGATGGGATTGATGTTAGTCATTTGAGAGACAAGTCATTTAACTCTTTGTTGTTACAGTCTGGAAGGATGAACCATTTTTAAGTAGGATTTTGCAAAGACCCATCACCCATGCGTAGATTCTATGCATTACCATAGAATCAGTGCAATTTCCGGTAGTCAGTAGAGAAATTGCTTTAAGTTTCTGGTTTTGCGCTGTAACACACTTTTCCCTCCCTTCTGCTCTTGGCTCTTCCTGAGACAATGGGAGCCAGAAATGTAAATATGTAAATAGTAATAAAAGGCTTATATTAGAAGTTTCGTAACAATAGACCTTTAAAGTGTATAAGCTGAGAGACCACAGCAGGAGTCATGTTGGCTGGATTAAATGATAAAAGGGGAAATGCATATCTGAGTCTTGCTTTCTCTTAAGACATGTTACTGTGTTTGTGTCTTGTATGTCATTAATTATGCTGCAGTATTTAACAAACAGTCTGTAATTCACGTAATAACTGCTACACTTTGGAGGAGTGCCTTCCCCAAAAGAGACAGTGCTTTTTCTAGACAGGCTCTAAACCAAACAGAAGAGTTGTCATTATCTTAGGCCACTTTTGAAACTTTCTCAGGCATCAGATGTTTCTTCAAATGATTTTTTCGTTGCCAATGGCATGCCTGAGCTGGAGACTAGATGGGTGGAACTCTGTCATTAATTGCTCTAATCTAAGATATGCTGACATTAAATAAAAAGAGACATCACTGTAACTACAACCCAAGCGTATTCCTGATAGCAAAACATTGCTAAAATCCAGTTTGTACAGGAAAAATAAAGTTTGTAAATTAATTCAGATACAGCTATAGTCACATCCATTAAAGTAGTTCTAAGTCAAGTGTAGGCAGGGCCCTGGGGAAAAAAAAAAGCAGTGATTTCTATTCCTGCTACTGTTATTTCTACTTAACTCTACATTTTCTAACTGTGTAACTCTACTATGCAAGAGACCAGAGCAAGGAGGATCTTAATCCTGGGTGTCTTCCAGGAGAGGTAGAGAGGGACTTCATCTTTTCCATGGTTGCCAGTGGGGTTGTTTCGTTCATTGTTGCATTGAGAGTGTGAGTACCTGCATTAAGGACAGGAGCTGCAAAGGAGGGGAAGATGAGGCTTGTAAAGGGCAAAGCAGGCTATGCTTGGACAGGTGGGTTAAAATCATTCCTGCTTAGAGCAGGTGGCATGTCTTGGTTACTGCTTTGGGGAGGTGAACGTTTCTGGTCTGAATAGGGGACTGTCCAGATGGTTCTCCAGGTCCTGTTCACCACAGGAGGCAGCTGCACCATGGTGTTAAAACCGGTGCAAATCTTCAGTCATTGAAAATATAAAACCAAACCCAAACAAAACCTAAAATAAACTCGAGTAACAGAACTTACGCCCTCTTGCCCTTCTCTCTGCACCCCCCCTGCATTTTCCAAATCCAAAGTCAGTGTTGTGCTTTACAAGAAAGCTAACAGAGTGTGGAGACGGCAATTTTTCCCCAAAATAAATGAGCTGTGTTAATTCAAATCCATCTGTCTATCTGTGAGGTGTAGATGATACGACAGGAAGTATAGTGCACTTCATGTGCATGAACCTAAGTCACTGCTCCTCAGGGAGGTCCTGATGTATTGCAGTGTCAGGACAAGGATATTGAATCTTACAGCATCAATCTATTATTCATGCTGAATAATCTGTTATTGCTGTATTGAGGCTCTGGAAACGACAGTCTGTCTTCCCCAGCCGCTCCTACTCTGCTCTGTGTTTCTGGAGGCAGCGGAAGAGATGACACACCGTGTATGTAGTTGATTAAGGTGGGACAAGATCTTTTTTTTACTTCTCTGCTGAGTGTGCAGCAAAGGTAGTCGATGCACAAACTGCTGGTTAGGTGCAAAGCCTGCGCATCCCCTCTCACATTTTAACGTACAGTTTGAAACCCCCCTGTGCACAAGTATGGGCTAAAATATTTGCTAAAATACTTTTGCTAAAGTATGAGCTAAAATATTTATTAGATTCTGTTTAATGTCAAACCTCATTCCACTGCTGTGTGTTCAGACACAGTTTAAAGCATTGCTGACACTGTAAAGGAGTCTGAAGGCTAATGAAAATTCAGGCCATCATATTTCAAAGGCATATGCACCCATATCCATGCTTACCTTTGGAGCTGGAGACCAAGTTGTAATATGAAACAGAAATAACACTATCAGCTTCAAAATCAGAGTTTCACCTAGGGCCCTTCCCCCCCCTCCCTCCTTTCCCGGCAGTTAAAGTTCAACTATTTCATTTGTAAATGCAGCTCTGTGATACAATCAGAAGCAGAAATGCAGAGGGGCCATTAGCTCAGTCAGGCAAACAAGCTGCTCTGGCTCCATCATAAAAAAGCCCTGACTGTAATGTTAACTTCTGCCATTAGGGTAAAGTATTCCCCCACCCCAGCCTCTCCCAGCCCTACTAGAGTCCTTTATTCTCGGCTGCCTTTCTCTTTGGGATGTTGCATTCTGGTCACTCAAACTGTTGCTTTTGTTTTGCTTTTCCTGCTTGTGGATGGGGAGACGTTCCTTCATGCTCACCCTTCCCGAATCCTCCCAGAGCCCAGGTGCCCGTTAGATTCCCCTTTGCCCAGCAAGATGTGCATCAGGTCTGTTTGAGGGACCTGTTTGAGATCCTTTCCTTCCTGAGTGTGCACATTCTGCTGGAGCAGGTTTCACATCATCCTGGTTCAGGCAATACATACTGGTGGTTTTCTCTTTTTCCTTAATTCACAGTTTCAGTGGGGTTTTTTTGTTTGTTTCTTTCTTTCTTGTTTTTCTAAATTGAAAGTGAAAAGTGGAGTTGGGTCAATATGTAATTGGCCCAAATTACGATGTAGTGCATATATTCCTCACTGGAAGAGCAGCTGTATTTTTAATCAGTTTCATCTCTCAAGTTTCATGCACACTACCCTGACTGAAAGGTATCAGTGATATGTCAGTTCACAATGATTACTTTGCATCTGAATAGCCCTTGGGAGACTTGGTGGTGGGAGGCCCTTCTCCCAGGACCTGTACTAGCACATGGCAGATGACACAAAGCTTGTCCCGTGGTAAAATGGAGATTAGAGGGGAGGAGCAGACTAATGGCTATCTGCGCACAAGTTGGTGTAGAAGGAAAGCATGGGGTGGATTTTGGAAGGAAAAGCAGGCAGAGCTGTTGCCAGGAATAGAGGGCAATGTCAAGTTGTGTTGCTGCTACATGGTAAAAAACTTTTGAGAAGAGGTAGGGAGTAGTTTTATAAATGTTTGAGAAGCTCCTCCCCAGTTTGAAAGACAGGGTGAGATGCATTTTTGAAATTGAAGACAGACAGTGAAGGACCCTTAAAGTAAAGATCAGGAGTATCTTTTGATGGGATGGAGGAAGTGGTACTGCTGATGAGAGGGTGAAGAGAATTTGTAAAATAATAAAAAAAGGTTAGGACTTGGTTTTGCCACACTGCATTTGAATTGTGAGCTGTCAGAAGAGCAAGCCAGACCAAAGGACAAGTGGAAGGGACGACACAAGATGATCTTGCTATTTCTACATTAGCAAATAGTGCAAACATACAGAACGCACCTGTAGAGCAAAACAAGTCAGGGCTAAAGACCTGACATTCTCATGAGGCACATTTTAGGCTGTTTTATTTCAGATTATCTTTAGTCAGTTCCCAAAGACTGAGCAACCACTAGCAGCTGGAGCATGTAAGGTGTACTCCTAGGACACATCTTCTGGTGCGGCTCTTCCACAAAGAATCCAGCTCATGCACTCTGAGCTCTCAGGTGTGAATCAAAGCATGGTAAGTCAGGACAATCAAATGATTCACCTCAAATGTGAGCTCCTGATCCAAACTGAAGCACTGACACATGCCTTCGAAGTTTCTCCTTCTTCCTATTGTGGTAGCATCTTTGCTGGACTTGGGACAGAAGCAGAGAATAAATGTGTGAATTGCCAGAGTGTGGGTCATAGACGGGGATATCTGCTTTTATTTTCCCATTTGTTGTCATGTGTTTCCTGAAGTTTAATGGTGGTTTGCATCACATGTTAAAAGTAATCTCTCTGGCACACAGATTTTCATCACAGTGAATTGCTTGAGCACAGACTTCTCCTCTCAAAAAGGAGTAAAGGGACTTCCTTTGATGATTCAGATCGATACGTACAGCTACAACAACCGCAGCAATAAACCTATCCACAGAGCCTACTGCCAGATCAAGGTTTTTTGTGACAAGGTAAGTGGAGAGCACAGTTGCCACAGATAAGAGGAAGAGCCTTGTTACACAGTTTATTATTGCTGTATTTTAGACCTAATTGAATGGTCTTTTCTTTCACTAAATAATTGTGTTTCATGGTAGAATTTGGACCATAAATCTAACAGATTATCATATAATTATTTTACTGCTTTTTTAATTTTATTTTTTGGCTCTGATTCCTCACCTCATAAGAACAGTTGGACTGTTTAAGGACAGGATGCTACAGGTCATGATATAGGAATATAAGAAAAGTAAGAAAGTACAAATGTAAAGATCTCTACTTGGTAGGTCAGCACTGGTCATATACTTACACAAATGTCAATCTGATGTTACCCGTTCTGGCTCCAATAGCCAGAATAGGTAAATGTGGCGGGGAGGCTTCTGACAGAGAAATGTACCTTCCAGTAAAGGCCTGCTAAGCTCTCTTTTATGATACAGTGGAAAACTGATGCATTATCTGGTGCAACTGTTTGAAGGGTTTTTTCCCACTTGATTGCCAGCCATTATTTTGGAATCTTTAATGAGACTTTTATATTGCTAGGATTTTCTTATTTAAAGTAAATTACAAACTGTATTTGCAGTTCCCATTTTGTAGTTCAGTAATTATATTTTTTTGTTTGTTTTGTACTCCCTCTTGCAAAATTTTCTTCCTTTACAGTACATTTCCCTACTCCTGTGTTAGGTTTTTCAGCACCAAAACATAGATCATGCCTTAATGAGTCTGACTACTTAATGAGGGCTGTCATGGTCAGCTGTACCTATCACTAAGCAGAAACAGTTGCTCACAAATGTTATGTCAGGGATGATTCTTAGAAGTGAGTGTGACCACATTACAGCTGCGTGTAACACCTGCCAGCCGATGACTTTAGCCCTGCTGGGAAAGGTCTTCCAGTGGGGAGCTGCTGCCTGGATTCTAGTCAAGGTTCAGAGATTCAGGAGCCTGCATCTATTTAAGTGCCTTGGAAATTTATCCAAATTAGTCTTGCCATCTTACAGACAGGAATAGAAAGGCAAAAGGCCATGCCCCAGGCAGTATGTAGCATTAACTTTTTAATGGAAAGGGTAAGAGTTCAGCTGTTCCAGCTCTTTCTGCTGCTGCTCCTTTCCCTTTCAGAGCTCCTTTCCCTTGTTGCTGTCTTGACAAGGGGATCTTGAGGACTAATCAGTCAGCTGTGTTAGTGGAGCAAAAACTTTGAAAGTAATGAATGTAAATGTATGCACTGAGGTCTTCTTGCAGTCAAAATGTTATGCTTTCAATTCTAACTTTGAATGTCAAATATTTGGAGATTTGAAGCTACAGCTGGATGTTAAAAGTTCAGTAAGTATCAAAGTAACAAATCATTTTCATCTACCTGTTTTTGAAAAGCAATTAGGAAAATCTGAAGTATTTAAAAAAGGAAGGAAATTCAGAGCACAAACTCATCAAGGGTGACCTGTAGACACAACTGGTGGAGATTTTCAATAATACATGTTCATTGCATTTATTTGCTTAATTGGTACTTCAGATATCCATCAGGAAATGAATGTTGAGTCTTTTAATCAACACTGTCTCAAAGTAGAAGAAAAAGATCACAGGGGTAGTTAAAACATTATCCACATCTAAACTATACTGAGAATGGGAACTGGAGGGCTCAAGGGTGTCAATAATGGGATATGTATCTGTCTAATATAAATGTGTACATGCATGCAGAGCTTTTTAACTTAATGCAGGGCTGAAAATGAGTTGAATGAAGGAAAATTATCAAGATCAATTCTCGTGACAGTTAGTGCTAATTGGCACTGGGAAGGAGACTGAGGCATTCTTCTCCCCTTTCATGCTGCTGTGTCTTTACCAACACCGTTTGTCTCTGTGCTTCTGTAAGTAAATAAATGGTTGGACAATTTTCACTTGCTGGTGGCACTGGGAGACTTGGTCGCGTTCAGAGGAAGGTAGCTCGTGGGGTGGGCGCCCTCATCTTCCCAAGGTGCCAAAATAAAACCCTGGCACTGGCGGAGGTGCTGCTAAACTCGCCCTCTAGTGACAGCGACAGGATTTGCTGCCTGTCTGGGAAAGGCCGTGAAGCTGACAATTCTTGCCCGGCTCTTTCTCATGATCAATTGAAGAAATATTATAGGGCCTTTAAAAAAATACCCAACCAACCAACCAAAAAAGGCCAGACAAAAGCAAAAAACAAACAGCAAACATATAATATTTTTTATACATTTTAAAAGTGTGAATTCCACCGTTATAACCCAGTCTGACAACCCCGAAGAGAAGATGGTGAGAAAAGTGCCTGATTTATTACGATCATCTGGATCAGAGGAAGTGAGCAGTAAATTCCTCCCACCTAAGTACTGAAATGTATTTTAGTTTGAAATGTGGAAGAAAAAAATGTTTCTGTGCCTGACAGTGTTCTTACAAATGGTGTTTCTTCAGCGACAGTGCCTATTTAGGAGCACTATGCGCATTTGTATGTTAACTTGGATAAATCACAGGCAGAGGTGTCCAGTTTTTAAGAAACAGTTGCTGGTAAATCAATGTCTTCTTGCTGAAATGCAGTGTAGCTGTTGTGGAAAGAGTATCCCTGACGAAATAAAACCACATTTAGCTAAGTGGTACATACATATATATAATGTATTAGTATTTACTCAGGCAATTGCTTATATTCAGTATTCATTTATATGTAAATTAGAGAGTGGCACTACCTCAGATCTAGTGTGTGCTTTGTGACATAAATGCGTGAGATAAATGCTTCAAAGGTTGTAATCATGTGCTTGCTCGCTATTTATTCTCCAATCTTTTGTCTGTATTATTTTCCAGTAGGCAATCTTCAAAGCAACTGGTACAGTGCACATCTTGTTTGTCAGTGCTAATTCTCTCTGCCCTTGCAGTCTTTTTATCATGTGCAGATCACTGATGCTGCATATGATAAGAGAATACAATTTTTATTCCTTAAGTAGGTTGTCAGGGAAACTTGCTACCAAGCTTATTTATATTTATATATTGCAAGATGCTTTAGCCACTGTGTATGAAGGAACTGGGGATTCAGAGATATTTTGATTTTTCTATTTGCGATTAACTTTGCTGAAAAGAACCAGAAGCCTTTGGCTTGGCAAATGCAACATTGTTCCAAAATCAAATAAATGAATCCTGTTTTCTTTATGCAGTTCCTGCCATCTTGTCTTCAGTATGGATTGTCACAGAGAAAATGGATTATCATAGCATATTGAGCAAGTCTAATTGCTTATTAATCTTCAGCTTTAGAGAGAAGGCTGAAGTCTATGTGCCTGTCCTACCAGATGTGGAATGCTGTGGCCTTGAACTAGGAACAGGTGTACACATGAGTTTCATAATGGTGGAGGGAGTGGTGCTTATGATGGTAAAGGCTTTGGGAGGCTGGAGCTACAATGCAAGACATAAGCTTATGTGAGTCTAAAGTTTAAAGGACTTGGAAAAAAAATATTTGGAATCAGCTGAAATTCATAGGCTGTGTTTTGCTGGTGGCTTGTAGCAGAAACACTTGTTGCATTTATACTGGGCCCACGCATCAATGAGAAAAATCAGGAATGTATTCAGTTTGGTCAGAGCCTAATTTATAGTTCCCTATGAGCGGGTTATTTCTTCTGTCCTGAAGATATGCAAATTCTGATCTATTAGATATATGTCGGATAGCTCAGCTGTGAAAACTCTCCGGCAGAAATGCTGTGGTATGCAAAAACCTTATTGTGGTCTATTGTCTCAGCACCTACAGCAACGATGTACATTGTGTAGACTTGGCTGGCCCCTGCGCTGTGCCATGTGGAATGCTCCTAGCTCAAAAGGGCTGGTGGGTAGTTTTGTGTGTACTGCAGTTACTGCATTTGTAAAGTGACTATGGCACAGATAAGCACTGGCGGGTGGGAATGGCTGCCCTGCTTGGAGAAAGCCTGCACCCCAGGGGAATAGGGGGTGTCTTGCCTTGGATGAATGAAGAGAAAGGTGTGAAGCTTTACCAAGGTCATAGCTACAGAGTATGTTGGTCTCAATGACTGTGACCTATACTGATGTGCGCAAAAAAAATCAGTAAAACATATACTCTTTATTGTATATAAAATGCTGAGTTTTTGCCGCCATGCGCAAAATAACTTTCACACTTCATCCCAGTGCCTGAGAGCAGCAGCATGGCAGCACTGAGGTAGGGCTGTGGTCACCCGGCAGGGCTGCTGTGCAGCACTGGGCTTTCAAGGATGTGCCTTCTGCAGGACAGAGGCTGTGAGGTTTATTTTTACTCCTTTCTGCTAAAGAACAAGTGGCCTTTAAAGATTCAAATAGAATCATAGAACTGTTAGGGTTGGAAAGGACCTTAAGATCACCTAGTTCTAACCCCCTGCCATGGGGCAGGGACATCTTCCACTGGACCAGGTTGCTCAAAGCCCCATCCAACCTGGCCTTGAACACTGCTAGGGATGTGACAGCACAGCTTCCTTGGGCAGCCTGTTCCAGTGCCTCACCACCCTCACAGTAAAGAACTTCTTCCACATATCGAACCTGGATCTCCTGTATTTAAATTTGAACCCATCACCCCTTGTCCTATGGCTACAATCCCTAATGAAGGGTCCCTCTCTGGCATCCTTTTAGGCCCCCTAAATAGATATTGTAAGGCTGCTATGAGGTCTCCACGCAGCCTTCTCTTCTCCAAGCTGAACAACCCCAACTTTCTTAGCCTGTCTTAGTATGGGAGGTGCTCTAGAACCAGTTTTGGTAGGGGCACATCTCTGAATCGCTCAAGTTCCGTGGCTGAGGTTAATGACAGCTAGATTGGGTCCTGGGTCTGGAGGCAATGTGTCTGTTAGACACCTTCATGTTTGTTAAAGAGCTGTTTCTTTCAACCTCTTTCAACCTTTATAAATCTACTGATAGATCACAGCCAGGACTACACCTTTCCTTACATTCTTTTCACGCTTGGTTCAATGGCTCTTGTGTGAATTTTGCCATCTTGAGTGGATATTTTTGGCTTTCCTTACCTCCCTCTCTCCTTTCTTTTAAAGAAACTTCTAATTTTATTTGGAAAAAAGTCTTTAATTTTGCATGCTGACTGTCTGGGAGCATATGGATCTTTAATACCCTTCACAACATGATAATTCGTATTTATAAAGCAAATTAGGAGAACGTCAAAGGAGGTGTTGCTGCTTTTTATGTCAATAACAAGTTTTATTTTCTAAACTTGTTGAGGGTGTATTTACATAACAGAAGCCTGCAACTTCCCAGGAGTTCCTGGACCCTAATAGAGCAGTGCTACATTGCTTTCCAGTTTCTGGAGGGCTTCTCCCTGTTTGAAATGCCTGTATTTTTATGTAGGAGCCTTTGTTCTGTTGGCAAGCTGTCAATGTAGCCTTCTTGCATTCACAAATCTCAAAGGCCCCTACAAAGCTGGCCACAGTGGAGCTGTGCCACCCCCAGATGAGGTGGGTGGAGGAGAGTTTAGGAAAAGCTTAGCACAGACGTGATCCAAGATGATAGTGATCCTGCAGGTGTTTTATGTCAGTACATGTGCAAAGTATTTGGTCTGAGTGCTCTGTCCATTGCAGGGATGCTGGGCTCAGGATGTCCTATGCACAGGATGTGGTGGCAACAGCACCATACAGACTGCACACTGCCTGAGCCATCCATCCCATCTCATCTAAGCCAGCATGGGGATATGTTCATCTTGCTGTTTCCAGTCCTGGGGGAATGCTGGATGTGCCAGCCTGAGTTCTGGGCATCAGTGATCCATCCAAAGCTATCATATTCCCAACAATCCAGACAGATTTATCTGTAATGGGATGACCAGTCTCTATTTCAGCATTTGTGATGTGTGTGTTGCTGTAGTTCCAGGCACTGCAGGATACGACATTCACAGTGGTTCCTCTTTGAATAATATCTGTGGGTTGTCTTTTTTGCATCAGGGAGCAGAAAGGAAAATCAGAGATGAAGAAAGGAAGCAGAACAGGAAGAAAGGCAAAGGCCAGGCATCTCAAACCTCGTGTAATAACTGTGAGTAAAGTAAGATGGGACTTTCTGGTTTGGGGCTAAGTCACACTTAATATGCCTCCTCTCATAACCATGTTGTTCTGTGATCCTCCTAGCAGCGGAAGGGAAGTTGAGTGCACTCCCTCTGCAAAAAAAGAGCGATATCACCTTCTTCAAAACAATGGCTGACCTGGATTCCCAGCCAGTTCTCTTCATACCGGATGTTCACTTTGGAAACCTACAAAGAACTGGACAGGTAGGAAATGATAATGAGAGGAGCCAGTGCCCACCTGCTGTCTGGCTCTTGTGCTCTGAGAAAGGGCTTAGGAAAATAAATCACTATTCCCAGGGACCCCTTGTTTGAGCTCGTTTTGGTAAATGTAGCTCCTGGTGAGGCACTTAAAAAGACCATACAAGAGACAAGTGCCTTTCCAAGTTCTGGGTGCGAAAAAGGACTTTATGCTTTGCTAACAACCAACTGGTTTGTGTTTGTTATGGTTTTGACTTTCTTTTCCTAAGAATAAAGAATGAAAGAGTCAGAAATTTTGAAATGGGAGGTTGTGTCTTAAAGAGAATGTGCTATTTGGCTTGATGAGATGAAGTGCCACCTTGTGGTAGCAGTGATCCTCCTCCCTGTCACTACTGAAAACAAAGACCAAGCTCTTACATGCTGTAAGGAGGTCCAGAGTAGGCTCACTAAACACCCCTGCCCATTTTGTGTCAGCATCACCTGGAGATCTGGGAATTTATTTGAAGAAAATATTTTCACTCTACAAAGTACAAATCTCTCACGCTAATGTTAATATTCAGTATTGGCAGTCATTATCACCAGCAAATGTGAAGAAGTCTTGGCTGACTTGACTCTTTTTAAGACATGCTTTATTACTTGCTGGGAAATTGCAAACCTGAATTGGAGGGTCAACTGACAATTTTTTGAATATGAACCTGTTATTTATTGACATCTTGGAGAGTAGAATGAGACCTTTATGCCTGCCTTTATAAAGACAAATAGTAGGTGAGGAAATTTTACATGCGTCTTGCTGCCAAATATTAAAATAATTAAGTTTAAATGACACTGAGTGTTGGAATTGTCATTTATTTTAAAGCAGTGAGATTTGTGGTAGAGTGAAACACAGGGAGTGCAGACGCTGCAGTCACAGCTGTCACTGACTGACTCTCCAAAATTGGCAAGACACCCACTCACATACATATCGGTGCTGGTACCTTCTGTCCTCATGGCTTTCAAACCAGAATGTGGATTTGTCTCAAAACAGGAGAAGGTGGAACCATTCCTTGGTATATATAAGCCTGTAAATAATTTTCTAAACTAACTGGAAGATGCCCTTGTTTGCTAGCTCATGAGTAATGTTCAACCCTGTCTCTTGCTGCTGTGGAAGTTGAAGTTTTGGCATTCTTGCAATCCTGAACTTTTCAATTTAATTGTATATTACTTAACATAAGAATGATCTATTATGATAACAGTTTACTATTTATGAATGTTCTATTATGAAAGTATAGCCACTTTCAGGTCCTGATCACAAAATGAGTTACAGACCTCAGCTTTGCACACACAGAGCTCTGATCTATCTTCATTGTACAGGTTCAGAAATGAAGAGCTGTGTGTGCTCTTGAGTGTTGCCAGCACAAGTGCTGGAACCTGCCTGAGATTCCTCGCTCTGCCCCAGCAGAACACAAGGTTCTGGTGCCTGCATTGCCCCATGCTTGCACAGTAACTCAGCAGCTGGAATGCTGGTGCAATTGTTGGTGCAGACCCTCCGTGCAGGCACGTTGTGAGGAACTTGGCTGATTGTTCTGTAAACCTTTTGACAACAGACTGTGATTTTATGCCTCCCCTGCTGTTAGCTGTGTTTGCTGCTGTTGTCAGTTTGGTCTCAATGACTGTGAGCTGTACTGATTTGCACAAAACAATGGTCTGGACCTGAGCTTCTGCCCGCAGCACAGTTCTGGTACAGTTCAGCTGTACCATTAGTAATTGTATTTCCATTAGGGCTGTAGTTTAATATGTTAGTCTTTATAGTTTAATTAGATTTTCAGACAATATTAAATACATACAAAAAGCTTGTGAGTGTTGTGGCTATAATTGTATTAGGGGTAATTCAGGTGAGCTGTGATCTAATTTAGAGGATCGTAAAATAGCTGGAAAATTATATAAACAAGGGAGAGGGCAAAGTCTGTCAAAATGCTTCAGTATATTTCCACTAGATGATATTCAACAGCAGTGTTTTTAAGCCACACTTTTTCCAGATCACAATTAGAGCTAGAGATGTTTGTATTTTATAGAAGGAAAAGGATTTTTAACAGATAAAAAACTGCAAACCACTTGTTATCTTTTCTCCTTTTTGAAGTTATTCTGATAAACAGGTGTCTGAGTTTTGGAAATAACTTATTTGTTTTTTTATTTCCCCACCCTTCTAGGTTTACTATAATACAGATGATGAGAGAGAAGGGTAAGACATTTATTGTTTCACAAACTTTGCAGTTAGCAGCTCAAACTCATAGGAAGCAGACACAAAACACAAAATCAGATAAAGCTGATCCCCTTTCTCCCCCTTCCCTCATGTTCCCCAAGTGCTAACAGTAGGTGAATAATATGGAGAACTGGTAGAGAGAGGTTTATTTTATAGTACCTTTGTTTTCCTTCAGGTGAGCTGGCTGCTTTTTATCTGTTTTTTATCACATTTCCAAGTAAAACATTTTAAAGAGCCCTAAGGTTCAATACAGGGACAGGACAATATATTTGATAACAAAGTACTTACATATATAAATGAAGCACTGAATTTCTGAAAGCATTCCTGATAGCTGTTTAGCAGTGCACATGTGCACATGTGTGTATGTATGCAACAAACAGGAACTGCAGAGAGAATACCCAAGTGTTCCAGAAAAGAAAGGTGGAAAGAGAAGATCCTGGGAAGGGAGATGGTTGGAAATGGGAGCATCCAAATTTGGCTTCGGAGGGACTGGAAGAATTGCATGATGTCCCTGAAACAGTTATGAAATAAAGGCTTTAACATTTGTGGCTGAAGTTCAGCCAGTGTTAACTGTAATGGGTGCAAGCTTGAATCCTGAGTGAGCACCCTCAAATCTGAGAGCTTGGAGTAACAGCTGGACTCAAGCAAGCCCGTAAGTGTCCTGTGGCAGGGATTGGCCAGGTACCTGCAGCTAACATTGACTTGAAAACAGGAGGCCTTTTTTTTTTCTTCTATGAAGCAAAGGTTCTTCATAAAATTCACAGTGGAATTAGAGAAACAAAGGGTTTGAACTAAGTACATTGGTTCAGTTCTCTCCAAGACTAAAAGGAGGCACCGAGTTCTGCCAGAGTTACGCCGAGGGAAGGTGGCAGCTGTAGTGCTTTCAGCCTTCAGCTTCCCCAGCAGAGCTTTTTACAACTTCAGGCTGGATCTGGCCCAGCATGTTATTCCTTTTGAACTTGCTGGCATGTATGGTCTTCAATATTAGAAATATTGCTAGTGTTACCTGAGGCTGTCTCCTTGACCCCAAAGAGGAAGTGAATCAATGTGTAAATGTGGGTTCAGCTCCTTAGCTGTTTCTCCCCCCCCCCCCCCCCCCAATATTTAAACAGTTGAGGGTCTTTTGGGTTTTCAAAATAGTATGTAATGTTGCAATGTATTTCTCTGTCACCTGTCCCAGACAATCAGTTTGGGCAATTTGAGCAGGCTGGAGAGTTCAGTTAAGCATCAAAAGCTAAATCCTTGCGGTCTCTGGTCTGGTGCTACTTGAGTAGCTAGTGGGGTTTTTGCCAGAGTACAAAGTGAGTCATGACTGCTGCTGTTGTGAGTGGGTCTCCTCCCCTGCTGGGCGCACAGTTTTACTGACATAGTCCCTGTTGCGTGTTTTCTAGTAGCAGTGTCCTGGTAAAAAGGATGTTCCGGCCTGTGGAGGAGGAATTTGGTCCATCACCTTTGAAACAAATGAAAGAAGAAGGCCTGAAAAGAGGTAATAATTCTTAATAGTTAGAAATAATGCTGATGGTACTCATGACTTCAAGCTGGGAAGGGCAGGTGTGACTCAGACCAAGTCAGTTGTTAGGCACTAGTCAAATGTGGGGTAGATAGGAGAAGAGATCATTACACCTGCCAGTATACAAGGAGACATTTAAACAAGCCCTAGTAATGACTTATAAGCAGAAAACAAATTCAAAAGGACTGCGCTATCTCAAGAAAGTATCAAGACTAAAGTGTAAATAAAATATAAAAAACCTAGAAAGCTTCTTGAACCTTGGCCAAGCTACATAGTTCATAAATGTTCCAGTAGCAAATCTGTGGTTCTCTATTTTTAACTTCTGCTCATCTTTTCTGTTCTGGATGGGATCACAAGCAAATATGCAGGATGCATTGGGTCAAATACAGAGACCTAACACGGGCAAGCTCCTGCTGACTGCAGACTTGAATTAGCCTGAATAAAACCTTAGAAATTTCCTACCCAATTAGAAATACGAGGCATGGAGTGACATCTTCCAGCCGACCTAACTGAATTGTTCGAGAGGTTGCTTTCCCTAACTGTTTTTAGGGCCCTGAGTGAATAGTGTAATTATGTTTCATATGCTATACCAACTCCGGTTTTCCAGTCTGCTACAATGAAGCTTAAGTTGAGTAAGTAACATTGAAGCAATGGTTTAGGTATTGCTGTTAAACTTTGCACTGAAGTTAAGGATGAGCAGATGGTGATTTTGTCCGCAAAATCTGCTTTGTGTATATGGTCACTTCCAGCGCAGTGCTGTAGATGACAACTTCCTACACTGCCACAGTTAGACAGCCTGGAGAATATTTGCCGTTCCTTCAATCTCATGAGTTCTGTCATGTATGTTTATTGGAAACTCCAGGCTTTTAACCAACTTGTATAACTCAAACTTTCAAATGTTTTGAGGTTCCCCCATCGATTTGTGAGGCAACAAAGCAACAAGGTGGAGAAATGAGCTCAATTGTTCTTAGCAGCGCCATTCGTATGACTCATCTGAGCTTTAGAAACAGTTTCCCATGAGCATTTGCAAAGTTTCTCTGTTGGTTAGGGTGGTGTTCTTGAACCAGAGGAAGCATACGGGATTACAGGATGGAGACTGATATCTTCCTGGACTAAATGTGAACATATTCTTGTTTTAAATAAATCCTCAATGAATTATGTGAGGTCAGCTCTGAGTGCAGACTTGCATCTGGCTGACTGAAGGCGTTGACCAAATTCACACTATCAGGGTTCCATCAAGCAGAATTGCACAGCCCCAAGGGCTTCATAAAGAACTGTCAGAACTGGAAACCTGGGATGTTGCCTGCAAGAAGGTATTGGTTTGCTTTGATTATTTCTGCCCTTTGCTGTGGTAAGTTGTTTTAATATCATCCAGGATTTGCAACCATTTCAAGGGGAAGATCTCAAAGAAAAAAAAGTTCTTCAACTAGTGGCAAAACTATGTTAAGTAATTAAATCCAGGAGAGGCACAGAACCAGGGAAGCGGGAGGATGCTCTCTTCACATCCCCTTCCTGTTCAGTGTTTCTTGCAATTTGGACTATGCTGGCTGGAGGCCAAGCCTCTTCCAACGTGGCCTTTGCTCTTTGAACTTCCTGTCATAGGGAATCCTGCATCTGGGATTGTGCTGGTGGAGTGCAGCTCAGCTGAATCTGCCCATTTGGCAATACTGTCTTTGCCACAGGAGTCATCAGGAATTAAAAAGTTTTGCTGTTTTTCCCAGGCTTAGCCATACTGGAAGCTGGTTTTGTTCTCCCAGATTTATTTGGTCCAGCAGAATCAGTCAGTCTTAGAAGAGCAGGTATAGACGGAGCACTGCAGTAGCCTTTGAGAGAGAGCAGGTCTGATATGTAAAAATACGCACTAAAGCAATGTAATCACAAGGTGGCTCTTTATCGGTAAGTATCACCCAGTGAGGTGTTCAGGCCCAGCTGAAGAACTGAAGTGACAGTGTGTGGCCTCACCTCTGCCTGATGGACCTAATTGTAGTGCTCTCTGGTGGAATCAAAAGTATTAAGGGGCAGCATGCAAGAGAGCAGGTCTAAAGGGGTTTGCAAACCATTGGTAAAACAAGGTTCATATTCTCGGGTAGCTGCATCTTTGTGGATTATTCCTTCATCTCCTTGGTCTCTAAGGGGGATACAAGTGCCCAGTGCAGAAATGTTGAGTATGTTAATCTGCAGCAATTGTGCAATGCAGCTAGTCACTTGGCTAGACTTGTGGCCTGTTCCTGTTTTGAGTTCTCAGTAGGAGTTTTCAAATCACTTTCCCTTTTGGATTTCATTGGGAGTTTCCTGTTGATTATAAATCCAGCAGCTGCATTACAGATCAGGGAGATTTCCAGTCCTGTAGTTCTCAGCTTGAAGAAAGTCTTATTTTTGTCTATGTATATTGCAAACTGTATTATTAAAGTGAGCACATCTACAGTCTGGTGACAGCAGGATCAGGGGGCATTAAGTATGAGTTGTATCACATTGTCACAACCATGGCTTGGCATTCAGTGGCAATGCTGCTGAGCCCAGTAGAGCCTTTACAGCCCCTTTCCTTCCGTCCTGGCTGTGCTTGCTGCTGCATGCCAGCTGGCCTTCTGTCCATGGTTATGCCAGCATCAAGGCTTCTGTGGCTGCATTGTAAGCTGAAGCGAGGACCTGATTTGTCTGAAGAGCAGCTCAGAAAAAAGGGTTGTTTTTTCACTCACATCTGCTGTTTGAGAGAGTTCATCATCCAGGAAAATTCATTGAGATGGGCCAGAGTAACAGAGCATAAGGGCAAGGATGCAACAGGAGCTTCTTAAGGCATCACTGTCACCAGAAGTTATTTATGGGAGAATGCCCTGGTGAATCAAAGCTGGGATTTTCACACCTGTTGGGGGAAATTAAAACCTGACAACCCCCCATATGTTTACTAATCCTGGCCCTCTGTGTGTATAATAGTGTTTCAAGTTTCCCGTTATCCTGTAATGGATCCTTCATTGAGCATAACATTGCCTGACATGCCAAGCACAAGAGATTTAAAGCTCAGCATATGGGTCATATGATGTCCCCAGTTTTAACCTCAGATTGAGTGATTTTTTGCTCCATTCAGATATGTTTGTAATTATTAATTAATTACAGAGGTCCATATGATTGAAAAGCCAGGAGCTACAGCACAGCCCTCTAATCACAAGGAAATAATTACTGGTGAAATTAACACATTGAGCAAGTACTTGCTCATGCAAGTGAACGTATCAGAGCCAATAAAATCTAACTACTGATGCAGATTTTTTTTTGTTGTTCTCTTACATTCTGACAATTATTTAGGTTGTGACCCAGCAGTATCTCAGCTTCTAAGCCCTTTGAGAGGACAGTCTCAGGCAGGTCCCAAAGAACTATTAAAACATGGGTGAATAGGATCTCGGCTCTGCATGCCTGTGGTAGCAGTTTGAATTAGAGATTTAAAACCCCACCATTATCCTGCACATCTGGTTTGTAACCCATGGCAGGGGACTGATCTGCTCATGTTTTATGTCTTTATTTTCAATCATTTCAAAATCTGGGCAAAGAAGATACATTTCTCTGCAAATGGGCTTGAGTCCACCCTACTACAGTCCTGGCCTGAGAGTTAGGTTCCAAACAGCTGCTTTTGCATGTAAGGGTGGTGAAGCACTGGAATGGGTTGCCCAGGGAAGTTGTGAATACTCCACCCCTGGCGGTGTTCAGGGCCAGGTTGGACAGAGCCTCAGGTGGCATGGTTTAGTGGGAGGTGTCCCTGCTCATGGCAGGGGGGGTGGAACTAGATGATCTTAAGGTCCTTTCCGACCCTAACTATTCTATGATTCTATGATCATCTCTGCTGTTTGATCTGCAAGTCATCCATTGAGTTACCTGGTGAAGACATCTTTTGGACCGCAGGTTTCAAAAGACGTCTTTTTCTGTGTACCAAAAAATGAGAGATGATTACCAATATAGTTTCTCACTCAGACTTAAAATACCTAACAGTGCATGCATATTTGTACCTCACGTGCAGCGCTGCTATTTGAAAAGGCAGTTTATTTAGAGAACAAAATAGGTTCTGGAACATCTTAGTTAACTTGCTACTTTATCTGTCATGCGAGATTATGCCTAACCACTTCTCTAGTGTTTATGTTTATTTGCTTTGTAGCTGCCTGCTTTGCTTTTGCCATGTCAGCAAGTTTCTCCCTCCTACCTGTACAAGTCAGAGAGAGGAGAACAGAGCTGGAGAGGGCAGAGCACTGTGCCTGTGAGCCACTGAGACCCAGCAGAACATCCGAGGGAGGAAGAAGACATCTTCAGGGGTACAAATGGCATTTGGGTACCTGAGCAGGTGTGGGCACACAAGCAAATGCCTGCCTGCCAGCTGTGCTTTTCAATGTCTCCCCTGTAAAGTCTCAAATGACTTTGGACTTGTTCTTTCCAGTGTTTATTATCAGACTGGCCAGACCCATTTGCAGTCATCCGTGTGGTAATGCCAGAAAACTGTTTCTTTTCCTTGTTGATTTCGCTTTCAAAGGCTCAGCCAAAGGTAAACCAGACTTAGCTTTTCTGAATGTCCTTTCCCAGCCTTTTGGATGAAGCCTGGAGAGGTGCAAAACGAGACACAGTTTTAGGAAGATCTAGCTCGTGTGATATGCTGTGAACTAAGGACAGGTCCCCAGTGCTTTTTAGTTTCTCAGATTTCAGTAAATGGAGGTTGAAATTCTGGAAGATATAGCTTCCTTACATTAAATTTGCTGCATCTTCTTTGTGTGCTTTCAAAGCAACTATGATGTGTCTTCCCCATTTAGATTACTAATGATATAAGAGCATATCTTTTTACAGTGCAAACCATCTTCAGCACTTCATTTTATCTGACATGGATTAATATTTGTTTTTCTACTCAGTGTGGGTTGTTTCATCTGTTCATTTGACTGAACCTGCTCCAAGTTTGACTTTTTTTGTTTCAGTGCTTTTGTATGTGAGGAAGGAGACAGATGAGGTGTTTGATGCTTTGATGCTGAAATCACCCACAGTAAAGGGGCTAATGGAAGCGGTAAGTATCTGATGTCCTCACATTGTTTGTCTTTCTTAGCAAGAAAATCTTGTGGCTTTCAATGTATTATTGAGATAAAACATAATTGAAAGATGAAATTATTCTCAAATACATTTAAAGCAAGAGGCTTTCTGAGGCACACCTCTGAAATGCTGGCATGCTCTGAATTCAGTGCTGTCAGTAAGTGTCTGGGATAAAATAGTGTCATAGAGCTGATTTATTTGAGACCTGTGCCTTGAGGAATGGAGGTAATTAACCGGTGTCAGGGAAGTAGAGAGGTGCAGGCTCCATTTTCTGAAATGTTTCTTTCTGAACTGATAATTCTGTTCTGTTGCCTGTTGAATCTTCTGTAATTCGCATTGGTGCGTTCACAGCTGTCTTTTAAAGAAGAGGCCCAAGGATGCACTGTTTCTGTGTGAATCTATATGGCTTTTGTGCAATTGCTGTTCTTAGCATATCAGAGGCAGCTGCTGAGCCAATGCAGACTAGTCTTTCATACCTTCAGTCTACTTCCTTCTCTAGCCCTCACTCACAGAGTGACCTGCCTACCGGTCTGCCTCTTTGCTGCTTCTTTGACTTGAATTTTTTGCTTGCTACCTATTAATTGTGATCATTTCCATATTTAATCCTGTTTGTAGGAGCTGAAGGCTAGTAGATATGTGAAATTTGGGGAGGGGAGAGATAAGAAGCAGCCACGTGTCTCAGTTCAGTGAGGGGACTAAAGTGCGATTGATGTGTGGGACCCGAGTTGATTTCCAGCCCTTCTTACATGTAGGAGGGAAGACAGGAATGGATGAAAGTGTCCCTAGAACTTTCCCTAGCACTGTCCCTAGAAAGTTCAGCTGAGTGCTAGAAGTGTGTGTACTCGTACTCAGAAACTGTCACAGTGTCTTGTTGCATGTGGGCACTTCAAATGCAGTAAAGACTGAGTTATTTGGTCAGTATTTGGCTAGTAGCAAAAAAGGTTCGTGGGTTAGTGAAGTTGTTTAAAGCACCCATTCAGATCAGGGTATCTCTGGGGAAGAGTCAGCTGCCTTCTAAGGATGTCCTAACTGTGCTTTAGCCAACATTGTTAGCTGTGACTGCAGCTCAGTTGTTATGCAGAACACACGTGTAGTAACAGCCAGGATTCACTTGAAGAGGCTGCAGTCTGATTCATGATAAGCTGTAACATAATTCAATCTTGTCTTTGTATAGAAGTTAAAAGCATGTTATAATCCTTCTATAAGCCTTCAAGCTAACATGACTATTTTGCCTCCATTAGTCTGTGCCTCTCCATGCCTGTTCTTCAGCCACTGTGTAACATAAAAACAAAGCTGGTGCAGAAGCAGGAAAGGTTTCTGCATACCTCTGTCAGCATAGCTGCTGACTCAGTGGCATGTTTTCAGCACCAGAGAAATCTGATCTGTTGTAAAATGTCCCAGTTCACTGGAAGGAACACATTCAGAAAATTTGAATTCTCTTTGGTAGGATAATGTGGATAAATCAATGCCAAAAAGCTGTCAAACTGCATAATCTCAAAATTCTCTCTACAGTCGCTTCAGCATGCATGTGATTTTCTAATTGTGCACTACCTAAATGCTTAACTCTAAATTCAGTATAAGAACTTAGAAAGTGAGGCTCTGAATATTACAGAGCCCCAGCTATGAGAGACAGCACCAAGGATCCAGAATCATACCCTCCTCTTTTGTTTATGGATTTTACTTTTTTGTTTGTTTTTTTTTTGTTTGGTTTGTTTTGGGGTTTTTTTTGTTAATCTCTATTCCTGATCTGTGGCTTTCTCCTAATTTTCCATGATTAATGGTACTGCTTTCTCAGATACTGTGTTTATTTTATTCTCTCCTTTGCACCCATTCCAAATGAGCAATTAGATTCCTTCTCAGATTTCTTTCTTCTGGCAGATATCTACAGGTCTCAGGTTTCAGAGACACAGTACATCTCAGAATGTGATGCAACTGTTTGGATTTTTAGATGTTTACATCCTACTCTAGTCAGTCTTGATCAACAGAAAATAGTGAAACAATTGCCCATCACAAACCATCACACACATGTGATGACTGACCAGCTCTAAATCCTGCTTTCAGCCTGATCCAAAGTCAGGTTAACTTTGTGGATCTCACTAGGCCCCCAGTCTTCATTGTACAGATTCATAGATTAATTCAAATTACAGAAGGCAATCTAAATTAGGAAATGCAAGCATCTCCCAAAGTCTTGCTAAAATTACAAGTGAACAGCTGAGCTTAACAGAGCTTGCTTAGACCAAAGTTTCATAGATACCTGTCTGCGTTATGTATCTTTCCAACCAAAGTAGGGCAACAGACCGGACCATTCCATAGAAATAAGTTAGCAAAGATGTTTTCCTACATGCCTCAACCAGCCCAGATGTTGCCCTGTCTTCCCAACTCCAGCAGAGAAAGCATTTATGGTGCCTTCTGCATTCAGATATGTGCTGCAGACAAACTTGCCATGCCAGGGGACTGCAGCCAAAGGGATACCCTGACTGTTATTTCAGTGCCACTCTGAAGGCTGTCCTACTGTGTCAGGCATCCTAAGAGAAGGAGAGAATTCTTCGCTCAGAAGATTGAAGAATGACAATGGAGATTATAAAGGAAAATATTCTTCCAAATAAAGATATATTTTTAAATGTTATTGTAGCCTGCTTGGGGCCAGGTGAGAAATCCTGTTATTTTATATGGAAGTTGGCAGTAGTGGTGTTCCCCCTGAGCTGGCAACAAATGTGTTTCAGACGAGGGTGTTAAGTGAGATGCCCTAGCAGATGCTAGCTCTCTGCTTTCTTAGATTCTGCAGCAGGACTTAGCACATTTGCACTGAAGACTTGTTTTCTGAGCCTGTGAGGGGCAGGCTCTCCCATACCCCTACTTCCAGCCTTGCTTCCACAGCTTGCCATTTGGTATAATTGGTTGAACCCCTAGGGGTTGCTGAGAAATGTGCTTATTCAGTCAGCTGGAAGTCTTTCACAAAGCTCACTAATCCCTGCATGTTATATAAATCCTACACCTGTCATAGGCAGTGTGACAGGCAAGGCTTTCTCAGACCTACCACTCATAGCTTATGTAGGAAGCGGTGTCCCAGAGTCCCCGACCACTTTGAGCAACATTTGGAATGCGTTAGGTATCCCAAATATCCTAGGGAAGTTTTATGCTGGAATGTGCAGAATGTTGTATATTAGCTGCTATTAAACCTTCTTAGCACAGGAATGTTTCTCCTTGCTTGTTTATTTGCATGGAGTCAGTTAATAGTATCTTCAAGTACTGATCTCTACAATGCCACTACAATATCACTTTAGGGTTATTAGCCCAGAGAGGAAGGTATATTGTTTCCTTATGTTTCCACAATTGTGCCATTTCCTGCAGTTTCAGGTTGCAGTTTTTCTCTGATGCCTGTAATGAAGGACTTTTTCAACAATCTGGTGATTGCTGAAATTTTTATTATTGCTTTACATGAAAGCTTAAATTTAGGGGTAAATACAACAAAAATACAGATACTAAAGATCTGGCATCATTCTGTTCTTGGTAAGCAAAGCTAGAAGGTGAGAAATAAAAAGAGGAGAACATGAAAGTTTCTCTGAGAACTTTTCCAAGACAGTCAAGATTTATCCTGACAGTGTGGCACCTGGACACCCCAGAAGAGTCGCCAGTCTCAGGTCAGACAGCTGCAGCTGAACAACACGGGATGAGGCATTGAAGGAAGGGAGGCTTGGAAAGATAGTTGTAGATAGGGGTAGAGTGTGAGTGAAGGGCAAGGTGTGGTTACCTATACAAGTACTTCTGGTTAGAGATATGTGATTCCTTCTACTGGGGATCATGCCCATGGGCCCTCCCTTGGATTTATGTGTGTAGGCTGGGTCAGGAGTTCACAAAGACTAGGTGAGGCACGCTGTTCCATCTGTGATGGAGAGTAGCTGGAATTGGTTGGGCATCCCACACAGGGTTACAACAAACCCTGGGTTCAGATCACTCTTATCCTGCCATGTTTGGAGCTTTAGATAAACTATGTAATGGATCTTCTTTGTAGGATGCATTTCCTCCCTGTGCATGTGGTTACATAGCTTTTCTGTAGGCTACATAGCCTTTTGTATAGGCTACAGGAAGCTCAGAGTGAAAAAGATTGGTTTGTAGTCTGATAGGATGCTTGATATTGTGAGATGAGACAAATGGGGTGAAGCTCCTCTTCTCATAAGTATAGAAAGTGGACCATTCCCCACAGCAGGGAGAGTGTGACTGTACAGCATGTGAGCTTGCGCAGCCTTGATGCTGAATTAGGCCTCTCCAAGGCAAGGAAGAACACAGAACCAGGACTACCGTCAGCATCTCTAGCACCATTTCCAAAACGGCAGTGAAACATGCTGGTGAGAGTAAAACCGGAGTAGTAAATACAATTCACAACTTAATTTGTATTTTATTCTCTGCTAGGTGCACAACTTAAGGAGTGGATGGGTAACCTGATCAGTTACTCCTTGTTGACATCATCCCTTTTCTCTTAGCCACAGATGTACACTGTGGTCAGAGGAAGCTGCAGTGTAAAAGAAGCTTTATTGGTTGTTCAGAATCTTGGGGTTATGCTATACTTTTTAAATAAAAAATTGTATCGTAGGTGAGATGACAATTATACAAATATAGGTGATGTGGGCAAGTACAGGCTAATCAATTCTCTCTGAAAATTCTGGCTCCCAGGATGGGAGCCGCGCTTGGGTTCAACCCGCGGTTGTTTGACTCTGTCCTTGGTGCTGAGTTGATCCATTGCTTTCCATTTTCTACTTCATGATAATTGCTTTAATTTACTTCTCTAAATTATCACTTTTTCTCAATGGAAGCCTGAACACAAACACAAAGAAAGAATTTCACACTGGCTGATGTTTGGCAGTCTTTAAATGGGTTTTTAATTGTGCATTTTGGCTTTCTAATGTAGAAGATAAGTAGCCAGCTATTTAGCTGTAACTTCATTTCACCTGGGAAGAGCAGGAAACATAATTTGGTTGGCAGTGGAGTAACACAGAGCATTTATCACTAGCAAAAAGTCATTTTTATGCAATTATTTTCCATTATGGGACAGTCCTTTTCTAAAGTATGAGCTGTGAGACCTGTTTCCTCAAGGAAGAGTTATGATTTGGAGAGGAAACATGGATCAGATGGAATGCTCAGGGACACCATCTCCACCACAGGCTCAGAATGGACGTCCAAAAAAGTTACTAACGCACTGCTGCAAAGCAATGCCAAAGCACCCCAGTGAAGTGCTTGTTGGTGTTGGTAATTTGTCAGCTGAGTAGTTCTTCCTTTTGGTGGAAGAAGCCTTTGTTTCCATCAGCTCAGAAAATCAGAGTAAGAAACAGCAGAAAGGCAGGTGATCAGATTGAAATTCCCTGGTAAAATCTGAAGCTGGGAAGAGTGTTGACTCCTTGAGCAGAGCAGTAGGAGATGCTGAAGCAGTTCTGATGATTCACACCATATGAAAACTGTAATCCTCAAGTTTGTGGATGGAAATGATTGTTTTTTTCTGATCAAGATGTTTAGGATTATTCTCCCTGAATCATCCTTAAATGAGCTATGGTATGGTTGCATGTGACTTTTCTATATAGCTATCCTATCAAAATCTGCAGAGATAGTGTTTTAATGCCTTATGTGAAGCAAGAGTTGATAATTTCATATTTGTCCTTAGTCTTTAATGATAGTTTTGTGTATTTTTATGATTTCAGATCTCTGAGAAATATGGGCTGCCAGTTGAAAAGATTGCAAAACTTTATAAGAAGAGCAAAAAGGGGTAAGTGAACTAACTAGGGGCTACTGCAAGGTCCTGTAGAAGTACTTGGAGATCCCAACTATGCCTGGGCCTCATGACGCTGGGTAGCATAAACACTTCTAAGAGACTTGCCCATACACTTGAAATTTTAATGTCTGTGGAGGCAGAAAGGGATGGCAGAGGAGGAAATATGGAACTCCAGTCTGTGTCTGACAGTGTTCACTGACTTACTATGAAAAATCGGAGTTTGTGTTCGGAAAATGTATTTGGATAAAGTCTGTTCTGTAGACCATATGCTTAATAACTGTGAAGCACTAGCATGGGAGAGGTGCTAGTGTGGAGTTTCTCTGCAGTATTAGGAAGAAGTAGGCTACTGTCTGAACCTGAAAGGCAGGCAGGCAATGTTTGCTGCAGGGGTTTCAGCTGGGTAAATTTAGACATGGGCATCACAGCTGTGATTTTAGAATAGCTAGGCTACTACTCCTCATCATAAATCTAAATGTCTTCACTAACTTTTTTCACTTCTAAATAACTGCAATATTGTAGTGATATAATTTTAAATCTATCACTTCTTTTCAGCTGTAACTCTAGCTTAGGGAATTGAGTCTGGGGATTTCTTTAGCTTTTCAGAAGACAGGTGAAACTTCTCATGTTTTGCTTCTTTCTAACACTTTCCAAGTGATATTTTCTTGGAAGAAACACTTTACAGTAAAAAGTGAGGAAAACACTCATCTACACTTCTAATAGTTGTTGATATTCTCACATCCAAGCTAAGGTCTAGGCCTGTGAGCTGTGTGCCAAGCAGAAATTACACTGCTTCCTCATGTTGGCAGTGCATACCATGGAGGTGCAGCAGCTTACGCAGCGCGGCTGAGCAGCAGCACGGAGGTGTAGCTGGGGGAGATACACCAGGCATGTGCAACACCAGCTACTACCAGGGATCTGGAGTGCAGTTCAGCTTGCAGGCAGCTTAAGTGTGTTAACATCCCAGCACTGGCATGTCTTTTATCTTAACTACTTTGGGAAGAAGCAGTTTCTAATCCAAAAACTATGGGGCAGATCTTGATGATGATTCCCATTGTTGTCCCTGTACTGGCATGTGCTGGAGTCTGTTTTTTGCGTTGTAGTGAAGCGAGCACGCGCAGTGGAGTGCATGGCTTTCCCTTTCAGTGTCCTGGTATGTAAAAATGGTTTTTGCCTTTGTCACCAGTATCTTGGTAAACATGGACGACAACATTATTGAGCACTACTCCAACGAGGACACGTTCATCCTGCATATGGAGAGCATGGTTGAAGGCTTCAAGATCACACTGACAGAAATTTAGCCTCAGGCAGAGCCTTTTTGTAAGGAACCACAGCATTTCATCCTTCTTGGAAAGCAGAAGATTCCCCAGGAACTTGACATGGATCAGAGAAACTGTTACAAGACTGCTTTGAAAATACTGTCCATTCTGCACATGTGCACCCACTGCATATAAGCTTGGGTTTGTCAGGCACAAGGCCACTCATGTTAACCTGGTCCCTTATTTATTGTTCCCCACTTTCTAATGTATGAGCAGTTACCAGCCCCCAGATTTGTAACCAGATGACCCACTGCAAATGTGAAATGCAGCATTTTAATCCATACTCTAGTGTGTTCAAGCTCATTCTAAAGCATGTTAAGGAACCATACTGGTCTAGTTTCAGAAATCCGGTGTAAATCACTTTACCAGTAGTTCTCTCCATTGTTGCTAAAAAACTGGTGCAGTGCTAAAGATGGGGAAAGTGGCTGACAGAGTTCACTCACTCAGACTGGTCCATGTCTCTCTCCAGTATGTAGTCTTGCCAAATACCTCTGGTAGTTCTCAGCACGTAGCAATGAGGACTTGTAAGTAAGGCATTCAGCTACAAATGTCACTTGTAAGTAAATGGTAAAGAAACCATTTTAACCTTGTATATAATGTTTATAATATGCAATAATATATTTTAACTACTGTATGCGGGCATGTTTACTGCCACTATGTTTTTGTATGTATTGGGTTTAGGGTTTAACAGAATCTTTCCTAGAGGATTAGATAGCTGCAATCTGTTGAGGGGTGTGTACTGAGAAGCTGATAACTGCATCTGCACCCACATGCTCCACCTTTGCCCACCCAGTTTTATAGTGCTACAGGGTCTGGAGTGCTCTGGCACAATGGGACCCACCTTAGGTGCCCAAGTCCCAGCTTCAGATCCCTGAGTGTCCCATCCAGCTGTCACCAAATCCAAGAGGCACCACGTGTCTGCTGCCTAGCGTGCCTAGAGATACAGAAGGGATTTCTCCTGTTCTGTTGATGAAATGGAGACTCTCAAAGTGGGCTTTTCTCAAGCCTGTGGAGGGAAGGGTGCTTTTCGCAGCAGCCTGCTCATTAAAGCATTCCTTTAGACTGTAAGAAACAGGACTTAAAACTCTTCTTAAGGGTACTTGCTCTTGTATCTCCATTGAATGATTCTGTTTTGACTCTTAGGACAGTCAGGTGAGGTATAAACCTGGGCGTGATGTAAATATTTTATCAAAACTGGAATAATTTTACCAGTGGAGACTGAATATCCCACAACTGAGGTGTGGAGATAGGTCTTTCTCACAAGGGCTGAATCAAAACCCAAGTCGAACTACAGGGTTATCCTGTCAAATTGCACCACTGTCTCATAAATTCTGTGAAGAGAGAAAACTGCATGTTAAAATCGTAATAGGAAAAGGGTTCAAGGCCTGAATGTGTCTGTTCTGCCTCCCTCCCTCTTCCTTTGTTGTGTGCTCTTTCTGCTTTTGATGAAGAGTTTTGTAGCAATTCCCTTATCTTTTTATAAATATGTACTCCAGCAAAGATGCTCTTGCTACCCTGCTTAAGAGCAGACATCCTGGGAATGAATACAGGGGATTTATGGCTGTTCAGTTTGTTTCTCCTTGGCTCAGGCTGAGATCAAATGTCTATGCTGACTTACCCCAGATACTTTATTCCTAAAACAAAACAGAGGACAGTTTTGGCAGGTGGCATTAGGAACTGGGACCAGCACACAGGACTGGTGAGCGCTGGTGTTAGTTCTTGTATTTCTCTGGTTTTTTGATGGTGTTTGGGATCCTAAGGATAGCAGCTGGACTCTCTCAGTTGGTCATGATGTCTGGGCAGAAGCTGCAGGTGAAGCATAGGAGTAAATGTATGCAGGAGTTGAGCCCTGGTTCAGCACCCAACCCTGCCTTCCAAGCTCTCTTGCTTATAGTGAATGCTTGTGGCATCTGGGGCTGGCCCGGGTTGGGATGTGCCGTATTAAGAGAGAACAGTGAGAATTTGGATTTCACAGAGAAGGACAGGGATGTCCTGGCAGCACCAGCACTCAGGTAAATGGGACATTCTTGTCTTACACATCGGTGGAGACGTGCTGGGATCTGTTGGATGCTTCAGCATCCTGTGCCGAGGAGCAGGGTAGGATCAGTAAGAAATGCTGAGGCTAAAGGAGCTATCTTTTCATTGCCATTTCAGGAGCTTTTGATCAGGAGCTGTCCAGGAAAGGAAGGTTGCTGGAAGCTTTTCTAAATACATCTTAAAGTGTGTGAATTATTGGTACAAAAGAACTTCTGCCTTTAGTTCCTTCTTACAGTCTCAATGAAGGTAGCAGGGTTGAGGAAGATGAGTAGGATTTACCTACTTTATGGTAAGTTTATTTTTAAAATAACATCTAGAGCTAGTTAAAGATGATCTGCCTTAACTTTATCTGCTGGGGTCTGAGAGCTTCATTTTTCTGCTCCGGATGCAGGTGCATCATGAGCACCTAAGACATTACAAACAGCACATAGCCTTGCGCCCCTTCAGTTGTAGTTACAGCATCAGCTGCTGCAGGAGCACGTGAACCCTGGATGCTGGTCCCGACAAGCTACAAGCTCTGAGGGTTCACCTTGTTGGTCAAAACCTGGCTATCAGAGTGATAGAAAGGTCCAGGAAGAGTAATGCAAACTTCTGAAGCAGTGGCCTGCCTCATACCCTGCTTGCTTCAAAGGTCTTGAGGAGTACAAAGTGCTGGCATGTATATTGTTTAAAATATACATGTTGCTTTTGTTTAATGAAAAATATTGATTAATGCTGGATCTTCCAAATATTATGAGTTGAATGGAAGTACGATTTGGCTGCTGTTCAGCAGGGGACAAGAATATCTGCCTTGCTTCCTTTGTCTCTTTGTGGCACTACTGTGGTTATTTATTTAAAGGAACAAAACTCCCATTTCCTTTCCTTCTTCAAGACAGTAGTCTTAAATCTGAACCAGTGCAGCCTGAAGGGTGGCTCGCTGCTCAACTTGTTTTGCCTATGAAGAATTAGAGCAGTGTCTGTAGATGTGTATCGAGAGACTGATAGAGATCCTTGTCTCTAAGTTGGAGAGACATCAATTTGATAGGTGGACCACTCAGTGGATAAAGAACTGGCTGGATGGCCGCACGCAAAGAGTTGTGGTCAATGGCTCAATGTCCAGCTGGAGACCAGTAACGAGTGGTGTCCCTCAGGGATTGGTGCTGGGACTGGTCTTGTTCAACATCTTTGTCAGTGACATGGACAGTGGGATTGAGTGCGCCCTCAGCAAGTTTGCCGATAACACCAAACTGTGTGGTTCCATTGATATGCTGGAGGGAAGGAATGCCATCCAGAGGGACCTTGACACGCTTGTGAGGTGGGCTGATGCCAACCTGATGAAATTTAACCATGCCAAGTGCAAGGTCCTACACATGGGTGGGAGCAATCCCAGGCACAGCTACAGATTGGGCAGAGAAGAGATTCAGAGCAGCCCTGTGCAGAAGCACTTGGGGGTGTTGGTTGATGAGAAAATGAACATGAGCCGGCAGTGTGCACTTGCAGCCCAGAAAGCCAACCGTATCCTGGGCTGCATCAAAAGGAGTGTGACCAGCAGGTCGATGGAGGTGATCCTGCCCCTCTACTCTGCTCTTGTGAGACCTCACTTGGAGTATTGTGTGCAGTTCTGGTGTCCTCAACATAAAAAGGACATGGAACTGTTGGAACAAGTCCAAAGGAGGGCCACGAGGATGATCAGAGGACTGGAGCACCTCCCGTATGAAGATAAGCTGAGAAAGTTGTGGCTGTTGAGCCTGGAGAAGAGAAGGCTGCGTGGAGACCTCAGAGCAGCCTTCCAGTATCTGAAGGATCTGAGGGACTCTTCATTAAGGACTGTAGTGATAGGACAAGGGGTGACAGGTTCAAACTTAAACAGGGGAAGTTTAGATTGGATCTGAGGAAGAAATTCTTTACTGTGAGGGTGGTGAGGCACTGGAATGGGTTGCCCAGGGAAGTTGTGAATGCTCCATTTGTGGCGGTGTTCAAGGCTGGGTTGGACAGAGCCTTGGGTGGCATGGTTTAGTGGGAGGTGTCCCTGCCCATGGCAGGTGGGTTGGAACTAGATGATCTTAAGGTCCTTTCCAACCCTAACTATTCTATGATTCTATGTGCAAAAGGAAAATAGTCTTTGAAGCTCTAGTTTTCATCCCTGCTACAGATTTGGCACCACATCCGTCCATTTGATGTTTTATTATGAAACCCCAAACCTCAAATTTTAGTTTCTTTCTACATAGTCAGTTGCTGATATTCCCGTAATAAAGTGCATCCTTGCAGTGAAGCTTTGTTGACTTACAGTGGTGTCTCCATCAAGGCATTTTGGAGGATTTTTACCACCGGATGTAAACTACCAAGAAGAGCGATTTTTTCTTCCCTGTGTGTCCCCTCTCATGAAGTTTTTGGTCAATGGAACTCAGAGATAAGTGTCTTTCTTTATATTTTCCTCTTTCAGTCTACAAATTGTTTAAATGTTGTAATTTAATTCAAACAGTTATCAAAAACTAAACTCTCCAGCTGTCAGAGATGCTGTATATTGATTGATAGGAACAGGAAAGGACTACCTTATGACTTTTAAGATGTAAAGCTTATGAAACAAAAAAGCTTGAGACAAGATACAAACAAGAATGTTTGTGCCAAAGTTTGTGACAAGCCTTCTTTCTGGCAAGCAAGGAAACTATGTATAAATAGAGTGGTTTTATATTAAGAAAATAGCTCATGTAACTTAATAGCATTGCAAGCGGGAGAGGGGTTTGATAAACTGTAAATACAGTTATTTTATTTTTTGTACATTTTTAAGAAGGAAAAAAATAAATATTCCTATGTATGAGAGAATAGCTGTGTGCGGAGGTGTGTATTGCTCCATACGGGGATTGAGTTCCTACTTCTGAGCCCAGAAAACTTCAAAAAGAAGACAATATAAATTCATTCGACTGAGGGAACAAGAACAGAGACTGAAAAAAATAATCACCAAAAATGGCTTCAATGACTGGCCTGGGAGATGGGGGAGAGCAGTGAATATTGCCTGCCTGGAGATCAGTAAGGCCTTCAATGCTGTCTCCTATAAGATCCTCACAGAGAAGCTGTTGGTGTATGGGTTGGATGAGCAGACAGTGAGGTGGATTGAAGGCTGAACTCTTGGGCCCAGAGGGTGGTGATCAGCAGCATGAAGTCTAGCTGGAGGCCAGTGACTAGCAGTGTACCCCAGGGGTCAGTCCCAGCCTGCTGGGGTGCAACATGTATTCCAGTGCCAGGGGATGGCCATCCCCTGAAGCCAGGCTCTGTGCTGGGAGCCTGTCCACATCCCTGCCACGGGACAGAAGCCTTTGGCTTTGCACAGCGGGATGCACAGGCCAGCAAAGGTAGTACATGGAGGATTTTAGAATCCCCATGCAACTAAACACCTCCTTACACTTTGCCTTTTTTACTTTAATTTTGCTATAATACAATTTGGCTTTAATGCTAAATTGCATTATGGCCTTAATGGGAGAGTGAGGAGAACGTATATCTCGGGAAGTCTGGCACACTGGAAGCTCGTACAATAAAGCTGGTCTGAAGGTGCACTGAGCACAGAAGGTGCCTGGACAATGTGACTGATGCTCCTCCAGCCTCTTTCAAGCCTGGATTAGTGTACAGTTCCACAAATAGTCTGGGTGGGGGTTTAATCTCAAGAGGAAATAGCACTGGTTTCAGTTACCATCCAGCAGGATATCAACTACTTTTAGCACCCTGCTGCTAATCCCAGCTCCACATTTAACCTAGGTAAAAGCAGGTAAAAGTTTGAGGAGCTTAGGGAGCATGCACAGGAGCATGAGTCAGCCCCCTCGAGAGCCCGGCTGAGGCTGGCAGGAGTCCCTGCTGTGACAGGCTCTGCTGCCACCCCATGAGCCACGTTTCAGAGCAACCAACCACAGCTACCACCCTCCCAACGCATGGGCCCTCCCCACATCCTGTCCCCTGACAGCAGCAGGGGCTTCCCTGAGGTTTGCTCACCAGTCCATGGAGCTACATTGGCCTTTAAGGCTCTGGTGTGAAGGGAGTAACGGCACGGCGCATCACAGCTAGCTGCAGCAGAATGTTTATTAGTAGGAAAGAACACTTAGGGGATTTCAGTAGGAGAATTGGTTTGAACCATTGGTATCCACCATACATTGGTTTTCATCAAGATTGTTCAAGGTTACATATTTATATAAGAAAACAATAATTCATATTTAGGTGCAATCAGTAATTCCAGTATGAAAAAGCACCGTGTCACAAAACAGTTTACAATACAAAAGTCTTCAAAATCTAACATTTAAAACAATATTTGTTCAACAGTAATAACAATACAGTAAAAAAATTCTTATTTCCCTTCAAACAATACTGCTTATATATTTTGGCACTGAAAAAGAAACTACCACAAACTCACCTTTTCAACCACACAACGCTGTTTTGTGAGTGTCTATATACAAGGAAAAACATGCTTTTGAAGTCAGTCGTTTTGCCAGGTGCAGTTTGAACTGCTTTCTCCATTAAAAAGGAAACGACTAAAAGAAGTAAACCTCCTAAGCTGCAGCTTGCCTTGTCTTTTGGCCCAGGACATGATCTGGAGAAGCATCTCTCTCAGACTTGATCCATTAACTAAGTCAGTCCTGCCTGGAAGGCTGGATCTGAGCCTCTCTTCCTTCTCCAAATCTGACAAGAAGTGTAGATCTGAGCCTCCCGAATAGTCCTGTCTTTTATGGAATGACCCCAAGTTCTCACTATATATTAAGCACCCAACAAGATTCTGACCCCAAACGTGCCGATCAGGTTCTTTAACTGCTTAATTCCTCAAGATTTTAGTTAATTAATTTTAGTCACCTGCACAAATAGTCTTAAAATGTGAATCCATTGGCTTTGTCCTGGTATAGCCAGCACCGCCAAGGAAACCTGAGCATGCACAAGGGTGAGCTAAGGGATGAGGAAGCCTAATACTGGGGCCCGCGAGGTGCTCTGGGTTTGGGGACCCTTCTCTCAGGTCTCCTTGGGGGTCGGGACTGGCACACAGCATGGGAGGATGCAGCTTGAGTCGGAGAGAGGGAAGGACAGAAAACAAGGCTTTTCAGGAAGAATTAGTTTCTGCTCAAAACTGACCCCTATTAAAACGAGAACACAGGTACTGCGCTCCAGGTGCAACACAGTGCCTGTGTGCAGCTACGGCGGTCCTTGGAAAGGCTGATTGATTCTAGCGAACATGCAGTCCTTGGTGCTACCACTAAAAGCTGACCAATAAAAAGAAAAGGAATCATTTAAAATAGTTTTTACATCTTACACCAAAGATGTCACTACGAGAACACAACAGTATCACACATTAAGTAGTACAGTCTTAAAAATGCAAACCAACGCTGGTAAGACTTCCATACATTCTGCATATTGTATGTACAGAGAGAACAGCTTCTCAAGAGGACAGGCATAGAGAGATAATCTGTTTTTTTCTGAGTACGTTGCATAATACAAATACATTATCAGCATAAGAGAACTTCACTCGGACACTAAGAGTTCAAGAAAGGTCCTAACTGGAAGTTAATAGCAGGGGGACCAGTGCACGTGCTGGGGGGCACAAAACACATACTTCGCCCTTTGCCAAGTTCTCCACCTCCTCTGATGGGCTAATTATCTACTCCCATTTTAGCAGGTAGGTTTAACATGTCGCTCTGCAGTTACACGCTCTCAAAGCATACAGCAAGAGCTGTCCTCACTCTCCCTGACAAGAGTCCTTTCCATGGGCTTTGCCTGGCTGAGGGCTGGCTGGAGACTTCGAGTATCACCAGATTTGCTCACAGCAGAACCTGGTGGGGGCAGGGATTAACGCATCACAATACTATAGGCAGCTACACGCAGGACACTAGCAATTCTAGACAGCCATAAGAAAAATACGAGGACCAAATTAATTTAATTCATAGTCATCCCTCTTCTTTCTGAGTCATAAAAGTCTTCCTTAGAATATGTAGGTTTGCTTACAAAGCGTTCATCTAGAGAGGTATCTGGTTTTGCCAAGACACAGGATATGCCAAACTCCATGCTGCTGCAGTTAGTTTGCCCATGGTAGCTTATTGAAAGTTAGATCTGGTATCTCTACTGTACACTGCAATGTAGAAACAGCCTGAGGGAACAGAGATACAGCTCTCCCTGTGGAATGGTCATGGAACAGGAACAGGACAGCTGGATCTATTCAGACTTTGGCCATAGCTTATCTCGATTTATTGGTCTCTACAGCATCAAAATATCTGCCCCAGTTTACACAAACAAATTGTTGTGGTTTAACCCCAGCTGGTGCTAAGCCCCACACAGCTGCTTACTCACTCCCCATGGTGGGACAGGAGTGAGGACTGGAAGGGTAAAAGTGAGAAAACTCGTGTGTTGAGATAAAGACAGGTTAAGGTAAAGCAAAAGCTGCACACAGAAACAAAGCAAAACAAGGAATTCATTCAACACTTCCCACGGGCAGGCAGATGTTCAGCCATTCCCAGGAAAGCAGGGCTCCATCATGTGTAACAGTTACTTGGGAAGACAAACCCCATCACTCTGAATATCCCGCTTTCTTCTCATTCCCCCCGCTTTATACGGTGAGCATGACATCACTCAGTATGGAACACCCCTTTGGTCAGCTGGGTCAGCTCTCCCGAATGTGTCCCCTCCCAACTTCCTATGCACCCCAGCATAGTCACTGGTGGGGTGGGGTGAGGACCAGAAAAGGCCTTGACTCTGTGTGAGCACTGCTCAGCAGTAAGGAAAACATCTCTGTGTTATCAACACTGTTTCCAACGCAAATCCAAAACATAGCCCCTACCAGCTACTATGAAGTAAACTAACTCTACCCCAGCCAAAACCAGCACACAAACGTATAACTATTTACTTTTGCATCCATCATGTCATTCACTTGGCAATATTCAAAAATCAAAAGGTATCAAGTACTTCCATCAGAAGAGGCCAATATTGGTCTCCTCTGGTTCAAGAACAGAATAGAACTGAATATACAAATATTAACTACAAGACTGCTCAGACAGAATTGAAGCGAGCAAGTGGAAGAGATAAGCATATTGAAATGTGGCTCAGTCTGTCCCGTTGCAGCATATGTGCAGACAAAAATAATCCGTAACAAAACTAAGCACTTCGTTTTTACTAGGCACAGTGAGCCCACCTTGCTAGCAGTTGCTCAGGCAGCTCTGCTTTTGGGATCATTGGGACTTTTGCTAGCACAGGAGCTAAACAACCAGCAGGGCTGAATCTGAGATAGTCCAAAATCAATAAATAAACAAACCATGAACACAACTAAAACACAAATAAGGAAATTAAGCAAAAAATACCAAAGAAACATGATCTTGTAGCACATTCGCATGACTAACATGGAGCGTGATGTCTTTAGAAAGCTTCCTTAGATCCTTATCTGATTGAAACTCTGTTTTTAGTTTTCTCCCAGATACTAATAAAAACTATTTGGTTGCCCAGGAAATGGGAATGAGCTCCTAGCAGGAAATAAAAAGCTAGTGGTGCCAGGGAACTGTGACTTCTCCCTGAACAACCACACAGGACCTGTTAATCTTCCCTCTGAGAGCAGCCAATTAACAGCACAAATGAAGTTTAGAATCTAAGCGGATTGTCTCAGGTGGGTTTGCTAATCGCCATCATCCCGCTCAGTGCGGGAACGTGAGGCCAACCCTGAGTAGGGCTGAAGCCCCTGTCCCCAGGGAGCAGAAACCCAGAGGTCACGCTCTCCACACGTGTTTTTGACAGAGTTTCCACCTGACACTGCTGCAACAAAATAATCTCTTGGTCCACAGCCTCTGGGTGCTCCGGGCGGCATCAGAGGGCACTGTACACTGAATGGTGATGCATTGGAAGATACTGCTCCTGCCTGGAAGATATCAGCACCCTGTGGAATGAACCATGGGAGCAGAGAGCAAGCAGCGGTCAGGTTCAGCCTGCAGTGCGTCAACAAACACATACACGGTCATGAAAACCACATTGTTCCAGAGGTTCAGTGTGTTCTTGAAATGCTTCACACTGCCATTACTTAACAGCGGGAAATAAATAGTGTGGTTGGCAAGGTACACACAGGAGGACCAAAGGCTGGGAACCAAATCAGAAGCTGTTCAATCCAAGTGCATCAAGGTTGGCTCCTCCAGATATCAAGGGCTGATGTTTGTTACCCATTCACATAGAGGCTGGGGATGCCAACCAGGAGATGGGAGCAAAGCCTCAGAGAGCCAGATACCCTGAGTGCCTGCCCTGGAAGGTGAGAACATCTTTGGTATAAGGTCAGGGCAAGAGGGGAAGATCTAAGATGTGTCTCAGCTGCACAGTAAGAGAATGCTATGGAGACAGTGACCGTTGTGTGCCTTGAGATCTGGGAAGCACTCAGCAGGTTGAATAAACTCAGATGACCTCAGATGTGATATGACCCAGAGTTCCCATCCTCATCACACAGTGACGTGGGGATGGAGCAGCCCAGGAGGTCCCACGGTGCAGAGGAGCTATTCTGTGCTGACTATTGCTAAGGGGGCTTCACCTTGCAAATTCAGCCTCTGATCTGAATGCAGTGATGTCTCTTAGAGTGTTCCATTTCTCTAGCCTTTTCACATTGTTCACTAAAACCCAAGCTCGTTTTTGTCTTATTTATTGTGCATTAGTCAGCATTTTACATGTGATCACTTAATCCCAATTATACACATTAAAATAACTTTAGACCTGTGGGAGTAATGAGGAAATCAACTCTGTACATTGCGAGAAGCTCCTCACATCTTGCCCTTTCAGCTGTTACTTCTTAAAATATGGAGAGTATATCTGAAAGGCTTTATAATTTATCCTGTGAAAATCTCCACCCCTGAAACAACTTCTCAATATGGATGATTTGGAAGCAAATGCCAGGCTGGAATAAGGGGTGCTGCTGAGACACCCATGGTAGCCATGGTTGGTTTCTGCAAAGACTTTGCATCCAACAGATCATTCTACTGCTCTGAATGCCAGAGGCACCTGATGCCTGCTGCAGCCCCTCAATGATGGTTGTGATTAGTGGCCCTGCTTTCCATGCCAATTCACAAACCCTGCTGCTTTTTCCCTCCCTTTGCTTAAAACACAGCTGTTCTTCTCACCTTCCCCAGCCTGCAAAATAGCACCTGGGCTTAGAGAACCAAGCAGAGCTTTCCCTTGTTGCTTACCAAACCAGGAAGAAAGCTCCTGCAGGCAATGTTTTGCCCTCAAATACGCTTAGGAAATGCCTTATGCTCCTCCTGGAAGCTGTTTGTTCAGCTCCTAACCTGACCCTGGCAAACAGCACTGTTGCTTACATGTAAGAAAGAGCTTCTGCTGCAGCTGCATGTTCATGCTGAAGATATTCAAAAGCATATTTTGTCAGTGCCTCTGCCTGAAGACATAGCAGACAGAGCTGCTCAGCTAGAAGGTGCCATTTCTGGTCTAGCCGTATCTCAGAGCACATCACACCATGAGACTGACATATCACTGCTTTGTATCTTATCTGCCTACTGCACAGTCAATGGAAAACTCCGCATGCAGCTCTGAGCACTGCTGTCTGCGCTTGCCAAGTGTCTCTGCATTTCTAAGCACAAGTTCTACCCGTGATACCAAGGAAACTGGCTTCCCCCACTATAAGACTCCTACACGAGATCCCACCCAGTAAGACACAGAGCAAAGAATGCATCCAAATGGTTGTGCAAAGGGCAGGTGAACAGGTCTTGACTGGTCTTACACCTGACACCCAACTCCAAGCCCAAGGACCTTGCCAGGAAACCAAGGGCACACCATGAGAAAGACAAAGGGAAGTGCTGGTGTAGCGGGTTGTCCAGCCCTCCCCTACGTGTGTTTCGCTTGGCGCTTGTACACTAGGCTTCAAAAAGAAGACCTTTTGAAGGCTGCCTCCTGTATCCTGACCATGCTACGCTGCTGTCATACTGCATCTGCACCAGTGTGGCTACAAAACTTGTAGAGAGTTTTAAAAGAAGGTGGACAGCTGAGCTCAAAGCATTTGTTCTGAGGTAGGAGATTCCCTCCCCACCACCACGTGTCCCCAGGAACCTGCCAGCTGTCACCGTGTTCCCTGGTTCACATGGACTGAGAGACGTTCAGCCACGGCCACGTTCTCAGATTAGTCTGTGGATCAGGGCTCAACATCAGCTACCAGAGTTCACCAAGTTTCCATGAGTCAGCTGAACCGAGGTTTCTGCCCATGTGTGTGCTTCAGCCCACAGCAAATGCAAGGTAATGCGACTTAGCCTGGTCTGCAGCGAAAGAAAATTAAGGTAAGCTGCATTATTGCACGTTTGCCATCACTGAACAGAGAAGTGCTGCGGTTCAGCCCGGAGGGGCAGTTATTAAACCATGGGGACTGGTCATGTGTGACCATTTTTTGTGCTGGTGTGCAATACTTCTGCACATAGAGCTCAGCTACCGAAGTTACACACTTCTGGCTTACTGTTTTAAGCAGCAGGGTCTAGAAAATGTGTGGGTCACGCTTTGTAACAGAGAACAACAAGACACAAAATGCACTAACAATAAGACAAAAATCGTACAAGCTCCTAAGAACAGCAAGAGGAGCAGCACAGCCCCGTGTACCTCAGGAACATCCACTGCTGTGAACTCACAGGGCTTCAAATAACCTTGAAACACAGACCTTTCTTTAGTTCCTCTCAAACCGTAAGTGCTCACAAAAACATGTGCTGGTTTTGCAAGCGTTGTGTTCCCTTTTCCCTTCCCAAAGCACCCTAAACCACATCAGGCTGCTGCAGATCACACAAGCCACAGTTCTCACTTCACACCTTCTGGCCCAGAGCTTGGCAAGCTCATTGGGAATGCTGAATAAATGGGACTGGCATTTTCCACGGACTCAGTCTACATGTAGGATGTACTCATTAATTCCTTTGGACAACACATGAGTGAAGGCTACCTCTTTCACATGCACTAATACTGGAGAATGCATCTACAAAACTGAGAGGTGATGTGAAGCAGTATATGCTGCCTGCCATCCTTCCTGTATGGAAATACTGCTAACTAACTGATTGCTTAAAGTGTCTGACTTGCTGTGCTGTTTTATACAGGGTAGGTAATTTTGTCTTTATGTTTATGAAGGCAGTTATGATTGCAAATGGGAATAGCAGCAAAGCAGAAAATTCCAGTCAAGGTGGACCTCACTACTTCTGTCCTGCTGACAGAGGTCTGCAGATGCTCCTATCACAACTCCAGCTATCAATCACTTTTAAAGTACATGCAGAGGCAGACAAATAAAAGAATAGCTAATAATATAAACCAATACCAATCATCAGTGGTAGTCAGGTAAAAGAATGACCTTAGTTCACTCTGTAAATGTTTACACAATAGTCTTATCTCCAGCTATATCCTCTGCAGCTGTAGGCTAATTCTTATTCTTTCAGATTTCCTGAACTGTGGGAAGAATTACACCTCCACTGGCCTGGGGTTATATCACAGGGTTTTCTCAAACACGTGTAGTACAGTACCAACACGTGAAGCAAACCTGGCCCTAAAGCCCCAAAACTACTGAGCATAAACAAACGGAGAGTTAGGTTCTGGGCCAGAAATATCTTAGAAAATAAAGAGATGGAATGCAGTCGCTTAAATAAAAAGCAAGGGTTTAAAAGTATCAGTCACATGCAGCTGCTCTCACAACATTAAGAAGATGGAACTGTAGAAAGGTGTCCCCCTTCACCTTCAGTAAATGCCAGGTTCCATAGGTCTGGATTGCTTTGGATGGGGGTGCCTGCACTGAGCCAGTAGGTTAGAAGTTCTGCAGGGTTCCACAAGTGTCACCTAGTCCTGCCCGTGCAGGAGTGGCAACAGAGTGTCTGGGAGTGGTGGGGACAGTGGGCCTGGTTGTTGCTGTCTGGTAGAGTGGGTGCTGATCAGTTCATGCCCACTGACCTCCTGCAGCAATCCCAGCAGGCTGGCCAGGCTCGTCCTGCTGGAAAATTGCCCTCAAAGCACTAAGAGAGAACACGGCTTTCAATAACCATGAGGTGATGGATATGGAAGGTGGATACAGGCCAGAACCTCTCCAGATAAACCTGAAAATTACCTTGAAGAAGGCAGGCACAGGCTGTCCTTTAAAGGGTTAGATTTGTGCACAGTTTGCCTAACGAATATTAGGGAGAAAGATATAGGGAAGATTTCCATCAGCTGAAAGAACTGGTGCAAAACTTGCCAGGGATGCTTGTAACAGCTAAAAATCCTAGGTATTGAAATCTGTGTCTGTGGCTGGGCCTCTGATGCTTTCTCATTTTCCCACACACATCATTTGAGACAAAGGTGTGTGCCTGATGACATTTATTGAGCGCAATTAGCCACTCATAATAATTTTAGTACAACTGATTAGCAATGTTATTTTCAATTCATGTTTTATTTTAATATACTCTGCACTTTACACCTGGCAAAGAAAACGGCAGGGAAAAGTTATGTCGAGGATTTTTTCTCTCAGTTATATTGTACGTGCTAGCTAGTGTTCAACAAAAAATTCTTCATACTCAGCTCCTTCTTCATGACTTCTAATTAGTACTTAGCTAATCAACATCTGCAAAGCAGACTTAGTTTATTTTAAATTAAGGCTACTGGGGATTAGCATCCACAAGGTCACTTGACAAAACGCCAACCTTGCTGATCAGACAAAGGGTTACTCTAAAGAGCTCATGAATTCCCAGCGCTGTGCACTGCCAACACGGGTACCTCTCCAACAGGATCACACAACAGGCTTCAGCTAATGACAGATTACTGCCAATTTAGTCAGCATAATGCCTCCTGTTGCTAAAGCTTTTCTGTTGCAGCGGTGCTGATAAGGTCCCTAAGAAATCCCACGTATATGAACTAGCTTTGCTTACAGCAACTTTGACCAAAGGATGAAGTTTTGCAGCAGCAGATTTCAGAACTCCTGCATCTAGGCGAAGAGATAAACATTCAACATTTCTCTCAAGAGCTGATCTTTTTTTTTAATTTCATATATATAAATATACCATAAAGCGTACCATTTCCTAGTTTCAGTACAGATTTTTCAAACTTTACTAAATAAATGAAATATAAATGCTACAATTTTATGTTTAAAACAAGTTTTGATGACAGCCTTCCCCTAAGAGCAGGCCCAGAAACTCTGTTAGCTACGTGGAGAGAGACAAAAACACCCCCAGAACTTTCTTCTACGCAAGAGCATTCAGGAGAGCAGATCTGCCTCAGCTGGAGCTGCTTGCAGGTGTCTGTGAGTTCCTCACATGAATGCCCACCCTCCTTAGTAGAAACTGCTTTATTACTAACCTGAAAGTTTCACATTCAACATGTATCTCCCTTAAATTCATTGTCAAGACCCAACTTTCCATATTCTGTGTTTGCCTTTGCTGATCCCAAACGGCAAGAGGTATCGTCAGTTGTGGATTTCGGGATCAGGACTGCGGATTGCTGAATTTTCAGGTAAAGCCGTGTGAAATCCACCCCTGTAAACCTAGTAAAAAAAGTCAACCTTTGTTTTTGCCCCTTCTCCTTCACAACCCGGAAAATGTTCACAGCATTGCAACAATGAGGCGTTGGAGCAGGGGTGCAGGCAATACATCCTGCACATGATTTGCACTTTCGTACTTCCTCCCTATCCTGTCTTTGATCTCAACTGGTGCCTCCTGGACAGAAGAGGAGGAGCCCCAGGTGAATCCTACCCAACCCATCACAACCACTTTAGTTCAATCTCTACTATGCTTTCTGGTCCTGCAGGTGAATACTCAGTGACTAAAGCAGCAATCTAAAATCCATCAGTGTGTCTTGCTGCCAAGGGCTTTGTTGTTGGTTTACTCCTTCTCAACGTGTACTTTCCAAAACAGACACGTTAAAACAAAAAAATCCAAAGTGAAATCTTTAAAACGATTATAACACCACAATATCTGTTTAAAACAGTACTGCCCGTGCTCTGGACAACTTGTTAAGAGCAATTCAGCATTCTTATAATTAATCCACAACAAAAGAAGCTATAAGATGCCACAAATGAAGGCATAATTGGCCATACAGAGGCAACACTACCATGAATGTTGTTTGGCAAGGAAAAAAAAAAGCAGATACAGAATTCATCCAAAAACGGGTTCAGAACTGCCCGGCACTGCTGGGATCACACTGCAGGAGACGGACTATGGATGGATCGCTCTTGGCGCCTCGGATGAACTCCTCCAGAGAGAGCTTTCCTAGAAGAGAAACATGTTTGCTTAGCACATGTGGTGGGTCACAGCACATGCAGTGGGTCACAGCACACGTGCCAAGCCTTTGAACAAGCATGGTGGAAGGAAATGGGGAGAGCTCCAGGAAAATCTCTGGGAAAGCAACCCCACAAGGCAAAGCCCTGCCTGTCTGCACCCCACTGGCTGTAGGTGGTATGGCTTTGCTTGGGGAGCCGAGGGAGGAGTGGTGAGTTTGAGGGGTCACTCCGTGTAGGCAGGACACCCCAGCCACCAGCACGGGGGCAGAGGCATCTGGAGGGTGCCTACCATCACGGTTGGTGTCCATTTGGCGGAAGATCTTCTCTGTCCTCTTCTCTGGTGTTGACTCATCTTCCGGCATCTTCATTACAGATGAAACCATCTTATAGATTGCCTGTGTGATATGACAGGAGCAAAGAGCTGGTAAGAAACACATTATCTTAATGCAGATTATCTCCTGGTGACAGAAATAGGCAGAAAATATCCCAGGAACATTGGCTTAGACCTTCTCTCTGGATGCTGAAGGGAGTCGTGTGGCACCAGTACATGCAGCTGCCCTCTTCAGTGGGATGCTCATTTATGGAATACTGTGTTTCCTTATTTAGACATTGTCGAACACGATCTGGGTTTGGACCGAGGTTACATTTTTCCGTATTAAACCAGACTTCAGATGAATTTATCACTTTCACAGCACATTAGGCACTGGCAGCTCCCAAAGCCTGGGGAGAACAGTGAGACCACTGAGGTCTTGTCCCATGCCGTGATGTGTCTTTGTGCTTCAACCACCCAGGCTCCATCCTCACCACCCTATCCCCCTCACCCTGTCTTTGCTTCCCCCATCTCCTATCTCTCCCCTCTTGGTCAGCACCCTGCCCACAGGGAGGCAGTGACTCACTCCTGCATTTGCACGTCTCACAAATAATGAAGACTTGACCAGCAAGGAGGTGGCCTTTTCCTTAGGGATTGGCCTGTGTGCAAAACTCAAAACCCCATTCACAATTCATTTCACAGAGAGCAGGTGTCTAATCCCACATGGCACTGGTGCTACCCATAGCTATTCTCTGCACAGACAAATCCATTAGTCACGGATGGTACTAGCTGCCTGTAATGAGAGGTAATGTTAATTTTAAACCAAGGATGAGTAGCTGTCTCTGAACTGGTCACCCAAACGTTGCCTGCACATGTGAGCATGCAGTACCAGTACCCAAGTGGTTTTTTCATCAGATACCTTCGTGGTGCCGCACAGCTGTGAGAACAGAAGCAGCCAGATGACTGCAGGGTGGTGGCCTCGGGGGAGCCTTCTGGCCCCTTGGAGAAGCAGCACATCCCAGCCAAGGCAGCCTTGCCCTGGGCTGATCAGCTCCTTCTGCTTCCAATCACAGCTCTGGTTGACGGGCACCGCACTGGGCAGTCACTTTGCCCTCCAATCCTGCTCTATAGATGTGGATAGCTTGCTTTCAAAGATTCAAATTCTTGTTCCCCACTCAAAACACAGAGCCTGCAGCAGTCAGTTGACAACTTAGGGCAGACGTGGTTGCTGTAGGGTATGATTTCTTTAGCTATTTGTCCTCCACTTCCTCCTAATCTGGAAAGGGGGGTCCTTGGTTCAAGTCCAAGATTGCTCACTGGATCTACCCTATTCCCTTTTCCCATTCTTCCTAGCACACTCCCATCATCTGGCCCACAGCCCCCAAGGGCTGGCTTCAGGAACATAACAGCATAAATTCACCAGCTGGAGGATGCCACCAAGCAGCACAGACATATACACCCTGACTAGGGAGCACCCACTTCCTTGGCCATCTTTCTGGCTTCTCCTCTGCCAGCAGCTCACCTTTCAGGCTCCTGGCCTTTAAATAACTTGAAGAGTTACACACTGAGAAAGGCATTTTTCTGTTTAATTAATTATTCATGGTTTATGCTCAGTGCAATCAAACATCTGCTCCTCAGTTATGTCACCAACACTGCAACTGGATTTCCTGGTCTGCCCTCTGGTAAGTCTGTAATGCTGGCTATGGATGCAACCAGGGGAATGTAGCAGAACATTTTAGCATGAACAGCTGCTGGCTGAATGGAAAAGTGATGGTCACCCTTTTAATCATCATCAGCAGGCATCAGCATCATCACCATCACTGTTACCATAATGATTTGCACTGCAGGAGTACCCAAAGACTCCCAAGAGAATAAAGGTGATGGAATATTGGGCAGAGTCTCCGTAGAGGCAGGGATGCTGTCCACACAACCCTGATCATCTCGTAACAAGGGAAACAGAAGGATGAACATGCAAGCACATGAACATGGGGATGAGGGAGCTGGGAGAGAGAGGCAATAAGGGAAGAAAAAGGGTGGACAGTAAGAATTTACACCTTCCTCATCCTCATCAGCATGCAAAGCTCGCAGGGGTCAGAGCTGACATGAAGCTTGTAAATCTGCCAATGTTTAGCATCTTAAGCTGTCTGGCTTTTGTCTGGGGTAGGAAGAGAGGTGGAGGGGTCATTCCCTCTCTCTGGGTGAGAGAAGGGCAAAGCAGAGAATCTGCATTGAAAGTGTGGGAGGAATGCCCGAACCGGGAGCGCAGGCGTGTTTACACCCTGATCAAAGTAACCATAGTAAGAATATGCAGATTTTTAGGACAAAAAAAAGCACTTCAGGATGACTTCATCCTACAGAGTCCTTTTCACAGAGGCGTGTGAAGGGAATAACAGATGAGATATTCTAGGAAAGCCAGATGGGAATAACATAGTAAGCGTTCCTTTCATGCTGAAAATGGTTACTCTGGACAAATTCTTGTGTCCTTACTCAGAAGTTCAGTGGGAAGTTTTCCCAAAGTAAAAGCCAGCTAAAGCCAGCTTAAGAATCTTGAGCCTTGCCCCATATTAATTCAGAGAAGCTACACAGAGCTCTTTATGCATGTCTGAAAGAGCAAGCTTTGAAAGGAAGCTGGTTTCATGTGGTAATTACGTAGAGCTGGGCTGTACTAACCCTGGGCTATAACCTGGGACTGAAAGGCTGCAGGGCCTCCACTCTGTATGGAATATGACCCCTCAGCGTTGCAGCACTTGGGCTGAATGAAAGCCATTGGTGGTATTTAGCAGGAGGAGGTTTGGAGGTTGTTATCTATCAGCCACCCGAGTCAGAGCGACTTTCTGTAAGGAGGGCTCCTCAGTGCCACCAAGACACTGTGCCTCTAGAGCCCTGTGTGCATTGATGGAGTGAGCACAGGCTCCAGCTTCATCTGAACTGGCTGGCTCCCTGCTGAGCTCTCCCCTTGGATTTCCCACCTGCATGTGGATGAGCAATGAGGGGTGATTTAGGCAAAATTTGACCCCTTTGCCCATGCCCACAGGTTTGGCTCCTAGTTACTGACTGCCACCCAGAAACCTTTGTTGGGGCTGCACTTTCCTGCTATAGCTGGCAAAGTGTCAGAGCAACTTACAGTAATGGCAGCAATGACAGCACAAATTTTCAGTAGGTTTTTTTTACTCTGTTGCAATAAGTCTTGACAGCTAAAAAACTCATTAAATGAATAATCAGCCTGAAATAATTGCTTTCCTCTCAATCTCATGGGGATTTTTGACACTGTCTTTACAGACAGCCCAATCAGCTTCTGCTTCTTGCCATATCAGCTTCTGTTTCTTCCTGGCTTACAAATAAGCTAGCCCAGCAAGTGAAACGTGTGTGCTCTGCCTGTATTAAACTAGAAGTGTTATTCTCGTCTCTCAGTTCAGTATTCTTAAGATGCCTTATGATTCCATATGGTGAAAAAATGTATCCTTAGAACAAGGTTTCCATCTCTTGTTTGAACTCTTATTTTAAGAGACTCACCAAATATGTCCCATTTCAGCAAGGGGAACAAACACAAATATTCTAGCTGGTTTGCAGCTATTTTTGAGTGGCCTGGGCTATTTAGATTATAGGTAAACCTATGGGAGACATGAAAAGCATTTCTAGAGCAGGAGAATCTGAGAGGGTCCGTGGGGGGGTCTGTCAGAAGGGCAGGCTAGGAAGCATCTTCCCACAGTACTTGGCAGATGTGCTATGCCTGGTAGGTGGAGCAGTATCCCATGGACCTTCTTTCATTAGGTTCTGCAATCGTCAGAGCCTAATCAGCCTACCACTAAAGTCCTTCATGTTGTGCGATCCTCCAAACTGTGCAGCCAGCTCTAAGCAGGGCTTTTTGGAGGCTGGTCTAAGGGCATGGACAGGCATGGTGAGTCTGCGATAGGATATGCAGACATGGTTTAACAGCATTGCAGGTAAACAGAGTCTAACAGAATGCATGTGCTTTGCCCTCTGTCCCATCCTTTGCAGAGTAAACAGGCTTCATATGGACCACTCATGTTTATCTCCTTGTCAGCTGACCTATTATTAGGGCTTCTGCTGGATATGAGCCATCTTATGCTATAGTAGCTCTGCTTTTTCAGTGCTGCTGCCGCTACTGCTGTTACCACAAGCACCTTCTTGCAATGTTGAGCGAGAGTTCAATGCCAGTATTGCCTGCTGTGGTGTTAGATTAAGCCAGAGCATGGGAAAAGCAATGCAAGTGACCCTCAGCATAACAGTGAAAATCACTACACGGACAGAACTTTCAAAGCACAAAGAAAAGCAGACTGAAAAAGAAGAAAAGCATGCTTTGTCACTATGTTATTTAAGATACAGTAATCCCACAGTAACAGGAGGCAGTATTTTTCTGTGAAACTAAGACTTTTAGATTGATGGTGTTTCTTTTAGCATTCATTTTGATGTATTGTCTCATGCAAAAATCCCAATGAAAACATAATAAATCCTGCTATACCAATATGCAAATGTATGCTAGATAAGGAACTTGTAATAGGTTCTTCTGAGACGTATATCAGAGATATAACAGAGTTCTGGTTTTCACTATAGAAAGACTGTGATGGCTAAGGGCCTCCAGGAAGACATTTGACTTAGAATCCTGTCTTTCCATATTAAAAAATAATCATCTTTTGTAAATGAAAGTGATAGTTACTAGCTGTTTTTTTTCTTTCAGTCTAATCACTCTACATCAAGGGAACCTCTCGATAAAGCCAGAAAAGGTGCTCATCTACTTCAGCTTCGCAGGCCATCCAAACATGCTTCCAGAGACTACACAAGAAATCTTATCCCTCCGGGAGGAGCTACAGGTGACCAGTGCAATACAGGCAGATCACCACGGCCATAGAAACTGGAAGAAGAGAACAGGGTGATGTCAACAAGCACATTGCCCTGGGGGAAGCCCCATTACAGAAATGGCAGCTCTGCTGTTTGGAAAACTGTTGATGGTCCATGGTACAGAAATCACTGTTGCTCAGGCAAATGAGGCTTTTTACTTCTATAATTGCTGTTTGTGTGGTCCCTCAAAATGTGGAGTGAGAGTAAATGTGAGAAAGCATCACTCAGTTGCAATCTGAAAGGAGGAGGGAGCCAAATCTCCCAAGAAGTGCAGTGGGAGGGCTGGAGTGCCAGGCTGAGAACTGTATGCAGTCCAAGTATTGCTTTGGGTTGGATGTACAAACTGGCTAAATGTTGCTCTACACTGATCCCTAAGCTTCAGGTTCATTTGATGATGGCATCATGGCTGTAAAGAACAATGCTACAATTTGGTACCAACATGATTATGAAGAGGAGTCAGAGCATTTCAACCTCTAAACATGCTCATGAGCTGATCGGGGGTAACTGGAAAATGCCGCTAGCTTTGCTGCTCCTCGCTTGGCTCCCTACAGAGAATCCAGCCACTGAAGTGTTTATTGTCCTCCCTCTTTGTAAATCTGATCTAGGGGTTTGTGCTGCTGTTCAGCACTGAGGCATTCCTGGGCTGCTCAACAGCAGCTAGGAGTCCTGTGGTCCTTGGGGCGTCTCCTCCTGAGGAGCAGGAGCTTTCTGGGGTTTGGTTCCTTGTGTTTGCTTTGTACTTTGTTAGTTCTTTTGGGATTCTCTTTGTTTTCTCAAGAGGAGAAATACAGCTAGAAAAACAATATATGACAACCTGTTTACCTTACCCAGGGGAGAGGAAGATTTGCAAGGAACAAAGTATCTTCTAATTCAAATATTCCATGGGGCTTGTCATGGCACAGAGGCAAGGAGGTCTCTGCGTCTGAGCGCTATCTGCTCTTCTACCCAGACACAGGAATGCAAAACAGAATAAGTGAAAGACACAACCCTACATCTGCAGCTGAGAATTGTATCTGGTCTTGCTGGAGCAGTGCAAGTGCCGTTGTTAGCTACTGTTCGGAAGACATGAGAAGAGCCCTGGTAGAAAGACAAGGGCACCTGGTAGAAAGACAAGCTCAAGGTAGAAATACAATGGAGTAGGCTGACTCCATATGTGTAGTTTGCAGTCACAGCCTATAATTTGTGGGCACTCCTTTCCCTTGATTTCCAGCACAAATAGAAGTCTGAATAATGCACTCCACTGTTAGCACTTCGAAATTTCCATGGAAAGAAAGGATCTTGATAACAGGCTATTTTTTTTTCTTTTTTCTTTTTTTAACAGGGCTGCACTATGCACCTTCAAGCTGTGTAAATATACTGCCATATCAAAAATGTTTTAAAGCTTTCAGTGGAGTGATGTGCCTCAAGGATAAAAACATGTTCGGGGAAGCCAAAACGAGGTGGGACTCCTACTAACACCACAAGAAAATACATCTTGAGAAGCTGTGTATGGAATCATTGTCTACCCAGATAAGGTTTATCTATCCTGGCACTTAATACAAAGACAGCTAGTATGATAGTAAGTATGCAGACCTTACTGGAATTAGGCAGACAGACACCTTTTAAAATATGTGAGCTGGCTCTTCATAACAGCATGATTTCAAATTAGATTTGTTTCTTATTGTGTAAGGAGCCTGCTTTCCTTAAAAGTACACTACCTGGTTGATCTAGGATGTCTACTTGGCCCAAATGTAATTAATTGCAATTAATAGCCTGTGATTTCCCAGAGGACAGAATCACATTTATCAGCAGGTTAGTTGCTGTGCTCCAGCCCAGCCCAGCTCCCAGGGGACAGCTTCCCAGCATGTTGCTCAGGAAGGCCTTGCAATGGATATCAAATGCTGTAGTTTGAATTGTGAGATGATCTTTGCCAAGTGAAATAACATTTTACATTCAAGCAGTTATAACCAAGATCATAAACCCCCAAATGCTGCCAGAGTTTTTCGTTCAGTGTCTCATTGCAACATTACTTCATAATTTGCTTGCAAGGAGGGAGGCCAAAAGGTGCCTCTAAGCAGCACATACCTGCACGATTTCCAGCATCTCTGACTTACTGATGTAGCCGTTCCCGTCCAGGTCATACATGCTGAATGCCCACTTCAGCTTTTGCTCCAGTTTCCCTCTCGACGTTACGCTCAAGGCTATGATGAATTCTCTGAAATCTATTGTTCCATCTCCATTGGCGTCAAAAGTGCGGAATACGTGTTCCGCAAACTTAGAAGCGTCCCCATAAGGGAAAAAGTTCCCATATATTTTTTTAAACTCCTCCATAGATAAATGCCCACTTGGACAGTCTCTCAAGAAGCCTTTGTACCACTCCTGGATCTCATGTTCTGTAAAGTCTGTACTTTCTAGCAAATCCTGCATGACTTCAGGGCGTAGTTTGCTGTTTTGCTTTCCCATATTGGTGTCAAAATATTACCTGCAGAGGAAAAAAAAACCACATATGAATTGGTATTTTCATTATTAATAGTTAATAACTATTAGCTTGGAGGCTGTAGAAAAGCAGTGTGCTGGATTCTGAGTTTTCTGATGATAGTTCACTCCTGGGAATGGATTGAAACTTTGGGCAGCATCCACTACTATGTGTATACTGTAAGAAAACTAACAAGCCTTAAATGCATGTTGATTGCATTGTCTTTTCATGGTCTGGAAAACTGTAATTACATTGAATTTTTTGCCATCCTACTTTGCCTTTGAAATCACTAGGTAAGCAATGGATGCTGCAAGGCGCTGCTAACCAGTAGCTTTGTGTTGCAGCATACACTCCATCCCAGTCACCCAACTGTCTCAAGGATCTGACCTGACTGAGATAGATATATTTATTTGTACCCCTGGCAGAAAGCCAGTTGCTACAAAGGGCTATGCTCAGTTGGTCATGCTCCAAAATAGGATCATGGAGTAACTGCAGTGTACACTGAAACCAAAGAGTTTGAAAACCCTTAGAGACATATCTTTAAAGCCAGAATCAAACAGAGCAACCCAGAAGTTGCCTCTTGTTTGGTAAAGACCAATTTCCATTTTAATTCAAAATGCAGATAAAATCTAAAAAGATTTTACCAAAGATGGATTCCTTTACCCTAGACTATTACTGTGGGGTTTTATTCTCCTTTTAGCCAGAAATTGGATCTATTACTAAGTAATAGTAATCTGGGTGGTCACAGGTCTTTAAAAACAAACAAACAAACAAACAAAAACCTCTTAAAAAAAAAGGAGGAAAAAAAGTACCCAGACAATAAAATTGGCAATTCGTTTCCCTTAAATGAACCATTAAGCAATATTATTGGATACAGATTACGTTAAATCACCCTAATTATATTTTATTTAAGGCAAGTTGCTACATACCACACTGTGCAGCAGATTTACTAATGACTGATGCCCTTTGGGTTAAAGTTTTGGAGTTGGAATGAGTTGGCTCCAAAAGGCAACATCATCAGTTTTACTGGAAGCTTAGCATTATACCTGAATTAGCTACTCTCTATCGACAAACCTGCCTGAGAATTTGTCATGCGAATGACAGTCACAACTGAAATATGATGTATGGACAACTAAAGTAGAATTAGACTCCCACACTGTTGTCAGAATAGAGTCTCTGGGCCACAGAGATGGATTTACAAACACTGGAGTGTCTAACGAGCATTCAATAAAATGTCTGTCCTAGACCAAAGTAATGCTTTTAAAAATGAAGAATAAGACAGCATCATTACATGTCAGCAGCAGCAGCTAGCAAGAAATGTACCACGATTTGAAGCAAATCTACTGTCTTTCCTCTTTCAAACTGGGAAGAAGAAATTGATGCTTCCCCCAGCTGATGCTAATTGTTTCCTGTGGTGAGAAGCTCTCCTTTTCCCCAATGTGAATTTGAATCCCCCAAGGCACGTAGAGGACTGTATCCTTAACCTCCTGTGTTCTTGGATCAAAATAACCAAAAAGTTTCATTTCTCACGGGTAAAATGGTGGGATCCATCCTAGATCTTCCTATGTTTTCACAGGATCCATTGGTGGCTGTCTGGTAAAACAGATATCTAGCCTGAAGTTGTTGCCCACACAGTTGATGGACAATAGGCTCCCCTGCTTACAGAGAGGAGGCTGAAAGGGGTGAGAGGTCCTTCCTGATGGGAGCATCTCCATCTCCTGACCATTTCAGGGGTCTGGGTGACTACCTTGATCCAAATAATGTCTTTTCCTCCAAAGTGTCTACAAAACACTTGGAAAAAGGAAGGTACACCTCAAAGACAATTTTTTTCAATTACCTTTCATCCTTTCATCCTGATCAAAACACATTGTACAGTTTTTAAGTAACCCAAGCTCTTAATACCTTGAAAATAGCAACAAAATCCCTGTTTTATAGGCCCGGTCCAACAGCTGCCGAGGCAGCTGAAGGTTGCGCTGTCTTCAGCAGGAGCTGGACAGGGTCCATAATAAACAACCTGGGAATTAGCTGAGTGAACGGATTACATTAGGGCAGCCAGAAGGGTTTATATCAGGCAAAACAACAAGAGCAAGTCTGCCATCAGGATGGAAAAGCAACTGGACAAATGAAGTAGTCAGGCTTAGTTTAGAGCAGCACCAGTTTAATACAGAACAAACCAGTAAAATCCCCTGAGTAGGTAGCAGCTACACACACCCGCATGGGCAGCTATTCTGCAGCCCCAGGGACTGCACACTTTTCAGACCATTAGAGTAGAAAGGGAAGATCTCTCACTAATGTACAAGCCAGTTGCAGTAGGAATGAGCTGGCAGCAGTGATATAATCCCTTGCTGCTTTTTAATATCCCAAACGTTTGAAAATGCAAAACTCAGCTTTCACACTTCTAGACTCTTTTGGCAAATAAAGTAGTGAGGTAACATGCAGGCAGTGGCCTTTAAGAGGTAGCCAGTAAGAATGTGTTCCAGTCCAAAAAATGATGCCTTCATAGCTGCACATGGCTGCAGATGCAACGTATTTTTACCAAATGATAAAAGAAAAGAGAATAGCAGAAAGCACTGCATTGCAAAACATTGCAGTCAGAAAAACCTATGTTCTCCAGGCAGGAGGGAGAGCTAACCATATCTGACTTGCAGCAAAGGGTTGAAATTCACAGCCACTGTGATGCAACACAGTCAAAACCAGTAGGATTATTTCTGAGTCCACTTGTGATGAATTAGTATCATGTTCTTTGCCCTCTAAATTGTTCCTTATTAATAGGTGGTGTTCAAGGAACTGTAATGGTGGGATTTATTGTGCCCATTCTATCAACACAGAGCAAAATGCTTTTGCAGTCCAAGTACAGAAAATCCTTGAAGACACTTGAAGATCCATATAATCACTTCATACACTGCTGCCTGCCTCTTCAGGATAGATTAGATTACGGGCAGAGTATAGTGAGCTAAGGAAATCTCAACTCACAATGACAGCAATAAATGCACAGAATGAAATAAAATTCAACCCAATTTTGGGCATCTTTTCACACTTTATCACTTCTGTAGATCTTTAAAATTTCTAATGAATGATTAAATGTAAAAGATGCAGCAAGTAAATAGTGAAGGGTAATCATGGTGGCAAAGTAAAACATTGACAATACTGAGGAACAGATGTTGGAGGTATACAAAGCAAAGACAAGTTAAGTGTTTAATGATTATGTTTAATTGCATTTCTACAGTTTTTTCCTCTGATACAGTGGTGTTACATATAACATACATGAACAGCTTCCTATAAGGGACAACATGGTGTATAAAAATATTAAGGTCTTAATTCTGAAGGCAATATTGCTTAGTAAAGAATGTTTATGTCTTAAAGGGCTGATACTATTTCAGCCAACAACAGAAGATCAGAAAGAAAAACATCACTCCCGTGTTGTTGTTACGGAAAGAATCTCTCTTCATTGGCTACTGTAGGAAATGTCACAGGTACCACCCCATAAAGTAAACACTTATAACTTGCTCTAATCAGGTCGAGGTGCAGAGTTTTTAAGATGAGACTGAAGACAGAGCTATCTGACAGGCTGTGATAATTCAGCGTCTAAGAGAATAAGTAAGTTAAGTGGTGACTGATACCACGCTGACTGACTTTCCTGCCATGCAGTAGGTTGTGTGCAGACAGGACATCAATGCTGTTACACCCTTCTCCTCAAACAGGGAGAGCTGACTGGACAGGAAGGTAATGAACAATTATTCTATCACATGCCCCTTGACAGCACTTTGTTGCTGCTCATTTACAGTTTTTACCTCGATCTGAAACCTCAGGGTAAGGCAAACATATTGCCTGCTTAAGCAACAGGCTCACAGGAGCTGGGAAGCTGCAGCAGCCAAAAGCATGCAGCTAACCCATGGCTATGTGAATGCAATGAACCATCTAAACATATTTCCTTATGAGAAATCAAATTTATTCTGTTGGGGGTTCACTATAATAAGCATGTGCTCGTAACACATTTCTAACACTTTTGCTTTCCACCCTTGAGATCCAGCATACAGAGACAACTGCCCCACCTCCTTTTCCTTTTTGTTTCTGATTGAGCTCAGTCTGGCAAAGACGAAACAGCTTAATTTGGATTTAGGCTTAAATCTGAAGGAAAATCCTATGCTGAGAAAAAGTATAATGAGAAAGGAACACTTTAGAGCAACAGGGAAATGTTGCTCTAAAAGTGGAGAATTTAGAATATTGGGTACTTCATACCTTACAAGATACAAAACACCTGGAAGATATAAAGAATCGGTTTAAAGACAAATCCTGCCTGATATATCTCCAGTGGGGATAGTAAGGTAAATCACACCACAGACTTGGCTACAGAGACCAACTGTGCAAAAATGAAGGCAGATCAGTGATCTCTTATGTGCCCCAGCACCAGGAAACTTGTAATCATGCACTGAACTCCTGACAAGCACACTGGGTAAAGCTCTCTTCTTTGCATTGCTGTGATTTTGCCTTTCTGATATTCACAACCTCAGAGCCACCTCTGGTACTACTCTCCACTTTTCCACTGGAAATTCCAGTGCCAGCACAGGATTCCACTCGTGGGAAAAAGTCCTTTTGCTTGCAGCAGCAGCAGTGCTGGGAAGACCAATCATGAAGCACAAGTGCTACCTGGTTGGGATTTTTTCTTCTTGGTCCCACAGAAAACTATGCCACACGTTCTTGGAAGCAGCCGCTGTGTTTCCTTGTGGCTGTTTCTAGTCTGTTTTCACATGTTCATTTGAGCAACCAGTGCGGTAATGTTCGCCAAAAAAGGCTTTTATTTAATTATTTAAACCCCAGCATCTCGGAACATATTTTTGAAAGAAAATCGAACTTATTAAAAATCACAGAGAGGCTTAGCAAGAGAAGAAATACATGCGGAGTAAAATTTCGAGCCTTGCCCCCCTCATTTAATCTGCTTATATTGGCAAAGAGCAGAAAATGGATAAAATTAATGAGCAAGATTAATTAAAAAAATCTGACACTGTTACCAATACCCGTGAGAAACAGCAGTAAACAGATTTGCAGGGCAGGATAATAAGTACGCAATGCCTGAAACATTTACTATGGAGTAAAACTTCTAGCTAAAATTACACCTGATGCTAAAGAACAGGAAGGAAGAATAATGAAGAAATGAAGAGGGAAAAAATAGAGCAGAAGGTGTGGATGGGATCATAATTCAATATTTATGCTTTGTCATTAGAAGCATTAGGCATTAGGGGACACACGCCATCCACGTACCCATTGGTACTGCATAACCTATTTGTCAAAATAAATTTCACTCGTTTTGCATTAGGCTCTCAGTGTGATTCCAGGATCCTGATATTTTCAGTGCTGCAAGTCACTGTTCTGTTCTTGTGTCACCTTTCTACTCCTCTAGCCCCCTTACTGGGGTTCTTTCCCTACAAAAGGTGCCTCTAAGTGCTCCTTTGACAGTGTTCTGTGCTTTCCTGCTACAGCCCCCAGGAGAAACTCAAGACAGGAAGTAGAAGTAAAACCTTCATAGCTCTGTTTTAGCTGAGGTGGGCAGTCCAAGCAAGGAGCAGCTGCACAGAGTTCATGTGTTTCAAACTTGGAGGCGCTTACGGATATCGAACATCAAAAGCCCAGGCTCTTATCCCTTCGGATTTGCCCTGGCAGAGAAATGCTACAGCTGCTCCATGCTGTCTCCTGTTTCTCTTTAACATAATTCCTTTGTGCATTTTAGCAATGAGGGCTGGCGTGGGGGTGGAGGAGGGAGAAGCAGCAGAAAGCCCCCGTCAGTAAATGCTAGTACATTACCATCAGGGTCTTCAGCATCAATGGATAAACTAGGTAACAGCCTAGTGCTTATCACATTACTCTCAGCAATGCCCATGGTCTTCGCTGGAATTGTTGTGAGACCAGCGAGTGGTGTTTTGGCCTTGAGCAGCAAAAGGGGCTCACACCTCCTCACCTCTGCATCGGTTTCAGCATCACTTGGGCTTCCAGACAAGGTCTCTGTTTCCAAGTGTTTCCTGTAAGGCTGAGTGTGTGGTATGAGAAAATACAGTCAGTGTTCCCAAGTCCTACAGTGACTCTCTAAGGTGTAAGTGGGTGTAAATGGGAGCTTTGTGCTCCTCAGTGCACATGGAGGGGAGCCTCCTCTTTGGGAAGTGATGACCACCACCCTATGAGCAGTGTGAAAAAGGATGCATTAAGCATTGGTCAGTCATTCCCCAGGGCTGGCCAGCAAAGGCTTCACCCATCCAGAACAGCTTGAAAGTAACATGTTCTCTGATAAATGAGAAGTAAGGAAATAGAAAACAGGGACCAGACAAAAGGGGGAAAACTCACACAGCTTTGGTGAAGCCCTCTTCCCACACTCCCAAGGGGTCTCACCAGTTAATTTAATTTATTCCTTATTATTTAAGCAATCACAATAAAAATCATGTCAATATTCATGTGCTTTTTTGTTCATAATAACTTTTTTGTGAAGAGTTAGGAGCAACAGTTTACCACAGGCTCTGTAAGAAAAAGCTTTTGTTTGTTAATCCTGAGTAGAACCATCTAAGTCTTTAAAATAAGTCACTCTTTGTCTTGGCTGACTTCAGATGACTCTTTTGGGAATTAGATATATATTTATACATTTGATTTCTTCAAACTCTATGGAAATAATATTTTTGTAAGACTATGTTTGCCTTTGCCTAATTTTGTATGATAAAGGGCAAAAGGGACTTTGCTAACAGCGCACATTAGGACATCCACCCTCAGGAGGCTGCTTTTCCAGATTTTACAGCATTGGATTGCTTCACTAAGCACAGGACATTTGCAGTATTTATAAACATGGGTGTTAAGCTAACAGCAGGAGAGCTGGCAAAATCTCTCAGCCCCATTCCAGCTGGAGGTGACTTTATCTCGCGGCATCCTTTCAAAAGGAGACCATATTTCAAGATCCAAATGACAGACGTTTTCTGCAGTCACTGTGTCTCCTATCATGAGAGCAGCTTGTGAGCCTAAAGTCTCTTTGTTTAACCATCCCTTTCTGGACCACATTTCTTAAAATGCTCAAGGATCCATTTCCCAAGTCCAAACTACAGACAATTAAACTCAGGCTTCTCAAAAGAGGCACATCTTCCTTTTGGGCACCTGTGTAACAGGCAGCTTCTCAAAAAGCATCTGTAGCTGGTAAACTGGGACCTCCTAGAAAATAGCAGCACTTATTTCGGTATCTAGTGAGGGCCTGAGCACTTTAGAAAAGCCAGCTTTCCTACACACCTGTGTCACTGCAATTTGTCTTTATCCTGATACTCCCATCTCCAGCCATGTCAAACTCGGTTTATTCTCCTTTCTTCTGAAGTACTTCTCTCCTTTGTGTAAGGCACTCATTGGTAGTAATGTAATCCTTCCCAATGCACCCAAGCACAGCAGTCATCAAACTCGTCTAGCAGCAGCTTTATCAGGTTTCCAATCTGTCCTACATCTTGTTAGCTCCTTTTATGTAAACATATATGCAACACCTTGGTGGAGAGCAGCAGAAACTGACGCAGAAAGCTACTGCTGCACAAAGTAACACAAGAAGCTGATGTGAATTCACGATTTTGATTTTTTTACCTTTGTAAATAAATAGCATGTGACTCCCAAAGAGTGATATTTGTGCTTACTCTACCCTTAAAAAAATGGTTAACAGATGGTCTCCTATCCCACAGCAGAGAATTGGTGCTGACAGATAAAATTAAAGCATGATCTTGGAAAAAATGGAGCCATTAACTGGCAAACTAGGTAATTTTAATGATGTTCTTGTGATGGGAAAAGGAATGATAGTGGAGATTCCTACCTGGAAAGTAACTGTGGGCTTTTGCTCCATATTGAAGAAATCTAGTGGAACGTTCAATGGGAAAGTAGGCAACAGGAGAGTGGGAGTGGGAGGTCCTGGCTGCCAGGACCCAAATTTTGCTAGGGGGATGGAAACAAGATGCACTAAAATAATGTCAGAGTTTACAAGTTCATAAAGATGAAGGTCCATGCCAGGGATGATTTGTCCAGCACCTAGCACTGTTGAGTGTGCCTGAACACAAGGGATCTAATGTAAGAGATGAGAGGGTTACCTAAACAAATTTTATGAGTTGTAGGATTTTTTTAAATCAGTTTTCAAAGAAGTTTCTAAGCTGCAGATAAAGTGTTAGTTTTCTCTTTGTGCATGTCTTATTTCTCAGATTCTTTACATACTTGAACTTACAACATGAGTCTGAATTACTGGCCCGGGAAGAATAGCACTGGGTGAACGTCTTTTGAGTAGAACCCATTTCCATCAGGTAATGCATCTTAGCTGAAATCAAAATGTTTCATGGAAATGGAAAACAAATTCTGGGAAAATGTTAGGATTTATAATCTCAACTTTATATTTTCCTTTTAATAAAGCAAAAAGTTTCAATGTGACTTTATCTTTTTATTAATTTTGTGTTGGGGTTTATATTGGATGCTAATTTTAGCATTACAGTGGTTTTGACATTATTGAGAAATTCACTGCCAAGGAAGTGAAACAACTCGGTGTTTCCAGATCATTTTTAACTTCCATTGCACTGGGAAATTTCAATGTTTTGTTCCAATTTGCAGTGAAAATAAATATAAATGTCAAAATTTCCTTTGGAATGGGAATTTCAGATTCTAACCAGCTCTAATCAACAACGAAGCCATCTGCTTTGTATTAATGACTTAGGGCAATATGTAATGCTGCAGAACAGGGTAATATTATAGTGCTCAGCTTTGCTTATGGAAGTCAGCGACATATGGCAAGTTTCTAGCTCCTAGTTGTCTAAGGAAGTTTGATGCTATCCACTTCTATTTTATTCTTCATGCTGTCTTGCCAAATTCACAGAATTCATCATTCAAACCCAAGATTTTCCTGCGAATGTACGAGGAAACATCCTCCCAGTGACATATGGCACAGCCTACAGCCCCTACATCTGAAGGGAACCTGTAATTCCCAAATTACAGTGCAGTAAGCTACTGTCATTTTACAAAGGTTTTTAATTGTTAAGTTAAATATTTGCTCCATGTTAAATGTCTATTCTTGAACATTCATAGGAAGATAAATCTATTTGTTTTCAAAAGATAACTTCATCCAGATGAGTCATAATTTGAACTCTATTTCAGAAGTCATATTGACATGAAGGACTTTAGCACCAACAAACTAAAGTAACCTTTTAATTCTGGTTTAAATCTGTTTTTAATTCTGGTTTAAGACAGTGTCTTTGTTATTTTTCCTAAAAACTTTTCTCTATCTTCACAGATGCAGCCTTCATGCTGCAGGTAAGGTGCGGGAAAACAACACGTTCCCAGGCTGGTCCAGTGATCCAGTTTGCTTGCTAAACTCATCCAGGGACTCCAGTTCAGGCACCTTGCTGTGCCCCCTGAAAAGTTTCCTGTGGACAAGAATGCAGTTACCTTTGGTGAGGAGAGTATCTCCTCTTTTTCTTCATAATCTGATGATTACTCAAGCCACCTCAGGGTACCCGCTTCTTCCCACTCTAAGCGGGCAGCTGATCTGGGAGTGCTGGATCTCGCAGTGTGTATTGAGTGTTTAATGTGGAGATGCTGCTTTCTGTTCACTCTGAGCACAATTTCTGTACTAACCTGATGGGAAACTTCGCTTCAATACTATCTACAAGGTTACTGGAAGAAGATTCTGACTTGTACTCATTTTGAAAGTCAGAATGACATCCAGTCCTGACAGCCCGCCATGAAAAACACAGCCCCATGTCTTACCCGGCTGCTATTTCATGCATAACACAGTGTGCTGCCTGATTTTAGAAATTACTCAACAGGAATGAATTTGGGAGTTTGAACAACATGGTAAAGGTCGGTAAGCAAACTCCCTTAAGAGGCATAGAAAAACATTTTACAAATTAAGTGCAAAAATAATTTGCTGGGCTTCTCCGTCCATCTCTCACACACACATATAAACAAATGCTTGAATAATCTTTATATTCTTACTATTACTTAATATTAAGTGTAGATAGAAGCCACTCACATAAACAATACTGTTTTACAAAGGAACCTTTGTAATGGCATCTATCATATTGCCATAATAGAGCCTGCAGTAAAAAAATTAAACTGCTTGCATGAAGTCAACAAAAATGATTGACATGTTCATATCATTACACAGACTGCAATGAGAAACACTGCACAAAGCCTAGGACTGAATCTAGACTGAAAAATCTTAATTATCAGTTTGAAAACTTTTCTGCCATCACAAAATATTTTCCGTAATTCAACTAAGATGAACTCCTCCGCAAATAAAAGGGTTAACAGCATTTCTGCCTTCACTATTAACATCGGAGAAGGAGGTAAACAAAGGTCATCAGATAACTGTTTTCAGACAAACAATTTTTTTCTCACATTAACAACAAACAATTGGTTTTATTGTTGTAGAAAAGTAGAAGTGGCAGAACCAGAAATCTTCTTCCAAAGTTTTACTTTAGGAAAACCAGATTTTATCCAACATGGAATAAAATACCACTTTTCACCACTTCCTAATGACTGTTAATAAACAGAAATGCTGATTCTGTTATATTTTTAGGCCAGTTTACTTTTGCCTCTTTGCTGGTCTCAAGATGTCAGTTTCTCTGAGACTTCTCGTATATGACTTCTAGTGCCTCTCCCCATTTTTCTCTTCCTAGGACTTTTATTTCTTGTGTAAATGTATAAAATTTTGTTCTTCCTTCAATGTTTTCCTTCTTTTTTCCCTCGTCTCTTACTTTTCACTACTGTTTCTGAGCTCCCTAGAACAAACACCATCTTTCTTACTTTTTTATTGTCTTTGAAAAAGTCCATGCTAAATAATTTCTCTAAAATTTTTCTCTATTTCTGTATTTGTGTTCCCACTATTAGCATTTCCAAATATTGGTGTTTTCCACACCATGCAATGTGTTGAAACAGTATCTTAACAATGAAATATATCATGACTGATGCAGCAGATTTTAGAAACCATCTATGGCTTAATCTTTGCGTCTTTTTCTCCAATTAAATCATCCAGCAGACATGGGTAGGGAAGACTTATTCTGTATCTATTCTTTGCAAATTATTACCGTTTCATACACCATATTTTTTGCCTCTCTGCTTTTGTCTTAATGGTAGAGTAACAGTGCTGCTGTTATTAGGAGCAGTTTCTGAACTGTGAACAGTATCATCACCAACATTCGGTTAGAAATACAGATTTTGACGAACTGATTCCTTTTCCTGGGAAACAATACTTTTCAGACATGGAAAGGAGTGGAAACATATGTGAGTGTGTGAGATGCTGACTCTAATCAGAGTTTTTTGCCTGTGGCTAATGGAAGATTCACCAATTACACGATGACAAATACTTCAGATCCATTCAGCAATGCACACTTTTATGTAATCATAATCTCACCAATAGATCTCTATCTCTGGCATTATTTGTTCCAGTTAATTTTCTTACTCTGTGTGCCCCATATGCCCCATTTGTTCTACAGTAATCTTAACCTCTTGCATTCTCAGTATCAAGCCTGATAAAAATAAAGACCTGGTACTTGAAATGTCTCCCTCTCACTACTTGCTATTTACAGCTTTCAAGATGTCCTTAAAATATCTTCAACTGACAATTCTGTCTTCCACATCATCTTTACCAGTAAGGTCTGTCCCATCCCACACCCTGGACACTCCACGCTTCCTCTCACTTCATGCATCAAATATTTCCTAATCCTCTCTTCTGTTACTGATGATATGAAAACCAGTGAAATTCCACTGCTTAGAAACAGGATGAACACTGAAGAATCAGCCCACTCTTTGCAAAGTGGCACATAAAATTACCATACAAATCACTTTTTCAATAATAAAAGCACATCCTGTGACACCAAACATGTCTCATAATGTTCTCATGATTCACTGGGAAGTCAAATCAATGAGCAACACAGCGATCCTCCTGTGAATTGCCAAAGGAATCCTCCAAGAAAGACTGAGAAGTTGATAACTATGCCAATATATACATATGTAAACCCTCTGACTTACTATTTGCTTTTTCTTTACTAAAACAAGGATGCTCCCCATGAGGCTTACTACTTTTTAATGAATGTTTCAGGAAAGGGAGCCGCTCATGAACAAATAGCATATATTTCGTTGCAAGGTGCTCTAACATCTATCACTCAGTTAAATTAAAATAAGGATGCTTTCACATTAGTCTCCACAGGATGATAAGCCAGTCACTTATCAAGAGTTTACCACCCAGCACTTAGTAGGATTAATTTGATCTCAATCTAAATGAAAGATGTAGTGATTATCATACCATGAACACAGTTCAAAGCCACACATCGTTCATTCATTTGTGATCAGATGGGAACCGGTTTCAGTGATCTCATACTGATTTGTGAAACCTCTTATCATCATATCTTGTCATTCTTCTGATTTTTAAAAGGTTGGCAGTAAAGTTGGCTTTGGAGTTGGTTTTCAGGCACTCAAAAAAAAAAAAAAAAACGCAAACCCACACAACAACTTTGGGAGAAAGCCAGAGTTTTCTTGGAAGTTTCCTTGATGAAGGAGTAGGAGTGGGATGGAGCAACATCCTTGATTTTGGCAGCAAACCCTTCCTCTGGCAACTTCATTAAAAAGCCATTTCACTTTATGAGTTATCAGCAAAGAGTTGGCATTTCTGAGCGTGACTGACGCTCCTCCCTGTGCTCACAAAATTAGAAACATCAATAATTCCTAGATTAATTGCTCAGAAAATTTCCAAGAGGCAAACATTTCCTTATTTTTAGACCCTTGTTTTCTGCTGTAGTCAAAGCAGTAGAGGTCAAAGTTCATCTGACATGTACGTCACTTAAATACTATACTCTGAGTTTCATATGTGTGCAGAAACAAATGTGCATCAGCGCCATGTGTGGGGGGATACATCCTATGGTGAACCCCCAATTCCCAGTCGCTGCATAAATCCTGATTTATCACACAGAGACCTGGAAGTAGTTTTCTTGAGCCTTCCAAAGAAGCCTGGGACACAGACATATTAGGGCCTCTAACAGGGCTATCAGGTACCAGGAACATGAGTCCATGGAGGACAATCCATGCTCCGTGGTGGTGGCTGAGCATAAAGAACTTTAGCATGTGGTTAATGAGTGCTAAAAAAAATGTATTGGCCAAAAGGTGAGGGTCTATGCTGGTAGTGACATGGTCTCCTTGAGTCCTGGCACATCAGTTGTTGTAGCCACCTCAAGCATGAAGTTGAAGGTTGGGGAGCTGCTGAAAAATGATGTGAGTCTTATGACTTAGATTTTTCCTGTTGCTTATGCAGGGAAAAAAAAGGTCTTTTGAAACAAGTTTTGCATGCCCTTCTCCACCTACTGCTTAGACATGCATTTATAAATCAGATAACGGATTTGCTTTCTGACTGGAGGTCTGTATTAGCATTCCTGGAAGGCCCCACATGCTCCCCTTTGCAGTGTAGCTACTCCTTGAAGTCACAATCCTTGTGTGTCCTCACCCTCTTTCGCACATGATGTCAACAGAAAAGTATAAATACAGCAGAACTTCATGAGAATGCTTAAAAATCACTGCTAAGAAGCTGTATTTGTGAAGAAAGGTCTTCACAAATCTTTTATTTAACCACCTAATGCGGTAAAAATAAATGGACTCTCACAGGTACCTTAGTGGGTCAGACAAAACAGTGAGGTCCAAGCTAAACACAGGAGAGAAACAGGTTGCCTGCAAATTAATCATTGTTAATGCACTACAAACAAGATAGAAAAGAGTAACTAGCACATCTGGAGCAGAGACGGGTATTAGTGTAAGGGGAGGTGGCCATTAACCTCCATGGAGCAGGTGACAGGCAGGCTGTTAGTACATGAAAAGCACTGCGTTAGCAAGCGTGGTGAAAGATGTATTGCAGTGAACCACAAATTGTAGCAAACCTAAAACTGGTTTAGACACCTTAAGCTCATTTTAAATATTTTATATAGGCCTTCAAGGCTGGTATTCGAGTAGCCGTTTTACAAATGAACATTTTCCCAATCATGATTATACATCCTTGTAGGTCTCAGCTGTCCATGTGAGCTGATACTGACTAGCAGACCTTATGCAGCTTCATCTTCTTCATTTTAAAGGCAGCAGATGATGGATTAGAAGATACCTGGTGACAAACATGTATGAAACCCACTGCATTTGAAGACCCTGGGGGCTTTGGCAAGGCTTGATTTCACCTGATGCATCTTGGTTCTTGGGACAATTGACTTCCTCTGATGAACTGGGTGAAGTTGGAGACTACTTGAAACTAAGTGGAACACCTCAGGAAAAAACTTATTTCCAGGTGTGACCAGCCCAGGCTGAAACTGTTCAATGATTTCTCCATGTAGATAGCAGCCTGTAAAACTCACCAGTATAAGCAAAGGTACATTCTGCTTTTTTACACAATAAAAAAATATTTTCTCCCTTATTAATCTCTCATTCTCTAAAACCATCATAGTGACAACACTTGTATCACACTATATGGGCAGATATATCCATGCACACATGTATTGACCTAATTCTTGATTGATGACAATAAAGTATAGAATGAAGAAACAGAGAAGGCAACTCCTGAATGTTGTAACAGATCTAAACAGACACCTCACAACCAAGTAGATGCTCAGTTTTTCCAGCATCATATCAGCTAAAAGGTTTGAGTCGCTCATCTATGCACACTTACAGGGCATAGAAAATATAGGGTTTTTTTCCCCTTCTGCCCAAGACAGAAGTCAGAACTGGACTGACCAGGCCAAACACATAGCAGCAACTTGAGGACATACCTCCAAATGCACTCTGTATCCAGCAGCACATAGGGCCTTACACTGAACAGAGCAGGAGCTGTCCTACTCCCCTTGGAATCATTAGCATGGACATCCTAGTATTTTACCCATTTCACTTAGAATCTAATTTTACTCTTTTTTAAATAACTGTCAGTCTTTATAAGCTTAGCTTTGAAGTGGGCCCAAGTAAACAAGGAAAGATTCGGGAAAGATTAGGCAGTTCAGGTTTATCATTACAGTATTTGTTCTTCAGAATACACACAAGATGCTCAAAGTAGTCTCTATATGTAGTAGCTGGCCTGGAGAAATGGTGAAAGGAGCTACATTTTGGGAAGAAAAAAAATACTACATTTGATAGAGGTTTGATAAAACCCTAGGATAATTCCATCTGTCATTTCTGACTCATTCTATATATAACTACTGAATTAGCAACATACTAATAGTCACAGAGGTGAAAAACCAGTTTATTTAAATTTGTATAATCTTCCTGTGTTACGTATACACACATTAGACACAAAGCACAGACTTTTTTCCAGTATTGTTGCCAGATCTAACACCCAGGTTTAAGCAAAGCAATTAACTGGTGCAAAGAGGGATAAAAATATCATCATTAAAATCAACAGTATGTTGTTTCCTAAAAAATGAAATACATGAACTTTGAAAGTTGACTCAAGCAAAAAAGCATTATTCTACTGGGTTTTTCTTTCTGTAGAAGTCTATTCTAGCAGATTACCACTCTTGTCTCCATTGAATGGCCACTTAGGAAACCACATATTTCATGTGGGAGTTCTGTAGCTCTCATATATTCCAAACCCATTCATTTACAAAGCTAGCTGAGATCAAAAGTGTATTTAATTAAAATTTGACTGAAAAATGTCTAGAATATCTCATTCACAGAGGAAACTACAGCTTCCCAATCAGATGATCTTCTAGAAACACACCGAGACCCTACTGAACAGTGCATCATAATCACCATGGAACAAAGATGTCTGGATGCATCTTATTATTTCTAAGAAAGACACTTGGATGGGACTGTTCAAAATAGGGAACTCTCCAGATATTTACTGCGATACTCACAGACCCATACACAAGTAAATGTGCAAAGCTGCACTTTATGGAATGATAATATGTGTAAGTCCCCCTTGTACACTCACACACAGAAACACTTGAACTGCTTTGCAGGGGGAGAGTTGTGGTGCAATGCAGGGGAGGTTCCATCAATTTGCAAGTAAAGACTCTCTAAATTTGAGGGAGCACGGAATAAAGGGTTCAGGGGTGCACAGCTTTGGAATTAAAAGTAAATTCCCTATCTTGAAAGGGATCTTCCTTACTCACAGAGATCCTAATCTTGAATTTCTGCAACTAGTTTCTAAGGTGTGTCACTGAAATGAAACATAAGGGAAAGGCAGATCTCACTGCAATAATATATATGCTTTAATTAAATGGAAATAGGGGCAAGCTAGAAGAGTTGAGAGATGAAAGCACAGATCACTGAAACTGCAACTTTTCCAAGCATTTGACTTGGAAACTTGAGCTTTATCTTTTGATGTAATCTATGTATACGTACATGTATGAATTATGTATACAGAATATATATGTATATATATGTGTGCATATGTGTGTATATATGTGTCACATTTAAGCACAGACGCAACCTAGAACCATGCAGCTGCTTGCTCGCTCCCCCCCTTTTCCTCCCTCCGCTCCCAGAGGGATGGGAAGGAGAATAGAAAGAATGTAACTCCCACAGGTTGAGATAAGAACTGCCCAGTAACTAAGGTATAACACAAACCGCTGCTGCTACCACCAATAATAACAATGATAAGGGAAATAACAAAGGAAGAGAATACAACCACTCACCACCCGCCGACCGATACCCAGCCTGACCAAGCAGTGATCTCACCCTTCCGGGTAACTGCCCCCAGTTTATATACTGGGCATGATGTGCTGTGGTATGGAATACCTCTTTGGTCAGTTTGGGTCAGGTGTCCTGTCTCTGCTTCCTCCCAGCTTCCCCTCCTCCCTGGCAGAGCATGAGACTCAGAAAGTCCTTGGTCAGAGTAAACATTACTTAGCAACAATTGAAAACATTGGTGTTATCAGTGCTGTTCCCAGGCTGAAAGTCAAAAACACAGCACTGCACCAGCTACTAAGAAGGAGAAAAATGACTGCTACTGCTGAACCCAGGATAATATATATATAAAACATTAGCTTAAATAATATAGACAGATGGACTTATTATAGAAAGACACTTTCAAGAGAACAAAATAAAAGACTCCCTGATTAGGTTACCAGATAGGTGAGTATAAATTGGAGCGTAGATCAGGCTGCAGAGGTGGGATGCCAGACTGAACCATGAATGACTTTAGTAAAGAACCAAATGGGTTCTCCAGATGTGCTAGACGGGACAGACCTGAGGTCATCTGTCAGAGCTACTTTGCACAGGACCGACTGCACCTTCATGTGACCTTGGTGCTGCAGGGCTGTTGAGCTGCTTTAGCGAGGGATGTGATCAGTCAAGCATGGAGTGTGAAGCAGATGTTGGAAGCTGGGCACTTGCTTTTTCCACTACTACAAACTAAAAATGTGCCCTGAATACGGGATTGCCTAAAAATGTGCGGCCTACTGAACGAACCCTCTGCTGCTTCCTCTCCTGCTTCAGGGAGGTTATGCTTCTCCTCCACATGGGTAACATTATTTCTGTCCTACACCAGCTCAGCCAGGCTAGGCAGCATGGTATTAAGTTTTCACCAAGTTATTTAGGATACGTTTGTAGCATTACTACTGTTGTAGAAACAATCAGTTCTTAAAACCCAAAGACCAAGCCTTCTATCAGCTGGACTTACTGCCACCAGGGAAATTACACTACCTTTGAGAAACAGGTGAATGGGAAAAAGTGTAGGAAAATGAGAGTTTTAGATAGCGGCTAGTACCCTGCAGGCATGAAATAATGGGGGGACACATTTAATTACAGATATTTCATACATAAAGGCAAGTTTTTACAGCATCTAAATGGATTGCAACTTAACAAAATAATTGCATAGCCAAAAATAAATGCAAAACCATGGCAGCCAACCTGCACATGGTCAAAGGAGAAGGGAGTGTTGGACAGCCAGTCTGCTCCCCTCCATGGCAGAGAGGCACATCAGTCATCAGCAAGCTATTCCCCTGCCTGCCTAGAGGCAGCAGTGCGGTGGAGATGCTGTAAGCACTAGGTAGTAGCAGGGATTGTGAGAAGCAGCTACATGCTGACCACATCTCTCATTGTGGGACTTTCTGCAGTCATTGACCCTGACCTAAAACCCCTCTTTTAGCATCTCTGTTTCCATTTGGGGTTCCAGTGAGAATCCCATGCTGGATCTCCCTCCATAGCCTGTGCTCTGCTTTTGAGGGCAAAACAGCACTGTCCTTCGCTCTGGTTTGCAAAATCTTTAGATCAGTGTTCATCAACATGATTGCTGCTGAGATTGTGGTCAGTTTAGTACATAAATAGCTTCCAGTTAGAAAGTGCTACTAGCTCAAGAGGAGCTGGGCAACAATAGCAAAACAATGACATCTTGCAACTCGTCAAAAAGGTGATGCCTAGCAGCTCCAGGTCAAGAAAATACTAGTGATGGACTTAAACAGCATTGGGCTAGTGCAAGTGTCTTTAGAAGGGAATGGGAGAGCAGCCTGTATATGCAGAGCTGAATTCCCATCTTGGGAGCCACTCCTCTAGGGCATTCACTTCCCCAACACTTCAGCCCATCAAAGAAGTCTTCAGTGAAGAGCTCAGGCACAGAGCAACAAGGCATAGATCCAAATAAGTTTAGACATAGAAAGTAAGTGTGAGATGAGAATTAGGGCCCCTCCGTGCAAACATGCTCAAGCCAAACAGTCAGAAGTCCTTCCTTGCTCTGCAGCTATTTGTCCTGGGAACTGTGCAGACATCAGATTCTGCCTTCTCATCACATTTCTCAGCATAAACCAAATTACACACCAGTCTCAGTAGCACTGAGCACCTACCTCACACTTGATTTTACTTGTGAACCAGAAACCAGGTGTTCCTGTGCCCAGAGAGAGCCTAGTGGGGACACATGCACAGGGAGACACCAAGTTTCTCAAGACATGTTTGGGTCACCACCATTTAAAGATAAAATGTAAAACTTAAGCAACCCTATATTTGGGTTTCTCTGCCCAGAAAGCTTTAATGGAGAGATCTATACTGTGACATATGAGATAACATTGTCTAAGTAACGAGCAACAGACCAAGAACAGTCCATGGGAGACCTAGGGAACTGCATGCCCTGCAGCCCTGCTGACTAAGCAATCTCCTGGGTAATTATTGTCTCTTATCACAAACTGGAAGTGCCACAATGTGGTAGAGAAGAAGCTTCCTGCAAGGTTTTGTCTTTTAAGAAATCCCAGGGGGGGTTTCAGCACAGTGGTGATACTGAGAACATACAGTCATGACTGCTGGCAGCTCACCAGGAGGTCCTGCAGGACCTCTGCAAGACTCTGCTGGTGATGTATGGATACATAGAGAGAGGGGCCCTGCCTCAACAGCATTTCTTTGGGTGGAAACCAGAGGGTTAGAAGGACATGCTCAGTCCTTTTGGGCTGGTGGTGGCCAGTACAAGAACTGGAAGCTCCTGGTCTGTCTTCTACAGCATGGTTTTCGTCTATCCCTAACTGCTGCTAGTACCAGTCTAATATTCAGTCTTTAACAAGTCAAGACACTGATTTCTTCACCTCTACTTAGAAGCTGAAGTGCATGCAGGTATATATTAATTAACTTCTGCTATTTTTCTTTAGGAAAATTATAAACAGTAAAAATTGATTTATTTTTACTGAAGACTCCTAAAATGTCAGCTGTACGCTAGTGAATGGAATAAGAAGAATGTAATTAAACATCTGCCCTTTCACTCCTATTAATGAGTGTAAATAGCCAGAAAATTCTGAAGGTTGTGGCCATGGTAACAGACACTAGCTTAGGAAAAAGGAAATATCTGTAGTTATAATTCAACATAAAGATTGCTCATCTCCCTCCCAGTGCTGGAAGTTTACAATCAAAGCCTTGATGTGTGTTCTGCTCCCTCTATTATGATTTCTTCCTATGCATGTAGCACATTTGTTGTGAGAAACCACCATTTATAAGAACATGGTGTGACTCAAGTGCTACATTCACTCTTATTTGAAGGAAGAAAAACTGCTCTTTTTTGGCAATGGATCAGAGCAATTGCTGGTAAATGCTTCTGTGGAAATGATCATGTAGCATGATGAAAGGGGCCCATATCTTCCCCTAACATTCAGCTGTTTCCTTCCCCTACACCACTGAAGTGATAACAGCTTATACCAGGGTGAAGTGCAGCAGCTAGAAGCAGCATTCATGGAGGATCCCGAAGAGCTGAGCCTGGAGACCTGCTTGTCTTGGCCAAGGCAGAAACTGAGGAGATTCCTCAAAAACACCTGCCCTCACCAAACCCTGCTTGCTGCCTCCAGTGTCTCCTCTAACACTGTCCTGCCTGGGGCCATGGTTTGGGTAGTCCACCACCTTGCATCCCATCAGGCACTGGAGCTACTCTGGCACATACAAGTGGAGAAGAAGGTGGCCATTAGTCAAATGAAGCTCAACAAAATAAAAATCACAGTAGATTGGGCAGGACAAGCTGAGACGGAGGTGGCTGGGGATAACATTTGTGATTTGCTGCACACAGAGCTGATAACCAGTTCCAGGAGCTGCGCAGGATGACTCAAACTGCTTGCACCAAGAGCCAGCAGTGAAGGAAAGGGCTCCTCTGAGTGCACTGCTTTATGCACCTGTGTGACAACCATCACCTTACTGCAGATGCTTTTAGCACACCATTTGGAGCATCATACATTTGAGCCTTCGTACATGAAGACAGCATACCAACACAAGGATTTCTTTTTGTCCTGATCAGTTATTTAAAATTATGTTAAACTAGCACATACTGAGCACATTGTTAGAAGCTGCAGTGTAAATACTGCCTTTTCAAATGTGAAGACAAGCAAATGCTAGGGAAAGTTTGGAGTAGCTTGCAAACTCCCCCAGCATGGCCAAGAGAAATAAAGCTACTGCCACCAATATTACATGGGCTTCATGCCTGTGGTTTCTGACAATGCCATCCTTGCAGTGTCGCCAGATGAGAGATTTAAGTCAGTTAAATTGCATAAGAAACTCTGGTCCCACTAGCAACACCAGGCAGCTCAGTCATGAGTGAAAATCAATGACCTGTTAAGAGCTGTGATGTGTTGCAGGGCACAAAACACCCAACTGCCTTTGCACAGCTGCCCCATGCACAGGCAGATACCTCTTCTCTAGGTCTTGGCCACACTGCAGTAGAGTCATTCCCACCTCTGAGACTGCAGAGATGGACAGGTTCAGTGGTTCCTCTGCTGAGGTCCGAGCTGCTTGAAACACACAGCTCTTGGGGTTTCCTTACCAGCAGCAATGTCTATCCCTGAATTGCTGTCACAGGAGGCCTGCAGGTCCAGAGCAATCCCCAGACACCATCCAACCTCATGCAATGCCCAGCACATTCAGCCATCCCTACCCCAAAACATGTACAAAGCCCTGAGGTGTCTGCCCAGCACCACCGTGCCACAGGCTACTCAATCCTTCCTCCTGCGCCACTTCTTGATAATGAGCTGCAACAGCCTGTGGGCATCAGCATCTCCTGTGCTATCAGTACTCAGAAGCTTCCGGTTTCCAGCCCAGGAAGAGATCCAGGGGATGAGCTGGGAGCGCACACAGCTATTGACACTCATGGGGACAACAGGGCAGTCAGAGACGGCTGCAGAAGTAGGGAGGATGGGGTGAGAGGAGGGAGGTCTTCTGATGCAGAACAGCACTTCTTATTTTCCTTAAAGGGCTTCTCCAAGTCCTGCTCCATATGACCTTTCACATGAGCTGCAAAGACTGACAGCAGATGCTGGCACCCAGAGGCAGGGGAGTTTTAGTGCCGCTCTATTTCCTTCCCCAGAAGCTTTGCTTTTGGAGGAGGTTGGAGGCATGGAGCAGCTACCTGAGGGAGGGCTTTCTTGCCTGCTCCTCTGAAGTGCTGGAAATTGAATGGAATGGAGCATGCCATGAAGCCATGCCTCACTGGAGCTTTTATCTTTCAAAATTAGGTTAGCAAATTTATTGCTATGGAAGCTTAATCCCAGAGTGCATTATCTGTACACATGATGGACTAGAATATGAACTAATTCTGTCAATAATGTGACTACCTGTATCTCAATTGCCAGATACAAGGAATTGAGTCTTCCCTTTGAGATGCTAAGCAGCTGCACGCTGATACAGTACCCTCCCTATGCTTGTCGTTCAGATGCTTCCTACATCCAAGTTTTCTCACCAACAGATGATGCTCTGGGAAAGAAGAAGAGGAGAGGGGGAGAAATTTGGCTCCAGGCACCTGGCTGCACACTATGACTCTGCACTAACTGCGGCAGTGGTTTGGGGTCTGCAGCTCCCAGGGACATCTCCGATTGATACCACAAGCTCTGTATGTGCTGGGAACCCAGCTGCTTGGCTCTGCTCATCTTCAGCCAGTGTTCTCTATTGACAGGAGAGGCAGAGACCAGCAAAAGTGTTCTCTCTGCTGGGTTCAGATAAGCAGGGAGCTTCCTTGGTGGAAGGGATCCGCTGCTGGAAATTCACAGCCAGAGCCCCCAGAACAGAGCCTGTTGTCTGAACAGAGCAAGGGGGGTGGACCAGGACAGAGCATGTGTGCAGGTACACACTCAATGCTTTGAATCTAGAAACAACCTTTTCCAAGTTACATCCTTTGACAGCAGCTCAGGAGGTGTCCATTTTAATATCAAATTATCACACTACTTTTGCCTACAGAAAGTAGAGGGCATCAAACTACTGATTCAGAAACCTAACTTTCGCTGCCTCCAGCAATATTGACTATGGAAATCTAGTCAATACCACATCTGGAGAGTGACTGAACAAACTCCAGTTGTTGGGCTGATTTCAGGCAGGAACAGAAATATTGAAGGCTCGTTTCACAAAACTGCTTGACAGTCGCAGTTTGCTCAGCATCCAATGTCAAACTGAATTATACAATTTGTTGCTGTGGAATTCCTTCATTTTAGCAAAAAGAGCTGGAAAATGCAACCTCATGCCAAATAAAAGACTTTTCTGCCTGATTGCTCAGCAGACAATTCCTCAAATCGATCACTCTTAGAGCTGCAGCCAGGACAACTGTCCTCCAAGCATGTAAAATGAAGTCTGGAGTATCATGGGAGTATCTGGTCCTTGGCTGTACATCTCAGATGTATGTACAAGGTGAAGGCTTGTCAGCCAGCCTTCAACATGCTAAGGTGAAGGCTTATTCTGATTAGAGAATGCTCTAATGTTTATAAACCCAGCTAAATCGTAATGCAGTGAACAGGCTTGACTAGACTGAAATGGTATTTCTGAAGGCTTTTTAATCTTTTTAATGAGAGAATCATTCAGTTCTCATTTATACAGCAGATTCAGAAGAACTAGATGATAACATTGAGATATATCTAAAACGGAACTGTTCAAGGGAAAGAAGGTAAGGACTGATTTTCCTGTCATCAAAAGGGCAGCCAAATATTCAGTAACTTCTCCTCTTTTGCTTTATTTGAGCCTCAAACAGAAGTAGCTTTGTTCTTTGGTGTGTGGGATGCTACACTAACTCCTCCAAAAGTCTCTAAACCCTTTGACACAATGAAGAAAAGAAGACAGTCAGATCTTTGTGAGGAATCGTATGGAGATGTTGGAGGAGAAGTCTTTCAGTCTTTATTGAAGAACTAGCAGGAATGTTGTTTTAGGACTACAAGATATTTATAGTCTCACCCATATTGAATGTAAAGGGTATAAATATAATTTTTGCTATTCCTCTGCAGGCCAAGATCTGAGGAACACAGGCCAGAGCACAAAAGAATTTTCACCCCATTCCAAATTCCCATAAAAAAGTGTACTAAGCCTAAATAATGAGATTAGTCATTTGAATCATGAATTTGGCTTCATAACCCACTGGGAGACTGAAGCAGAGCAAAACATGTCTGCTAACACCCGAACTTCAGCAGCACAATTGGCAAGTCCTGCTGAGGAGACATCTCAGACTGAAGTTGTAGAAATGTTAGAGGTTAGAACTGAATTTTTTGGCAGAACAGACCTTATATGGAAACCCCCTAGAAAGTCTGCCTGCACTGGCTGTCAGACCAGCACATCAGTTTCATTTCTGATAGATATACAGATGTATAGAGAAAGATCAATTCAAAACCACTTCAGTAAAATAAGAGTAAATCATTCCTGCTGGAGGATGTGATGGACAGTGTCAGATAGATGTTTCCTCTTTAAGGATCACGGGTGGAAATGAAAGAGGAAATCCCAAGTGGAAGGTGGTTACAGTAGCGTTCTTCAAAGATGAGTCTCAGGATGAATCTTGTTTAATATCTTCATTTCATCTGAAGCAGTGCAGTTGCTGATGACACCAAGGTGAGATGCACTGTTGGACAGCCAGGCTACCACACAAAAAGAACGGGAAGATCTTAGCACTGAAACAGTACAATGGGATGAATTTCTTTATTACAAAGTTCAGTTTCTGAGGAACTAGTAGGAAGAACTGATGCTTTAACTGGAAATGATGACTCGGAAGGAAGAGCTGAAGATCTTAAATAGCTGTAAGATAATTGAAAAATACCAAAATGATATGACTTGCAGGAGACAAACGATGCTTCGTAGTGAACCTGCTGAGGCTGATGTGGTAAGTCTGGGAGGCGGAAGTACCAATGCTATTAATGGAAACACAGCAGGCTGTACAAGGGCTTGGAGATATGAGGGCTCACCTGGGTTACTGTAATATGTGGCCAGGAAAACATGCTCAGGAAAAGGGAATTTGGCTGGCAGTGGCTAAAGAGCAGGGATATTAAGCCAAATAAGGGAATGGAAAGCTTGTGCTCTCAGAGGAGACCAGAGGCACTTGGCTGTTTAGCCTAGCTAAAGAAAGGCCAAGAGGGGATATGGTTGTAGTCTATAAATACATCAGAGGGGGTAAACACTAGGGAAGGAGAAAAGCTATTTAAACTAAAGGACAATGCTGGCACAGGAACAAATGGGTAGAAACTAGCCATGAATAAATTTTGGCTGGGAATAAGAGCAGATCTCTAACCACTAGAGCAGTGAAGTCTGTGGAATAGCCTTTTCTGAAGACCACAAGACAAATGGCCTAACCCATGTAAAAATGGAGTTTGAAAAATCACAGATAGGCTCTATATACTGTAGATACCTGCAGTGGGCTGGATGAGTGAGGAGGTCCCCTCTTGCTCTGCCTTCCTCTAGAAGAGAAACAGCATCCTAAAAACCAAGAGCACTTTTTACAGTAGGCAGAGTCTTTCTGGCACAAAGGATCACCAAGAGGAGATAAAAAGGCAGTAATGCTAAGTAAATATGTTTACAATATCCCTGTTTTCCTCTGCTGTATGTAATGTCCCACTGCCACACACCGGAATGTGGAGCAGCAGGAATGTGAGTGGAGGGTTATACAAGCAAAGCAGTGAGTGCCAGGATGTAGCAGACGGGTCAGGAGAGCCTGCCAGCTGTCAATTCAAGCACCAGAGAGCACTGGGAACAGCAATATGATTATTGCAAGAAATTTAATTGAAATTAAGATTTATAAGTAACCTCAATAAAATTCACAGCTGGTTGGGCTTAACCTTGGAGTCGAGAGGATTGGCAGAATACATTGTCCAAATCTGTGAAATAGTAAGTTTTCCATTTTCTTTGAAAGTGAACCATGTCCCCAGTTTCTATTCAGTATTGATGGAGCAATTCACACTTTGTACAAAATTTTTCTTCCTTAATGTGATGTCTTTGTCTTCTACAGGGAAGACAATAACTTATTAATGCCATATAAATTTTCATCTGTCCACTTCACAGAGATTATCGCATGACAGCTGCATTTCAGTGTTGACTGGACCAATGCACAGGAAGAGGGAGGAAAGGATTTTCTGTATGGCTTTTTGTATCAGCTGGTCCTGTGCTCCTGGACCACTTGGGGTCAGTCTTCAAGGTTCCTGGGGTGGCTGAGACTCACAGAAGAACATCAGGGTGCAGAAGCTGTTGGTACTTAAACTTCCTGACTTCCTTCTGCTTCAGGATATGCCCAGGACTGTCTCAGTTGTGATGGGGGGGAGGGACCTTGCCCTGTGCTCCCCCTAAGCCACACCATGACAGACATGGAGTAACCCCTTCACTTATCACCTTCACACAGCAGCGCTATGAATACAGGGGGCTGCTCCCACAGCCACAGGCTGCTGCTTCATTGCTAAGGCTTTGCACTTCTGCATCCCTGTGCTCCCAAACTCACATTCCTGGTGTTGCATCACACATCACTCCCCTGCTGGCCCTCCTTCTTTCCTCATGACCCTCAGCACACCCATTCCTCCACAGGGAGAAAAATGACCCTCAGACATTCATGGCTAGAAAGTACTTCATATAACACAATACTCACCCTTTGATGTATCTTCTTTATGTTTCAAACACTATAAACGACAGTTTTAAGGAGGGCTGCTCCTGCAGCAACCAACACAGACCCTTTGGACGCTGCAGGGTAAGGGGATGTTTGACTCTGCTGTTTATCTATCAGGTGTTTATATGCAAAAAGTCAAGAAAGTTTTCAACTGTCCATTTAATGGGAAGAACACTGGTGGAAGGGAGCTGTTGCTCCAGAACACTACCTTGGACTGAGTCTTCTCTTTTCCTCCTGCAGAAAGTGTCCGCTCAGGACTTGAAATAGCAATACAGAACAAAACAGTAGTGAATGACACAAAGGCACTTCACGCTGTAGACAAAACCTAGCCTTGCATGGGTCTGTAGCTAGAGGAACACCACAGTCCTCTGCTATCCCATGAGTTTCCAGAGGGCAGGATTGAGAGCCCTGAAACTGATTCTAGATGGGATGGGGGGATTGGCATCCCATCATCTGAACTCTCTGCCTACATTTTGACTATCTATCTCATGAGTTTCCTCAGGGCAGGAAAAAACAGCTGAGAACAGATACCACAATACCTAACAAAATCATCTGATGCCAACTTCTCTTGGGCACTGTGTAGTATAGTTAACCACTGTTCCCATTAGAAACACCAAACCTAATTAGTTTACGTAACTGCATTAGATGGAGAAGGTGCATGGTGCTTATAGCTGCATGGTGGGAATGTAGCATAGATCTTCCTTTTGCCCACTTATAATCAAAGTGATCTTCTTTGTATATTAGATTCAGCTGCTTATAATGAAATGCAATAAAGATTCCTGGAGCAAATCACATTTTTCTTAATATGTTTAAATAATTTTATGGAGTCTTTCATTGATTGGAGGAGGAGCAGTTTCGGGAATAATGTGCTTAAACAGACATGACAAACCATTCAATTACCCAGCACTTCTCAAGACTAATGCCTGAAGTAATGAGCATGTCACACAGTGGTGCTGCTTCCATTTGTGCCAGATGCCTGAGAGGCAGCAATCATAAACCTCTGCAGCGGGTGGGTGATTTCAGCAATGACTGGGAGAAAAGCCTGTCACTGTATTGTCTGACAAAATTAGCATGCTGTGAAATCTTGACCAAAATTACCCACCAGCAGAATTAGATAACAAGCTTAAAGTAGAAAGGAATAGGGAGCTATGTCCAGTTGAGCAGTGGCAATTTGGGCAACACTGATGCTTCAGTGGAAAGATCGAAGCACAACACAAAATATGATACCGAGTAAGGAATGCAAACACTGACGAAACACACAGATGGTTGAACAGGCTTTTATTACCAGACAAAAAAAACTGTGCTTTAAAACAGGATCACATTTTGGTTAAAAATTGAACATTTTACATTAGAGCCAGGTGCTGAGTGGAACTAGTAACTTAAGAAAGATTATGCCATTACCTAATGATGCTTGGAAAAAACACTTCTGTGCAGTTTTGTGAAAGAAATATTTCCTGTTGTTGAGCTTTCCTTTAGAAAGACATATTTCTGTTTCACTAGTGTGAGCAGTTGTGCAGATAAAAATGCATGGCAGGCTGCACAGGACAGATCTTTAATCATACCTATCTTTAATCATACATATCCTGAGCTTGCTCAAGGCTAAAAAGGATTAAAACATATTCAATGACTCTGAAAAATGTCTTAATGCTAAGTCTTCCTAAATCCCCTGTATTATTTGGAGCAATACAAGCACAGTACCTTCTGTTTGCAAGTGAAAGGTGAAAACTTGACACTTTCAAACTGTCATGGCCATGCCCTGCTTCACTAAAAGCTGGGTCCTGCCTTACTAAATCCCGCAGTTCAAAACTCCCAGCCAATACCCTCTTGCTGTGTAGGGCTTTGATGTAAAGCTGCAAATAAAATCAGAGTGCCATGCAACGAAAGGATGAAAGGACCTGCCAAGACATCATAGTCATGGTCGTGTTCATCTGACTGGGACAGCCACTGACATTAGCCCTGACATTAAGTGATTTGCCTGGGGTTACAAGTCAGTTCATGGAGGGGTTTAAATGAGGACCCCAGTCTAAAGAGTCCCAAAGTGACAGATTTTGCCCTCTACCAAGTGACATAGCCTACTTCTGCTCAGCATCTCATAAATGAGCTGCATTTCCAGCATGCAGCAAGGTGGAAGGCAAGTCCCATTCCAGTGGCTGCACAGCCAACAACGTCCCCAGGGACAGGAGGCTGCTACCAGAACAGAGGTATGGGCAGCAGATCTGACTGAGAAACCCAGGGAAAGTGGAAAACACTCCATGTCTAACAGAGGAAGTAACACAAATAACCAAACCTCACTGAAAAGCTGCAGGGAAGGAGATAGATAGGTAAATGCTCTCCTGGCTCTCGAAAGGCCAAAAAGGTAAAGGTTGAATTCAACAAAACCAGAAGAACCGTCAGAAGACTGCATTCAGAAGTCTCCTTTGCTTTTTGCCTCTTTCAGCCCTGCAGTTTTACAAAGAGAGCCCTCGGACATCACTTCCCTCTTGCAGAGCGAAATACAAAATACTTGAGCATGCTGCACAGCAGACGCAGTGCTGTGAGGTGCTGTCGCAGCCGGGGAGCAGCAGCAGCATTATGCAGAGCACAGTGCTTGCTTCAGGCAAGGGAGACTTAGAAAACAGATACTAGGCACAACACAGCATTAGAAAAGTGGATCATGTCAGTCTCTCATTGAGAAGGTTAATACAGATTGTAAGAATTCACTCATTCTGGAGAAACTGTGGAGCAAAGGGGTACAGTACTGGATATTCACCTCTGCAATGTTCACATCTTTAAAATAAATGGATTGCAGACTAGGAAAGGTTTATAACCGATCCAGGCAGGATGAAGAGTGTGTACCAAGGAAATCAGCATCAAACCCACACATGGGGGAAAGAAACCTCTGTACAGAGTTAGGTCAGCAGTGTATGTAATAATGTCCCTCTATACAGATGGCTGAGTAAAGAGCCTGTTTCTCTATAGACCAAAGGCTTTTATTTATCCTTCTTTCTAGCCATGTTTCCCACTTCTTTTGCTTTGGTCCTATTAAAACCCCACTGCTTCATTTGACAGACTGGAGCTGTCAGCTTTTTTGTCATGCTCCAGTGGGCTGGTTTCCTGCTAGTGGCCATGGCAAGAGTGCACAGCTCATGAGCTCTCCCCAGCTTTGCTCCAGAAAAAAACACATTTCTGTTGTTAAGGGTTGTTTTTTTTCCCCCAAGGATTCCCACCCAGTTACGCACGATGACATTTACCACATCACCTGTGACTACAAAACGAATGCATCTGGCTTCATTCCCCAGCACTGCGACCAACTGGTGCAGGAGCTCCCTCATCCATGCTAGTTCAATTTGCATGTTCCTGAAGAGTGACTGCATACCATCTGCCCCATCGGATGGTCCCAGTGGCACAGACTAAGTCCCAGACTGGGGCTGGGCACCAGCTGGGAGGATATGAATTGGTGGAAAGAAAAACCGGAACAGGAGCAGCTGTGGGTAGAGAGCAGTTTTCATCACTGAGCTCCAGTGCTGGGGATGCTCCCTACTTTGTGCAGCATGGACACAACCAGCATCCATAGTACCAACACAGCCATTATCTCATGAAACCAGATAGCTTGTCACTTACTGGAATGTTAGTGATAAAGTAAGAAATGTAAAGGCCTGGGGGGAGCAAGCTTACCTACTGGGAAAGGGGTATTAAGAAGGGATTATGAATTAGACTCAAAGTCAGAATCATCTAGGACTTGGTCTGCAAGCGGCCTCAGGCTCTTTCATGGGCTTGCTGAGGCTCTGAAGGGCTTCCAAAGCATTTGAAGACCAATGAGTTTGACTGGGATGTCATGAAAGACCAAATGCACCACTGGTGAGGCAAATGCCAGCAGGAAGGGCTAGGGGAGGTGGGAATGGTGGGGTGGGCAGTCCAGACCCGGCTGGGAAGGAGGAGGGCACTGGGGGATGACATCTGCCAGGTGCTGATGCTTTCTGGTGATATAGGTGGGCAGGGGTCAGGACATCTCCATCTCAAGCTCTGCACCCAGGCTTCTGCCTGATTTTGGCAGCCCTCTGCTGACAGCAACACAGAGCCTAGACCCTTGCTCCCACACTGTGTATATGTGGGTCCTGCTCTCCACCACAATGGAAGCTGTGTTTCACATATGTCAATGGAATCCCTCCATGCCAACCCCAGTGAGGCCTGGCCCTTGCACCCCCTAATACCAACCTTGGTAGGCTTGACCTTTGCACCCCAAATGCCAGTGCCAGTAGGCTCAGCTTCTACCCACACTACGCAAGCCCCTTGTTGGGGTTACTCCAGACATCAGACCAGACAGAGGGCTGTGGTATGGCCAGTCCAGCTCCCCAGCACCCCATATTTAGCAGCAGCATCTGTCCAAGCAGTGTGTGACTCATCTGGGTCTGGCCACCTCCTCATATGGTGCCTTATACTATTACTCTGGGGATTTCCACAGAGAAGCAGGCACTGCTGGCTCTGGTGGGGCAGAGCTGGGGATCCCGTACACAGCATGGGGCAGCTCCTCTCCATGCCCCCATCAGGGCAGCAAGAGGGCTGGCTGGTGTTCAGCGAGCACAGTGAGGATGCTCCTCTCCTCCTGCTCATCAGTTGGATGCCAGCCATCCACAGTGAACTGCTAGATGCGGTGACAAGGGCTGCCACTGAGCATTTAATTTTTAATTGCTCTCAGGGCTTCTTTTCCACTGTCTCCTGGCACCCCAGGGGAATGCTGCCAGCACCTGTCTCTGGGGCTGTTTGGCTGCATGCCTGACCATGAGGGATGAAAGAGGGGTGTCCCCAGCCAGCCCTGGTGGAGCCCCTCCAGAACAGCTGCTTTCCCAGGTTAGCATTCACTGACAGGACACCCCAAGGGCCATGGCTGCATCCTGGCTCAGTGGAATCTGCCTGCATCATGCGTCCTGGGGCTAGGCTTCCTTGGGCTTATCTTCCCAGAGGCTTCCCCTCCTCCTTCGAAGGAGCATCCACCAGCAAGAGATGCTTCTGGTCAAGTTGGGCTACAGAGAGCCTGGCTGGGAGAAGCACGTCGCCTGCCAGGGCACCTTCCCACTGTGCTGGCCATGGGCATGTCCCCTGTGTAGCTGGAAGCCATCCTGACACATTCAGGCTTCCCCTCTGAAAAAAGAATAATAACCGTTCCTCTGCAAGGGTAGCTGCAAGCTGTGCAAACCCAAAGCTTGCCCTGAAGAAGCACTGCTAAGGGCTGTCAGGAAGGAATTGTCAGGCTTGACCCTGAGGAGGTGAAATTGCCTGAAATACTGGGATTGTCACCTGCCTGGTAGTTTACCATCAGCAACCAAGGGCAGGTCTGAGCCCCCTCGGTGCAGACACAGGAGCACGTGCAGCTGTCCATCTCAGGCTGCAGATCCCCTCCTCTCCCCACTTAAGCCATTCCTCTGCTTAAAAATGTTATTTTGGGAAAGAAATGAATAATGGGAACAGTGCTGGAAAAGCACGGGGCATTCAACAAACAAAAGAAAAGCTGCTATTTTTGAAAATGCCTCAAACTGGTAACTGGCTTGTCTTAACCCGTTCCCTCCCAGCTGCTTCTGCAGTGCCCTGCCCTGAGTGCCATCTGCAAGCACTGTGGGAGCCACACGCAGCAAAGGTGTGTTTTACTACAGTCTCTTGGTAAGGAAGAACACCACAGTGGACTAATAACTGACATGGGGTGAATTGATAGTGAAATACAGCTAAATTTTTAATCAGACACTTTAATTAAGTCAGGTGGGGGCTCTGCATGGGTCCCAGTTTCTAATGAGTGAAAGTCAGGCAAGCAGTCACCTTACTGCCACTTCTGTCACCTTTTGTCACCTCTTGTCACCTCTGAAAGAGTTGTACTTTTCTAAATGGGGCATTGCAAGCATTATGTGGACATGGCGAGTGGGGGTGTCTAGCCCTGCACAGCAGCCCACTGCCAATGGTTCACAGAGAAAAGGCCATCACTGCTGCAAGAAGAGAAACTGAATCTCTAAGGCTGTAAATCCAGGTAAACATAAACTTGGAAAAATGGATCTGGTGTGGAGCATGTTACACTGCTGTTTTGTCAGCTCTCATTCACCCTTGCCACTGTTGTGACCAAGTCTGCAAGGTGCCTTTGCAGCTCCGGTCAGCACTGGCATGATTCTCCTGCTTGCGGCATCCTGTGCCAAGGGAAAGCACTGGTGATATCTGGGCCACCACTGGGGGTGGCTCTGCAGGTCCTCCTGACAAAAGCAACCAGCCACCTTCCGTCATGAGCTAAAACCTAGCAGAAGACAGGCAGAATAGGAAATGAGTATGGCAGAATCACTGCCCTGTTGATGTTGGAGGAAAAATGACTAAGGTCTGGGCTCATACTTTCAGTTCCTAAAGCGACACTGCTCTGCTATGCATGTTTGCTGGGAGTCCCTTCGATGCCATGAAGCCAGTGGCAGGGATGGGGGCTGCTTCCTCGCAGGCAGTCTCATTTCTGAATTGTCAGAAAAGGGCTCATCTTGTTTCAGGCAGGTGACTCCAGACACTGGATTTTCAGTTCCAGGAGAATTCTGAGAAAATAAACATCTATTTTTTGTTCAGGAAGAAAAGAGTTCCTCTTTCCACTGCCCCTCACCTTCCCAAGTCCCAGCACTTCTGCCTTTCACTGAGCTCTGCTTCTCAGCTTTTACCTTTGTGGGGACAAGGGGGACTTCCTTGGCAGGAGTCACTCAGCTCCTTTGTCAGGCTCGACAGCAGAGGTAAAGCAGAACATAGACCTTCTGCAGAAGTACCCAAAGGCTCTTCAATAACTCAGAGACCAGATAGTCCTACACAGACCCCAGAGCTGTAAGTGGTTTAAAATCACATGCCATAAAACATTACATGCCTAGCAACTCATTTTGGGGATTTTGATTAATCCTTCAATGTGGCAAGGAAGAACTGCAGATTTTGACAGTGTTCTCAGTTTTTAGCAGTAAACTAATTGAAAGTGAAAGGTGAAGTGAAATAATAGAAAGTGAAATCTGCGTGCTGTATCAAATCAGCAATAATGTTCAAGCAAGAGGAGGCTGTGGTTAGACTGAAAGATGTGTCCTTGGCCAGCTTCTTATTATTATTCACATCAGCCTGTGAAATAACTATACAAAAAAGCAGGCTCCTCTTCAGATGAGGCTGTTCTAGGGTCAGAACAACTTTACGTGAAAAACCTCAGAAAAGATAAACAGCTATGAACAGGACACTTGACAGACAAGCCCAGAGAACAACAGACAGTGTTTCTGCTGAGATATTATTGCTCTAATTGGACCTGGGCTCGCTAAAATGGTGAAGTTAAAGAGGACTCTGCAATCACACTGCCATTCTGCACTAAAGAATAGTGTTGTGATAGGAAGCATATAGCAGTTGTGGAAATAATCAACGGCTTTGTGCTCGCTTTCCCTTGGTCTCTTGGATTTGCCATTAGGAACATGCACACAACATGAGCAGAATATTTTCTTTAGAGTTAAAAGTTCTAGGGCTGAACTGCTTCATGGCTGAAGCCTGAGTATTATTCAGCTGAAGTTAGACACTTCAAATGAGCTAGATCTGTTGTGTTTTTGCAGTCCTGGAGGAGACACAGAAAGGCTATGTGAGGCATAATCAGGGAATCTGCCTGCTCTAGGAGTGAGGGAATTTAGCAAGAAAAGAAGCTAACTTTGACCTTCTTTGCCTTTAACTTGTCTTCTCTGGAGTGAAACCCTATAAACTACCTGATCTGCTTGTGTAACAAAACCTCTGTACATGTAGCCTTGGCTCTCTCCAAAATCTGGTCTATAATATGAGAACAAGCATGAAGCTCTTAAAGCGAATAAAACACCTATGTCCTCCAGCAGCAGTGTGAGGGTTGACTGTGCCATGCTCCTCCAGTGCTATTTTGTACCCAGTACTGAGCAGAGACCGCAGCCCTTTTAGCCACACCAGATGGCACCAAAATGACAGAGCATCACAATTAAGAGAAAGCATTTAGCTTTCCTAATTCAGACAGTCCTGTTTCACATGACTCTTGGCCTGTACTGCAGATGCCCACGGACATTGGGCAATGTTACTAGAGGTCCCTGCTGGGGCAAATGCAGCAGTGCAGGAACAGTGACAGTAGAACAACTAAGAAGTGGCAAGGCTGCCCCTGGCCTCATCCCACTATCAGCTCTGTCACCACAGAATCATAGAATACCAGGTTGGAAAGGACCTCAAGGATCATCTGGTCCAACTTTTCTAGGCAAACCATGACCTAGACTAGATGGTCCAGTGCCCTGTCTGGCTGAATCTTAACAGTGGGGATGTTCAGTAGTCCACCACTTCCCTGGGGAGATGATTCCAACGGCTGACTGTTCTCATTGTGAAATTTCTTTCTCTTGTGTCTAGTTGGAATCTCCCCAGCAGTAACTTGTGCCCATCACCCCATGTCTTTTCCATGTGACTCCTTGTAAAAAGGGAGTCTCCATCTTCTTTGTAGCCACTCTTTAACTACTGGAACATGGTGATAAGGTCTCCCGTGAGCCTTCTTTTCTTTAGGTTGGACAAATCCAGCTCTCATCTGGTCACTTAGTCCTGCCTAGGGCTCTCCTTCCCCTGCTTGCCCTGTCCCACCTGGTCCAACAGAGTCAGCGTGGCTCTGGCACGCTCCTGGGGCCCCGTTCTCTTGACAGTGAAATTCAGCACACTGCTAAGAGGCTTTGTGACAAATGTGGCAGGTATAAGCCTGTCTCAAAGCTTTCAGCCCCAGTGTCCACCTGCTTCTGTGCACAAAGCCAGCTGAAAGTCTCCTACCCCTCTGGAGTTCTAAGTAGATTTAGATTAGATATAAGGAAGAAGTTCTTTACTGTGAGGGCAGTGAGGTAGCGGCACAGGCTGCTCAGAGAAGCTGTGACTGTCCCATCCCTGGCAGTGTTCAAGGTGAGGTTGGACGGGGCTTTAATCAACCTGGTCTAGTGGAAGGTGACGCTGTCCATGGCAGAGGGATTAGACCTAGATGACACATAAGGTCCCTTCCAACCCAAGCCGTTCCACAATTTCATGCCTTTATGACTATGATTCTATGATTCTACGAAATTTGCAAAACTATGGGTGTGATGCTCAGGAGCTGCTCATGCCCCACCTGCAAACCAGCACTCACACAGGGATCCCCAGGCAAGGCCACTTGTCCGTAAAGAGCCAACCTGGCTTATTGCACCCAAAAATGCCTTCTCAGGTCATCGTCAGTGACACCCTGCAGATCCTGCCCTTTGCTCACATTGCAAATAGCTGATCCAGACTGCAAGATATGCATCACACAAAATGTGATCAATGGGGCAGATGTCCCCCCTGCGCCCACACAAAACACCAGGGCTGGCTGTAGATAGTTCAGGAAGATGGCTTTGGGAGGCACGTGGTCTTGTTCCACAGAGTACTTTGGGAGCAACTGTATCCCTGAGTCACCGGGAACCAGCCAGCCCAATTATCCATACCGTCTTGAGTTCACAGGTCCACACTGCTCCTTTTCCTGCCTGGCCCTGACATGTCCTCTGAAAGAGCACTGGGATTGTCTCTCAGCAGGACTGAGAGAGATATATGGGGACATTAAAGCATCAAGCATGGCCCACAGTCAGCTTCTACCTCCTCCCAGTGTCAGCTTTGCTTTGTGCATCACAGGCTTTGCTCCACACATGGTCCTGTCCAACATCCCAACAAGGTGGTCAGAAAAACTGGCCATGATACTCTCCAAAGTGTGTGTCTGACAAAATTGGACAGGATTTATCAACACAACTAAAAAGAAAAGATATGCTCATTTCCAGCTAATTTGTCTATGATAAGCCAAAGATCATAACAAGAATGGTAAAAAAAAAAAGTAAGGATTAACATCAATCAGATTTACACAGCTAGAACTTTGCACAACATTGTGAACATGTGCAGCAAAAAGTCCTGAATTACAAAAGAGAAATAGATGTAAACTGAGACCCATCCTCTGCTCTGTCCTGTGACAGGAGGCATTGCTGAGAATTTCACGCTCTGGGCAGATTAAAACCAGCATTTCAGCCCAAAGTACAAGCTTCTTGGCTTTCCTGCGTGTAAATCAGATCCTTACATTATCTCAGTGTCATTTTGTGGCTGAAAGCAATTCAGCAGCTCTCAGCACAGCCAGACTGAAATTCAGCTGAACAGGATCTGAGCACTTCAGCTTTTAGTGATTAGATGTTTCTGTGGAAATTAATCTTACAGAAAAATGAAGTTTGGCAGAAAGCTGACAGAGAGTGCAGACCACAGAAGGGAGAAGAACTTTACAACTCAGCCTTCGCATTTTCCACCTATAGGATTTTGACATTTGCTACAGTTGTAGCGAGGGCAGCTTCTTCCCAGTGCTCCCCCTGGGAAATACCACATTCAGCAATTCCTGAATTACAGTTTCTAATTATATTTTCATACTGTAATGCTGTCTGAAATGCAAATTTGATGACAGAATAATTTGATCCATGTAAAATAATTACAAGATTACTGTTTCTCAAACCTCAACTCATACTCCCTGCTATTTAAGAAGACAAATTTAACAGCAGCGAAAGTACAGCCAAAACATTGTCTATTTTTTTAACTGTTATCTGACTATAACTGTCTGCACAGATTTTGGCTCACCATGGAAGATTACTTCCAAAATATGACTACCAAAAACATTCCAGAGTTAGGATTTTTGTTGTTTTAGCTTGGAACCAACCACCAGGTCAACTTTTATTTTGCATTCAGAGTACCATACACACGGCATCTGCTTTTAATTGGAAAAGCAACTGTTGATTAAAATACCAAATCTGTACTGCAGCTCAGTTATCATTTAAACCAGTTGTTGCTAACGTTGGTGCAGGACATTAAATTAGCACAACATAATGATTTTTAGCAGGGTGGAAACCGACTTCTGCAATATGCAATTTAAGAGCCTGAAATTCCATAATCCTAGATCAGTTCCCAGCGCCTGACAATTCTTCCCCCCTATACAGGGGATTTTATTCCCCTTGAATTATTGCCTTGAGTAATGACTAGCACCTTTAAAAAGACAGAAATCTCATTCTGTTTGAAAAATGCAAGAAGGAGTCAGCATTCTGCTTTGCAAGTTTTTTTTAGGTTTTATTATGCTTCTAACCTAAATTTAGATTGTCATTGCCCATCAACTCAACCAGAACAAGGTAGAGCATGCGAAAGGCTTGAGTGTGTTATTATTACTAGGCTAGAGGCATCAACAGATCATGTGTTTTTTTAATTTCCCTGTCTGTATCCAGTCGTTTGAGAAGTGACTTAAAGAGATCTCAGTCCTGTTTTCAGCCAAGATATTTCCGAAGGTGAAATGCTTGAATTCTTTAGGAATTCTCGGTTTCCTCACCCTTCTCCATGGACAAGGAGGCTGTCAATAGAAACCATTTCCTCCTTGTGTCTGTGCAAAGGGGTGACATTTGTAAACGATATGAAGGCTGATGGCAGGTATGAGGGTCAATCTGGCCACTCCAGAAAAAGGTGGTTTCTCACCAAGCACATGTGCAATCTTACAATTTTCTCCTTATGTCAGAGGATTTCAAGTCCAGCTGAGCTGGCAGTGGCACGGTTGCGGCGTTAGGCGGAAGATGACGGATGGGAGGCAGCCACCTCCCCTCTCTTTCAGCGGTAGGAAGGAACCTACAGGCTGTTTGCTCTTTTCTCATGGTGGGTCAAATCATGGCAGGGCAGAGATTTTGGGATGTTTAGCATTACATTGCCTGGCAACTTCACACACATCCAGGGTAAAATCCAAGTGTTTGTCAAAAGGATTTGGTACACAGCTGACCAGCGAAAATGAGAGCATGAAATCACTGAGCAGAGGCACGCAGCCGTGGGACAACTCGGACACTGTCCCCTGCCCTTCCCCTCTGCCTTCTTCTCCAGCTGCATACTCTGGCACTGCCTGCAGCTGCCTGTCTGACCACATCGCAGCCATCCCCACCTCTGGGGCCCAAAGAAGCCTGGGCTGATGTGATTCCCAAAGCCCCCAGCGGCTCAAAGAAAGGGGACAGAGTTGGTCACTCTGCCAAGCAGGACACATCCCTGTGGAATCTCAGCAGCACTCACCAGCTGCCTCCTGTCACAACACGGCTGGGACCCGCCTGGTAAAACGCAAAGAAATTTATCATTCCCCTCTCTCAGGTCAAGCTAGAGCTTTTTGAAGACTTGCTCAGTATCACTAATGCAAGGTATGTCCATTCCAGCTGTTTATAAATATTTCTAATTAATAGCTCTTCAGCAAAAGTTGCATCAATTATTTTTGCCCTTGCAGGTGCTTTCAAGGCATTGAAAGCTACAAGCCTAAATGAATGAGGTGAAGCCCCAACCCTCACTGAGCATCATTGCCACACTCAAGTCAAACCTGGCAGGCGCCTGCAGCTATACATGGAGCCAAATTCTCCAGACTCGAAGTTAATGACTTTTCTTGAATGGCAGGTGCCGCTTAGCAAGAATCAATCCCCAGATTCCATGCCTCAGTCCTTCACTGGACTTATCCCACTGGCATAAGCTGGCGAACAAGCAGACCTAAGAGGCTGGGGGGGTCGCATCAACTGCCTCTTCTTGCCCTCCCCTCCTGCCCCACTCTACAGATTCCAGGGAGACCCACATGCAGGTGAGGGGCATGGACCACCATTGGCCAAAACAGAGCTCCCCACACTGGCTTGCACCCCTGTGAGAACACTGAAACTCCCATTCCCTGCGGGAAGGCTGCACATGGGGTGCTAGCACCTCCACAGGGAAGCTGCAAGGCTCCTGTAAACGTTGGTTAAACTCACCTACAAGGAGCCAGTCGAGATTCCTCATGCACTGATGCATTGGCATCAGGTAACGAATTTAATAAAGGAAATTAAAAATATTCCAGCCTCCCTAAACATTGATATTCTAGGCATAAGACTTAAATTGGAAAGAGCATACAAGATAATGGCAAGTGGAATGGTTCAGAGGTTTCAGATGCATTTATCCTTGTTGCTCTGTTAAGAATAGCAAATGCAGTGAAATCCACAGCATTAAGCCATAACTTTCCTTACAGAAGGGCTTTCAGTTTTAATCTCTGCCTTGGCTCCCCTTCTGAAACAATTGCTTCTGCTGCATTTGGTAACATTAGAATAATTTTCATAGCATTTTTTTATCTTTTATTGCTCTGTGTTTAAAATTGCTTTGTAGCTCCGTGATTGTTTCAGAGTGGCAGCTGCTTTAGAAAATCATTAGCATTATCAATAAACCCTTTGAACTTTGGGAGGAAGGGAACAGGAGCATATAATTAGAGGAGATAAGAACGATCGAGCATACTTTTCCAGGAAACAACGCACACGATGCTTCAGCTGTAATCTGTTCTTAAAATGAATCTATATGTTCCCATACAAACAAACTCAAGCTGTGGCACTAAACTTCAGGAGCCCTGCGACCTCTTTCCCCACAACAGCCCCCTCGGAGTAAGTGCGATACAGAAACAGACCCAAACCCGCTCTTCCTTTTACAAAAGGACCCAGATAGCATTTCATTTTTCAATTACTGTGATGCTGTTCATACTGCAGCTCTTTTTTGGGCTATTCTAACTGCACAACAGAGGAAAAAAAAGGCAAAACCCAAGCTGCGTGTGTGCACGTGAGGGGAAGGGTAAAAGCCCGTGTTCAGCAGTGCTGCTCTCTGGGCATATTTCAGATAATTTTTCAGGAAGCTCTTGATCCTTCTCTTTGTAAACACCGTACGGTCAAGAGTGCCGTGTGCCCCAGGAGAGGGGCAGAAAACCCAGGGAGCGCGCGGGGACTCTGTGTGAACAAAGATGGTTTAAAGACTTGAACTTTGGGAGTTGGATTTCAAGCCGTTCCGAAGTGCATCAGCTGCTGGCTTCCCCCTCACCGAACACGTTGGGTACAAACCCGCCTGAATTGGGCAGCATTAAAAACCTCATTTCTAAGTTCCAACAGAGTTATAAAGCTGTAGAGATGCCCAAATCAACAGAATACCTAAACAGAATTTCTTTTAACTCCTGAACGCATTAGCCTGGGATTACTCGTGTTCATTTGTATTCCTAAAGTGTCAAATGAGAACAATATCATTTTCTTCTCCTTTCACGGATCATTAATCTAAATTTAAGTCCGCTTTGCAGTCTGCACACAGAATTAGCAACTGGAAGCTGCTTTGCATTTATCTGATAGTGCCGGGCTTGTTCATCAAGGCAAACTTCCAGCCAAAACAAACAAGTGAAAAGAATACCAGTCCGGATAAGCCGCTTTCTAGTCTTTTTGGTTTTTAAGGAAATAAAATAAACACCTGATGAGAACATAAAGCAAACGGTTACCTCTCACTGCAGAAACGCAAGGTTTTAACAGTCCATGCTCCGGCAGCCCCTGGGAAACGGCGGCGGCGGCGGGGATAAATCCAGCATCCACCGGGCTCGCACAAGGCTTTGACTGCGCGGCCGAAACCGCAGGCTCTGCCTCCAGCTGACGTCAAGGCGGCTGTCACATGGGCCGGCGCAGGCCCGGGGAGCCGGGGTTGCCCTGGCAACCGCAGCGCGGCCCCGACGTGGTTTCAGTAGGTCATCTGTCACACTGCGCTCACGCAGAGCCAGCGCGGGCGCCCGCGCAGCCCAAGCGCGCCGCGCTCGCTGGAGCGGGCTGCGCCGCATGACGGTCCCGCTGCCGGCACGCTCCTAACCCTGTCCCGAGAGAAAATGCGCCTCCCTCTTCTGCATCCCCGGCCTCTGACAGAAAGAGCCCCTTCAAACCAAGCAAAAGGGTGAAAGCTCTGCCCGCCGTGTGTGCCAGGGCACCTCCGTGATGCGCAGCCGGGTGCTGCGATGGATAGCTAAAATTAAGGTCTTTCAAAATGACACACAGCTGGGGCTTTATTCACAGTCACAGGGATGCACGTTTGATCACCAGCATCTCTGCACACGTTTGGGGTGAGGCAGCAGTGGTCCTTACTGAAATGGTGTGGGGCAGCAGCCGTGTGGGGCTGCTGGCCAAACCCCCAAGGTTCCTGGCCAGCTTGGCCTCAAGTCCATAAGCCTTGGCCACCAGCGCCTCCTGCTCACCTGCCTGTGATGCTTCTCCTGCTGCTTCTGGCAAAACATCCCAGGAAGGGGACAAAGCAGTGCCTGCCTCCACCTGGCTCCGACTCACCTCTGCAGCCTAACCCTGCAGGCAGAGACCTGACACCAGTGTCTCAGATTTCTTTGTAACTCTAGCTGAAATCCACTTCTTCCCCCAAATTTCCTTTTTTCCTCTCTGCACATCGCCTTACCAGAGCTCCACAGCACATGCACACACCAGGGGCAGAACGCAGCAGAGGCCAGGAGGAGAGAAAGACATTCAGCTGAAAGAAGAAGGGAGGAAAGACAAAGAGTCAGCAACAAGAAAATGCGCCTGTACTTGTCTATCTGACTTGGTGATAGTTACTGACCAGTGCCCGGATATGAAATACCAGGAACAAACTGCAGTAGACGGCTCTGGTGAAAGTAGAAGCAGATGTAAAGCCACATGGGGTCTGCAAATGCAAACACCGGGGCATCCACAGCTGAAGTTGACTTTGGCCCTTCTGCAGCAGGCAAAAGAGAAAGTATTAAAAAGGAAAAGACAACCTGAGATGGTGACGGGGTGCTGGGGATGGCTTCCCCCATCCAAGGCAGAGGGAGGATGATGGAAATACGGACTGGTGGGCAGTGCAGGGACTAGAGAGCCCCATTGCCCTCCTCTACATCCCTCTCCAGTGTGAGAACAGCAGGCACTTGGGACATTTAGCTCAACACTAACAGCCAGTGCTGGTTTATGTAGCATTTAATGTGATGTGCATCTCTCTGTCCAGCACAGCTTACAAACCACCTTCCCAGCACCATCACCATGCTGGGGTTTCCTGGCTGTTCATATTACGGGGCAAAGGCCTCTGGGACCAAAAGCTGCCCCCCAGGCCTTGGTGCAAAGCAGTAAAGAGGGCTCAAAGAGTTTTACAACAAAATAAGGCAGCCTCAGTGTCTAAAATCTATGCCTCAAAAAAATTCATAATTTGCTGGGAGACCTGTGACTCTTTAAAGAACAAGAGCAATGCAATGGATTTTAAAAGCCCTACTGATTACTACATGTTACATATAATCACACATATTAATCCAGGATAGAAGGCTGAAACTTCATGTCAATACCCACCAGTAAAATTGTACCATAACATACAGATGGTTTTTTTTTCACTTAATAGCAACGTTTATACAATACAACAGAAAGTTGGGGATTGCCATTTAAAAAGATATCCCTCAACACTGCCTAGTGCATTACTTCCTATTAGTCTGTCAAAAGTGTGTGCACCTGGGGGAGAATTTAATGGGTTTTATTCTTCTAAAGTCCCTTCCACAAAAGCAGACCACACAAGACATGCATTTTAATGGGCACAAAACTTTTCAATAGCCATTTTGCTGATGCCCTAAAGGACTGGTGGAGGTGTCTGGGCAGGGTTCTCTGGAGCTTCCCACATAAACCACCCAGGGACCCGTGCCCACTCTGTTCCCAATTAAGTCTGGTCCTCCACACCTACAAACACATGGTTATGCAGAGCACCACTGTCTTCCAGCATGAAAATAACCCTTCCACTCTCTTTCATGGGGTATTTCTGCTGCAGCACAAGAGCCCAGAGGAGTTTTTCAATCATGCATGGTGTTTATAAGGACGCACTAATTATATCCTATGAAGGTTGTAATTTTCAGCCAGTTGAAAGATGCTAAATGAAAAACAAAACAAAGAATGCTCTGAAAAACATGTGATAATGGCAGTCTGAAGTGTGCTGTTCCCAGTTCCCAGGGCTGGTCGGAGGTCCTGCTGTGCCTCCCCATAGATGGTGGCTGGGGATGGCTCCACAACAGGGAGATTTTCTGAATTTGTGACTGAAATTTCTGCTGCTCCCCAGCACTTGCTGTAACCCAGCAAGCTTCCCAGAACAAGGAGCAAGGGAGACCTTAAACCACACAGGTGGACACAGAAATAAAAGCAATGGCATCCATCCATTGGAGAGCCAAATCCTCCTAAAAGTGGCAGAAAAGCCTATATTTCCTGAATAAGCTTAACTTCTCCACAGTAAAACCCCAATGTCAAACCAGTTTCTTTTGTAGTGTCAATCACCCAAGTGAACACAAAGCAATGAGACACAGGCACTGACTGGAAAAATACATAAAAGATATTTAAAGGTTGAAGCCTGCTGAGAAATAAATGCACCAATGGAGAAACAAATGCAACAAATGCAGAAACAAAAACATCCACCTGGGACCATTGTACAAAGACTCACACTCCTCCTCCTGCTACAGGGACATGATGCCTGGTGGGGAAAGGTCTGTATCCTGCATTTGGAACAGGGGAGAGGTCTCTGTCCTCTTCTCTTCAACCCCTCCACGTCTAGGGTCTGTGGGGAGCACTACCAGGGGACATGAGTTGGTTACCTCACGCTTAGTGTGATGGACACTCTGCCAGAGCTTCACTGACTGCAGTAATGTGTGTTATATACATCTCATAATATATACATAGATATATGTGATACCTAAACCTGCCTATAAAATACATGTACCAGGACCTCTGTAATAACTTACACACAAATATGGTGTTACAAGGTGGGACACAATCCAGCATTTCCTCCCCTACTTCTTTTGGCTCTGCAGAGCTAACAATAGATAACATTTGTTTGCCCATAAAATGGAAGACATGCAGGGAGCAGAAACTCTATATGGGTTGATCTTTGAACCCACAAAAGACTAGATCTTCCCTGGTATCAGTCCTCACCCTCAGAAAGGAGCCACATCCATGTAAGCAGCTGAGAATCTACTCCTGGCTTCCCTCTGACCAAAACAACACTTAGAAAAGTGCTTCATCTTGAAATCTTCCCTCAAACATCCATGGCTTTTTTTTCTGTTTTTAAAAATAAAATGAAGAAAAAAGCAAGTAGGCATTATTTTAATGTTATATATATATATACAAACCCACACGTATTTTGCTGGCCTCTGCAGCTTGCTGTTTGAAAGAGTGGCTAATGTTTCCATTGGCATCAGTTACACAGATAAAAAAGAGACAGAAACAGGCTCAGCAAAATGTTGCTATGTTGACTTTTTCTCTTGTAGAAAAATAGGGTGGAAAAAAACCCACAGGAAAAGACATTTTAGTTTTGATACAGCTAAAGTGGCATTACCAGCACAGGGGGGTTGAAATAAAAACAAGAAGGGAAAGTGGTTCAGCCCACCCTGTTCACTGATGGTGGCTCAGTGAAATAATTATTGCTAGAGTCAAATCAGGTGGAAGATGGTTTCCCAGGAATGCAGCAGTGTAAGGAAATCCTGATCTCCACAGGTATCTGTCATGGCTCTTTAGTGCCACTAATTCCTGCTCCCAGGAAGCGTGAATGAAGGAAGCTCCCTTTCAGAAGCAATACCATTGGGTTCCTGTACAGCACCAGCAACTTTGTGGGTTCCCCCCTCACCCATTTTAGCCACTGGACTGGAGTGCTGGGAGGGTGTGAGCATCAGCAGCAAGGACCTGTTCCCAAGCAAAGACATCTGATGGGGGCTGCTGAGGGGTGGTGGAAGCTCTTGCACCATGAGTTGGATTTTTGTGATATATTTTGTAGAAAGGATCACTTGGTCTGCAACACTTTTTCTGGCATTTGAGCTTAAACAATGCCATCATCTATCCTTAGGCAGTATTATGTTGAAATATGCAATAGCTTCTTACATGGTCTTGTAAAACTTTAGCTTGCAGCTGCCTCCTCACAGAAGCTGATCACTTTTGGGGCTGGTGCATCTCTTCTGCACCTCCTCCCTATGCCAATGTCCCTACATCATCTCCTCTTTTTGCCCATTCTCCTGGATTTCCCTTGCAATGCCCTTTAATTCAGCCTCACTCTGCACTGCTTGTTGGTTAGATGGGAAAAGCATCTTGAGCCACAAGCAAGATGGAACTCACTTTCTGCCACTTTACACATTTCCAGGAGTACATCTACTCTGGCATCTAAGAGGAGCCAGGGCCCATTCCCTGGCCTGGAGACTTGGTGTCAGAATGCCGCTGGAGCCTGCAGTGCTAAGCCTCTCTCCCAGCAGGGTGGCCTCATCCCTTCATGCCTGTTAGGAAGGACCTCAGGCCTGTGCTGTTCCCCAAACCACAGCTGGGAGAGCAAGAGGAGTTGAGGTTGGCCACCACATCATTTAACCTCCAGGCAGTAGCAAGTGTGCTGGATGGGAATCACGTTTGCAGGGATCCCACCTCAGTGGCACTGAAGCACCAGGAGACCAGCTCAGAAACCTAAGAGAGCAGATGGAAACAGAAATACTCTTAGCTGGAAAAAATTCCCATCATCTAACAATATCATGATCAGTACCTCCTAAGGGACCAGCCAGAAGACTTTGCTGCTGAATGTGGATGCTTCCCGTTAATGGATGCACTTCAGTTGTGTGCATTTATCTGGGGGCCAAACTGAAAGAAAACAGGGAAAAGTCATTTGGCTCAAACAAGAATTGATTTCTTGGCAGCATGCAGGGAAAAACAAATGCACTTTGGATCAAAGAAAAAGTTTGGGTCACTTTTAAAACAAACCAAGGTTATTTGGAAACAAAGGTCTTCATCAGCAGTGGGGCTTCAGCAAAGACTTGTGTGGGCAGGAGGGGTCACCATCGCTTGCCCCACAGGCAGTCACCCTCCCTTGTCCTTGGTGACTGCCTGGCCAGGAAGCACGGCCCACCCTCTCCTCCCAAACTCTGCACGGTTTAACCTAACCTGTCTCATTTGGATCGAATTTGCTGATTGCTTCCAGCGCCTGAAAGCAGCACTTTCTGGAGAATAATTGATTAACCATTTTTTTCCCCAGACCAAAATAATACTTCAAGTAGCAATTTACCCCTTAGCCCCTTGTGAGGATCTCTGTGGTCTCACAATAACATTTTCTAATTGTCTGGCTCTTCTGAGTCTCCTCCTTGCTGTGCGGAAGTCACATCTAAGCCTCAGAGATATTAAGATCGTGACCCAAAGTCATCTAAGTACATGGATAACCTTACACAGGCTGGGATGTTACACGTGTGCTTAAGTATTTGCTGGATCAGAGCCCAAGTGCCTGACACCATCATGGAAACCAATCATGCACACAGTGATAGTGAGTGAATAAAAACAAAGAAACAAGATAGAAATACCCTTTTGCTCCCAAATAAATCTTCTCCACTAAGGAGAAGGGAGCAGAAATCAGTGACAGGAATTCAGTCATCTGCATTTTAGTCCCACCTATATGAAAAAAGAACATTTCCAGTTTTTCAAAAAGTGTTTGCAGTGTTTATCACACTTGGCAAATTTCAAATGTGTTTGCTTTTTTCTTCTTTTTCTTTTCCTGTGCTTCCACTCCCTATTTTAATTCCCCCTTCCTGGAGTTGCTGCTTTCCACTTCTGTGTAGCTTGTCTTATCCAAGTAGCTGCTAGTGTTTAATTTGCAGTAACAAATCACCAGCCTGCACACTCAACAGAAATACCATATCACACTACTGCAAAATATAGCAGTGTGTGAATAGCCCCATTTATTAAAAAAATGAACCTTTAACATGGTGTTTCACTGCCCACGCTCAGGAATGAGAGGGTGACGTTATCCTTCCTTCATGGAGACATCACCATCCCAGCACTTCCCGTGGCTCCAAGGAGCTTGGAAGCAGGTCAGCTCTTGGCACTGGAGACCTGTTTGCCCCTGCAGTGATGTTCTGTAGCCCACTCCAGGGAGCCCAGCTGGTGCCTGCGTACGCATCCCTGCAAAGCAGGCTGATTCCTGCACCCTGTCCCTAAAGGAATCCCCATGGCCGGTCTTCAGGCTGTGCTCGATGCTGCCCCTCTCTCACCCAGCCCCAGCTTGACACCCAGCCGTTGCCTGCCCATAGGGAAAATCTCACCTGGGTTGAATTTATCCACAATAAAAATCTGACTCTGCCTCAATTCCTTGCAAGTCCTGATCAGGACATGTCCATGTCCTTCCCAGTCACCCAGCTCATCCCAGCAGCTAATCTCTGCTCCTCAACACTAGATGGGTAGAGCCTTGCCTGGCTTTTTATCAGTGGTCAGGCAGGGTCTGGAGCAAAACAAAAAGGTCAGTTCATAAGAAAGCCCTGGACTTTTGCTCTTGGGAGTGGAACTCACTGTCCTTGCACACATCGTTATACAGTGTTCCTGGCAGGCGCTTCCTTAACTTCTTCCTCCACAGATAATAGAGAAAGGTTTCCTACTGTCAGTAGCTGCTGAGGAGATAGATAGGAATGAAAGCATTTTTGGCATCAGTTTTCTGGCTTACACCAGGCATCTTTACCCTTTCCTTGATAACAAGTAATTTTCCCCTTTCTCCCTTTGATACCCAAGGGGTAAATGGTGATAAATTTGTCATAAATTTCCTAAACACAAGAGTAGGAGGTGGAGGGGGTATCATGCTGGGACATGGAGGATCCCTGCTACTTCAGCAGCAGCTCTTCCCAAGCTAATTGGCAGGATTGACTCTGGCAGCAGCCCAGCCAAATGCATCCCTTCACATACCACTTCTCCCTTTCACCTTTTCCAGCACCCAATGCTGCCATCTCTCCAGCCCCAGAGCCTGCACTGCTGTGCCTGCCTGTGTCCCTGACCTTGGTTTGAGAAGGACACCAGTTAGTCACATACCTGTGGTGCAAGCTCACAGCACTTGCACAAAGGCAAGCACATGAGCTGTTTACATACTGCAGGCTCTGCAGTTCCTGCACAACCTGGCACTGCAACAGGAAGTGGGCATGAAGCAGCAGAAGCAATCACTGCACTACCAGGCATCTGTGGCAGCAACAAAACCAAAAGCTTCTGATCTATGGGGAGCGAAGAGCAAAACAGCCCCTCCCTAATCATCTCCCACAGCTGATGACAAACATGGAATCTGTTCCATGTTTTAGACCTTTTCAGGCACCAGTTGGTGCTTTGTGTCTCTCTAGAGTGCTCTTCCCTAAAGCCAGACCTGGCACCACAGCTTGCTCTCCCACATGCCCATTTATAAAAGCAATGCTGCACATCAGGAAACTTCATGGCTGCATCCCACCAGGTAAACAAGCAGGCACATGGTGGTTGTGCTCTGAGCCCAGCAATGGTTTATGTGAATCTGAACATAAAAGCAGACTCCCATAAACTTCTATAAATCAACCTGATCTATCAGTCTTTCTGTTGACCTAGCTGGCCTAGTAGCCTCCATGGGTTTGCACACACAGTGTTTTGCAGGCAGGTAGGAGCTCGCTCTGTCCTTGGTTTGAATTGACTGGAAGCCTCATGAGTATGGTTTACATGGAAAAACCTGCTACTAAAAGCGAGCGAAGAGCATAACCACGCTCAATGTTTAGTTGCTGTAGAGCACATGCAAGATGAAGCCAACAACTGCCTGCCAAAACCATGCAGAAATACTCCAAGAATAAATGAATGTAAGATAGGAACAGCCAAATGCTGTAAGATCCGGTCACCAACACTTGCTGTGTTTAATGCTCTAGTCTGTCTTTAACAGGAACCAAGAACTGTGTCATTCTTCTAGTGAGAGGCTTCACTGTATGAAGTACCTTTCAGTCCTTTGCTGAGATGGCCCTATCCAGCCACAACAGATGTCCCCAGCCTCCTTGGAGCAAGTGAAAGCTAAGGCTGTTTTCCCATGTTATCTCTGAGTGGGATAATGCAAGTCACCCAGCTGTGCTAAATCCCAGCAACCGAACTCGGCAAAACAAAACAAACTGGAGCAAACATGAAGCTATCACCATGAGAGGGACAAGGCTTCGGTGAGCCAGATCACCAGCCATGGCTGGATGCTGTGTATCAAGCCCTTGCCTCTGCTGCCTTTGTACTGCGGGCAAGAGCATTATTTTCCAGGTGGCATGCCCTGTTTTTAACATCAGGGGGTGAATGCCACACAGCTGTTTGAGGATGGCTTCCAGGTTATAAATGAATTCACTTTTTAAGAAGATGCAAAGAGAAGACAAATATGGACAGATGCAACGACCTGTGCTCCTGACCCATGGAACCTGAGTAGTGCTGCCACCCAGTCCTGCTCAGCCACCCACTCCCAAGGGGATCACAGACCCTCCAAGGACTGAGTGGCACCTCTTGCTGAGTCTGCTCCTTCCCTGCCCTGCTCCCTGGAGCCTTACCCCATCGCCAGAGAGCAAAACCCTTGAATCTCCTCTCCAGGAGGTGATTAGGTGCAAGGTGTATTTTGCCTACTTCAGGAAGATTCAAGTAAGAGAGTGATATTTTATTAATACTGAATTTGATGAACTGTTACCCAAAACTGATGAACAAGAAATTGAAAATTTTGAAATGGGTCAAATGAGAGCTGCCCCAGAACAGTGCTACCTTTGCAAATGAAACTCAGCCAAGTAGTATAATGCTGTGAGAGTGCCCTGAAAGACAAGAAGGAGAGAGAGAAATTATGCAGACGGAAGAAAATCCAAATTAAAAGTGATCTAGGTATAGTCCCAGAACAAACAATCCTTCATCTCAGTTTGCATTAAGAAAGGACAATGAGTACAGGAGCAAAGACAGGGTTGCTAATTAGCCTAAGAAAATAGGGATGAAAATTACTGACCTGAAATGGAATAAAATTTGAAGAGTTTTAATGTGCCTGAATCAAAAGACCAGATGATCTATATTTAAGAATCACAGAATAATGAAAGAGCTGGCAAATGAAACGGCAAATCTGGCAGCAAGCATTTCTAACAAATATTTCTACTTCTCAGGCTGTCTCTAATAAAAGAACTGTAAGTAATATGCACAAATGTGGGCCCCTTTATCTGGACTATGTAGCATGTAAAGCATAAGGCAAAATTTTAAGGGGAGAACAAACACAGAGAAAGAGAATACAAGTCCATACCTTTATCAAACAGATGTGTCCAGCTTAGCCAATATCTATTTTTGTGAAAAGGATTTTACTGGTCAAAAGAAATGAGATTTACCTAGACTCTGCTAAGCCACCCAACATGTCACAATATAGGAAATTATTAGTGAAAGTGGAGATGATGCAAGCTAATACAAGAATCGTGAGGTGAGAAGGAACTGGCCAGCAGGCAGCACCTTGCTGAGCCTAGAGGGGGCTGGCAAGTGTACACTGCAGAGCTCCTCAGAGACTTAGGCTTAGGAGTGCTCTGATTTAATGTGGCACAAACACCAGTATTTTGCTGGTGGAATGTAGTGCCAACATGGAAGGTGGTCACAGTATCAAAGAGGAAGAGCTGGGTGGATACTCAAACTAGGAAGGGATGGAGATGCCTGGGATGGGAAGCCTACCTGGCTGGAGGAAACAAAGCCAGTTCTTAATGCCATTCCCTTCAGTTCCAGTCAGACTGGTGGGGCTAAAAAGCATTTTCCAAGAAGGCATGAGGGTATGGAGCAGTGGCCTTCACTGATCCCAAATACATTCAGCTTTTCCCACAGACGACACAAGGCAGGCAATGACACATCTCCCCATTCACCCTATTGCTGGGTTGGATGCCGAAGAGGGACTCTTCGTCAGGGACTGTAGCAATAAGGCAATGGGTAATGGGTTTAAACTAAACCAGGGGAAGTCCCGGTTAGATATAAGGAAGAAGTTCTTTACTGTGAGGGTGGTGAGACACTGGAACAGGTTTGTCTAAAGAAGTGGTAAATGCTCCATTCCAGGCAGTTGGCAGAGCCATGGGCAACATGGTTTAGTGTGAGGTGTCCTTGTCCATGGCAGGAGGGTTGGAACTAGACGATCTTAAGGTCATTTCCAACCCAAACCATTCTATGGTTCTATGATTCTCTGACTTGGACTCAAAACTTCCCTTTTCAAGATAAGTGTTTGGCAAAGAGCACTGATTCCTTGAAACTACAGTCCACAATGAAGGGGGAAAGCAGTCCAAATATTTGACTTCTGTTAACTGTCTACATATTTGTCTCTTCTGAATCATTTTACCAAAAGGTACTTCTGTCCTGGAAAAAGGCAGAAATCATTCCTAAAAGGCAAAAGAAACATGTTCCTCTACGCTGGTAATTAGTCACTGTTTTAAGCTGTTGTCATGCAACATCACATAACTAGGCAATGCAAAAACAAAAACAATATAAAATAAGCCTGGATTTATCTCCTGGAAATTCTGTGTTAGAAAATGAATTGGATGAAGGAGATTTTCACATTGCCATGGGGAAAATTTTATTGGATTTTAAGGTCTTTGGTGGATTAGAGGCAATAAACATGGAGAGCATAAGGCAGTTAAGCTGGGGGTACATAGTACATCACATCTATACAACAGAGAAGTCAGTGCCACCTTCACACTGACAGGCAAGAACTAGAACAATGTAGTTGATCCAAAGAAGGGGGTAGGACAAAATGAAGGGGAAAAAGTCATTGCCTCATCTTATAATGATCATTGCCTTTGATTTTTAAAACAGCCAGCAAAGTAGATTAGCCATCAGAAATGCATCTTTAAAATGAAAATAATACTAGTAGAGGCAACAGTGGAAGCACATAGGATGAGTAGGAACTGATTCCCACTACTGGTTGGAATAAATCCATTTTACTATGAAAAGGGGCAAAATAAATGAAAAAACAATATTGTTTTTAAATTTTCTCCTTAGAGTGCCAAAGCAAACTCACTATTATCTGGTTATTGGAAAAGTGTTATCTCCAAGAGCCAAGAGTGAAACTCACTCAGATTCTTCCAGAGTCACATCATATGGTCACTACACTCCCCACCGCAGTGACTCCAGACATGCTCTATGTCCATATGACTCTTCATTACAGGGCTCCCAATCTCCCTCACATCTGCAGACAGCTCCAAAATCCTTCCAGTTCTTCCCTGCTGTTTCCAATCTGCCTCCATGGGGTGCCCAGCTCATCCCCAGGGTCCATAGGCCAGCCATGCTCTGTCTTTTCCCCCCTGCTATTCCACGTTAACAGTTTTGGACAGGTGAGCTGAACCAGAAATGATGCTGGTAGCAACGGTGGACCTCATCACATACTGCAGGACTGGTTTTGCAGTATGTCTTAACAGATTAAACTGCATAAAGAAGGCCTGAAGTCTCTGTGTGTCCTTGGGTGGGATATTGTCAATTTTGGTTTCTTTTACTAAGCTGCCAGTTTTCACAAAATATAGAAAAACTTGTTCTCCTTGAAATTTCTACCCATCTGCCATGCTGGACTTGGGCAGTGGTTTCAAAAGCTATTTGGAAGATGGAGGGGAAAGTGAGACAAAAGTTGAAGACGCGCACGGAGACACAGCATACTCAAAGAAATCCCATTTTGATTGGCAACCAGGGCAAAAGGAGCAATCCTCCATTCTTGCTAATATGCAATACAGCAGATCCTGGATGCATTTCCCAGCCTCGTGTACTGCCGTTGCAGAAGTCAGGCTGAGCAAGCCACACTCCTCTCCTGCAGCCTTACTCATGCTAGGAGGCCTGCTGGAGATCACATAATCTGAAGGTTCTGAGAAACAAACCACAGGGTGTCAAAATTATTGAAATTGGTAAGTTGGCAAGAAAAAAAAGTTAATCTTTCAGCCAGCTACAGCTTTTTTAACACCAGGGTAAGAAAACAAAAGCAGGGACTTTCAGAAGAGCCCTCTACATCCCGGAGTGTTTTGCATACTGGGAAAGATATAAGCCTGATTTGCTCCCCTGTGCACAGTAACTACAATGCCTGTAACTAACTGTTGTGGTGGATTGACATAAGGAAGTCAACTCCATCCCAGTCAGACCCAGTACAACCGTGCTGCAACTAGGACTGACACCACTGGGGCTCACAGCCTGCTACACATCCCTTGGCTGTCTTCTGGCACAAACCGTAGTCCCAGGAAGTACCTCACACCTCTGTTGAGCATGGCAAAATATTTCACATGTTGTATGGAGCACTGGAAAGGTTGTCAGTCATTTTTACAACTTTTCATGCAAATGGTCTTCCTCAGTTTGGTTGCTACTTGCACTTCCATCTCAAGTCTCTCTTGTCAGGAGGATTTGCTGCTCAAAGGTCTCCTGGGCAATGTGAGCGAAGCTTGTGCTGAGGTGCCAGATGCTGCTCCATTCTCTTAGTCTTGAACTTAAAGCTTAGCAGATCCTTCTAGTTTTTCTCCAAAAGATGCACAACCCAATATAATTGGGCCACAGCACAGATAACAGACCTGAAAGCCTGCTGAAATGGTCCTCACCATTCTCTGTTCCCTGTTCATCCCCTAGCCCAGCACTTTGAGCCAGTGCTCCCAGACAGGAGCCCAGGTAAACCAACACCAGCACAGGGGCCTCGGTTGAAGGGAATTCCTGCCTGTCGTGTGTGTGCTGAGATTAGCTCCTGCTGTGGAAGAGCAGGAGGTCTAGTGACACTCCAGAAGTCAGGGCTTGTGGGATAAAGCTGTGTCAGAATTTTGGAAAAACCTAGCCTTTCACTATAACCAAAGCTGTCTGTTTCTCGCTCTGTTACCCACTCAGCTTAAAAAAAAATGTAAACATACCTTCTGCATTCCCATTCCTACTTACGTGGGTGTAAGTGAGGAGTAACTCTGCTCAGATCACTGGAGGTTCCCTGGAGTGCCAAAGAGCAGCCAGATCCAGGATGAGCTCAAGTTGCATCACATGGAGCCAGGGCTGAATGGGACTAAAACCAGTGGAGTTTGGGTAGCCTAAAGGTCTCTGGTCCCTCCACATTGTCGTGATACAAATGATATTTACTGTGGAACAGGGGAGAAGGTACTGAAGCATTAAATAGGGTAGTTATTTTCATTAGTGGCACCACCAGAGACCCCATTACAGAAAGGCAACATAACTGGGATGCAGCTCCTTCTGCCAGAGCCTTCAACACGTAGAGTTAATTCCTTCTCTTACTGGGTTTTCCTGCCCAGTGGAACTTGTCCAGATGTAATCAATAGCAGGATGAAAGACTGTGGGATAGGAATGCAGCCATTGCGGTGGGCACACTGAGTATCTGAAGGGATTCATGTCAATACCCAAAGCTGAAAACAGCCCTGAGAGAGCACCTCAAGAAATGCAAGAAATGTGTAGCTCCATCTAAATACTGTTTACATCTTCAGTGGTTCAGGGTACAGAGTTACAGCTGCAAGTCAGACCCTCATTTCAGTAAATGAATTATATCAGAAGTTAGTAGTAAAGTCTCAGCGACATTTATGAGAGACTTCTTTATACGGACAGTGTTTATGAACAACCCTGAAACATTTGGAAACAATTTGTTTTTTCAGACATATACTACTTAGGTCAACACAGCTAAAGACCGATTTTGGACCAGGAAGGGTGGAAATGTATCCAGAATCAGCCTGTTAAAGGTGTTTCAGCCCAGCTCCACTGTGCTGACATATTTAACCAGTTCAGGAGACTGGGGCTTGTTTTCAACATGTGTGTGCCTAGCACTGCGGATATCACAGACACACCAGGGCAGGCAGGTTTGGCATCCCCCTTCCAGAGGTCTCACCCCCTACTGAAAGTCTAACTACACTGGAAAGCAGTGGATGTCCATATATTTGTTTCTAATCCTCCCACCGTGCCTTTTAAAACCCTGCTTAAACAGAGCATTGCAAATTATTTTGAGTGCTAATCAGAAGTGAACCTGTACCCCTTTCGATGAGAAGCTGAATGAATGAAGCTCGAATACATCCTGAGATGTATTCAAGCAATACATCTTAGGAGGAAAATGTATCAGCATCTGTCATAGGAGCAGGAGGGCAGGAAGGATGAGAAATGTCCAGGACACTTGTAGCCTGTGCAGTGACGAGAAATGATCTCTCATGGGTTCCCCTGCTGAGGTCTCTGACCAGCCTGTCACTTCAAGCAGACACCAGTATCCAAACACAAAGAATGGCTTACTGCACCCAAGGAGGTCCCACAGCCCTGACCAACCTCTGTGTAAAAGGGCTTCTGCGCAGCCTTCTAGCTGCTTTGCGGAACAGTGAGTCCTCTTTAAATGCAAAATATTAAGATTTCTGCTAAATTCTAGGAACGTTTTCCATATTAGTAGCAGCTTAATAACAAGCAGGAGCAGGGATGTACTGCCAATATCAGCTGGCTCTGGGGATGGGAATGTGGCTGAACGCTGGGAGGTTGGATGCCCTGGGTGGGTAGCCAGGAGGAGAAGAACGAGAAGGAAAAGGAGGAAAAAGAGAAAAAGGATGATGTATGTTTGCTAAGGAGAGCCCTGCTCCAGGAGGTATGGTGGCATCAGAGGCAGCACCTGTATGCGGTGCTTTCCAAAAGCTGGCTCAAGACCTGGCTTAATTTTGTTTTTCACCCAGACTGTGTTGGAACAAAAACACATCTCTGGTATGTTCAGGCACTGACATGATGATTTGAGAGCCTTGTTTCACACATTTGCAGCCCTTCAGGAGACACATGCTGCTGCCTGCGCCTGTTCACGCCTCTGCCTGTGCTGCCAGCAGTGGCTCAGCAGAGCTGTCCCCAGCAGCTTCCCTAATCTGCTGTCTGAGCACTTAATCACTGACTTGCAGGAGTGTTTGGGAGGTGAGTGGCAGGAGCCTTTACAAAGGTTTTCCAGCTGCTGCCAGCTGCCCTGAAAGATTGTCCAGCCTCATGCTTGCTTATTTCATACCATTTTGCTGGTTGGGAACAGCCCCCGCTGGAGGTATGAGGGCTAAACCTCTCAATTATCGTAAAGTGAGAAGCTGAGAAACCGGATGGCAATGAGGACCCTAGTGTCAGAGGTTCCCCCTAAGCTGTCCCCCCTCTTATACAAGGAGCTAGGGACACGGCCAGCCCCACAACTTGGGGTAATGAAAGCAGTTTAAAAAATCTTGCAGGTGTTGGTGCTATTGCACTGTAAAGCCTAATCCAACAGTCCCTGCAGCCAGCGTCATGCTTTCCACTGACATTAAAAGTTGTTGGATAAGGGCCTGAGTGACTAACAAGTACAATATTTGAAATAGAGGCGTGGGGCATATTTGCAGGAATATGAAAAAAACTCCATTCAATCTCTCTTCAGTAATTAAAATATGTCTATTGTCACTAAGTGTTTTGAAAACATGCAGAGTCTGAAAGCAGAGAACCAAAACTGTACGCTTCCAAGCCAAAAAAGTTTATCTGAACACAGGTGGGGCATGCAGAGAAAAGTGAGCAAGTGCTTCTGGAAATAAATTTGGATAAAAAAGGGACATCGATTGATATGAATGCAGCAGAGGTTGCACAAAGTCACAGAACACGTAATGAAAAATCCTGTTAAAAGTCCTAAATTGGGCATCCCTTCAGTCTGGACCCAGGATAACTCATGGGATATTTTCATGCTCCTCAAGTGTCAGAGCTCACCAATAATGGTCTGAAATGAGTATTAACTGCATTAGTGTATAACTATATATAAGATATGCTTAATCACTGCCCTTAAAGCCCATTTCCAAAGGCTAGGTATGTTGCTATCAGCCCCTGCTACAATCACAGAGGGGAGACAGGCACCTGCAGAGAGCAATTTTTCTCTTCCTAGTGCATGCAGTTAAAGGCATTTTGACCACATCTGTATCCCATGTATGTCACAAACCCCACAGAAACCAGTATGAGGTCGCCAGGGTCTCCAGAGTGACCCCCTGTCTCCTTGCAATGAGTGTGACTATCTATCTGCTGCTGAGGAGCAAACCGAGGGGTCTGTTGGCCACTGGAGAGATGAGGGCTGGACAAGGGAGGAGCCATCATTGAATTGCTGGAACCCATCAGGATTCCTGAGATCTGGGGTCTCCCAGGAGACAGAGGACAGGGGGTCCTCCCAAAAAGCACTTGTGCAGAGCTGAAAGGAGGTTGCTGGGACAGCACGGGATGCCGCCAGGGTCCAGGCTTCAGGCTCGGCAGAGGGAGACCCCATCATGCAGGATGCCACAGCACTAAGCGAAGGAGTCGCAGGCTTCAGGCCATTAGCTTTCCTTTGCACTGGACTTCATGCTTCTCATGGAAGTTGTATTTCTAATCAGTGTGTTTTCATAAAAGATCAGAGATTATGGCTGCATTTCTACCAGTCTTTATGCCTGAGCAGGCACCACGTCTCTCATCTTTTGTACTCGAGAGCCCTCCCTGCTTTGCTTCTGTGCTGATACTACAGTCTGAAAAGCAGCTAGGGACCATTTTTAGGACTCTGACTTACACCATGAGCACTCCTGCAGCATCAAGCTGCAAGCAGTATCTTCACTGGGCAGTGGAGACATATGAACCCTTCACAAAAAACTGAGACAACTAACACTGTGTGAATGAAGGGAGCACATCAGGAATGAAAGCTCTAGCTATCATTTCTGAGCTCCCGTAGAGTTTTCAAATCCTGATCTTGCTACTCTTGTATTTCCTAGATGGTAGCTTCCCTGTGCTTCATTCTTCTGGGCAGACAAAGGCAAATTTGCTCCTGTTTTTTTCATGAGCTCACTGGTAAGATTAAACAAAGAATTTTAATGCGCTCATCACAGATCTCTGCAAATAGCCAATTCTAAGGATGTCCACAGCCTAGGAGTATTCAAAGGTCAGCTGGGCCTAAAAACCAAAAATCATCTATAATGTGTGGTTAATATATATTTTCTACAATTCCTGGGCTTGGTGCTGAGGGTTCATAAGTGAAACCCCCAGGCACCAGTTTTCCCAAGCCCTTGAGCTGCTCCTGCACCAGCAGAGCTGTGGGAGAGCCAAATTGTAGCAGGCCCAGGGGAGACGGGAAGGTATCCTCTCGTGGTGGGAGAGCTCCAGAGCTCCTGAGCCAAGAGGTCTCAGCACCTATGTCCTCTCAGGCAGAAGGGAACTTGCAATCTTCACAAAGACTTCCTCAGCATCGCTCCAAGTTTTGCTGTGGAGAGGTCTGCAATGCCCTCAAGTGACCAGCTGGATTTCCCATCCTTAGAGCTCTGGGTGAACCCAATAGAAAGTGCTGTACAAGGGCAAGGGTTGGTGGCCTAGTGTCAGAGAGGAGCTGCAGAGGAAAGCCTACACATCAGGCAACAGGTCAAGAACCCAAAGCTTCCAACAGCAGAAATTCACAGCAGCTGCCAGTGAAATGGTACCACTGACAGGAGCCTGCTGCAAACAGAAATTGGAGAAACCAAATGAGCTCATTCAGAAGGGAAGGCTGAGTGAGTATTATTCCTCATTTCCTAGAAACTTCAACTGTGGGGTTTGGTGAGAAAGATGATATAAAACAGAGCATGGCTGGTGTGTTGCAGATCCTCATTCTGCTTTTTCAGTTGGCACGGAGAGACAAACCTCATGTACAAGGTCTTCAGTGGCTTCCTTCCCACTGAAGTGATAGTTAGGCTCTACCTGCCTACCTTCACAGGCTGGACATGGAAGATCTGGTTTATCTCTTTTTTCACCACTTCAGCACAAACCAGGGTTATAACTGCAGCCAGGTTTGTGCAAGCACATCCCAGCGTGTATGTGAGGCTCCGTGCTGAGCCCAGGTGAGGAGGGGGAAAGGCCTTTTGCAGTGACGCAATTCAGATGCTTTACGTGTGAAGAACGTCACATCTGTCCTCCTCTGGTGTACCGGGAGCTGGGGAGGGTGGGGAGCGCTGGTATCAGCCATGCTTCAGAAGACTTCCTAGCATGAATGTGTTTTGTCTGAGCTGCCTGCGTGAGGGGGCTGAGGGCTGCTGTGTGGGAACCCAGGCTGAAAGCAAAGGAGCCTTTCACTTGCTGGCTGTAACCAGCAGCTAAGCTGGAGTGAGGGCTGCGTGGAAGGGGAGGAGGAGGAATGCTGAGTCCCGGCAAAGCAAATATCACCATATGTGCGCACCACGTAAAAACAGAAATGTAAACAGAGCCCTTTCCAAAATAAACACCTGCAAAATAAACACAGAAGGGCAAGATATTAAACACAAATAAGCACCGAGGTATAGAGGAATGCCTCAGCAGCCAGCCACTGGCCCGAGGCCACCAGAACCGCTCAGCTTCCCTCTTCCTGTGTCTTCTCCTGTAAATAAAGCTGCTGTGGAGAACACGCATCAAGTGAAGGGGCATGATGTGCAGCCGCGAGGGCACCAACCCCGTGAGAAGGCCCCTTGCTGGGGAGCGGAGCTGCTCCTGGGGCCAGGGCTGCCGCCAGCAGAGCCACAGCACCAGGAGTGCACCAAGCAGACAGCAGCAGGCACAGAGAGAAATGAGGAACAGGGGTCCCGCAAGGGAAGGGACAAGTAGGGCAGACCCAAACATCACTGCTCCTGTGACAGTCAATAAAACCAGAAGCTCTCTGCCCCGGGTATCTCTTTGCCCCCACTGCCCTGCCAGGGCTGCTGTGTGCCTTGGGGTGCATTTGCGAGGCCACCACCCTGAGCAGATACGAAAGTGCTCAACCTCTCTGGGATGACCTGGGTCTGAATGGAGGCCACTGCAGGGGCATGCTAGGCCTGGGCAGCAGCCCAGCTCCCACCATCTCTCTGTGCTCTTCATAGGCTGACAAACAGGGCCTTATTAGTTTTTGTCCTCCAGCACAATGACGGCCCTATTCTGCAGGCTTTGACACAGCAATGATCCAAACCAGACCCCTGCTTTCCTCTCAAGGGTTTTTCCAGCGTGTCTCATGCTGCACTGGAGATGGACAGTCTGCCCTCTCCAAGGACAGAGAGCAATGTGCAGCCTGCTCCCTCTGCTCCTTAGGATGCTGCACCCCAATCCCAATCCAGAGATGCAGCTCAATCTCTGCATCCTCCATCCCACTATGCTACTTCAAAGACAGAGCATGTGGTAAGAAATCCTCCCTCTGGTCCCTGACTGTACTGGGTTTGTGTGGCAAGGTTTTGGCAGATGGGCGCCTACCGGGGTGGCTTCTGTGCGAAGCTGCTAGAAGCTTCCCTCATGTCTGATAGAGACAATACCAGCCAGCTCCAAGATGGACCCATTGCTGGTACATCAGCAATGGCAGTAGCACCTCTAGAATAACATATTTAAGAAGGAGTGGGGGGAAAAGCACAACAGCAATTGTAGCTGGAGAGAGAAGTGAAAACATGAGAGCAACAGCCCTGCAGACACCAATCAGTGGAGGAACGGAGGAGCTCCAGGCACCAGGGCAGATCTCCACCTGCAGCCCATGGAGGACCCCACACCAGAGCAGGGGGATGCCTGAAGGAGAGGCTGTGTTCCTGTGGGAAGCCCATGATGGAGCTGGCTTCTGGCAGGACCTGTGGCCCCATGGAGAGAGGAGCCTGTGCTGGAGCAGGTTTGCTGCAGGACTTGTGACCCCGTGAGGGAAGCACGGGGGAATAGTCTGTTCCTGAAGGACTGCACCCCATGGAAAGGACTCACATTGGAGCAGGGGAAGAGAGCGAGGAGTCCTCCCCTGAGGAGGAAGGAACAGTGGAAGCAATGTGTGATGAACTGACCATATTAATGCAGGGAAGAAGGGAAGGGTGGGGTGAAGGTGGGTTTTTTGTTTTGGTTTGGTTTTTTAAAGATTTGGCTTTGTTTCTCATTTGTCCCACTCTGATTTGAGTGGTATTAAAGTGATGTTTTCCCCAAGTCAAGTCTGTTTTGCCAGTAACAGTAATTGGTGAATGATCTCTCCCTGTCCTTATCTCAACCCATCAGCCTTTTGTTATATTCTTTTCCCCTGCCCAGTTGAGGAGGGGAGCAATAGAGTGGCTTGGTGGGCATCTTCAGCCAGCCAGGTCCAGCCCACCACACTGACCTACAAGCCAGTATCCAAAACACATGTCTAAAGGATGCCCTGGGACCATGAACACGTTTGCTAAGATGGTGGGGCTTGCGTCTGCATTCTTCAATTCAAACATCAGCTGCTGAATGGATGCTCCAAACCCATTAATCTGCCAGTCTAGGGATCGTCACAGCCCCCATGAAGATGAGAGTGCCATGTTCTTGAGTCTGCCATTAGCACTAATTGGGTTTCCACCATTTTCCTCCATAGCGTTACCTCCTTTAGGGATGTAATTTCGCAGTGAAGCTGAGCTCTGGATGAACACAGGCCATGCAATTTACACATCCTTCTGTTTATCATTTCTTAGCAGTCACCTATTATTTTTCATTTCCCAAGTCTGTTGAGGTCCTTGGAACGGAACACTCCTGTCCTGCACATGTATGAGTGACTCCTCACACAGCAGGGCCTGGTTACCAGAGGGGATTTGTTTGCCTTGCAGCTATGTCCCATAAATGTGAAACAATTCAGCTCTTGCTTCTCATGGACTGGGGCTCTCTAACAAAGGGATAGGAGCTTTGTAGTGGAATATGCTGGACCTTAAGATGAGGAGTGGATGCGTTTTCTGTTTTCCATGAAATTAGCTGAGAACTAAGCACCATAACCATTCTTATTTGGGTAAACCTCAGACTGTATCAGATGGCTGATAAAAAGGCTGTTTTGGGTTATGGTTTATATTGTAAATCATGTATCTTGGGCAGAGTATATGTGAATAGTTGTGAGATTAGCCACAGATACCAGGGCTAGGGACTACATCTGTAGTGGCTTTTAGAAAGCAGAGCTTTCCATATCCCATATCTGCTGTGTATCTAGTGGACTGACCTCTTTAAAAAGAAGCTTTACAGATGATGCTACTAGAAAGGGAAGAATTTACTTTATCATCACAGAAATGTATATTAAATATCAGTCTTTCCTAACCCCTAAAGTATTTCTGGTTTATGCTTAGGCACTCACACTATAAATCACTAGTGTTTCTTGCACTAGTATAAATCACTAGTGAAAGAAGTTTCCTTTTCATGGCAATCTCTTCAATTCCATACTCATTTGGCACATGAACCACAAGTGCTTGCCAGCCGGCTTCTTCTTTTCATATCTCCTGGCTATTTAACAACAGTAACTCATGTTAATGAGGTTGTACATTTGCTCATTCCCTTAAAAAGTAACACAGAGCTCTTTCAGATAGGGCCCTCATCGCTCTGCAGATGCTTCAAAGTCCAGATGCAAAATGAATGAGCTCATACCGATGGCTTTGTCACCTCCATAAATGTGCTTGTCTTTGATGGTTTGTCATCTTCTGTGCACCAGGAAAGAAGAAAACTTCTGCTCTTAACAAAAAATAAATGCATACAAAACAGGAAACACAAGAATAACAGCAGCAGAAGAGGTCTAGTTTTGCTCACCATGAAAATACAACGAGTGTCACCTTCTTGCTAACATGTATCAGAGCAGATATTCTACTAAAATTGCTTTACATAGAGATATTTTAAAATGAAGTTTGCAAACGCTGAATACAGCCTGTTAGGAGAGGTTATCCCCCACTGCAAAAAAGGCACACACTGCACCTTACCGTGGCTGAGCTCAAAGCTGGTCTTTAAAGAGAATTCTTTAGCAGCAGGTCTGTATTATGAAAAGTATTGCATTAATATTCAATCAAATTTAATACTTCAAATCCCCTCATTTGTTTAACTCTTTGAAGTATGGATTACTGAATCAGAGCAATTGCCAAAACCAGTTCCATATTAAGCTGATTTATATATAGGAAATGTCCCCCTATAATGTAAGGCAGGAGAAGTTGATACAGCTTTATTTGCTATTGTCATGTTCTCAAAGCTCAGGATTAATTTGCTAAATCAAACATTGCAATCAAATTCCCTTTAATGGCTCACCGCCTTTCAGTTTGCAGAAACTAAAGCTTAGTGTACCTGGAAATAAATGCCAAACTGTGATTACTTCTCCAGCCAGATGGAGTTATTGGCATTAACATGGTTGAATAAACTTAGTGTAATTAAAATGAACATTTTTCCTAATCTATATTGCCTACTGCAGGTGCACTGCTCAATTTATTATGTAAAATTATTCCATTTAATTAAGGACAAGAGAGTGCAATACAAAAGTAAAAACAGTTTCCTGCAATTAAGCAAGTGGGATTTTCCCTTTCTAGGGTAAAAGCCACATACCATGGGCCTGTCCTAGCGAGGGACTCAGTCACTGTCCCCTCTGAAACTGCTTTCACCAGAGTTATCCTGTGTGCCTCACAGACCCCCCTGGGGCACCCCTAGCCTCCCCATCCTGAGGCAGCACAGATTTGGAAACACCTCCTTATTTCATGGATTGTCATCCTTGCTTTTCAAGTGCAGACAAAATACCCTCTAAGGAAGAGCTTTTGTCTTGGGCTGTTACCAAAGGGCTTTACTGGGCAGAGAGTGGATGAGCCACCTGCCAGTGTGTGCGCAATGGCATCACCAAGCACTGTAGGCTTGCCTGCCAACACAGATAAACAAAACCATTGCAAAAAAGATATGAAGTAAATGAAAGGCACGGCTGGTACTGTACTCTAGTAAGAGACCTCAAGTTTGTTCACTGAAAAGCGCTCACCTGGGCAACCTGATCCAGGATGCCAGAGAGTGCCAGAGTCACACAGGATTCATTCAGAGCCAGGCGCTGATGTACAAAGAGGGACATTCTCTCTTTCTCCAATCAACTGAGTTTCAAAAAACACAGAGTGTATTCTTCAGGCTCCTTGTCACAAGCTGAGTTCCTTCAGTAAAGAAGAATTTGATTTAGGGGCTGGCTTCCTTATTATCTTTCCTTACAGAAATATTTCTTCTAAAGCATCTGCAAATTGTCACTGTTGGAGACAGGTTCTGAGTTAAAAATACTGAGAGTCTGACCCCACTGAGCAATGCCCATCTACCAGCAGTGCTTGTGACTACTTCAAATACAAATGAACTGTGTTGCCTATAAATAATGGACAGAGTAAAAAGACATTGGAAGGAACCTAAGTTCAGCATCTTTTGCGTCTGTGAGTTCCTGCTGCAGAGAGTTTCTGGTTTTCATTTCCTTGGGGTTTTTGAACAGTAGTATCATATAATATGTCATCTGTTTACTGGAATGGAAAGTGAGTGTAAATATTGAGAAATATGATAAACAATACTGTAAATTCAGAGCTCAGCAAGTAGGCATCTGAAAGTACACCCCAGTAGCTTCCCGCTGCTCTTCAGGAATGGTTGACATTCACTCACGGAAATTATGACATTTTAATCTGGTCATGCATCTGAATCAAGGGAGGAGAGGGGAGAAACAGCTTTTGTGTCTGAACTTGACTTGCATATTCTGTGAGGGCACTGAGATATAACATGGCTGAGCAGCTGCAGAAGAGACTGAAACTGTTTGAATTCTTTTGGTGCCCTTTGGCCTGATGTGTTTGGGCTGTTTGAGTGTGTATGTGACTGTAATGGGATAAAAATGTCAGTGTGAGCTTCTGGATAAACCTTCACTTGGGCTTCTTTCCTATTCACTCCGGTCCAAACTTGAAGGGGCAATAGGGAGGGCAATTGGGATTTGGCTCTGCCAGTTGCCTTGGAGCCCAGCAAGAGGTCTGTAACACCATGACAGCACTGGTGTGAACCTGAGCATCCACACTGGGCGTGCGATCAGCAAAACCACAGTGCCACAGTGAGCCTGCTGATACCTCCTGAGCATAGGAGCTTGGTATCTATTTTTATTCAGTGCATGCATTGAGCTTAGAGGGGGCTCTGGCTTTTGAGAAGGAGTTTCATGTGACTCCTGTTTTGACACAGTTCTTCCTCATCCTCAAAGTCAAACACACTTTTTCCTTTGTGCTCTGTTCCCTAAAGGAGCATCCTATGCCACTGGTCCATATCCCCTGGACCACCTCAGTTTTTCTGTCACACTCTCTCCTTCCCATCACTTACACAGCCCACATTGGACATGCAGAACCACCTGTGCCTCTGCTCTCCAGATCCCTGGTTCCCTGCTCTGCGAGTGCTGCTGGCCACAATGTCTTGCTTCTTTCCAAATTACAGGGCTTGATTTGCAAAGCAGTTAAGTCCCTTGATTGCTGTTTGCAAGTTCTTCAATGACAAAGATTTGCTAGGCTGTCCAGTGCTCCTCCAGGCTTGTCACTAGGGAGTGCAATGCAGGAACCGTGCTCCTTAATTTACCTTCACATTGATGACTTGCAGCCCTGCATCGTTGATCTCTAGGACAAGTCCTACAGCAAGGAAGCCTTGCTTTACTGATGACCTAAGTCTGCCTTTCCTTGTAAATGAGGAAATTATTAGTAAGGCTTAATTTTCATAGAAGTATCTGGGCACACACGGAGGTTTGTTACTGTCACCAGCGGCAGGAGGCTGCAGTTGGAGCATCTCAAGCTGCAACGCATGGGAAAACCAGGATATACCTTCATCTTCAATCAAAAGTCCTGCACATGGGGGCAGGGAGACTGCACAGAACCCAGAGCAGTGGCACTTAAACTGGTACTGAAATACCAACTATAGCATCCCAAAGCATAAGGTCATCCTTCAACATTCACAGGGAAGCAACAGTTTGAAGTCAGGGGTCTGCGCTTGACTGCACATTACTGTTTACAGGGAACCATATGTCCTCTGGCAGAAAAGCATGCAATGTTTCCCTGGTCCCTCCCCATCAGGTAGAGGCTTAGCAGCACACCGGGTGAAAGGGCTACTTGTTACAAGCACAAAAGCTTCATATGGAAATGTGACTTTAAACCACAGCTGTTTAATTACACTTTCAAAATGAAGAAAATATCCCTTCTGGAGGGGGGATTTATTGGTAGGCAACAGAATAGCAAAGAACAGTGTATGTGTTGTATGGCAAAAAGGAGAAGCACTCCATGAACTAGGAGCTGGGCTAAATAAGAGGCCCCTTCTTCTAGCCAAGGATCTTGAGTTAGAGGGCAGAAAGCAGGTCTTCCTTTTCTCTAATTAATTTGCCTGTGCTTTTGCTTCTACCCTGCTTAGCTGACAGGCAGTGACAGGCAGATGCATGTACTCCAGAGCATCCCACTAGAGCCTGCAGAGAGCATCACCTCCACCTTGAAGCCCTTGCAATGTAATGTTGTGGTGTTTCTGTTATGGGAGCTGCAAGCTTCTGTTTTGGGTAAGCAGGTTTAAAATCATGAGTGCTGAATGTGCCAGCAACAGGCTCAGAACTCATGGGGGAGGACAATAAATCTATTTTCACAGGATGAACCATGCCTCCTGAGGGCAGAGAGCAACATGCAGGGTCAGAAAACATTACACATAGAGCTCAGGATTTTTTACTTTATCAGAAAAGCTGAAATTCAAACTAACAAGACATCATCATTCTGATGTTATTGTATTGAGCTGGCACTAATGACAGAGTTGTTCTTGAACAATGACAAATGCACTGTGGAAATTAGCTTAAATACTGAAAGCAAAATAATAGCTGAAATATATCCTGCTTTTGGGCTTTTGGTAGAAGAAAGCATGAACTACACTGCTTATGCAAATCTGAAGTCAGTTGCAGGCTAAAAGAATTAATCAGAACATAAAGTAGCGTGATTCTGTCCTAATTCTAGGACAAAGCATCAAACACATGTTTAGATGTCATACTCCAGATATGCTCTGTAATTGCCTCCACTTAGTAGCCCTCCCACAATAAGATGTATGATGGGGTGTCACTCCCCTGCTTGCCGAGATGTGGTGTCCCATGGGCCAGCAGACCCTGGCAGGTACTGCCTGCAGCACTAGGCAGCTCTTCAGCCACACAGGGGCCGTTCGACAGCCCTGTCTGCTGAAGCATCTCTCTTCCTTGGATGTGTGAATAACTGTAAAGGAAAGAGAATTAAAGGATGAAGTCTGCTCTAAGGTGTGCAGTAAAAGGCTTTCACCTCTTCTCTGGCCCATCTCTGCAGCACTGGTAGTGGCAGCTCCTGCCCTGAGTGTAACTGCAGTTTATCTCCATTTCTCCAGCCATAGTTGAGTGCAGGATAAAAGAGACAAACTGCAGCTTGGACTCAAATGGGGAATTGAGTCATTCAACCCCAATGGAATAGCAATGCTGGGCAATAAGCTAAGTTAGGTCAATCTTCCCCAGGATTTGCAGATTCACAGCATGCTGCTGGTGCCCTGCATGTGGCGTGCAGAAGGAACTGGGAAGGGAGAAGCAGGCCCAGCGATGGTCAGCTCCAGGTGGTTGTCCAGAGCTGTGGTATCTCCCACCCACCAACCTGTTTGAGCAGCCCTCAGGAGGAGACTGAATTATTGGCTGGGGCTTGGGTGGACTGAGAGTCTGGCACTGAGCCAGCAGGGATGATGCGGAGTCCATCAATACCTCTCTCTGCTTATTTGGAAGTAAATTACCCTACGAAAGAGAGAGCACCCAGAGTTGCTTTCACGCTTTCCTGGGTGATTTGCTATGCTTGAGGGGTGAAATGCTCTCTGGTCTTGAAACTGAGCTTTTGATAACTATGGAAAATCTGTGAAGCATTTGTTGAAGATCAGGTTAGCCTACTGAGCAGTGCCGGGCGTGAATGCATTTGAAGAACAGAAAGGATCAGGTCTCTCCTCAACTCAAAAGTTATTTTTCAATGCCTGTTTCAACACAGTAAAGGGCTAAGGAACATGTGTTCTCCACTGTCAGAAATCACTGAATTTGCCAATATAAGCGAGATAAAATTACCGCTGCTTGCTCTGGAATAGTAAATAGTAAGATAGTAAATAGTAAATCTCTAATGGTCAAAGAAGTATTTTCTCTGCTTGCTAGCTACCAAGCGACATTGTTAAACTCATCACATTTAGAGCATTTGTAGATTCTCAGAATTACATTATATTTTTTACTTAACCGAATTAGAGCCTTGTGTTCCCTAAAAGAGACCTGACCCATATTGATTACAAAAAAGGAGGAAAGGTTTTATGAAAGAGATGAATGGGCTTTTTGTTACTTTGCTTGACTCCAGCAAACAGAGGAATTAAATTATTCCATTCCTACAGCACTTACCTCCCAGCAGGTGGGTCTGTGTGCTGAGAAGTTATTTGGCAGTTTAGCAGAGATACAATCACTGTAGCTCAGACCTCTACGTGAATTGGAATTGTCATTGTTGTGCTGAAAATATTGCTTCTCCTTCACAGTGAAGGGAGCTGTGGGGTTCATCCTCTGCCGTGCATTCACTAGAGGTCATCCAAGCTGTCTTTTGATGCTTGGGCAGTTTCAGGACTCTTCTTAGAGGTCATTTGGAGATGGTGGAGGCAATTCATGGCTCCACATTTCTGCTGTTGGTGTTGGCTAATAGGCTTGTGCATGCAAGAGTGAGGACCCTTTCCCTCTCTCCCCAAAACCCCAGAGGGTGAGATAGGGCTGTCATCCCTATGTGAAAATGGCAATGGCTCTGTGAAGCACAGCGACACCGAAAATGGCTATGGCTTTACACAGTGGCGGTACACCCTGTTCCCAGGGCCTAGGTAAGGTCACACACATAATGACGGGATTTTTCATGACCTGCCTGGTGAGGGATGAAATCACCCCTTAAGGACAAGACACCATAGTGGTGAAGCACCTCACACTTGACCCAGCTCATCCACCTGGCCACCCGTACATGGAGAATCAGTCTGCAGGGATAAGCAGGGCAGAAGGAGCCCAGGGTATCTGGGCCCATTTTAAGGCTAGGACTCCAAATTTTCATTAGTTTATTCATTCTTTGGATGAAATAAATACAGAGTCTTGGGAGCAGGTTGTGACACCTCTGAGTGACAGCGGAAGAGCTTTTCACCCTTACATCGGGTCCTATATCTGAAGTTGCCTGATCATTGTTTATCTGGGACAGTTCCCAGCAAAGACCAGAGTCACTGCCACTGGTCCCAGGGAACATCACCCCTTGTTCCCTGGCACCCCCACAGCTGCCCAGGCTCTCTGCAGCACAGGTTTCAGTGGGTGAATTCCATGTTATTAGGTAGAGGAAAGGAGGATAGAAGGATGCACTGGGGATGATGGAGGAATGGGCTAGGGCAGAGGGGACTCAAACAGTTCTCTGCTGCTCTGTGAGGACCACTGGAGAAATTCTACGGTCTACTTCCACAGCCCCTGGACCACATGCCAGGGCTTTAAACCATCTCCCTGGGTCTACAGCCCTTATCACCAGTGCAGGTGTACGAAGGATTGGACTGTCAGTCTGAGGCAGGGGTAAAAGAAAAGGCTGGGCAGAGGGAGAACAGCCACAAGGCTCAAGGCAAGGCTTAGGTTAATTTAGAGGTTGTTATTTAAATCAGCAGGGAAGACAATCCCTGGCAGAGGATTTCTTTGAACCAGGTCAAGCTAAGACTGGTGTGAGGCACACCAGGTACTCTGCCTTTTCTTCCACCAGCTGACAGGCATGTTCACCATGCAGAGGATGACCCATCCTTGGCCCTCACCACCAGTGTGCTGCCCCCTCGCATACTTCTGCCACCATCTTCTGGCTTGGCACAGCCCCACGTATGAAGAAGAAAATGCCTTTTATAAGAATTGCAGGGCTGCAGGGCTCAGATCAAGATCCAGGCTATGCAGAGAGATCTGAACCCACAGTTAGGCTTTCCGTGCCAAGTGACAAACTGTTAATAATGAGTAGGAAAATTTATTTCCTGTTTGAATGAAGCAGCCAGTCAGTGGCAAGATCATTTAAAAGTCTCTAAAGTCTTTGCTGCAACTCATGGGCAGATAAGTAAGCCTCTCTCCCCGCGGGAGGATCACCTTGGAGGAAGGTTTAAGGAGAGGGCTGTTGAGATGCTGGGGGAAGGACTGCTTTCCCCTCCCCAGCTCTCAGCAGCAGCTTAATCAGAGGCTGATGCTCAGCAGGTGTCCTTCCTCCTGCTCCAAAGAGCTGAACTGACACCACCTCCCACGAGCAAACAAAACCCGTGGGCAGCCTGGGTGGTAGAGCTCTTTTTTCTTGACCAGACCTATCTTATAAAACCAAATTACTGTAAAATCTATAAAATACTTCATAGATTATAGAAGTTCACTCACTAAGTCCAGGTTGGGTTGTTAAACCCTTACAAGGGCTGAAAACATCATTTCCTGAGGAGCCAGGAGAGCAGCAGAGTCATTGCAGGGAGAGCAGATGCAAACCACATGTTGACCTTTGCAGGGGGAGGTCCCTAAAAGCACCCTGCTCAGGGGTGGGACATGGCTGCGATCCTCCAGGAACATGGCACACGAAATGTAATGACAAGCAAGCAGCTTGCTGCTAATTATTACCATTTAAACAGGCAGCTGAGCAGGTTTAACACAAGAGACAGGAGAATGAAAGAGGGCAATTCTGCTGCCCTCACATCCTCATGGTGCATAGCAGTGTGGGTGCAGCTCATGAGACCACATCCTTGGGTGTTGTCTGGCTGCTCAGGATGGGATGAAGCCCCTTTCTCCATAGATCAGGGCTGGAAAATGCCTGGATTATCTCATGCACCTGGTCTATCACATCCCATGTCACAGAATTCCAAAAGATGAGTGTGAAGTCACAGAACAGAGCCAGGTGACAAGGCACACAGGGCTGAGTTTTTAAGAAATAGAATTCCCTTAGAGATACCTGCCTGCAGCATTAGAGGCACCAACACCATTACAAGGAGAGCTCAAGGAAAGCTTAATTATGCATATTTATTTACTTTTAACCTGTGTTAGTAGGCTGCTGGGGAATCCTCACTACAGTTGACAGCCCAGGCTTTCTGTGGGGAGAGCATTGAAATACATCCAATTTCTCATTTATTTCTAATTTCTCTGGCAGAACCCACGTGTGACTGAACATTGCCAGGTAACACACAGCACCTCTACTAATTGCTCAAGAGGTGACTTAATCAATTTGCAAACAGAAAGAGGTATCCTGAATGTCAGTCCGAATGCTGAGGAATGCCTAGAGGTAAGTGCAATGCTGAACAGAAGCTTAAACATAGAAGAGGTGGAAAACCATAAAAAAGCAAGATGAAATCAGAGGGGAGGAAGAGACAAGGAGCTCAGCAATGCCTTTGCTGTGATGGGTATCCAGCAAAGCCACCAATTCACTGATTTCCCTGGAGCCCTTCTGTCCTGGCTATGGGGAAGCGCTTCCTCACCATCATCCCACCAAACTGGGGCATGAGCCGTGCCTTGCTCTTTGCTCCAGCAGTGGTTTAATTTTGCACTGAGGAGTCAGATAAGGACTATGAACTTCTGGCTGAGCATTTCCCCACCAAGCGAAGCTGAGCAGCTGGTTCAAAGGAGCAGGAAACGATGTGGGTGGACACCTGAAGTGTGGCTGTCATCGGACGACATGGCTAATAAGAGTCCTCTCTTCAGATTCCCTCAGCAGTTTTTGGTTCTCCTGGGCCTCTCACCCATGCCTGATGGAAACAGCGGCCACTGCTCAGTGTGCCACAGAGCACACCAGGAAGCGCTGCCTGCATTCCCCGAGCCAGGACCAGGGACTGCATCTTATGTGGTGCTGCTTTTTTGGCTAGGGGGCTCACAAGCCCACACAGCGCTCACAGCATGAAGAGGAGACAAAAGCAAGAGAAGCAGGCTATGATATTGTATGGTCAAATGGTTATAAGGTTGAAGGAAACTCAGTTTCAAGTCCCTGTGGTACCTGTACCAGAACAAGTATTGAAGCCTGGGGTTGAGGTGAAGCTTGTTGCTGTCCATGCAGCGCAGTATCTTGGCTCACCAGCAACAGAGACACAGGCAGAGGTCTGCCACATCCCCAGGCAGAGCCTTCATTCCTGGTGTAAGAAAGCCACCTGGATGGCAAAGCTCATTTCTTCAAGACGTGATCAACACCAGTTTATGGACAAGCAAAGGAGGAGAAATTCTCTTCGGTACTCCTGTTGAAGCTGTGCCCTCTAGTGAAGAAACTCAGATGAGGGTTTACCTCCCTCAAGGTAGTCTCTTCATCACTGTACCGTCAAAGCACCTTCTTCCTCAGGCCCTGTGCACCTCCTATCCCTTCCTGCTGAGGAGCAGGTCCTGCTCCAGCCTGCAGGCAGGTGATGTGTTCCGTCCCACTGCATGGTTTGGAGTGCAGAGAGACACCTGCCCCAAGTATTGCACCCATGTGTCCCACCGATAGGGCAGTAGGTGTGAGGGCTAGGGGATGAGACAAGTGACTGTGGAAGTAAGGCATGAGAAAGCAGGAGAACATGCAAATGGCTGCTCCTTCCCAAGGAAATGCAAAGGCTGCTATGATGGGAGCTAAAGTCCTAGTCTGTGTTGCCTGTGAAGTCGTTCAGGGTGAGCCTATCCTGCTCCAGGCCCTGCACAAAGCAGGGTGGGACCCACCGGTGCCTAGGCAGGAAGAGCATCACATCTCATTGCATCTCTGATTCACCAGCTTCTGTGCCAAAATATCACCAGCGCCGTGCCACACACTCCTCCTCCTGGCTCCACCAGCATCTGTGCCGCATTGCAACCTCCTGCACGTGGGTGTAGGATGGGAATGCTGGGCCCAGCACAGGGCAGGTCAAATCGCTGGTTTTGGGAAGGAGAGGAGAGCATGGGAGCAGCTAGCTGGTGGACCTGAGGAGCAGCAAGACAGGGACCCAGCTCTCAGCAGCACCAACACGGTGCAGGAGCAGGAAAGCCACATGCACGGGCTTGTTCCTCTCTCCACTGTTTGCACTTCACCTCAGTCTATAGTTGGAGATAATGGATGCGATGCTAAAAATAAAATATGCATCAAAAGACAGCTTTAAGCTATATAAAGCAATTTTTACATTGGTATTAGACCGTGTTCTCTTTCCTTTGTGTGTCAATTGCCAAAATGTACAATACAAAACTGTAATTCATACAGCAATATATTCAAAGTTCATGTGGCTGTTAGAACCAAGGGATGCTCAGAAATTCAGGACCAACTTCTACTAGCTTCAGATTAGAAGAATGATTACTTCTAGGAGCAAGTTTCCATTCCAAGACAAAACCCATCAAAACCTGCTGCGTGTCTGATTTCCTGGAGCCATAAAAAGTGTGTGGGTGAGCACAGCAACAAGGACTCCTTTGTTATAAGAGGGCAGAGTAGCAAAAAATTCTCTCTACCAAAACTATATTGATATTCCAGCACAAGCCATACTCCTTGTCTTGTTTTATCAAGCTCCATTGTTCTCGGCAATATTCACTTTAAAGAGGCATTACTTGTATTTCTGGGTTATATTTTTAGAATGTCAAAGGAGAAATCCCTCCTTAAGTCATCAGTCCTGCCTGCAGGATGAAAACATGAGTTTAAGGCATGCAATCCCATACCAAACCCAAACCCAAATCCGGCATCTAAATGATCAGTTGTTTGATGTGGTTTTTTGTTTTAACATTATCTAAGCAGGAGGTATTCTAAACTTTCCTGAATAAAGCAGAAATGCACAAAATATTTCAAAAATTGATTTTTTTATTAGTTTTTGATTTTTAAGTTCCCATACCTTTCTGGTTTTCCTCCTGCATTTTGAAGAAACTGTAGGAAAGAAAAGGACCTGACATCAAGGGTATGGTCCAAAAGGCACCAAGATTTCATTAGCACCAGTTTTTAAGCCAAATGCTGCTGTTTGTTAGTGTGCAAGAACAGCTACAGCGAGTCCCATCATCCTGCCTCAAGAGTAACCAGGAGATGCTGAGGGTAAAGTAAAAAGTCCAGATAATCAGCAAGCCCTGGATCCTCTGGGGAAGACTGCTAGCTTCCAGCAACCAGCAGGTCAGTTTTTCTGAGGCATGGATCACATCTGGTTCTCTGTGTTAAATGGTCACCTACAGAACTGTCCTGTACACGGCCTTAGATGGTCTCAGGAAGACCTTGTGCCACTGGGATCTTTGGCTTGAATGTTTTGGGTTTTGCTTTGTTTTAGCTTGCTGCCCATGAAAATTTGACTCGAGTTTTAGGAGAGAGTGAACCCTTCCCATCCACTTCCTTCACGCGGTTCACCTGAGTATTATGTAGCATCATATTATGTAGCATCGTATGCCCCACTGTCATCCTGTTTCCATACTGATGAGCCCAGATCAGCTCAGTCCCTCCTCACAGAGATGTCATTTCATGCCACCAATGCAAGTACCTCTGACTCCACATGCACCTGATACAAACTCCTTCATGGAGCCCTTACATCCTATACCCTGCCATCTGATCCAGATGTGCCTAGCTGCACTACCAGACACTGCAGGGTAAGCAGTTGGAACTAACCAAGATAATTTAGACATTTACAAGATCAGCATGCCTTTTACTAATCATGATTTCTTCTCTTTCATGTGAAGCATTTAAGGAGCACTGCAGAGTGCCACAGGGAGCTGGGGTACTTAGGCCAGTACTGAAATCTCAGGACCAGGGCTCAGGAAAGCTAGGGTCTTGGTCGCTGCTGAGCCATGGGCCCTGTGACAACGATGGCTCAGAGGAACAGGGCTTGCTACTTTGGTCAAAGGGTGTCACCTTCCCTGGCAGTGCTGAAAGCAGAGACTGCTTGAACTGGAGAAAAAGGTGTTTCAGAAGAGCTACTGTGAAAAATGGAGCAGACCACTCCACACAGCTCTGTCCAGGGGTTCACCTGGACCTTCAGAGCAGTAGCACAGCATGACGGTGGCTGGTGTTTGAGTGGTGCTTTGTGATGATCGAGAAATGACCCAGATGTTATAATACACTGCTGAGGCATTAGACATAAACAAATGAAGTATTTTGGAAAATTTTTGAAATGAAGTTTTACAATACCATGTTCTTAGAGGCGCTTTGTTCCAGCACCCAACACTTGACCATTTATTAATACATACTGTTAGTATTAACAAACATAAGTTTGGGTGAATCTTTAAAAGGAAAGGAGACTATTTGACTATTTTCTCCATCTAGTCATGCTCTTTTTTTTCATTTCCACAGCTGAAGGACTTCAGAAAGTGTTTGGTTCATAAAAACCCTCAGCCTGACCTGGTTACAGGTGTCAGAGTGAAAAAGTTTGCTCAGAAAGGTTTCAGGGATGAGAAAGAAGCATTTTTGATGCCTGCAAGGAACTTCTTCCAGCACAAGAGATACATAAGTGCTTGTAACAAAACTGAACATGCGAGTGACGGTGGGAGAGAAGGTGGGAGGCGATCCTGCTGGGACAGGCACTGATGTTTTGACAGTAAATGAGAGATTATGCCTGGGAAAGGAAAGGAATATCACTGTAGGAGAGGAGGGAAACTGATGGTGGGATGGATAGAGAGAGCTGGCATATTCAAAACAGCAAGCTAGGAAAACAAGCTTTGTAGCAAGATCTAGGCGGACTATGGTAGGGCACTAACCTTGTGATAATTGAGACATTTGAAAATCTGGGTAATAGTTTTAGGAGGGAGAATAGACAGACAGAAATGTGAAGAAATTGCATTAAAAGAATCTGCAAGATGTGGGGATGGGGCATCACTTGGATGTGAGGACCTACAGAGACATCCAACCTGAGGATGATGGGCAGACTGCAAGTGCAAGGTGTTTGCCCAATATATGAGGAAAATGCAGCTTAGGAGGAAGACCAAGATCTCTGTTTTAGGCATCCTGAATTTGTGCTGATGGCTAGAGGATAGATACTGCTACTTTTAGAGCAATGAGGTTTGAAGTAGAAATACAGATTTGTATGTATCAGCCAAGGAAAAAACTTTCCAGGGCCACATCCATAAAAGACATGTCACACAACAGTGGGCCCTGGAGTCAGGGTATCTCCACCAGCCACGAAGGGAAAAAGCCACCTTCAAAACCAGACATATCATGATAGACAGCAACCAGATGTATCAGACACGGAGTATCGAAATGCACTATGCCAAGGGAGGCAGTCTGCATCAGTCACATGTCAGGAGCAAAGGCACAAACATTTCTGTGGTTTCCAGAGTCCCTTCTCTCAGCATGGACAGAGCTTGTGAATCTGGGGAGAGAAAAGATCAAGGAGTCAAATTTTGGCATTACATAACCATCAGCAGGAAGAAAGTTAATTTTCCGAGGAAATAAAGGCTCTCTTCCACCTTCACAGGGAACAAAGAGGAGTTGGATTAGGTGGCACAATCAACTCAGAAGATGCTGATGTGGGGAAAACCCTACAGCAGAATCAGAGAGAGTCAAAATGCTGAGAGCCTGCAGAAAAATATGTCTTTCCTGAAGTCTTTTCACTTCCCTTTGATATGACAGATGCATTTCTCTCTAGACTAGGCTCTGGCCGTATTTTCAATTCACAAACTGTGATACAGATTGTGCATGGATTATTTCTTGGGGATGCAAGAAGATAATTGTCCCCATGTGCCACAAATACAAAAAGGGGATATTTTTAGGCACCTTCCAACCACAATCCCAAATACTCTCACTAGCTAATGAAACCAACCTTGGTCTGATTTACTAATAACTGACTTGTTAGGCTGACTTGGTCCTAACTATGTGTGATTAGTTGTTCTCTAGTAGTACCTGCGAGGCAAGACAACACCCTGAGCTCCTCAGTCTGTATGTAGGCTCCACACAAACATGGTCTTCTCTCCAAGGGCAGGCAAGGGAGCACAGGAAACGGAATGCATGAACCTCACTAATCCCTTTTGGATAGTTGCACAGTGAAAGGGTTTGGGAAGGGAGCTAATCAGAAGGGTAAAATAGCCCAGAGCAAGGTAGAAATCCCTTTTACAGGTGAGACTTTCTCTTCTTCTGTCTTCCAAATTCACATGGTGGAAGATACAGCCAGCTGGACCCACAGATTTGGGTCTGTTTGCAAAGGCAAAGAGGTGATGTGGCCCTAGAGTGGTGACTGGTTTTGCACAGAAACACTCAGGGCCCATCTGGTATTCGTAACAGGAGCTATCTGCTTTCAGTCCTTCCGAAGAATGATTGCTTTGCTCTGTATTAGCTGTTCTCATGTATACAAACGTTCAAGTGGTTTCCCAGAAGATGAACAAGCCTTCCTCCCTCGCATGTAGCTTCAGGACTATTCTTGTTTTGAAGAAGACAGATATGATGTACTAAACCCAAAAAGCATAAGTACATTTGGAACACAAACATCTTTTGTCACAGCTTTAATGGCTTATTTGTGTACTGACGTATATAGCCACCAGCCCCTTGGGTTGTCATCTCCACACCAGCTGCAGACTGACAAGCAGACTCTGGAGAGCTGTGGCATGCTCTCCTTCCCAGTCATTAAAGCTGAAACCCCTCGACTGTCTGGTGCAGCAGGCACAAGTAATTCAGAGCAACAACTCAAACACTTCATCTTAAACCATGACAAAAAGCCAAATACAGTCTACTCTATTCCCACAAGAGCTCCTCAGAAAAGTGGAGCAGCACGTGATTCAAAAGAATTAGCCTAGGATGCAGAAATTCTTAAACCTCCCCTCAAAACCTGGGTTGCAAGAGTTTCCTTCAAAACCAGCGAACTGCAGTGTGCTGTTCTAGCTGCTGCCCGCTATCCTGATGTATTACAACTTCTATTTACTGTGAGGTTTGCATGATGGCTCCAGAAAAAATATCAATTTATAGCACAACATGTAAGGAATGATAAAAAACCATAATCATTACATAGGGTCATTCAGCAGAGCTCAAACTCACAAGAATTTTGGATGATGCATTTCAGCTGAGAGTAATTTAGTACATTTGACTTCCCCATAGCATTGATCATCAACATTTTTTATCTACTCATCCCTCATTTCTGTGTTTTGATAACTTAATAGGATGCACAAAAAGTTCTTTAAGACATATATTAATACCAAATAATGACAAATCTCTTCAGAAGAATTAAGTCCTGCAGCACTCCTTGGAGGTTTTGGTTGATGAAAAAATGAACATGAGCCGGCAGTGTGTGCTTGCAGCCCAGAAAGCCAACCGTATCCTGGGCTGCATCAAAAGGAGCGTGACCAGCAGGTCGAGGGAGGTGATCCTGCCCCTCTACTCTGCTCTTGTGAGACCTTACTTGGAGTATTGAGTGCAGTTCTGGTGTCCTCAACATCAAAAGGACATGGAACTGTTGGAACAAGTCCAAAGGAGGGCCACGAGGATGATGAGGGGACTGGAGCACCTCCTGTATGAAGATAGGCTGAGAAAGTTGGGGCTGTTGAGCCTGGAGAAGAGAAAGCTGCGTGGAGATCTCATAGCATCCTTCCAATATCTGAAGGGGGCCTATAGGGATGCTGGGGAGGGACTCTTCATGAGGGATTGTAGTGAGAAGACAAGGGGTAACGGGTTCAAACTTAAACAGGGGAAGTTTAGACTGGATATGAGGAAGGAATTCTTTACTGTAAGGGTGGTGAGGCACTGGAATGGGTTGCTGAGGGAAGTTGTGAATGCTCCATCGCTGGCAGTGTTCAAGGCTGGATTGGAGATAGCCTTGGGTGGCATGGTTTAGTGTGAGGTGTCCCTGCCCCTGGCAGGGGGGTTGGAACTAGATGATCTTAAGGTTCTTTCCAACCCTAACTATTTTATGATTCTATGATTCTATGACTCTTGCAACATATCTCTGGAGCTGTGCTGAATGTGATTGCTTCCTGAATGCATAGAACATTACAGAAGAATTCTGCATTTCCAGAACTATTCTAGTCAACCAGAGTTGACCCCCACTTGGAAGGGCACAGTGATAAAGGGTTCTTGTCTGCCCTAGCACAGGGAGCACATACAGGTTGCAGAAATGCAACTGATTCTTAATTGGATCTTTTCCAAACCTCTTTGTAACTATTCCAGTTCCCCCAGTCACATCTGTTGCCCCTGCACACCCTTACACACACCTTGCCAGCTACCTCCATCTACTCAATGATAAACAGTAAAGAAAGTTCTTTTCTTGACTGAATTATTTTGTTTCTGGTCTTACATAGACATTTTTGAAGTGCTCACGCACACAGTCTGATATTTTATCAGCAAATTTTTTTCTGGCAAAGGAAATTGAGAGAAATGTCTTGGAGGCATCATGAAGACACCATAACTGACGTTGGAAGAAGAATGTTATTAATGAGTAGAAAACCCTCTCATATCATTTCATGTGCCTAACTTGGCTTGAACATTCACAAACGACTTCCCTTTTCTGAGTAATCATACATTTTCTCAGGTTGCACTGTGACTGCACAGTTATCTACATTTTGAAGAATTCACTGGATGTCACAGCATATTTTCAACTATTTGTACATACTCATGAGGCTCCTCCTGAAGGCCCACAATTAGGCTGGAGTTGTATTTTGCTCCACAGCTGACAACCGATCTGACAGGGTGCCCAAGTACATTTGATATTGTTAACGCTGGCCAAAAATCTTGCAAGGTGCCATAGTGGCAAATGCCCTGATGCAGGCAGAAGGTTTGAGCTAACAGCCAGCAGGGCAGAACCCCTTGCCAGCCCCAGTGCTGTCTGCTCCCCACAGGAGATGTCCCAGGGATTCAGGGTTTCAGCTGTAGGCAGGATTCAAACTCTGAACTGACACAGCACACCCATGGGTGTCCCCAGTGCAGCAGAAGCTCCTGCCAAAGCTTGCCCTTTCCTGGCCACCAAAGTCAATTGGCCATAAGACCAGAGCCCACCAAGTGATCAGAAAACCCAAGCTTCCATAGCTCCAGTGCCACTGGAGTTGTTTGGACTAACAGAGACTTCACTACATGCAGCATGTTGTTCATGGAAAGCCGCATAGCTGTTCACGTTGATGGCATCTATGCTCCCCTTCCTTTCTACCCCTGAGTCCTGCTTCTTTCCACAGTACGAGTTCAAAACTGAGCATTAGAAATTTCAAACAAGAAGAAGACAAAACGCTTATTTTGGAAAAGTGCTTTCTGAGAACTCAGTGCAATTCCTTCATGCTTGGCACATCAACACTCAGCTGTGGTTTGTTCCACTGCATTTGATTGCTGTAATAAAATAACTTAATAAATCAACATGAACATCTGGCTCATGTTAACTCCTCCCCAAAACTGTGCTTTCTGCTGATGAGAGAAAGGTTGGTATTGCTTTCTCCAAGATATCTCAGGTCTGATTTTGTTTCCCATTTCTCCCCACATTCCTCTGCCTGATCTCTATGATTTGCACTTCCACCTGGTGCAGTGTTGTGTGTCCTGTTTGCTTCCTTATCCCCCAGCTTATTCACCAAGACATTTGTAAAATGTCAGATCTCCTCTTATGATGCCTCTCCCTCAGTCACTTGCTATCCCTCATCTTTGCAAGTGGTTTAAAGCCTGTTTATATTTCCCATATACTAAATAACTTCCTGGGGGTTACAGCTTTCTTTAAGCAATGGTAAGAAAAAATCCTATTCATCCTGTATGTGGCAGTCAGAATTCCAGTCAGGGAAAGCAAAATGTGATTATGTATTTTCATCAGGCAAGCTGCTGCCCTGCACCTGAGTTTATTACCAGCCAGCATATCTGATCTGGGGATGGAAACTTAACGCTACTGGATGTCAAATGGAGAGACAGAGAATGTGCCCAGTGGCCCACAGCTTTCTAGAACCCTTCCCTGTCCCTGCTCAGCCCCTCACAACTAGTTTAACACATGGTGTCCCAAAAGGCAGTGTGGGTGCAGGCTGCTTCTGCAGTAGGATGAATATCTTTAACAACTGAACGCCTCTTCTCTGGCTTCAGAAGTGGCTGGCAGTGCTGTGCTGTTTGCCAGACCAGGTCGAGCCCCCGGTGCAAGGAGAGCAGAAGGGCAGGAGCCCAACATGTGATTCCACAGGGCACTTTGCAAACCACGCGCGCAGCCCTCTGTTCAGCATCCTCCTTATCTGTTGTGGTTTGGGAATGAAAAATAAACACAAGGCAAGATAGTCAGGGTAAAAACCCGGCATTTAGGTCAGTATTTTACCTCAGGTACATGGTTTACTCCCTTTTTTCCCCCCCATTTATAAAAAGCTAAATCTGGCCCCTAATAAATATTCATATTTTCTTCACTACTTAGAAATGTTCCTGAGGCTCAAACAGTGCATTTTATTATCTGAAGCTGTTAGACTTAGTGTGGTTCATAACCATAACTGGGCTAATGGAGCATGTAGCTAAAATAGTTATTGCTCTCTCTTGGAACTGAAAAGGCAATTTTGGAAAAGGCCATGGCTTCGGATTTGTCAGGAAAGGCTTCTAAGAGCTTTTTCCCTTGCCAGGATAAAGGCAGGAGCAGGCTGCAGAAGAAGCCTTAGACCATCCATGCAGAAGTAACTTAATATCAGAATCCAGACCAGTGCAAGAGAACAAACACAAAAAATGACGGGTAAATGTCTTTAAGATGACAGGCACACTTTAGTGAATTCAAGGGAAAAAATCAGAATGTTTAAAATGATCAGCCAGAATCCAAGGGCTCCTCAGCACGACGGAGGCACTCTTAGAGGCTCAGATATCCAGCCAACCAGACACTACCTCATGATTGACAGTGGGTATATTTGGATTTCTTTATTTTGTTAGTGCTATTATGATTTAATGACCCAGTAAAATTCACTTATGCGAGGCCTTTGGTTATCACAGATTCACAGAGTGATTTTCTTCATTAGAAATGAAAGCTATCCACCAGTCAAAATGTACCAGAGATAAAGAGCATATATGACCAAAAAATGAAGATCAGGAAAAAACCACAGCAAAAGCCTTCCCACCTGACGTTATCAAAACCCTGGGTGCTAAGACTTTGTTTAGGAGCACAATGGACTAATTACATATGGCTTTAGTAGTGCATATGTTATTTGCATTATCAGGCACAGAATGAGAATTTAAAAAACACTGCTAAATTAATTTCCTTCCAAGATGAAATGAGCAGTTGCTCAGGGGACCAAGTGATACAGAGAATTACCAGAGCTTTGAAAAAGGGAGAGAACAGTGCTGTACTAAAGAAGCAGAAAAATCGAACAGGTCAAAGCGTTTATCAGCTACCTTAATTTAAGTATAAAACCAAAGAACCACAACAGCAGACACACAAAGCATTGCACAGGTCTCACAGACTTCTATTTAACACCAGGAGAGGAGTCCCTGGTAGGGAAGGATTCCTCTGACCAGAGCCTGGTTTGGTCCATCACATACATCTCACCAGGGCTGGGGCTGGTTCTTGTGTTCAAGAGAGGGGATGATGCTGGGGGAACTTGTGTTTGTTTTAAGCTGCATCCTTCCCTGCATTCCCTAGCACTACTGCTGGTGGTAAGCCAAGCAGAGTGGATCGCCTCTATTCCCCAAGGATGTGTCCCATTGCACCAGGCTGATGTCCAGCCTGCAGTATGCTCCTAGGGTGGTGAACCTCACTGCTGGAAGACCATCCTGATTAGTCAGAGACAGTGTCTCTTACCAGACCTTTAAGAGTCAAATGCATTGGTTCTTAAGCCCATGATGGCAGGGTAAGAAAAACCCTCATTCTTTTCCACCTTGTATCCAGCAGCAGGGTTTGCAGTACGAAAAAGTAAATATAGAATCATAGAGTAGTTAGGATTTGAAAGGACCTTAAGATCATGCAGTTCCAACCCCCCTGCTATGGGCAGGGACACCTCACACTAAACCATGTCATCCAAGGCTCTGTCGAACCTGGCCATGAAAATCTCCTTAAGTTTATGGGATTTCTCAAGGCAGCTGGGTTTTCTTTGGACAGGGAAAGGCATTCACATCAGATTCAAAATGAGAAGCAAGCTTCAGCCTTGACCACGCAGAGTGGTGCTTTATCAGGACACCTCCTTGAAGTGAGAATACACCTGAGAACAAGGCTGTGGTACCTTGGCAGCACAAGTATGTCTTTATTCTGTGTGCTCCTCCAGGAGTCTCCGTCTTGCCTCTTGCCCTCTTTTTTGACCACAAACACTTCAGAGGCGAGAGGCATTGTTTAATCTTATGCCTACATGGCTCCTGGTAGTATCAAACGCAACCACAGAGGCTGGAAACCTCCGCTCCCAAGCCAGGAAGCACACTATTAACTTTCACACACACCAGGAATATGTTACCAATATTCTGTATTTTGCATTATTCCTGGATGTTGCTGCATAGGTAACGCACATGCCCCTGGGGCAATTTGAAATGCTGTCTGACCCTCAGCTTGGGACTGGTTCCCAGGCATACATGTGCTCTCAGGTACCCTAGATGGGAATCCCATTTCCTGAACACTCCTATTCAGTGTGTACCTGGAGACAAAGCCCTCAAAAAGTTGGCTTGGTGGGAGTGCCAGAACCTTCCTGGGGAGCAGGACTTGATCTTTTGTCTGTCAAGAAGACTGAGAATAAAGGAGGTGAAGGATGAGGCCAAAGTTTGCAATTAGAAAATGGGAGGAAGGAAAGGATCAGCTTTCCCATTCTATTGATTTCCCAAGGGCATCCCAAGCTGGGCTTTCTCTTCAATTTTTGGCTTTGCTGTCCCATTCTGCTTTTTTCAGTCTGTATTTTAGTCTCTGTGCTTCACAGAAATAGGAGGAAATAAGCCACAAGTAAGGGAGCAGAAGGAATGGCATTCAAAAATTGCATGTTTCCCTGCCACAAAGGCACTCCTAAGCATTTCTGCATGTGTATCTTCACGTAAACATTTTTCTGTCCCTTGCTTCCCTCCTCCTCTCTCAGGCATTTATTTCTGTAGAGAAGGCTGACAGCTTGTAAAGGAAGAGAGAATTGTCTCAGACACAAGTGGATGCTGCATGAGGAAAGACACTTATCACTGCTGTAACAAATCAAAACACTTCTAAATGTTGCCTAATACATAGAATTGGTCATAAAAGAACCACGAGATCATGAACGACTCAAGAGCTTGGCACAGTCACAAAGACTAAATATTTAACTGATTTGCTGCTTATGCAAGAGGTGAGGGCAGACCCCAGCCCCACTCCTCTGAGAAGGAACGCACTGGACTGCACTGGTGGCACCAATTGATAAGTGGCAAAGAGACATGCCCAGCTGCCACACGTGGCTCAGGGCAACCCAGGTTCCACCCCAGCCTGGAAGCAAAAGAGGGATCTACTACTACAAGAAAAACATTTACAAGGCTTTAAAAGTTACTGAAGTACATTTCTGAGCACCACCCACAAAGCCTTGATTTTTTTTCTTCTTATTCTTAAAGCAAGAGCTACACCAAACAAAAATATAACAAACCAAGTTTAAACTTCTGAAGCACCTTCCCTCATGTCCTGCAGTACTGTGTGCATTTGCTTCAAAATGTGCTTCAGTTGTTCCTTAAGGGCATAAGGTCCATCCCCTAACTGTACCAATGGGCTTCACAGAAAAAATTGCAGTTTTCCATTAAAAAATATCCTTAGCTGTTGTAGGTGGAGAGTCTGGGTGAGCAAAACCTGTGTTGGCCACAGCTGGCCTTTGGCTTAAGCCTGCAGCCCTGCGCTTAACCCTCCGCAGCTCTGCACGCACAAGGGTCTCCGTTCAGTGCCTGTGCAAGGCTACTGAAGTCAGATAAATCAGCTCAGCTTCTCCTAAAAGGAACATAGCACCACCTTTCAAGTTTGTAATTCTAAGAGAAAGAAAACAAAAAAATGTAGTGGGCTGCAGACACCACACACAGCTGAGCTTCACCCTGTCTGGAAACAATACAAAATTCACATGCAAAGCATAAGGAAGACACAAAGGGCCCTGTCAACCCCTACGCACTTGCAACTGAGAGCTCCCCTCAGAGCCTATGTAAACACCATATGCACTGCAGGGATTGAGAATCCCTGGGGGCAGCTATGGCTGGGTAAGAACCTTTAGGCAAGAAGATAATCCAAGAAAGAGTGAGGCAAGCGGTGCATTAGACAAAGGCCAGCACAGCCCTTCCAACAACCCACCACACAGCACAGTGCACGCTGTGAGGAGCTTCACTCAGCTGCTAAAGGCAAAGCATGGACAAAAGATTAATTGAGCCCTAAATAATAGCTCTTGGTGGAGAGCCATATCTCTGCGCCTTGAAGAGCTACGCTCTTGAGTCTGTCAGATCCCCTGACAAATGCCAGTGACGCCCAAAGACGCAGGAGGTGAGGAGGATTTGCTAACCTTCTTGAGAAAAAACCAGGTATTTAAGCAGCACAGTTTACAAAGTAAGTACTCAAAACTGAGACGGTATCTGAGATGTGCACTGAGTTCCTGAGTGTGCTTTGCACTTACCTGACAGCAGCAGAGCCAAAAACCAAACAAATCTACCCTGTGCCTCTAAAGTGGTCCCCTTCAGATCTGGATTTGCCAAGACACTGTGAGAGATCTGGAGATAACAACCTCCCCCTGCTGAAAGCATGCCCTGTGCTTAACATCCCATAACTTACAGGCTGCCAAGTTAGAAGTAATGGTTTTTTGCTACTGCAGAGACATTATTTCAGACCTCTTCACGGGTCTTGACACTTGTCTACACAACACAGGCTCCAAGACTGTGATCTAACTTCTGAATATATTAAGGGCAGAACTAGACTGGCATGGGCAAATAGGAGGGAAACCTCTCTGAAAAAGCGGGGTTAAGACCCTGCTGCTATTCAGAAGTGAACAAGTCATTGTTAATTGCTCATACTTCATGAGTCTAGAGCTGCTCAGAGGCATGTCGTACACAGGGCAGGGTAGCCATGCTTCCGTTTGTCTGCTGACCACTCTTTGTCATCCTAAGTCACTGGGAAAGGCTGGTGTGCAAACTGGAGGCCTCAACAACACAGGTATTTCTCAAGCGCTGTGAAAGTAACACATCCTTATCCTGCCTTTCTGGACAGATTTGCCATCTACTCCACCTGAATTTGCACACTTTGCCAACATCCTGTGTGGTCAGTGAAGCTGCAGCACATCTGCAGGAAACAGCTCTTCACTCCCCCAGACCCTTTCACTGCAGCCAGTGCTGTCAGAAGCACAGGATTTACATTTTGCTAGGGACCTTCTGTGTTTACACTTTCCAAGTGGCTTATGGGTTTATGGCAGGTTACTGGGAACCTCAAGTGTCGGACAGATGTAAGCGGCAAATGTCACCAGCAATGGAGAGCATTTCAAGCTCAATCCATGCCAATCAACACCTGCACTCTGAAGATGATACACTTGCATTTGATGTGGGTCTCATGTGAAGTACTCAACTGCCAACTTTATAAACTCAGAACTGTGAAACTCTTAAACTTCTTCTACAAAGTTTGCCTTTTAACTCAGACTGAGATCAACAAGGCAAAGTTTTGAATATTGTATCAGCAGTTTTATTGCTAAAAATATGTCCAAAAATGCATCATTTTCTCAGCTGTAGAGTTCTCAGATGACTTTGATGAAACCCACTAAGTTATTCAGCATGAGCTAAACACAAAAGAAAAAAAAGGAAAAAAACCCCAAAACTCCAACAAACAGTAAGGATTTCCAGGACACAGCCCTGTGCTTTTTAAAAACTTCTGCTGTGACCAGGGAATGCAAATCCATAATGTTAAGATGTTTTCCACTCAAACTGTCCAGAGATTGTGCCGGCAGAATTCCCTGAATTTGAGGATATTTTTTTTCAACATTATACTAAGAAAACACAAGGCTGAGAGTAGACCTACAAATGAGGAGGATATGGCCACACTAAACTGAGAGCCCAGAGACTTTGCAGTGACTTTTCCATAAATATGAGTCACAATGAGCAAAACCCTGACAGTGCTTGCTTTGAAGTACTGTTTTACTGAAACAAAAAAATTAAAACCTACGTGCCTCTTTCCGTGATGAATTATTCCGCTCCTCCAGAGAAAAGAAGAAAAAGAAGAAAAAAGCCAAGAAGCACAGAGGCGTTGCTCACAACGTACAAGAATAAATCTAATAACCTTAGGAATTCCTATGGAAATAAATTTTAAAATAGTTTTCAGCACAGGAAGTGTGGCCTCGGTTCACATGAAACGAATGTACATAAAACGGATACCAAAGATGCCTGTGCAGCTGCAGTGCAGTGAGCTGCAGCCATCCGCCATGCAGCTGCTGGCCAGAGGATCTGCCCATTTATCTAATTGTGTGCAGGGTATTTCAATTGCTATGTGCCACTCTAATTGTAATTTCTGCAGCTATGATCACATCTTGTATACGTACTTCTGTAAGTGGACCTTCATTTTTCTGATTTGCTCTCTCTGAACAAAGTATAGTGCATACGCAAGAGGGGAACCTGCACCTCAAAACTCAAACATGCATGGTTCATCTTGTGCACTACCAGAGGGAAAACAATTCTAAAGTGATATTAAATCCCCTGAAGTTAAACAACTTTCATTTTCAGCAGTTTATAAACAAGACAGAGACATTTATATTTTACTGTGCTAATATGGATGGCTTGAATGTTCTCCTCAACTAGAATGTCCCAAGTAGTTATTTCTAATGATCATCACTTTAAAGTGCTGTATTATACACCACTCTCAGTACAAATGGATTTTATATAGAGATTGATACTTTCTCCACTATTATGACCATGTTTAATTCAAATGTAGTTGGAATACAGCAGGAAAATGTACTGCTTCAAAATTCAACTCCTACTGCAGAAGAACAAGATAAGAAATTCAGCTTATCTCTTGATTAAAGCAGATCAGACAGAGCAGTCAGTATATGAACATTAATATGTATGAACCTCAATAAATGAAAGCAGTGTTCTCTTTACAAGGCAATGCTGGATGGAAGTATTTTTGAAGTTGTGTAAGCAAACCCCCTGTGGCTAGCTGGTGGTGGGAATATACTTGGTGCTGCTTCTTCCACCAGCACTGCTCTGGATCAACTACCCTCACAAGGAGTGGATTTGGCGATGGGCTAAGATTATGCCTATCCCATCTACTGCCTGCCTTTTCCTTCTGCATACCCAGCACAGACAGAATCCTTCTGCTCACATCCATGAGGTCATGAGCTCCCAAGAGAAGAGGGCTTCTGCCTATCGGGGCTCTACAGTGCTTAGCACCATCATGTGCCTGCCACCTTCAACCTATACCTTAATTTACAGCTTAAAAAAGTTTAATTTACTCATACCTGAAATTTAATTTTCAGTGGCTTCAGAAACAATATTTTTTCCAGTTTTTAAGAATTGCTTGGTGCTGAGTACAGCATACACACACACAGAACCAGGTCTTGGGATGATGCAGCAGGAGTTAAGATGGAGAGGAGCACCCATGTCTTGCCAGAAGCTGGTCTGACCTCTGAAACAGTGGACTGAAAACACAGAAAGAGGCCAAATGATGTTTTGTGAAAATACACAAGTCCTCAGGAGATGAGATTAATAACCTTTTAGAATAGATTCAGAAACACAGTTTCCCAGAAGAAATGGTGAAAAGGGTCCTCATTTTGAAGGGGTATAAAAGACAACTTCTTGGAGGTGCATTTCAGCCACATATATGAAAGCAAGCTAAATGCAGTTTCAGAGATGGCTGCTGCACTCCAGCCCATCAGATTGGCTGTGGAAACGCAGCGCAGTCGCCCTTCCATCTTCTCAGAGCTGATGTTTACAATGAATAAAATACGTAACAAGGCAAGCAGTTGGCAAAAGCCATGATTTATCATATTAAGCAGTTAAGAAGCACTGGACTGGTTTGGCTGCAGCTTTGAAAAATCTGCATAATAAAACAGTGCCACTTGACATTAAAAATCAACTTTCTTCAGGTCTAATTTCAGCCATCACTTATTGAGAGACAAAATTTCTTGGACTGATCCTGCCTGGAACTTAGGCCATGCAGATGCAGACTATTGCTGCCCGTCTCTGGAAGCTGCTGTGGCTGAGTCAGGGCTGTGCCAGCCTGGAGCAAGTGCCTGAGCACTGGCAAGAGCCATGAGCAGAGGCAAAGCAGCTTGTTCCTGTGCTGAGTTTGGAGAGCTGTGCCACCAGCCACAGCTCCATGATGTTCAGGGTCCCAGGGAGGTTCCTGTGTGCCCACAGAGTCCCTGGTATGGGGATGTCCTTTACCAGGATCACTGCCCGCTTGTGTGCCTCCTCACCACACTCCTCAGCACACACGGTGCTGGGGCAGGTACTTGTGTGGCTTTGGGACACCGCAGGGAAAAGTGGAGGGGAGACCTATGGGCTCTGCTGGCTCAGCAGATCTGTTGCGATGGATTAGCTCTGGCACAGCAACAGCTACCCCAAACCTGCACAGCCGCCCTCTATCTCTGCATGAGCCATCATGCTTTATCTACAGAGGAAAGACTGATCCCACCTTAAACTGGGCCTGATACCATCTTCTCCTAGTTTAGGAAAAGAGGACACTAAGACGATGAAGCACCCATGCCATCATAGTAATGCATTTGATCTTTGCTTTTTATCTTTTTTCTGTTAGTAACACCAGCATTTAACTCTAATGGAGTCATTTTACCTATCATCATGATCCTTTATGATTTCAGAGCGGAGAGAAAGGAATCAAAGCAAAACCACAGAGTTGCATGCCCATCATATACACATAGAATCATAGAATCATAGAATAGTTAGGGTTGGAAAGGACCTTAAGATCATCTAGTTCCAACCCCCCTGCCATGTGCAAGGACCAACAATTCCTCTTTTAAAAGATCCCACCTTTGATGTCTACTCTAGTTATGAAGATTGCACATTAAATGAAACTTTCTTCTCATTTATGCTGTTTAATTCCAGACAGTTTAGATACTGGAAGTATTTTAGTTTTGCTTTCTGGCTCCCCACACTAACACAATAGTGCTTTGTTTGCAATATTGCAAGTAAACATTCAGGTAAACTGTTCATGCCTGGAATTGTTAAATGTTTGAGAAGCCTTCTGTACCCACAGAGCTTGAAAACTTTTATAAAGGTAGGATTATTTTAATCAATTACTAGCTGGTAGAGGCAGGAATTTTTGGAAGTTAGTGTTTTTATCAAGGGTCTGACTTCACTGAAACGTGTTGAATTATAGGAACTGTATCATCATTCTGGTAAGGGGGTATCACAGGGGCATTTCATATTAGGTGCAGCTCCACAATCACTCGTCACCTTCTTGGTCATTACTCCTCAGATGAAACACTGAGGAGACGGAGGATGTCTTCTGTTTTGCCTGCAGCAGGTACACACTGTCAATACTGCTATTATCCCTACCTACAGAGCCAGAAAGGATATTTTTGTGCTGTCAGTGATCTCCACATCAAAACATGCTCAGTGCAGAATGAGAATTAATGAGCTGCCTCCTTTGTGCAATTGTATCAGAGATCAACAGACCTGGGTGTATGAAAGGCCTCTGTGTAACTAAACGCAGCAATGGAAAAGTTCATTCAGATTATGTGAAGTAACATGGAAGGAATTATTTTTCAAGCAACATTTCTGCTGCACAGGTTTTTCTTTTCCAGCCTTTTCAGAGTTCTGAAGCAACACAATGGTACTTAGCCAATGTAAAATCTCCATTTTTATTTCCATTTTTACAGTTTTCCCCCTTAAAAAAGACTAAGATGAAGATTACTCCAGAAAAACACACCCAGAAGCTGTCATATTTACCTTCAGACTCCTCAAAACTCATCTTGCTGCAATGCTTCCAACACATGCCATGCGTAGTCACTGATACACTCAAAGTAAATTTGCTATTTGTCCTTCCTATTCTTTTTTCCCTGCTACTACCACTATTTTCATGTTAGAGAGAGCTGTGTTACACAATGTGCCATGTGTCTGATCATAGAATCATAGAATACTTAGGGTTGGAAAGGACCTTAAGATCATCTAGTTCCAACCTCCCTGCCGCGGGCAGGGACACCTCATACGAAACCATGATCAACAGGCTGGTTCTGAGGGCCATTGTATAGGAAGATGCAGGGTGGGTTAAAGGCCCTTGGACTGCCTAACCCATGTCTTAAAATTACACCTTGCATTATTTTGCTTCTCTATTCAGCTGGGTATGCTTCCCATATATTCTTTTCCCTGGGTGCTCAAGGACAAGGAGAAGAGGACAGATGGTTAGGGAATGCTTCAGGGGTTGCTGTTCAATAAATGATGCTAGGTGCTCAGCACTACTCATGGGAGCAAACACACCCCAAGGTTGTGTTCATGCTCCCCGTACACCTACCAAGCTACGGGGTGATGGTACAGAAAGCCATGAAAGGGAGAAACATGTCCCGCTGGAATCTCAAACTTTGATATAGTTTTTATGCAGCAAATGTTAAAAAGTGCATTTTGAAATAAGAAAAATTAAACAATGATTCTTCCATATTTGTACAGCTCTGAAACAGCTCAAAGGCTCTTCTCAAAACAAAGCTATTGCTGTGCTGAGAGAAATGCTGATTTATAGCCTAAAAAGTGACGTCATCAAGTTTGGAGCACTCAGACCTCTACATATGCACTTATTCCAGGAAATAGGAGCCAAGGCTTAACCTGAGAAGGAACAGCCACTGTTGTTGTACTTGTTGATCATACAAGATTCAAAAATCGTCTCTTCTTTGGAAGGATGTGCCTTTCAGATTGACTCCTCTTTACAGCAGGTCTGGAAGCTAAAGCACCATTTTCTTGTAACTATGAGAAACCCTTTCCTCTGCATGTCTCATCACAGTGGTCAAATCTTCTGCCTAGATATGCAAGACTAAATAAAAGCTCCAGGCTGGTGCCACAGGAAGGATGCACAGTTTATAGCATGGAGACTTCACACATACTGACCCCTTACTGGCATCTAGTCCATATAGCTATATACATATATACACATATACAAATGAAGGAGCATGATTCTGCCATTCCCTCAGCAGTGTAACTCTTCAGGCAAATTGGCAGCATGCAACTGGACAAAATATGAGGCTATCATCTGGAAACCCGTGTTAAGCGCTCACCAGAAGAGCTCTTGTCTTTCAGAGACATCCAGGCAAATGTCTACTGCTTGCAAGTTAAAGTTATTTTCCTTGTGACCATCCCCAAAAACTCAAACCTGAAAAAACCCACAACTTCTTTGCAACAAATGCCTCCAAGGCCCAAACAGATCTTTCACACACAGCTGTGTGACTCTACAGATTTATGCAGGGTAAACTGCAATCTGAATCAACTCTCCTTTCTCTAAGCTAGCTCCTATTAGGACTAAATTACCTTTCATTGCACACACAGCTGATGTTTCTTCTCCTCTGTGCTATTAAGTCTATACTCACTGGAATTTATCATGGCCCTGAGATTACAAAACCCTGCATGGATCCCGTACCAAAGCTCCCTCTGGCTTGGCCTTCACAATATCTCCCCGCTCTGTACACCAGTTTGATAGCTTTTTTTTTTTCTCTGCATAACCCTTGCTCCTAGCTTGGCCCTTCCTAAGGGATTCCAATCCCTTTCCATTGAAGCCAAACAGGTTTTCTGCCCTGACCAACCTGAATGTCACCGTTTCCTTCCTTTCCATCTGTTGCACACTGGGGATGTATTTTAGGGAACTTCTTTGAAAAAACACTCACCTGAATCTGTGCATGAATCCTACACTCGTGGGAGTCCCTTCTCATCCTAACGCATCACTGTCATGAAGAGTTAATTATGATCACTGTGTGGAAACCTCAGAGCACTGTCTCTCTAGCAGAATAATGGTGTGTGTCCCCCTTACTTCAGTTCTCTGCCATGCTCCTGCCTGTTTGCAGCTTTTTGGCTCTGTTTTTGTATGTTAGTGATTAGCTCTGCTGTTAACACCCAAGCTAATGATTTTGCTGAGATCTCATGTGATGAACAGGATGTACTAGTATAAACAAGCTTCTTAGCAATTTGCTTAAAAACAGAAAATCAAATGTGTAATGAAGTAGTTAATTAACATATCAAACATACTGTTACGTCTGTCTGGCCTGAGGGTTAGCCAGTACATGGGGTCTTGCCAGCTTTCTTCAACCACAATACAGCTGATGTTGAGAGTCAAGCTTACTTCCTTGGTGCAGGGATGTTTATTTATCATACATAACATACACAGTCCTGTTTCCCTGAACACAGGGAGCAAACAAACAGGAGCAGGTTCCTTGCTCAGCCGCCCAGCCTGCCTTTTCAGGGAGCACCCTGCCCAGAAGTTGTCTCTTGGCTTGCTCCCAGTGGCTGCTCGCTCCCGGGTCTCTTACTACAGCCCTTCAGTGACTCCATAACAAACACATTCCTCTGGAAAGTTGGAGTTATTTTTAACCCACTCACACACAGCTGTAATCAATGCATAGTCCAACCCCGTGTTCACCAAGCCTCTGGGGAACCCTCCACCCACCAGCCTGGCTTCTGCTCAGGCCTCATAGGCACGGCCAGATGCTGAGCTGCAGTTACATAGAGGTACGTTAATTGTGACTGCCAATTAGCAAACATGAACGCTGAGCTATCGTTCACCTGGGCTTTTGGCAGAGCAGGGGATGAAGGGTGTGCATTATGGTGATGATGTACACCTTGCTTTAAAGATACCAGTTGTGACTCCTTCAAATCAAGGAACTTGCCCTTCTGCAAGGAGTGTGTAAAGACAGCTCAGGCTGTTTCAGCTGATCTCCTCCCTGAATATGTATCCATATTCATCTCTATTGCACCCAGGCCGTCCCACTGGTGGCCCAGCAGCCACCTAGCCCAGCTAGGGGCTTCTCTCTGTTCCCCTCCTGATGTACTTAAACTCACCTTAGTCCTTTGCCCTACCCTTGCTCACTTGCACCACTCTGCAGACCCACTGCATCAACCTACATGGCTGAGAAATCTGGACAACCTGGGTCACAGCTGTAACCACATGAGCCCTTACATGATGTTATTGCAAGTCACACTTAGAAAATGCAGCAATGAGAGTCACCTTTACTTTGCTATTTTCACTGTTTAACAATCAGAACTTTGAAACAAATTTGTAATCAGGAATCCTGAAGGGCCCTGAAAAGACAGAATGTTCAAAAAGATAAGGAAGACTTTGTTGCCATGACAAATCAGTAAGGAAGCACTAAGAGTCTGCTGTAATCCTGCTTGGAAAAACTGCAGGTCTCTCTTGCAGTGGAAGGGAAGGTGTGGAGTGGCTGAAGAATTTCTTCAGCAGCATCCTGGAGGAAAGCATTGGAGGCACTGACTTTTCCACTCACTACAACTTTAATATCTGAATGTAAACATTTATGGAAAGGAATCAGCAGGAAAGGGGGAGTTCTGGTCATTTGGGGGCAGGACAGGACTACAAAGGAGAATTCAGACCAGAACAAGCAACACCAAAGCTGCTGAAGGTGCTCATCCATAGTCCATATTCAACAGGAAGGCTCAAACAATGGGCACTGTCGCTGCTACAAGGCATATGGCAGCTTCATCCCCAGACAGCATTTCTCCCCTCTCTCCAACAGCCCCTGCTTTGTGGCCCTGTGCACAGCCCAGTCCGGATGCAACCTAAGCACACTTGTGGGGGCTCACAGGGCCGCAGAAACCAGGTGAGGAGCAAAGCTGCCATCCCCTAGCTGAGCAGCTTTTATAAGCAGTTTGTGGCTGCCTAGTTCCAGTATGGGTGCAACCAGCAGCACTGAGGGCTCAGCTACAGCTAAATAAAAAACCTAGGTGAATTCTACCCCTTTAAACCCTAGGAGAGCTGAAATTGTGCTGTTTCCCTGCCTGCCTCCTGCAGGCAGCTACTGCTCCCCTCCAGGCAGCCCTCCTGGTCCCACATCCCTGATGGGAGCTTGTGGAGGGGATGCCAGAGGAAAGGCAGCTTGTTTCCACTCCTGGAGATACTCTACCTCCTTTTCCAAGCAGAAATCCCACCAGCAGGCAGATGATAAGCTGCTCACTGGGTTACTCATCAAGTGAGCATTTCCAGCCCCAAATCACACACACGGTGCTTTTAAAGAGTGAGAGGAGGGCGGTGTGCCCCCCGGCTGCCTTGCCATAGGGCAGGCTGCACAGCACCCGGCTCTCCTCAGCACCAGCTGCATTCAGGCAGGTTATTAATGCATTTTATTGGCCTTTAAATTTTGTTATGGAGCAGAAAATGGTTTTCAGGGAAAAGCAAACACACCCTGTGCTTTCTCACCAGTTAAAGCTGATGAGCCACGCTGGGTCAGCCAAGATAGAACAATACAGTGAAAACAAGGCAAAGTGTTTCGAAGTGCAACTGGTCGGACAGATGAAGAAGTGTTTTCCCACATAACAGAACAAAAATAATTAAATAAAAGGCTTCTTTTCAGAGCTATAGAAGGAAATGAATGTCTACAGACTGGAGTGATGGTAAGAAAGTGGCAATGGTAAAATGCAAATCCACAAGCAACCACTTTGGAACAGAGCATCCAGCTCTAAGACAGGGACACATCACCTACGAAGTCAGCAGTCACACAACTGATCCCTTCTCCACAGTCAAGACCGTTACATCGCAACTGCCAAAAAGAGCCAAACTCCTGCTTTTAATTCTAAATAGGTATGCTTGTAGCCAATGAGAAATTCTCTAGCATGGCAAGCAGCATTCATACACACATGAACAATTATTGTCTGCAGTAACGTGCAGCTTCATGAAGGATTTTGTAAGTAAAACTGTGCAAAACAAAAACCAGAGGAAAGAAAAAGTTAAAAGATCCCAGTGCAAGAGTCCCTGGCCTATGCAACTTCATGACAAGTACAAGAGAAGGGTCAAATTATACAGCTGAGTGATTCAAAGTCAGAAATGCCCCTAAAGACAGGTTGCAGGGGCAATGTGATGATCTTGCTGGGTCTCAGACAGGAACTGAAATAGCATCAGAGATAAGGCAGGCTGTGTAATATCCAGAACTGGAATAACCCAAGTTTTCCACCCAAAGTTGCCAAAGCCCCAGAAAGGAAGCCATTTCCACTGCTGTGTGCTGTGGTGCTTCACAGTCCTCTCTCTGGTTTTGCGCAGATGGAAACTGGAGTGAAGCCAGGAGAGATGCAGCAGCAGGAGATAACGTCTCCATCTCCACCAACTGGAATCACTGCTCTTACCAATGTTCAATTTCTTCCAATGCAAAACGAAGAGGAAATTCTTTCTAATTCAGGATCCATCAATGAATAATGATTATAGACAGTCAGAACAGAGGATTGAAATCAGCCTCTAAAATTTCAAACATTCAAACAATCCTGTTTTGGGCAGCCACCAGGGAAAAATCAGTCTGCTGCAAAGCAGCCCTGTCACCTTGAGACCCACATTGCCAGAACATGCAGGAGGGAAGGGAGAGATGCTTCTGAAATGGCCACAGACATTGGGTGCTGAGAGCCTGCACTGACGCTACTGCCTCCAGCCAAGCATAACCGGGAGCACCAGGCTTGGCACAGCAGCTCACTTCCAGCACAGTGTCTTTTACAGCCCGAGAGAAGGGGATCACAAGGCTGCTTTTGAAAAGAAGGAATCAGTGCATTATAAATACAGGGGTTTGCAGCAGCACAAGGTTTCTTGGTGCTGGTGCTGCACCTCACCAGTCTTGGACTGGTGCTTTGGAAACACACAGCAAGCAGAAGCTGCAGCTTCCCATGAGGAACATCTCATACTTAAAGACCAACCACAAGGAAACACAACCCCAGACAGACTCTCTGCAGGGAATATTGTTAAGAATATTAACTTTAATATTAATTTTTTATCATGTGGCATTCCTAGAGATGTGACAGGAGATGTCTCCTCCTGGCCCATCAAGTTAAAGAGATTACTGTCAGGTGGTTCAGCCACCAAATCCATGTAAGCTCTAGTGCTTCCTATGCATAGTATTCTTCTAAACGTTCAGTGTTCAGGTTCTCACTGACATTTACACCACTAATAGAATAGGAAAACGCAAAGTGTTATTTCTCCATAGCTGCTGTGTCTTCTTCTGCCAGATCAGACAGTCAAGCGCTGTTCTTCCAGCCACACAAGTGATCAGTGGCAGGCAGGTGGGGATAAGGACGCTGCAGTGAATGGCAGTGGTGCAAGCACCAGGACTGCAGCATGGGGTTGGAAGTGGCTGTTTCAGCCCAGCTGCCTGCAGCACTTCCCTCAGACACAGCTTCAGGCAGAGGCAGGGCGGCAGCACCAGCTCTTTACATCTGCTTCAGTGTCAATGAGGATGCCCTCAAGGGTGGGTCACAAGCACCTGCTAGGCAAGGCCTGTATGTGAACAGTCTTTGAGAGCCAGCAGGCCACCCCTACAGCTCCAGACCATAACAGTGCTTTTTTTTCATTAACACTCCCCTCTCCCCCAAATATTGATCACTGCATGGATCCCCCTAGATCTCCACTGCTCACTGCTGATGCTTAGAAAATAAGTAAATCCAAAAGGCTATTTATCCTCTTCCTTTTCAATTTTAGGGGCCCTTCCTCCTTTCTCTTCTCCACCAGCTTTCTTTTTTTTAGGTATATTGACTCATTTTATAGTTCTGCAGTTGTTTCTGTACAGATGCTCTGCCTCCTACCGCTGTGAGCCTATCACGCTGCTCTGACCACAGCCACCACAAGGAAATAAACCTCAGCAACATCTCAGTGGAGAAGCATTTGGAAGCTTTTAAAGAGCAGCAGTGCCTGCGGCAAAGCAGCCTTTCCTGCTGCCACTGACAGATGAAGGTGGAATAGGCTTTCTTAGTCTCTTTTTAAAGAACAGATGCAACTGCAGCAACAATCCACAGACCAGATCCAAATGTCTCTACCCAGTTTCTGCTGCAGCTCCTGTCAGACAAATTCCTCCTGAAGGAAGATCTCAGTTCAGTTCACCCCCCACCACCCTCATGCTGGTGCCCTACCAAGACCTGTTTGATGCCTTTCTTAACATCTGGCACATTTCCCATACTGGTCTGGTCACTCCTTTATGCCATCTTATCCCAGCAACAGCCCTGGACAGCCCATTTCCCAAAGCAGCTTTATGGCAGCTGTGGGTAGGGCGCTTCACCCCTGCCAACTTCACCCCCTTGAGATATCAGCTTTTATCCCGTCTGAAAGGCTTCTCACTTTCTGTTGTGTGGGAGCCTTGCAAACAAAGACCAGAAAAGGAACTGTGCCAGCACAGCCCGGGCAAGGCCACATACAAAGAACAGTGAATTTTTCCTTCTCCTTTTCAGCCAGAGTTACTGTTGACAGTAATAGAAGACATTTCAGGCAGAAATGGGATTTGTTAAAAATTACTAACATCTCTCTGTGTGTCCTTTCATACACACTAATGGCTCATCCTTCTTGCAACCGTACTATGCTCTTAATGTTTGCTGTATCTGCAGGCTAATTCTCAGCTGGGTGAGTAAAATGTCTTTGTTGGCTGTGAATCTACAAACTATTTCCTGGGACATCTTTTTGTATTCTGACAAAAGGTGAACAGAGGCTTTTTTACAGACATATAGTATACATATATTATTATTTTATATAGATTGATTATATATATAAATACAAAATTTGGTTTATGATATTCTTTCTTACTACTCCCCTTTGTAAAACAAGAGTGTAACAGTTCCCTTGGGCTCATTGCTTCCCATCACTTATTTGCATCCTTTTCAAGAAGGGCTGAATAGACTTGAGCACAGCCAGGTAACTGCAGCATGTGTCCAGGTGAGTGTCCACAGTCTTCCTCCGCTTGCATTTCTGCAGACGTGCTGCTTGCCTTTTGGATTGATGCTGCAGGAAAGGAAAGGCTGTCCTGGGCCATGCAGAAGGATGGCCAGAGATTTCTCCTCTCCAACAGCCTTCTCCCCAGCAGCACCTATAATTTAGACTCTAGAAATGGATGTAAGTATTCCACATTTATTCCCTAAATAGGGCAAGCAGGGATTGTCCGTCCTTTCTTCAACTCAGCAGTAAGCCACTTTAGTACATTTAATGACAGCTAAAAATAGACCGCCCATGCCTCGGCTTCCTCTATTGAGTCACCAGCAGCTTTCTGACCAATCTACAGTTGTACAGCAGATGGTTGGGCTCCAGTTCAGAAGGTGTGGGGAGTTTAACTCCATCAGCATGCTCACAGACCTCATCCATTGCCTTACAAGGATGCGCTCCTTGGAAAATGATGGGCAATAGTCTTACTAATGGGGACACTGGGAATCAGGGGGGCACCAACATAGGCTTTGCGTTACCTGCAGGGCAGGTTAGAGCAACTCTGCTGTCCTTCAGGGTCTCTTCACTGAAGCAGAGCTTAAAGTGGAAGAAAGTCTGCACAGTCCAATAGGAAGGGGGGGAAATCCCTAGCAGCAAAGGCACGTCCCGGGCTCAGCTCAGGGACTCCTACTGGAGTGCAGCCAGCATTTGCACAAGGCAGCTATAAGCAAACACAGCCAGTGCTCTCTAAGGAGCTGAGCAAACAGAGGGACCTCCAGTACTGCATAGGACTTTGTCCCAGTGCTGCTGAGAAGACAAGGAGCGCCAGAAATGTGGTTATAACTCCCCACTCGAGTGGCTGGCTCTCCCACATCCAGCAGCCATATCAATGGGAAGGGTGCCTCCAGGGGTGGGTGCTGTGGAAATAACAATGTGCCTCAGCCAAATCTCTAATCCAACACTCCCTCGGCTGCCCTTAGCTGGGGTGACTTAGTGATGTGGCTGGGCATGGCAAAACAAGGCATGGGTGCAGCTCAGCAACCCAGCAGCAGTTCCTGCTGCATCGCACAGCCCCGTGCCAGCACCAGGGATGCCCGCAGCATGTGTAAACCCAGGGGTGGCCCAAAGCAGCACTCTGCTTTCTTTCCAACAGCTGATGAACCAAAATGATATCCTCTCCCTGTCGAGAGATGTGCCATGGGCTGCCTTCCCAGCACCACTTCTGGGAGGCAAAGGCTGGGACCAGTCCCCCAGGCCAAGGGGTCCTGAGTCAGCAGCAGGTTGCCCTGGTGCCATGTTCACATAACATGTCCAACAACTCCCTTTTAAATGAAAAGCTAATTAGTTTTTTCTGATGAGACAGCACATTTTGCTGGCTGGAATGGGAGACAGGACTTCTGGCTTCTTTTTCAGGATCACCCAAAATGAGTCATTTTCCCAGCTTTCTCTCAGCTTGAGAATGATTATTTATGATTTGTTTATTTAAAGTCTGTTCAGAGTGATTTTTTATAATTGTTATAAAAGAATAAGGACAGTTTCACTGAAAAAAATCACATTTAAAATATTTGTCGTGGTTTAAGACCAGCTGTAACTCAGAACCACGCAGCCTCTCTCTCACCCCCCCCTTCCTCCCCCCCCCCCCCCCCCGAGGGATGGGGAGGAGAATCGAAAGAATGTAACTTCCACAGGTTGAGATATGAATCAGTTTAGTAACTAAGGTCTAACACAAACCACTGCTGCTACCACCAATAATAATAATGATAAGGGAAATAACAAGGGAAAAGAATACAACCGCTCACCACCCTCCGACCAATACCCAGCCTGACCGAGCAGTGATTTAACCCTTCTGGGTAACTGCCCCCAGTTCATATAGTGGGCATGACATGCTGTGGTATGGAATAGCTCTTTGGCTAGTTTGGGTCAGGTGCCCTGTCTCTGCTTCCTCCCGGCTTCCCCTCCTCCCTGGCAGAGCATGAGACTCAGAAAGTCCTTGGTCAGGCTAAACATTACTGAGCAACAACTGAAAACATCGGTGTTATCAGTGCTGTGCCCAGGCTGAAAGTCAAAAACACAGCACTGCACCAGCTACTAAGAAGGAGAAAAATGACTGCTACTGCTGAACCCAGGACAATATTCCAGGCTGGTCTCAGCTTGACAACAAGAGGGTGGGTGTGGGGATGTCAGAAGAATTATGTGTATTGGTTTGTGCTAGCTGTTTGTGCTCGACTGTTCAATACATCGGTTAGCTATAGTGTGGTATTTTTAGATGGTGCTACCGTATGTGAAAAAGGTCTGAGTTCAGATAGTTGAATCCTGGGCTGGCATACACTGCAGATTTGCTGCAATTAAAGCAGGTCCCCTTGGAACCAGCACTTGCGGAGCAATATCCATGCCTATAGGCATGAGAGACACCCCTGGTATGGGGGTGTTTTTCACAGCAGGCAGTGGGCAGCAGTCAGGTTAAGTGGATAGGATTAGAAGTCACCCAGGATCCTTCATTTACAGGGTGTTTAGGCAGCCAACACCCTGTTGAAATCCCAACCAAGTGGCCCAGAAAGCTGGTACCTCAACAGACAACCTAGGCTTAGTTTTCAGCCAGGACCACCATAAGCAGGGAGAGGAGATGCACCGCGGGCTTTGTCCTGGGTCTGTAGCTCCGATGGAGCAAAGGTTCGTGGGCAGGGTTGCAAAAGCACAGCCTTTGCAGGTAGCTGTAGGAACTCAGTTGCCTGCCTAGCACTTGCCTTGCAAAGGAAAGGCTTCAATGTTGCGCCAAAATTCAGGAAAGTCACCTTGTGCTATAGAAACTGATGGTTGAGCCATGGCAGTGGCCCTGTTAACCTGGTATTAGGAGGGCATGGTGACAGGAAGATGCCTGCCACACACTCTATTTGGAGGCCACAGCAGTGCACCCCATGCTGTGCATACCAGGCACCACAAGGGATAGCAGGAGGGTCCTGAGCTGCATCATGAGGCTGCAAGTCTTTGGGGAACCTCCAAGGAGTTTTCCTCCCACCCCAAGCCCTTCACCTGCTGGAAACCTTGGCTGCTCCATGGCACCCAGGGGGTAAAACACCCCTCAGGGCCACTAGCATGGAAGAAGGGAGGAAACACACAGTGGGTCCAACATGTTACTGCAGGCTATAGTGGGGATACTGCTCCCCAGTGACCAGGCTATGTTCCAGGACATGATGGGAGGTGCTGGCCCAGGACTGGTCACCTACCCTTAGCTCCATAGAAGGCTTCCCAGTCTTGCTATTGTACAAATGGATCATTTGTCAAGGCCACAGCAGGAGGGGAGCATGGGGAAAGTGCTGCCCTTGGGGAAGAAAGCATAATTACTTGTTTTACACGCCCCTGTAGAATCCTGGATGAAGTGGTACCCAAAAGGTTTCTTCCCAGACGCTGGAGCAGGGGGTCAAACCTCCAGCTTTGCTCCAGCCCACGCAGTAGATCTGATCTCTCAACCACTCGTTTTGATTTTTCCACCAGCTGCAGCCTGGCAGAGAGAAGCAGATGCTGAGAACATGCAGGATTTCAGACGGAAATCTGATTTCCCTCGAGTTTACCCCTTCTCCCGCCTGGCTCTGCTTGTCTTTAATCAGCCAGCAGCAGCTACTGTACGCACGGTGCACTCCCCTCATTTCCTAGCTGCACTGGGAGCAGCCATACTAGGAGGTTCAAATAATTGTTTTTACAAGAGCTGCTTTCCGCAGAGCCTTTTGAAGGTTGTGCTGATTATTTCCTCCCGAGCAAGTAAAGCACCATATAATTATTGCAAATGTCACCTGGTGAAAAATCACTTCTAGTCCATCATCTCAGCCTGGAGATAACTGCTGCAGCTCTTTGCTACTGCAACAAGTCAAACAGAAGTGATGAGGGGTCTCACATCTCTCCTGTCAAGACTCATATATCCCTCCAGATGCAATAAATTGCTTAAATAACATTTATGAGAGGCCAGGCCATAGACACCTTGCTCAGCAGGACCTACATGATGGTGCATGAGGCAGGAGCCTGCTCCTGCTGTGGATGTTTGCAGGCTGTGGCTTTTTAACTCAAAGTGCAGATAGATGCTGTAGGCCCACTGCCCCTCAGCTGCTGAAGAGCAGACGGCTCATTGACAAGACATAAATTCAGCTCTGCCAGGAGGGTCAGGCACAACTCCTCTGAGTTGTTAGAGTCCTGAGTCAAAGCAGATAGTACATGGCATTCATGATATTTATGGTGTTTAGCAGTTTTTGTTGTAGAACTCTGGTCCTATTTACCCTCATTTATGATGCTCATCCTTTGGGGCAAAATGTTTCACATTTAGTTAATGCTTGAAGAAGACATGTTTGCTCTTTTTAAAAGACAAAGCTTTAAAGCAAAGATAATTGAATGGCAACTGCAATTAATGTATTTAATAAACCAGGAGAACCCAAAAGTATCACCCAAAAATATAATTTAAAAAAAATCTGGGTATCTGTTCCAAGCATTGCATCATAATCAAAGTAATGATATTAAAATAAATTGTATTGAAAATAGCACTTAGCATGCCATGAGCACCAATATAAACATCTCAACAAGAAAACATCCTGGTTCCAAGAGCAACTCTTGGGATGTGAGTGGCACATGCCAGCCTCATATTTAGCAGAGGGCCCAGGAGACTGTACTCCCATACCTATGTAACTGTCGGGCATCTATCAGGCTGAAATGCATAGCAGAAACACATGATGCAAACTGACCTGTTTACATGTGTGTCCTGTCAGAGATATTGGCAGAAATAAAAAGAACACACCTGACTAAATAAAAAAAAATATTAGTGGCATCTTAAGTTACCAAAAAGTTGATTTAAAAACCTTTGAGAGTTTCACAGGGGTGAAATAGCAGAGAGAGCAGTTGTGCTGTACTGTGCCATTCAACTAAGAGCGTACACTCCAAACCAGGTTGCTGTCATACCTTGAATGCACCAAGTTAGCAAATACAACAGTAATTAATCATTCTTTTTTAATTATTATTCTCTTTCAGCATCAGCAGGTGCCATTGAAGGAAAAGAAATGAAGTTCTCTCATGTCAGTGCTTTGAGTAAAGCTGACGCAAAGAGGAAAATGAATTCATACAGATTTCCTCTGACCAAGTCTACACAATGTTCTGGTCCACTTACTGAAGATGTCAAGCAAAACAGCATTCACAGATGCTGGAAGATACAGTCCCAAGCACAAGTCTTACATGGCAGGATATAAATGCCCTGACACCCACATGCTGACATATAGCCAGGCTGCTGTTCTTTGCAAGTTGCTTTAATGTGAACTTCCATCATCATCAACAATTTTAACATTGATCTGAGAACAAAATAAGATGTGTTAAAAAAAGCCATCCACAGGAGGACTCAATGGCCATGGAAATCTCCTTGTTAGAACAAAATGTATAGTGGAAACCAATTCAGGCATTTTACCTATAGGGAAAAAATGCAAGGCTTGTGGACCAGGTGCAGCGAGGTTACAGGATCTGTGACGTGGTTTGTAACCGGGACAGATGGATCTTTCACTGAACTTGTAATAACCAAAAAAATCATTAACAAAGTTCTCTGATATTTTCTAGCCTGCAAAGATAAATCAATGCAGCAAGGTTTCAGCATAAAGTTAAATCCAGCCTAGTACAGAAGCCGTCTTCCTCACAAATCAACATGTACATTACTTGGCAAATGCTGCAGGTTTCACGTGATGGGTTCCTCATGGTGTAGAGCTGAAATACAGTGAGAAACCTTGCTCTGACTCCAGGCACCCATGAAAAGTATTTCTCATGTCCTGTGTTACCTTTCACTTGTTCCTATTCCCCATGGCCCAGAGAAGACAGAACAATGTCTGTGGGACCTGCTGCCGGAGGTTGCACAGCCTGGCTGGGACCTGGGTGCTCCCACAGGGGATGCTTGGGGAGCCTCCTGGTGAGAAGGGTTGCCCTCAGCCCTATCCATTCACATCAGGAAAGCATTTTGGAAGACTTTCTATGTCTCTATTCCAACCCTAGGTCTCTTTTGGGAAGTGACTCTTCACAATACTCAGCTGGGATCTTGCCATACCACAAAAAGCACCTTCTGACACCAACTACTCGTGTGACCTAAAGCTGGTGCTGGGTTTCCCTACGGAGGGGAGAAGGGCTGAGCTGCAAGTTGATGTTGTCCACCTACAAGGCAGGAAGAGGGGTCCTCTCTTTCCAAACCCTGTTATGTATGTTTCTTCTCCCAGTGAGATGCAGCAGCACTGCGTACAGGTGCTGGGGGCCCCAGCCAGGCTATTTTAGATCAAAGGAAGTCAGAGAGCTGATGTTTATCAGACTGAAGGCACCTTCAATTCTGCAATATGCAGTTTCAGTGTTTGAAATTATGAGTGTAACAGGGCTCTTGAGAATTTCAACATTCATCTGGAAAGTATTTGGCAAGTCTCAAAACAACAACATAATTCTCTCAATGTATCCCGAAGCCCTGATGAGATATATCTTTAGCCCAAATTCCTGTTTTTAGAGCAGCATCCAGTACTTGGTCACATTAACCTCCACTATATTTCCAATTTCTGCTTAAAATGAGGACTACTGCTTTACCTGATCTGTTTTCCAAAACAAGATCCTGATACTGCTCTTCCTGCTGAATCAAGGAACCGTGCTGTTCATGCTAAATTGCCCAAAACAAAACAGTCCCCAAGTGATAAATTACATGTTTTCAAATAAATCTCTCAACAACAGCTAAGCTAGTTTGAAGTATTTGCTTTGACGGGGTAGCATTTTGTCTCTATAAACAATTTGATGACTGTGTAACTGAAGAAATATTCCACTGAAGACCACAGACACGTAGAGATTCAGTAGAAGATCCATTGTGTATTACTCTGACAGATGCAATGTATCTCATTTAAGAGCTTTGGAGCTCAACAGTACTTTAAAATGGCCAGAAGAGAGCTACCAGTTGCTATTGCACTCATTAGTCTCTTCTCTCCTTAAAAAGCTAGAATCCTAAAGATGTCATCAAATGTGAAATCTGTTTTTATCCCAGCCATTATCTGGCCTTCTTATGTTAATCCTTGCGTCAGATTAGGGTGGGTTTTTTTCAAGTGTCATTTTTTAGTTTGCAGGATTTAACTGCTGTAGCCTCAAATTCTCACTGTCACTCCACAAATCAGACCATCACATAAATTATTTTCCTAAAGGTATATATGAATTTTGAGAATATAATTTGTTTCAGAGCATGTCAGCTTTAGTTTTTCACTCTGGTTTATTTCTTCTGAGGTGACAAGCATAAAGACTTCACCTAGCTAGCAGCCAGTTCTTCAATTATGTGCTTTCAATTCCTCTTCAGGTAGAAGTGGGTAGTCCGTAAGATGGAAATGAAAGGTACTCACTGCAGACAGATAGAAGAACAACAAACCTAAAAGGTCATCTTCCCATTTGGCTGTTGGTTTACATCCCACCGCAGGTTACACTGCCTCTACACTGCAAACAAGGAAATGCTGCATCACCCCACTTTGTCTCAGGGTCACCCCAAGGATGTGCCCTCTGCAAATGGGAGCACTGAGTAAGAGATCTAACAAAGGATCACTGGAAAACTCCACCAGGATGTGCCTCTTACACCTTTAAAAGGTCTAACGATCTCGCCTCACCAGCCCTTGTCTTCGGTGTCTTTATAGAAAGATTTATAATCCTACTGGTGGCAGAAATCACCAACTACCTATTCCAATCCCTTGCGATAAAACTTTGACCAACACAACATCAAACTTCTCAACCTATGAGGCCTGTAAAATGTCTGGGGTGAAAAGAGAGCAGTGTAAAAGGCCTGTGACCTGAGCTGGCAGGGCAGCAGAGCCCCAGATGTGTTAGCCCTTCCAGTCATCAGCTGCAGAGAAGGTTTCCTTGGGGTTCCAGCCCAAGAAAAAAGCACTAGAGGGGAGCCGGATTTTGTCAATCCCAATAAGGCACTGCTGCAATGGGCACAGAGGGAGCAGGTCTCTGTGGAGTTTCAAAGGAGCTTTGATCATATCTCAGCCCCTAACTGCTGAGCACACCAGGTCCCACAGTTACCTCCGGAGAAGGCACTGGGGGTGCTGCAGGGTTCAGCCACCACAGCAGAAGCAAAGCCGAGGCAGGAGAGTAGAAACCCCAGGGAAGGAGCTGCAGCCCCATGGGTTTGTTACTTTGCAACTCCTCAGTGGTTTTTGTCATTATGCGAATGTGGTGGTAATGGAAACCTCCTCCAGGCTCAGGCAGGCACTGTTAATAGCACAGGCAGCATGAGAATGGGGCCCTCACACCCCAAGGTGAACAAATTTAGAAACTGATTAAAAGCAAAGTTTGCTACAATCACTTCAACTCTAGTCAGCGCTGCATGACCCTCCACCAGTCTGCCAAAGGCATAGCCAATACACAGCAATTAATTGTGTTTGCAAAGCGATTTCTATTCTGGTGCTCAGGATTGCTGTTTAAGTGCAGTGAAGGAATTGATGAGTTTCTTTATTTTTACCATCCCCTAACAGCTTTTGGACCCAGGATCACGATGTAAAGAAGCGAGAGGGAGTGCTGAGGCAGGTGGATGTTACAGTGGGAGGCGATGCCTCAGCTCTGAAGTGTGATCAGCACTAGAAGCAATGGTAGGACAGTACTAGGAAATCTCCAGGGTCTCTCTGAAAAGAATGAACTGATCAGGAAAGTCGTCTACACCAAAGAGTCATTCTGCAGGAGTAGTTCCAGCAGGAACCCCTCCTGCTTACTCTTGCCTGCACAGCCTATTTTGTTATTTAGCATAGGGCTTTAGAGAACGTTGTAAACAGCCTATGTTCTCTATGCAACGGTGCTTGTTACCTTTTTATGTCTTTTACTAGTCACAAATGCACACACATACACACACAAACACTCACATACACAAACACTCTACTCTGGCATTCACTCTTACTGCAGGTAGAGAAGAGGCTATTGCACTTCCTCACTGCCAGTAGCACAATAATTGGATAAACTAGGAATGCATGAACAAGCAAGGCTGGACTGAGAGTACAGCCTAAGAAGCCAAAAAGCAATCAAAAAGAAACAGAGAGGAAAGCAAGAATACATACAGCCTTGAGAACAAGCCCTTAGGTGCTCTAGTTATCTCTCCTTCTGGGGAAAAAAAGGCTTGTTTTTAACTTGGCTGGGTTTAAAGCAGTCTTTCGCACCCTTGTATACACTAGAAGGAATCAGTAGCACTATCATGGCTGCATGTGTCTACACAGAGAAAGATGTTTTTCAGTCCCACATTTTCCCAGTATCCTCAGACACAATCTGCATCCTTGCCACTTTCTGGTGGTGGGCATTTGGGTGGATGGCAGCCCGTAACTGCCACAGACATATCTACATTCGCTTCTGGCTGGATGCAGCACTGACATTTTCCAAAACCCACCACACAGGACTGCAGCTGGGATGCAGTCCCGGTGAAACAGGAAAGGAAAAACAGATTCAGCAAAAAACTGCTATCCATGCCGGCAGGCTTTCCAGTCCCATTTCACAATGGCATTGTGTTAGAAAACTAACCTCTCCCACCCTCCTCACTCTCCCCACTCTCCCAGCACCTCTCTGGGTAATTGCTCACATCAAGCAGAGTTACTGCTGATCGGGTACACATACAAGGGGTAGGGGATCTCCTGTTCACAACATGGGTGCAGAGAAGGAAGTGTGAAGGTGGCCACATGCTACTTGTGCTGCTTGATCCCTGGCATCTGAAGGCTCAAAGCTGCCACCTTTCTGTCACCTGAATGCAATTATCTACCTGCTCCAGCATACAGGGACGTGGGAAGGCAAGGACCGGAGCAAAGAATTAAGTACGACAGGAGCTTGATGCTACTAGTCGGGCAGATCCAAGGAGTAACAACTCAGGTCAGTGTCTGCACCTTCTGTTTTCTCCTTTGAAGGGTACAGTGCATGCTGCCCAGGTGGGAAGGACAGGATGAGGAGCAGTAGCATTTTTTCTGGCAGTCCTGGCAGCAAAATCAGTGCATTTGTCTGATTTGCTGCTTGCCATCTCCTCACCTCCTCCATGATGTGTGCCTTCCTTCTGGCACTGCATCGTGGCTGTGAAGGGAAGGCTTAGCTTCTCCTCCTTCATTCCAGTGCCCAGGACAGCACAAACTCAATCACTGTCCGGCCTCAGAGTGAGGCAGGTGTTCACAACACTTAGGAAACCTCAGCTGCTTCAGCTGCCGGAATAGGAGTGTGTGCACAGACTTCCCCTCATTTGAGGCCTTGTCCTGGGGCAGGCAGAAAGCTGCTCCCTGACATGTGGTGGGATGGCAGAGATGGAGACCCTGCTCCCAGTTTCAGAGCCTAGGAGCCTCTCAGAGAAAAACTCTTCCAGATTTCTCGGATGGGCAGCTCATCTGAATGCTCCTGTTACCTCATCCCTGGAAATTAACATATCCTTTTGACCAAATGTTTTCCAGATTTTCCCAGCCTGGGGCAGACACCTGGTATGTAAAATTTTGGCCCCAACAGTTGGAAATGGGCAAAGTCAAAAGGAAGGGAAACTGTGATACTTGAATGGAAAGTGTAAGGCAATTTTAACACCACACAGTAGTTCCAGCTGTACTGCTCTCTAGTTTGGGTTGTGAACCCACAGGTCAAGCCAGCATTTAAGTGTGTTTCTAAACAGCCACAGAGATTACTGATATGAAGTTGTCAATTTTGCCCCAGGACTGGGGTATGTTGCTCTTGTTTTGGAATGCACGTGTAGCTGGATCTACAAGGAGGAATGCAATTAAAGATCTTATCCTGCTTACCTACTGGCAGGGCTTTTTGTGTTATTAAGACTTCTGAATGTAAAACCCATACTTTCAGTTCCCTGGATCACTGCTCTACCCATTGAACCCACTGGCAGAAGACAGTGTTTAACTTCACCTGGTTTTCCCCATCAGGCTTAACCAGAGTTCGCCTGCCAACTACCCAAAGAACAAAATCTCAGGTGGGAAAGGTGCCCTTCTCCCCAGCATGGACTCTCCTGGGTCAACATGGACATCTCCAGGTACCTGCCCTGAGGACACCCCAGGAAAGGGTTTGCAGAGGGACACAGTCTGGGAGAGCAGGAGACCAGGTCACTCACTGCAGCCTAGGTGCCAAGTCTCAGCCACACCAGGGTATTAAGCCATCTGTATTCTACCCACAAGCATCCATATCTCTAAGTGCTTGGGATTCTCAGCTGATCTGGGACCTTTCTGGTGGGTGTGCAGCAATGCAAGACCTCGTTTGATGCAAGCGGGTACCAGTTCTACAGCAGTCACACAGATTTAGGTCAAATATAAGGCCTGGCTGATTTTATTGGCACGCACTAGGGACTGAAGAGAATGCTGCTACATCAGTTTAGAAAATCATACCCAAGCTTTTGCCAGTCATGCCCGCAGCCTGCAGCTCAGACTCGATGGACTCCATTAGCCCAGCTGCGCAGCAGGCGGGGGCAAGACCTGGCCCCCAGTGACAGGCACAGACCCTAGGTTTTAGCATGCACTTTACATCCACCATGAAACAGTCCTGTGAAGACACCTGTTCGGGGCTGTCAGAGCCCGTTGTGGGGTACTGAGCTCTTCCCCAAGCCCACAGACAGTGAGAAGTGAATGCACTCAGTATGGTGAGAGAAGATTCCTGAAGCAGGGATCATTTGAAAAATAAACTCGAAGTGGCCAGTGGGGATGATGCCCCCAAGAATGAACGCTCCTACCCATGGGGTGTCCTTCCTCAGGAACCTTTTTCCACAATAAAGCTCCTCAGAAACAGCCCTGTGCTCACTAACATGCTGCTGGATGTTTCACAGGCTCCAGAGGGGAAAGCACAGCTCTGGCTTCTGCAAATATGCATTGCAAAGAAGAAAAATACATTGCTAGATCATGTGGGGCTTGTAAGCCTGAGTTTGCATTCCTAAAATACTTCAGTTTTAATAACCCTTTGGAGTGCAATTGAATTTAACTCCCTGTAGCAAAGACATACAAACTATCACCTTGGGGTTTCGTGTTTGTGAAGGCCCATCCTTTTGAATTAGATTACTACCAAGAAAAGGTTAAGAATCCGCTTTCGCAGATGGTTTCTCGAGAGAAAATGAAAACAATTCTGCAATCCAATATGAAGCAATACTAGTGTCCAGGCACTGCCAATATTTCACTCCCTATGTAAAAAGTAGTGGGTTTATATTATCTGTAAAGGAAGTCAAATGAGCTGATACAAATTAAGGCTTTTTAAAGAAACAGGAAGCCTGCCATCATATCTACACTTACATTCTAGACTGAGCCCAAGCTTTTAACCATTTAGGATCCTGGAAATTAATACTAGGAGAATTTTAAGGTGGTATATAAACATTTAAACAAATGACAGCAATTTAATACAGTGAAATAATGATCTTAAGACCAAGAACACCCAGATATTAAAAACCCACCAACTTCTCCACTGGGTTTTCACTGTGGGTGGGGCTAGAAATTTTCTTTACGTCATATGCATATTCTGGACCTCAGATAAGGGCATGGACTGTGCCTGCTCAAGTAGTAGAAAGAAAGTTTGCCTTGAGAAAGAGAGCAGTAGGTTGGGACACAGGAGAGGGAGATATAATTCCCCAAACATTGGTGTGACCTTGAATAAAAACACACTTACTTTCTTATCTGCTTGTCCATGCTGTCTTTAGCCTGGAGGGAATGGCCTGGCTCTTACCAGGGAAGTTGTACAGCAGCCAGCATGGTCCAGTTCTGATGCAATCATTCAACATTAAATCAATTAGATACCAAATAATTATTAAATCAATTATTCAGATTAAAAAAAAAATACCCTGCAATATTCTGAGCATGTCAAGCTCAGTTTCAGAGGAAGTGAATTCTCAGCACCCTGCCCTTTCACGTCCCAGCAGGAGGAAACCCTCTCGTGATAGCATCCTGTCTCACATGAATGCCACTGAACGCTGTGGCTGTCACCTTCGCTTGCCATCTGACGCACACAGCGCAGGTGACATTGCAGAGATACCTAAAAGCAAGGTGAAGCAGTCAAAGCCTGCAGCCAGGCTGCAGCAGCAGCAGGTTGTAGCATAGCGTGGTATGGGACACTCCCAGTCTTCACAAGTCACGCAGAGCACCAAGCTCCATGGTAGAGCCATTAATTAGCCACATAGAGGAAATCCTAAACCTGCTGCTGTGCTGTATCTAACTTTTCTATCTCTAACTGCAGACAATAAAGACTGCATAGAGCATGAGCTGAAGAAAACATTCAAAGGCCAGGCTCTGGACTCCTGATATGATACCTATCAGATGCTACCAGCACACGTAGGCGCTGCTTTGCTGCAGGGCTAGAAGGGCTGTGTGCTCTTTGCTAGCTCAGCTCATGGTAGTACACGCCTCAGCCTGCTTGCCATTGTGTGATACGGCAGCATCCCCATCAGCAGGGTGCTTCACCTTCATACCCTGGCTGTGTTTGTCTCTCACATGTCGATACACCTACTGCTAACGAAAGGCAGCACTGCCAAGGCAAATCTCTGTCCCTGAGCTGTTCTGAAAATGATCTGAAGAGAAACAAATGCATTCCTAATTCAGGGTGAACCCGTATCTGCAATGCAGAGCTTCCATCCAAAATGCAGTCCCCAACTGTACCTTCTGTATTTGTCCCTAGCGCTACCCCTAGAGTCCAGAGCTCAGGGCACCATCAGCCTGGCCACGTGGCAGGGAAAGCTGGGTGAGGCATGCTGGTATGGCATGTCAAACACTCACATGAACAGGATCACAGAGCAACATTCCCTGAAACACCAGGACACTGATGGTAAGGAACCCCCAGTGGAGTCCCAGGGGATGCCTCTAACATGAGGGTGCTGCTGAATGCAGGGTCCTTCACACAACACCATACAGCACCGCTGCCCTGCCCGTCCATCCAGGAGCCCAGAGCCAGTGAGAGACCATACGGTGAGAGCTGTTGAGCCAGCCACCGCACAGGAGGCGAGTGCAACCATGTTCTTTGAGCCGCTTACTCTGAACCAAGAACAAGTGGTTCTTGAGCCAGCTCAGAGCCGCAGGGAAGGCAGCGCTGGCAGCAGGGCAGGAGGCTCCCCTGGCTCCTGGCAGCAGCCACAAGTGGGTCTTTCTCAAGGAAATGCAGCCACTGGGTAGAACAGCTACAGGCTAGTTTGCGAAACTTAAAACCATTGCCGTGGAGAACACTTTCTGGCAAGTAACAGTTGGACTTTAGAGGGTGGGTAGTGCTTAGGGGAAAGACATCATAAAATCATAAACCTGGAGTTCACCAAAGTGTATACCTCTGCAACCTCATTCCTTAACATTGCCCTTAGGCAAGGAGGTCAATCACAGCAGGCTTTCAGGGAAGTCTCATACAGAGCCATTTTGTTGCCTTATGAACACCAGCACGCACTAGCCTTCTCCTGCTACATCAGCCATTTGGAGACACCAGCAGCCACCTGCTTCACAGAATTCAAAGGCAAAATCTGGCTTACTACTGTGCTGGCTCACCCTGCACTGGAAACTGCCTCTCCAGACAGCAGCATGTCATCCCTCCCAGAGGTGATGCCCTGGCCCTGGTAGAGGGGGCTGCCCCTTGGCAAGAGGCAGAGGCATAAGGTTTGTATGTGGCTGTGAGCTGCACAGGGCAGGTGGGCTTGGGCTTCTCACTGCACTCAGAAGTCCCCCCCGTCCCTGGGAGTGAGCACACTGTCTGGGTGCATGGTCATCTGGGCTCCCCAAACAGCAGCGCCAGTGCTGTGACGTGAACTGCCCAGGCAGTGGGCGCAGCCTCAGCATGGCCACTTGGCCTCTGGATGGATGCACAAGCGCTTAAATGTCAACACAACTGGCTTTCAGGAGGGGGTCACACCAGCCATTTGCCCAGCAGGAAAGCCCAGCACCCACTTCCCCCCAGCATCCTCTACCCCTAGAGAACAAGGAAAGGGACCAACAGCCAAACTGATGGTTTTCTTCGCGAAGAGTTGCTCAGTGAGGTACATATTTTTCTTGCCCAAGAATGTTTCCGCATTTCAAGCTCTGACAGTGACTTCAGTGTTATCTAAAAGTTCATTTTGTGCTGCTTCTGATCACTCTTGACAAATTAAGTATCAGTATTTAATACAACTCTAGCTGAAGGTCTGCTGCCCTAAGAAGCTGCAGAGATAACCGTGATGGCTGTGGTGCAAAACAATTTGGAGAACTTCTGTGAGCAACATTTACATAAGGGATGAGCAGATGGGTAAATCATAATTTCAGCAACAAAAACCTATAGCTTTTTAATGTTCAGCCAGTGTGCTTTGTTTCAGTAAACAAAACATATCTTCCCCACCAAACAAACAAAGCCAGACCACAGAGATGCTCCTTCAGTGCCATGAGCTTTCTGCACATTCCTCTGGCTCAGATTTGTCACCAGAAATACATCTAAACCACAGCTCTGGCTCCAACAAGCCATAAACATTTCCTTCCTTCCTTCCTTTATATTGACCTGAAAGTAGGGAATTTGACATCTGCAGCCACGCTGGTGTTTTGCATTTCATCCCCTCTGGCTGCCATGTCATGCAGGGAGACCCCTGCACCTGGTCCTGGGCCCTCCAGTCCAGCAGCAGCCAGTTTTATTTCCACGAACTCATAAATTCAGGGAACAGTTTCAAGGGTGATACCTCTTGAGGAGTTCAGAGACTCATATTATAACTGAATACTGTTCACGGGCTTTTGGAAAGCAGCTGGCCATATGTAGTCTTAGCCCTTCATGTGGAAGGACACTTTAGGTCTGTGAAGCTTTGTTTTTTCCATCACTCTCATTCCTCCTTTCCTCTCATTCCTCATTCTAGTGAAGCCAGTGCACCTTTGTGCAACAGCAAAGTCATTATCCTTTATGACTTTGCTTATCCTTCGTAAGCAAAGTCAAAATGTGTGTCAGAACACTTAAACACAGTTACATAGATGTAATACTATTATTCTGTCATCACAATTTACTCAAACTGGAGGAATTTGTGCATTAAACAAAACCTTGATTTCAAATGTTATTTGAAGGATGAGCAAGAAAAGCTTTTTTTGAACCATAAAAACTTTCATTCACTTATGCCACTCCTACGAAAGTATTAGAATTCAGTGCACATCACTGCGCTAAGAAAGCAATATTGCATCTCTATGGCAACCTGCAATGAGCATTATATTGACCAAATCTGAAGACACAGGGAATTGCGTTATTCTTGCATTACAATGGTTTCTACATCAAGTATGCCTTGCATTGATTTAGGATTAAAAAAAAATTAAGACTTGTGAGTCACCAACCTTCCAGCCAAATGTTTGTTACAGGAAGCATTAATTTCATCTCCTGCAGCTCCTGCTTTGCACAGAAGAACTGTAACTTCATTCATGCTATCAACATTTCTCTACACAAGTTCCCAAGGAAAATGCAAAGTCAAAGATGCTATAAGCAGTCTTGATGAAAGCATGAAAATAAGGCCAACTGCTTTTCTTCCCCCTTCATCTTTGATCATTCACACTGTTCGCATCTCCTCAGCTGTTACAGTACTGCACTATCACATCAGAGGGTTTTTTGTTCCTCAGGGTTTAACTCAATGAAAGAGAGAAAGTGTGACTTTCAAATAGGAGATGGGTCTAGTAAGAACCAGAAAAAACAGAGGACACTGTAAAGAAAAAAGGTTGTGGAGCTTGAGTGAGGCACAAAGATGAGGTGTGCAGAAATGCAGCTGCTTTGCCTAGAGAAGGGCAGGAAGCAGAAGGGAGAAGAAGAGGCAGGGCACAACACACTAGAAAAGTCAGGCACTGATCACAGAGCAGGGGAAATCCAACTCCGAAGTCCATTAAATGCTTTTCAGAAGCTTTGTGGCAGGCTAACAACAGTGAAATGCTCACTGACTCACTAATAATAACATCTTTCAGTATTATTGGGACTCTTTGGCTAGACACAACGACACTGTGCTCTCTCTGCTGGATGTAAAATTGCAGCCCTGACAAAGGCAGCATGATTTTCTTCAACTCTTTCTACATGCACCTCTGTAAAGCTTTAAGCTTTAGGGCGTAAGTCCCTGTGAAGTAATGGCAGCTAGAAAGACTCATTCTTGGTGAACAAATTATTCCATTTCTGATTATTGTTTCATGGGATTTCTCCATTTCTCAGAGGCACTTCAATCCAAGAAAGATGGTGCCAGAACAGAAGGACTGAAATTTGTGTGTGTGTCATATTCCATCCCCTTTCCTTTCCGTGTAAGTGCATAGGGAATATCAGTGTCTTCTGGCCACATTTAAAATAAGTTCTACTATAGAATGCATCCCAGCAAAACGAATAGGGAAGGAGCAGGAAACGGTATTTAAAAATCACAGAACATTTAGCAATGCTGAAACATGGTAACATGCAGTGCAATAATGTGCCTTCAAATCCAGATCGGTAATACAGTCCTTGCTGCTATGTCCAGTCAGCGGATTACAGAAGAAGCCACGGGAGCTGCCTGCAACAGGCAGAGCCAGGGGCAGCCCAGGCCTGCCAGCACTCACAGACAAGTGAGGAGACAAGCATTTTGTATTAAAATTCAAGGCAATTTCTGCTCCGCATCCGTTTGATTTGATAGTTTATTTAACTTTCTCATTTGTGCTCATCCAGCACTCAGTGGCTGAATTTTATATTTCATGTTCTCAGACAGCAGATGACCTACTTTTCTTGCATTATTATTCCTGGTTTAGGCAGCCTGCCTCGCCGGGGATGGAGGAGGAATGCTGGTGGTATGTTTATGGAGGATATATGTTTGTGGCTGGGACTTGGTGACTGATTCAGAGAGTAAAGGGGTAGAGCTTCCAGAATGGTTTCGTGTATTCAGCTTGTGATGCTGTACCCTGCAATAGGGAAGTCAGTTTGCAGAGGGGTTTAAAACAAAAATTAGTAATTACTAAACAACGTAAGAGTAGGTAAACTGTCTGGTAGACACGGGCTGGAGGAGAAGGTGTGAGGGGTGGGAGGAGTGTCGTGACAGGCAGTGGGTGGGGAGGGCAGTTTGAGAGAAGGTGGCCAAGAGGAAGGTGCATGGGCTGGGTGAGCACTTCAAGAGCTCCTGTTGCTTATGAGGTGTGTGATGAGATGCTATCTGGAGAAAGGATGGGAGGAAGGATGTCAGCAAATGTGTAAGTGCATGGGGGAGATGAGGGAATAAGAAACAAAAGGACAATATGCCTGTAAAACTGGTTTTGCCAGCGTAGGCAGGTGGGTAGCTCAGATTCACCTCCTACACAAATGATCAATCCCTGTTGCTTTTGGGTCAACGTGACTCTAAAGGAGACCTGTGCTTGCAGACCTGTTAATAGCTGAGACTTTGATGTGTGAGAGCAAGCCTTTACCGCAGCTGAATATGAGACATAGTCAGTATCATCGTGTGGGGTCCAACAACCAAACCAAGGAACCCACCCAAAAAAAGCGGGTCACAGGCAGGTGAGAAACCCCTTAGATAAATGGAGGATTTATGCAGTGAGTGAGTGATATCAGGAGGTCAGGCAGATGAAGGAGAAGCCTTTTGAGCAGTGTGTTCAGAGAGAGGAATAAAAGTAAAGAAGCTTTCAGGCTGAAAGGTTGGCAGGGCAGGAGTGGGACCTGGGAGCAGGAGAAATAAAATCAACTTCTGTTTCAGCCTCTATTCTTATTCCATCTGGAAAAAACCAGTTCATCTGTATGCTCTCTGTAAGTGAGAGAATTTACATCAAATGCTTACATCCATCGTTTTAGTTGCCTGGCAGAGCCAAATAACAGCTAACTTCACTGGCCAGTGCAAACAATAAGATATTCTTCTCTTTCTTATTGCATCTGCACAACCTTCCTCTGAGGCCTCCTGGGCAGTCTAGAGAAAGGCTTTTGCTGCTGCTGTAGCTGAAGCAAGGTGCTTGCAATCAACCCCAGAGTCAGGCAGTTATGAAAGTGAAGGAAGGAAGGGGTGGTCTTGCCCTGCAGCTGGAGAAGCCCTTGACCTGCAGGGAGATGCTTGTCCCCTGGTGGCCGCCGGCTCCTTTCCTGCGTTTTGCATGTTTGCAAATTGAAATGTATCAGCATTAATAAGATCTGATGAAAATCATGCCATTTAATACGTCACCTAAAAGTAGCAAAACACTTCCCTGTAAACGTCTGGGTTGAAACTGCAGCTTTACCTTTTCCAATACAGCTACAGAAAGCTAGAAAAACTACATGAGCAATAGCAATTGAAAGCAGTTTAGTCTAAACCTTTCTTTCAATGCTGGTGTCTCAGGCCACAGACAGGTCAGTAGGCCCTGACACAAGACAGTACTTAAATATGTCACATATTATCTCACACATTTTGCATAGAACTTCTTGAGCAGTATGAGCTGATTACAGCTATTAGAAAAATAGACCATGTTGATGAACCTGGTAATGTCATAGCAACATTTTCCGTTCACTTGGAAATGACTTTTCTAGTTCTCAAAGCAAGAAATCAAATTATATTATTTCTGGACAGCAGGGAGAGAACACCTATTGCAAGAAGAAGGGTAAATGGCCCTTTGTTTCCATGCCATCTGCTGAGCAGGTAGAAAACCCAAAATATCCTACCACTGAAGTAGAAAGGCAAGAGATGTGGTGTGTCTCTATAACTTAAATTATTTCACGCTGATCAGCCCCAGATGACCAACACTGAAGATATTTCATGAGAGAATTGATCATTCCTGACCCTTTGGCACCAGGGAGGCTTTGGAGCTTCTCTTGAAAGCTCACCACAAGCTGCAGTCCCTGGTGACCAATATACACTGCAACCAGCAGAGGAGGCTTCCCACCTAGACCCCTTCTCATTTCCATATTTCCCCAAAAAAAGGAAAGCATCTGCACTGTCATTTGCTGCTTGCCTTCTTCATGGTTCATTATCAACAGGAATAATTAGCTTGAACACTGAAAGCCCCTCAGTGGGAATAAAGGGACAATTCCATGTCTCCTAGCAAAAAGCAGAAGCTCATTTGCTTGCATGAATTCCCCACAAAATGTGGACACATACAGCATATGGCCTCGTTATGCTTTTCTCCCGAAACAGATAGCAGAAAAGTATATTTTTGGGGATTGTTTCCTCATATAAATTTGATTGGGAGTAGGAAGACTTTTTTTTAAATGAACTGTGTATTCCGCATCTGTGCTTCATGCATTAAAGAGCAAATTCAATCATTTCAGTGAAATTGTTTTATTTACACCAGTTTAACCAGAAAATAAATGGCTACAATAATCTTCTGAGTAAGAAATGATGCAGTTCACACCAGGAGGGTAATCAGCAGTGAAAAAAAGTAACATTTTCCTGACAAAAGCTGGAAATTTGTGAATGCTCCTGTCATGGGTAAGAAACCAAATGTTGAAATTACTTCAAGCCGCTTCACATAACAAAGTAACAGTGTTTTACTCATCCTCCCCTTTGTCTTTTCCCTTCAAGCAAGTGCAGACCAGGTGATTAACTTGCACTTGAAAGTCTGGCTTCAGAAACAGCACGTCGTTCCCTCCAACTCAGTCCAGCACTCAGGGATGTATGTCCGTTCCCCCATAGGGTTTGAAGTAACAAAATCACTGCATGTCTGAGGCCAGCCTTTCATCAGCACATCTGCTGCCTAAACAAATATTTGACTTCATGTAGAGGAATGAAGAGTGTTTTTATCTGTGTGGCTTTTTGCTAGAAATAATGTTAGCTACCTAGGAAGGACCTGTGCAATAAAGCAGAGATTAACTAATAACCCACCCAGGCATGTTTAATGATGCATCCACCCAGTGAGAGTGCTCTTCTGTTAAAGGCCAGGATACGGTTCTGCAGGAATGGAGGAGAAGGTCAAAAACCTGCAACTGCCCATGGGGATGGAAGAAACAGCAGAAAATGGACTCTGTGACCTCCTGTGGCACCAGTACCAAACCTCCTGCACCGCAAGAGGACATTTTTTCAAAAGCAGCAGCTATCTGAGTGCTGCTGCTGGCTCCAGCATGAGGTGAGCATCGTCCCATGGATGGGAAGTTACAAGGGCCACCCCAGCACAGAGGCACTGACACAATGTGGGCATGTACATGATTCCTGAGTGCTGGTGCTTTCCTTTCTCAAGGAAGTCTGATGTCTTTGCTTTCCTTCCACCTTTTGGATATCTGCTTCTAACGAGGAACAAGAGAAATCAATACAAGTGGCTCAATGGTACCTTTGGAGTACCTGTAAAACTAATTCAGCAATATTATGACCTTGATAATCCACCTTTTCTAAAGTGGGATGGGTTATATCCAGCACTTCAGTGACTTTGAACGTTTCCTTAGTACAGCAGAGAGCAGTACTGCAGAACAGAGCTAGCTGAGGGGTGTATATACTGCCAGTGCCTTGACAGCTATAAAAAGGTTTCCATCTGCTTTGTTAAAATAAAGTTGTTTACTCAAAATGCCTTTGAAGCAGAGACAAGGAGTAGTACAAATTGAGCTAGAAAAGGAGCACCACTATTTATAACCAATCAGGGTGGAAATAAAGGCAATGACAAATGCTGGTGATTACACTGGAACCATGCAGACAAGTGGGACTGTGATGGTTTCGACGTCCTGCAAAGAGCAACTTTCAGGACAGGATTTGCTTTTGCTCACAGTGCCAGACTTCAGGGTCCATCCTCCCCAGTGGGGCCTTGCTTATTGAAAATACACCTTGTGTCTTGTGGGGAATGAAGATACTTACCGTAAGTGAAGAAAACAACCTGGTGCTGCTGAAGATCACAGCTGGAGGAGCTCTTCAGTTAAAACCTATGATTTCGGCACTGGTAGTTCAGGACTCGAAGCTGTTTCTGGTGGATCTTGGGTGCTTTTCAAACTCCCATCCTCAGCAGAGAGCCTGTTCCCAGGAGCTTGGCAGATCAGGCACAGAATACACTAGCCTATCGTATGGGATTGTTTCTCATATAGCTAGGGATGAGTGACAAGTGTTGCCTTTGTAGGGAGCTGCATTTAAAAGACGAGATGCTGTGTTCATGTCTATCACAGGCAAAGCATGCAACTTCAGTGTCACCAAGGCTTCCCATGGGAGTCTTTGCTGAGAGCTTCACTCTCCCAGCAGCACCTGCATCGTTGTCATTAAATCTGGCCTTAGGCTGTGCCCAGCACAGTGTGGCAGCCCCCGCACAGCCCCAGCACACCCCAGCACACTCAAGCACACCTCCAGCACACCCCAGCACAGCCCCAGCATACAGCTGCTCTGCACCAGCTGCATGACATGTGAATGAGAGTTGGAAATGTGGCTGCCCAAAGCAGTTCAAAGGAGAGATGTGTAAGAGAGGCACTACAAGGCAACCACAGACCCTGGAATAACCTAAAGACTTGTTTCTATTTTTATTGTTCAATGACAGGATATTGGAATACTGCCCTGCACAAGACCTGGAAGGGTTGCAGACACTGGCTGTGGGAACTAAGGCTGCATAAGGATGCTTTATCTTTAAAAGGGTGGCCTAAGGAAAAATGCAGTGCTGAGCAGTGTTGCAGATGCGCATTGTTATCCCTAATAAATAGTCTGCATTTTCAAGGCTATCTTTGCAACTGAAGTGGATGAACATTGATTCTTGAAGATGACAGATCTTCCCAAATCAGAGAAGCCCTGCAAGGCTTGCAGCCTGCCCCCTCCAGAAGTCCTGGCTGAAGGACTAGGTTGTGTCAACAAGTGAAGGGTCACTTAGATGGCCCAAACAGTCAAAATGCACAGGATGAAAGAGAAGGAGCTCCTGTGCACAGCTGTGCAGCTCTCCACTGCCCAGTGCTGAGCGTGGGAAAAAAGGTGCTAACAGCTTAAGATTTGGGTATGCGCTTAGGGAACCTCTCAAAAGCACCTCCACACCCTTGTCCCCACCGGCATGAGATGTGTAAGAACTTACAGGGATTTTATTTCCATACATCTAGACACAAAAATATGTTTTTAAAACTGGCCATGTTCACGCTGCAGTTCATATCCCTGTTAGTGAGATGGCAAAGTGATGCATACAGATGGAGTCACAACAGCTCTGCATAGCTCTCAGACAAGAGGTAGCACTGCAGCATGTTATTGTAAGATGCAAGATCACCAAATTAGCAAAGCCCACATCCTGCCATTGGGAACACTTGACTAAAGGCTTTTAAGCAGAACCCAGGAAATTATCTGAGATAAAGCTGGAAAAATGTTCTGAAGTGTCTTTGCTGTTTCACTCCTACATTTGCAATTCTGCATATTCAACTTGTTTTATGCTTAGGCAAAATAAATTAATCAGTAAGGCTGCAAAGAAAACATTGCTAATTGAAAGATAAATACACTCCAGAGAAACCTCCTCCAGGAAAGCTGACAAAATAGCAACTATCAGGATAGGAGTAACACAGCACTTTAAGAACAAAAGTAATGGAGACATCAGCAGTGTTGTATTGAATCACACAGCCCTTCAGAAGTCATCACTTTTTCATCTATTTAGGAAAAAAAATAATGTGTGAGTACTCAATACCTACCTTCAGGGAAACAAACTCAATTCTAACCTAATTTTAGCAGGTCAGCATGATAACTATCACACTGCAGATCTGCAACAGTTAAACCAATGAAAAACTGAATTAGTGGCATTTACAAAAAGTGAGGGATTCACTACAAGGTTGTTACTTTCGCCTCCTGTTCTTCTCCAAACAGGAACCTACCAGCTTAGCTTGATTTTTTCCAGACACTGATACTTTCATTTTTAAGCTTTATACCCTGTCAGTAGGGTTTTGCACAGAGCTCATCAGTTAACAGACATACTCACACAGGAGAAAGATACTGTGAAATATTTCGCTAATACATTAGGATTAGTATATAGGATCAATGAGGGAAAGTACCCAGCTTCACCTCCCTCTGTGATTTCCATGACACCAGGCAAGACTACAATGGCTTTCTTAGGACAGCAATTGCTCAGAAGCAGCCAGGACACCTTCAGACCTGCAGTGCTTTCTTTGCACAGTGCTGATGCTGTACAAGGGGACGTGTGACCCATGGACAAGGATCCTTAATAAGATGGTAATTGGAGAGGGGGAGTCAGAACCTATTCAAGAAGTATTGTTTTAAACCTTATCTTAAGGAACATATGACAAACCTCCAACACCTCATTTTTCACCATTCACCTAAAAAGGAAATGAACTAGAATGGGGTTCTCTGCCAATTTTTGAGTTTCCAGCACCTGCTAGAGAAACAGAAGGATTGTTCATAAAACATCTGTGAGAGAAAATGCATCTTGGAGTCAGAGGAGTCTCCTTTCCTCACCAGCACTTCTGTAACTATGGCTGTGGGATGCACCCACCCTTCACAAAGAGCATCCCCTCCTGCAACAGGAGTAAATGTGCAAACAAAAATAATGATAATAATAAAAAAGATTGGATGAGGAAATGGGTGACCCATTAGACTAATGACTGATCACAGCGTCTAAAGCTCACAGAGGCTGACAGATGTAAAACCACAGGACTCAGTAGCGCTTGCCAGGGTGCACTGTTTAAAAGTCATGCAGGATGTGGTCACCTTTCTTTGTTCTCAGCTACAGTGTTATAAAAAATGAGAATTTATTACTGATAGAGGAAAGACAGTGAAGCAGATACAGAGTTAAAATTGCATTATGATAATTATGAACATATGAACATTTTCAGTCGCTATATCCTTCATTTCTCTGCCTTTCTTCACAGGCAGATGTATATATCCATATACATGTTTACATATAGGGAGAGGGCAAGTGATGCAGTCACATACTGTATGGTAATACCTTGTTCTTGCTTGAACTACAGGGTCAAAACAGCCCCTGGCATTTCAGACTAGCTTTCAAAGGCCTCAACACACCAACATTAGTATGTCCTTACTTCTACTGAAGATATCAGAGAGGCTTACTTTTACTATCTAGTAGCTACTTCACCCTGCTGCTCATCTCAGCCTAGGGCCAGCCAGACCATCCAAGTCTTTGTTATCTGGATGCTTATCCATCTGCTCTGGATGTGCACACGTGTCTTCCACGCGGTACAGAAGCATCTTTGCACTGGGTTTTGTGCAAGATCACTGTGTATCTGTGTCTGCTCTACCTTTCACACAACAGTTTAATAGCAGGGGGCACATGGAGGCTCTGCCCCCCTCCATTACATCCCACATATGGTTTTTCTCCAGCTGCATGAGGTTAGTGAAAAAGGCATCTCTCCACCTCTGTTTTCACTGGGCACCTCCATGGTGAGTTGGCAGCAGCACAGCTCCCACTTTACTTGGTTTTACAAACCAAAGCGCGCAGCCTCATTTTGAATTACTTGCACTTGACTTTTTGGAAAACAACTCAGTAAAGAGAAGATATTGTGAGGAAGCTGGGTGGGGTTCTACCAAAGGATACTGTGATGCTTCTGAAAATTACGGTAAACAAGAAAAAATTAGATTCTCAGGTTTTGTAAGTGCTTTCAAAACTTAGCTTTTGATACGAAGAATACTTCTGAAAACTAGAGCAGATGATGTGCAATTCCCCAGCAGCACTGGGGTGGAAATGATTCCCACCCACTGCAGCCAGCTACAGAGCCAACGCCTGCCGCTGGGTTATGACCCACCTTTCCTTGCCCTGTCGGGCTGGTGGATAGGGAAATGCCGGTTTCCCTGTCAGCACTGTCTGAGGTAGACACCCAGCCTGCAGGAATCTGCACTGGGATAAGAACGGGTGTACCCTGGAGCCTGCATCACTCCCAAACACACACCGTGAGGCCAGTCCCACTGCCAGCTCCATACCCAACAGAAGATGCACTCACTGCAGTCAGTGAAATCCTTAAGAGACTTTGTTCTCATGAGGAGAAGATGCATCATTTATATCTAATAGATCTAATTCATCCTGCTGTTTTCTCTCTGGGCTCAGCCCAGTGAAAACAGCGGAAAGATGTGCTCTTATCCTTAGGAGCAGGATGCTCTGCAGTGTTGTACAAACCATTTGGCTACACTGGCACTGTGCTGCTTGGAAGCTATCTGCAGAGACAGAAAAGAAAAGACAAACATACCGAGAGCTGCAAACATAGATCAAATTCATAACAAGCTACAAACCCCAAATTGCTGTTCTCTTCTGTCAGGCGCTGCTCACTGTAAAAAACCTAAATGCCATTTCTTTGGGCATCAGCAACAAAAGGTGGAAATTCAGGCTTGCAGCTCTTTTCATCAGCAGGTCTCCAACACACCCTTAGGGGTTACTACACTGTCACTGCTTTCAAAACACTACATGTAAGAGCTTCTCTTTTCCCCATCATGAACTCCTAGCAAGATATTTTCCCTCTGCTTTCCATCTTCTGATTTATGGTGTGGTGTCAGAGAAATATGCCTTTACTGACCTATTTTGACAAGACAAATTCATCATTCCTGAAGTCATCCTGCATTTCTGCAAATCAGCTGGCAAATCTTTGGATAGGTAGCACCCAGGGTGAGAACCTGACAGTGAATTGCAGGGCCATGGTCATTAGTGCTGAAACACTCATCTTTATAATCCTCCTGCAGCTGCAATAACTGAACAGCAACCACCAGAGACAGAGGGCAGCCCTGTGCTTTGTGCCCTGTCCCTCTCTCTGCTTTGTGTTCATATATCTCCAGTTGTCCTCTTCTTCAGAAACAAGGTCAAAATCAACACGAGAGCTATCAGCAGAAACAACCCCTTATTCACTTTATGCCCCTTCTCAAATGGCACTTGGTGTTTTTTAATTTTTACCAATTATCAGGCTGTTTTCTTTAGGAAAGGTTCTCTATAAATAAAAAATTAGGATAGGTAAAAAGGATTATGTCTTTGTGTTAAAAAGAATTTCATGTTCTCTGCTTTAAATCTTTCAGGTATCTTCTTTCTGGTTTTGATTAGTCAATAGGTACAAGATCAGTTTCTGTTTGACTTAGGAAACTTATTTTCACTTGTAGAACAGAAACCCAATCCCAGACTGCCAATGGCCCCGAGTAGGTCTTATAAAGGAGACAGCGACAACAACGACTAAATTCTGCAAATCGCCTTGCCCAGTTTCCTATACCACATACAGTAGCAGGTTAAAACCTGCCTGAACCGATCAATTGGTCCACTCCATTAATTTGGGGAAAGTTAAGCAGCAATATAAAAGAGGACATTATAGAATTTTACCTGTCACAGGGACTGGTAAAAATGATATTCCTCTAAAGCCACTATCAACTCTTCTTTCTACAATTGCATCCATCTTTTGTGTGTAAAATGTGTTTTACAATGCAGAAGAGGAAAGAGGATACATTTCTGATATATATATGTGTATATATACGTATAATTTTGTGTACAAGGATGAAATCTTTACCTAGCAGAATAAATTAGTAAAAATCACTTGCTTCCTTAAATAAAAGCAAGCACAGCAGTCTGCTACACCACTAGTGCCAACATTTCTTCCCGGCTTCAGGAGATGTATGCTGGCGTAAGCTCAGGCTTTTTCTATTAAACTGCAAATATTTCATCTCAAAATAAGAGTTATGCATTTGCATTTTGTACCCCTGTTCAGGACCAACTGCCAGACTGACTCCTGTATTACACAGGAACAAGATGTTCTGTCAAAACTATTAATACCAAATCTTTCAGGAAAAGGTGGACTATTTTGGCAGCAAATACTCATTTCCAGTGGAGAATAGTCCAAAAGGAAGTCAAAGATCCGGCCTCCAAATGCAAAACAAGGAGCACTTGTAAACAGTTAAGACGTATTTCCACGCTATGGAGGGTAAAGCTGGGGCATTTGTTAAGCTTGTTCTTCCTTCATTCATGTATAATTGTATAAACGACAGTCAATTACAAGCTTAAAACAAACAACACGGGTCTTTTTGAAAGATGTTCCTTGCTTAACAATAGCCAAGAGCTGGGTGGTTTGTAAGCAGGACGAGCAGCGACGCAGCAATCTGCAGGCACTGAGGCTGCTCCTGCTTCTCCCATGGAGCTGGGACCCTCCTGCTGCCCCCTGGCCAGGGAGTAGAGACCTGGCTCTGCCATGCCAGCAAACCCATGCTCATGGTGTATCTCCACTGACTGCCCGCACCATTCTCTGTGTTCCAAACTAGGGATTTCTCAGGAGCTGAGATGGAGCTGGAGGTCAGGGATAAGGTGGTATATTGGAAAAGGGACACTGGCAATGGGAACACCACCACAAAGGTTTTTGTGAGCAGTTTAAAACACCACCATGCTTTTACTGTACAGGCTGTGGGATGAATAGAATGGGTTCTTTCAGTTCTGGTACCAGCATCTACCTCAGCTATATCAGATCATTTCTCCTGGGCTGGGAGAAGTATGGTGTCCCTCTTGATGAAAGGAAGTTCAAGCTAATGAAGTGTCCACAGCCAGCGCCTGGACTTTGATTTCTTCTTTTTCAAGAGGAGGGCAGGAGGGTGCTCTGTTTGACCACAACACCTGATTCAAGCAGAGCTCACTTTGCACCATAAGCTGTGAGGGAGCTCAGACAGGCCCTCATACAGCCAGGCCCTGGCCATGTCCCCAGTCCCCAGCAAGTGCTCATCTCTCCATGGGGTCTCCCAGCCTGTAAGTGTGTCACAGCTGGCCCAGGGGCTGCAAAATGATGAGATATTCTGAACACTAATGAAGGAAGCTAATTTGTGTTATTTCCTTGCTCTCCAGCATCACTAAAGGCTAACAAATCCATATAATTAAGGCAAATATGCCCAGAGAAAAATAGTTTGTCAAACTGTTTGAAATACCTGTCCGTTATCAGGGTATGTCCACCAACTCGAAGGAGCCGGCAGGTAACCCCTGCTCATGCAGACACAAAACAGGAGATGCTGGGTGCTGGCTTGGACAAGTTCTTAAGGGAAAATTGAACATAAGGATTCAAGCGTTTACATATTGCATCATCAAGTCCCCATCCAAGAAAGCCCATGTGAGTTAGTTCTGGAGACTTTTAGACGAACAGAAGCTTTTATGAACTAAACTGATCAGGATTCACATGAAGCAACCAGAAGTATTTAGCAGAGGATAAATATGGGTGACTGCGTCTATATCCTACTGTTGGATTTGCAGCTCGGCGTATTACATTTCAGCAACCCTATGTGAACCCCAATCCAAGTTCTTGTGAATAACACCAAATAATTCAAGGAAGCAGTCTCTAAGGCAACATAAACATCCTCACTAACCTTAAATCATCACTTAGGTATCACAACAACCAAGCACCCTCACCCCCACAACAATATATTCCTTCATTTCCACTGTATAGCCACCCACCAGAAACACAGTTAACTTCATAGCTCTGAAGAACACAAGGTCACAAAATGTTTCATTAAAGTAACTTTATAGTTTATATTGTCTTACTTCAAATTGCTCTCCTGCCTTTAAAAACAGGAATTTTTCCACTGATTGAAAGTATCTCTATCTCAGGTAATTTCAATGAGGTTTTGACCTTCCTTGCAGAGGAACTGAAAGCGGGTTTTTTTTTACATTTTCTTCTAATTTAGTAAAAAAAAAAAATCCAACTGGAACAAATGCTTTTATTTTAACAAGTTAGGACGCTGGAAATGTAGTGTCATCTCATGTTGCCCCTGTTGCACATTTTGATATTCTCATCAAGTTATCAATGTAATACAATCATCTGGAGTCAATGAAACATGTAGACATGTGAATTCCCATGCAGGTCTACACAATGCAGCCCTGCTGGGCAGTACGAGCATGCTTGCTGTCCTGCAGCCCTGCTGGAGGGACAGTGCTACCAGGCCCTGGTGTAAGTAGTGTACCTGTGGCCGATGGTACCACTGAGGGCTTATTTTATTTCTGGGCAGTACAATTGAGCTTTTTTTTTATCAGGTCCTGAATACTCCAATAATGTCAACAATATTAACATATTATAAGCTACAGTGATAGGAAAGGGAAAATGGGAAGGAAGGGTTGCAGGAAGGCAACTTATGAATCTGAAGGAACTTCATCCGCGAAAGTAGGACATCATGGGAAACCGCAGTCACAGACCCCCCACTGCTACCATGCATTATGCAGCCCATTTTGTGGAGCAGAATGTTCTTACAGAAAACAAACTTTGAAGTCTATGAAACAAATCTGATACAGTAAAAAAACAGACTTTCACATTACTTCTTTTTCGTGGGGCAGTCCACAGCTGCTCCTGTATCTCTGAGGATTCAGCACCTTCCACAGGCGTCCCACAAGAGGCAGGCACAGCAAAGCCCTGCCTCTCTCTCCTGCCTCTCTCCTATGCAGATTGCAGAGTACAGTGGTGGGCAGAAGCTCAGCAGAAGAGATTCAGAGAGGAAAAAGTCAGTATTTCTCCTTTCCCCGGAAGAAAGCCACAACCCAGACCCACAGGTTGCCATGTCTGTTGGATTTGTAATTCAGATCAGGGGCAGTCTGGCCATTTTGTTGACAAAACAAGTCCCTTTAGCCAACTTTTCAGCAGAACAGGTGAATTGGAAACACATGACAAGGAGGCCTGCATAGGGAAAGACAAGTTGGTACTATGCACTGTTATTTTCTTCCTGATGATATTCTCAAATAGTCTAGTGCATACTGACAGGTACAAATTGAATTCTGGCTTCACAACCAAGGAAAAGAGCCTGTTTGCTAGAGCAGATTTGAGTACAGCACTTTTTAGCACTCCCATTTCCAGCTGACACCCTGCACACTGCGGTTCTGTGGTGCTGTGCCTAGCGCACAGCCAGGACATAGCACGGAGATTGGCCACAAATGTACACACTCAGCCAGCAGCACATCTCAGCATCCTTCCACCAGCAAGAAACCTTACATATTCATTGGACCTGAAAACCATTAATTCCACTGCATGAGAACCGCAGCTTTGAAAAAACGTATCTTTTAATTCTTAGTATTTAGCAAACGCTTCTCACTAGTTGGCTATCTCTTTATCAAACAAAAGCTCTCTTCATGCTGTTGACAATCATAATATTTAGTGAAACAGAAGAAAGAGAGTTGTAACTAATCAAGTCTTGTTCCATGTGTGGGTATAAAAGCAATTTAATTAATTTTGTGGGTCACAGAATCACACCATTAAAGCTCATTTTGAAACATTTATTTAATTGTGTTGTTTGAAAACCACATTTCCTTTTGGTTTCTCAAGGTTTCATTTAGTTGTTTACTCTCCCAAACATCATGCTGCTGCAGGAGCATGGCAGCAGTGCTGCAGTAGCAGCAGCACACCAGGGCTGGGGCAGGGTTGTGCACTGCTAAGCACCTTCCAGGGGCCACCCAGGTGTGTACAAGAAGGTCCTGATCCCTGAACCCCACCAGGGACACTCAGGGGGGTCTCTCAACAGAGGGAAAGGAAAAACACATGCCAAGGAGCTTGCCGGGACAGTCTCCATCTCCATCTGCTCTTTCAGCAGTAGCCAAGGTGGGACCTCCCCAGGCTCAGGGCATGCCCACCAAACATCACGGTGGTACTGAAGAAGCTCTTCTATTTCTGTCCCCATAGCATTAAGCTGCCAATCCTATCCCATCTTCCAGCCTTTCTTCAGCAGCAAAGTTTCCACCAGCTCTCCTACGCTCAATGGCTCTCTGACTTAGATGCATCCATCCATCCCTCCATCTCCCTGTCCCACTGTTCCTCCCACTCTCCTTCCTCTCCTTCTTCTTTTTCTGCTTCATAAAAAGGACATGGAACCGTTGGAACAAGTCCAGAGAAGGGCCATGAGGATGATTCTGGAAGGCATGCTGAGGCACATGAAAAACAGCATGGTGGTTGATGACAGCCAGCATGGCTTCGCTAAGGGCAAATCCTGCCTGAACAATCTGGTGGCCTTCTATGATGGGGCTACGGAACTGATGGACATGGGTAGAGCAGTTGGTGTCATCTACCTGGACTTGTGCAAAGCGTTTGACACTGTCCCACATGACATCCGTGTCTCTAAGTTGGAGAGACATCAATTTGATAGGTGGACTGCTCGGTGGATAAAGAACTGGCTGGCTGGCTGCAAGCAAAGAGTTGTGGTCAATGGCTCAATGTCAAGCTGGAGACCAGTAACGAGTGGTGTCTCTCAGGGATCGGTGGTGGGACCGGTCCTGTTCAACGTCTTTGTCGGTGACATGGACAGTGGGATTGAGTGCGCCCTCAGCAAGTTTGCCGATGACACCAAGCTGTGTGGTTCGGTTGATACATTGGAGGGAATGAATGCCATCCAGAGGGACCTTGACACGCTTGTGAGGTGGGCTGATGCCAACCTGATGAAGTTTAACCATGACAAGTGCAAGGTCCTCCACCTGGGTGGGAGCAATTCCAGGCACAGCTCCAGGCTGGGCAGAGAAGAGATTCAGAGCAGCCCTGTGGAGAAGGACTTGGGGGTGTTGGTTGATGAGAAAATGAACATGAGCTGGCAGTGTGCACTTGCAGCCCAGAAAGCCAACCGTATCCTGGGCTGCATCAAAAGGAGTGTGACCAGCAGGTCGAGGGAGGTGATCCTGCCCCTCTACTCTGCTCTTGTGAGACCTCCCTTGGAGTATTGTGTGCAGTTCTGGTGTCCTCAACATCAAAAGGACATGGAACTGTTGGAACAAGTCCAGAGGAGGGCCACGAGGATGATGAGGGGACTGGAGCACCTCCCGTATGAAGATAGGCTGAGAAAGTTGGGGCTGTTCAGCCTGGAGAAGAGAAGGCTGTGTGGAGACCTCATAGCATCCTTCCAATATCTGAAGGGGGCTACATGGATGCTGGGGAGGGACTCTTCATGAGGAACTGTAGTGATAGGACAAGGGGTAATGGGTTCAAACTTAAACAGGGGAAGTTTAGATTGGATATGAGGAAGAAATTCTTTACTGTGAGGGTGGTGAGTCATTGGAATGGGCTGCTGAGGGAAGCTGTGAATGCTCCATTGCTGGTGGTGTTCAAGGCTGGGTTGGACAGAGCCTTGCGTGGCATGGTTTAGTGTGAGGTGTCCCTGCCCCTGGCAGGGGGGTTAGAACTAGATGATCTTAAGGTCCTTTCCAACCCTAACTATTCCATGATTCTATGATTCTACCTCCACAAACCCCTCCCAGCTCCTTATCTCCTTTGCCAGTGTCACTCTCCAGCCCCTGAACATCCTTGCAATGTCTGTCTTCTCAATACTTTCATGGTCTGACCTCTGCAGATGCAGAAGAGAAATTGGGGGCACAAAGGATCACAGTTGTGGCTGGGGATAGATTTAGCATCTGAGAGCAGATGAGTAGGAGAGAAGAAGGCAGCGATGAGGTTTGAAAGTGGGACAAGCTTTCACCGACGCCCAGCAGCCAGCGCTTGAAGTGAGCATTTGGATGTCTCCTACCTTTACTCTTAAATTTCCATTTGAATTTTGATATTTCAGAAGTCATTCTTCAAATAAATTCATTCAGGATTGTACAATGGGACGTCACATTTTACCTGTGGCTAGGGACACGCAGTCTGGATGGCATAAAATATGCCAGGAAGTGCTGGCTCACCCACCAAGCAGCATAACTCCGTTGCAGCCATTTGTGTAGCACAAAGGTTTTCCTACTACAGTCCAAGCTGTTTCCTCCTTGGCTGGGGAAAGCCAGCCAGCTAAAGGACATTGTTATCGCAGCCTTCAGCTTTCATACAGCACACTCAGGAAATACAAAGCAGCACTTCATTAGCACTCATTGCACCTTTTCACTGTGCCCTGGACTTAACCGCAACAGGAAATCAGGAAAAGCAGTGATGCGCAGGAGTGCAGCCTGTGACCATGCAGAGCTTTAAAAACAAATGTACATGGATTTATGCACGCACATAGTTTCTCATTCAACACCTAGTCTTCTACAGTCGTGTCTTTGTGCCTCCTACATTGTACCTTTGGCATAATGAGTGTGTGTAAAGCCCACACTCAGGTTTGGCTCATCTCCACCATCTGCGCTTCGGTGTGGGAAAGGCAAGGAATTACAGTCCAGCACAGCAAGAGACGTGTTGTAGAGTCAGTTTTGTTGGTTGCTGGCAGGAGAGGAAGCCTGCACTAAGGACTCTCTCCCTTTCTCTCTAGCCAGGGAACTGGGACCAACTCCTGCACCTGAGCATACAGCTACAGCCAGTGGTCAAACAGATGCTTTTAGTCTTTCTATAGAAACCAGCCCTTTTGCAGCCACTCCTGACTTTCAAAAATCACTGATGCCAGCAGGCACCTCTGGAGGTCTTGACTCCACCCCCCTGCTCAAGCAAGGTCAGCCAGAACAGGTTGTTTTGAACCGTGTCCAGCTGGGGTTTGGTTTGTCCAAGGATGGAGACTCCACAATCTCCCTGTGCAGCAAGTGCTTGACCACCCTCACAGCAAAAATCCCCTACCAGTTTGTCTGCATCTCTCAAATGTGAGATGCTCAAAACCAAATGGTGCTCCCTCTGGGAGCCCACTGATCTAGCTGGAGATGTCTCTGCTCTTTGCAGCAAGGTAGGACTAGATGACTTCAAAGGTCCCTTCCAACCCAAACTGGTTTATGATTCTATGATCTAAAGAGGCACATCCCATGCCTAGCTAGAGGTGGGATTCCAGGCTTCCACTGCTGCAGCTGCAGATCATGGGAGCAGTGAGTTTTCTTGCTTCAGGGCAGGCTACACACCCTAGTGCCCTGGGAACCTGCTTGAGGACTGCCAGGCCTCATTGCAGGGAAGACAAGAGGAGTGTTTAGGTGTGAGTGCATGCCCATAATTTCCTAGCATGGAGCCTGGAAACATGGCTGTCTGACAAGGGAGGAGGACCAGGAAGGATGCACTGGCTTTCCAAGCTGCTTACCTCGATTTAGGCTAAGCTCTGCCATAATTTATCTTAATTTTGTCTGATGCTTATCAAACCAAAGGTATTGTGAGTGAAATATTTCATATTCATTTAGCCAGCAGTTTCCAAGGAAGGTCTGAGGTAGGGTCCATTCAACTGCATTGGCACAAAAGGCCTGTCACAGCCCTGCAGAGAAAGTATGCTCGTTTCCATATGAGGTATATGCGTGTATATGTATGCATATATAACTAAGTCCAAAATCATGTTGGATTTTTGTCAGCATTAGTTTGCAGACTCCCATTGCCCCTGCAAGGAAGTGTTTGGTGAATGACTCATTTCTAAGCTTCCTCCCTCTTCCAGAATAAGCATTTCAAACTGCCTTCCCCAGGTGCCAGTTTACTGCCTTCAGATGTGAATCCTATTTAATTTTTGGTCCATCTTTTCATCTTTTTATTATTCTGTTCCTGGGGATGCCAACACCGACAGATTATTGAGTGAAAATTTGACTTTATAATTCTTGAAATGTTTGGGTTTAATTCCAATTCAAGATGCAGAGGATGACACTCCAGTCCCTTTGGCCATTCCCTGTGGCTTGATTCACCGCTGTTAATCACTACGCATTGTTTACAATTTCTCAGCCAATTTTCAATCAGCACGAAACTGCAAACTGCTCATATAAAAGCCAGTCTGAATTACTTCTGCAAGCGAGATTTCCTCAGATACCCAGCCAAGCTCAGCTCTTATATAACCCAGCTGAGGCTAGTGGATTTATTCTAAGGATGAATTTAAAGAAGTGACTCAAATTCCAGAGACTCTGACAAATCCCCGCAATTCAACATTGCTGGGCATGGGATGAGCTGCTGAGCCTTGGAAGCACGCACACACATGCAGGCAGCTGCCTGTGCTGTCTGTGGCCGATTAGCATGGCTGCCACTGCTGCTTGCTGTACCAAACTCAGCACTTCTTCCTTTGGTCACCCTGCATTCGATGAGGGGCTGCAGCGGGCCCTTGCAGAGCCCACACATGGTTGTGGTGCTGACAGTGCAGGAGAGGAGGGCAGCACATGCTTCCCAGCATGCCAGCTGCCCAGAGTACCAGTTGTCTTCCCCACTCTGCCAAAAAAAACCCCAACCCCAAAGCCAAATGCTTGTCTGTGATAGAATCTGCTCTGATAAAACTAATCTGGCCTCCTCTGCTGCTCACAGTGCTCCTACCTACTCTCCCCATTGCCTTTCCCAAAATTCGACTTGCAACAGAGACCAGGGTTACCACATCAACATGACTTTTCAAGATCATTCATCTTGGAAGATGTAGATCCAACACTGCACATGAGGCTCCATTTGAGGAACTTACTGAGATCCCTGCTCATAACAGGAAGGTTGGACTAGATAACTTTTGAAGGTCCCTTCCAACCCAAACTATTCTATGATTCTAGGCTGTACTTTTTAACACTATTGTCCCCATGGGGTGGATGCTACCAGACATATTTCCAGGGCTTTCTTTCCAGGACTATTTTTTCTCTCATTAATTTTTCAGAGCCTTTGTTTTGCCCCAACCTCCTTCCCCCTCTCAGATACAGGCGCGCACCCACTCCAAACCCATATTTAAAGAGCTGCCCATGAAGAAGACAGCTGGATCAGTACCACCCTTCCGAATCTGAAGCAGCCTTTAATCAACATATCCAACTCCTTGAGTCTTGTCCCATTCTTTTTTTTCTGGGGTCCTTATGCAGAAATTTTCTAATAGCCTTAAAAGAGCGTTTGCCTTCTGTCATTCTCTCTAATCCTTCTCCATCACCACTTCTGTCTTATCCCTATCCAGATATGTTTGGAAAGATCTCAGTAGCGTGATTGTTTACATCTGGAAGGTATCTGAATGCTCCTCTCCCTCTGCTGCATCTGCTTTTCCCATTGCAGCATATTGACTAGTATTTTGTATTAATTCCAAGTTTGATTTTTGTAGATGTGAAAAATCTACCAGGAAAATTCTGGTCACCATTATCCTAGCTCATATCTTCAGGCATTTTCTACAATGAATTTATATGTGGGAAGCAGATAACAACTTTATAATGCATATAAAAATACTTAGAAGCCACTCATGAATTAAGACTCAGGATTTCAAGTGCCCAACTCAATCTTCCTAGAAACAAACTTCTTCAAAAATGAAGGCCTAAGATCTCTTAGAGTTAATAGCGAATTCAGCAGCTCATGAGCTGATGAGTAGTATCAAATCGACTTACAAAATGGTTAATCCAGTTCTAGAGCATTTACTCAAGCAAGTAAATATTATGTCTATCACATAGATGATATAGTTTTAATGAATTATCTCTTGAGCACAAAGGGAATACATGCGACACAAAGGGATTAAGTAATTAATGTGAGATCATTAAACTCATGGGACTTTTTATTCAACTACAAAACCATTCTTTCCTGTTAATAAACGATCTAATCTACTTTGGGTGAATTACTATTTTTGTTAATGAAAAATATCTCCTACCAAGTCCTAAAATCTTTCACCATCTCTCTTTGTGTCTTGGGGCAGTTTATTTATCAACCACCAAACTTGCGGTTCATCTCCCACAGAGGTCTGTTGGCAGTCATCATATTTCCACTTTTCTGCCCATGTTTTTTCCTCTTTTTCTTCTCCCTTTCAAACCAGATCCTTCCCTCCTACTAAATCCAGCCATCTCCAGACCCATCCCTGATCCCTTCCCTCCACCAGGGCACCCACCAGCTGACTCTGCCCAAAGCTTGGGTTTTATTTTGGTTTTGCTTTTCCAGCTTGCCTATGGCAATAGAGATCTCTTTTTCAAGAGGAGAGGGGAGGGGAGGAAACAATGCCCAGTTTTTCCTTGAGCAGAGCACAGGTGTTTAAAAGCCTATGGGTGCAAGAGTGTCTGCTGACACCACATGCAGGTTGCAGCTCTTGCATAAGCAAAATCTGACATGTCAGGGCTCTGCGGCAGTGTCCACTCCACATGGTGCAGCTATAACCTGGGATCAGCCTTGGGGAAAGAGCTGCATGAGAAGGGGGTGCAATGAGCCCTCCTGGGACCTCCAGCCCGTCACCTGGGAGCTGCTTTTCAGCTCAGACACTCAGCCTTGGTCCCTGCTTGAGTCATGGTGCTGCTTGCATGGATCCCTCGCTGACCTGGGTCTGTAGGCTCAGCATCTTATCTGTCAGCCAAGCCCTCAAGGCCTTCCTGCACCCAGGCAAGCCGCTATAAATTCCTAAAATTCATACACCAATCATGCCAAATTAAGACTTACAGACAAGTCTCCATGGCAACTGTATATAAAACAAATATTGAAGATACCTCTAGCCATGCTTCTATATCTAGAAGCAGCAGCTTGCTTCACTCAGGTTTGTTTAAACCAGTCACTAGCATATTCATAATAAGCAAAAGAAAGAAAAAAATCACTGGAGAGGTAGTAGGTACAAACATCCTTCAGGATAAAATAGCATGTGGGGAGGAATCTCATCACCAGCACGCGTTCTTTTATGAAGATATAAAAGCTTGGAGCAAGTCCTAGCTCCATGTGTATTTTGAAAAGGTGGTCTGTTACATATCATTACACAACTCACAATTAGAAGAAAAGTGCCTTCAAAGGCTAATTCCTTCCTTGCATAAATGACCTATTTCAATCAGTTTATTTACCTGTTGAAAAAATACGTGTCATCTTAGCACATTTCCTATTGCCCTGTTCTTAGAGGAAGGCTAAGGATCACGCATGTTTTTCTAAATTAACATGCCATAATCTGCTAGGTTTTTAAAAATCCATATACTACCTCAGGTCTTATTAGATGAGAAATCTGTCTTCCTCCCACCACGTTCATCCTGCCAATGATCATCAAAGGACTGCAGCATCCCTGACACTTGGTGATGAATCAGGGTTAAGCATAAGGAAAACGGTATTCCACTGAAACTGCATGGGGAGGTTTATCCCAGCAGCATCACATTACTCAGATCAGACACAGTCTAGGATACTGGGATATGATGTCCTGGTTAAAGATATTTTAGGACCTCAGTACCGATTTGCATTTAACAATATACAGTAACAAGACCCATGAGAAAGAGGCTTTATGTAACAAGAGATAAATAATCTTCCTGTAGGCTACAACAATTGGTTTGAGTTGGTAATTAAATGATTTCCTGTGCATTGCTTGACAGAATGTTTTGAGAGACTTGAAATGAGCAGCAAACAATTCCGTTGTTACCACTCTCATTGCTCACAGGGCACTTTCTCTCTTAAGTACCAGGAGGCAGCGAACAAATATTAACAAATGAAACCCCAACAGAAACCCAAAGCAGGTTTGGTAGTGGGGGGGCAGCTGAAGCACAGAGAAAAAACAAGGTTATTTCTGATGGGTTTGCGGTTTGGTGTGGGTTTTTTTTAATTAAATGGCTGTAACTCTAGGAATCAATCTTGAAAGACTGATGTTAACCCCCAAGGCTGTGAAACCCATCCACAACCACCGGCTACAGCTCGATTTCAGTTCAATGTTTGCTGTAGATTTCATGGCTGCTCTTGACACTGCGAATCACAGGCACTGAGGATCTGCACTTCTGCTGCTGTCTGACATCTAGCAGCTGGAATTCAGAGGTGATTTTGAAAAGCCAACCCTGATCAACCCGGAAAAGGTCATGCAAGAAGGCAACGACAGGAGCTGGGGGCCCTGGGTGTCAGGCAGTGCTCGCAGGCCATTCTCCATGGCCCAGGGTGTGAAATACAGTCACACAAGTACGTGATGGGAATATGACTGCACAGGAGTTCCCACACAAACACAGTGTGTGCTTCCATTTACCCACAAATGTCTTTTGTAAATCACTCTTCTGATCAAGGTAAAGAAATGGGAACACGCACGGATGCTGTTACTAACTCCTATTGGTACACCTGCAAACATGTATTTGTACTTGAAAAATACCTTGTTTACATTATAAAGAGCACTCCCTTAATGAAACACTTTCTGTATATTCCTCCTTGTACTGACATGTTACTTTAAGCAATCTTATTTCCTCACTTTACTTACTTTCTCTTAAGGAGCTTTGCTTGCACCAGCCTTTGACTAGAGTATGACTGAACTCAAAGTCTGTGATTCATTGCTATGCTTTCCTTGGGTATTGAAGCAAGATGACAGCATCACTGCAGTTTGGAGCAACAGACACACACTGTCACCTCCAGTGATTGTGCCAGAAGTATTTTTCTATCCCTTCTTATCTCACCCCCTCTCTTCCATTCAGTTTCCGCCTGCCCTTCCCTTCACCCCACTACTCTATTGCTCGGCTGCTCTTCTGCTAAAGCATCTCTCTATAGATCTCTTCTTCTAATGAAATAAAAATATTCCTGGCAGTATCTTAAAGGTCTGTCTCTGAGTCAGGCACCTCCATGGAGTGTGGTGCACCATGCAGTGAGAAGCAGCAACAAGACAAATAACCGGACAGATTTCTTTAATTACTCCATTGCTAGCATGACTGAGCTGGCTGCTGCGGTGTTGTGCTCTTACATTTCCGAAAATTCAGTTGTGTGTGCGCCTGTAAAACCTAACCTGTGCCCATCCTCCTTCACATCCCTCCGTGCAGGGATTAATAGCAGAGCATAGGAGGAGAGGAACCATGGCAAAACTAAGATTCTGTGGGGACATGATACTAAACTGCAGCAGAACAGTGAGGCACAGCTGCTCTTGCAATGTCAGTACCTTCAGCCCAACACCTGCCAGTCTGCAGCACCTTCTCCCTTCCTGCATGTTTTCATCCTACCCCAGTGAGCACAGCCTCATTTTTGGAGGCAGTGGGGAAGGAGAAAACCCAGACAGGACCTTGGGCTCTCCTGGCTCTATAATAGCAAGCCATGTTTTCCCCAGTAGTGCACTGGGGCAAAGCAGAATTGCTGGGCAGGGAGGACCAATAGGTCTGAAGATCCTGGAAGGACAGTGGATGAGCTATGCTGCAGCATTTGGGTTGATGGAGAGGATAGTCCCAGCATCTCCAAAACCATCTTACATTCTGTCTTCCATCTCAGAAGTAGGCAGATGCAAAAAACAGCAAGAAACAAGCTGAAAGTGGGGAGAGAAGGGAGAGCAGGAAAGATCCCTGTCACTTTTCCACACATGCCTGCCACCCTATTAAACTACCTGATTCAAATGCTGTCTTCTAATTGGGGAACTTCTTGGTATAACAGTACCCACTCCCTCCTGCTTCTTTTTTTTTTTTTTTTTACTCCTTTCTCCTCACGTCACTACCATTGGGGACACAAAGACTTTCTAACTCCTGTGGGTACAAATCCCACCACGTGGCATAACCAGTGGACTATCCCAGCTGAGGGACTTCAGCTGCTGCAGCCTTTCACAAATGTGCCCTTCCTGGGATGCATTCTCCTAAATCAAATGATCCTCTGCACAAAATTAAAAAAACTAAGAAAATGAGGAAAAAAGATACTCATCAAAGTGCTCATTGATGTGGCAAAAAGCATTTTTTTAATGACTAAAACTAGCAGTTCAGTGAGAATTATTTATTACCTCTAACATTCACCCTCCTACAGGTGCTATCACCAGGTGCCAATACAGGCAGGCGTGTAAGTGGAAATTGGTTCCCATTTTATGATAGGACAACCATTACAGTTTTTCAGTGATGTTTTCATACACAAAATGCACAGGCTTCTCTTTCACCAGTCATAATGCCACAAAGCTGTAATTAATGTATTCCTACTGTGTATTTGCAAAAGTATAGCTAAAACAGATAAATGTTTGACTCATACAAAATCTGTACATTCATTCTTATCAGTAGTTGATTAAATATAAATCAAACCATTAAAAGAACTGCCAGCCCATTCTACCCTGGCCATGTTCTGTTTCTTTTTTAATATTTGAAAGTCAACATTCTCCTTAAAAGACTTTTTTTAGGAATAAAAGCCAAACTCTACTTTCTTAGCTGCCTTGACATGGTGATGACAGCTCCATAAACCTGTGTAATTATAGAAAACTGAGTTCTGATGTTTGATCCTGAACATACCATTGCAAAGGAATTTTATGGAACAATTATGGAGCAGTCCACTTGCAGAGGCTGGTGGACACACATTTATCACACCGCTGCTTCACAAACCACCAAAGATCAAATGCAGGGATATTCCCTGGGGCTGTCATTCAGAGGGGTAGTCCAGACCACCCCTCTGCTGAACGAGCCTTCTTGCTGCATGCACATATGTTGCACATGGACACCCTCCCTGGCAAATCTGGGTTTATAGCCTGTGCGCTTCCACAGCCTTCAGCAAACAGGCTTGTGCCACAATATGTGGTAATGGCTGGGGAAGTCCAGATCTGTTTGGGTGTATAATGTAATTTGATGCATTCAAGTAAACACAGGCAAGTGCATAAAATGTGAGTAGATGTCAAATTTGTGCAAACTTCTGTTTTGATCAAAAAGAAATTCATATGAATAATTTACCACTTTAAAGATATATAAAACAGTAACCTTTTTTCCACAGTGCTTAAGAAAATCTAATTTATTTTGACACAAGGAATCATGGAGTTAATTGAACCCATCCTTCACAGTGAAAGCTGTAACAGATTTTACTGCTAAATAAATGTACTGAGAATTGCCAATCCTTGATTTTGGACAGCATTCCTTTGGTAATTGAATTGTGTCCTAATGTCATCAGGTTACTTTTTGCCTCTTACTGAGAATTTAAGGACAATAAACACCTCTTCAGTAGCAGGGTTGCAGAGCTGGATCCATTTCACTCACAGAATTAGGCACAATTCTGTTTTGGCTGACAGCAGTGGGGTGCTAACCTTCCTCCTCCTTCTCCACATGCCAAGAGTACTGCCAGCACTGTCTGCACTGCCTGCACTGTTAATTTGTTGTTTCTGGGGTCCCTTTTCTTTCCAATTCTCTTTTCCATCCCACTGGAAGGGCAGGGGAGAAGTCAGCGAGGGACTACTGGTACTTAGTTGCCAGCTGAGCTTAAACCAGGACAGTCCTCGGAGGCTGGAGGAAACCACTTTCACCCAACTCTCCTTTAAAAGCATTTTCTGAAGAGGAAGCTCACAGCGTGCAGAATTGAGGAGATAGGGTAGAGGAGAGCCACTGCAGTGACAAAGTATTACAGACTGACCCGCTAAGTGGATGGGAAAGATCCCTGCCAGGCGATCTCGATCTTCAGAGACTGCCTTAAAATGAGCTCGAGAGCACTTTTTGCAGTATTTTAATACTAAAAAGATTTATACATTTATTTTTTTAAAAAAGTGCTTCTATGTGATAAATCCCCAATTTCTTAGTGACTGCATGTCAAGAAACCACCCTCCAGCTCCTAGGTCCCAGCCTCACTTCTGAAAAAGGAGTTTTGCAGCAATCCAGAGTCAATAATCCCAGCACAAATTGGGGTTGTTTTGGTTTTTTCCATAGGAACAAGGGAAGAAAGAAGAAGTATTTGAGAAGAAGAGGAGGAGAACTGGAAAACAACCATAGATATCATTTTATGCAGAATCCAAAGGAATAAGTAACATAAACACTAAGCAGATTACCTATGTTGTTGGAGATTGATGAGGGATGTTTGTAGGAGCACAGAAAATGGAATATGCCATCATACAAACACTTTTTCCTCAGATGCTAAAAATAGTGAATGTAAGTACAGCCTTTTCCTGGCAACAGGAACTGTGTATTTTCAGAACTTCTGACAATCCAACAGACATACAGAATCCTGAACCAGCACAGATCTTTTCCATTATACTTCTCCACTCCATCTGTCCTTCCTTCCCCCACCACAGATATTTGATGAGGTGTTTTCTTGGCACAGAACATAGCGCAAACTTGCCCCTAGCTGAGACCAGGCTTTCTGCAGGACCCCATCCTTTGGCCCCATCTCATAGTTCCCATCCCTGGTGCTGCCAGCTCCTGTATTGCTATCACAGTTTGCAAATGGATCAGGGAGCTCCTGGGGGGCTATAGCCATCACAGATATTTTATATTAAATCATGAAGGTGCCTGCAGAGCATCCCTCAAGCCCTACGTATATTATCACCCTCCTACAGAATGCAATGGCTTCTTAATCATTCAGTGGGCTCCCAGAGTAAATGCCTCCACCCTGGGTCGCATGAGCACTGCCACACACCACGCTGTGCTCATACCAGTGCTGGAGTGAGAGAGGTGGCTCCTCAACAATGCCATGACATGCACCATTTATCCAAAACACCACTAATCAAGCAAGGATATGCTCTTTTTTGTTGTTGTTGTTGTTGTTGGTAAAAGATACATGAATCCTTTGCTCCAAGGGTTATGGTTATTCCAGCTACTCAGCTAGTCATCACATCTTCATCATGAGCTTCAGCACATTGAACTTCCTTCTTTTGGCCATTGCTCAGATTGTCCTCATGTCAGCCGTGGCCAGTCCAGGTTTGGGACTGAATGTACCACTACTTGGGACTTTATGTACCACTACACAATTCGCATGAACCCTATATTTAAAAGGCATTAGGGATTCCAGAGAAACCAGCAAAACCTCTTCTTCAGCACAGATTCCCTGTTTTAATGGAGATTGAACAAAACTTTATTCTCTCTGGGGCCAGCAGCAGACACAACGTAAACAACCTACCTTTTGTTAAGGAAAGAAAAGTCACCAGTCCAGACCTGCCAGGCTCAAAGAGTGACTGCCATGTGATTGTAATAATCTCAGGTGTCTCCTTCAAAACTGTGTTTTACATGAACAGGTAAAAGAAATGCAGCGTACTTAGGAAGGAAGGGATAGTGTAAAGAGAAACAACTAATAAAGTAAGATTTGAAATGAGAGAAGAAAGCGTCAGTTCAAAGCTTCCCTGTAAGACTATTCACCTACCTTATATAAATGATACCTCTAAGGTGTCCAAAAGTTTCCACAAAGATCCCTATAAATCTAATTCTTTCCTAGGTGCAGAAGTAGTTCAAAGATTCTTTCAGTCTGCTCATTTCCCTGAACTAGATCCAGATTAAAAGCAATCCCTCCAATGAAAAAAAAAAGCACCTCTTAAATCTATTCGCTCTGATCAATGTCTGTATCTACATCAGGTGTCCTCAGCTTCTATAATCCCTGCACTTCAGCCTTCCGTTCAATAATTTTTTTAAATGGCAGCTTCCTAAGATATTAAATGAAGATTTAGTCTTTGGCCTGTATTCCTCTTTACAGAAATTATGAGTTCCCAGTGCTCTCTTGAGGGTGGAAATCAAAGCAATCATAACTGATCCTTTGCACATTTAGCTCACACAAAGACTCTTTTCTAAGATTTGCTAACTCTACACACTGATATCCTGTGTAAATCGCCTGAAGAAAAGCTATCTAATGCTTTAAATCTGTTGAACCAGGCAGGCTTGTGTCCTTGCACAAGAGGGTTTCCAGTGAAGTGCAGTACAGCAGCAGCAGGTAACCAGCAGCACAACATTCCTCACCCACCCAGGAACCATCAGGCAGAGCTGTTGCCTTCCATCCCACTTTGCACCTAGCAGTAATCTACCTATCTTGCTAATAATAACTCCTAACTTCATTCTGAAGAAGCATTTTTATCTAGTCTGTTGGCTAATCTTCTAAAAAAAGGGCCATTGAGGCATTGGTAATAACTTGCAGCAGCTTTGTAACTGCAACCAGCATAGTAGAAATCAAATAATTTACACCCCTTTAAAAATCCCTGATTCTTCCATGTTAAATATTCTTACCTTTATTATTCTTATATTTGAATGTGATACCTGATTCTTTGGAATTGCCTGGACAAAACCAATGCCAGAATAGTTCAGCTCAATGTTATTTCCTCACAAATAAATAACATTCAGACATTTGCCGCTTCATTCACTCAGTGGATTCAGAGGACTGCAAACTACAAATTATTTCAGAACACTGCACAACTGCTATTACTTTTCTCATCAGTCCTCATGCCAGCTAAATTGCCCTTGTCCCGGGCAGCAAGCTCGAAGAACTTGGGCTGCTGTATACTCAAAACCATAGAGATGTTTTTAATTAGCCATGACATGCCCAGCAGTGTCTGTCTGCTGGCATGGAGGGAGCTGCCTAGCAACAATGCAAAAAAACCCTCCAATAACCCCCAGTAGATCACAGAAAGTCTGTTAAAAATGGTAATCTCTCGCATAAAAAAGTAGAAATGGTTTCAGTTAAAGACAGCAGTTCTCCACTTGTTATTTATATGCCATGAACTAAAATAATACTCATAAAGTATAAATACAATTTGAAAAGGCCATGTATAATTACTTAAAGTTTTAATTTGCAGTATGTAATTTGCCATTCACATCTGTAAGCCTTTTGTTTTGCTTAATGGCAAAAACATTCCAGCCAGACTGGAGTTTATTCACGGAAGAAATCTCAGCAAATATGGCTGGAAAAGGCTCAAGGAGTCATTCATTCCATCCCTAAGCACAGTCAGGATGAATTACATATAAACCATTCCTGTTCAATAACACTTTACCTGTTTCTCCAAATCTCTAAACCCAAGCGGTAGACAACCTCCCTTGTCACTCTGCTCAGTTGCCCAGCTGTCCCAACAACTGGAAAATGTCGGAAAATCTCTAACCTAAACCACCCTTGTTTCAATCCTGCTTACTGCACTGGAGCAGACATAAAGAACAATGCACATTATTTTTTTAGCAATTTCTGACGTACTTGAAAATGGCTATCATATGTCAGTCTTCTGTTGAGTAACGCCAGCTTTGCTCAGGCTTTCCTTATATAGCTCATACATCTTCACTGAATTGCTTCCTACTTCTTTTGCATTATTTCTCCAACTCCTTACACTTCCTCTTGCCTTGCATATTAGATAAATGAACCTTCCCAATCCAAGTCAGCAGTGATAGCTCTGCAGCCATGACTTCTGCAGGCATTGCAGGAACCCGATGACCTTTCTCTTTCCTTTCCTCCTCTGTGCTCACCTCTCTTTTGTGGCTGATGCTGTTCATGTCACTGATCGATCACCATGCTGGCCTTTCTGTAGAAAACCAGGAGCTAGCAAAGGCTAGAAATGCCCATGTGGACTTGACCTTCCCCTTGTGCCGAGAGTCCACTTCACACTAGCAAAAGACAAACATGAGGCAACAAGTCCCAGGGTAGGCTCTGCTCTTCAGCCCTGCAGCCCCACCTGGTCAGGCAATGAGATGTGCCAAAATCAACATCTTTACATCCACTCTGGCCACTGTATTGCCCAGATAATGGATATGGCTTCTTTGCAGACAGACCCCTGGAGTCCAGATGGGACATGTCCCTCCCACCTCAGCCCAACACAAAGCATCAGGAGACCATGATGGCCCTAGGCCACCCACAACAGTGATGGCTATGGGCAGGAGCACCCAAAAGCCCTACAACTTGGCCCATGTTGATCATAAGGAAAAATGCACCATCCTTCTTTGAAATTAATTTTGGTTCCTACAGTTTCCTAACTCAGTAAAGAATCACAATTGAACGCCTTTGGGGATTGCATCCTGGCAAAACAAATTCTCCAGTGCCTTCTCAGGAATAATGAATCACTGTTTTTTGATGAAACAATAAAAGGACTTAGAGTCATCCAGTGGATTAGCATAAATGTTTATTCTAACTTGACAGAGCTACAAGCAATGAGGAAAAGAGCCCAAGAAAGGAATGAAAAATAGATAACCTCAGTACCTGGGGTCAAAACACTGGGAAAATACTTCCTGCACAGGCTATGAAACCCTGTCTTTTGAAATATACACTTCCAAATTCAGAATGAAATGCCAAAGAAGCAACTTTAATGCAAACCAGAGGTTTGCATTTTGTTGCTGTTTTTAACAATTACCTGAAAACAGCCAACTCAGTGCTTTGAAGAGGGATATCACTATGTAAAGTGTTGCTCTTGGTATAGTTGTGAATAGACTTCACTGCTGAGTTTGGTTAATCAAGGTTCTTTTAGCTCCTATACAGCATGTGCATAGCTATTCTGCAGCTGCAGTCTGCATTATCACGTCACATAAGGAATTAACTTATATATATCCTAAACGATCAGGAGGTCTCCATAACATGCAGAATACATGAGTGTGTATATATATATATATTTGCTCACAATAGGTAGACAGATTTTACAAAACAAACAAACAAACAAAAAAACCCAAAGTACAAGACAAGAATTTTTTTTTTTCATTATTTTTCCTTTTTGATTATTAATATGCCTGGTTTCTTACCTTAGTCTTTATTCCTCTGTTCTTGCTGGGAGTGGAGTTTTGACTGTGACGCAGTCTAGAAGCAACAAGAAAATACAGTCATTCCCAAAGGTCCCAGTCAAAAGCTCTGCAACTCACACTGATCAATCAAGTCCAAACCTTTAACTTTGACTGCAAAAGGCAAAACTTCCCTACCTGTCCCTCTCATTTCTCCTCTTCATGCAAGCACGTGTTGGTGTGTTAACTTTCAGCCTGTTTCTGCTAGTTTCCCTGTATTAATCAAAGTGGGTATTTCGGTTTTTTAAGTCAGCTTAAGCAATAGGTTGCAGGCACAGCTCTTGTGTCTGCGTACTTATTATGGCAAGGGGAAGCTGTATACTCAGGGGCATTCCTTTTGTTGCTGGCAACATAATAACATTTGCTTAATTGTGTTTTATTAATGTTAATATACCCAGAGGCTCAGACTCTGCCCACACATTTCTGTAAATTGAATTAAAGGAAAAATGAATCAGAGTTTAAAGACAGCTGATTAATTTTATTCACTTGCTTAAGGGCATTTAAGCCAAATGGTCTCCACATCTATTTTTCTTTAGAGAACAGACTTCATAGCCACGGGGCTAAGAGAAACTTGTCAGTAAGCCATTTTCATTGCCATGTGTCAAGGAGAGCTATTTAAAGCATTAGAAAGAGTGGACATTAGGGAGAGGTGCTCACCCCCTGATCTGTACAAATGACAAGGTTATACAGACATGCTCTCTCCTGCCTGCTGCCGAGATCAGAGGGTTTTTTAATGAAGCTTTCAGAACACCCCCTGGAGCCTGCTGCTTGAAACAGGCAAGGACAGGGACACAGCACAAACCTGCTAAAAAGGGACATTTCAATCTACAGAAAATACCTTATTAGCAGGTGTGCCTCAGCACATTTTGCAATTTAAAGGCCATTATTGCACTATTTAATAGGCCTTCAGCTAGCCACAGCAGCAATCAGTTCTTGAGACAGATTTCTCATTTGGAAATAAACTTAATTCATCAGAGAAGCCTCCGCTGGATGTATATTTATACAAAGCCTGGGCTGAAATGTCAGTTTAAATGCAGAGCTGTTCAGCAGGAAACCCACTCAATTTATTAACTATTCAGAAGGGTCTGGTCTGAAGAGACTGTATATAAACGTGTCAGGCACTTCTGACAACCCTCCTTTGAATGATTACTTCACAGCCTCTTCAAAAGTGGGAAGTCAGAAAAGATAGCAAAGCAAAAATCTCAAAGAAAAAAGGATGTCTAAAACACATGTGAATGTGGATGGCTTGAGCCCCTCCTTGTAAGCAGAAGGCATGTTAGAGGTACTACATCATGACTGAGACATCATGTCAGGATCAGGATCTGAACATATTTTCATCTGTTTTGTCAGCAAGTGAGTTAGGAAGGAAAAAGCTTAATCTGTAAGGGAAGGATTTCCACCATGACAGGTTCCCATTCCATGGGATGGGCTGGAGAAGGTTCCCAGTCAGCAGAGATCATCTCCATCCACATGGCCACGGCCAATGCTCTAAGTACCACTCCGGTTACCTTGCATTTCCTCTCCTGGTTAATCCTGGCACCTCTATTATCTCCCACTCATTCTTCCCACAGCTAATGACATGTGGAAAACTAAAATTACCCAGGAGGGTGAAATGTAGAATTTATGAGAGTAAAGAAAGATATTATGAGGCTCTCCAAATAACCTGCAAGTCTTTTTGCAGGCTTTTTACATCCTGTATTCCAGACAAACAAGATGTATGTACTACCAGATCTTTCATATTGCATGTAGTTAGCAAATACCATGTTGCAACCCAGCCCATGAGATACCTTCGTGTGCCACAGGCATAGTAAGAAAAGCTGTCTGCCAAGTCAACGCCATGTCAAGGTGTGGGAAATTTGTGGCACGGCTCTACATCTAAGGGTGGCAAGATCCTCCCTTTCTGTCTCCTTTGTGAACATGTCACCAATACAATATCCTGCAGGAATTTTTCACAATGCTTGGAGATTCAGGGTGTCTACTAAGCCCCCAAAATAAAGTCTCTGGCCGCTAGCAGGACATGGGCATTCACACTATCCTGGGTTCTGCACCATACCATGGGCATCTCACACATCCAGAAGCATATGATGTTTGCCAAACTGCAGCCCAGGGCACTTGATTTTGTAGCACTCCAAGCTTAGCCTACTACCTTTCACTATTAAATCTCTATTACAAAGCCAATCTTCATCTTTATGTTGCTAAATGAGAGCGATCTCCACCAGCATAAGCAGGGGTCAGGGTTATTTGACAACACTGTTTTGTTTGCAGGGGCATTCTGACATTTCATCAGAGCTTCATTTTCCCTTTGTTTTGAAGAAAACAAATCAAAATGCAGGAATAACAGGCTCTGAATGAAAGAAAAATGCAGCTGTCACCCACATTCCTCTCCTTGCAGGATGGAAAACCCTCACAGCCTGTCGCTGCCTGGCAGATGAGGATCAGGCCTTCTCCCACCTCCCCATCAGCCTGCTGTAGCATTGAGACCTCTCAGAGGCCAGCCTGTATTTGCAGGAGATGCAGGGCTCTGAACACCCACAGAAATGATCGGGATTTTGGGGCAGTTGGTACATCCACATGCTTGTCCCAGGAGGCACAAATGTTTTTCAGTAATCTTCCATACTCCAGGCTGGACAAAGCAGTGATGGAAGAGGAGAAGGAGTGCTCTGCAGAGGTCTCCTTTTAGAAATATGCTTTATGCCCATTGTCACTAATGCAGTTGTTTTCCTCCATAATACACAATGGAGAATAAAGATGCGTGAGGATAAAAATCCCGTTTTCAAAAATACAGCAAAGGTGATTGGTTTTCAGAGGTCTCTGCCCTTCGAAGGAGGCATCTTGGGCAAGCCAGGGTGCTCTCTGGGGTCCCTAGCTGGTGGGACACATTAAACCAGGCTGCAAGCAGACACCTCTCCTTTGATCTCAGTGAGGGATGCTTTTCCTTGCCCTCCAGCTGAGCTTGACCCGCAGTGCCCAAAGCCCCATATAAGCCCATCAGTGGCCCGAGAGAACTTCCCAGGCCCCACTGGAGACCCCTGAGGATGTATTCACAGGAGGGTGGCTCACTTCTGAACTTGCTCTGTCAGAACAAGAGGAATAGCTGTCACTTAAAAATAGAAATAAAGTTTCTACGAGGCCTGGGCACGTATCTCCTGTTTGCCTGTTTAAATTACTTCCAGCTGCAGAGGCTGTCCACCCGACAGCTCTTGAGTGGTAGGAACTTCATGCTGAGAAGGCCATGCAAGCTTTGGCAGTGCTCAAAAAGATGCTTTTTAAAACTGACACAGATTCGCTGTCCCATAGGAACAGCATGAGGCGCTCCTTTCGCAAAAGGAAAGATGTGTCATGATGGGCTAATGTGCACACTTACAATAGCAATGCTGCTCAGAGAAAGTGCAAAGCATATGCATGTGTACAAAGAATCTGCCCCATCTGCCAAGCACTGACATACCTGTTGCCTCACGGAGGCGTGGCGACCTGGTTCAGGAACGGCACGGCGACCAACCCCTGGCCGCTCGGTCCATCAGCTCATACACACCAATATGGTGAACAGCAAAATGGCGTTTATTACAGGAAAACACATTATATATCCACGGTTTACAACGTCACTTCCATCTGCTTACATTATAACGTAAACGCTGTTGGCTATTAGGGGAGGAGTCCTGTCTTTCCGTACAGCACGACATCTTCCGGCCGCCAGACCTTAGCTTGTGCCACAACACATACCTTCATCAGATCACACCAAAGCAGCCAGTCGCTGTCTTCAGAGAGGACTATCCTACGCATTAGAGATGTTGCCTACAGCTGACCAAAATCAAAAGCTTAAGGCTGACCAAATCAAAACAATCAGCAAAACAACTGCTTCCCTAAATTTATATCAACTGAGCCTCAATCCTGACAATTTATTTTCCAGTCTCACAAGACTGCCCTGTTTGTAGTTGAGCGCCTCGAATCCAGAGATACCACGCTTGGCCACTACCTTCAGCCCAACTTATTGTTTCACCATTAGAAGAACATGAGAAATTATGCAAGATTGAGCTTTAGATGTTCATGTCTGAGTAACACACTGTCTGGATCCCTATCTTTAGTAAAACTTCGAAAATGGGTCTTTGAGCCCCACAAGAACTACGAAAGGAGTACAAGTTTCTTTCAGCTAATGCTCCAAGGTGTACATGAGATCTGGGAGACTATCTATTCTGTAACCTCATTTGCACATCACAGTAACAATCCACCATGACATGTGTGATCTCATGAATTCTCTGGGAAAAACATTCAGCCTACTCTGGAAAGCACTTCTGATATTGTGAGACTATAATATCCTGAAAATATATTTTACACAGTTATTTTTGAGACTAAGTCTCAGAAATTAGATTCTACTTATATCAACAAACCCTAGGCTCTAGTAAAATATTATCACCCTAAGGAAGTAACTGTGTACATACATATTTTAACAGGTCAATTATGCCAGTTACTAAAATGAAATATGACTAAAATTATTGACAAAACATATTTAGATTTTCCAAATTTTGCAGACTCAAGAGAACTTCTGAATGTTTTTATGAATTAGCCATTTTATTGACTACAGTGTATTTTGATGGCTTTCATCCACAAACTGGTAAGGAGTTTCAGAGGTCAGAACAATTCTTACAGCTTTGCAAAATGTCAGAGACAGTCTATTGCATGCTTGTCACTGGAAAACATCTTTTCAGAAGTGACACTACATATTATTAGCTTCCACACTGACCTGTGCTGGGTGTTTGAGCAAAACTCTTCTTACTCTGAAATACCTTTGACCTTGTACAAGAGTGTTGGGCAACATGAAACTAGACTAGTTCTTCTACCTATGCTTCACCACTCTCTTGGATACAAACTCCTATGTTGTCACCTCCCCTGAAAATCCGCTTAGCAGCAAATTAATGTTACGGGAAAGTAAAGAATTAATTTATCTTCCTCAGTCTGAAGAATGCCAAAACATTTCCTAGGTTTAGAGACACATATTCAGCTACAGGAGTTCCTCTTTCCCAAAGCCTATACAGCTTTCAGTCTTTAGGCCCAGCCCTCATCTTAGAGTGATAATGGCCTCAGGACACATCCAGGCAGACCAGTGTTCTCCCTGGGTTTCTAGCCAGGTGTCATGGTTTAACCAAGCCAAAACCAGGACACCAGGTTCAAGCCTTTCCCACTCCCCTGAGAATTTCCTGTGATGCAACAACAGCTCAACGCACCAGAACTACCTAGTTTAAATTCTTCTTTCCAGTGTAATTGGCATCCTCTAGCTGTCATCAAACATTACTCTCTCTTGGGCATTTCAAGATGGAACCACTGCCTCGCCAGAAAATTGAAATATCTAATGGATGCTCCAATTCTTCACCTCACACAAGTGGTCCATCCACTGGGAGGAAGCACTCTGCACCATTGGGTTCAGAACTGTGTGTGCTGTTTTGGTCCTGTTACATTTCATCCAGATATAAGCACTAGCAATCACAGTTCACACAAAACCATGCAGAAGAATGATGCAAACGAGTTGTTTCCAGTACGAGCTGCTGGCCAAAGAGCATGGAGTGAAGAGCACAAACTGGAGAAAAGAGTGCTGACTCCTGCTGCCGGAGATGTGTGACTGAACCTCATCTTGCGTCTCCCATGCCAGCAGACACAAAGAAAGATTGCTACTCACTATCACACAGCTAAGGAAGGGTACAGCTGGGAACAGGGGCTAGTAATCTCAGAGATGTTTTATCTGTGCTACTAATCTGTTTCACGTCAGCTAGTCAAATGCTTACTGCTTTCTGCATTGACTGGCACACCGTATGTTTTGGCACTCAAAAAGAGAGCAATATATCAACAGTGTGAAGACAAAACTGTGTTATATGTCAGCCAGTTATAAAGATAAATCTTGTGAAATGCTGTGCATCTGTAATTTGCACTATATTCAACCAGATCCATGGACATTCAGTATCTCTCTATCAGGATGTAATAATCCATGAAATAACCCAATGTGTTAGATGGTGTCTCTGTCCCAGAAGATGTTCTGAATATATTGCCCCGTTCTAACACTGTAACATAAATCTGCCGCAGAATACTCCTTGTGAAAGGGGGAATCCAGGCCTTTAATCAGATCAGAGTCCTCTTCCCAAACATTGACTGAGAACATCTGGTTCCACTGTAAGGACAGAAACCACAGGAAGAAAGCATTTTCATCAATGGCTTGTTTAGATATAGGATCTTCTCCATGAGCTGTGTTCACATAAAAAATTCTGTGTACCATGTTGTAACTACTGTATAAAAAGATAGGGTTACTTGAATGGATTCTGAAAGATAGTTGTAAAAGCACTGAGATAACTAACACCACAGTCCTGTGACATGAAGCTGTTCACTCCAGCAGGTCACTGTGTGCTGCCAAGAGTCATCATCTTTAATCATTTAATTAGTGGTCACTGGATGAAACCCAAAATGAGGGAGGTATAATTTTAATGACAAAAATAGGTGATGTTTGAGAGAGACAACCACAGCGTGTTACCTGCTGCTTGGAGCTGAAAATCCAGAAAGGAGACACAGATGTGGGGAGCACCTGAGTCATAGAATCATAGAATCATAGAATAGTTAGGGTTGGAAAGGAACTTATGATCATTTAGTTCCAACCCCCCTGCCATGGGAAGGGACACCTCACACTAAACCATGCCACGCAAGGCTATGTCCAATCCAGCCTTGAACACTGCCAGCGATGGAGCATTCACAACTTCCCTCAGCAACCCATTCCAGTGCCTCACCACCCTTAGAGCAAAGAATTTCTTCCTCATATCCAATCTAAACTTCCCCTGTTTAAGTTTGAACCCATTACCTCTTGTCCTATCACTACAGTCCCTCATGAAGAGTCCCTCCCCAGCATCCATGTAGCCCCCTTCAGATATTGGAAGGATGCTATGAGGTCTCCACGCAGCCTTCTCTTCTCCAGGCTCAACAGCCACAACTTTCTCAGCCTATCTTCATACGGGAGGTGCTCCAGTCCCCTCACCATCCTCGTGGCCCTCCTCTGCACTTCTTCCAACAGTTCCATGTCCTTTTTATGTTGAGGACACCAGAACTGCACACAATACTCCAAGTGAGGTCTCACAAGAGCAGAGTAGAGGGGCAGGATCACCTCCCTCGACCTGCTGGTCACACTCCTTTTGATGCAGCCCAGGATACGGTTGGCTTTCTGGGCTGCAAGTGCACACTGCCAGCTCATGTTCATTTTCTCATTGACCAACACCCCCAAGTCCTTCTCCACAGGGCTGCTCTGAATCTCTTCTCTGCCCAACCTGTAGCTGTGCCTGGGACTGCTCCTGCCCAGCTATAGGACCTTGCACTTGTCATGGTTAAACTTCATCAGGTTGGCATCAGCCCACCTCACAAGCGTGTCAAGGTCCCTCTGGATGGCATTCCTTCCCTCCAATGTATCAACCGAACCACACAGCTTGGTGTCATCAGCAAATTTGCTGAGGGCTCATTCAATCCCACTGTCCTTGTCACCGACAAAGATGTTGAACAAGACTGGTCCCAACACCGATCCCTGAGAGACACCACTCGTTGCTGGTCTCCAGATGGACATTGAGCCATTGAGCACAACTCTTTGCGTGCAGCCATCCAGCCGGTTCTTTATCCACCATCTATCAAATTGACGTCTCTCCAATTTAAAGACAAGGATCTCGTGTGAGACAGTGTCAAATGCTTTGCACAAGTCCAGGTAGATGACATCAACTGCTCTACCCCTGTCCACCAGTTCCGTAGCTCCATCACAGAAGACCACCAAACTGGTCAGGCAGGATTTCCCCTTAGTGAAGCCATGCTGGCTGTCACCAACCACCTTGTTGTTTTTCATGTGCCTCAGCATGCCTTCCAGGAGGATCTGCTCCAAGATTTTGTCAGGCACAGAGGTGAGGCTGACTGGTCTGTAGTTCCCCAGCTCATCCATTTTCCCGTTCTTGAAAATGGGGGTTATATTTCCCTTTTTCCAGTCATTGGGAACTTCACCTGTCTGCCATGATTTTTCAAATATGATGGACAGTGGCTTAGCAACTTCATTTGCCAGCTCCTTCAGGACCCGCGGATGGATTTCATCAGGTCCCATGGATGACACCAAACTGTGTGGTTCGGTTGATACGTTGGAGGGAAAGAATGCCATCCAGAGAGCCCTTGACACGCTTGTGAGGTGGGCTGATGCCAACCTGATGAAGTTTAACCATGCCAAGAGCAAGGTCCTCCACCTGGGTTGGAGCAATCCCAGGCACAGCTACAGGTTGGGCAGAGAAGAGATACAGAGCAGTCCGCAGAGAAGGACTTGGGGGTGTTGGAACTTCCTGGATTGCTTGTGCCGGGCCGTACCGTCCCTCCAACAGATATCAGGGTGGTTGATGTTCCCCATGAGAACAAGGGCCTGTGAGCATGAGGCTGTTCCTGTCTGTCTATAGAGCACTTCATCCACCGAGTCCTCTTGGTCAGGTGGTCTGTAACCATCCCCACAATAATATCTCCCATCGTTGTTCTCCCTTTAACCCTGACCCACAAACTCTCTGTCGACTGCTCACCTGTCCCCAGGCACAGTTCCATACACTGCAGCCTATCCCTAACATAAATAGCAACTCCCCCTCCCCACCTACCGGGCCTGCTTTCCTAAAGAACCCGTAACCTTCCATTCCAACACACCAGTCATAGGAGCCATCCCACCATGTTTCTGTGATGCCTATTATATCATACCCCTGTAGATGTACACACATTTCTAATTCCTCTTGTTTGTTCCCCGTGCTATGTGTGTTTGTATAGAGATATCTGAACCGAGCTCCAAATGAAGCCGGCTCATTGGCTGGAGCAGCTGGAATATCTCTACATTGCTCTGAACGTTTACTATAGGTGCTGGCAAGTGACTGGGTGTGTTGGGATGGAATGATGCCCCCCTCCTCCAACACATCTAGTTTAAAGGATCCATGACCAGTCTGGCAAGCCTCCTACCAAATCCACTCTTCCCCTTCTTTGTTAGACCAGCTCCACCAGCCCCCAGTAGAAGAGTAGAGTCAGACGAAAGGTAATGTTCTCTACCACATCTCCAGCCCAGTCCCACCGTAACTGTGAGTAGAGGCTTGGCCTGTTCTACCAGCAGGTAGTTACCCAAGATGGGGTTCTCAAACTTACTACCTCAGAGAAAAACAAAACCACAACATCTGAAGAGTTTTCAGGCCCATAAGGACAAACAACCACTGATACAAACAGGCGTGCCAACATAAAAGCGTAGATGTTAATGGCGTATCTTCATTTATATAGACAAGGCCACAGACAGGCAACCCGTCATATCAAGGGTTTAATCAAGTCCAGTCGGTGAGAGGCGAAAACCAGACCCTGACAAGTGGAGCAGTTCTCATGTTCTGATAACTTGAACTGCAAGCAGCATCCTAATTTGAGGTGCTTCTGGTCCTTTTCACAGCTTGAATTACTCCTGTATATACCACTGCATGGTGTAGGAGTATCACCAAAGGCCATTCCAGCCACGGTTAAAACCTGGGCCATGAAAGAGAGTTTATTTATCACTACACACTAAATTTCTGTGGTGAAAAGTTTATGAGACAATTTATAGGTCTTTGGCTCCAAAACCAGCTCTAGATTTCATACATACAAACCCTTCCTCATTGCAGCACTCTGATTCCTATGAACTCCTGCCTGTCATTGAGGAACAAAAAGCCTACAGTTTTCACAATTCTGTACTGATTTAATAGGAGAAATAAATTGTTTGGTAAGTGCCTTAGGAAAGCAGAGCTGAATGATGGAGTGACATGTGGGTTAACAAGAAAGTCACCCAAAGGAGAAGTGCAATAAGCTATTAAATGTATTGCCATTCACTCCTTCCAATCATCTTCCAGTTCTGATCAGTTGTCACACAGAAGAGAGCATCCCTAATGTTCATAATCTAAATCTGATTGTTCAGCCCATGCGTCAAATTGATTCTGTTGTAAAGAAAATAAAGGAACAGCCACCGGGCAGCTTTCCTGCTGGGGTATAAATGGAGCTCGGCTCCAGCCTGGTTTGTCTCTGTGTCACAGGGCAAACAGAGAGGCTGCACATCACCTCTCAATGCAGACTCCCCCATCCCTGCTCTGTCTTCCCTGACAATCAGGCAAGATGTTCTGCTCTTCCCCAGAACACTTTTCACATTTCTTCGCAGCTAGACAACATGACCTATGAAGTGGCTGTAACAAATGAAGTAGTACCTGCAGAGTCTGCTGCTGCCTAAAAATAACACATACCAAGGCAGACACGGGCTCTTCTGTTTGGCTTCCTGGGGTGTAACTTTCTTCTGCTTGAACTGCATATGCAGGCAGGTGTAATTCTGATCAGATTCTCAATTCTAAGCAAAATATCCATCAGGCTCCTTCTCTAATTTATTTTCTTATGCTTAAGTGAGGAACTGTGATTTTTTTTCCCCATGTTATGCCTATTAATAACATTTTCCTCTCAACATCTCCACCCCTTGATCGCATACATATGCTTTGCAAAAAGGTAATAGAATCTCTTCTACTGGTAATAGTATCTCTGCCCAGGGAAGTTGTGAATGCTGCATCCCTGGCAGTGTTCAAGGCCAGGCTGGACAGAGCCTTGGGTGGCATGGTTTAGTGTGAGGTGTCCCTGCCCATGGCAGGGGGGTTGGAACTAGATGATTGTCGAGGTTTAAGCCCAGCCTGTCATTCAGAAACCACACAGTCGTTCACTCACTCCTCCCCCTTTCCTCCCCCTGTCTCCGGGAGGGATAGGGAGGAGAATCGAAAGAATGTAACTCCCATGGGCTGGGATAAGAACAGTCCAGTAACTAAGGTATAACAAACCACTGCTGCTACCACCAATAATAATAATGATAAGGGAAATAACAAGGGAAGAGGATACAACCGCTCACCATCCTCCTACCAATTCCCAGCCAGACCCAAGCAGCGATCGAACCCTTTCGGGTAACTGCCCCAAGTTTATATAGTGGGCATGATGTGCGGTGGTATGGAATACCTCTTTGGTCAGTTTGGATCAGGTGTCCTGTCTCTCCTTCCTCCTGGCTTCCCCTCCTCCCTGGCAGTGCATGAGACTCAGAAAGTCCTTGGTCAGACTAAACATTACTGAGCAGCAACTAAAAACATCAGCGTTATCAGCTGTTTCCAGGCAGAAAGTCAAAAACACAGCATTGCATCAGCTACTAAGAAGGAGAGAAATGACTGCTACTGCTGAACCCAGGACAATGATCATAAGGTCCTTTCCAACCCTAACTATTCTATGATTCTATGATTCTTTATTCTTAGCCATGGGGACATACTACCAAACAGCAAAAGGAAGCTTTCCCTAGTATTTCCTCTTTTATAAAATCCTTCAAAAGACGTCCAGATATAATGATTTTTCTTTTTTCTTTAGTGTTCAGCAGTGTCAAAATGAGTATATGTGTGGGGCAGTGGAGCTCTGTGACAACAAATAAGCAGAAAATAGTATTTTGGGCCTTTTAAATTGAAAGCCCTAATCTCCATCAGTACTGAAGGTTAATCTGCTTTGAGAGTCACTTGGCAGCTACTGTAGCTTAAAATACTCTCTATAGGAAGATGTTAATTAACTTTTCAAAAAATAAACTACCTTGAAGGCACTGCTTTATCATTGTCAGTGAAGGATGGCTCTCTGCCTGACCCTGGGGACTGCAAGCAAGGAAGCACTGCAGTGCCCCACAACCAGAGCACAAGCCAGTGAATGCTACTCAATCCACTGTCCTTGTGATGGGGGAAAAGCAGGAGGGAGCTGGAGGTAGAAGAAAGATGGGAAGCAAGAGAGAGGCACTGATGACTTAATTGCTCTCTTCTCCCGATACATTCTTTATAAACAAGAGTGGGGAAGCAGAAGTGCAACAGGAGCAAACACCTTAGAGACCTTAGTGCTGGGTGAAGTTAGATTGTCAAGATAAAGCAAAACAGGGAAAACTAAGTGGGTGGGAAGGCGTAGCTGGGGAGCAGAAGAAAAGAGGGAGACATTTAATGTGAATACAGAGGGGTTTGTGGTACTGAGCACTGCCTATCCCACAGCTGCCTGGACTCCAGCATCTGTTACACCCAGGGATGTACAAGTGCATGGTGCCACACTTGAGGCTGCAAGAGATAGACTTTGTTGGTTATTTAGTATTTGGCATGGAATGTGGCAGTGGCTCTTTTTTGGTTTTTTTAGAAATATATTGCTCCAGAACAATAAAACAGAGAATTTGTTTATTTGTTTGTCAGGGTCCCTGGGTCAGCAAGTGAGTAGCTGCACTTTACTGTTAGCTCTACCTTTTGCATTTGTGCCTACAGCTCTTAATACTACTCTGCTTTTACATTATGTATACATTGGCAGGCTGAACATGGAAATACAGAAGATAGGAAAGGAAAACTATTTTTTGAGGTGGCTTCTAAATCATTTTTATTTATCATCTTTGTACAGAAGCAAACACATTGTTGGAAAGAAAGAAATAATCACACTTTAGAAAAGCAGAAGTTGCATTTCAGAGACTCAAACACAGATACTTAGATAATATGCAACATAACTTATTTTAGAATCCAGCCAGTATCCACTACAGGAAAAAACAACTGACTACAAAAGTCATGTGTGACTGGGTACAATCACTACCTATAGGCACCCACTGATATTTTTAGTAGTAACTAATGAAAGCCACCCTTGATGCTATCCCACAGAACAGTCTTCTTACCTAGCCTCAGAGGCACGAGGATTGCAGCTGTCAGGGTGCTGCCAAGGCAATTTGCTTGATGCAGAGTGAATGTTACACATCTGCGTGCACAAGCACACATGTACCCAGAAGAGCTTGTAGGGAACCCAGGCAATAGATGCAATTAGGAACAAGAGTGAGTTTGTTTGAAATACACTTATTTTGATTAAAGGCTTTCAGTTTTAACATACCTGCACTTCTTTTTTATCATATCATCACACAGATACTGACACTGGTCCATCTAGTCCATTAACCTTTCCCCAGCAAGAGGTCAACATCAGATGTGACCTCTCAAACGGGCAGTTAGGCATAGCCTGCTAAAAGAGGCACTTGCAATACTGCAGCAGCTGGTACAAGGACGAATATGCAAGAGCTTAGAATGAATTATATAAAGGTATGTTCATGCACACACGTATCAAAACAGGGCAGTGGTTGCTATGAATTCATAACAGCTATTCAAGAAAATAGTCCAAGCTTCATTTAGAAAGAAAACAAGAGAGCAAAAGGATACATTAGGACTTCACTTCTTCCCACTTCCCTCCTGCTCTATTGTCCATACTCTGTGGACACTGTATATAAACTTGTATAAACCAACTACAGGCACTATTCATCAACAGTGCAATGCTACAAATACCCAGCCAGACCGGGACCCGTATTTCTCATTGGGTTCTTATTTCAATCAAGGGGAAGCTGCCGCTTCTCATTCACCCTTTAGATTACCTTTGGACCATTCAGTTGCTGAGGAGCCGTCATCACTATTTTTAGGGAAGAGCTTGCCCATCATTAGGGGACCTATGAGGATGCTGGGGAGGGACTTTTCATTAGGGACTGTAGTGATAGGACAAGGGGTAATGGGTTAAGACTTAAACAGGGGTAGTTTAGATTGGATATAAGGAGGAAGTTCTTTACTGTAAGGGTGGTGAGGCAGTGGAATGGGTTGCCCAGGGAAGTTGTGAATCCTGCATCCCTGGCAGTGTTCAAGGCCAGGTTGGACATAGCCTTGGGTGGCATGGTTTAGTGTGAGGTGTCCCTGCCCTTGGCAGGGGGGTTGGAACTAGATGATCTTAAGGTCCTTTCCAACCCTAACTATTCTATGATTCTATGATATACGTTGCATTGTCACATTCCTCAGTTTGCCTCTCCTTGTGACCCATTCTTCCAAGCACCCTTAATATGTCCTTGTGCCACTCACATTTTAAAAGTCCCATTTGTTTCTACTTCTCCAGCTTTTTAAATAATTTTCTCCAGCCTTTTAAATTTTCACCATCTCCATTGCAAACACTTGAAGGTTTCTTGTATGGTTTTTCTTTCTGACTACCACAACTGAAATAAGTATTCCACATTAAAGTCTCCCATGAACTTATGGGTTGATGTGATGATCTGGAGATTGGTTTGAACTCCTTAACCCAGTGGTTTGCTTACTTCTTAAATCTCTTTTTTTTTTCCCCTTCACATGAAGAGCTAGATTAGATCCCGTCTGATTAGTGGGAGTATTTATAAACTTGGTAATTCCTACTGACGTGCAGTCCTACATATGTGTGTGACCACTTCATGGTTAGTAACTTCTGGGACAGCGTATTTCACCTATCCAACACCTAAGCTGGATCACAGTTGCCTACTCCTTCATGATTATAATTGTTGAGATGGAGACAATTGTTTTGGGGCACTTAGACTGTCAGATCACTCTTCTTTCCAGAAGTTGTACATGCCTGCATGTATTGGCCCTACCTTCTCCTTTCACCAGAACACCATGATCAGCCATGACCACCCAAAACCTGAATACAAAATTGAAAAGCTCAGCAGCACAAATGGTTGACAGCTGGTTCCTGCCACCTCAAAACACAAGACAAATCACATTTGGAGTGCAGCTTCTTTCACTGCCTCCTGCAGCTGCTTCTGCGTAAGAAATGATGTGAGGAAATACATTCCTTGTATGGATGTTATCATCCCATGATTTTTTTTATGGTGTTAAGATACTGCAGTGATGGGCACCTCAGAAATAAAACAAATATTATTACTTGAGAATAAGAAATTATAGAAAGACTTTTAAACCAACTGCTGAACGTAGAGCATGACAAAAGCATTTCTACTAAGACTAACAGGGTTTTTCTGCACTCCCATTCATGTGAACCCTGGAGGGAGGAGTTTCATGTTAAAAGGCATGGCAAGTTTATCAAGTTAAGGGCACTGAAATAAAATTGCTTTCAAATTTACCTTTTTTTTTTTAAATCTCCTTATCTCATCAAATGCTTTTGAGCACTAGGGAAGATATGCAAAGTGCATCATAACCCTTCTTTATAACCATTCAGAAGGTATATTTATTATTTTTCTTTTCTTCTGTTAAGACATTGCTAGAAGCTGAAAATCAAAATAACCTTCACATACTTTATTTTTGAGTTTGCTAGATTTTAGAATACAAAATGTCACAATCTCATGTCAATCTTTGAAGATACAGGCAAGTTTACATTAAACCATCAAAATTAATAGCTATTTCTCTTTAGTAACATTTTTGCTTAACTGATACTTTGATGGGGCTTGAAAATACTTTTGGGTGTTACAAAACGCACATTAATTACCAAGAGCCTAAGCCTGCTCCAGAATAATCAGCGAGATTCAGAGATCGTCAAGACTGATGTTCCATCTACGCATGTCAGAAACTAATGCCATGTGTCTCAGAGTTTAGTAACCTGTGTGACTGGCTCTCTGCAACTGCTTCAGGGAGGAAGACGGGGGCTCACAGTCATAAGCCCTGTTGAAACCCTGAAGTGCTTCAGTCTCAATCCTTGAGAGACAGTACATGGGAGATCCAAGCTGTCCATTAAAATTTGAAATTTTTCCTACATTTAAACTGAGGCAGACGGGACTTATGGCATCAGGAATACTGAAGCATTGGGATCAAGCACAGATGAACAAGCTCCAGCACAGTTTCATTGGGAATCGCTGGAAAGGATTATTGCAGTTTTATGAAAATTGGAAGTAAAATGAAATATTTCTTGTGGTTTTGGGTAATCTTGGTAAGGTGGTGAATGCCTTGAAATCTTATTGAAGTGATGTCAATTTAGACTTCTTAGCATGATCACTCCATACTCAGGATCACTCCATGCTTTAGCCTGGAAACACATAGCAGTTTTCATAAAAACCAGCTGGAGCAATACCAACGATGGCTCCTATATTGACTGTAACACAAGTTCAGCCACAGATTTAATTAAAAGCGGTGGGAACAGGTAAAATCTCATATTCAAATCCACCATTAGGTTTTCAGAACAAACAGATCTAAAAACTCGGTATCAAGTACCAGATAGCTACAAGAACCATAAAAAAAAATATCTAAAACCCACCTGTTTCTGCTAAGATGCTAAAAAATCAGATGCATACATCAGTCTGGATTAGCCTCACGCCACTAGGTTGAAATACAAATGAAGACTGGTTCGATTTAGGCAGCCATATCAAGGTTAACACCAGTCTACTTACAGGTTTTAAAAAGAGCTGTTACCATATGCCAAAAATACCGGTTCCCATGTCATCACCATTACCAGTCACCTGCACTGCGGTGCAGAAACAAATCCCCTTTCAGTGGAAGGCCAAATTCATGAGCAAACTGAAACCTTCCAATAGCTCCTGCTTCTAGATTTGCCCAGAAGCCAATGAGCAACTTCCAGTGAGCTCTGCAGTTTTCTATCAGAACTTCAATTCTACTCAAATTCCCACCAAGGTTTCATATCCACTCAATCTGAGACAACAATCAAAAGGGCAGAGACCACAAGGCGCTTGCACAGGCTTATATGAAACAGCATTAGCTGTCCATCTTTAGCCACCAGGATAAGGTACAAGGAAGAGCAGCAAAGGGTAGAGGTAAAGACAGGCAGGGAAAAAGTCAAGAAAACTAGGAACAGGAGGAAGAAGCTACCCTGCACAGCAGGCAGACCAGTTTGCAAGTGTCCTCCCTGGGGGAACATGTATCTCCAAGGCAAACTTCATGAGCCTTGTCATGGGTTCAGCAGCAGCAGTCATTTTTTCTGCTTCTTGGTAGCTGGTGCAGCACTGTGGTTTTGATTTTGGGCCTAGGAACAGCGCTGATAACACCAGTGTTTCGGTTACTGCTTAGTGATGTTTTGGTCTGACCAAGGACTTTCTGAGTTTCATGCTCTGCCAGGGAGGAGGGGAGCCGGGAGGAAGCAGAGACAGGACACCTGACCCAAACTGACCAAAGAGGTTATTCCATACCACAGCACGTCATGCCCAAGATGGAGGACGGAGAGGAGAGACCCAGAAGGGTGGGGGGTGCACTGCGTGGTCGGGCTTGGTTTTAGGTGGTGAGAAATTGTATTCTTTCCTTGTATTTGTCTTGTCATTATTATTATTGGTGGTAGCAGTAGTGGTTTGTGTTATACCTTAGTTACTAAACTGTTCTTATCTCAACCTGTGGGAGTTGCATTCTTTTCTATTCTCCTTCCCATCCCTCCAGGAGTGGGGGGCAAGAAAGAGGGGGGAGTGATTGAGAGAGAGTCTGGGTGAGTTAGGCTTAAACCACAACAGTTCTTTTTGGCGCCCAACGTGGGGCACGAAGGGTTGAGATAACGGCAGGATTAATAACCACTCGTCACAATGCTGATTTATTGGCTCTCAAAGTTGTTGTTCTGGTTCTCACGGGTTCAACGTATGACACTTTACTTACAGCCGGTGTTTCTTATCTTAACATTTTTCAGACATGGGTTTTTGGTTAAGGCTTTTGTTATATTGTACTCTATTGCACTGATTTTTAATACAGTAGACTCAATGATCATGAAACTGACCCGGTTTTTGTTCCCGATGTGGTCACCACCTCTATACTTTGGGAGGTATATAATAGAAGTGTTTAGCAATTACACATCTTTTTTCACCTCCTTGGGTGGTCAACCTGTGAGAGAGACATTCTTTTATGCTCCCAGCCCCCCCACCAGACCGTTTACAGCATCGTTTGAGAATTTTGAAGGTTTTGAATGGCCTTTAGATACCCTTGAGACCTGCCTGTTGATTGTGATGGGGATTGTTATGTTGGTGCGCATACCGAGTGTGTTTTTCTCACGACTTTTTCGTCTGGTCCCGAGAGTTAAGCAGAGTGGGGTGTGGGCCTTGTCTGGGGTTAGTCGGCAGTCTAGGATGACTAAGAGATTTTCCCCAAGTCTGGACAGTCATGAGTGGCAGGGTGTGTGGGACAGTATGGGCAAGTATCTAGGCCAGTGGGCCGCTCCAGTGTTTTGGAACTTCACTAATGAACAAATGCAGAATCCAGAAAAATTAGTAAAACACTTAAAGGAGGTGTGTTGTCATTCTGGTCACACCAGAGATGGACAATCACGGCAACGTGCCGGGGCTTGGCCTATGCTTACAGAGCCTTGTTCAACACCGTCCAGCACCTTCAAAAGGAAAAAAATGTCCCTGGATCTGAGGGTGGAATAATGGACAGCGCAACTGCTCCAGCTCCAAGCACAGCAGCTACACCACCCCCAGGGACAAGTACAGCAGCTACTCCAACTTCAACAGTAATGGACAGTGCAGCTACCCCAGTTCCAAGCACAGCAGCTACACCACCCCCAGGGACAAGTACAGCAGCTACTCAAACTTCAACAGTAATGGACAGTGCAGCTACTCCAGTTCCAAGCACAGCAGCTACACCACCCCCAGGGACAAGTACAGCAGCTACTCCAACTTCAACAGTAATGGACAGCGCAACTGCTCCAGCTCTAAGCACAGCAGCTACACCACCCCCAGGGACAAGTACAGCAGCTACTCAAACTTCAACAGTAATGGACAGCGCAGCTACTCCAGTTCCAAGCACAGCAGCTACACCACCCGCAGGGACAAGTACAGCAGCTACTCAAACTCCAGTGACAAGTACAGCAGCTACCCAAACCACAGTGATAATCACCGCAGCTAAACCAGAGGACCAACTCGTACCAATATCGGTTGCCCCTGTACGCAGGAGGAAAAGCAAAAAAGAGACAACGGACTCACCACCTGGGACAGCATCTGATCAGGAGTTACCATCACATGACGAAGAAGAAGAAGAGGTGACTTCCCGATCTCGGACCTCAACCGAGCTCCGGAATATGCGAAAAGACTTTACCCGTCAGCCAGGGGAGCACATCATCACCTGGTTGCTCCGATGCTGGGACAATGGGGCCGACGGTCATGAACTAGAAGGCAGTGAAGCCAAACAGCTGGAATCACTTGCTAGGGAAGGGGGAATTGACAAAGCAATTGCAAGAGAGAAACGGTCCCTCAGCCTTTGGAAGCGGCTCTTGGCAGCTATGAAAGATAGGTTTCCATACAAGGACGATGTTATGAGTCGTTCGGCCAAGTGGACTACCCTGGAAAAGGGCATCCAGTCTCTGAGGGAATCAGCCATTGTAGAGATGATCTACAATATCAAGCCGAATAATGGGAATATACCCACAGATCCAGATGAAGTTGAATGTACACGACCTATGTGGCGGAAATTTACACGGAATGCACCCCCATCATATGACCACTCATTAGCAACAGTAACCTGGAATGACGTAGTACCACCAACAGTGGATGAAATGATTCATAAACTCAGAGAGTTCGAAGACAATCTCACCCCTTCCATCATCTCAGCTGTGGAAAAACTGTCCCAGGACCTCAAACAATTGAGAGACGATCTATCCAGCTCCTCACGTGTACCAACACACGTCTCAGCTATTAACAAAAGGCGTCCTACTGTTCGAGAGAGAAGATATAGAAGGTATACACCACGGGGCACCCTATGGTTTTACCTGCTGGATCACGGGGAAGATATGACAAAGTGGGATGGAAAGCCTACTTCAGTTTTGGAGGAACGGGTGCGTGAATTGAAGAGGAGAATAAAGGTCAAGGCTGATCACCCCATGAAGGCTGCAGCTTCAGTCTCTGGGGAGCAGGCTCCCAGATGGAGCGGAAGAGATGATTTTACTTCAGCTCCTGTGATAAGGAATAATTCCTGTCAACAAGATGTGAGTGACCAATGTGATGACTATTAGAGGGGCCCCGCCTCCAGCCAGGTGGAGGTAGGGGACAATCGGATTTACTGGACTGTGTGGATCAAGTGGCCTGGCACATCAGTCCCACAGAAGTATAAGGCTCTAGTAGATACCGGTGCACAGTGTACCCTGATGCCATCAAGCTGTCGAGGGGTGGAACCCATTTATATTTCTGGAGTGACAGGAGGGTCCCAAGAGTTGACTGTACTGGAGGCTGAAATCAGCCTGACTGGGAGGGAATGGCAAAAACACCCCATTGTGACTGGTCCAAAGGCTCCATGCATCCTTGGCATAGACTACCTCAGGAGAGGGTACTTCAAAGACCCAAAAGGGTATCGATGGGCATTTGGTATTGCTGCTTTGGAGACAGAGGAAATTGAGCAGCTGTCCACCTTGCCTGGTCTCTCAGAGGATCCTTCTGTTGTGGGGTTGCTGAAGGTCGAAGAACAGCAAGTGCCAATCGCGACCACAACAGTGCACCGGCGGCAATATCGCACCAACCGAGACTCCCTGACTCCCATCCATAAGCTGATCTGTAGTTTGGAGAGTCAAGGAGTAATCAGTAGGACCCACTCACCCTTTAACAGTCCCATATGGCCAGTGCGAAAGTCTAACGGAGAGTGGAGACTAACAGTAGACTATCGGGGCCTGAATGAAGTTACACCACCCTTGAGTGCTGCTGTACCGGACATGCTAGAACTTCAGTATGAACTGGAGTCAAAGGCAGCCAAGTGGTATGCCACGATTGATATTGCCAATGCATTTTTCTCAATTCCTTTGGCAGCAGAGTGCAGGCCACAGTTTGCTTTTACTTGGAGGGGCGTCCAGTACACTTGGAACCGACTGCCCCAGGGGTGGAAACACAGCCCGACCATCTGCCATGGACTGATCCAGACTGCACTGGAACAGGGGCAAGCTCCAGAACACCTGCAATACATTGATGACATTATTGCGTGGGGCAATACAGTGGAAGAAGTCTTTGAGAAAGGGAGGAAAATAATCCAAATCCTGCTGGAAGCTGGTTTTGCCATAAAACGGAGTAAGGTCAAGGGACCTGCACAGGAGATTCAATTTTTGGGAATAAAATGGCAAGATGGACGTCGCCAGATCCCCACAGATGTGATCAACAAGATAACAGCAATGTCTCCACCAACTAATAAGAAAGAAACACAAGCTTTTTTGGGTGTTGTGGGGTTCTGGAGGATGCATATCCCGAATTACAGTTTGATTGTAAGCCCTCTCTATCATGTAACCCGGAAGAAGAATGATTTTAAATGGGGCCCTGAACAACAACAAGCTTTTGAGCAAATTAAACGAGAGATAGTTCATGCGGTCGCCCTTGGACCAGTTCGGACCGGGCCAGATGTCAAAAATATACTGTACACTGCAGCCGGGGAGAATGGTCCTACCTGGAGCCTCTGGCAGAAAGCTCCAGGGGAGACTCGAGGCCGACCCCTCGGCTTTTGGAGTCGGGGATACAGAGGATCTGAGGCCAGCTATACCCCAACTGAAAAACAGATACTGGCAGCCTATGAAGGGGTTCGAGCTGCTTCGGAAGTGATTGGCACAGAAGCACAGCTCCTCCTAGCACCCCGCTTGCCAGTGCTGGGCTGGATGTTCAAAGGAAGGGTCTCCTCTACACATCATGCAACTGATGCTACATGGAGTAAGTGGGCTGCACTAATTACACAACGAGCTCGAATAGGAAATCCCAGTCGTCCAGGAATTCTAGAAGTCACCACGGACTGGCCAGAGGGCAAAGATTTTAGAGTGTCACCAGAGGAGGAGGAGATGATGCGTGCTGAAGAGGCCCCACCATATAATGAACTGTCAGAAAGTGAAAAGCAATATGCTTTGTTTACTGATGGGTCCTGTCGCATAGTGGGAAAGCATCGTAGATGGAAGGCAGCCGTATGGAGTCCTCGACAACAAGTTGCAGAAACTGCTGAAGGAGAGGGTGAATCGAGTCAGTTTGCTGAGGTGAAAGCCATCCAGCTGGCTTTGGACATTGCCGAACGAGAAAAGTGGCCAGTACTTTATACTGACTCATGGATGGTGGCCAATGCCCTGTGGGGGTGGTTGCAGCAATGGAAGCAGAGCAACTGGCAACGCAGAGGTAAACCCATCTGGGCTGCTGCACTGCGGCAAGATATCGCTGCCCGGGTGCAAAACCTGGTGGTCAAGGTACGCCATGTAGATGCTCATGTACCCAAGAGTCGGGCCACTGAGGAACACCAGAACAACCAACAAGTGGATAAAGCTGCTAAAATTGAAGTGGCTCAGATGGACTTAGATTGGCAACGTAAGGGTGAATTATTTTTAGCCCGGTGGGCCCATGACACTTCAGGCCATCAGGGCAGAGATGCGACATACAGATGGGCTCGTGATCGAGGGGTGGACTTAACAATGGACACTATTGCCCAGGTTATTCATGACTGTGAAACATGCGCTGCAATTAAGCAAGCTAAACGGTTAAAGCCTCTTTGGTATGGAGGACGATGGCTGAAATACAAATATGGGGAGGCCTGGCAGATTGATTATATCACACTCCCACCAACCCGCCAAGGCAAGCGCCATGTGCTTACCCTGGTGGAGGCAACCACCGGATGGCTGGAAACATATGCTGTGCTGCACGCCACTGCCCGGAACACTCTCCTGGGCCTTGAAAAACAGATTTTGTGGCGACATGGCACCCCAGAGAGAATTGAGTCAGACAATGGGACTCATTTCCAGAACAACCTGATAGATGCTTGGGCCAAAGAGCATGGCATTGAGTGGGTATATCATATCCCCTACCATGCACCAGCCTCTGGGAAAATCGAACGGTACAACGGGCTATTAAAAACTACACTGAGAGCAATGGGTGGTGGGACTTTCAAACATTGGGATACTCATTTACCAAAGGCCACTTGGCTGGTCAACACCAGAGGATCTGCCAACAGGGCTGGCCCAGCCCAGTCAGAACTTCTACATACTGTGGAGGGGGACAAAGTTCCTGTGGCGCATATAAAGAATTTGCTGGGGAAGACAGTCTGGGTTATTCCTGCTTCAGATAAAGGCAAACCCACTCGTGGGATTGCTTTTGCTCAGGGACCCGGATATACTTGGTGGGTAATGCAGGAAGATGGGGAAGTCCGATGTGTACCTCAAGGGGATTTGATTTTAGGGGAAAACAGCCAATGAACTCAATTGTATGCTGTTGTCTGCTATGTAATACTTTCATAGCCCGACAACTAGATGTCTTCAAGTCATCAGCGACGGGCCCTCTGATCGTCATCCCAACAGAGAATGAACTTTAATGAAACCGGGCGAGTTCTACAGTAAAGGAAAGATCAGCGTCAGCAGGCAACGATCCAACACTGCACACGGCTTCCACTGCTCTGAAGGACTGTTACAGGAGATGGAACTTGACGTCATGAACCGAATGGACTCAGCAGCTTTGTGGGGGTTGGTCTATGCACTGAGGGATGATCTCTCTCCCTCTCTGTGTGTGTGTGTGTATGTATATATATACATGTGATGGTATATTGAAAATGTGGGATCTGATCGTGACGTGAATGGTATGGAATAAGGGGTGGATAATGTCATGGGTTCAGCAGCAGCAGTCATTTTTTCTGCTTCTTGGTAGCTGGTGCAGCACTGTGGTTTTGACTTTGGGCCTGGGAACAGTGCTGATAACACCAGTGTTTCGGTTACTGCTTAGTGATGTTTTGGTCTGGCCAAGGACTTTCTGAGTTTCATGCTCTGCCAGGGAGGAGGGGAGCCGGGAGGAAGCAGAGACAGGACACCTGACCCAAACTGACCAAAGAGGTTATTCCATACCACAGCACGTCATGCCCAAGATGGAGGACGGAGAGGAGAGACCCAGAAGGGTGGGGGGTGCACTGCGTGGTCGGGCTTGGTTTTAGGTGGTGAGAAATTGTATTCTTTCCTTGTATTTGTCTTGTCATTATTATTATTGGTGGTAGCAGTAGTGGTTTGTGTTATACCTTAGTTACTAAACTGTTCTTATCTCAACCTGTGGGAGTTGCATTCTTTTCTATTCTCCTTCCCATCCCTCCAGGAGTGGGGGGCAAGAAAGAGGGGGGAGTGATTGAGAGAGAGTCTGCGTGAGTTAGGCTTAAACCACGACAAGCCCCTAACTATGCTGATGAATATTTCTGCCCAACTTCAGCAGAAATATCTTGCTGCTTGACTTCCCACTCCAAACGTATCCGACACGCTGTCCAGTAAAACTGCGAATTACCAGCTTTCTCACATAAACAACACCAGTTGCGTTTTCATTTTCCTGTTTGTATGAGGTAAGAGTCCAGAGCAGCCTATTGTCTCCTGCAGGCAGGACTCCTTTGAGCCCTCGTCTACCATCCTTCCCCCCTGCATCTTCCATTCACATCCTACAGACCCTTTTTTCCCCTCAGTCTGTCTCTTGGCAATAAATCATTCACGATGTCAACGTGTGAAACTGCCTTGTGAAGCAGCGGTGAGCAGAGCTGGCAGTACTGCCATGCTGGAGAGTGCTAATTAGCGCCATCACCTCCTGCAGACAGAAGCAAGGATGCTGGAAGAAGTGGTGCTGCCATGCACTGCTGGGGGGCACAGGGAGCTTTGCTCCTCCCCTATCTGGCTATCTTATGTGGTGCCCTGCACAGCCCCTGCAGTGGAGAAATGACTGACCATCCAGAGACAGCCAGAGCTTTCATTATACTGGAGTAGAAGGTTTCTATAGAACCAATGGTCAATGGCCATTTCTGTAAAAAGCACCACAGAAGCTGCATATTGGAACTGGTAAGCGAGTGTGGCAGAGGCAGCCAGCAAGAGATCAGTGTGTTTAAACCCCAAAAACAGCAACAAAATAAAACAAGAACAAGTAGATGAAAGAAAAAGAACACTGGGAAATTCTGTGAAACAGCAGACATTAAAGCAAACAAAACAAATGTTAATTTACTAGAGAAAGGTAAGGAGGAACAGAGGAGAGAATACAAAATTGGCCAAGGAGCTTGACAGCAGAAATCACCTGGGACAAACAGAAAAGAGTGGAAAGATATAAGACAAAGATAGGGAGCAAAGAAGAACATAGGAAGAAGAAATGAGTGGGTGAGTGCGTGGTACAAAAAGAAAACAGCCTGAGTACAGCAACCACGGACCAGAAAGATGTGAGAACAGCTGCTCCAGCTGGGATAATCTCGGCTCTCCCAGAGACAAGATAAGCCATCGTGTTCTGGGGGAAGGGAAGGTGGGGAGAAAAAGTGTGTAATAGAGACAAGTTGGTCTTTATCTCATAGCACTGTAGCCTTGAGAAGCGTTTCCAAGCAAAAACTGTGTGGAGTGTAGGAGAGGAATAACTCACATTTACAAAATCATGATACATGCTGTGAGCCAGGCAGCACAATAAGCAGCTTATATGAGTAGACATCATCCTGTTTAACATCCATGCTTCTCTGGTACTTTAGTTCCCAATGAAAATGGGGACTGAGTCCATGCTGGCCAGTGCAGTGCAAAACACTCCGACTTCATTAGCCACTGTGTTTTTTTCAGTTACGCAGCAGCATCAAGTCTCCAGAAAGTACAATCTTTTCCATGGAGAGGGCTGAGGAAATGCACCAACTGAGCAGAAATCACAGCCCAAGTCCCTGAATTCTGGGACTGATCCAGCAGTTAAGTTGCAGTGTTTGGCAGCTCATCAGAACAGCTAGAGTTTAGTATTTCTTCTACAGCATGAAAATCTCTCACAGTAGAAAGGTTTGTGGGCACAAGAGAGCCCTGAAAAACACAGGCACCAATACCAGACCAAGCACAACTGCATCCCAAGATGACGAGTGAGGGACAGGAGGCCATCCAGGAGGTTGGTCCATATCACACTTGTTCACCACCATCAAACACATCTTCCACAGAAGAAGGTCCATAGATGCATGACGCAGTAGTAGGTATGAAGATGAGGCCGGTGGCAAGAACAGGTAGGTGGGCATGTGGCAACAGGGCCAAGAAGTAGGACTGGGCAGCAAGAAGGAGGATGGTGGAGCACGGGCTGTGGGACACTGGTGAGCATTTGGCCTTGGCACTGCACCTTCAGAGCCTGGTATGTCACGTGCTAGTAAGGCAGAGGATGATGGTTTGATCTTGCTTGATCTTTGCAGTTTTCCCTTTGCGTCAGGGCACAGTGGGGCACTGTACAAGGGCAGAGCCCAATAATGCCAGCAGGAACTCTGGCATTTGCAGTGGTGTCAGTGGGAAACAAGTCTGGATATCACTCTGTGACATCTCCTTTATACCAGCCTAGGAAAGCTAAAGCTCACTGCTGACCCCCACAGAGGAAGACACGCTGGAGTCACTCTGTGTGGGGAACTGTATGTTCAGAGCTCTGGGTCTTCCACACAGCTGAGACAGGTCTGCACATCTTGTTTGCTTACCAAGGGCATTACCCAAGGGTTGATCATCAGGGTGTGGATTTCAGGTAATTCTTTTTTGCAAGATCTGATGGCTCCGAGATATTTATGTTAAGTTCTGCTTGTGTCAGCTGCACTGTGTCTTTTTTTATCTCTTCCCTATCGAAATCCCAAGACAGATGTATCCACCTCAGAGCAGCGAGGAGGGCTGTTTTTTCCCACTGCAGTCTTGTTGTTACATGCACACAGGGTCTGAAGTGAATAGACAGCTCCAGCAGTCGCGTCTTAAATCAAGCTCTCCTTAATATACAGCAGCTCAGATAGTGAGCTGATGATGATCGGTCCAATCAGCCAGATCCAAGAAGAAAAGTTCAGATGGGAAGATGTGCAAGAGAAGGGCTACCAGAGTTGTCAGGGGAGATTAAAAGAGATGTCCTCAGCCTAACTGAGCAAAAGCTGAGAGGGGATAAGGTATCTTTTTATAAACATCCCTGGAGGAAGGGGAATACCAGGGAGAAAAAAGTTATTCAAACTGGGAGACAGCTTTGGCACAAGAACAAATGGTTATAAATTGGCCACAAACAGATCTAGGATAGAAATTGGGGTTTTAACCAGTGGAGCGATGAGGATCTGGGAACGGCAAGACTGAGCGGCGGTCTGAGGCAAAGCACCTAACCTCATGGTTAATAATAATCCTTCTGCCCTTAATTCATCCCAACAATCTAAATACAAGGAAATTGGGAAGGAGAAGACAAAGTCATTTGGTGAAGAAAACAACAATCCTCAAATAACGTAAATGAAACTAATCCCTGACAAACGGCATGCACTGACAGCTCCTCTGTCACAAGGCAGAGCTGAAGGAGGCTGTGACCATCTGCTCTTCATGCCCATGGGAGCATGAAGAGGCATGAGATGCAGATGTTTCCCCCTTGGGCTTCGCTGTACAGAAAAACCCAGCCTGAGCCATGTGAGGTATCAGGCAGCTTCCACTCACATTCAAAGCAAAACAGAAACAGCTCTGAAAAGCCCACACGTGAAGTGTAAAGCAGGAAACTCTCAATCCCCTTATTCATGGAGCAAAGTCTTTCAAACAGAAAACAGCGGTGAGATACCCACAATCAGACTGGCAGACACGGTCGTGGCTTGCCAAGCTGTGCACAGGTTAGCAGAGCATGGCCACATCATTGCAGTGAGTCCCTGAGTCAGCCAGAGCCTCAGGACAGACCTGCCTCACCTGTGCACCCCAAAATGCCCCTGACATCTGGGGATGACTCACCACTAGGCAAAATAAGAAACCAGGACCAGGCAAACTGTTGCTGTCTGTAAACAAACAACAACAAACAAACAAACAGAATTGCTGGAAGAAAAAAGTGGAGTAAGTAGAACCAGAAAACAATCTCCACCAGCCCGTTCTGGCTTTGTGGAGGAAGTGTTCTGGTTTCTGTCCATCAGCTTTTTAGTCCACATGGTCCCCTAAGAAGGTCCCCCTCCTTTCTGTCATCTCAGAGACCGAACTGCGGGTCTGCTGTTCCCTGAAGTCCCCTTCAGGCTTTTCCCCAAGGTACCCCACACGTGCCACACGTTCCCAATTCACTGGCTCTCCCCTCCTCTCTGCCGTAGCCTAAACTCTCCATTCTTCTCCCATCTGAGCCACCTCTTCTCATCCCCAGGCATGGAAACCTGAGCTGTTCAGCCAGGCTGAGGTAAATAGACACTCCTCTCTGCTGCACTGCCATGCCTTTTTTCATAAAGGTAAGGTACACAGTGTCCACAGATAGGTGTGAACATTCCTAACCTATTTGTCAGTCACGTTTACTAATGCAAGGATTTCTCCCTCAGGCGTATAATCTTCCTGAAACAAAAGAACTGAAATGGCAATGTCGAATAATATGACTGCAGATCCAGAACTTGTTTGTCATCAGTTGTGTTTATTTATTTATTTATTTGCTTCATAGTTACATTCATAATTTCAGAATTAATTATTCTTGCAAAGTCTTTTTTCACCCCAAGAATAATAAGTTTGTATGAAGATACGCATTACGGCTTCCAATCCGTCTGCCAATTGCTCTTGAATTTGCCTTCATTCTTGGTAAATATTTAAAGGGCAGCTCTCTTTGTAAACAAAACACTAGGCTTGCCCTGTTTGCCTTGTCTAGGATACCTGTGTTTATGAATCTAGCTAAACTTTATGACTATAAAATACTTGCTGAGGGTGCACTCAATCTCTTCATCCTATTCATAAAGGTATTAAACAGAACTGGTCCCAACACTGAGCCCTAGGGAACACCCCTTGTGACCAGTCACCAACTGGATGCAACCTCATTCATCACAGCTCTTCAGGCCTGGCCACCTAGCTGTTTTTTTACCCGGTGGAGAGTATGGCCATCCAAGCCATGAGCAGCCACTTTCTCCAGAAGAATGCTGTGGTAAATGGTGTGAAAGGCTTTACTAAAATCTAGGTAGACAACATCCACAGTGTTTCCCTCATCCACTAAGAGGATCACCTTTTCACAGAAAGAGATCTCAGGTTTGTCAAGCAGGACCTGCTTGAGACAATCAAAATGCTCCCTAACACACAGGGCTACCCCACTGCTCCTCTTTCCTCGCCTATCCCTTCTGAAGAGTTTATAGACATCCATCACGCTGCTCCAGTTGTGCGAGCCATCCCACCATGTTTCTGTGATGGCAACTACGTCATAGTTTTCCTGCTGCACAATGGGTTCCAGCTCCGTTTGCTGCCCATGCTGCATGCATTGGTCTAGGTACCCTTCAGTTGGGCTATTGATCCCTCCACCTTTTTCAATATTCCTGAAGTTTCTTATCACTTTTGCATTATTTCCATTCATTCCTATGCCAAAAAGCAACTCCAGTGTAATTCCGATCTTGGCAGGAACAGTGCCTAAAAGGTCACAATATGTCTTACCAAACTGAGATGATGACTTGATTTACAGTGCCCCATCCACATTCTAGAGAGACTTGCACAATGGTGGATCAGTCTTAAAAGCAGAGTTTAAAAGCTTACATGTGTTCTTCCTTCATTCTCCAGTCCCTGCCAATACCTTGGCTGCTCCAATAGCTATTGTGGTTGATCTGAAATGTTAATGCTACTTGAAACATTGCTATGCAGTGACTGCTGTCTGCAGACAACTAACAAAGTCAAGAAACCTGCATCAGACTTGATCTGCTTCATTAAACCACCCTAAATCCAACTGTGAGTAGAAACCATGGCTTTGCCTCAGTTACCCTGTCACACATACAAGGGGCTGAGTGTCACAGACTGTATCAGAGCAAAGTCCCCATGTGGATCAGGCTAATGATTTGCTCTGTTCTCTGGAAGAAGTTCAGGCTCTGCCTGAGATGGGGAGGATACGGACCCAGAGGTGTGCACATGTTTGGGTTTTCAGGTGAGCAAAGTTCCTGTTTCAGACTGATGCATCCCAAACCATAGAGCCCTTTGCTCAGCCCTGCAGCTCCATGCCCTTGCAGCCACCCTGCGCTCCTCCTCCAGCTGCAGTCACTTGGGCTGTGTAAACAAGCTGGTGTATGAAAAGGATCAGAAGTTGTGTGAAACATCCTTGAATACTGCACAATGCCTGCTGTGAGCTACAAAATGCAGCCTTTTCATCTGCTCAGCCTCCTCATCCACCATGTTGCAGAGTCCAGCAGAAAAACAACCTGCCACACTGGCATATCTCTTCTTTGTAGGGAACCTGTGGGACACCATCTCTACTGCTTTTTGTAGTAGAGATATGAAATGTCTTTATGCATCCGTAGACAAGAGCATAACAACAGTGTCAGTGACAGATCCATGTTTGCTCACATGAGCTCCGGCCAGCTTCCAAAGTATGGTAACTACTGCAGCTACATACAGGGTCCTCCTAAAATATAACCAAAACCTGGCTGATGTTTATGATGAACAACATACCTACAGAGAGGGGAGCCCAGTTTATCTCCAGATGTTTACTCAGTCAGATGTAGTGCATCTATATGTTAGTTACATGTTCAGCAGCTGAATAGTCAAGGGCTGTCATGTGGATACGCGATAACCTTAGGAAGAGCCTTAAGATGACTAACCAAAACATGGAGATGAGTCTCTCGGTAGGAGGCTGGTTTCTGCACACCTCTGGGAGCAATCCTTCCCCGCATTGTTCCCAGGCCACGGACCTCAGCTCTGAATTTCTTCCCAGGGCAGGATACCTCTGCTTCTTTCCAGAACAGAGCTGTGATTTTATGATGCTTTTTCTCACAGCATATTGTACTGAGTGAGACCAAGCAGGCTTCCTTGGAAACCGACATAGCATTATGAACACAGTCAGCTGGGTAATTCGTTAGGACATTTCTGTCACTTTTAACATCGTCCTGCTGATCCAGACTTGGATTGCCTAATCAGAATATACGAAATATTAGTGTTTTAAATGGACCTGCTATTTTCAGCTACTGATGCACCATTCTATCAGTCTTTGCATTTACCTTGCCTTCCACCTTCATCAAATTCAGTAGCATCTTCAGCCAATACCCGCTGGGCTCTGCAACCACTTCTGGGCAGCATTCCACTGAAAATGCTGAACAGAAAATGTCCTTATAAATACTTTAAAAGGGAGAAAGTTGAGTCTGTGCAGGGATGTGGAGAGATACTCTTTTATTGTGGGTTTTTTTTTCCTTAAACACAACAATTATAATTAATTTTCAAGCACAGAACAGTCAACATTAGGAGATAGTTTTGTATGGGAAGACCTCTAATTAACAGTTCTGGATTTGCTTTTCCAAGTTCCACACCATCTTTTCTAGCAACTGAATGCATATGAGCTAAAGAAAAAAATCTCACACACAGTACAGCAGTCATTAAATTTTATTATAGCAGCTTTGACTCGTTACCATCTAGGGAAGGGGAAATGCTTAATCTAAGGACTGAAATTAATTTGTTTTATATTATCCTTCAAACTGGAAAACTACTTTAGAGTACCAAGATTATTATCACATTCCCAGAGCGCATATAAATGTCACTTTCTGAAAGTCAAAGTTGGAACTGTAAACCACAAAAATCCAATATTGCCACCACAACTTTTATTGCAGCCACATATCTTTATATTCTAGCTATTACTGTAACACTATTAGGTTTTTACTTCCTAAACATCTGCTGTGTGTTCAAGATACAAAAGAAGACGAAGTGTCTGCCTTGGGGGGCTATACGTTTAGACAGATAAGTCACACTAGGAACAGCATGTTTAAGCCTTGTGACGAAGGGAAGGACAGCCCTGTTGTATTTTACACAACATTATAACCCACTGGTAGAAGCACTGTTTTAGAATAAAAATTGACAGAGAGTTATTCCAGAATGCCTTTGAGAAATGGTTATTCATAAATGGGCAATCGATCAGAATCTTCAGAAAGAAGTTCATGTCTGCAGGCTGCCTCTCAGTGCATGTGTATGTGTGTATGGAAGGAGAGTGAGACTTCTTCATTGACCTAGGACATTCAGAGAGGGTAGGAATTGACATTGGGAGCCAAAATCCAAACTCAAAAAGCCATTAACTCTCTGCATGTCTTTACATGAAACCTAATACATAAATAGTTTTAATTCCTGTACCAAATATCAAGGCTCCTAAGTGATGACAGGAGAGTTAAAATAAGATTTTGAGCTTGAAATGTGAAAACGTCTCAAGGGCTTTAAAAGTGCTGCTTGTCCTTGAGAGACAGGTAACAGTTAAAGGGTTTTTTCACATAGCAATTAAGACTTCTCTCTATCATCCATCTTTATGCAATCCTACTGATACAGAGTGGTGGGCTGCTAGCACAAAAGCGCGTATAATCATTGCTATAATGCTGAGAGAGTGAATCTGAAGTGTGTGGGAAGAAGCTCTATGGAAAGCATATCACACAGACCGGAGAAGACAGCTCAGGGAAGCAGTGACAGGCTACCGCAGCCAGTGACCCGGGATCCCAAAACATGCTGGTGAAATTCCATCATGGCCTCTGCAGCACAGGAAGGAGGAGACAATGCCGCAAAGGGCGCTTTGTAATGGTTAAGGTCTGCTTTTAATAACAGCTACTTTGTCAAGCCAAAAGAAAAGTGAATTGCAACCAGTTTTCATTAAACCAGAGTTCAGAGAAAACTTTCACCTACCCAGACAAACTTATACAAGGCTTCTGTTTTTTCAGACCACTTGCCAGCTCCAGAAGACAAATATTACTTAGAAATGTCTTATTAACCCTCTTTATTAAGTTGAAGGCTTCAGATTGTGGGACCACAGTGCCATACAGCCCATGCACCTCCTGAGAGTGCTGCACAAGCTGTCATCCCCCAAATCAGTGGAAATGGGTGAGCATGGATGTCCGTTCTACCCACTCCAGGTGGCACAGGCCTTTGTTTTACAACAGCCCCCACAAAGGTCCCCAGGCAGTTTCACTGCTTTAACTTAGTAGGCAGGGGCTCTGATCTGATTTGCTGCAAAGGTCTCCAGTGTGTCGCCTGCTATTTGCAGTCCCCAGAAGCACACTAAGGTGCATCCTCAGGAAGCTTTGACACATCCATCAGGGAGGTTTGCAGCATCACATTTGCTGTGAGCAGGAAGGATGTCCTCCTGCCCATGCCCATGCCCATGCCCATGCCTACATCCCTCCTCTATTCCCCCAGCCCTGCTGCACAGTTCTGTCAGGCTCCAGCAGGGAAAGGCTTTACCTGTAAGGATGTTGTATCATAGCACTGAAACATTTTTGAGCTGGCAGAGCAGCTCTGTGTTAGTCCTCACTTCACACCTTTCTCAGTGCTCTCCCACACTTTTTCTTTCAACTATAGAGCCAAAGTGTTTCCGGTTTCTCAATGAGACCCTGCCAAGAAGGAAGCCACAGCCAAGGAAATCAGGTTTGCCCTATTCCCAGCATGAGTTATGGTGAGGTGGGCATGGCCCACAGCGCTTGTGTCCATCCCAACACCCCATGTACAGAGACCCCCCTCCCCTCAATGTTCTGACACAAGAAGAGCTACTGCTCAGCTCCTTCTGCTCCTGCATGTAACCCATATGAGCTTTCCAGCAGAGCTGGTGAGACTTGCCAGCAGCACTGTGGAGGGTGATGTGATCAAGGAACACTTTAAATCTGGAGCCAAAGCTGATTTCTGAAGGCCTTTGTTGCTGTCTATGGTGTATTCAGCAGCCTTCAAACCACCACGGGAACTTCTGTGGCCACTTGCCATGCCTGCTTCTCATGCCAGCTTGTTGGAGGCCAGATAATATAAATTCAAGGAGGGCAATTTGCATTTCTTGAGATGCTATGGCATAAAATGTAAATTCTAGTAACATTTCCCTTATTAAGCTACAGTTTCTGCTGTGCATGGCTAAGCATTTGGAGACCTGGTTCTGGCCACTGTCACGAGGTTCTTACTATGAAAATCACTGGGCTGAGAGTGCCTGTCTGTAGGTTGTATGGGATGTCTCTGCCAGGAACAAAAGAAGGTCTTTGAGCTCCGCAGCTGCTAACTGTAGGTAGATCACCTTGGGAAAATCAAGCTGGAAGAAGGGAGAGGACAGAAGGAGAACAGAGAAACTTCTGAGAGCAAAGCGAAGAGATTCAAGGACAGGTTGAGAGTAGGAGAAGAAAGCAGCGAGGCTGGGGAAGAGGACTGGAGCTTAGAAAAGAGAGCAGAGAAGGAAAATCATGATCTGCTTATGTACGTACCCTGCAACAGAGGGAATTCCAAGGGAAGCTGTACCTGTGGGGCACTGCACTGTTTGGGAGTGATGGGGTGGTGCCTTGCTCTGAATGCTCCGTGCGCTCTTTCTCCCCAGGAAAGCAACCGCCAGAGATTCAGAAGCTCTGCCTAAAGTTGTTTCGTCTGCTTACAGTTAGTCTGACTGCACATTCTGTTTGAGTGGGCATGGGTCCTTTATTATCATTTTACCTCCTCTTAGGACTGAACTTGCAGGAGGGGAGGACACCAGGCTAATAACAAAGGATCGGTAATCGTGATGATAACCTATTGAAGGGAAAGAGAGAAAGCGGACATGGAGTGGCCCAAGCTGAATGCTCTATTCAGGTAGAAATTGCACATACTGCCATCAGTGCAGAGTGATTTATGTTCCTGGGTCTGACGCTTGCAATTTTTTTCTCTCTGTTAATTGCAACACCCTCAAAAAAAAACAAAACAAAAAAAAAAAAACAGAGAGAAAATGAGTATTTTTCCTCTTTGACGTGAAAAGTCCCCTCTGGCTAAAGGTCAGTGCTGCAAGCTATGGTGACTCCAGAGAGGTGCTGAGCACACCACACGCAGGACCAGTCCGCGAGCAAGCATGCTGTGTTGGCTGTCAGGCTCCAACAGCAGCACCCTGGCCCTCCAGGTCAAATCCAAGCCTTCTTCATTAGCCTTAGCTTTGACTTGTTTTGAAAACATAAAAATACAGATTACTGGGACATTTCTGTCTGTGCTTTCATCTGCAGACCCTGTAGCAAGAGTTCACACTTTTGTATGGCTTTATAGGAATATTCTCACTTAGGTCTGTTCCCTACACAATAATTATAACTGGGACTCATTTCTCTGCTAGCCTTCAAGTTACATTTCAAGTAATAAAGGTTTGTAGGTAAGTAGAGGAAACCATTAACAGAGCCAGGAGCTACAGCATATGCAGCCTTTTTTTATATACAGAGCAGGCCATGTGCGGACAAGTCACACAATCACAGCATAAGAGCCCAAACTGTGCATGAAAAGGAAAAGGAAAAATTGCAGGTTTACTGAGAAGAGAAAGAAGAGACCTACGGTTTTTGTGTGGAGCCCTATTTTCTCCACACTCTCCCCTTGCCGGCTGTGTTCTGCGTGGAAGGACCTAGGAGCCAGTGGCACTGCGCAGTCTGTGTTGCCCTTTAGCTCTTGCCTCCACTGCACCTCCATCAGACCCTGAAGGAGTCAGGGGAGGAGGATTCTGGAAAGCAAAGAATGAGTCTGAGGATACAGAGAACTAATAGTACAGGAAAATCCTGGAAAGCATGAGATAAATGCTTAATGCAAAGCACAGAGTCGCCTCCCACTCTTAGCAACTGTATCTCATGTTATATTGTCTTTAATCATTACTCAGAAGCTGTGACATGCAGTAATCTACTTCTTCAGCTTCATTTAGGATTTACATGACAGACTCTTATCAAAATAGAACTACTGCGACTGCAAAACAAATGCTTAATTAAAGCTGAGTGTTTCTAATTAAATCCAGTAGGACGAACATGTTACAATGGATGTCATTTTCAATAGAGTCCCTAGAAATGACAAAACAAAGTGGCTGTGAGTGGCACATGCATGCTCACACGGTGGCTTCCCTGAGAAACATCTCCCAAAGCTGCTGGCAAACCACATGCAGCGTGGCCTCCTGGAGCACCATCCCTGAGCTGTCACCACGGCATGGTGGCAATTGTCAATGCTAGCCCTGTTCTGCAAGAGATACTGGATGAAGTAAAAGAGGAAGAAAGGGGAAATACACTGAGGATGCCTTGCAGCTGCAGTTGAATTCAGCGGCGATATCAGCATGTCAGTGGGAATCCAGTCCAACTCCTGTAATCAGAGGTGCTCTGGTAAAAGAGGCAGGGGCCAGAGCTTAAGGTTACCTGAGTGTCCTTGGGTGAGCACTCATGCACCAGTCACACTTTGCTTTCTGGAATGCTGGCCTTCTCGACTGTACTTTCAGGTCACATCAAGCACAAAAGTTTACCTTGCATGAAAACTTAGGGCAAGGACAAGGAAGTGATTTGCCCTTACAGTAATCACATAAACCTTCCTGAGCTGTTGCATGACTCATTTAAACATCTCAACACACTGATTTCCTTAGGGTCCAGGAGTCAGTACGGTTTTAAAATCAAGGAGCAAGGCATCATGAATAACTTTAAAATTCTGGTTGCCTGAAAATAAACAGTAATAGAACAGCTCGTACCTGGCTGTGGCGGCCCCGCACACCAGGACTGCACTGCGCTTTCCACAGCAACCACTTTTCAGGTTCAGTCAGTTAAATATCTGCAGCCTCTACTAAGGGAGAATGAAGAATGAAAAAATATGAGTTTAAAACCCCACCTGTGTGCGTGCACTGAGCCAGAACCACGTATATGTTCACAGAAGACAGGCTAAAGCAGGTGCTCAGCTGCAGAGCTGGGAGCAAAGGGCGGCCTCGGGGGATTCCTGCAGAAACCCTTCCAGAAAAATACTGAGATTATGGGGCTTTGTTTGGGGGTTGTTTTATATATCTGGTTCTGCTTGTGAGGAGCCAATGGCTGAGCCGGCTCAGGAGTGAGTTAGTAGTGAGGACCTGAGAGCAGCAGGTACTTTCTGCCTGAAACAGCCTAAATACCTTCAACCCCCAACAGGATCTCAGCAACAGCACTGGAAGCCCTTCCCCAGCAACTCAGATTATGAAGAAAACCAGCCCACGGTGCTGGGTAATCCCCTAGGACCAGCCATGGTGTCAGGACACTTGTAATTATAGACGAACTCCTTCTGGACACTTTGGATTTCAGACACTTTTTATCCTCTCCTCTGCTGAACTTCCGTCTTTTCCATTGTTTTGGGAGGAAATGCCCCATCCTATTCTCCTGTGCCAAGGCCTCTTCTGCTGGTGACCAACACAGATTAGGTGTCAACCACCACTGCTGGAGCATGTGGGGCAGAGCACTACTGATGCTGACAGGAGCCAGCTGTGCTGAGCAATGCCATCTTCAACATTTATCCCTACGACTTACGGCTTGTGGTGTACCAAATACCAATGGTATGGCCAGAGGGCTGGGAAGGACTGCTGAGGCAGCAAGGTTTTCCACCACAACCTGAGGAGAAAAGGCAAAAGTATCAAGGCTGGTCAACTTATACAGAATATTCTTCAAACATGAAAAACACCATAAGTTAACATCTTAACTTGGGTTTTTTGCATTCCCGGTGAGGAGAAAGTAAAGGGATTTTAAAATGGTATGAAGGAAGTCTTGCACCAGAGCACCTAACAGTGAGGCGCTGGATTTCAGTGCCGGGGGTGATGATGGAATCCAGCACTGCAGGCTGGATTATCCAGCCAGGAACAAGCTTGTCTATTATATCAGGATTGACAGAAGTGTGATTCATCCTGCCTTGGCAAACACAATTGACTGAGGTGAATCTCTCAAGGCCACTAGCAGTCCTATTCTTTAATGCCTCACAATTGGTATTTCGGTCTGCCCCTTCTGCGCAGTTAAAATAATGACAATCCTACTCATCACTGTTCGCCTAAAGCTGCTATATTTCTCCATGCAGTATCTGAACTGCACAAAAAGCAAACCTCTGCTGATCACAGATTTGCCAGCATACCAGTGGGACTTGATGACTCTGTACTGGTTTATGCTGTATTTGTACTGCAGAAAAGACTTACAGCAAGATATTTATAGGAAGTCCATATGTAGAAGAATATTGTTATGCACTGGAAACAGCTTGCAGTCCGGAGTAAAGCAAAACATGAAGAAATAGTCTTTATTCACTTACCTTATAGCATAATCACCCACAAGGCTGTCAAATGAGGCCAAACCCTTTTTTGATTTTGGTAAATAGTAGGCAGCAACACCATGCATCCCTACCAGGAAAACAGAATTTGACCCTCAGCAGAGCCTGGGGTCAGCATGAGATGAGCTCAAGGCTGCTGCCTACAGTTCTCATGATCCTTTCCCTTCCAGAAGCATGTTGATCCATTACATTTATCAGCCATGGCAGATCTGAGGGAGCAGTAATGCATTTTGGCATTCCTCCTGCATGCCCTCACAGACTCACAGAGTGGTTGAGGTGGAAAAGAACCCCTAGAGGTCATCTGGTCCGAGCCCCCAGTTCAGCCAAGGCCACCCAGAGCAGGTTGCCCAGTACGTTGTCCAAATGAGATCTTGTTTCTCATGTCTGTTACTAAAACATAATTTTTGACAAGTCTGAGTAAGGCGCTAAAGCAACCCAGATGTCTGGGGAAGGTGTGTGGTTGTGAACATTTAACAAGATTAAGAGAAAGCGCCATAAACACTTTTTCTTATCCCGGTCATACAGGGGACACCAGAAAACATCCAATTGGCTGCAAATTAAACAAAAAAAGCACAAACATATATGCAAATACATAAAATATGAGGGATAAAAGGGTAGAAGGAATGCCTTAAATAACATTCAGAACTGACTTTCATTAAGCAGCATCTGAAAACACCACTGATGCACCTCTGCAAGCATCAGGCCTTGGTTTTCCTCCAGTGGCTTTGGCCATTCTTTGGCTTTAATTTGCTCCGGACTGTTCTCTTCCAGACCAACAAGCTACAGCTTTACTTGGAAATTAAAAGAGCATCAACACGCTTTCCTGAGGGATGGCTTGTGCTCAATGCCTGGGATGTTTTAAGAATCCCCAGTAGGGTCTTGTCCCAAACCAAGCAACGTTCTCCCAAACAACCCCCACAGCTGGGAGCTAGCACTGTGCTGGCAGGCACTGTGGATGCAGCCCCACACCAGGGGTTAAATACTAACAGTGCCGGTCCAGGCTGCCCCCTGCCCCTTGATCTCAGAGCAGACAGCAGCCATGGGCTCATTTAATTTACTGGCGTAGATGTGGTCTGAAAGTCTAAGCTGGAGTGGGTGAGCTTCACATAGACAGCAGGACTTGCACAGCAACACAGTGAAAAGTGATAATCACAGGGACAAAAAAGGTGGGATTTTCTGTGTTTGTTTATCCTGAGCAGTCAATCACAGCATGCTTCTAGAAAATCAAATATGCCTTTCAAGACAAAAGAGCCCATGCAATAAGCAGGTTTTGTGAGACATCATGCAAAGCAAACCATAAAGACTTCAAACCTGTGTTCTTTATGCCACAAACACCTGGTGTGCAAATTATTTACTTTGTGCTGATGCATTTGAAAGATTTCCCAATGGTCACTGGAAAGGGCTGTTACCACATTCCATGTGGCAGCAGTGTACCTTGGCTCTTGACTAAACAGCTTCAGCTTCACACTGTGACCCTGCAACATCAATGAATGGCCTGTGCTTTATCTGCACAAGCTGGTGATGTAGCCAAAACCAAAATGTGACTCCCTGTATAATTTCTTCTGGATGGTACAAACCTGCTGTCAATGAATATTGTGTTCCTTGACTCGCAGCCACACTGAAGTTTATAGAAATCTTTATGGTGGTGACATTTATTAGCAAAGGAGCAGGTACCACCTTGGTTATTTAGAGCAAGCCTAAAATTATCTTAATGAGTCCTCTCAGCGTATTTAGAGCCAGTTAGAATTACCTCAATAAGCCCTCTTGTTTGGAGTTCTCAAGTACTCTTACCTTCTCTGTACAACAACAGCAGTTCACACAGACTAAAATAAGTCTCAATCAACCCACCAGTTCCAATTACAGACTTTATGGGTTTGGACATTGCCTTGATACTATGCTATTGAATATTTTATTAGTAAATTGCAATGATAACCCTACAACCGTGCTCAGAATTATTTCCTTTTATGTATTTCTTTCCTACCATGCTATTTCCTTCCAAAATGAAAGGTGTAATTTTCTCTCCTCTTCCAGAGAGGATTATTTGAGTCCAAGACTGCTTATCTTTCCTTTCCTCTAGTTGCACTTTGCACCTCTGAAGATTGCTGAAAACAACCCTTGCCAGAGAACAGCTTTAATTTAATACAACCACAGAATTACTAGTTTTGGGCAAGACAGCATCGGCAATGACATGTTCTTATCCAGTAGGATTGTTACAGATCCAGTGAAAGAACAGAGAAGCTCAAATGTAATTCCATGGAATTGTGTGTAAGATCCTCATACTAAACCTCTCTCAATTTCCTACAGGGAGCTCATATTCAGACCAAATTTAAACTGTTCAGTTTTATTTCTTGTATTTTATTTATGTTGTTGACACTTCTAAAGAACCTGATATCTTTGCCATATTTTACCCAAGAAGTCACATTTCAGCTAACACAATTTTACTTTAAAATATCCTTTTTTATTATTATTATTTGATCTGTCAGTAAGATATTTCAGAAACAACTCAGGTGAAAAGAATAATATAAATAAACATTTTATAAATAAAGATTTTCCTTTTGGCATATGTTCTTTCTCAAATAAGTAAAACTTCTGTGGCTTTTCAAGAAGGGAATTACTTCATAACTTGCTTGTGCCCTGATTTGTGCAATAGGTTTTTACACTAACCTCAAAAAGAAGGAGCTCTTGGAAAACGAACCATAACAACTTTGAAATTTGTTTCACATGAGCAGAAAATTTGTTTGAAGTCTGATGAGAAATTAAATTATGGCTGTAATGCAATTCCATCCTATTATCCAGCACACACAGAGCCTCGAAACTTAATCAGATACAGGTACTGAACTCTGAGAAATGGATGTTATTTATTAACCACTAAATTGAGATTTTGCTTTACGTTCCAGCAGCTTTGCTACCTGAAAGCCCACCTTGAAGAGAACTATCGGTCTTTGATGCACTTAATTTTGTTATACCATAGTGTATTTTCACAGGCTTGGAGTACGTGAATGGCTTTGAGGACGACCCTAAAAACAGAACTAAACTGTCTTGTTCCCAGCTTAAAGGCAGTAAGGAAGTGGCCAGCTGAGGCAGCCAATTCCTCACCGTCCTCTTGGTCAACAACTTCCACTTACCCGAGACCCTTTCTAATTTACCAAAGTAAACACACTCCTGCAAATATACCAATAACATCAGAACCTCTGTGCATGCCCAGTGTCCTTGTAGCCATATTAGGAGGAGGGAGTGGGACTGGGAAGGAGAGGTGACATGCTGCAATAGGAAAGACATTCTTTGGAAAAAGGATATTTTGAAGCAAAAGAAGGCACACCGAGACTGTAATAACCCTCTGGGAATTCAAATACACAACCACAACTTTACAGTTTTGTGAAATGACCCCGTAGTAATGCATGTGATCTTTTTAAAAATCCTTGGATTGAATTTGGATAATTGAATGATGCTCCGTGTGGCAGCAATAAAGCCCTTCCAGTAATAGCACCAGCATCCATGGCCTTCTCCCTCAGCTTACGCTGGTGTAATGAGAGGTAGTCAGATCCCAGCTGATGTCACTTACATGGTTTTTTCGTCCCTCTACAGCATGCTAACATCTCCACCTTCCAGTGGGGTGGGAGGACTTGGAGCTTTTTTGCTTTAGATGGATGTGACTGAAATAGGGACAGCTAGCTCATCACATGCAAAGGATGTTCCAGCTCCCTTCTCAGCCCCAAAGGAGCAAGCCAGAACACAGGAGCTACTGAAGCCACTGTGTAAAATGCAGGGAAGAAGATCAAGAAGAGCTGTTCCTAGCAGCGCAGCGTGATACACACTTGGTGTGTAAAAGGATCAGATACACAGTGGTCTTCCTGGTGCTAAAATCCATGCAACCTACAGATAAGTTCCCTGAGCAATTCCCACTGTGCAGAGACAAATCTTTCCTAAGCAGTGGGTCTAAGAGATCAGATAAGGCAGACATGATGAGCTAATGAATGGAGACGTGCAGCAGGTAACTGGAGAGTGGCACAGGCTTGAATGACCCAGGTTAGGATGGCACTGCAAAAAGAGATTTTGTGCTGCTTTTTGACTTTTTCTTTCTTGAAAAGCATCCCTGGTTTTGCATGGCAGAGAGGACAAACCCATCCCCTGAACAAGTACCTACCCCATGTTCAGGATTGATCTGCTGCCTCATGCCACTTTCAGGAATGGCAAAAGTGCCCCCAGGGGACCCCAAGGACTCTGAAAGACCCCAAACCAGCTTCTTTCTTTTGGCTTCAGTGTTGAACAACACAGGTTTTCAGCAAACCCAGGAGACTTACAGGGTCAAAATGCTGCTTATCCACCAGTGTCCTGATGTCCATCGTGTTTTTGGAGGACTCCTTAGTTTGGGGCTAGAGTCCTGTGCACTGAACATCATCTGGGGCTGCAGTCTGGATGTCACCCAGAAGTCCAGGAGAAGGATATTGTGAATCTCGAGAGAACATCAGTAAATGAAGTGTAACCTTCCCTTGATTTCTTCAGATTACAAGTTCCATGAATTTTATTCACCAACAGACATAATTTACAGCAAGAGCCTATACCCGTGTGGCTGACACCCCGCGGGCTCGGAAGAGAGCTGTATGGATGCGAGGAAGGCGTAAATTAAAGTAGGTCACATCAAGATTATTCTAATTTACCTCTTCTGGTGCTTGCAGAGTTAGCTTCCACCGCAGCTTCTGCCTCCAGCGCCCCCGCTCATAACTTACACTAATTAGGCTCCCAATGCAAGATTCATGCAGAAAGTACGTAGAAATACAAATGCAGTTTGAACAATTACTGTATGACTGCCCATCAAAGATGGTCCATACTACCCTATATAGCCCAGTGCTCCTGCAAAGCGTAGAGCAGTGAGTAAAATGCCCCAGTGCTTGCTCAGTGGGCTCTCTCTGGGCAGAAATGGAGCGCTGTTCTTCTAGGGAATAATTCAGTCACCCCAAAGCAAGAAGGGGATGGGCAGCATCCACCCCCGGGGCCATCAGGACGAGGGGCTGGTTTCCACCCAGGGCAGGAGCAGGGAGCCCAGCTCGAAGGGGTGAATCGAGAGAATGAGACGCCAGGTTTCTTGCTGGCATTTCCCTCCGTGAGCACAGCTCATGAGCAGGAGGAGCCACCGGCACCCCGGAGCATCTGGCACCACCTCCGCATGGAGGGTGCCGCGCTGCCGGCCAGCTTCCCGGGAAAAATCACCCGTCAGTCACCAGCGGAGTCAGAGCAGATGCTCCTGGGCCGTAGGAGGAGGTGCCAGAGAACAGCTGAGCAGGGGGCCGCCGCTTGGGTTTGATCTTGTGAAGTAACTTTGCCGTCCGCATGATCCTCTCGTTCTTCCTCTCGCAGCGCATGTAAATAGACGGTAAACGGCACGCACCGGTCCCAGCAGACTAAGCCGCAGCGCAGAGCTGCTGCAGGTCCCGGCGCTTGCTGTAGCTGTCTCACAGACACACCCGCCTCCGGTTCCTTACACCCTTCTAGAAACACGCCAGGGTAAGTGCAAGTAACGGATCCCACTGAGTAACCCCACCGGCGCTTTCCAGCCTCTGCTGATTGCCTCTATCTCCAGTGCGTGCAGGCGGCCACGCTCACTCAGCAGAACCCTGCTGATTGAACACACAGTCCCAGACCACTGCGCGTTTGGCAATGGAGGAAAACCTCTTTTCAGGTGGAATCTCATTTCACCACTGGAAAGTTTATTGGCTAATCTTCAAGGGCTCTCAAATGCAGTTTATGAGCATGTAAATGTTCTCTGCCACTAAATGGCCCCAGGAGAGAAGAATAACCTGTGTGGTTTACTGTGAGCCTTTTAACTGAAGGAGCACTGGGCCATGGTGTGCCTTACTTTAAGGAAAAGGTAGTTACGAGTGCAGGGAGGCTGATCTCCTCCCTGCAAACATCACCAGCTGCCTCCAGACCCAGCCTGCCGTGGTTGCACTAGAGCCAGGAAACTGTTAGCTGGCCTGTCCTGCAGAGATGGACATGTCCCTGCAGGCATTTGCCACCCCTGAACCAAAACCTCTCATCCTCTCAGCCTTAAGTTCTTGCCTTTCATTGCAAGAACCACACAGTTGTGATCAAATGAGGACAGCTGCTGCTGCTAATTAATGAGCTTCAGATAAGGTCTTCAGGGTGGCCACTGGGAAACAAATAAATGCTGTTTAAGCCAGCAGTATAAAGCCCTCCAGGCAATTTCTGCCACCTCTCACCCTACTAGCAGGCACCAGGCTGTTGAGGAAGGGGTCTGCTTGCAGGGCTGGAGCACCATCAGCACAACAAAGCACAGCACTGCCCAAGGGCCAGCACGCTGCGCCTATAGACTGCAACTTCATGGGTTTCTGGAGTTTTATCTTTTGTAAACGGGTGTTTGTTCTGGTGTAGTCTGAAACCCTGCTGGCTCTCAGGAAATGTAAATACCTGCCCATCTTCATCTGAACTTACTCTCCACCTCACCTGTATGTGGGTATTACCTTATGCAGAAAGAGCAGAGAATGGGACTTTATAGATGCTTATCACACCAAAGCCACATTTCCAGCCTCGCATCAATAAAGCACTGACTGGGTCAGATGCTTCCAGCATCTCTGTGTGATACTCACTAGTATCTGGGGTGAGAATCTGCCTTGCCATCATTGAGGTCTACAGAAAGTGCTTCTCACCCCAGCCACAGCCATCCTTCCACACAAGCAGCATTCATGTTGAACATCACTGATGGGCATGCAGTGTGGTAAACTTCAGTTTTTCAGCCCCACAAGCAAATGTAAATGTCTGGAAAAGAAATTCTCTCTCCTGCTCCCAGGCCTTTTTGTGTGGCTGATGTGAGAATAACCAGACCCTGTTAATTCAGCCCTACACTCAGCAGTAACAGCGAAATAAATTAGCAGCCATGACACAAAGGAAGCAGAAGTGACAGCAATTGCTCTCTGTTTTACAGGGTTTGGGCAAGACCATTTGAGCTTAAAATACAATCAGCATGTGCTAATACTGCCACTTGCATGTAATGGATACAGCTATCATATCACAAAGTACAGCAGCACCAAGAGTACATGCAGATTAATATTAGAGAAGTAACAGAAGAGCTTCAACACGCCTGTCAGGAGCCTCACGTTTTTAAAGCATGTAAATCTAATGGGCCCAAGGTGAATAAAACCAGAGAGCAAGGAAAGAAAAGAGAAAAAATCAAGACAGAGTTAAAAATACAGTTCTTTTTTAATTATGCAGAAGAATTCCTATGCAGTGATTTTGTGTTGCAGATGAACATTGCAATAGGCAACATCTTAGTGTGAAAACATCCGCATTTATCTCAGCAGCTGCACGCAGTATCTCGCCATGTCTTTTGCTTGGCCTCAGCAGCCTACTGAGAGCCATAAAGCATCCTGCCTAAATTGGATGCAGCACGTGCATCCCATGGATGTGACTGTTGCCTTATAGCTCAGGAGGACCAGAAGCACAAGGAGGAAGGCTCAGCAGCTCACATCTCTGCACAGCCACAGCGCTTGGGGCATCAGCTGTCTGCCATCCTTTTGGCAGTGGCTCCCAAGGCAGGAGACATCCTCACTTCACCCTGAAAGCCTGTTCAAGTGTGGGAGAAGCTGGAAAAACATTTTTGGGCCCTACGCCCTACTCACCTAGCAACAGAAGCATGACTGGTCTGACTGCATACAAGGGGTTTTAACAACAGGAGTCTTGGAGAAACAAACCAATAAAAGCTTCTTCCAAGGTGTTCATCCAAACATGTGGCACATCCAGTAATGGCTACAGGATGTAGTAGCTGCAGCCCCCTCCACACATGGTCCCATTAGCCTGTGGAGGGATGAGTAAACAGGAGGCAGAGGGCAGAGCAAGTGAGGCAGCTCTGCCAGGGCTTAGCATAACACCCATCTCTGAAGCAGGCAATTACACATGCTATGAATGAAGTCATTCAGTGAACACATTCGGTTCTCCAGTCAGCCTAATAGGCTGTAATTTAACTCTGTTTCCCTTCACACTGATAGAAAAAGGAAATCAATAACTGATAGACAAGCCTCTGATGTGGAAGAAATACTCACTATTATAGCTCTAAACTGGTACTTCCTTGCACCATGGGTTTGACGATGCTGTGCTGCTGTGGGACCCCGCAACCAAGATCTGAACAGCCTTTGCTCACTAACCTGGTTTAAGTTCATGAATGGAAACTCTTCTCCATAGCTAGCTAGACAGCAGGAAGTCACCAGCTGAGATTCATTGCAAAGAATCCTCCTCCCCCTTTCCTGAGGCTTTTGCTATTGCCACTGCCAAGTTCAGAGTCACAACAGCCACAATGGGGCTGAAACTCCCAGGGCTCAACCTCCCCCAGGTCTGCTCCAGGCTCCTCGGGTTTAGCACTGGCTGTAAATCTTCCCAGCACTAGTGATTTTGCAGCCCCCCATAGCTGCTTCTGCCATGACTTCCAATGGAGCAGATGGTAGCACTACTGCCATTATTCAGTACGATTACTGAATATCTATTAGTTGATGTTTGTGCTGTTCACCATTGGGCCACCAAGAAAGTGACTGCAGGACACAAGTGACCGCGTGAGTCTGTATATGATGATCACTTTAGTCACACACCTAAGCAGTGAGGAGTGAACAGGCTGTCACTCCCGCTGTCACCAGCACATCTTTTGCCTGTCACACTTTTCCTGCGTATCACTGCCTTCAGGAGCCCCCAGCCCTTCCCTGGGTGTTCCTGGGAGATGGCAGATGTGCCACATCAGTCTGCCTTCAATTAATCATTCAAAACTGCCAGTGCAAGCAGCAAAACAGCCTGCTCTGATCCCACTGCAGAGACCTCCCATGGCAGAGGGCAGTGAAGGTCACCACCATCAGCACACGACAGGCCCTGGACAGGCCACTTGGTAACAGACCTGCAGACACAGAACAGGTAGGGAGCCCAAGCAACCTCCTGCCTTGTGAGGTCACCGGCTGTTGAAAGGATTCCAGTGTTTCCCTGTAAAAAAAACCTGAGTGTACTCTCTTCAGAACCATGTCCATGGGCTAGCAAACAGCAATGAGCAGCCAAACTTCTCCTACAGTTCTCATGTTCAAGCTAAGTAGCAGTGCCAGTCTTTCATCAGATGAATAGAAATTATTTGCACATTGAGTCTTGTTCTTAACACTCCTCCTGGATCTGCCAACTGACAAGAGAAACAAAATCCCGTCAAGTACTGAGCCGTTTGTCCAGAATCTGCAGGAGATTTTGGGAACTTCCTCACTAGAAGTCATAGACAGAGAATGGTTTGGGCTAGAAGGGACCTTAAAGATCATCTACATCCAACCCCTGACGTGGGCAGGGACACCTTCCACTAGACCAGGCTGCTCCAAGCCCCATCCAGCCTGGCCTTGAACACTGCCAAGGATGAGGCAGCCACAGCTTCCCTGAGCACCCTGTGCCAGTGCCTCACCACCCTCACAGGGAATATAAACAATAAGGAAAAGGAGCAACCTGAGACAGGACCTTGTTTGGGGGGCTTGAAAACAAAGCCCCCAAACCCACCCCAGCCACATGAGCACAGCCTGCTTCGAGCCCAGGCCAGGGCAAGCAAATGTGGTTCTTGTCAGTGTCTGCCCCTGGTTTGTCAGCCCTGCGCTGCACCACACACATTTCACCAGCACCATGCTGCACACAGGGCTCCCTGCAGGGCTCAGTGAGAGCCGGATCCAAGCCAGGCAGGGCTTCAGCTTGAGCTGCAGCTCAAAGGTCACAGCATCACCACAGCAGCCATAGCGCAGAGTGGGCAGAGAGGCAGCCGTGCAGAGCTGCTTACAGCCTCCCAGCAGCTTCATCTCTCTGTGTAGCTACTGAGTAGGAGTTGTCGCGTGATGTTCAGGAGGGGCTTGCAGGGACAGGCTTTGAGCAGATCCCCTAGCAAGCCACCAGCAGACACTGTGCCTGGCACAGGTTTTTTCTGACATTCACTGGGCACCAGAGGACAGGAGCCAAAGCCATGGAAGTACCCAAAATATCTTCTTTTCATCAGTCTGTTGATCCCTTTTCAGCATCTGTTGATGACCCCCTCCTGCCTCTGCAGCGAGAGGCACTCCCTAAAGAAACAGGCATCTCTGCAGCAGGAGCCAACACCTCGTCTGTGATGCCAGGCTGGTCCACGCAGCTCACTGTGGCAGCTCTCCTTGTACCACAAGCTTACTAAAGATGCTGCAGCAGTTACCCAGGGCCATTCCCAGAGTGACATTAACCAAACTGTACTACAGCAAAAAAAAAAAGGGATTGATATGGATTTGTCCCTGCAAACCTGCCACCAGCTACACCAGAGCCAATACAGTGATGAATGATGCAGGCAAAGCAACAGCAATCCTGGGGCAAGACATTTCTTGGGTGAGCCCTTTAAGCAGATTTGGGAAGAAGGCTCAGCAGTGCAGGAGCCCCTGGTCAGCAGAGCTCTGCAAGAAGCTGCGATATTGGAAGCACTGCTGCCCGTCATTGCAATCTCATGTCTGTCACTCAGAAATCCTCTTTTATTTCATTAGAAGCATCAAGATGCAACAGGGAATTCCTGATCCTGTTCACGTGGCTACACACAACCAGCCAAAGGCCAAAGTTACTGTTCTTCAAAGCAGGGACATGTGCTCCACACGGAGATTTAAATGTATTTTAAGAGGAAAACCCTTAGCTTAAGATTTCGGTTAGCAGAGCACAGCTCTAGCCTCACGGCTTGGGCAGCCTTCGGCCCTAGGGCCAGTGGAAACAGGAGAAGCTCCTGACTGTGCTGTTGCCATTATCTGTGCCCAGCTATGAGAAGCAGGGCAGGCAGCTGCCAGCAAACCAGGAAGAGCAGCTCTCAATACCAGTATTACAGTGTCCCTCTTACCCTTCTGCTCCAGGGAAAGCACTGCTAAAACCTGACGTTCGAAGGCTTCTTTCTCCCCTCAGCTCTGCTGTTGCCTACGTGTAGTGTGCACTCTGTGCATAGCAGCCGTGTACCTCAGTACGCACATACATACGGTTTATCCACACACGTGTGTATTTCTGCGGAGCGCAGTGCAGTGCCCCCCGGCCCCACCAGCATCCTCCTGGCAAACACATCCTCCGCTACGGGTAACGTTAACACATCAGCGCCTCTGGTGACCGCTTCTCTCCCAGAAGGAGCTCTAGAGAACACGGTGACAGAAACATTAACACTCGCTGACTCAAGGGCTCCACCACGAGGAAATCCAGCCCGGCTCCTTCCCTCGGAAGTGCTGGTGGAAGGTGCTCCCCTGGCAGGCTGGGGGGGACTGGCAGGGAGGCCAGACTTGTGGTTTAACAACGCTCAAAGGCAAGGAGGAGGACCGTGGCCGAACTGGATCAGTGCAGTGTCAGCTGGCCAGGGGCTGGCTCCAGATGTGCTGCCACACACCGTGTCCTCACCTGCTGCTAAATCTCACCAGCCCAGAACCAGGGCCTCCAGGCTGCCAAGAAAGAGAGAGAGAGCTTGCTAACTGCCCTGTCTTTGCCCTCTTTCTTTACTTTCCCAGCAAGGGCTGGGAATAGTCACTAACATACTGCACTCCACAGTGGTTTTACAATCAGAGAGCAGAGCTGGGCACACACTGTCCACTTGTGACATCAAGTCATGGGTTTGGTAGGACCCATGCGTCGGCTTGAATGAGAATCAGTCTTTTTGAAGCATGATGGCCACAGTGTGAGACACACAGAGCCAGACCTAACTTGTGCACCAGAACCCTCAGGAACACATGGATTCTGCCCAAACCCAGCACTGCAGCAGAGTGAACCTCATGCCCTCCGTGCCTGTCTCAAGGAGCCACAAAGGGGCAGCAGGGACAAGACTATCACTTGATAGCCTCAAGGGTGCAGACGCCATCATGCATGAACCTCAGCCAGCGCAGACCCTGGTGCCCAGTGCTGGGCTGCAGGCAGGCCTAGGGCTGTACCCTATGCTGCGGGGCCCAGGCGCAGTCAGAATGCCCAGTGCGAGGGCATGATGCCCTAGATAGATCAGATACCACCCACCAAAATTACATTTCTGGAGCGTTTCTTCTTTGAACCTAAGGGACTCCCAGGAAATTTCTCCTTGAGCCAGAAAATTCCAGAAAAAAAGTATTTGTTTGCTCCCTAAACTACAAATGCCATTTCTGAGAACAAAACCCAGCAAGTCGAGAGATCACGATGTGCAAAACAGCGTATGGAGCACTCCTAACTCTCTCCCACGACCCGAAAGCTATGAACACCAACGTACTCTGGCACGGCCCAGTTTCATCATTTTGGATATCTCACGAGAAAGCATGTAACAACAAACAAAGGCATGCGCCTCTCCACATTCAAGTTTTATTGAAACTATACACATATTATTCACACAAACGGGAGCTGTTGTACCAGACTTTGGTATCTCCTGTGCATTTACAGAACCTGAGCACATAGCAGTTTCGTATTTGTATATTCTGCACACTCCTTTCCTAATTCACAACACGCAACGCAAATGCTTTTTGCAGTTTTAGTGACACAAAAATAGGTTCCATTCCTCCAATAACAGACCCATTTACAAAATTTTCTCTTTCTCCCCCAATACCGCAGTATTTCCAAAAGGTGCTGGATTTTCTCTCTGAGTCCACAGTTCTCTCGCAGTTGCAGGGCACTAGTGAGGAACACCAATCCCTGGTTTTCCCTGTATTCTCCAAGATCCCCTCTGCCCTCCCTAAGTATCTTACGTCAAATGAAGCAGGCACTTCTGTAGGAAAGATAGCTGCCCTGTTTCCATGCCCATTACATACTCACAATCTTTTACTGAGACCAAACAAAAAGAGTCAGTTCTGCTGCTTATTTTTACACCAGGGACAATTGTTCACTAGGAACTATGCTAAAGCAGTGGACCTGTTTCCTGGAACTTACGTACCCAGGGCTATGGCTGATCTGGGCTGGCAGGGAAATAACGCCTCTACCACCCCTTCACCAATAACCCTGGGCTGTCAGCTCATCTCATGGCAGGCACATCAAAAGCAGAACAAGATGCTTGCAACAGTAAGAAAGACTTATAAAAGCTCTTATACAAATTGCTGAAGGTTATGAAAAAGCGCTTGGGTTTAACGAAGCAGAACCCTTTGTCCAGCTCGTGTACACTCACTTCAGCTCTGACAAAAAATGAACGTATCTATTTGCAAATAACCCACCTACAACTGAATAGTATCTCTCCCATCCCAAGTACCGCTGCAGCGTGCTTGCCATTATTCCATTGCTTCATTCGCTGCATATGACATCAAGAAATTAAAAAGAACAACTTCTAGACACACACTGGAACACACCAAAACCCAAAGAGCAGTCCTCTGCGAGATGCTGCTGATCCACACTACTTCAAGATTTGGTTTTAAAAGGTTTAATGCCTTCCTCCAGAATCTCTTCTGTGATGGTTTCAATGGTTCACATTAAACACACAACTTGAAGTACCTTCACACATTACCGGTGCTTCCTTACAGCCTAAGCAGTACGTTTGTAGCACCTCCAGGGATAATTCTTTGGAATGATACGCCTTCTCACCCCATCAATGCCCAAGTGAAACAGAGAAGGGGAGAATATCAAACCACCCAGCGTGACAGAGGGAAGACAGACCACATCCAGAGCTGGCTGTTCCAGTGTCAGATGCTGATTGCAACTCAGCGCAACTACAGACTGCTTAAAAAGGCACTTGTTCAGAGAAGCATGGAAAAATAAGGAGCACAAGCCAAAGACATACAGGATGTGTTTCTTCTCCACTATTAACAGGTTTGCCTTTTCAAGGATCATTCAAAGTCCACTGACCTGCTCAGTAACAGCTGTAAGACAAAAATCATATGTATTTGATTTAAACTCCCACCAACAGCCATCGGTTTTGCAACCAGAGTAAAACATTTCCAGACAGAACCCAAGTTAATGGGAAGATCAAACTGTATCCCTGGATTTAGTTAAGATTTTATAGTTCATACATTATGAATATCTTCCCACAATCACTTATTACTCTATCTACAGCAAGATGAAAGGGAAGAGCTTTTATTCTAAACCAACTCTATAAACATGTAAATAGAAGCCATCAAAATAATTTATAGCAACATATATACATAGAGTGCTACCTCATTTGGTTTTCAGATTAAAATCCCATAACATGAGGTAAATAACACAGTTTGCTTTCTTAAAGTACTACCAAAGTCTTAAAAAAGTAGTTGTATCCAGGTGATTTTTAAAGACAGCAATCACAGCAGATGAATCAAGGGAATCTTAAAAAGGCAATCCTCCTAAAAAGCCATATAAAAAGGACCCCCCGCTTTTTTTCCTTAAATGACACATAGAGAAATATATTTACTTCTCTGACAAACAACATGAAAACCCAGGAAAAAAATCCCACTAGACTCCAATTCCAGGAGAGAAAATGGAGACAACTTCACAGCAGAAAATGAAATGGGCAGAGAGAAACAGCCACTGTTCATTTGCCAAGTCATCAAAAATCTGCATCCAGAGTGAAGACATTGTCCATTGTTTCTGCCATAACAGCAAAACGTTGATATTCCGAAACCCGCTTCTCAAAGAAATTTGTTTTTCCTTCCAGAGAAATATTTTCCATGAAATCAAAAGGATTTTCTGCATGAAAGGCCTATGAAAGGGAAACACCATTACACCGGTGATTCTGAAAGGTAACAGGGCTTTAAAAAACTCCAACAAACAAAACAGCCAAACCCTTTCAAACTAGCTCATCCCTTGCTGCAATATGCTGTAGGATCTATGGACCCCTATCTAAGCAAATTCAGTACTGTCACTCCTCAGGAGTTTGGTCTGCGGTGAAGTTCACCAGCGCAAGGTGCTTATTACCCTTGGAGGACCGCAGAGCTTGAGCACAGCACAAGCTTCCCATTACAAACCTGCAGAGCAGCTGAAGGGAAAAAATGGCATAAATCGTTCTTGCTCTTTTAAACAGTGAAGGATATACATTAATGCTGTGGTTTCAGCTGTCACTCACAGAAAGCAGAAGCACTAAATACAACCTGCTCCCAGGCACATTAAGAGTGCTTTGTGCTGACAGCTTTCCTGGGCTGCCAGGGCAGGCCAGCACTTCAGGCAATTGCATCTCTTACCTTTGAGAACCCAAGCTCCATCAGTAACCGGTCTGCAACAAATTCAATATATTGTTTCATCAAAGTGCAATTCATTCCAATCAGACCTACAGGTAACGCCTCCGTTAGAAATTCCTGCAAGTTAAAATACAGGAGACATTTAGAGAAATGAAATTTAAGACGGAAAAGGCAGAGAAGACACCTGTGTTTCACGATAACACGATTTGTGATATTCCAGGCTCCTCAGGCACTTGTCTGAATAAATAACTTGTATCATTAAACTCAACAAGTGTCTTCTGCTTCCAGTAGTTGTTTGTACCTTCCTTTATTTTTAGCACATTTTTCTGGAAAAGGCACAAGTATTTCTATTACTGCCCCCTTCCCCCTCCTCCCTGTAAGATCCCGAGCTTCAGTGTAAGCCTGAACTCCAACTTCCACAAAACCTACAGACCATACTAATGGGAGCAGGAATAGATCCAGAAAACTCCTGTTTTCCTTGGCTTCTAGCCATTATGGAACAACAGATCAGAGAGGACAGTGATTTATATAAGTGCTGAACACAGCCATGTACATGCTTAGGCACCAATGCAATATCTATCAGTGTTGTGAGGCAAAGCCAGGGCATTTGTCATCATCACAGTAGTTAAATGACAACAGAAAAGAGACAGCAAACTACAATCCCACCAAACACCTAGCAGTGCAGAAACTTGTAGTTGCGAATGGGTAGCAGCTCATGTGAAAGAACCTGACAGCAACCTCAGAACTCAGCATAGTACTCGTGGCTACAGCAGACCCTATCTTCTCCTGAGGACAGGCGGGGATGTGCATACGGTAGGGAGAGACAAAGATCCTGAAAGGACAGAAGTAACAAACCCTTCTCTAAGAGACAGTTGTGGTTGGACTAGATGGTTGTTGTAAGTATTTTCCAACTGGAACTATTCTAACCTATCCTATCCTATAGAAGACAGCCTTTCTTACTTTCTGTCATTAAGGAGGAAACCAGCTGCCAGCTTCAGCTTCTCCCAGTTGCTTGACAACTGAATCAGGAAGTCTCCGATTCTTATTGTCACCATCAAGGAAGAGGGAAAGGATAATATAATGCATCAGGGATCCAGGTCTGAGTCAAGTTTCAAATATGAAATCCCCAAAGGTAGCAGGTAACTTGTTTATTTATGCACATAAAACTTATGCACATCCTGCACTGCCCATGATGCTGTTATGGCCAGGCTTACCTGCTCGATTTCAACAGCATTAACGATGATCTCACGGACCCGCTCTTCAGACGGCCTGTTCACTAAATAATGGAACATGAGACAAGCAAAATCACAGTGCAGACCCTGAAGTAAGAGAACATCAAAATAAAAAGTCAGCTTTTCCTTCCTTCACATAGTTTGCTCTTACTTTGAGGCCGCTTCATTCAGGTTGAAGCTTCCTGGCCTCCTGCTTCTTTGACAGTCTTTATGTTAGCACACGTAGCAGGCACTTTTAGTTTACAATCCAGTTAATAACATCTGAAATCCAACACGTGCCACCTATGCCAAAATAATGCTCAACATACGTGTTTCTCAGGTAAATATTTTTGAGAGCTGCTTACTGCGAGTGATCCTTAACAGAGCCCTGCTGGGACCCTGCCTTCCACCAGAAATGCTTCTGCAGAAAGACTCCTACATCAAGACCTGCAAAATTACCTGCCAGATAAGGTAGACTGTTTACCTGCTCTCCACTTAAGAGATACCTGTACAGAAATACTTGGTTTAAGTTCCTTCAATAGCATGTCTTCCCTTGCTTCTCCTCACAGCATTTTCAGAAAGAAAGATTTAGATGAGAGTCACCAAATCCAAGAAGAACAAGTCCCTCCACACAATGTGCAGTTACTGTAAGGAATTTGCTACCACAAGATTTTAATACTTAAGACTACTGTGCCCCAACTCAACCCACCTTCACATTCACCCCGCTATCCTGCACAGAGCCCAGTAAACTCTGCTCATTCCCAAGATTCCCAAGACTTCCAGAAAAGCCTCCAGCCAGGACAAGACAACATCAGGAAAGATGAGCAATCCCTTACAGTCTAAGGGGGATTCCAGACAGCTGCTCTAAGAGGTGCTTCCATTTTGCATGGCTACAGCTTGAGACTCTGGCATCAGCCATACCTACCGCTGCTAGACTAAAGCAGCACTGTGCTACTGTCTCCTTCTGACAGCAAGGTGGTGATTACAGCCTATACGGACTGTTAGGGCAGACCCAGAGTGAAAACCCATCAGAAGGATTTGGCGGATGGTGGGCTATGAGACAACCCTCTGCTATTGTTAACAACAGTCAAAACAAATCCAAGAAGCAAAAGGTTTTTCAGAAAGGCTACAAAATCCTTGTGATTCGGGTCACAAAACACCCTGAAATAACATAATTTGGGAAATACTCCCCCATCCCTCCAGGGACAGCACTAGGTGCCTGCTGCAAGGCTTCCCATGATCTTGTTCAGGGCAACATCACCAGCAGGCTGCAGGACGTGCCTGGCTTCTCCCTGCAGTGGCGTGCTGCCCTGACTGGTGATCCCACCAGCTTTGCACCTTTAAGAATCAGAATTGCACTGGCTCCAACAACAACCTGAGAACAGAGCCTACAGCTCAAAAAACATATTAAGCACCAACAATTTATCTGTTCAGGTGCATCAGAAAAGAGTTTCTGTACTTTTCCACTGTGGATTCTTTTTACTGCCACTGCTTTTGTAACAGCATTTCCTGTTTTTTGGTGCAGGCGCTGCGTGCACCAAGCCTTACGCTTCTTAACAGCTCTGCAGATGGAATTATGCCAGTGGAGCTCAAGAAAAAAAAAAATCAGTCTTTTGGTGCTCAACTCTGCAAAGAAGTACAGTTACGCTGCTGCATGGAGAAACTTAAATCTCATTCACCTGCGAGTGACCCTTCTGACAAATACACTTCACTTGAATGCATCAGTTCATGATGACTCACAGGAACAAAAGACACAAGGAAGGTCAAGGCTGAAGAACTGTTTTGTTTTGCTTACTGATCATATCACTTTCTTCAAAAGTGCCTTTTAAACTAAAGGCATCTTGTAAGATGCCTCTTTTCAAACCACTTTACCTAATACACGGAAATTACTTATGATAAAGGTCTCCATTCTTTTAGACCAACTCTGGTAATTTCAAACCACTAGCATGTTTATACTGCATATAAAACTGGTCTTTCTGCTTTTTGAGTGCTGACAGCACCATAAGATGTGTGGTACCTAAAAGACAGGCCCCAACCATAAGCAACTGCTGCCAACTGGCAGGCAGCAGTGCAGGAAGCAGTGAAAAGCAAAGGCACTTGTCAGCACATCCCTGCCACATTCAGTGTGCTGACATGCAGCCCTTCTGACACATCACATCTTAAGCTAAGAAGCACTCGCCTCTAATGCAGATTCTGTAGCTACCCACACCCAGGAAGTTCTATCGCTGTGCAGTAACACCAGAACATGGAGAGGAACGGTATCTGCTGCTTGTGCAGCACCCGGACACAGCTACCCAGGCGATGGATGCAGGCGGCCATCTGCAAGCTCTGGGACGCACAGCTAGGGGCTGTAATGGGGAGTGGTACAAGGAGACCACTTGGACCTGACTAAAGCGGTTAAAGGTACAGCAAGGCTCACACATGTCCTAGTGAGGTCCTTGCTCAAGACAGCCACCACTGCAGCTGGAAACCATGCAATTCCACACCAGTCCTTGGGCAGCCAGGCACAGGAAAACAAACGTCCCCTTCAAAGATGTCCGGCTTTTAAGTCATACTATGCATTAGGGAATTGCTAATATTTATGTTTACTCCCCTTAAAAACAGGCACTGCTGCTGAGGAACATAGCATCTTCATTAATATAATTCTGCCTTTCCCCTGGAAACTCACTTTTCTTCCCAGACAGTATGTAGGATACCGCACATTACCTCATCTCTGCTAATAAGTTCATTGGAGAAAGTCAGCCCTGGCATCAGGCCCCTCTTCTTCAGCCAAAATATAGCAGCAAAGGAACCCGAAAAGAAGATGCCTTCAACTGCAGCAAAGGCAACCACTCTCTCACCTGTTTAACAGAACACATTTTCAGTTAGACACAAACCAGTGCATTGCTCGTCAGCAAGACGCACCATTTGCATCAGACTGATGCTGGAGAGGAGCAATCCCCTTTGCAGCACCAGGTGCTGTATCTGACCACATCTTTCAGCAGATCGCGAGGCACATGGGGTCTACACACATAACAGCGCTTAACCACAGGCAATGCCAGCAGAACTGAAGAACCAGAGCACCCACTGAAACTGCCACAGGTCAGAAGGGAAAGAATATATCTATCCAAAGTGGGCAAGACATTGGTACTTCTTTATCTCTTCCCCGTAAAAGGCAGGAAAATGGATGTGTAATTAACAGACAAAAGCAAGAGAAGAGCTGATCTCCTATAAACTAAAAGCCCAATACCTCAATTTCTACTTGTTAAGAATCTACATAAAACCATATTCTTACAACAGTGAAATACACGTAATGTAATTCATCAAGACACAAATAACTACTTATGTTATCCCACCTTTCATCCAAGGATGAATTATTGGTCCCAGTTCTCCGTTTTCTACAGGAATGTGCTTCTTCAGACTCTTAAAACCATCTGACTGCTTAGTGAAGACACATCATTCCATGCACTCTATTTTTAACAACTTCACAAGAGCCTTGGATAAATTCTAACACAAAAGCTTATGCATTAAGTGCTGGTGCCTTTTCACAGTAAGAACTACACAGAATTTTCTGTAAAAAAATAACTCATAACAGCCGGATGTTCCACTTCCCTTACGAGATGCAAATGCCATCTATTGGCTCATCTGAGGAAATTCAAGTCAGGAAAAAGCACGAAGAGCAATACAAACCTTAAGTATCAAGAAGTTACTAAGGAAAGAATTTGTCTTGCAACACTAAAAATCTCCTAAGTAAGAGAGGAATGCAGCAAAGCTGCTCATACTATATAGATCTGGTGAAGGACAAGACTGAATATCAATCAGATTTTTACTACATTCCACCTAACTAGCTATCATACAAGTGAGTTACGCTGAAACAAAAACCACCCATCAGCAGCAAATCAGAAACACCAGAGACGGATGATTCTTGAACCTTTTTTACCCAGACTCAGTCATGCTGTTACAAAAAAGGCTAATCACATACATTTGTCTGTATGAACATGAACACAGAGAAAGCCTGGACTTCAGCTGCCCAGTTCTGCACACTAGGAGCCAACTGAAGAAATAAGTAGAACCCCTAGAAAATAAGGTCTACAAGCAAAAACTGAAGAAACTAGCATAAAGACAAAAATGACAGAGAAGTCCAAAAACATTTTTCATAACATGATTCTAGTGGGCACTGACATTAAATATTGCTTTAGCTGAAGATATAAATATACATGCTCAGCATGAGTTACTTCTAATTCTTCAGCTAAATCAGAGACCCACAAGCCACTACACCATCTGTGGAGAATTTAATATCATGTTCCAGGGATGCAGCTCACTCCCAGAGGATCAGTTTGTGACGTGTGACAGGAACAAATTTTTAAGAAGCTACACACCAAAAGTGGATTCTCTGTCGTCAATCCACTTCAGAGCCCAGTCTGCTTTCTTCTTAACACAAGGCATTGTTTCAACAGCATTAAATAAGTAATCCCTATAAAAGAAAAGAAATAGGAAACATCAATATAATAAAAAGTGACTGATGTAAATCTGCCCTGGTTGTCCACACTGGCTCCACCAGAGGAATCCATTATGTCAGGCTCTGAACTAATCCAAATAAGAGACTTTCGATCCCCCAAGGGGTGATCATCTGTTCTGTTTTTGTCTGGGAAAGAGTTGATTTTCTTCCCAGTAGCTAATACAGTGCTGTGTTTTGGATTTAGGGTGAGAATAATGTTGATAACACACTGATGTTTTAGTTGTTGCTGAGCAGTGCTTATACTAAGTCAAGGACTTTTCAGCTTCTCACACCACCCCACCAGCGAGTAAGCTGAGGGCACAAGAAGCTGGGAGGAGACACAGCAAGGACAGCTGACCCAAACTGGCCAAGGGGATATCCCATACCGTATGATGCCATGCCCAGTATATTCACTAGGGGAAAGCTGGCCAAGGGCCACTGCTCAGGAACCGGCTGGGCATCAGTCGGCAGGTGGGGAGCAATCGCATTGTGCATCACTGGTTTTGCACATTCTAATTCTTTTATCACCATTGTTGTTATTTTCCATTCCTTTTCTGTCCCATTAAACCGTCTTGATCTCAACCAACGGAGGGGGAGGGGAGGAGTGAGCAAGTGGCTGTGTGGTGTTTTGTTGCCTCTGCTGGGTTAAACCACAACGTGATCTCTGATAACAAGGGCACAAGGAGGCAGATGTGCAGAAAGCAACAATACCAAGGTCTCAGAGGAGGTGAGCTGCAGAGATGGGAAGTGAACTCAAACGTCCCATCCCAGGAGTGACCACCCATCACACCATCCACCGGGCTTCAAGCCAGATGGCAGCTACTTCCTACCCACGAAGCTAAACCTCATTTTGCCATACCCCACAAAAGGAACTGGACAATTCCCATGAGCACAGGCTCTGTTCCCATGCTAAACACCTGAAATGAAACCTTGCAGTCCTCGCACTGTTACCACACAGGATGCTACTGTGGGATATCAAGCTCTGCCTGATCATTACCATCGTGGAGTCTCTGAAGGGAAGTGCTTCTTTTCAAATGTATTACCATTTGCACTAGGAAGTTCTACAGACAAAAAGGTATGGGGGCTCCAAAGACTCCAATACATTAAAAATAAACAGTTCAAGTCATATTGAAAAAGCACTGACAACAAAAAAGCTGGCAGGATGGCAGTACATTGATTAGTGTATGTTAGAAACACCAGCTGGATCGCAAGCATGCAATTTCCTGAGGCAGATCATTTGCTGATGTGACAGCAAGCACCTTAGGAACATAATAACCACAAGGAAGCTGTCTAACAGCATTTCAGATAATCCACACTTCCTGCAATCAAAGATTTATACAAGTATTAACTAACATTCTGACAGTCCCACACAGGTCTGTTGGTCAGTAATACTTCTCTCTGCTTTGGGGGCGAGGCATGCAAGTCTTGAAAGCTTTAAGGGACTGTCCCCAACTCCCCTAGTAAGTCAGTATGAAAACAGAAGGCAGCTGCTTGCTGCTGCTGACCAACAATGGTGCCCCCGGTCTAGGTGACATAGGTCTTTAACACACCCAGAGGTTTACCTTTTCTCAGGATCTTTGATGTAGGTGTCTATGAGCAAGCTGTACATCTCTGAGTGAACGTTCTCAATGAGAATCTGAAAGCCATAGAAACAACGGGCTTCTGGGATCTGCACCTCCTGACTAAAACGTGCCACCTGCCAAAAACAGAAAGCATGGCAATAGTACAGTAAAACCAGTCCTGCATGACAGTACTGTAAGCTTAATTGGAAAGACAATAGATCTCTACCCGAAGAAAGGATGGGAGCTGTTCAGCCCTTCTTTATTCACAGGTATGTCAATAGGTGTGGTGCAGAAGAAAATAAAGCAAGCTAGCCAGAAGTAAATACATCTGCGGTGCATATTGGATAGAGAGCTGTAGTGAAGCATGAGGGCACAGGTACACAGGAGGAGAACAGCGAAATATTGCAGTAGCAATCACTTCCTGTGGAACAAAGCCTCAGACCTTTTATTATTAAAAACCCCAAACCTGTATAAGACATGCTCGTGCAATATATGCAGATATTATGACATTCTACACATTAGAGACATTCAAGATTTAAACTGGGCATTTGCAGTCAGCTACCACTGACAACCTGTGGTTAGACATTCTGCAGTCCAGAACTGATTTCAGCAAGAAGATTTCCCTACCTTTTTTGCATCATCCACCTACAGCCCTCAAAGATTTTAGGATGCTGCTTAGTGAGAGCCAAATGGGTTTTACCAAAATGAAGCATACAGACCATGGCACAGCATAATCCTTCCCTACTTCTCATCCAACACAAATACAAGAAGAAGTGTGGGGTTCTATTAATTCATTGAGAAACATGGATCAACACAGCCAGGCAGAAGGCTGAGCTTAAAAACTGCATCCAAGAGTGATGTGGAGTCTTGCTGACCACAGCTGGCCCAATTTAACTCGACACTGGCCCCAACAGAACAAGCTGCTTATTCCCCTTGGCAAAGCTGAGATAATGGGAAGAAAAAAAAGCGCACATTTAATAAACTTATGCATTAATGTGAGAAAACCAAAATTAAAAGCCAATAAGCCAATAAAATCAGTAAGTGTTTAAGCCCTCTGTAAAGCTTCCTTACCAGGTTTTCATTTACAATTCCATCACTGGCTGCAAAAAATGCCAGAACATGAGAAATAAAGTATTTTTCATCTGCTTTCAGCTTGTTCCAGTGAGGAAGGTCCTTTGACAAATCAACCTAATGAAAAGAAGGAAGAAAAACGTTATTGCCCTTTGAGTCTGTCGCTCTATAAGAACAGAATCAGTGTAGTCAAATAACCAAGGCAGAGTTTCAGATTTTGCTCTCAGATCTTTACATGTAAAGAATTTAAACACATGTGGCTGTAAAAGACAACAGACACACAGCAGTACTGCTGTCTCCCTCTGCAACAGTAACATCATGTGTTTGCTTTGCAGTTTACACTTTTGTAATTTGGAATAAAAATCAGTGTCTGTTGAATTATAAATAAATCCGATTTTGAAAAGCATTAGTATCTTCTTATAATGAGTACGAACACGCACCAATAAGCTAAGTTCATTCTGAGACACTTAAACTCTACTTGAAATAAATGCTGATGCACAAGAAATCCATACCCGGGTGTGCCAAACGACGGACTGAGGGGACCTTTGCCTTTGGCAGGTGTTCGGCCTCCATCCTGCCAAAGAATGGCACACTCTCATCTACCAGACTGAGCTGTAGTCACGGCAGAAACCACAACTTCTTTGGCAAAGCCTTTTCTGTTTGTAGGGAGGGATTTCTGAACCACAGCAGCAGTTAAGTAGGGCCAGATGTGAAAAATATGGAGGCCTAAAACCATATATGCGTATATGTGTGTGTATAAACATGTACACATACAGGTGTGTATATAAACACACACACAAACAAGTTTTACAGTTAACTTTCCAGTTCATTGGGAAATACACTGTCAGATGGCAGGATGGTGTAAGAAGACACCATCAATATGGTAAAATGCTGTTCAGGCAGGAGTTTTAAATCCTTTTCTTTTACGGCTTAAATCAACCTCTACTGCAACAGGGCAGTAAGCCTCCCAGGCTGGCAATGGAATAACACTTCTACAGGCAGCAGCTCCTCACCATCCCAGGACACCGTCTGGCCTACTTAAGAGCCTCCATTTCACTCCCCTGCAACTGCAGGTCACTGCTCACACACAAGGAAAGGCTGCAGAAGCTCTTGAGTTAGAACAACCAGCTCAGCTGGCAGGTAACCTCTCCCGATCAGTGCAACATCCAGAAGCTTCCCCTGCTGCAAGCGTAGCAAGCCGAGTGCTGCTCAGGTCTGGCTAACCTGGGAAAAACTTACAGCTTGCACAGTAACACTGTAACCAGGGCCATCAAGAGTCAGTTAGAAGCATTTTTATCAAGTGTCCCTGATTATCACCATCTTTCTGGAAACTGGGTGCCTAACACTAAAGACCGGCAATCACATGAAATTACTCACACCTTACAGGGGCAAGGAGCTTGTTGCAAGCACTGGCACCACAGCAGGACAGCAGCTATTAGACCACAAATCAGAGCCACAGAGCTCCCTCAGTAACCAGAGAAGTGCCCCAGGATCCAATTACACCTCTGCTAAACCAAACACATAGAGCAGATCTGCTGAAACTGCCTGGTGGAAGCAGCTTTCCTTCTAGCGCCCATGGAGTCCTGCTCTGTCACAGGCACCTCGTGTTTGATGCAATTAAACTCCAACCCTTACAACATGGGAGCCAACAGCAGAGCTAGGGAAGATGCACCAGGACCCCAGTCTGAGCGCCTTGTGCCAACCCACTGCTCACCTCTTCTGCAGTCCAAAAGGAGGCCTGAGCCTGTTTGTACATTTTCCATATGTCTGGGTACTGGATGGGGAAGATGACAAACCGGCGGGGGTTTTTTCTGAGAAGAGGCTCGTTGGCTGGGTCCAAGCCATTTTCAGCAGCACTGTGAGGGGAGCTCTGAAGATGAAGCACAGATTTGGTTAAGGCTGCCGTTACTTATTCCTTCTCTTCCCCATATCCCAGAGGTGTGGTTCAGAAGCCACCCATGTCACACAAGACACTCACCTGCCCCCCTGGGGTACCTGCCCCCCTGCCCTCCATCTGCACTCCCACAGCCAGGGCAGCAGGGCTGCCCACCTGGATCCACCGACTGCTCCCTCCCAGGAAGCTCCTGTGTGAGAGACAAAGCGTCTCTGCAACGCAAGGAGGAAATCTGCCCCAGGAGATGACATCAGCCGCTGCAGTACGGCACATGGGAGGTGTGTGCAAGGTCACTGCACACTGCCGCCAGCCCGCACCCAGCACCCCTGCGCGAGCCTCACCGCCCAGGACACCTCCAAAGCATTTCCTGTACATCAAGCCACTTGGTCCTGGATGGACTGACCTTAAAATGCCAGGAGAACACAGCAACTAATCCCTTTTGGTAGAGGAACAGTCCTGTGCCATGGCAAGTCTGCACGGCGGTTTGCCTATGCAATCCTGAGGGGAGCAGAAGGCAGCCCACATCAGTGTGTGTCCAGAGGCTGCTCTTAAGCGCTGATATGAAGCTATGTGCCCCTCCTTCCAACAGCAGGCAGCAGGAAAAGCCCTGCCTGGACTCGCCCATCCCACCTCATGCACTCTGCACAAGCTCCTGCAGAACACCCGAGCACAACTCTGCCTTGCAGAGCTACCAGCCTGGCTGAGGCAGGCAGAGCTGATGTTTAGGAGACAGACCAGTGAAGAGCAGCATGGAGAGGGCACCCCACAAATGGCACCTTCACCTCGCCTCCAGCTGGGGAGACCCATCCCTGGGATCAGCATCAGACAACATCTCCGCCAGGCACATCACCACGCACCTACTGAAGACAACCTTGGAGAGCTGTCCAGGAAGCACACTGCAGCCTCTCCAGAAGGGCTGGCAACTCACACTGACCGAAGTTTGCATGCCAGCAGGATGCCTTCATGTGTCAGTTATGAGATCCCACTGACATTGCTGTAGAGGATAACTAACCACAGGCAGTACATGAAGTATTATATATAATACAGAAGGGAAGAGGAGCAACTGAATTCCATTGCTTCTACCCACCCAGGAGGTGCCAAAGTCCTTTCTGTACCCAGTCTGCTTGTAATCACTCACGCAATAAAAAGTGAGTCTTTATTTCAGTTTGGAAAATACCCTCAAACAAATAATTCTACTCACATTTAAAACCAAACAAAACACAAATACATATGCAGCTTGCATAGCTGGCACATGTACTGCAGAGTCCTAAAGAAAACACAGCAGGAAGCACATTCTGGGTTACAATTTTACAACTTTATTGTGTTTTTGAATATTAATCAACTACATGAGACAGATTTCCCAGCTCTCCCTGAAGAGTCCCTGCTGAAGGCTATGACAGTGCCAGACCTTTTGTATTTCCCGGGACGCAGACAGTTGCAGTAACCCACTGGAAGTGCCAGAAGGGAGAATGTGGGCTGGGTGGGGAGGGCTCCCCACCTTAGCGCACACCTCCTCAGGGCCTGCCACACAGCTGGCACCTCCATCTGTTTCTGTGCCAGCCATATCCTTGGAAAGGAAACACTGCAAAAGCCTTTCTCGTTAGCCCAGTGTTTTCCTGAGCCTTTTACCCTTCCATACTGCCTGGGGACTATTCCCAAGTATTTATTTTAGCTTCGCAAGCTGGACAAGCAGTTGCTAACTCAGCCTTGATGCTCCCAAGCCATTCAAAAGCCAGCATACCCAGCCCATAATGCAGGGAAATAACTTGATAAATACTTCTGGTGTCCAGAAGTGAAGCAGAGCACATAAAGAGTGAAGTTCCAGTATGGCAGGAAAACTGGAGACCAAGGAGCACTTGTCGTGCTTCCAATGGCCTTTAGCAGCTGCAGACCACAGAGGGGTCAACACACCAGAAACAGTGTCAGTACACAGTGAGACAGAAAGGCAAGAGAAGAAGGAAAAACCTGTGAAGCAGTGTGTGTGCTCTGTAGAGCCCTCATGGCAGGAAAGCAGAAGGATGGCTGGAGAAGGCAACAGTCACTAGGCCAACACGCCTCCTGTTTTCAGTCTGCACCCAGCATCTTTTCCTTAGTCCTACAATGGTGTATAAAACAATCAACACCCAACATAATAATGAAGAGCATCCAGTTTATAATGTGAACATTCTACTTTCTGTTCAGACAACATGAACCAAATGCACAAGGAGCTGAAGCTGGCAAACACAGCCCTACCCCTGCCCTAGCAGGGTGAGCCAGAGCAGACTCCACAGGACTGCATCCAGCCAAGGCTTTGGTATCTCCAACGATGGAGACTGCACAGCCTCCATGAGCAACTGTGTTTCAGCGCGTGCCCATTGCCTCTGGTTTCATCATGGGGTACTACCAAGAACAATCTGGCTCCATCTCCTTTATTCCACCAGGTATTTACACACACTGATGAGATCCCCAGAGCCTTCTCTTCTCCAGGATAAACAGCCCCAGCATTCATGGCTCCTCCTCTTTGGACAGATGTTCCAATTCCTTAACTATCAGCCCTTGGCTGGATGCACCATAGTACATCATATCCCAGTTGTTCTGCAACTGCAACAAACCTTTCTGGTGACGACAATAAACCCAACAGACAACAAAGACTGCCAAGTGGTACTGGAGCTCTTTCCCTTAATTTCAATACAGCAAACTAGGAAGCAATTAACATATATACACATACAACCACCACCCCACATCAACAGCTGTTGGGTTGTGTGTATACAAGCATCTTGGTTATCAGCTGTAGCCAGGGAAAAGGCTAAAGGTGCTGGCAGAGCCAGCACTGTATGTGGCATGTTGTAGTATGTGACCATGAACTCTTCCACACCCTGAAAGAACGCAGCAGGTGCATTGCACGAGCTCCCAAGGGCTTCAGGCTGGGCCTGAGTAGCACAGGCCATGCTAACGGTGACACTGGGAAGATCACAGTGCTCTGGGGAGACACAGCTTCCACTGTACAGCAACTGAGGAGCACAGCGCCTGCTGGTTCTGCCTGCTGAGGGGATGCACAGCACTACCCCTTGCCTTCGGCAGGCCAGAGTGAGCACCTCCTCACCATGCATACAGATAAACTGCATATCACTGTTCACAGAGGGAAACATTAAGGGCTTTTTTAGGCTTGTATTTAACACAGCAAACCCCAGATTTAGGCAACTTGAGGACTGCTGAGACGCAAAGGTTTGGAACACCAAGAGGGATTTTCTACTATAGAGATCCTTCACCCTCACACCCCTCAGCCCGGCTTCGCAGGGTGGTGCTGGGGAGCACCCAGGCGGAGCTCACGCCTCCCCGCGCCAGCTCCTCCCGAGGTCGGGGTACAGCGGACTGGCTGCGTCCTCTCTCCCAGCCCCGGGAAGGCTCAGCCCTGCGAGCCCAGTGGGCAGAGCCCTGTACTGCCCAGGCCCTGTGCCAGGGACAACGGCCGCGGGGCCTGCCCGAGGCCAGGCCTCAGTCCCGGCCGTGCTCGTACATCACAGGTAAGCTCTGGCTGCTCCCCGCGGCCACGGCGCCGCAGGGTTCGACTCTCGGGAGCGGGACAAGGACGCGAGGGCGCCCCGTGCCCTTCCCAGGGCCACCGCAAGCGCCGACACGGAGCCGCGTCGCAGAGCCACGGGCGGCCGGGGTGGCCGGGACCGCTGCACGTCCGCCCCGCGGCCCCCGGGGAGGCCCGGCCCCGGGGTGAGGCGGCGGCGGCTCCCGGCACCCGGCGGCGCGGAGGCCGCGGCGCTCGGCTGGAGCCGGCGGCTGTGGCAGGGGCCGGGCAGGCCAGAGCCGGGACAGCGCCGGGCAGGGCTGCTCTGCCCTCGGCTGGCTCCCGCACGCCCACAGCACCTCTCTCCCGCGGCCGGTGGGTTCCCCCGCCCTGCGGCAGCGACTGCGCGCCCGGGACACCTGCCGCGGAGCCCCGCCGCCCCGACCTTACCGGCTCCGGCCCAGCCGGCTCCTGCAGGGCCGCTCGACCCCGGCTCTCGCCCATGGCCGGCGGCGACTGGGCCGCGGGAGGGCGGCGGTGGTTGAAGGCGGAGCACCACGGTCGCGACCGCTCCTCCTTCCCGGGGCGGGGCGGATAACGGCGGCGGCCCCGGTCCCGCGGCAGAGCCTGGGGGCCCGAGCGCCGGGAGGAGGAGTGGCCGCGGAGCCGGGGCCGCCCCACTGACGGCAGGGCACGGACCGGTGCTCGCAGCCGGTGCTCGCAGCCGGTCTCTGCCCTCGGGGCGGACAGCGCAGGAGGGTGAGCGCCCTCCGCTGCCGCCGGGTGAGAGGCCCCACCGTGGGGAGGTGGAACGCTGACCGCAAGGAACGCGTTTAAAACCAACAACAGAAAACAAACAACTTCCCAAAATTAGGAGAAAATTGTGGACAGTGCTCCAAAAGATGATAACGGAAGATGAACTAGTGGAGGGAGTTAGCAGCTTGGGTCAAACATTTACTGAAGAACACGGACAGAGATTAAGGTAGCAGTGGTAGCTGCCCCGGAGGCAGAACCTGAAGTGCCTGTAGCCAGTAATAAGCAGGCGTTCTAAAAGTGTACAGGAGCGACCAACCAATGTACGGAAAAGTCTTTAATCCATCCTGGGCTAATACAGAACACCCTTCTGCAACTGTGTAGGAGACACACATGGTTGCAGTGCTTGGCCATGCTTACAGGGGCTTGCGAGTGCAAATAGGGTCAGTGAAAGTCCTACTGCCGTTTATTTCTGTCACTTCTTGCAAGCACACAGATTGCATCCAGAGCTGGGACCCAGGTGAGTTCAGTGGTCTCCTTTCCTCATCCCAAAGCTGGGCAGGGCCTTGGGCCCTGTTCCTGGAGGGATGCTGGTCATTTCCTAAAACACTGAAATAGTCCATAAGAAAAAGAAAAGTCCCACCCAATGGGTAGGGCCTGGTTTGTCATGAAGACCTGACGTCAAAGACAAATCTAAAAGCAAACACCGGTGAGCGACAACGAGCAGCAAGACAGGCGGAGAGCACACAGGCAGGACTGAGCTGTACTTCCAGTCCAGGAGAAATGCCTGGAGCACAGGGTGGTCCCTTCAGGAGGAGGGCATAGAGGCCTGGTGTTCTCAGTAGAGATGAATCCATAGACACTGTGCACCATCCCCATGACTGCTCGGGTGCTCCCCAGTCCAAGTGCCAGCCAAACGTCCCCACCACCCCACAGCCAGGGAAGGCACAGAGTGCACAGGGACGGCTGCAGGGCATTCCGGTATCCTCTTCCAGAAAGGTCACCTTCAGTTTTCTTAGTTCTGTGCCATCAAGGATCTCATATTATTTTCTGAGTGACTGAGACCTTCCCTCTCCCTGCTTCCCAAGCATGGGAAGTGGGAGCTGGGCCAGCTGGGCTCCTCTGGGCCGTATCTACCTCCTCCTGCTTCTGTACATTTTGTGAGAGGAGCTCAAGCCTCCCCAGGACAGGGTGTGAGGAAAGTTCAGCAGCGAGATCCATGCAGCATGGTGACCGCGCTCATCCTAAGCTCAACAACAGCTTTGGTTTTCGTACATTGAGTTTTCCGAGGAGCAAAAACACGGGCCTAAACAACAAGTTACTCAGCAGTGCATCAGAAACATGCGAACAGTAAATGAGAAAAGGTGGGTTTACACCAACATCTGCTGTTACCTGTCTACTGCTCTCTCTGAGCGTCCTGGTTTCGGCACACCAAGTCAGCCTTTCAGGGTTATTACCCAGGTACCCATACAAGTTGCTTAATATTCATATCCAACAACAGCTCCACTCACTGGCATACAAAGTACCAGGGATTCCAATTTTTTGTCTAGAGCAAATGATTAGAGAAACATTGATTGATGTAGAGCAAATCCAACTGACCCATTAACACTGACAAATTATACTGGTGTGTCTAATGCAGAGTGTGCTGATAGTGTATGAGGGAGACACGTGAGTTTCTGGGCAAAAACCACTAAGCAGCAAAACTCAGGCATGCTAATCCTGTCAAATAACACTGACCTACCTATCAGTTGTCTTAGCCCCCTAACCTGATTATCATGGCTGCTCTTGCAAAACTTCCCAAACAAGGGACTGTCCTGCTGAATATCTGACAAGGTTTAAGAACTACCACAAATAAGTATCTTTAGCAATAGAAAGGAGTTCTAGTATTTGGGGATAACTCCTTAAAGTCACACCTGCCCTTTAAGAGATGCACAGCAAACATCTATTTACACAATGCCTAGATTAATACAAAGGAAAAATACTGCAAAGGAAGTATACGACAAGGATTAACAAAACAGCAGTTGGCCGTTCTTGCACCTCCACAGAAATCCACCAACTTGTTAGTTTTGTTTATATTAATTAATTACAACATGTACATGACACTGAGATACGGAAAAGCACATGTGGAACTGTAAAACAGTTTACAAGCAGAGTAATCATACACATGAAATACAGCATTATGCATGATTTTAGGTTACTCAGCGCTACCTACGATGTTGTATTCAGAAGAAGCTCCCCAGCAGGAGGTGGAAGCTGTATTCATTCCTTAGCACCTAACTGCCCAATGGTGCGGCACAGAACTAGAATACCAGGTGGCAAAGGACTTCAAGAACCATCTGGGTCCAACCATTCTAGGCAAGCATGACCGAGACTAGATGACCCAGCTCCCTGTCCTGGTCTCCCAGCCTCTTACCTGCACTCACTCACAACAAACATTGGTGCTAGGAGCTGTGTTTCTGCATGGGGAGGGACTGTTGATGCGCAGGATCACATTCACTGTCATGTCCTGAGGCAGCACACTGCCAGAACAGGCATTCCTGCAGGGTGGCCTGTGGCTTCGCAACAGCTCTCGCTCTGCTAATTGCAATTAATGGAGATGCAGCAGCAGCACACACCTTTAGTGCACCACTGGACAGACCCAGAGTTCATGGGATTACAGCAGAGCTTTGCATTCCTAAAACTTGCTGTGTCCAACAGAGTAATTATGATCCACTAAAACCAAAACACAAGAATTGCATTTAGCAGTTCTGAAAATAAGAAAAGCAATTAAAAAAAATGTTGTCTGTATTAGCAATGTACTCTTTCATGGCAAGGCCAAGTCAGTTACTGATACAGAGTATGTCCCAAAATTTTATGTTCTAAAGCATCCAAAATGCAGTCATCACAGCTTAAACTATAATTGCTCTTCCCTCCCCTTCCCCCAAAAGATATTACTTATTTTGGGAGTGGTTAGATGCCTTTTAAAAATGCTTTATAAATATTTTTATATGAAGAATGCAATTTCAGGTAAATTGAAGAATTTTCATATGTAAATTGAAGTGAAATCCGCTTAAAACTGTTTTCTTCGGAGTGTCCTTGCAAAGTAACTACAGGCTGTGGCAGCAGCCTATTTTCCAATAGGCTCACATAATTACAGTACTCAAACACTCGCATTTGTGTTAGCTGCCATTGTCACTGGACAAGGGATACTGAAAAGTTTTACCACAGGAGCAACCGTTTCTCGCTATACTAAATGGTATATTACTGTGATAGTAACTTGTGATATTTAACAACAACAAAAACCCTGTATATTAAGAAAGCCATTGATTAATGGGAGCAAAAGAAGTCCTACAGGCTTGTGTTTCAAGCAAGATATAAAGTTATACTCTTAAAGACACCTCCACAGAAAATCCTTAAAAGGTATATGAAAAATTAAAAAGCTGTCCATGCTGCTCAATTCAGCATATCTGTTCAACCAGAAGCTACTCAAACAGCTCCAAATGAAAACCATGAAAGCAGTTTCCAAATAGGAAAGGACCCATCGGTGCTCCTGGTGACGCTAGAAGTCCTGCTGGGCAATGAGTACATTGCAATGGAGGCCAGATTCCAGTTGTGATGCCTGTTCTATGTCCTCCCCACACAGACCACATGGGAACATCCAGCACTGTGAGTTCAAGATAGTTGCTGGAACTTTCGCTTGACCCATTCACCTACGCACTTCAATCTGTGTGGACATTCAGACCTTGGGATAAGCAAATGCCACACACACTCAAATCCAGTTAATCCAGGCTTGCAGAATTTTCTATTTTGGCAGATCTGTTATTAAAAAGGCAATATGAAGAGTTCAAATCATACAAAGCTTGAAAAGAAAAAGGGAATAAAAGCTACTAAGATAGATAGCTGTAGTTTGCCCTAGAGAGAGGAAGCCAGAGAAAAGCAAGGGTCACTGAAGCAGAAATTACAGACATGGAAAAAGCTCAGAATGGCATTTACAGATTCACACACAAGACAAGATCCACAGATTATAAGGACACTATAAAAGGGAGTTAAAGGAGAACAGCAGCAAGCTTCCTCTGAGGAGGTTGCCACTAACCCACTGCACACTCTCTCATGCGGTGTTAAGCATGATGAAGAGGTGTGCTGAATTAGGGCACCCTGGGAGAAGTGGGACCGTAGGGGAGGCGGGTGCTGGGGACTGGGCACTTTTTCCACCTGCATGCCAGCTACCCAGGGAAGGCTCACTCCCTGTCCCCTGTGCACTTCTCCTTGGGTGTATATGTGGAAGAACTAAACTTTGGAAAAACAGCAGCTCTGTATACAATTGTGCAAGTTATACAAAGATAGTTTAAGAGATTAGGAAAATTTCCCTTCCTCTGGCTGTGGCTGCACAAGAAGGGTATTGCTTTTGATTCACAGACTTGCCACTTTACAGTTTTACTGCATGTTACCTAATGACCAGATGACTAACCTGCAGGAAAGAAAACTTACTCCCAGACCAAACAGATGGGAAAGGCCACTTGATGGCAAGTCCATCCAGTTTTTCACTTCTGGAAAACTAAAAAAGCTGGAACAAGCAATTTTATTTCTGCATTGGATATAGTCAGCTGAGAACAGAAACCAACCAGAATTAGCCCTGGAAGTTAGCACTAACGTGTCAGCTCTCCCTAGTTCAGAATAGAAACTAGTCTAGTAGTTGGTGATAGTGTTTTATTAGGAGCTACCTTTATCTCCTTTTTCAGCAGTTATGAACAGCTACAGATTTAGGACTATTCAAAAATGTAAACACTACAGGATTTTCTTTTAACTAGTTTCTCTGCATCTTAAAAGTGAACTAACAGAAGGGCTTAAGCCAAAGGGAGATGAGGTGTATGATTTTAATAAACATTTTTCTTATTAAAATCTTGATATAGTTTAAATATACCATACAGAGGAAAAAAGCTATTTATAAAGCTACATACACATTTCAAGTCAATGACGACAGCATGAATCATTCTAGAGTCCCTCTTCACTTATCAGAATGCCTTGTGTGTGTATATATGGTGAGCTACTGAGTTAGCTGCATAATTTCTGTCTAGCTATACATTACAGGACTTAAAAAATGTTTAAGCTATATACAAATATATATACATATAACATATATTTATATGTTATACATACACATACACTTATATACATATACACACAATACATAAATATATACACACATAGTACTTTACATTTATATACGGCCTTTCATCCAAAGGCCTTGGATACTTTTTAATACATCACGTCTCACAAAGCTTTCTGAGGGAGGGAGCTTTATTTTACAGACTGTAGATTTGATGCCTATTCTAAACAGTTTGTCTTGTTGCCTTCTACTAACTTTACACATTTCAAATAGAGGCATTTTTGGTAATGGAAATAATGACACCAGTTAGAAATCCAGGCATATGTTGCTTTGTACCCTTGTAACTATCCTCCTTAATATATGAGAACAGCCATACCAGCATAAATTTTCTCTATACTAATACACCTACACCTGAACTTGTGTAGCTGTACTGCTTTTCATTTTTAATTGATATTAGCACAGTAAAATCTGATACAGTTTTGAACTTAAGATACACTGGATGTCACAACAGGAAATCCTGACTAAACTCCAATCCTCAAACACTGAAACTATCCAAGATAATTGATTTAGGAGCTACTGGTACATGCAGAAGTGATTCTACATGTTTCCTCAGTTATCTGAGGAAAGTTAAGCTCAGTTAGCTTAACTACACAAGTCTGAAATCAGTCAGCCTTATTTAGAAAACAGGATTTTCAACATCAATTTGGCAACTGGCAATCAGAATTTCGGATGTCAGCTGTCCTCCATACCTCCAGCAACTAAATAACTGATGAAAACAGAGGCTTTTTTGAAAATCACAGCTGTGGGTAACTTCTGGTCATCCTCAACTAGCTGACAGAAAGGAAAACCCAGTGGAGCTCTGGCAAAGGTGAATTCCACTTGGATTTTGACAGAACGGTAATTTAGCTCTTCCCAACAAAAGGAAGAAAAAAATCACAAACATGGACTCATGGGGTTGGAGAAGTGAGAAAGAGGGAGACCACCACCACAAAAGCTCTTAACCTTCAGTACTTCAGTCTGCTAGGTTTTCAGATACTTGTTTTGACACAGAAAAAGTACCCCTTCCTTTATTAATCACTTCCTAACTCTCAAAAATCTCTCAAGCATTAGGGAAAACAATTCCTAGGTTATGGTCAAAGACTGCCCTCCCCAAAAGCAAACAACCACTTCAAAAGTGAACATACAGCAGAACCCAATACAACACAGTTTGGGAATTTTATTCTAACCTAATTACCTTGAGAGTTTTCAGAACAAGCCGCTTTCCCTTCAAACCAATTCTGTGAAAAGAAGGGGTTGCCTGGCCTGTTTCATTCAGGATTCTCTGCTAACTGTAAAATGTGGGCTGAATATCTTCTGCAGGTCAATTTTTCAGTTACAAAATCCAGATTTTTAATGAACAACTCTGTTTAGTGTATGCAGTTAGCTAAAGTATAAATGGCTAAATAAATAAAAACTATTGTTTCTTCAATATGACTTGGTGTTTTGTCTGTAATTTCTTTATTAAAAAACTGTAACAAGATACTTAAAAAAAGGCTAGATACAAAAGAAGTTAAGCTGCTCACGAACATTAAAGTTTTCCAAAATGTATCTTCAATAATCATGATCTTATAAACATTTTACAGTTACCAGAAAGTGCCCAGGCTGAGTTTACATAGTTAGATAACGTAGTACAAGTGTCGGGTTAGAACTGGTAGTGGAACAATCTCCTGACTGTCTGTTCACTGAAACAGGGATACAAAAATGTTGATTGTGAACTATGAAATACTGTGCATTGGCCTCATCATATGTACAGGAAAAAACAAACCCAAACCGAAACAAAAGCCACTAAGGTTACAGATTACATGCAAAATATTAGTGATGGTATCTGATGTGCCAGAGTTCAATGCAATCAGAACAAAAATTGCAATGAAAGTGGTTTCATAAGTGAACGATCCCAACTCTGGGATCTGAGCTGTCAGGAACTTTTTACAAGTTCAATATACATGATACACAACTGCAGCCAACCACAAATTAACCACCATTTAAAAATAAAAAAAGTTAAAATAAAACACAGAACATACTTAATTTTTTATTTCGAAATTCCCTACTCCCTCTATACAAGAACCTTTGCTGAAACACTTTCCACAAAGGCAGCAGTGAATTTTCAGAACATTTTACATATTTTCCCTCAGCAAAAAGATAAATCACAGTGTAAATTATATTGTTCTGCTGTCATCTTTGGCTGGGGTTAGGCAAAGGAGTTACTGATTAGCAAACTGTTGCAACCAGATCTTGCCAGTGCTCCTTAGGCCTTTATGTTACAAATTTAGTACAGGAATGTTTGCATTTAAATCTTTAAAGTACCACCAGGGGTATGACAGCATTAACTTTCATAAACTTTTATAGACAAATGGAAAAATCTACAAAACTTAGCTAGTAATATTACACAGCAATACACACTTTTTATACTCTACACAAAACCAAAATTCTTGGTCTTAATGGCGAGTAACAATTTCTGTTTCAAAATCTGCTTAGAGGAATAGAGTGGGACATAAAGGCGAGAAATGCAAGTGTTTGCTGTAGGAAGATGCTGGTCATCTGGAGGTCTTATTGTAATTGATGGCATAGGCTGGAATCCCTCCTCGCTGGCAGGCAATGATGGACTTGAGGTCCAAAAGTAAACCTGAAAAAAGAAGACAGCATTTAAAATGTTGCTGTACAAGGCTAAAATTTGTATTGCCTACATGTTGTGTAGGGATAGGTTAAAGAAGAACTGCACAGTCACAGCAAGTTTGATCATCCTATGTTCAATATTCCAGCTAACTCAATGGTCATGCTACATGGTTTTGTAGTGGCTTCCCTCACTTCCTTCCTTTGACTGCTCATTTTATATATTTCTGTTAAAACTGATAAAAGCAGCATTCAAAATGATCCTGCATCAACAAATCTTCAGTAAATCGCATGCCCCCAGATGGATCTGGGGAGATGGTGACTGCCGTCAATACAAAATACACCAGAAAGACCTCACAACCAGTTAGTGGCTACAGAATGTAGTAGTTGTACAGACAAAAAGGCAGCAACAGAGAGTATTTGTTTTACTGTCTGAAGTGTGATATAATGACTTGCAGAGCAGAGTCACTACCAAATTGCAACCACAGATAATGCCTTAACAAATGTGTTCTAGATTTTCCAGTTTTCAGATTAGTCCTTGTTTCCTTTTAGCAAACTGTAAAGGAAAGAGAGTACCTTAAGTAGTAGGAAGTTTTTAGGAAGCATACAACGAACACAATTTATAGACAACTTTTCCAAAATGAACCCTGCTGAACAGTATCTTTTTCTTTCATGCTTCTCATCAGCTATTCCTAAAGGGCTCTGAGAAAAGAGATAGTGTCATTACTGACATCTTTTAGCGAGGACACAGGTATTGCCTTTGGGATACACAGATTATCCAGGAGGAGAACTCAACCTCAAAACCCCACTAGCCCACAGCCCAGCTGCCGAACCACAGTTACTCAGTTTAAGAATGACTGTTCAGAGACTCTGCTTCTGTAAGAGACCTGTGAATACGGATAAGGACACACTGTACTTTCAGCTGCAAGGAAGGTCTAGGATTCACACCTGATGTTTCTAGAACTGAGAGTCTAATCAAACCCTACTACCCTGCTTTGCTACCTTAACTCTTCACATACAGGTAGACACAGTTAAAAACGGTAATGATGCCAAAGTTATTCCAGTTCCTCTGCACATTTCCCCTGGGAACAGATGACTTACAAGATCTTGTCTCTCTGTCATACTCATCTTCTCAACTATGGACCAAAACCAACGCTTGAATTGCAAAAGCTTCTCAGCATTTTCTCCTGTGTGAAATAAAAAAAGATAATTCAGCTGGTGCACTGGACAGTAAATATTAAGAAATCTGTTTTACGTACTGCAAGTTGGATCTCAGCTACAATCTCATTCATAAAATCCTGATATAGGAGACACTAGTAATTTCAAAACTAATACACGTACTTCTGAATGTAAAAGATAACTTTGAAATACCTCAGTACAACCCTCACCCGCTCCCTCCCAAAAAGCCTAACAACAGCTAAATATAGTTTAAAAATTAAGCAAGAAATATCAGAGTGTATCCATCACATTTATAGTTCTGAAGTTAGCTCAGAGCTTTCAGAAGGCAAGACAGGCTACCAATAATACAATCCTTGTATTTAAGATCTAGTGACAGGAAAGTCGGGAAAGCTGCTCCCCACCCCCCTATTGAAGGAAAATATTTTCAAAGGTGTGTAAAAACAATAATAACTATTAGGACTTTCAGTGACTTCTTAAGTGATGTCAAATTTGAAGAGGTAGTTTAAGTGTAACACTGGTAGCTTTACTCCACACAGAACAGACAGCATTAAGTTATCCCTGCAACTCAGCTTCTGAATGAGGAAGTTCTTTCATACCTGACTCATCATTGAAAGAGGTAAAGCTGATTAGCATTTGCACATTTACTTCACCACAGCCATTTACTAAAAGTCTGAAATCTTCTGCTGTCAAATCTTCTAATGAATTCTTTGGAAGTACATCCAGGAGACCCTTCCTCATTGCCTTAAGTAAAAAAACCACAAGGTTCATCACATTATAGTCATAATCATTCCCAGACTGACTATAAATGCATTACCAAAACATTCCATGTGAAATCTCCCATTATCTCAGAATTCCTTATTCCTGTTCTCCTAGCTGTTCTTTTCTTTCAAACCTTTGCCATCTGAGATGCAAATATTCTCAAAGAACAGCACCAATCTGTTAAACCCTACACCTACTATTGCAAAAAAAGCAGTAATAATTTGAACTAATATTTTGACCAGGAGCAGAAGCAAATGCACTCTCTAAGGCTAAAAAGTTCAAGTATTTTGCTGAGCTACACTGAATCTACTAAGCATTACAAAAAATGCATCCTGCATGTTACTTTTTCTTTGCTTCCATACTCACATGCCAACTCTGCTTTAAAAATGTTATACACACACATATTTTATATAAATAAAATCCTGAAAAGATTAGAAATTTCATTTTAAAAATGCAAGTATGAATATATTTGTCTTAGGAAATTCCCAAGTGAATACAAACATTATGGTTTTCAACTCAAAGTAAACAAGAATCAAATTATGAATACAGCCACACATTGAGATCAAGTAGCTTAATTCCAGCAACATGTTCTTTCTGTGAGAACTGTGGAGCTAAACTGCGCAGAGGTAATCAAGCAGTCAGCTAGCCTATCTCAGAAGTGTAGCAGGAAACGATCACCAGCAGAAATGACCAAGATTAGATGTAGCATCATATGACAGAGAGTAAGTAGTTCCCAGTACCGGACCTTCATTAACTGTTAAGAAAAATATATGATTCCATAACTTTTATTTAAAAAGATCTTCCTTCAAAATCCAAATTATTTTTAATGCAGTTTTATAGTCAATTGTTAGGGCTCTTGCCAGGGTAGTAAAATGAAAGCAAAGCTGTATGTTTCATAACTGATTTTTCCTTTTCAAACAAGGACGCAAGTCAGAAGTTCAAGGCGACTTATGCAAGTACTTTGAAATTTCTTTTTAATCTCTGTTTATAAGGCTAAACAAATCAAAGGTGACAGACGATTATAACAAAGTCACTGCTAAATACAAAGCAAAAATTCCAGGAGGGTACGTGCCATCTGAGCTCAAGAATAAATGAATAAAAAATCTTAAACCAATGAGACCAAGTTTAAAAGAAATTACCTTTCATTCTACAAAAGTATTTGGTCTGCACAGTATTGCATAAAGAGCTATATCATTACAAAACATTAGAACGTTAAATATTTTTAATCAAGTTGTCAAGACTTCAAATGAAACCTGAGTAGCAATACTGTTATTAATGATACCAGAATTATCTCACTGAAAACTCACAGATTTTTTTGGTCTTTTGCTTTAAAAAAACTGCACCAAAGACTTACATGTAGAGGTTGTTCTGCTACTACCAACATCCGGTGTTCTGCGTATTTCCGGACATATTCATATACATTCTGAGGAGTGACTGGTATATTTACACCATTGGAAATAAGTTCGACCTATGGCAAAGTAAGAAGGGCCATTTAAAAAGAAAAAAAGGAAATAAGATTATTACAACATACCCAGTATGCTGCACAGTGATTTATTACTCAATATGCCTCTAAAACCAAGCAAAATTTCCTATTACAGGCTAGCTTTAAAGATTCCCTAGGATTGACTATGCTATCCAGACTTCATGGTAGACTCTACATCAACTTCAAGGAGAAAACCCACACTTCAGTGTCCAAGAACCACCCTGTATTTGAATCTAGGAAGCGCAAAACATTATCTCTGCCATCTGGCAAGTACATGGGTTATGTGAACACTACTGCATGCATAAGCTGTCCAATTCTGAAGCTACAGAGATACACGTTTTTCTGTGCTTACCTGCCCTCCACCCTCCTCCTTACATAGGTCTATCGCAAAGGCTAAATCCATTGCTGCAAACACTGCATCAGCATCTGTACTCTGGGAAGCGAGGATAAGCTGCCGAAGGCTTTCATACATAACCGGATCAAAAAAAGCAAAGTCATGCCAGTTCACCTATAAAAAAGATAGATGCTTGAAAGTGATGTTTGAAGCACTCCTGTTGTTCAAGAATATATTCAAAATCATGTGCTCTGTGCCTAATCTGTGCACTGGCATACAGCAGACCATCACCCATGTAAAAAGCATATAAACACTTGGAAATAAAGGCAGTCAAACCTCTGAAGGTACATCAGAATACTCAACTGAGGTGCATTACCAGAACCTAAAGGCAGACCTCTAAAGCCTTTCCTGCCATTAAGGGCATAGAGGTTATAAAGAAAAGCTACTTTTTTTAAAAAACAAATTTTTCTACATACTACCTAGATAACAGAGATATGATGGAGGCTGGCTGAAACTGGAAACAATTTGCATCACTGCTGCAAAATGCTGAAAGTTCCCTTCCACTTAAAACACATAAATACTGCCGATGCATAGACACATTTAAGCAACTGATGGCCCAACTGCATACCAGAGTTTCCAACAGTTAAAATACCAATGTCTAATTCTGGCTGTTCTATGTAGTTCCTTGCTTCTTTGTTCTTCATCAGCCTGGAGAGAAGTCATCTACATACTAAACTAAACCTAAAATACTCTTTAATGTATCTGACATTTAACGGAAAGGAACACATATTGAAGAAAAACCTGAAGAAAATAATTAGAAGGGAATATTTCTTGGAAGATATCAGGGGATACTTGGAGGCATACCATTCTGCCATTAACCCTTTTTCATCAAAGAGCATACGTATTTTGGATAACTGATTATGTGATCAACACAGTTTTTAAAGAAAAAACAGCAGTAACAAACCTTGGTTTAAGTTTGTTGCATTGCACAGAACTCACAATGCTATTGACTAATACATGAAAAGAGCAATATATAATTAGGGGTTTCTGGGGTGGGGAAGCATTTTTGCCAAAAGTTTAGGTAATTATCCTCTGAATTAAGTTATACCTACACCTAAGACAAAATTACAATTAAATTCAATGAGTTCTCTCAAATACTGAGGAAAATGCTTTTTAGAAAGCTGACATGCTGATGCCTAGTACTGTTGAACACTATGTCTTCAAGTCTTCAGTCTCAGGCAGAGAAAAAGAGGAGTAAGCTGTTTCTGAAGACAGTAAAAGGCTAGCCTACTACCAATCATTCCATCTTGGTCAAATACCTGACTTCTGGTATATGTACTCAGTTCAAACTCCAGGAAATGATAAAACTAATATTCCTCAATATTTAAAGGCAGCCTTACAGTTCCAGTATCAACTCTGCTACTCAATGCACGCATAGAAGAAAAAAAGCAGCTTTCAAAGATGAAGTTTCATTAATTGAAGAAAATTAAAATTTCCGTGTCAATTTACCTTTCTGCCAAGAAGAACTTTGATTACGTGTCTATTTAATGTGATGGGACACAGTTCATTCTGCAACAAGCACAATCCTAGGATTCTGAAAACAAGCATATGGGTTTTGATTCAGCAAAAAAGAAATTATGCTGGAGATCGTTCAGCAAACTCACATTAGAAAAGTCAAAATATTCTAGGAATCAAGCTGCAGGTAGCTTTCCAGCCCTATCCATCCCAAAAAGAATATCACAGATATATATCACTTCAACAAAGTATTTCCTGCAATATAAAACTTCCACATTGTTAAAAAATGATAAAAGACATAACAGGAAAAGAAACTTCACACTGAAATGTGCAAATTACCCACTATTTAGCTCCAAGTGAGAAACACAAAGCATAAAAGTAATAAAAATTCTGCAGCTAGGATCATGGGTACTCTCCCTGGTATTTTGTATATTCATCTTTTACATGTTTCACACTAGACTAATTAATAGTATCATACCTGCCAATGTTTCTGAAACAATTCAGCCTTGCTTCTGTGTTTTTACCAGGTCTTGGTGTATAAAAACCTCGTTTTCCAGGTTGGTAGAAAAGTGGTGCATTGTCATCCCCATCATCTGTATCATCTAATTCCATATCTACTACACTGCGGCTGGAACCATGTCGCTTTCTATTTTCCTGTTTTGAAAGTCAGAATAGCAATTAACAAATGAATTCTAGTTACTGACACACATCAAGAAGCTATTTGCTACTAGACCCAAAGGTTCAAGTTCCACTGTTTAAGAATTTCCACTATATTTCCTTTATACTTCTTGTCTTGCATGATAAAGGAGAGCTACAGTTAAGTTTTTAAAATTAACTGATACAACTGGATCTTAAGTAAGTTTAATTTGTGCAACAATTCATTACCTGCGCTTTATCTGAAGAGTCTAGCAATCCAAGATCCAATATACTGTCAGCACCATTCTCCCTTGACAAGGGAAAAAAAGATAAAAGCAGATTTAATTTCACAGTAAGGAATTGGGATATTCTGAAACCAGACAGATTAGATTAAACCAAAGTCAACAAGTCCCTTGTCCAAAGAAAAATACATACAGCAAAGCAAGGAATAAGCTGTATGTATCAGTTAGCTGTAGCACAAAGTGCTTTGGTCACAAAATCAGTTCTCATTTCTTACCTAAATCCTTGATACTTTACCTGCCATGTGCAATAATGAGTTCCATTGCTTCATCAACTCTTGCTCTAAGGGAATCTTCACTAGCTAGTAACAGAAGCAGCTGAGCAGGGGACAGTTCCAGCAACATTCCTGTAATTTTACTTGCAAATGCCTGGGGATAAGGAATGATATGACTTACTATTCTCCTCCAGTTCTCTCATTTCCAAATATGGCTTTAAGAAAGTTTTAGTATTTTTAATACAGAATTCATTGCAAGACACTTCCTAAGCTAAATGACAAATTACAGAAACAAAATCTAAAGAAAATGCCAAATAATATAGGAACAGTCCTACTTGTTCTAATAATTTCAGTTATGTTAAACAATAATGGACAAGAAAATTAATTTTTGAATTAAAAAGGACAAGAGCAACATATCATTAAGCATATGAAATTGATAAGGCTTACTGGCTGCATTGCTTGCACTCGAGGGTAGAGCCTTTCTCCAAGGGCTTGTCTGTGTGCTGGAAGAGGGTCAGGGTCATCGCTAGGATTTCCTTCTGATGCCGGTCTAAAAGGCCGTGTGTCAATGGAAAGTTGTCTTCTAAAGTCCCTTAAGAAAGTTAGAGCACTTTGTACTCATTTCAGAGGAAATACACAAAAATCTTCCAGAACAACATCATTTGCACACAGATGCAAAAAAGCATTAGCTTTCATGCTGGAATAGTAGTGTTGCTCACAGCTGCTTGGAGAGAATGATTCAGAAGCAGATAATCAAATGAACGAGAGTTTTTTAGTCCTACTAGTATTCTGGATACAACAGTCAGACATGCCAGCAATGGCAATGTTGTTTAGGAACCACCTCACAATTTTATTCTAGTACACAAGTTTTTATTATTGTTTTAGCAGGACAGATGGATGGCAAATAGTTGAGATATAATCTATCATTGCTAAAGTAAGTGTAATTATTCTTTAAAGAATTGAAGTATATATTGGATTTTAAAAAAATTACCCTGAAAATTGCTCCTGAAAGTAAAAAAAGCCAGACACCTTTAATTTGAGGAAGTAAAGTCATCTTTCCTGAAAATAACCAAGGCAATAATTCTGTTTGACAAAGTATCTCCAACAAATTGAAAATACATCACTTACCTATCCCTATCTCTCCGAGAACCAGCTCGTAAGCCACTACTTCTCCGCATTTCTCTCTCTCGCTCCCTTTCCCGATCTCTCTCTCCCCTATTCCGCAATCTCTGCATCAGACCTGAAGGGGAAAAAGCCTCATAAGCTTAAACATCTTCATATTTCTTTCTCCTACTTAAGCTTCAGTGTAAGGAGGACACGGCTTCTAAAGATAGCTTAAAAGACGTCAATGAGTCAGAACCACTTCACTTAAAAGTAGTGACAGGGGTTCAGCCAAACTTCAGAAAGGAACCTGAAGTATTTGTACCAACTTACAAATGCTGAAGTACTTCAAGAGTTATATATACTTTCAAAAACATTAAAATGTATTCAGGACAAGCCAGATGGAGCAGTCATATTAAAATGTACAAGCTCTTACTAGCTAAAATCTTGACAATTATTACCTACTGGAGAGAAAGATGCTCAAAAGAATTGAAAGCATGTAAAGCAGACTCTTGTTTCGAGAAAAACAAGAGCTTCCTGTTTCTGGAAGCAGAAAGAATGCCATTTCCTTGCCCCAGAGAAGTAACATGCACAATTTTTATAGTTCCTGTGCTAACAAAGCTCTGAGACAATGCCAGGTACTTCAGGGTAAAAAAAAAAATCCAAGGCTTTTATGAATGTTATCTGTAGATTAACTGCTATGCATCACTTACTTGTATGGGTACCTTTGTTGGCATTCTGAATGCAATCTAGATTTGGCAGTTTCTCGTTTGACAGAAAAGCTTGTGCAATAGCCGTATAAAAGCTTCGTGCTACACCGCTGCCTTCTCCAGGCTCATCCTTAAAAGTAACTTTTACTCTGTGTACAGCCATCGGAGTAGTGGCACACCTGCGACCAAAATGATTGTTGAGCTGCCTCATGGTCTGCTGAATTAGAAGATCTCTGTCTCGATCAACCTAATAAAAACACAAAAAAGTTTCAGCTTCACAAGAAGTTTCTGGACACTTCTGCACAGACTGAGAAAACATCAATTAGACTGTGAAAAACTACAAAGTGCAACACCGCTCACAAAGTAAAGTTTAAGACACCTGCTTGCAGACTCCGAAATACAATTTCTCCTAGCAAGTTATACTATCAAGTTATCCTGTGTGCAATAATTCAATTAATTAAAACAATTCAGAAGATAAACTAACATTTTTTACCTCCAACGTTAAATCCCTGGATTGCTGGTTTCTAAGCTTTTCCATCTCTCTTCGGAACTTTGATTCCTTTACTTCAAAGCCACCTAATTCAGTCAGGATCTTAAAAAGCAAAAAATAAAATCAGAATGAGGGAGGTGCATGATTTAATTTTAAGAGGAACTGTCCTTACACTGGGAAATACGTACCGATCCAGGCTCTGCTCCAACATCTTCCATGAATACTCTACCAAACAACTCTAAGGAAAGGCGCCAACGTCCCAGCAACATGTCATGAGATATAACCATGCCCATGAAGCTACACTGTGGCCTGATAGAAGGCAGGAAAAAACAACAGAGAAGCAAAATCAGCTTAAATTTCAGACACAGTTTGTGTACTTCGGCTTTTTCTCACCCTCTGCCTTCAAATACGCTCTTCATTTCTCATAAACACCACCACGGTAGAGTAAGTTTGTGGACAAAAGCATATGAAATGGTTTCGTTTCAGCTGAAACACACATCTTCCTTCCAAAGAGAAATTACTCTCAAAGCATGTAACTTCACTGCTCCATGGAATTCACGGTTATTGGTCCCCCTTCAATCAAAACCTCTATTTTTTTTTTAAAAGAGCTGTAATTCAAAGTGCAGGCAGTTCCGCCCCTCACTGCACGAACGGTGGGCAGCATCACCCCACACACATGGCAAGCTGTCAATTCCGATTTTTAAACTTAGCTACCCAGGACACCATGGTAGGTCTGTAGCAGGAAGCCAGGTAGTAAAGGACTTTTACTACAGTTTGCCCAGACCTCCTTGAAGACTGTTTGACTGTTCATTTTAAAACTATCAAACTACAAATTCAAACTAAAGCTACCCATTTAAAGTTTAAAAGACTTTTCAGAGTCCCAAATATTCTTTTGTCAGCTCAGTAATATTCCAGGGAGTGATTTTTTAACTCAAACTACCTGAAAGATGTGAGAGGTGGCCCTTCACTTTCTGTCAATCCTATCTCTGCCAACAAGCTGCTTTTCAGTTGTGCTGCAAGATCATGAGCTGAAGGCCCTGGCTTTGAACTCTCAGATTCTTCTGTAGGCACGTTTTGTTCCTCCCCTTCCTTCTTTTGCCGATTTTGCATGCTCATAACATTTTTTAAGTTGGCTGCATAAGACATTTTAGTTGGAAGAACCTAAAGAGGAGAAGTAAAATTTAATTGCACTTTCAAAAGTAGTCTATAAGGCTTTTTCAGGATACATGTAATTTTTAAGCCTCACAAGTGTGAGCACTGTAATGGACCTGTTTAACACAATAACCTCAATCATTTAAACTACAAAACCACACATTTTCCCACTTCATGCTTGCCATTTAATGCTCAGTCTGTAGGCAAGTCAATTTACTGGGATATAGGAATATTGAAGTCTTTTTATCACAAATAATGATATAATTGGCATTTCAAAATGAATTTGGGACCGTACTGCAGCCTTTGAAAATAATGCCTGAAATCTGCTATAAATCAGTAATCATAAAAGTTCCTACATTTACAAAAAAACCCAACAACCCATACTTTCAATAAAAGGTCCAAGTTTTCATACTTACTGGCTTTTCAAATTATTCTGAAAGCCACTTCAAATTCTCCCTGAAAATACTGAAGTGCCTTTTTAAGGAATGAAAGTATTAGCTTCAATTGTTTAAAGTAATAAAACCTTTAAATTTACCTCAAGGCAGTTTCTATCCACTGTGACTTCCATTAAGCATTTCCCGCTGTTGGCAGAAGATGAATATAGACCCTGACTTGGTCGGCCAAACAGATCTTCTTTGCGAGCATTTGGCTGAAAATTAACAGAAGCAGTCTGGGTAAATAATATACTTCAGTTAGAAGTGAAAAAGCAAAATGCAGTTTTCTTCCAGAACATCATCTCTGATGTCACCTGTAATAGATGAGGCTGGTCTGCCAAGGGGATTGCTTCTGCCAGAGGAACCTCGAAAGGATTGGGTGGAATGCAGCCGAGGAATGTCATAGAGTCTGATCGTCTGAAAAATGGATGGTTTTGGCCGGTCTCTGCTGGGAGGGAGTCATCATCTTTGTCGTTGAGTGTAGCACCTAAATATCAGAGAAGATTTCAATGCAATTTTCACAGTTACAAAAGCAAAGGATTTAAAATACCAAAATATTAATATGCTTCCCTCTCAGCTACCTGACTGGAAGAGCTTTAATACTTCTACAGGATGCTTCCACAAATCCAGTATTTTTATTAAGATGCAGTTATGACTTTTATTCTTTTTACCGTTAACTGATTTTACTGAACATGTACTCCTAATCTATATATACTTGGTACAGAGTACATATTCCACCATTTTCAGCAGCAGTTTCATGAGATCAAAAAAATCAATTTAACTCCAAACCAAATTTTAAATCCTGTCATAGTATAGAGTAAGTAAGAGATGACAAAAAGAAGGCCCTGAAATGAGAACAGGCAATGGCAGAACAAATATGGCAAAGAATAATGGTAAGAAAACCTTTCAAAAACCCCAACTTTAGTGTAACATACAAGTAGCAAAATTTATTCAAATTCTCAGCTAGCTAAAGGGGAAAAAACCACTAAGAAAGCATAAGTGGTATTTTTGCATACTACAGAAGTGTATCTGTACACTAACTTTGATTGGTGTCATCATCATTTTCATGTTCTGAATCTTCATTGTCAAGACCCAGCTCCAAAAGTTCCCGAGTTCTTAAAAAAAAGGAAGAAAAAATAGTCAATCCTCTTAAAGAAAACATTAGGCAAGACACAGCTGTAGGAATCAGTAGACGCAAGAGCATAATCTGTAAGTGTAGAACTGCTAAGCCCATCATATCGGACTTTTGTATTTTCTTCCACATTATTCTTAACATGTTTGACAGAACTCTAAATAAGTTGGTCAATACGTTAAATGTTAACAGCAGACTGCACTTTTCAGATGAAAAATTGCCCTGAGTATATCTTTTAGAGGAGTTGCCATGGAGTTAAAAATCAAATTAAAGTTTCAGCAGTAAGAAAGAAATTTTTTAGCCATCAGCATAAAAAGATTTGAACAGGATACTGCAGCAAGCTTATCAATCATACATTATACACCATTATATACATATTTTTATAATATGCAGGTTACTACATATATAGAGACGTAGATATAAGTATATATTTGAGTTGCTGAGAAACACAAATGACTAAAGCAAAAGGGAATACACCACTTGTGCAAAAGTGCTTGTTTCTGTGAGTCAGGCTCAGTACCTTTTCCGTTCCAGCTGAGGAGTATCCAACGTTGTCTGTTGATTCATTGCTTTAATCCAGTAAATAAGGGCTTGAAAAACATATGCAACGTGCTTTAGTGAACAGACATCCAGAACAGGAAGAACATCTGAGTGCTCATCATTGTGGGAACGCATCAGAGACAGTGCGTAGTTCAGAAAGTCACCACGTGCTGACATCATTCCCTGACGGGCACTGAGTAAAGTAGCTCGTCTAGTTAAAGAAAAGGATTGAATACAGAGAGATCAGGCATCACAGCAGAATGCAGCCTTTACCTGTTAGTCTTTATTCCTGAAAGATGGATGTGAAAACTAAAAAACAGAAACCCAGTGTGATAAGAGTAGCAACCATATTCCGTGCTTTACTATAAGCAGCTCAGGTGCTGCATATTACAAATAATTAATACTCAAGATGAATGTAGCACATAAAAATAAATGAAATAGTAGAAACAACATAGGAAGCCAACTTAAAGCAGTAAGTAAACTGTTGCATTACAAAATGTCAGCAAACAAGAAGTTTAGATTTGACTCCAAGACTGGTAATTCATATCACATAATCAAGCTATTTTCACACCTTCTTCCCTCAAGTGTTCTTAAGCTGGCTTCCTCACGGGCTGTCATTCTTTCCCTTCTGGCTGAATTCTGAGAAGCATGGAGAGGATGATTTGGATGCCCAGGATCGCCAGCAGATGCTAACGCAGAACCATAACGCAGCTGAGCTTCAGTAGAGTCCATGATACTAACCATCCAATTCCAAGTAGGAATAAGCTTTTCTTCTACGTAATTCTATAGAAAATGAGATGTAATGAGTTTTGCAAACAGAACGAGATCACGAGAATGCAATATCAGCATAAGCCTCCACCATGGCTTTTACAGTTACACCTGATTCCTTACAAAGAGGTGGTAAAACCACAATTCAAGAATGACCAAAGAACAGTTTCAGAAAGCTCTACTGAGACTGCTGATTTACTGTAGTGGTATGCAGCTCTCAATACTTTATTCCTTGGTGTCTGTAAAGCTTTCTCACCACCCCTTTCTCTCTTTCAGACATCTCCTCCTCAACTTATGACCACCAAGCATCTTCCAGGTATGTACATCTTGGGGATTTTGGTCCAATTCCTGACTTTCTAGTAGCTTTAACAGTCCTCATCCTGCTATGGCATTCACTAGCCAAATCTTTCACCCTTCTTCACCCCTTGCAACTTACTCAGTGAAGACAAAGTTAAAACCTGCACAGAGAACTATGTCTGCATACAGACCTCTCCTGGTCCAAGTCTTTCATCACCTGCTCCCAATACAGGGAGAAAAGCAGGCTCCAGAGTCTAACTTCATTGACCTGTTGATATTTTTTTTTATCCAGCATCAGGGACAGCAAAAAGACATTTATATGTACAAATCTTTTATCTCATTTAATTATTTGGCCCTTACTAATTTTCTTCTTTTATAAACTCAGCAGTTCATATTAAAAAGAACAGGGCAAAGGTTTTCAAGTAGAGATCACCAGTAGCTCCAGAACAGTCAATCCTGACTTTACTATCACTCAGATACCAGTCAGACTAAGTTAAGAAAAAAAAGAATATATGTATAGGAAATATGAACAATTTAATGGAATTAGTAACCACAGCTACTGCAGTATACACTACCTCTCATATAATAGAGAGGTAGTAATATACAGGTAATATATTAGAGAGGTATAATAGAGGCTGATAGAGCTAGAATAGTTTAGACTCAAGAAACAAACTCAGAAGGATCTTACCAGTGTTTGTAAATAGCTCATAAAAAGGCATAAAGTATACAGAGACAACCTCTTCCCAAGAGGCAATAAGCACACACTTAAATACCTGAAATGTCCATTTAAGCTTAAGAAAAAACCTTTTACTCTAAGAGTTGTCAAACAACAGGTTGCTCAGAGTACTTGTGGAGTCTCCATCCTGGGAGATATTCAAAACATAATTGAACATAGTTCCTGAGCAGCCTTCTCTTATTGACCCTGCAGGGAATTTAAGACTAGACTATCTTCAGAGATCACTTTCACACTCAACAACTCTATGATTTTACCAAAAAAAAAAAAAAAAAAAAAACCCAGCTGTACTGGAATTATGTTTCTCTACAGAGATCTGGATGTTCTTACCTGCAAGTTAACTGCATCTTGGTAAGTCAGCTTCACTGCAGCTGGAATCTGGGAGTACACTAAATGATTGTACTTGGGAATCAGACCCATCAGGTCAGATATCTGCCGTATCACAATACTGTATGCTCTTGCTAAGCTGCTTGCAGATGTTAAATAGCTGCTTGCATTGCTGGCTTCAAGGGCTGCAGCTGCTGCTGCAGCACTCGTACTGATGGTACCACTTCGACGTAGGTTTGATGGATCAATGTAAATCAAGCCCGCTGAACTTGCTAAACAGAAAAGAAGGTATGACATTAATGGGTTTATCTACCCTTTGCTACACATTTTCTGTATTGATTTTTATCATGAACATTTCTAGAAATAAACTGGTAAACATTACTAACATCACAACTGTAACTAGCACAAGATTACTAGCTACGGTAAGCATACTCATATCTTTAGAACTACAACAGATTAATTCCTTTTTTTACATTCAAAACCAGAACTGGAACAGTCAAGATAGGTCAGCACTGTCCTTCTGTGACAAACAGATAAGACTTCATCCTTTAGAGAACAAACAAAAACAGAGGAAGGGACAAAGCAAGAATCAATTGACATGCATTTTACTCAGACTTGCCTGCTGGGGCTGATGTACTAGAAGGAGCAGTGCTAGTAGTCCTCTGGTTTTGGGTATTACGTACAGCCCATTGCATGGAACGGGGAGCCTGGGCAGCACCATTGGCATGTGAGCTATTTGTGGTTCGTTCCAGAGGCTCATCAAGCATGAAGGTCTCCTGCTCTATGTCATCACTCTGACTGCTGCTGCTATCAGAGTCGCTGGAATCATTGGATTGAGAGTCATCTTCAGAAAAAAATGCTGGAACACTGCTAGCTCCTGTGAGGAAAACAAGCAATAAACGTTAACTGACAACTGCACATCTGTGCATGTACGCCTGTATGATGTCAGTGCTGTACAACTTTTCCAGGAGAAGAAATTACACATACTAAAAAAGGTTCAATTACCACTACTGAAAATCTTTACTTAATTATCTTTGTAACACGCTGCTAACTTTCCACAGGTTTCATGAAAAAGCAGTAAAATTAATTACATTTCAGAAGATAAATTAAGAAATAACTTAATTCAAAAGTTCTTCACTGATTTTGCCCCCAGGCAATGAATTCTAAAAATTATGTTTCCAAACCGGACAGTAGAGCACTGGCATTCAAAATGCCTTAAAAAGATTGGTCAGGTTTTATGTTTTGTTTTAAACTGTATCTAACTTCTATAGTAAAAAAAGTGAAAACATTTCGTTTCATGAGAATGCAGGGTAATCCCTTGTAACATATTCAGAAGCTCCGTAAGAGCAAACAAAATCAGGCCACATCTTGGTGCATCTCCTTGTCCAAAAGTCTGTGTACCAGAATTATGGGCAAAGGAAAAGCAAAGGAAAAGCAGGAAACGTGAGGAAATGTGAGCGGGGTGGGGTGAGGTGGTGGGGGAGAGGGGGAGAGAAGCAGCTGAGTAAACAGAAAAAAAATTACAAGAAAGAGGAAAAAATAAGATTATAAGGGAAAAGTAAGTGCTAAAATGTCATAACCAGGTAATTCTCACTTTGTCCAGTCTAGCTGTGAAGTAATTTCTCTAGTATACCTCTGGAGTGCTGGATGCAGTCCAGATCCAAAGGGAAAAATTCTGCCCTTGTTAAAGCCATATTCAATCATTACTGAATTCAATCACAAATCACACATTTTGTTTTTTCTGTACAACTTGATATCTACATTTAAAGAGCTAGATCATACACAAGATGGTGTGGCATACCTGCTTCCGACCCAGCAGTAGCTGCAGTGACAACACTTCTGCGCCCACTAGCGTTGTCCTGATTACTGTGGTTACTCTCACTGTCACTTTCTGTTTCAGCAGCAGCTAGCAAATCCAACTCCATATCACTGCCTATAAAAGCAATACACAAAACACCTCGTTTAAAAAATAGCATGACAGTAGTGATTCACATAAGACATCTTAAACCCAGAACGTCTTACTACAGCAGAAGTTAATGGGTACCCAGGGAGATGACATAAAAGCAATGCAAACATGCAGCAATACATGGAGTATATTTTCTTATTTTCCAGCAGTTAGCAGCCCCTGGCCCTCTCACACCATACTGCACATACACATTCAACACACACACTGAAAATTAAGACTTTAAGGAGACAGAACTAGTCACTCAAGCCAAAGACTCTGCAACTCTTCATGCACATGTATTAGCACAATTAACCATATAATGCTTCAAATTAATACCTAAGGAATATCTGAAAATTTAAAAAAAATGTAATTAAAAAATACAGGTTCTATTCAGGTTTAACTTTTGAGAATTAAGTGATCTGAATACTCAGCAAGTGAATAGACAGATTTTCTGTACTGAAAATACAAAGCACAGTCATAAAGAGATTATGATAATTTTTTTTAAAATCATAGCTTTGAGCCACCTAATCCCCAACTAACTAAATACAAGTCATATTCATTGCAAGAACTTTCATACACGGGATTAATTTTATTCAAAATACTGAACCATAATTTATTATTTTCCGATTGGTTTGTGAACTAGCTCACCGTAATTAGACCGTCTTGAGACAGGTTAGTTTTACCCTACTGATGATGTGTTGTTGTTGCAATAATTCAGATCCCTTTCAAGAACACATCTACCATAGCCACTATTCTATCACTACCCATGCAAGAACTGGGCTATTTTTTCAATCCTTCTATTAGGTTATGTCTACATTTTAAAGTAGCAAATACAAAACGCAAAATAGATACTGTTGACCAAGAACATAACATTTATTTTGGGGTTTTTTTTATCCTTTGGCAACTTAGTATTTTCTCCTCCAGCAGAAAGAGAAAAATAAAAGTGTTAATGTGTCTACTACAAGCCATCTGTCATTCTCCTTATCTCCTTTTGTGAGGTGTTTTGAGACCCCACTTGGAATACTGTGTGCAGTTCTGGTGTCCTCGACATAAGAAGGACATGGAGCTTTTGGAGCAAGTCCAGAGGAGGGCCTTGAGAACAATATGGGGGCTGGAGCACCTCCCATAAGAAGACAGACTGAAAGAGCTGGGGCTGTTCAGCCTGGAGAAGAGAAGCTGCATGGAGACCTCATAACAGTCTTCCAATAGCTGAAGGGGGCCTACAGGGATGCTGGAGAGGGGCTCTTTATCAGGGATTGGAGCAATAGGACAAGAGGTTAATGTGTTTACACTTCAACAGAGAAAGTTCAGTTTAGAGATAAGGAAGAAGTTCTTTACTGTGAGGGTGGCTAGGTACTGGAACACAGCCTTGGAACAGAGACATGGTCTAGAGTGTGGTATCCCTGCCCGTGGCAGGGGGGTTGGAACTAGATGATCTTAAGCTCCTTTCCAAACCAAACCATTCTATGATTCTATGATGCGTAATCTGAAACCTTTGGATCTTCTCTACTCGTGCAAGTCTCCCAAATCATTATTGCTGGTGACTCCAAAGATACCTTTTATTTATGATGCACAGTTCACTCACCCAAGCAGTAATGTGCATGATGTACGTTATACATACCATCTTCATCATGCTCGTCATGCTGTCCTTCTGCTTCAGCATTTTCTTCACCATGTTCTTCCTGTTCATCATGATGGTCTTCTTCACCAGCTACCCCCTCAACCACCTCAACCTGGAAAGAGCATTTTAATTTTATACTAGAATATCTTCCATATCAGAGATAATCTATATCTTTTCAAAAACTCAGTGTGCAAAATGTAAATTAAAAACTAAAGAAAACAAAAAAACCTCACATCGAAGAAAGATGAGCTCATAACTGAATTGACATGAACAGAAAATGAACTTTTAGCCACACAGAACTTGCTACGGTTGTACAGATCACAGTCTTGTGGAAAAAAAAATCAGGCACATAAATAAAACAGCATTGGACGTAAGATTTTAATTTTGAAAGGGTAAAACTGACTGTAAAACCTAGAATTAGTTTCTAAATACTGAAGAGCTACCATCCTGGTAAAACACCTTGTAGTTCTCTAATAGAACCTAAGTAATAGCAACCATGCATGAAAGACTTAAAAGTCTTTAACAGGTAGTTATAATATAGCACAAGTTTTTATATAAAAGGAAATAACAGATGCATTAATTAGTATTCTAAATCATACTGTAACTGTCAAATGCAAGACACAGTATACTCTGAAATGACTAAATATAGATGAATATAAAACAACAGTTACAAACCTCTAGTAAAACAATATGCTCACGGCATGGTAGGACTATTGTAAGTGCTACTCTATCTTTTGCAAATCAGGGTTCCTGATGCATGTGTTTCTGGTTCAGACATTAAAGCATGTGCTAATGCATTAGGTGCATGCTGAGAAAAAAAAAATGCAAAAAAAGAAAACCAACCTCTTCCACATCTGCTGAAACAATATCATCTTGTTCTTCATCCCTGCCACGAACTGGCTGTGACTGGCTGATGCGTCTTTGCTGGGGATTCCTTATGATGTAGGATGACTGAGACTGACTAGAACTTTAAAAACAAAACAGAAGTAGGCGGACCTTCGGCTGTCACTACGTACCTAACATTACTGTAGAAATATGTCAGTAGGAAAATACTTCCAAAATGCTTGGCCAGAATAAGAAGCCCCAGAACAAAACCACCTTAAGCAAGTCTTTAAAAAGAACAAATAGCGAGCTTTAGTGAATTTTACCTGCTAGACTGGTCAGATGATGGTCTGGGTGGCAGAGGCTCCACAGAAAACAGCTCTTCACTTCCCTGCATGGCATCTATACTAGTGCTAGCAAGCGTAAAGGGTGCTGTAGGACGTGCAATTCCCATCCTAACAGGAATAATGAGAGATTCTGCTACATTGCACAACTCTTCAACAGCATAGGGCAATAACGCCTGGAATACACGTTTACATTTTCCAATTGGCTGTGGAATAAAATTGCTAGGGGAAAAAAATACAGAAAAATAAAGGTTAAATAACTTTTTATCCCCCCCCCCCCATACTATGGTAATATCAAATTTTAATTTTTTTCCTCCAAAAAGTCAAGACAATTCTTTTTAACAGATACATACATTTGCATGTATAGCAACTATGGACAGCTATTCCAGTCAGCTAAAAATATCATTCAGTAATTCAAGACTAATGCTGAATACCGAAATCTATTACTGACAACCACAGACTGCAGTTCTAAGTTAAAACTCCCTACTTCCAAAAATCCCAACATTTTAAAAGGAAAGGTCCAGTATGAACATGGAAGTTTAACAAGTATTGTATTAAAAAGCTACATGACATATCATTAGCTATCATTCAGTCTTGAGGTTTGCAACTTTTCCACATTATGCTGCCTACAGACCACAAAGTAAGATGTTTTTGCCTACTGTTGATTTTTACCAACTAATTAAATAAAAGAATAAATGTTTAAAAAAATAAACCCACCACAGCCAACGCTCACAGGCATCCCACCACTGCACTTACTTTTTCTTTTTGGAGGAAGCCATTTCCACACTAAGAATGACAAATACTCTTGCCACAGAACGCAGGAATCTCATTGTAACAGCAATAGCTTCTTCTCTGCGCCCTGGCGTATACTTGTTTTGTAATTCCTTTACCAGAGTACCCAGTAAAGTATCTAAGAGCTGTAGAAACAGGTCATTACAACCCAATAGTGCCGTGTAATTTAGAAGCATAAAACAAGACACATTAAGATTTAAAGGCAGATCAAAGTTGTAGCACTACAAATCTAGAAAAATACAATAAACAAAGTTATTTTCAAATTACTCTCCAAGGATATCACCAGAGATAATCTATAGCTTCATATTATTCAAAAAATCTATGTAAAACATGGCTAAAAGTGCTTACCAAAATGTCTGCTGTGCATTTGACAATGAGGCAGTGAGTAAAACAGTCCAAACGAATAGTTCCACTTTGCTGGTTAAGGTACACTTGCTCTTCAGGCAGAAGATGACCTATCCTACTGCTTGCACTAAGACTTGGAAAGAACAAAAAGAAAGGAAATGAATTTTATATAAGTCAGCAGGTCTCAAATATCACATCAAACTTTACATTGACAACTACATCTAAATACACACGGGTCTTTGTTTTCCTGGGAGCCAAACATGATCATGGACTTCAGTGCATTCCAGTCCTGCAAAACACGTTCCAAAGCAAGCTGAGCAAAGCGAGGAGGTTCTAAATCATGATCAGGCATATCAGAATCTAAGGAGACAAAAAAGCAACTTAAGAAAGAGGTACTGAAACATGGGATTTGCCATTTATTACACTGAAACAGCTCTTACCTTCAGGATTTGCAGTTTTACGATTACGATCTTCCCTAATTCTAGGTGGTCTGTACTGGCAGTGTTCCACAGTTTGCCTGGCAACTGTCTGTACTAAAAACAGCAGCAGATGTTCTCCCCTGTAATGAAAAATTGATTAGTGGAGATATGATATACCACATATTTAAAAATAATAATTATTCTGCCCTGGTCATTGCAAGTGTTAACTTGCCTGCTATTTGGCATGGTAACAAGATTTGTGGTAGTAAGCAGGCGGTAAAGGAGATCAAGGCGAGCAGACTTCTGTCCAGCGATTAGTGTTTTACACTTGCACTTTTCCCAGCAATCACAGTAGGCTGTTGGAGATGTTCGTTTGAGTCTACAATAAAAAGAAAAGGTGAGCTGCAACACCGCTCAGTCACGTACCAAACACTTTCTACAAAGGCAAAGGGTCTTAGTGCGCACATTAAGATTCCTGCTAGGAGTTCCTTGTTTATTGCAGTAGCAAGATGCCAAAACCTACCTAAAAAGAGAAATGTAGTTTGTATGTGGCAACACCTGATATTTGCTGTTCTTGTCTCCTACATCCATTTTAAGAGGGAAGTTTCACTACAGAGCTTTTCATAGTACCTTACTGAAACTCATCCAAGACCATTTATCCTTCCCCAAGATAGCCTTCCAGCCAAGGAAGCTGCCAATCTTCATGACATGCAGTAAAAGCTCAGTAATTGCTACAACACTGAGAATTGTAATAACACTGTTATAATTGTATCTGTTAGCTTATTATAGCTAGGATATTAATGCTGTAACATTTACACCTTCTAACAGTGCCACAGAACCTCTGCAGCTTCAAAGCTTTCACCAGGTTGATCAGAGACTTCTTGACTGTTCCTTTGACTGCCTACTCACTTTTCCCTTTATTACAGTTGATCTAGGAGTTTAATATGCTACACTTTTCTAGAAGTTTACAAAAATGATCTGTCATCAGGATTCACTGCCTTCAGAAAACTGCTAGAGACACCCAAAATTAAAATATTATATTATTTAGATATATTATTCTCGGAACATAAAGCACGTTGAGAATTAGAATTACACACTTACTCTAAATTCTACAAAGTGAAAAGTAGAAGACAGCTTCAGATTACTCTTTCCATTCTAACTCATAAAACAAATCTTGCAGAGCAGAAGGAAGGTATTTTAAATATTTTATTAATCTTCTGTTCTCAAATATCTGAACACTTCAACCAAGGAAAAAAATTAACTACCAGTAAACAAATGAACCCACAAAATATTGATTTCATTATAAGAAAGAGAATACAATACTTACTTGCAGTCATGGCCTTTGTGACAGACCCTTGCACATTCTGTGCAACAACAAAGCGATTCCAATAGGCCACATGTTCGGCATTCAAATATATCCTAAAAAAAGTATTACCAAAACCGTTACACAGTTTTCTCCCTGCAGCACTTGCAATCTCACAGCATTCCAGGTTACAGTGAAAAAAACACTTGTTCAAACTCATGCCTTCACTTAGAATTAAGTTAATTCCAGAAAGTGAAACTTTGTTGCTGGTTTGAATATTCGGTGTTTTCAAAAAGCTGTTTCATGAAAATTTTTGCCAAAGTTAGCCAGAGGGAAAAAGCCACACTCACAAAGAGCCATCCTCTGACCAACACAGCCAGCTTTAAGAGGAGGCAATGATCATACCAGACTAAAACAATGCAACTTTCATAATTTGAAGATTACATTAGTAGACTAACACAATCCATGGCTGAAACACCTTCCTAATTACTTAAGGAGAAAAAAAAACCAAAGAGCCTTACCTGGTTAATATGTTCTGCACCAGTCCATGTAAAACTGCATGTGTCATTACAACACAAAACATACAAAGGAGAGTCATCTGGATTTGTACCAGAAGGACAAACCATTCCCATAAACACATCATCTTCTTTTTCGCTGGAAGTTGCTTCGGCTAAAAGAACAATAGAATGCCAGTGTTAAAAAACACTCCCAAAATAACACCACCACACCAACAGAACCCATACTGTACAGACATTTATCATTACAAAATCCCCTACAGAATTAGAATTTTGAATAAAGTCACTGTCACAGTTGCTTGAGAAAGCTTTCTGCTCGTCATGTTACCGGTATTTCTTATAGATGCTGCTTCAAATTCCTGACTGAAAAATACAACCACCAACTCTTCCCCACTTTCAAATTCGATGACATTCTGACCAAGTCAGTGGAACACCATCGTGCAGGATTAAAAAGTAATTCAAGGGGAATATTCTTATGAGGAATACCCACAGTCCTATAAGGCCTTGTCACACGGCAGTTCTAATCTGCTGAAGTTTCTCGTTAAATTCAGCTTCATATATTTCTCTTAAACAATTAGATACCAACATTGAAAGAAGAGTCATAAAACCTGTTTATACATAAGTCTTTTAAAGAACAGGATCTAGCTTGGAATAGTGCTTTATCATATCGTTTTTTTCCAATTCAGAGAGAAGTTCCAGGTGATACCTTTGAGCTACTGAAAAGCAGTACCATAATCCACTGATGTTTATAAATCAATGAAATGCTGAAAAGACTAGGAAGAGCACAAAAGCAGCAATATTCTTAGAAATATATTGTAATATACACACAGCAAAAGAGGAAGATACTCCATAAGAGGCGTATTTCCAAAACATAAAGCAACATACAGTGGCTTGGAAAGAGATGTTCACCACCGTTACCCGTTGCTCAAACACATGTAATTTCACACTCAAAAAAGCACTGTTAGTAATGAATCTGCACACATGTCGAACTTTAGAAGGAAACCACAGGCTAGTAATTACTGAAACTGGTGTACCTTTAGCAATTTTCTGTGCAGTTTCTAGAATTGTAATTGCAGCAGGATATGCCCGGCCACTAACTGCCGACATAAACGGTGTCATGCCTCTTGCATCCCTAGGGATAAGAATAGCAGAGAAGTTAAAACACACTGAATATTTTTGTTCTAACAAGAAAGGTAGGAAATAAGCTACGAAAAATTAGCACTGCTAATCTTATGCAAACAGGAAGACCACAGAGTGAATAAGCACCTTTTATATGTTTTATCTTTGTGAAACAGACCTATTGTTAAGGGATGGTAGGCCACAAATGCAGCCAACAGTCTAACATTCTCCAATTTAACTAATGCACCTTTAAATAACCTTTTCTAAAAGGCTTCTATGTAATAAATTTCAGATGGTATAACATTACAAAGGATAGTGAGAATTCATATGAAAATCCTTACTTAGCTGACAGCAATTCTCGAAGATAAGGCTGCAAAACAACACTATCACATAGCAATTTCAGTATGAAATGAGCATTTGCCTTCCGATCCTTTGATTCTACTACAGATGGTTCGGTAGAAGGACCTGTAATGAGAAAAAAGAAAAATTGCAGAGAAACAGTTTTTCCTCAAAAAATGACTACTGATTAAAAACAAACAACTCAATGTTTCACTGGGGTAATTAATCAGCAGCCTGACTAGTCAATGCTTTGCCAGTTTCAGCAACATTTCACTGAAGTAAATTTCAGTTCCAAATTACATTCTGAAATACAGACAGTAATCCCAATTCCATACCAATTACCATATTTTACATGTTTGCCATTCCCAAGGTAAAAATAATTTTTACATAAAACACAGCATGGTGCTTCATTTACTTTCTGCACACTTGTGAAATTCTGCTTCAATCCAATCTTGCTCTGATAAGAGGCATTTTCATATGCAGGAAGTCTGTGCAGGCAAAAACAGCTTTTGAGATAATTTTCCTTCCAAACCATAGTCAGAGAAGCAGTATGTCCTCACCTGGTATCGTGGAGGTGCTAGGTCCTTGGCCGGTGCCAGTCGCTGCTGTGGTAAGAGATCCCACAGCGGGGGCCAGGATAAAATCAATGTCACCATCTTTCAGTAAACAGAACAGCAGGATGTATATCAATACATAAAAACATCCCTAACAACATGCTCTTTCTGCAATGTCTAGCACACTGCAGGCTTTCTGTATTTAACTGGCACTTCCTACAGATGGCCACATTCCTAGATTAGTAAGGTAACTCTGTTACAAAACACACTTTGTAATGCTGGTGTCAAACTTCTGCAAAGACACATACTGGACTAAAAACCAGCTGTTAAGTCTTAAGTAAACTCTCAAAAGCTACCTCAACGACATAAGGTATTTCAGTCTCAAGCTGAAATTTAAGTGATTCACCTTAAAAGCCATAGTTGCCTTTATTAAATCTTTCATTCTACAGTCTTAATCTGATACATGAGCAGACTTACCTGGATCCATTGCAGGAGGATCTGGAACCCAGCTGGGAGGAGCTATTGGTGGAGAAACTGGGTCCTGGTGATCACTTGATGAAGCACCAGCTTCATGTCTGCCCAATCCAGCAGCTCTCAAGGATCTTCTCATCATTTCCCTTAATCTCAAACTAAATACAGAACAAAGGTATAAACGAAAATGAGACTATTTTTAATTAGAACATTTTAAACACAGAAATCCACACTGAGAAAAGAAACCAAACTCTTCTTATCTCCATTTTATTTCAGCATGAAGAATAATGAGAATAAAAAGCAGAAGCTGAGGGACATTATTACTTCTATTTGACATTCCTTTTACCCTAAACATATTGCTAGGGTGTTATAGTGCAAGGATTGGCTCTTGCTGCTGTTGGTTTTTTTTTTTTTTTAATTTCACTGCAAGAAGAGGTTAATGAAAGAATAAAAATGGATCTTGAAAAAAAAAAATGTTCTGAAAGGAGTCATTTGTTTAAGGTTATTTAACACAAAACACTACTTTACTGAGAACAGTCAATAAACAGTTTTGAGAAATGCTGTATCATCTTTCTAGAGGGAAAGTGAGTAGGAGTGAAGTAAAAGCCAAAGAACCCTGCATGATACAAAGAGGTACAAACATAAAGGTAGTTTTCGTTTTTGTTGTTTTTTTTAATGCACTACCTCTTAGGAGTAATGTCTCCAACAGAACTGAGGGGGAAGTTTCAATCCTCACCCTTATCTCCCATATCAAACATATCATGGGGATGAGACTGTAGCTTGGGAAGGAGAATGACATAATTTCATTTCAATTGCTTTGACTACAGAGCTAAGTGAAACAAAAACGTACTATGCCCTCCTCCAGAGTTCTCTGAACTAACTAGAACTCACTACAGATAACCATCAAATTCCCTCAGAGAGAGCACAACTCAGTTACCATCAATTTCATGAGAAATTCGGACTCTGTCATGGTCAGAAACCTATCCTTTAGAGTCACCTAGATACAAAGGGCTCCCACTATAATATAAATTACTTAGGGTAAAAAGAATCAACTTAAGTTCTTTCCCACTGGTGTCATGTTGATTGCAGTATTCTTTATCTCTTTAAGAGACCACCTCCCTCAAAATTCTCTTAAAAGCAAAAGCCTGGACACTATAACAGTACTTCTGCAATAAAATTTAATTCTCCTTAGTAAAGAGGACTAGAGCTTATCCTCAAATTCCCTTTCCCCACAGGGAGGAGCATTTCCACTTCACAACTGAAGAGACAATGCCCACTGCAGAAAACAGAATTAGTTTAGAAATATCCCACCACTAGTTTTCACACCAGAAACAGCTTCAAAAAACCCACTAGAACTCTAGTTTGTACTTGAAGAAGTGAAATCTGACTTGCACCTAGCAATAGAGCCCATTGTTTAACTAGACTGAAGGAAAGAAATCACTGTGATTGGTAATATGGAAATTAGCATACAGAAACAAGAATAAAGCATTAGTGAGCTCACCTTCTGCTGCTTGATGATCCTGCTCGATTTCCTGGCCCATTGCTTGACACCACAGAGATGGCATTTGCAATAGCTTCCACAGCCGAGAGCCTTTCCGCAAATGTGTTCCTTTCAGAGCGCTCTGCTTCTGAAAGATGAGAAAAAGCATTAGTGCCAACATTTCACTTGGGAAAATTATAAGGAAGGACTATAAAGTATGAAACACCACTAATCAGAAAACCTTCCCTGTGTTATTTTTATTAATTTATTTTTTTTAGAGGGAGAGAGTAGATTCATATACAAATTTTTATTTTGGACAAGCTTAACCATGATTCTGACTGGGTTTGGTTTCTAAAAGGCCATCAAGGAAGGAAATTGAAGGCATTCAAATTGCAGAATAACCTTTTCAGTTTTTAGTATCAGCAAGAGACAAAGACTTCTCATATAGCTGATTCCAGACACTTCCTGAGTCAAGGCTTCAAAAGTATTGTCAACCAAAAAAATACCCTCCCCACACTTCACAATGAGCAGCTATGGATAACAATGCAAAGTCATGAGCTTCTAAGATACTCTACTTATATGCATGCTCAGGAAAACTGTTATGAGTATAATAAGGTAACACAATCAGTTTACATCAGAAAAAACGAGCATTTCTCCCAACATCTAAACCCCTAAGCACCACAACATCTAAAAGTCCTAGTCACAACATGGCTGAATTATGCCAAGTGCAATACAGAATGTAAGAAACTGCCTCGTTGCACGGTTACAGTACAACTTGAAGCAGCCACTTATGTGATCACACAGTACTTCTGGAGCCCTCACAAAGGGGGTCACGGGTCTTGAGAGTATTCCCTCTAGCAATACAAAGCAATACAACTGTTCTCTGCAACAAAGAGATTTCACCTGTCCTTGGTCCTGCATTAAACTGCAGCTGAATTTTCACTGCTCCACCCATGAAGTTACTATTCATTTTTGGAGACCCACCTATTGTAAATGCCCTGGCTTTAAGGGTAATACACTGTTCTGTTGTCCAATGAAGCTTGTCCCAGTTCTCTAGAAAAAAAACCCAGTTTGTATGTGTTCAGTAAAATTATCTGAAATTTAGTATCATAGCTCTTTAATGATTTCACATGCTTTGGACCTTTCTTTTAAACGCATCTTTTCCAAGATCCTCTCTACCTGCAAGACTGAGGACATACTAAATCACAGAGAAACAGAGCAGCTTTGCAGGTCTGGAGTCACTTTTCCTGCAATTCTTTTATCCAGCAGTGTAGGAGCTATGGCAAAACTAGGCACAGGATCCGAGAATGAAAAAGCTTATCCCTGCCCATATTCCCTTTCTGGCACTTCAGGAGGAATCTAAATGAAGAACAGCGAAGAATCTCAGGCAGGTACTAGCTGGGAAGGAGCAGTATGTTCTGTAATTGTTAAGGAACATCATATCCAGAGTCTGCAATTGAAGCCTTAACTCCTAAATCAAACTTCTTTTCAGTTTAACAGATGGCTGTACAACTTACAGACAGTAACATTAATCAGCACTGCCCTCCAGATGATGCACAGAAAATCAGCTTGTCTTAATATCCAATGCTAACAGTTACAGTGGAAGGTGGATGTGACTTCAAAGATATGAATCCCCTTTTAAAAGAAATTTTATGAGGGGAAAGAGAGAGGCAGAGGGGTGTTAGAAGTCTATCAGGTTCACGTTTTTCATTTTTCAGAAAGTTCAATTACATCCAAATGAAGCTACTGAAAAAATGTCAAGGTTGCAAAGACAAGCACTCAAATCAGGAAAAGTCAGATTAAGTTTGCCCATGCATCCTTATTTCTGCTTCCTTGCGTGCTTACAGTAAAATAATCTTTCTCGGTTAGGTTTTGTTTGGTTGGTTTGGGTTGGGATTTTTTTTGGAGGGAAGGGGGCAGCTGTTTGCCCCCACAACAAGACCCCTGCCTCAATCAGTGCACAGGATGGACGACACACTAAAGATGAAGGGTTGTACAATGGAGCAAGCTGTTTATGCCTTGTTTGCTGCAACATTTGAAAGGCGTGTAGTAAGGCAGCGACAGCTTGGCAAGGAGAGAGGGAAGCATTGTCTTCTGTTTAATGCCACTGAACAACACTTTGGAGAACTGGAACCTATTTCTGCCACACCTAACAGCACACAGTACTTTGTGAAACAAGTTTTTACAGCAGATGATCGTGATACATTTTACTCATTTCTAGACACCTGAAAGGTGCCCAACTCACAGAAATAATTAACATTCAGAGCACAACTAAAACTACCAGTAATCCAGCTGCAGAATAATGTGTTCTGAAATAATACCTACTCAAAAAAAAAATCAGATCAGGCCCTAGGCTTCTCAAACAGAACCTTCAAAATTAGTTAATAGCTTTGAATACATAAAAAAATCAAGCTATAATAAAACTTCAAGCAAGAGATGAGAAAGCTGCAGCATTACCCCCATTTTATAAACAGGGTTATGAGGAACAATTAAGGTCTATAAATGACTAAAATTCAATGACAGCACCATACAAAAATCCCACAAGGAAGTTCATTCATTATTCAGTGCAGGGTTTGTATGGTGTGCAATAAATAAGGAATGGGGCCACACACTGAATGATGAGGATAAAAAGAAATATTGAATAGCTACCCATTCGGTGAGCACCGTCCATCTTGTGCACTGAATGAGGTAGTCCTGTGGAAAAAATAGTATGACGGTGTAATTAAAGACCATTTCACAATGCACACCCATGCATAGCACAGGGGTAAACTTAATTCTGGCATTTCCTAATCTTTGAGTGCTTGACTTAGCAACCTTGTTCTGTTAGCATACTTCTTACATAACAGTATTTAACTGTGTCAGTAAGTGGCATTAACAGAAGGCCATTCTTTCACATCTCTTAATACATGTCAACTGCAAGTAGCATTTCTTACTGAAGGCATTAACATATACTATAAAATTTGAAAAACATTGAATACTGTTTCTCCTAAAAGCTTGTTAGTGAAATAACAGGGATACTAATGATAAAAAGGTGGAAAAACACTTGTTTTCATCTACAATCAATATGTGGATGTGAAAAGTTTGTCTTTTAGAAACAATAAAAACAGATTAGTATTCTTAACTGGTCAATTCTTACAAACCCTTATGAGAGTAATAACAATGTTGTCACAGCACCTTTGAAAGGCTAGGACACATTTTAGGTCCTAAGTTTTAAGACACCTGTACAGGAAGAATACAGCCTTTATTTCAAATGTTCTTGAAAATGTATAAGAAGTTTATTTTCAAAGTATTGTCATTATATTGCTGAGCTCACCCTCTTCCTCTTTTGTTTCTTTGTTGCTGGTTGGAAAGCATACAGACACACAAGCATGCAGAATATTGCGATTTCCATCACATCTATGGCCAAGGAACGTCTGCAGCATTTGTGGATTCTGATCCAAGACAACTGCTTGTTCAAGATTCATCAGGTACTGTCTGCAAGCCTCATAGTCACATCGGAGAATGTGCTGCATTAAAGTTTGCTTCTGTACTCAAAAGAATAAAGTATTTTAACAATTTAAAATACAAAAGGCTGACATACAAGTTTCCTAACTTGTAGTTTTCTGGTTCTGGAATTAATAGAAAGGCCTAAATCTAGGACATTGGCTGGAACTTAGTACAGGAACTGTTGAGAATATGCATCATCTCAATTATAACACTGATAAAAACCAGAAATCAGCACGCATTCAGGCACAGACAAATTAAAGGAAAGGAGAAGCTTAAGCAGCAGAAGCTTATCAGGCTCACAAAACTATGTCTTTGGCTTCAGAGCTGGGTTCTTAAGATAGATTACTTCTACTTCATGGCTACATGTAACAGGAAAAGTGGTACAACAGAAAAACTAAGGGGTCTACATCAACTAGCTCCTACCTATCTGTTTTAAACAAGTGATATACATGCTGAAAAACGAACGAACAGAAGTTGCTGAAGGTCTGGGAAGCTCACCCCACATACAAGTTTTTTTACAGTGATAGAATACTCCACTGTGAAATGAATCATAGTCTAACAGGTACACAGTACCTCCTGGTGGTAGCAAAGCACAAAGCAGATCTAACAGCACCTAACTGCTTGTGGTTTTATACAAGTTTGATAAATAAATTCACAGCAAACCTATTCATACAGTACCACAGATGAGTACAGAACTCTACAGGTGACTGAAGGGGGGAGAAGGATAGAACATCTCTGCTTGACTTAATTTCCTAATGTATGGTCCAAATATAAGCCACGCAAGAAAACAGGTTGTTGGATCCATCAGAAAAAAAATATACACCCATAAAACAAATAAAATCTTACACTGGCAGTAAACATATAAAGACAACAGCTTTAAAAGTAATGCCTAAAAAAATTATTACTAGTTAAAAGCCTGATATAGAAACCATATACCCCCAAAATGGATCTTTACTATAGAAAAATATTTGTACTTTCTTGTTTCTAAGAGAATCTTGTTGAAATCAGTTCCTTTGAAATAGTGAAATTACAAATCAGTATCTAAACACAAAGTTGCTTTACACATAACTTTATTAATACAAGAGGAAAAAAAGTACATAGTTCTGTAGTAAAGAAAATACTTTACCTCAACAGCCATAATGATAATAGCAGCTTTCTTTTTGATGGTCGAGTTAGCAGGAAGATTTGTTAAGGAATGAACACCCATTCCAAGACTACTAATAGGTGGAAGATCAAGCCAGTCAGGGTCTCGTATGCCTCCCATACAATCTTTTGCCATTGGATAGATTGTACCATTTCCATCTCTAAGAATAATAGGAGATTCCTACATTTGGAAAAAAAGTTTTATCATTAAGTCTCTACAATTTATAAATATTATCTTTCCAAAAAGGTCCAGTTCTGCTTGACTGCCAGTAATGACAACAGTTTACCCCAAATTCTCATTTAGATCACTGTCTCCTATCATGACAAGTGGCAGAATAAGATATCACACTTCCTTTCTCAAATGCTTGAAATGTGCTTAACATACTAAATACTATTAAAAATATTAAATACTATTAAAAGTATTTCTTTATGCTTTATATTATGAAAAATTACCAATGAAACACATAGTACCTATACTTTTAGTTTACTTAAATGCTTCGGAGATAGTTGAATATATTAAAATGAAACATTCTATTTCAGTTCTTTTGCCCAAAGTATTTCCTTTGACTATCCTAAGCAAAATGTATCACATTTGCAGAAGTTACTAGAACAGTTCCAGTATTTTTTAATCAGCCCTCCTCATGAAGGCCTGCACAGTGTAATCAAGTTGAATAATCAGGTAAGATACTTAACATCAGATAGTAGAAAGAGTTGCACAAAACCTCAATATATCGTTTTTAATATCAAATACAGTTGGGTGGGGTTTTTTTGTTAATATTTCCATTTATTCTGAAGGAGTGGATTTTCATCTGACCCAATTCCAAAATATAACTAGATGACAAGTTTACACTAACACAGGAACTACTGTCAAGTTTTTCCCCCTTTTTTACTTTGTATTCAAGGTAGAATTTGAGTGAGATTATTAAAAGTGCTTAAGTGAGTGAGACTGCTATTCCCATCACGCCTTCTAAATATTTATGGTAGCAGCAAGTCTTTCATAACCCATATGAAGAACTATTTCTTTGCCAGTCTTTGGAAAAGCCTTACAAAAGGCTGTACCACCCTATTCAAAGATGATGGAATTGAAGTGCAGTGAGGCTAAATGATTGAGATATAAAACCACAAACCTGTCCAGCTGTAAAAATAGCAACACTTCTCTCATTCTGACCCAGGAATGCAATGCTGCTAGTCGGGAAATTATTTTCCTGTTCAGCCTTTCCTGTGGCAAGGTCAAATATGCAGTATCGAACCCAGTTCCCAGTTTTCAGAACAGCATGCACTCCTTCAAAGATACACGAAGAAAAAAGTTAATGTCTTTTACTGATGGCATCCAGTAAAAGAACTCCTAACTAAAGCACTTTTAAGGAATTACCAGTATCAATGGAAACAACAGCTTACGTTAATTTGACAGTAGTTGGTTTCCACTAGGAAGAGAAACATGTAATAAAGGCTCCAACAGAGTATCTTACAGGGTAAGTCCTACTTACCTTTTGAATCTACATTTACTGCTAGGATCTCTGTTTTTTCAGGAATACACAGCTTTTTAGGTGTCCTTTGAAAACAGTCAGGAACTTTAGGAGTTCCACCAGTTTTTACAACCTGAAAATATATGTTAAATTTTAAGATGTAATTAAACTCACAGTGCTGACATTTCAGAATACCCAAACCATTTTTTCAGTGTTTCACAAAGACATACCTGCAGTTCATCTATTCTGAGCAGCCGACAGTCTTGGAGAAGAGAAGAAGGATCAGGATCTGAATTAGAACTGCTCTGACAGTTTGCATTACTGGACGTGCCCGGAAATTTCACAGCAACATAAGCACCATCCACTTTCAACACCTACAAGCAGAACACATTACAGTTTTACCAAAAGCTTTGAACAGAAACAGTTTAGGTTGATTTGCTTCATAATGAACTAGACCTTTATCAGGAAAAGAAAAAACAAATATGAAAGTATTAGCAACAAAGTTTATTCTAGACAGAGTCAAAGCACTTGTGCCCCATAGAGTGAAAATTCACTCTCAGAGCACTGACCCTAGTACAAGTTGTAGAGAATAACCCATGGCTGTAAGAATACTACCCAGAAGTTTCAAGATTCAGACCTACTCAAAAGATCCATGAACATTAACTCTGATCTCGACACTACAAGGGCAGAGTTCTACTGAGACTTGCCAGATAACACTACACAAAAAAAATGTTTTTGTAAAAAAATATAGGCAAAGTACATTTAGATGTTTTCACGGCAATCAGACTAACTCATAAGTCTGAAACCACATGCCAATGGCTCAGCCACAGCTTCCAGTCTGACATGTAGAGATTGTTTTTCTAATGACTAAATGTTGCTACAAACTCTTTACAAATTTGGGCTGCTTCTGCAAACAGAAGATTGTAAATGGTCAACCTCTAGCAGGATGTAGGAAATCTCATTTACTAAGTTTCAAATTTATAATCGGGGGCTGGGGTGGAGGGAAGAATCACACCTTAAGGCACAATCTCCAAATATTTAACACATCCTATCTCCATAAGTACAAGTTTCCTTCTACATGCTTTCTGTCTGCTCTTAATGTTGTCACTTGCATCACTTTTCATGCATTCAAAGAAATGCTGACAGTTTTTAAAGTGCTGGAACTCTATGGTGACTCTTTCAAAGTCCACATGCCAAGCATTTTTTCTTTCCCATTTTATGGTTCAAGAAAAAAAATCATGTAGCTTTAAGAAGTGTAAAATACATTTATTTAGATTTGGCTGAGAACTTCACCTCTTCAAAAGGTAACTAAAATGCAGTTCTCTTAACTAAATAGTTACTACTATGGCTATTGGCTGTTGCACAGAAAGAAAATAAAACCATCCATTGATGCAGTAAGCAACTAGGAGCCTGAGTGAAACATTTGATAGCAATTGTACATAACAAGCTCCAAAGCAGAGATGTGGTATAATGGGTTGGCACTGAACAAGATAGATAAGTTGCTTCTTTAATTGAAATTATGGAAGTCCGAATTCATTGAAAAATACATTAACAAAAATAAAATGCAAGAGTCTAAAGGATTTCAACGCTTTAGCTTACAGAACTAGTGTACTTATACCACTCATATTGCTAATGCAAAGGTTTCATCAATTAGAAACAAGCATTTTACAGAACTCTATACACAATGTCTGCCTTATGAGGACTAAACTAAACTAACGGAATCAAACAAATGAAAATTAAACAACAAAAATATAAGTGTAAAGGTTTTCTTCCCAAACGTAATATCTATTTTAGAGCACTTTCAGCTACAGGATAATGAGATCTGATCCTTCTTTTTAATGGAAAAGAAAAAGGAATTGATAAGCTGAAAGATGAACATACATTGTTGTCTCCTTTACCCTTACTATCAACCCACCAGTACATTCCTTTAAGCCGCAATGCCAAAGCACACTGACTGGCAGAAAACATTCCTCTGAAGTCCCGTCCTCAAAAAGAAGTGGAAGCAGATCCTGAGCCCCGCTTCTCCTCCCCTGTTCCCTCTTATGGCTGTTCACTAAAAATCACATTAAATATTGGTATATTTAGAGGCTACTCAGCCTAAGTTGACTACCAGCACTTGAGCCCTTCAGCAGTAAACCTGCCTGGATCCACCAGTCATCTGTAGATTCTTTCCCTCTCCAGAATCACCATATTCCCTCTAAAGACACAGCAACAGAAAACCAGGTAAATGTAATTTTTATTTCTTGTCTCTTTGTTGAAATGGAAGAAATTTTAACATCACAGAAAAGGCTCCTCCCTCTACCCTCAAAGTAGAATGAGCACTTCCAAAGAAATACTGACACATTTCTTAAAATTAAGATCAAAAAATTAAAGATTAAAAAGATTAAGAAGTTTCCTAATAGGGATTAGGTAACTCTTCTGGGACTCTATCCAGCCTGAACTCTTTCAATTATACCTTCTCATTGAAAGACTTCAATCTCAGACAGAAATCAAACAAAAAATACAAAGTTCAAGTGACTGACTGAAACAATACAATACAAAGTACAAGTTAAACAACTACTCCATTGAAATTCATGTTTCACAAAATCCCTAGAACTTGAGAAACATTTTGAGCATAGGATCTGCAAAACTGGTAATTTATGTAAGTCTCACCGGATTAAGGATAACTTTGATGAGCAGAAGTAGTTTGGGGAGGCCTTGGACACTGCCAGTGGAAAGCCTCAGACAAAAACAAACCACCAAAGAAGAAAAGGCAGATCCAGTCCAGGTTCTCTACCCTTTTGTTCTAACTGTGGTTCCAAACACCATTTAAGGCATTCCAGTAGAGGAGATATACAGAAGCTAATGTGGGAAGGTAGAGCATCCCCAAGTGCATGCGATGGACAAAAGCAACTTCTATTCCTCTGATACCAGTGAGCAGTAACAAAGGCTTATTTCTGCCCGTATCTTTTCTAAAGGATAGTGAAAGAAGTCTCCATCATATTTCTTACTACTGCAGACAACAGAAGAAAGAAGTGCCAAGTTTTTTCATTATATGAGTCTTCCATTAGGTGGATAATCTTATAATCATTGTCTCCTCCATGTAATGACATACTTGAAGGAACAAAGGCTTAGTTTTGCCCCAAGCCCATGAAGGATTTAAAGGGTAATGAGACTGGAATATATTCCAAGGAGAAAGATGACTAAATCCAAGAGTGAACCTAGCAGACTTACGCTTTACTCACTTCTTTGTTAGAGTAGCTCTTGACACAGCACACAGACACCTTTACAACTGTATACAGAAACAGTAAAACCCTCTGTCCTGAAGATCTTAGGATCCAAAACATGAAGGACAGATAGAGACAACAGGGCTTCCCCAAAGCTGATATGAGGCAAATGATGGTTTAAGCAACTTCACTTAGATCTCAAAACTTCATTTATAGAAACTTGAGTATTTCAATGACTTAAGTTGCTCCACACTCCCTTTTGCAGAAATGACCTAAAATTGATAATGAAAATTTATTGTGGGCCTTCTCCTTTCAAAGATACTGCTCAAGGCAAATCTTCCACTCCTGCACAAACAAAGCATTAGGGATGTAAGTAGAAGGACTAAATCCACATGCTTGTGTGGACAGTTATTTTCTCTTCTGGTAATATTTTTTTCTAACCTTCTCTGAATCCAGCAGAAAGCAACCCAACATCTTCATTTCGTGCAAAACCTTTACCGGCTTTCCTGTTGCTCTGAGTTTTGAAAAGTGAAACAGAGAACTGTGTATATGACCTGATCCCTCCTAACATGGCACAACAGTGCCAAAGGAGAAACAGTATTTCCCTCTACAGCACTAAGAGCAAAGGTTTACTGAAAATGAAAAAATTACAAGGACGAAATGAAGTAATACATCAAATAACTTTACAGTCATACTAATGAAGCCTGGCATTTCTAATTAATAAAATAAAAAAATAAATAAATCTGTTGGTATGTTACAACAACATGAGATTCGCCTGAATACTCAGTTGCAGTATATGTGTTGTGACTGACTTTCACATGTAACTCTTCACAATCTCACTGGACAAGTAGGAACTATTGCTTAAGTCACCAAAAATAATCTTCTGGATAAAACCACAGCTGCTTTTCTTAGTATTGTGGTTCAACTTAGAGTACCAGAATCTTATTTTTTAAGATTCATCACTTTTTATTCACAACACATTCAGTCTTTTATGTGTTCACTGTGTTATGGACAAGCAAAGATGCAACAAAAGTCTAGTCATAAACATTCTGCAGCACCCCCAAAGCTATGATTCTTTTAACAGTTTATCTAAAAGGGAAAACCTTTTCTTTCCCTCCCCAAAGATAGTGGGACAGTGTATTTTAGACAAACCTTGCCAACAGGAACATTCTTAACGTCTTCCACAAACACAACTTCCCTCAGAGACCACTGTTCTTCATTTACTTTCTCCTCCTCTTTTGGGGCAGGAGTAGATCGTCGTCGCTCTGAAGCAAAAAAGTTATTACCAAAAAAGACAAGACTTGAAATATTTAAACAAAGCATCAAAATGCAATGTTCAAACATCAAACCTTTCCCACAAAAAAGATTATCAACAGTCCAATCCAGAAATTTACAAGAGGTTAACAAGAATATGACTTTAAAAGTCAGAGCTACCTAACAGTACACCATGCCACTTCCACGTTTTTCTGTGAAATTAGCACTAATAAAGCCTATCTGATAAAAAGCAATTTTTAAGGACATTTAAGCAAAGTAATTAGAATACAATAAAGTGCTTCATCAGGGTTCAAATATTCAAGCTGTAACGAAAAATGTTGACATCGTGACACCATTCAACAGCCCTGCTCAGTGGGCTTTACAAATAAACTTTGTCCTCTACATATGGATTTTTGGTAAACATCTAGAAGAGTAGCAAATGAGGCAGAAAAATAGCTATTTAGGCTAATAGTAATTGCAATAGTTAGATTTGCTGCAAAAACATTATCTGAACAATAGCTGTATTAACACTTGGGATCAAATTTAAACACCTAACATGGCTAACTTAACACTGACAAGAACCTTCAATCTCCTGAATTGAGTATACAGCATAATTATCACTATATGTAAAGTCAGAAGCAGAAAACTCCTAAGCCAACTGTGAAGTTAACTTCTAACACTAGTACAAAATCCCAAGCAAAGTTACAGTCAGTGAAAAATCACAGCTGAAAGAACTGCAAAAGAGAAGAAACCAGCAGCAAAAATTAATTAGTACTACAGATCTGAGCATACGAGATTCTTGGTCACTGAATGAGGCCATTTGATTCTCCAGATGAATGCTTTTTAGAACTGCAGTATATGAACGATTAGAAGAAACAGGAGCAGAGAGATTTGTTCAAATGAGAGCACTGTAATCAACTGTTTATAAATGTATGGCTTAAATGACGAAAAAAATGCTTAAGAGATAAGTTGCATAAATTATAACGTAGCCTTCTACGTTTTTAAGTACCACCTGTATTGTAAGACTTCTCTCACTGCTTTTGTGCATTAGTAAAGAAAGTCTAGTTTTAAGCATTTTATGTAATAGACTATGAATTACTGCTTTATGCACTGAAGTTCACCTGCAAGGCAAACTGTGTAATAACAGCTTAATCTTAAAGGAATTTTCCAAAAGAAGTTCAACTTCTCAGCTGTAAAGAAACTCACTCTCATATTGCAATTACACATAAACAACTTTATCTTCAAACTTCCTCTTTATCACCTCCAGAAAGATACTTCTGATTCTGAGAACTGTTATGCTTGCTTAGATATACTTTACATCAAGTAGCCACTGCTTATATTAAGATTCTTAAATTTAACACTGACAATTCACTGGTTATCTAATGTCTATTACAAAGCTTTCACATATACTGCAGTTCAGACAGAAAGACCAAAAGGGATTCTGAAATTAGTACAAAATCATTGTAGAATTCTGGCTACACAGATTTTATGTTACTATGAGCTACATATTACTCACTATATGGCATCGATGCACTGCTTGCTATTGAAGATGCATCACTACAAGTGGAAGCTGGGGATGGTGGAGGACCCATCTCAGTTTTCACTGGTTCCTGTTTGCTTTCAGGTCTGGAATAAAAGATATTACTTAGCATGAAGAAGGAAAAAGGTGAATTTTTTTCCATGACAATGACATCCCAGCCACATTCCTTCAATAAAACTTTAATGAAGTAACTCCGTACTCCATCCTAACTGACAAGACTATACATCTGATGTTGGGAATGGTGTTACGCTGCTTTATCAGATATTAGCTTTATAATATTAACTGAGCATAGATACAATATTACAGAAAATAAACATCTTTAGCTGTGCCTCATTTGAAGACAGGAATAATTACTAGCTTTGTACAGAAACCTGAAACACTAGCTAGAACTGCTGAACTTCTTCAAGCTTTTCTTGAAAAGGTTTAAATCCCGTTTTAAGAAACATTTAAATGCACCCGTCAGCCTGATTTCCTCTCCCTACCCCAGACTATGGAGGGACTGAAATAGGTCTCTAAAGGCCATGAAGGGCCTGAAAATAGTTCCATAACAAAACCACTTCGTTATTAAAATATAAAATCTTGGAAACTTTGTGAAACACTGCAGGAAAACCTTAAATCTAATATTCCTTCTGCATTTCATATTTGCATAGTTGTTTCACACAACTGAGACACCCTTCTGGCAGTGAGCATTTCTGCACATTTAGCAGAGTTAACAAGAAAGAATCTTACAAAGGCAGCAGGAAGTTCGAACTGACAAAATCCTGACCTTTCTTCGTTTCATTTTTTAATCAATTAATTCAAGAGAATACCACATAAATGTGCTGTATGAGTGCATGTGTGTTCTCAACACTTACTTTGCCTCAGTAGTTTTGCTAGCTTTCTCCATGTTTTTCAAGCTCTCAGGTGATCGAAGCTGAAATCGACAGCTGTCATTCATGTTCCAAACAGATTCCATTAACACACCCACTTTAGGAATTCCAGCACTGATTGAAAAAGCAACTGCTCCAGCATGATAGAGTGGGTTATTTCTTAAACACACCTACAGACAGAAATATTTTTTTCTATGAGAACAACGGCTTATACTGAGGGAATTCATATATGCATGCCATTTTCTTGGTGACATATGCAATACTCAAAAAATAAAGCTTATGGAACTAGATGAAGAGGGAGGTCACCATGACGTCCTATGCACTTTTCTAGGAAAAAAAGAGACTGTTGTGCAATTCACAGCTGAAAGCAACCACTTTAGCAGCGCAATTGCTTAATAAATAGTATTTAGATGCTCAATCACAAAAGGAATAATTCATCTAATAACAAAGACTCATCCCAGGGTTGATTATAACAGATTGGGAACAGAAAGAAATGTGCTCCCTTGGAAGAAGCTATTTTGTCTTGTACTAGTTCTAATACTAATCACAAAGAATCCTAACCCTCTGTGCCAGCTAGTAACCTTTCTGGTAAGGGCTTCAAACCAAAGGCCTATCCCACTGCATAAATAAATCAAACCCCGACTCTAATATATTAGGCACTTAAATGTTGAATAATTTACAAATCTATTTGCCCTACTGAGAATCATATTTCGACACATATTTTCTCTCAGTAGGTAAGTTAAAACAGAAGTACTTTGTATGAGTACAGCTTGTTCCTCCATGTTTGCAGCCATTAGTCATACATGTAACAGTGACAACACTAACAGAACACATCAATTTACAGTCATATAATTAACACAGACTATTTTAATTCCATACTATTGATACAAGTTTTGTGCGTAACAAGAACACAACTTTCATTTTGTTTTCAACAGCAGGCTGTAAAAACTCATCATACATCATGATAAAAATGCCACATGCAACAGTTGCACTTGCCTGGGTTCCAACAGTTATGTTTGGCATAGAGGAGATACCAGCACTAGACTTCGGCTTTTTGTTTTTCGCTCTGGCCTTTTCTAGCATTTTCTTCCTTTGGCTGAAAGGAACTACACCCCTGTGGAAAAATGCATATTATTTTAGAAAGGCTTTGTAATAAACGCATATTTTATAACTTTGAATATTTAATCCTTCTGCTTTATGTAGTCATGATTCAACATATAGGCCTCTGTGCCACTACTTCTAAAATGTCAAAGCTCTGTAGAAATGACAGCTTTTCCTATATTCACCCCCACTTTCCAAATTCATCTCAGCTGGCCAATTTATTCGGAGGAGAAGCACATAAGATATGTCATTGCCAAATAGCTTTCCTTCTAGTCCAAAATTCTGCAAGATCTCTGTCACAGATGGTACACTCCAGTCACAGCTTTCGAGTTGCAGGTCGTCCCCATAGAACTTGAGGACATCCTTCCCATGACTAGCAATAATCTCCAGAACTTGCCGTCATAAGAGAAGAGGGTGAGGCTTTTTGGTTTTGTATTCTAAAAGCCTCACTTTCTCTCTAGGGGCATGGCTGAACGAGTCTAAGACTCTTATGACAGACTTAAGCTGCAAGAAGGGGGAAAATAGGACACTTCTTTTGTAATTGGATCTACTCAGTTTAGCTGAAAACTCCCACATACACAGTTAAGCATGCCTATTATTGTGATACTTCACATTTTAGTCAGTGGGTTATGGAGTTGGACACTTTTATTTAAAATTCTCCTTCATGTTAAATAAAACATGAAAAGCATCAGTCCTGTGTAACACTGGAAACCAAAATCCTGTCTACTGTACTACAGACCACTGTAACTATGGATATCAATAGTTACAGATTGTCTACATCAATCTGATTAACACCAATTCACCACCGCTGACATTTAATCCCTCCCAGAAAGGACAAGTTGGTTAATAAATAAATAGCTTTCAAAGATTACATATATGCTAATAAGTCTTTTTATATATTGCACCAATTATTCTAAAAGCAGTAAAGATGGCAGGTACTAATAGCCGGGTATCTCCAATGTTATAGCTTACTTTGTTATAGCTTGTTTCTATACTATGAGTAATTACTCTAAGTGAGGTATGTCAATATAACAAAAGGGCCAAGAATTAGAGCGCTGCAATTTTGAGATTTGGGATGGGAAGTTAGAATAAAATACATCCGGGTTTAAGTTTACAAGCCTAGCTACAATTCTACTTACATATATTCCAAAGAGTTATTAAAATTTAATAAGAAAACTGTTTCATTGAATTAATTTTCAATGCTTTGATTTCCAACTCACCATCAAGTATTTAACTCATACATGCCTAAAAGCTACTTGAGCTTTGGGCATGATGTGTAATGCAATGACTTCTGACACACTGACAAAAATAATACATACTGACAAAGCATTAGTAATATTCAATGAATTCACTCCAAAGAGAAATTAATTTCAGAGTGCTTTTGGGAATGTTATTTTTGAGGGTTTGGGGGGATTTCTGTTGCGGCCTTTTTACTGTTTGTTTGTTGGGGTTCTTTAAACATAGGCCTCTTAATTTTCAAATTGTTAGTGAAAATATTTTAACTAACATTTCATATTTCACAATTTTTAAAGGAGTTAAATTTTAACAAGCTCCAGAGGGAACATCTGATGTTATTTCTCCCTTCTTTCAGATCTGAACCACAAACTAATAGACAAAATTTTCTAAGAGAACCTGACAGAAGATTGTGTACCTCCTACGTGGGTAAGTTTATTCCATGTTCATAATCTGAAAAGGCCTGAAAGGCATAAAGAAGGTTATTCTCTGATCCTGTGTAGTAATGAGCTATCTGAATGATGAAGCGTTTATACACATCTCCTGAAAGAATAACCTTGTCCTTTTAGAGTTATAATTGGGTCCAAAAAGTCTTTCAGCATTAAAGAAGAAAATAAATATGCTTTATAAAGGGAAACAAAGCTCAAGTGCAGAATTATAAAAATCAGAACAACTGTAGTTCAGTAGTTTTGCAATGCTGCTCAGAGCATGACACGAAGACATCCAGTGGATCTACACTGCTGTACATAAACGCAGCATTTACTTACCACCAATACAAGTTGTTCTCTAGTTGAGCACACGTATAAAGAGCACAGCAATGTAAAGAAACAATCCGTTCTCCCTGAAGCTCTGAGTAGGTCTGTGCAGTGTGTTCTAATTTAGATGCGACGGAGCTTAAAGTTTCATCTACCCACGTAGCAACCTAAGTGAGAAGGGAAGAAAGGAAAAAAAGAAAATTTACAATTTCATGTAATATTTACTGATTTTGAAGAGGGGGGATGAAACAAACCACAAAATGGAAACCAATTATTCCCTTTGGGATTTTATTCCCTACACCCTTCTCTTTCTTTTTCTCTTTTCAGGATTTTTTTAATTCCTTTATCTCCAGTCCCCCCCAAAAAAGTAAAAAACCCACCACAAAAAAAACCTCACCACCAAGGACCATAGAGGTGTCAAAAAAACTTCAACAGGTACATATACTTTATTAAATCAGTTTCAAGTTCACTCGTAATTGGGCAGAAAAAGCTAACTTTCCAGCACTACAGTCTGAATGCCCTTAAGTTTATAGTAAATATATCCTGAACATTACCAAGCTTCTCTATTCTTAAACTAGTGTCAGTTTCTACTGTAACAGCAAACAGGCAAGTATAATCAGGTAAAACAGGTATCTTCTCACTGTTTCAGCTGTAAATCTGCCAGATATGACTTTTTTAAAAAACCTTTTGCATCTTTTAGAAAACACTAGTTGGGTTTCTGTTTTGGTTTTACACCTCTACAGAGGAAAGTAAGTAGAATGAATGAACGAATTAAGTACTTTCAACTACTGATGAAGCTGAAGAATCAATTTCTCTGAAATACCTTGCAAGTAACTGGAAAACCAAAAACCCCAACTTTCTCAAATTCAGCAACCATAACACATCTCATACCTTGTTATTTTCAGTGGCAACAGTTGCTCTAATACTATTTGCAGAAAGCAGCACTATCTTTTCATTGGTTAATCCCAAGAACATGGCTCGTGGATGATGTAGTGAAGGATTCTTTGGAAACAGAAAAATATTTTAGATAATCAAGCATATAAATCATTCTGAAGGTAAGCATTTAAAGGTTTACAGTACCTGTGCATTTCTGTAAGGCTCTGATTCACTCCACTTCCACTGATAGAGTTCTCCTTTACTGCTAACAGCCACTAGCTCAGAATACAGAGCTCCAATAGAAATAAACTTTGTTCCATCCTACAAATACAGAAATACAAAGTGTAAGATAACAAGATTATAAGTACGCACATATAAATATATTAATGCAAAAAAAAAATAACTTTAATCTGTTTTTTTCAGAGTTTCCATGAATGTTGTACTTGAAAGCTAAAATACATACAACTTGTCTCAAGCTCAGCATGCCCCCAAACAAACACGCACACAAAAAAGCATTACTGCTTCTGATAGAGAGAGGGAATAAAGAGACATATTCTTTTCCTGAAGTTTAGCAAGAACACATACATGGCGATTAACTTAAAGTTTTTTAAGAGCTTCCACAATAGTTGAGGAACACAACACTGCCCATTAAAGATGGGAAGATTTCTTGAGTTCTGATAAAAAAGCTTCCCTCTAAAATTCTCTCCTTCTGAAATGAATGAAAAAACAATGTAATTCCATTATTTCATTCCTAAGCATACTCATGAAGATATCTTTTAACTCCCCCCAAAAAAAAAAGCAATTACCAAATTCCCTGCCTCATCAGTTAAACAATTCTCATCTTTCACTCCTGAAGGCAAATAACTGCAAACAGATGAAGCTTCTTTAAAAGAAAAAGTGACATCTTAAAAAGCGACACGTAGCACACTGATTTTTGTATCATTATGCCCTGATATGCTGGAAAAGTTCCAAATTAATGGGTTATTTCCCCCTCCTCTCCCTTTTCTCCTGTTTAACATTTTACCACAACTCATACAGCATCTTCCTACCACTTAAGACAGCTCCACTTTGCTCAACTGCTTCATTCTGTCCCTTACCTGAATCTCTCACAGGCCTGTTTTGCCCCCCTCTCATATCTGGTTGTATACCCACCATGCAGCAACTACACAGCAGTTAGAAGATCACCTTTTTCAAGTTCCTGTTCCCCACTGTACTGAAACTGAAGTCAAACTACAAAGCTGTCAATTTGAGTGATTTCACAAAACATTTACTTCTGTTTACAGAGAAACATTTATAAGGTCTATCTGTTTGCCACTTCTCAGCATGTGAAGCTACAGGACAATCACATTCTTTCTTAACTTTTTACTGTAACAACTAAAACTTTCCTTCCACTTAAGGGAGAATACAGTTTTTAAAAAAAGTGAAAAAACAAACTAGTGTAAAATCAAATGCTGCCTTCTACAGCTATAAATCTGAAAGACAGGTACATGATAACATGTGTTCTCTGTAGTTATTTCCCATCTTTATCAGCCTCCCAGAGTACAAGGTACCACATTTAAGCAATTCAACCATCTGAGGGAAAACTGAACTCTACCAGACCATTAAAAAAACCCCACTATCCAGTACATTTATCTGACCCCTAAATAAAGGGGCTTTTCTTTCAGCTATAGAAGTTTACAAGTGGAAATATTTTAGTTCCATAAATCTGTATTCACACTACTTTTTTTTACTTTTTTCATGTCCAAAAGTGCACTTTTCAAAAGATGCCTGTCCTTGAATAACATGGGATTCAGTACATCCCTTACCAATAGCTCAAAATGTTTGCCAATACTTTGGGAAAGAAGAGAAAGAAAGCAGCAGGGAAGGACAGAACAATCACAGGGAAGTCTTTTTTACACCCTGATAACAGGATCTAGAATTGATTAAATCATAAGAGACTTACTTTGCTCTGGAGAGCCTCTACCCGCACAGCACAGAAGTGGCACAAATGCTAATGTGTGTCATGATTAATACTCACTATCACATAAATATTGTATATTCTGAGGAAGAACTGCCATCAGAACCTACTGTAGTCTAGTAAGATGCATCTCTACTTCATCTGAATAACTGAATCTTCAGAAGATATCTGGCCTAATGCCCCAAGGAAAGCAATTAATTTTTGCTGCAAGACAGTATCATTATGACATTTAATCTTGCTAATGTGTTTCACAACTTTTTATAAACACAGTTTTATACCTCAAGCTCCACACTAAAGAGACCAGCCATTCCCAATTTTTCCCTCCCTTCCATGAAAATATCAGCAGTTGTGATCTAAATGCTACAGGAGCTCCCATAAACGCAAGTTAACCACCCTCATCGTGGAGTACTACAGTTCTGCTTCACATGCTAACATTAAAATGATGAAAAATGAAGGAAAAATATTTGCAAACAAGACTGCTTATTTTGCAGTAATTCCTCAGGTACTTTAATCCCTCCCCTAGCTGACTGCCTTTTCCATTAACATTTCAAGATCTCCTTTCCAATTTTCAAATAGGAGGAAACATCTGAACTGGCCTCTCACAGGAATCATCTCCCTCAGGATTCACCTTGAAGAATTTCTGTTGGAAAAAACTTCAGAGTAAGGCTATAGCAAGAAAAATGCCAAACAATTTCTTATGCACGTTCAGCTGATGGACTGAAGGATGAAAAGTTTAACTACTTTTGGATAAAGGTGAAAGGCCTTTCAAGTAAGACACCTTTATTTAACTGGAAGCTAGGCTTTGTATCAGTGCATATGCAAACAGGTATCTTGGAAGAAGTTCAATATATTTAAATTGACCGAGCATGCAATTAGTATCACAGCAAGTTAATTCCATAAAAAATGCCCAATAAAAGACTGCAATAGTTGTCCTCGGGAAGAATCTGTTGAGTTTGCAAGTAACAAAAAACCCCATCCAGGGAAAAAAAAACCAACCAAACAAAACACTAATTTCATAAGCATGTTTCAGGGCTAGAGGAAAGAATGGGGTTAACAGGGAAAACATTCCTGAAGTAGGGAAAAAAAAAACCAAAACCCACAACAAACAAAAATAAAACTGTAATAATGGGCATACTGATGTTACCAAAACACAGCAGTGGAAACCAAAAAGCTAAGTTAGTACTTCAAATCTAACCTAACATCTATTCTTTCATGCTAAAACCCCTGAAATCTCCCTCTGCACAAGCTAGTTGACTCTGCCTTCCTACCATCATGATAAAGCAAGCGGGACAAAAGCTGCTAATTTTCACAGAGGTTCACCATTACTGGCTGAAAAAAATATGAATTCATACTTTAGACCTAAAAGGTCTGGTTGGGAGAACAACTTTGAGACAAACATTCTCTTTAGGTATCATCAAAATGAAGATGACAGGACCTAAATGCGAACTGCTGTAAACAGAAATAAGCCTCTAAAGTCACCTCCCCTCTTCAAGCTTCTTTATCTATACTTACTCTGAAAGGAAACAACAGAGGCAGAAAAAGGAAGCATGACATTTCAAGATAGCAACCTCAAAGATAACTGCGGACAGACAGAAATGGGAACACTAGAAAGACACCCCAAGTCCATCAAATTTGGTCTAATAAACATAGGTTACCATTTCCATTCCTCGAAAGTTTTTTGGTTTGGTTGGTTGGTTGGTTTGGGTTTGTCATGCTTTGTTTTTTACAGTCATTTCCTCAAGCATTTAGGTAATTTATAAAGAAAATTACTACAGATACCCAGTTAGCAACATATAGCTGGTGTTCCTATTATTCTTGTATCTCACATGGGAGTTACTTCTTGCCTTGAAAATGGAATTGGGGTTACAAAGAAAACCAGATAATAAAAACCAAAGGGATTCTGAAGAAGCGAAGAATACTCATTTAAATTACTGGCCAACTCAAAACACGCTGCAAATAAACGTCACCTTTCACTATTGCTGCTTAAAAGCCTAATCCACTCAAACAGAAAGTATCTCTGGGAATAATAATGCTAATAAAAAAAAGATGATTCCTTGACGAAGAGTAGTTTCGATTGTTTCATGAGTGTCCTACTGCCTATTAAATGCTTTGACCACCTAAGTAAAAACAAGAAGAAAAGAAGAAAAACCTCACACATTATGATCTACAGCAGTGCCTTTGACACACATGGAGAAGAAAATTGAAACAATATTAACAGAAGCACAGCTATAAGTTATTTATCATTTTCCTAAGTGCATAATAAAGAATCTGCCTTATTACATTATCTCACATAAATTTCGATATTCAAAAAGGAAGCACAAAGCATGCAAATAAAACAATTTAAAAAATTCAGTACCTTATCTGGCCACCACTGCAAGTCTTCTCCCAAGGAAACAGGACTTTGAACGGGTGTATTCTTCTTGTCCAGGTTTGGTTCCCCTTCCTTACTTGTAGAGCCTCTTTCATTATCAAATGAGGCTCCATCAAGCCACCTTCGTTCACGCAAACGTAAAACGGACTCACGTTCACGCAACAGCTCAGAGTCTCTCTCTAAGGGAAGAAGGAGAACTGGTATGCAATTGGGTCACACCAGTGGGATAAAAGTAAGCCACTCTCTAGTAAAGACCCTTCAGGATGCAACTAACAGCAGTTAAATCTACTCACACAGATTAAAAATAAAGTCCTGACATGCAACATTCAATACATTAACCCTTTCAAGTGTATGTACTTTAGAAATACTGAACATAAAAATAAATTAGAAATGAACTCTTACAGCTTTGTGCAGTATAAAAAAAATGCTAAAGCATTTTCACTTACATCATAACAGGCCAAATACATTTAACATTGCAATTTAAAGTTTTATAATACAATATGTAGGTTTGTAGCACTGTTTTATCAACGTAGTAACAACAACAAAGTCTAAGTCTATACAGTCTGAGATCTTTATGCAAACCAAAAAGAGTATTTATTAGAGAGTTTCATAACTTCAAAAAAAAAAAAAAAAACCCAAACAGTAATTTGAAAAGGTTAAAGAAAGCAAGCATTAAAAAAAGCTCTCATACAATGTTTGATAATCCAACCCCTTTTGTTTAAAGCAATATTCCATAGGACTGGATTTAATAAATTAAAGAGCATCTGTTTTGAGTGGATCAAATGAAAACTTTTCAAGAGTCAGGCAAGTTTTAAAAATGATCCTTGTAGGAAAATGTTCCTTACCAAAATGCTTCCCCTCCAATTGGCCTACAAACTGTCTAAAGCCAGTACACTCTGCAGTTCGCTCATGCAGTTAAATTTTTAAAATCAGGTAATCAAACTAATTTTCCAAGAGTCAACTATGCATGGAAAATAAGTATTAGAAAATTCGTGGTAACGTCTTATATAGAAAAACCTTAGGAAAGGAAAAAAAGGAGGAATTTAGAAGGAGTTACGTCAGATGCTGAATATTTGCACATGCACATAATGCATTTAAACCTATTAAGTACTTCACTTATACTCGTAAAAATCAACTGAATTACATGTATTAGATGACCACATTATTATATCGTTGTTTCAACAAATTACGCCACATCTTGGGTCTTTTGCTGTAGTAGACAAATGGGAGTTTTCATATCAGCCAAACACAACAGCTTGTCTTAAAGATATTATTTCATAAAGTACTGTACTTATTTTCTAGCAAACATCATATTGACCCCTGACTAATAATTTTGTAACAGGAACTTAAGTGTTTAGCAATTAATATACTAAAACATGCTCATGAAAGGCAACAAAACTGTACTGAACAATTACAGGAGAGGTTGGATTAACAGTTTGGAAATACTCTACGCATTTGAGCAACAGCTTCAAAAAGATAGGAAATTGCTGCATGGTCTGTTATAAATCTTTTAGGTGTAATATGCTGTAAAAAAAAAAGGGGGGAGGGAAAAAGTAAAATGCCTTAACACTGCTCAAGGAGGATTTTTTTAATCAGCTGCCAATAGTTCTCCTTATCCAACTATAAGGACGCTTCCAAAAAGTAAAATTTAGGATTTTTTCGCCCTCCAGAGTAGCTAAGTTCCTCATTCCATAAAGGTAACTTCTATCATGGAACAATTAAGGAAATGTGAAGAACAGTGAACAAAGAGCAACCCAAAAGAAAGAAAAAAAAAAAGAATGCTGCATGTCATCATTACTCATTTTTGAGCCAAATTAAAGATTTGTAATGCAATCTATGTATTAGTAGGTACTTACACTACAGTTATTTTAAACTTCACATGCAAAAATTGTATAACACCTTGCAACACCAAAGATCCACAAACAGATTTAATACATGACTATCAAGGTTCTTGCAGAACTTACCTGCAAATACTCATAATTCATAAATAATTTTGATAATGAGTAACAGTCTGTCTACTCTATATTTGACAACATATCACAGTCTACTTTCACATTACATCAGAATCTACACCACCAGTGTGTACTATCACTAGCTTTTTCCACAGCAAACTACTTATTACAAAGAAAAAAGGTGCAAAATTACCTCTGGATGAGCCTAGCCTGGAAAGTGATGAGCGCCGAAAGGATGGATAACCAAAGTAACTAATATCTTCTGAAAACATAGCATCAGCATCAATAATGACACTTGGGTGAGCAGAATGTATGTCAGCATCCAGAAGAGACATAAGATCCTCTATAAGAGGAGACAAGGGTCTTAAGTGAATAATCAGCTACTTAAACATCAGCTAGAGAGACCATCAACTAAACAAATATCAAAACAAAAAAATCCTATCTATTAATTGAGTTTCTGCTCTTCAGATTCACCAGTGCAAACTCATGTGCCTCCTATGCAACCACATTTACTATCAAGCTTGGCAGACTAGTGAACAAAACCAGTTTCCCTACAAGAACTGCTCTGTCACTTATCTAACCACATTTCCCAAACAAGACTTGCCCAACACACATTTTTCTGTAACCCAGAAATTCAAACTTTCGCCTGTCACTTGAAAGAACAAGGCACTAGGATAAGACACATACATACATACATGTGCACACCCACTCATGCACATAATGCAGAACTCCAAAGATAACCTAGAATTAAGGGAGGACACAATTGATGGTGAAAGCTGGCCTTCACAAAGCCACATCTTTGATGTCAAAGACCGTACATTCCTTCACGGAACGTTTCTTCCACAGAATGACAAACTCGTTTAATACACAGGCCAGTAGCTTGCAGCTTTCAGTACAAATCTTTACATTGAGCTATGTTACAACAACAGTTATCTGGAAAAAAAGCACAATTTTTAAATACCATACAGTTAAAAACAAAAACACAACCAAAACAAGAAAGACGAACTTCATTACTGTGACTGCCCTAGCTTCTATGTTAGAGAACTTCATTCAGTTTATCTGAAATACTCATCATCCTTAAAGTACAAAACAATGTCCTTCCCTTTACCAGACTGCAGCTACTATCCACACACAAAAGAGGCTACCAAAAATTCATATAATTTACTGAAATCCAGCAATATGGCTGATAAGACAAGAAACCCAACTACCATCTTGCTGCTGAAGAAAGGACAGCCCAGCTTCCCTCCTTCATCCCTGTGGCAGGCACCAAATCAGGCAAGGTGGAATTTCTAAATCCACAACTGGCATATTCACCTGGCTTGAAACAATACTTCACAGGGTACAGAAGTAAGGTAGGAAGCAATCTTCAGACTGACTTAACTGGGTAGCCCAGCAGATTCCCAAGGGTGATGCTCACCACACACAGCAATGCTGACTAGACCCCACAGCTGCCAAATGTGGCAGTTCTGCCCCATCCTGGACTTTCACGCAAATCTGACTAAAAGCTCAGGCTCCCCAAATTAGGTTTCAGCTAACCCATGCAGGTACACAAACCTCACCAAGATGCAAGGGAATGTCAGGATAGCTCCTTCTGGCAACAGGACAGCTTTATCTGCTTAACCCACACATGAAGCTAAAATGATGCTATACAGAGTCCCTTCAACAAACACAGAAGGAGCACATGTAATTTCAACATATCCAGTTTTCAGCCTGTACCTCACTGTAAGCATAAAACAAGAGTGGCCACAAATCAAGTTCTGAAGTTAAATAAAAGCATTCTTAACAGTATTTCATGGTTTAAGCCCAGCCAGTAATTTAGCACTGTGCAGCCATTCACTCACACTGCTCTTCCTTTCCCCCCTCTGGGCAGGATGGGGAGGAAAATCAGAAGAATGTAAACCCCATGGGTTAAGAACAGTCCCATAACTAAGGTACAACATACTACTACTACTACTACTACTACTAATCATAATAATGGTAATGATAAGGGAAGTAAGCAGCAGAGAAAATACAAAACCTAAACAGGCAAGGAAAAAGAAAAAACCCAATAAACACAAGTGATGCACAATACAATTGCTCACCACTCACCAACCGATACCCAGCCCAACTCAAGCAGTGATCTGCCTTTCTGGGTAACTCCCCCCAGTTTATACACTGGGCGTGACGTGCTGTGGTATGGAATACCCCCTTTGGCTCATTTGGGTCAGGCGTCCTGTCTCTGCTTCCTCCTGGCTTCCTGTGCTCCTCCTCACTGACAGAGCATGAGAGAGGGAAAAGGCCCTGACTAGGATAAGTGCTACGGAGCAGCAACTAAAACATCAATGTGTCATCAGCATTATTCCCAGACTAAAGCCAAAACACAGCACTGTATCAGCTACTACAAAGGACAAAAATAAGTGTTACAGCTGAAACTAGGACACAGTAAGAACTGATTGTTATAGGTCTCTTTCTCTGTGTCTGGAATGGGAGTGGTGGGTAGGGGGGGGTGGTGTGTGAAACACGAAGGAGTGGGTATCCAAAACCTGAAAAGGAGCCAGAAGTCCACGATTACAGCCAGTATTAATTTACATAACTGTTCCACTTACTGATACTGAAAGTGTTAAGACTTTCACATCCCTGCACATCAGAATATTCATCCTTAAATTTCTGAAGTCTCATCTCCAGGAAATGTAACACCTACCAACTACAACCAGCTGCCCCCATAAAAACAGTGCTGTAATCAGTGAGCGCTGTGGATTTCAAAGCAAGACAGACCTGCACGAATGCTTTCTGCATTAACTAAGTAAGCCACTCAAATGGCTTCTAAAAGCATACCATTTGGGACTTGGGTGGTTCATCCAGTACATTTTAAGCAATCATCCTTGACAGAGTGCTTGGAAATCCCAGCACTGGATTTGGCAATCAGGCTCTTGTCTTATTAAAACACTTCAGATCACTCAGAATGACCTTATTCTGCCTCTACTATACCTATTTTCCACTGGCTTTCCACAATGAAAAAGCAGCGCTACACCTCATCTTAATGTGCCAACTTGTAAGTACCAGACTTTAAGAGCTGAAAACACAGCTGAGACTCCGTGGTTTCTCCCAAAATCCACATGCTGCTCCTCTTCCCTCCTCCCACACCTACCATGACCACCTCTTCCTAGGTAAGCTCCAACCTCTCCACAGCCTTGTAACTCATTCTCATTTGGTTTTGATCACTATCCAACCAAGAACTGCAAAAAACTTCTCTCTCTGTTTAGGAATGGAGTGGCCTGTGCAGAAAAGAACTCTGCAGCCTCATTCAAAGACAGGTATGTTGAGGTTTTTCAAGGTAAGCTAAGCCAGAAATCCTCTTGACAGAAAATATGCACTAACTTGTGACACTCACACAACTTTCCCCCATGTTAGACATCTAGGGTTCAGCTGCATTTCCAAAAGAAAAGTAAAAATTCATGCCATCAGAATTAAGAACGAAAACCATGTGGGTTTTTTTGCTAAATGTGCATTACGACAAGTGAGGAAACGAAGCCTCTTCCTTCCCTCTTATTTTAACTTCAGATCAGATTTTAATTTTCTTCCAATATTTCTGCAAGAGATCCCCTTTCTTCCATTTTCTATACATGCTAAAAAAGCTGCTACAACCAGTAGGAATAGGAGCCAAATCCACTCCACACTCCCCTTCAAACATCCCTGAAGTCTTTCTTGTGTTATGAAAACATAGACACTGCAAGGCTAAATCCAGTTTAAGAATCTGGGGGGGGGGGGGGGAATCTCAATGACTTTATTTTCCTGCTCTTCAGAAAATTCCCATGGGATGACATCATCAATCTCTTGTGCATGGCTAGATGAGAATCAGTCAGCACCCTCTGCATTTAGACGTAATAATTCTGACTAACCTATTTAGGTAAGGAAGTACCTGTGATTTCCTAGTAACCACCACTGAAAATTGGAAGGAAAAGGATATCCAGCACAGAGGGGGAAAAACCAAACCAAACAAAACCCCACAAAAAACCCACAACCCCCATCCCAGTTAAAAAGCCAAGTTTTAGCAGCATGTAAACAACAATTCAAATACTGAGGAAAATTTTATTTTCAACAGCTTCATGTGTAGCATTATCACTGGATTCAATAACTGAAGGCATTGTCCAGATTGATTCCAAACTCTAGTTGAGCTCACACTAAACCTTTTCCCTTAAAGGGGCAATTTTAAGTTCTCTACCCTCTTTTCAGCTGCATATTTTTATGAACTATCCAAGAATTCAATGCCTTGCGCATCTCCTCCTCTTTCAAGTTTGGATTAAACTGGCAAAACTGACAGTGAGAGAAACATGTATTTTGGTTTCCCAGGAAACCAAACTCAAACAGAACTCCACAATTCATTTCTCAATAGGACATATTTCTTCAAAACATTACCCAACTTAAACTTCGTCTTAACAAAAAAGAGAGAAAACCACAACTAAAAACACAAACCACACCAACAAAACCACAGAAAAACCACACACCTAATTGTTTCCCCCAAAGGCAAGCCACTGAACTAATCCTACGCGGTGCCCCGGTTCTCATCTCCCCTCACTGCAAGTAAGCACTGCTGCAACACCAGCCCATCTCCTCTATAATAATGAAAAAGCTTTTCAAACAGCTCGTCTCAATTCCAAAATCCAAAGTAGCCCACATGTTGCCAAACCTATGCTCTACAAGTCCCACTAGCAAGAATCCATTATATCATGCAGAAGTTACTGAGCAAACACGCACACATCTGAACCATGCAAACAACAATATTATTCTAACTTCTACAGAATCTCCATATAGAAGATTAACATAACATAAAGTTCAGAAGAAGCCTCTAATATAATCTGATGCGAGCTGGAAAAATAATCCAGAGAACTTCAAGTCTTTTCTATACGAAATGATCTTGTTCTTTGTAGTTTTTACCTCCATTATTTTCCTTACGTACTTGTTGCATCAAACGAACGAACCCACATTCCCCTCTGCTAACCATCATAAAAGAAACAAGACTAGAGAAGTCAAAGCACATAAGAGTCCAACAATAAATATCTAAGAGACTCTTACTGAAGGCAGTCTGTACAGAAAACTAAAGTTCTGCTCTTCATTGCACTTCACATTTTGGAAGAATTTGGGTAGGACTCAGACAAGTTTCCTGTTACCTTAAACAAATAAAAATCAGATAACAACCTTCATAATACCCACTTTAATTATAACAATTGACTTATTAATGTGTCCTGGTTTGCATTCAACAAAAACTTATTAATGTCACAGCTGCTGGAAAGTACTTTAGCTTTTTTTTTTCATTTATTTTTTAAACCATATGTAAATTCCTCTTCAGGTTTAAAAACCAACCAAACAAGAAGCTTCTCTGTCTTGGAAAGCTTAGAGGAGTAACCCCTAAATTTAAGGGTCACAAAGCACCAGACATGCAGAAAGTAAAAATTAGCATATGCTTTTAATCAAAATGCAAGAGCCTCAAAAGTCCCGAGACAAAAGCAGTCTGGTCATTTGCTTTTCTTTGTGCTTGGAAGGGACAAAATCAAGAGACTTTAAAGCACAATTTGAAATAATAAAAAAAAAAAAGCGGGGGGTAGGGGAAGGAGAGAAGTAGACGTTCTTTATCTTTCAGAATCATTCATAAAATCCTAAGAATTAAATGCATATAGCTTTTATCAGTTACCTACAGTTTTCTTTAATGAACTTTCATGTTAAAGAGCATCCAAAGGCAAGGTGACAAGTGAAAGCAAAACGAGTGCAAGGTTTCTAGAGCAAAAGACTTAAAAAAAGGTTCTACATAGTTCTGAAGGTCAGGATGCTGGTATTTTTCCAGAGAGCTACAGGCAAGTTTCTCTGGCCATGAGGTTTTCCTGGAAACTAGCCCGCACGGTTATGGGACACAAGCAAGGGCAGGTAATTTGTACTATTTAACATACCAATAATAGTCATGGCAGCACTGACTAGCGTTCAGCTAGACCTCTCCTACTGTTTTGATCACATTCAGATAATAAATTAATTTCTGTGCAACAAACTTATTTTTGCCCATAAAACTGAAATAACTTAAACAGAGAAGACATAGCATGGGGAATTCACTGTCTCTCAAAGTGCTCAAAAACCATGTAGATGAAGTCCTTAGTGACATGGTTGAGTGGTGGACTTGGCAGTCCTGGGATAAATGCTGGACTTGATGATCTCAGATAAAGATCATTACTTGATGATCTTAGACACCTGATGATCTTAGACAAAGAACAAGAGACACCTTTGTCTCTTCCAACCTTATATAATTCTATGATTCTGTGCTCTACACATTGTGAATTACACCTTTGAAGACTGGAGTTAAAACAAAGTTTCCTTTCAGTTGTCATTTCCACATCTTTTCCCACAAGAACTGGGAAGTTATCCTAGTTTCTCTGCATGGCAAAAAAAAAAAAGGGCAAAAAATATTAATATCAGAAGGTTGCAACCCCTTATAGGAAGGACCAGTCTAAACAAGGGAGAGCCTTTAAAAATGAAGCCAAGAACAAAATGGTTCTCTGAACAGCTAATGAGGACAGTGAAACTGCACACTAATGTATCTCAAATACAAAAGATTCACAGACTGTAATGCGGGCACCTTCAAATAAAAGTTACCAGCCACAGGTTGTCAATCCCTATCAAATGATCCTTATGATTTCAAGTGGTACTAAGAGAATAGTTAATGCCGTATAAAGCTTGTTAGTATGGTTAAAAGGAACTTCTACTGTAAATGATTACTAACAATGATTTATCTTCTGAAGACTGGTTCTGGAGGAATGCGTATGAGCATGCTTAAAGTAAGAACTCCTGTTCTGAATACTTGGAAAGACTTCAGAGAATTTACTTCCTCCAGGGCATCTGTCTAATGCTATTAAGCTGATCGCTAAAAACCAAGAGTCAAATTAAAGGTTTTTCACCCCTTTCACCAGATGACTCTTGATTCTACAGCAACATAAAGCAGCTTGACAGATGCAACTAAAACTAGAGAGGCAAAATGAAATACAAAGCCTTTGCTTCAGAACAAAAAACAAACAAAAAAAAAAGAAAAAAAGGGGAAAAAAAAACTTTGTCTAATCATATGATTGACAAGATAAGGATGGAGGAAGCCCATGAACCTTCCTGGTGAACCAGATGAGCAGAAAAAAAAATACTTACTAGAAAAATATCAAAAGGTCATTTTGACACACAGAAAGAAAAGCTAATATGTAGTCAGAGTTTAGATGTGATCTTTTCATGCAGTGCACCTAACACAGACATTAGATTTGGCTGCTATGTTTTCAAATATGGTTACTCAGCAAGAAAAAATTACCTAAATTATTTAGCCAGTGCAAAAGATGACTCAGTTTTTTATTAAAAGCAATTGTATGGGATGGACAATATTTCAAAAATAGCTGGATTTTAATTACAGTGTTTTACTGGTACAGCCAAAAATACTCCAGCATTTATGAGGGGAACTTGAGATGATGAATAAAATCTTCAAATTGTAACAACTATAAGCTCTTCTGCCCTCACTTGAGGCATTTTGAATAAAAGAAGAGCTGTATTATTTTTGCTCTAAGAACTGCTGTATCTTAAGAACTTATGTTAGTAGTGAAAAACATGCAAGTCGCTAGACAGCTTTAAAATTAGCTTTTATGAGCAAGCCACACAGCAGTCTCAGCATCTCATTGAGCAGCAAAATACAGATGTAAGTAATGCTGATGTTACAAAGCCTGAGATTAAAAACAAAAAAAAACCCAAAAAACAACAAACCAGGAAAGAAAAAACCTTCATGCCACCCACAAATAGGGTCAATAGTTATTCTACAGTGCCTGAGCTAATCCCTCAAGATATCCCATTACATCTTTTGGTTTGTGCATCTTTAGACTTTGCTCCTATAAGCAAGAACTGTCTTCGCTGCATACCTTGCAGAGCACGGAGCACGCTGTCAGTGCTTAAATATAGAAAAATCAGAACACACTGGCATTTTCTTATCAAAAGTTGCAGGATACAAACCTCCAGGAAGATATGATTCACTTGCTGTGTCATCCCCATCATCTCCATCTTCATCATCACGACTCAACAAATTATTTACAGCAAGGTTTACATCAAGATTTGTTCGCTGGAGTTCCCGAATAATAATACTTCTGGACTTTCCTTGTAAAACAACTTGTGCCTGTAAGAGCAGAGCATAATTGGTTACTGGTCACTGTCAGCTCACCAACCACCAGCCATAAGAAACAAATGCTTAATTCTAAAAGAAGTCTAATAAAACCCAAGAGTCAACTACAGTACATACAGTAAAGATTCACACAGATTTTTTTACAGTTTCTTAAACTAGATAGTCAACCTTCTCTCAGCTCAAGTAATTGAGCTGAATTCCAACTTTGGTACTGAATTTCTTAATGGAATTTTAGAATTTGCTTCTCAGAATGCTTAATGCTGTAGCTGAAGGATAAGCAAAACCTGGTTTTGAGAATGTTCTGTATGTTCCTACGAAAGTGCTTAAACTTCCTATGTCAATTAACAGTTTTGCAATCAACTGCTGTCCAAAAGCTACACCTCAATCCCTGTCTTTGACACTTTTTCCTTTCCACTGCCCTTCAATATGTAACCACCTTACTTCACCTGTTTATCCTCATCATTCTAACAGCTCATCTTCAGCAGTTTCTTTAACACTTCGATTTTATTAGCAAAGTGCAAATGCAGAAAAAGACTTCCATATGTTAAACACATGCAATGAATTTACAAAAACCAGAAGCATTCTGGTCTACTCCACTAAACTGAGAACCAAAAACATTTTGTTTTTCCAGACAGACTAGCCTCTACTGAATGCCAGAGAAGATGTCAGAGTTCTGGAAGATCACAAACTGTGTAAAGAAGGTAAGAAACCAGTACGGAATGTTTTCATAATACAGTAAAAATGAGGCACCAAAAAACAAAAAACGAAAGGAACATTTTAACAGCACACAAAAGTAAACTTTATTTGACATAACATTCCATGCCAGAAGTTTACAGGTGTTTGGGTGTCATGGGTTCAGCAGCAGCTGTCATTTTTCTGCTGCTTGGTAGCCGGTGCAGCACTGTGTTTTTGATTTTGGGCCTGGGAACAGTGCTGATAACACCACTGTTTTCAGTTACTGCTTGGTAATGTTTTGCTCTGACCAAGGACTTTCTGAGTCTTATGCTCTGCCAGGGAGGAGGGGAAGCCGGGAGGAAGCAGAAACAGGACACTTGACCCAAACTGACCAAAGAGGCATTCCATACCACAGCACGTCATGCCCAGGATGGAAAACGGAGAGGAGAGACCCGCAAGGGTAGGGGGTGCACTGTTTGGTCAGGCTGGGTATAGGTGGTGAGCGATTGTATTCTTTCCTTGTATTTGCCTTGTCATTATTATTACTGGTGGTAGCAGTAGTGATTTGTGTTATACCTTAGTTACTAAACTGTTCTTATCTCAACCTGTGGGAGTTGCATTCTTTCGATTCTCCTCCCCATCCACCCGGGAGCGAGGGGAAGAAAGAGAGGGGAGTGAGTGAGAGTGACTGAGTGAGTTACAGAGGCTTAAACCATGACAGTCCTTTTTGGCGCCCAACATGGGGCATGAAGGTTTGAGATAACAACAGGATTAATAGCCACTCGTCACAATGCTGATTTATTGGCTCTCAAAGTTGTTGCTCTCGATTCTCTCGAGTTCATGGTTTCAGCCTGTTGTACCTTACTTAAAGCGGGTATTTGTTATCTTAGCATTTTTCAGATATGGGTTTTGGGTTAAGGTTCTTGTTTCATTGAACTTTATTGGAATGGCTTGTAATATGGGCAGGCTCCAGAAGCAGGGGGGGCAGACGTCCTGGCCCTCGTCCTCACCTCCATCTTTGCGAGGCTGTGGGGAGCCAAGGCGGGGCAGTCCCGGGAGCCGCCGGTGGCCGAAACGACCTGGGAGCGCAGCCCCGGGGATCAAGAGGCCACGAAGGAGGTGGCAGAAGGGGTGAGTCCCCCGGCTGAGCCCAGCCCGGCAGCTGCCGAGCAGTGGGAGGAGATGACAGAGGAGCCGAGCCCTGCAGCCGAGCCATTCCCCAGCAGCTGCCCACAGAGCCCCATGAGCCCGAGCCCCAGGAGGATGCAGGAGACCACACAGCACTTCCCAGCAAGGCAGAGGAGGAAGATCAGGACTCAAAGAGCAGCTGGCGGTGAGAGAGCCAGCAAGCACAGCAGCTACACCAGCCCCAGTGACAAGTACAGCAGCCTCATTTGAGAGTTCTGATGGTTTTGAATGACCTTTGGGTACCCTTGAGACCTGCCTGCTGATTGTGATGGGGAGCAGCATGGTGGCACGCATACACAGTGTGTTTTACCCACAACCATTTTGTCTGGTCCCGAGAGTTAAGCAGAGTGGGGTGTGGGCCTTGTCAGGGGTTAGACTATGATGTAGGAAGACCAAGAGATTTTCCCCAAGGCTGGACAGTCATGAGTGGCAGGGTGTGGGGGACAGTATGCGCGAGTATCTAGTTCACTGGGCCCCTCCAGTGCTTTGGAAGCGTCACAGATGGAAGGCAGCTTTATGGAGTCCCCAGTGACAAGCTGCAGAAACTGATGGAGGGGAGGGTGAATTATGTTGAGCCTGGGGTGCCCATGACACTTCAGGCCATCAGGGCAGAGATGCAACATACAGACGGACTCATGATCGAGGGGTGGACTTAGCAATGGACATTATTGCCCAGGTTATTCATGAGTGTAAACACTGCACACAGCCTCTCCTGCTCTGAAAGGCTGTTACAAGAGATGGAGCCCGACATCATGGACCGAATGGACTCAGCAGCTTTATAGGGATTGGTCCATGCGCTAAGGGATGATCTCTCTCTCCCTTTATGCGTGTGTGTGGACGTATATATATACATGTGATGGTATATTGAAAATGTGGGATCTGAGCATGACGTGAATGGTATGGAATAAGGGGTGGATACTGTCATAGGTTCAGCAGCAGCAGTCATTTTTCTACTTCTTGGTAGCTGGTGCAGTGTTGTGTTTTTGATTTTGGGCCTGGGAACAGTGCTGATAACACCACTGTTTTCAGTTACTGCTTGGTAATGTTTTGCTCTGACCAAGGACTTTCTGAGTCTTATGCTCTGCCAGGGAGGAGGGGAAGCCGGGAGGAAGCAGAAACAGGACACTTGACCCAAACTGACCAAAGAGGCATTCCATACCACAGCACGTCATGCCCAGGATGGAAAACGGAGAGGAGAGACCCGCAAGGGTGGGGGTGCACTGCTTGGTCAGGCTGGGTATAGGTGGTGAGCGACTGTATTCTTTCCTTGTATTTTCTCTTGTATGATTATTGGTGGTAGCAGTAGTGGTTTGTGTTATACCTTAGTTACTAAACTGTTCTTATCTCAACCTGTGGGAGTTGCATTCTTTCAATTCTCCTTCCCATCCCTCCAGGAGCAGGGGGAAGAAAGAGGGGGGAGTGAGTGAGAGTGACTGCGTGAGTTATAGAGGCTTAAACCACAACACTGAGACATGGTAGAATCCGTTACATAGATCAGAAGTGAAGATTTTCCTATTGGTCTGGTTTAGAGTTACCCAAAAATGTTTTAGACACTTTCTGCTTTAAAGTTAGACAAAGTATGCTATAAAAAAAAAAACAAATAAACAAAGATCACAGCAAGGGAAGCCAAGTTACAACTTAAAACAACAAACAATACATTGGATTACAGAACTCAATTGACTGGAGCAGGGGATATTAGTCTGTTTTCTATTTCATGTAAGGTATCTAGGACATCTATAAACACTTTCAAAAAAAAAGCCAACCAAACCTGGAGGTGAACAAAGAAGTCAATCCCACCACTCCACAGTTGAAAGCAACCACTGGAGGTCACCTGAGCAAACCACCTCCTGAAAGCAGGGCTAACCTCACTTCAGAGTAACCAATACCTCCAGCATTTTGCCTCTGTGAAGGCAGAAGCTCCCACCTTTTACTGGTTTTGAATTCAAAAAGAGAAAGGAACTAGAAGGCAGCCTGTCATTGGTGGGTCTGTAGATACCTTGCCTGCTACCTCGTATCTTGTGCCAGTCATGCTACAGGCCATTCAAAGCCTGCAAGCAGGTTATCTGTGGCCTTAGCAACTAACATCTGTATTCTAAATGTAGACTTGTTTTGAACTACGAAATACAATGCATTAACAAGTCATATTTTGAATATATTATTTTCTTCTTTGTTGTTTTAACAAATGGCACTTCATCACACAATGCAAAGTCCAACAGCTTATTCAAGCTTTAATGCATTAAGAGGCATAATCAGAGCAATTTATACATGAATCAGCTATAATTATAAAAAAATTAAATAGACGTGTCCATGAAGAAAAAATATTAGTATTTTAAGGAAATCAAACGTTTAATTCCTTTCTTTCTAATCTAAAATGGATCACTTCTTTTATCAAACAAGAAAAAAAAAGTCAACCTGCCCCTGTTCCTTATTCTCCTTCACTTTACTGGCCATATGCTTGAAACGATTCTCAAATATTTTATTTTCTTACATGCTTCTTACATCTTCCATCTGAAATGAACAATACATGACATTCCTCATCCAGATTAAACCCCTACTTTGTCTTAGTGGAAATTTAAGAAATAAAAAAGCTAGAATCCAAAATAAAGTCTATCACTCATACTGTGCATTTAAGAATAAAAGCAATTCAGCTAGAGAAAGACAATCTTTTCAATTATATGCCATTACTCCTCAGAGAAATTGCATTCCTATTACAACTCCTTGCTGTTCACATGCTATGAGAAGCTCTCTAGTTTTTGGCAACAAGCAGTCTCTAGTTCACATACCTGTGAAATGAGTTCTTCTGGAATGACTGATGCTGGAATCACTGGTTGTGGTTGACTCCCCAGCAGTCCAGACCCTCTATCACGTCCTGTGCGTATAACTCTGGTCTGTCTTCGAGAATCTCGAGCTCCAGCAGATGATCTACCAGAAGATCCTCCTCCACTTCCACCAACCCCTGAACTCCAGCGACTTCTGGAAGATGAGGTGACATTTTAATTTTTTTTTTAATACAGCAGCATACTTCAGGGACTACTTCAGAAAGTGAGTCTTTATGTATTAACAACTTTTAGACAGTCTCTAAAACACACTGCAGATTGACTTCATAGACAAACACTATGAAAGTATCTCTCAAAACCAGTACGAACAAGAGCACTGGGCAATTGATAAAGTTCTGAAATAAGCAGAAGAAATACATAACAGGACTCCAGCAGGAAGTTGTGCTCTTTCCTATTGATACAGTTGTGTGGATGTGTACATACAGAAATACATGCACACACCAATTCCCAGAGTTTCTAAAAGCAATGGTATCAGCAGCGTAACATCCAACACTCAGCTGTTAACTTCCTACTATAAAAGCACATATGCAGCAGCTTCATGGTCAGTGGACTTTTTGACAGAAGGTCACTACATTCAGACTAGTTTTCTAAAATTTCTGAGACTTCATTTAAGAAAAATGCTTAAGAGTGCACTGGAAAATAATCTTATTTACTGCAAAAGAAATCTTACACTCAATAGTTCGCTGATTCTTATGGATGTTTTTCAACTTATTTTTGTTGGATAAATCAACATCAACTGTATACATTGCAAAAACATGCTTGAAATGAAGAGTTTTTCATCTCTATGAGTCAGTATCAAAACAAGGGAGTAAAAAGGCAGTGATCTGTAGAAATAAGACAACTTGCCATCTTTACAGCTTTTCACTAATCTTAACATCACAGAACTGCATCAACTGAATCTGTTCTGGATGCAAGACTAAACACACTGTTGTCATGAAAGAGTAAAACACTCTTACTTTGTTCTTCAAGGTTATCTAAACTTTGTTGCACAAATCTAGCTCAAAAGATACTGGATACGGTATTATTACTATTTAATAATCAGTATCAGCAGAACTTTCCTGCTCTCAACCACCCTGATCCTCAATCTCCTTCCAAGAAAAAAAAGTAAGACAAGAAAAAAAGGTATGTTCTCTGAAACAGTAAGAAATTCACATTGAAAGTATACCACACATAGCTAGGAAAGCTAATTAATTAAGAATACTTGTCTTTCCTACATGTTATGGCTGAAGTTGATTATTAATACCCTGTCCCAGATTATCAGTTTCTAGAAGTGGGAAGGGAGCTGAAGAGAAAATAAGAGGAAGTAAAAATCTTCCTACACAACAATTCTTAATTCAACTCTCAGCAGGGAAGATGTGGGTTTAAAGTAAAGGTTATGTATTGATTTTAATACTTATTACAGATGTGTTTTCTACATGTATAAACTATCAATGATGGAATTAAGACACCTAACAGTTAAAAGCATTCACATTCGCATAAGTCAAATATTCCAAGTGTGTCCTAACTTGCTCCTGTTATGGGGGAAAAAATAATCATAAGGACACAGCTATTCCTATTACAGCTATCTAAACCTAGAATAAATATTAATATAGAATAGATATCTTTCTGCTCATTTTTGCTTACCTACTGGTGTTCCACATCTCTTTACTGCCCACTAGCATGCTAGCGATTTTCCAAATCCAGTGACTGGAACAGGATTTGACAATTTACCAGTTTCTAAGACTGAGGTTGTTAAGTATTCCCTTCATTTCACAGAGCAGTTACAGTGTCTACCATACCACTACTCTACTAGTTTGGTGACTTTCCAATACCCAATTCTGAAACATGCAAGGAGAGAGATGAGGCACTCTTCAGGGTTTTAACTGGTTATTGTCAGGTAAAAATAACAAGTAAAAATTTTTTTTACTTCCCACAGCAAGTTTTTCAACATGACAATACCAGTTTAGGTTCAGATTCACAAAGATTTCACAAAAAGCTGGGGGGAGGAGGGGGAAGGGTAAGAGACTGGGTCATCTTTCATGCAACAAAGCAGTAGATGAAATGAGCTTATTTGGCAACATAAACAACATTCACTTTGGTGGAAAAGCTGTAGTTCCTCCCTCTTAACAAATCATTCACATGCAGAAACCAGCTTGTAAACGTAATTCTCCTCACTATGGTCAGCAACTTTAGGAAGCAGCAATGTTCAACAAGTCTTACAAAAACATATGAACAGAAAGTTCACTGTGATTATGTAACAGAGATTAATTTACACTGCTATATAAAGGGACACCATCAATTTTAAAGCTAATAATAAAAAACCTGAATCTGTATAGTACATTTAGCATATAGTACAATTTTACAGATTCTGAGTGACAACCTTTTCCAAATGTTCCCTTCCTATTACTATGCATAAGGCCCAACTAACAAAACACTGCTCATTACTTGTGGCAGGGGAGAGAAGGCACAACAGAACTCAGCACACAAATGTCTGCAAACATAGATAATGAAGATTCCTCCTGCACAAATGCACCCATTTTACTTTATGCTGCTAGCCTAATGGGGTTTAAATTGATAGTGTCCCTCTAAAAAACTGCTTGTCAAAATCAAGGAACTAAAAAATGTTCCAAAAAAAGACAGCACAGCCAAAACCAAGCTATTCTTCACATATATATGAAGAATGCTCCATGTCCTAGGTACTGAAGGGTCACTTGTGTATCTGTTATTTTGACCAAGTCAATACAGTTTTTCTTGTTACACCCTACCTACACGACTGCCGTAATTATACGTTTCCTTATACATACTGCATACAATTTATATATGTGTATACACATATACTCAAATATGGAACAAACAGATTGCAGCCTCAATCCTATCAAAACTTACCCAAGGGTGTTGCCTGCCAGTCTGCCCAGAGTTTCAGAACCAGACAGAAACCATGGGGAGTCACTAGTCCTGCCTGGCCTGGATGTCCTTCCTGCCCCTGAGCCACTGCTCAACTTTGAACTGAAAGTAAAAGATGGTAAATCAGTCACAAAACAATCCCAAATGGGTTAAGAACAAAACCTGGAATCCCAGGTCTAAATTCTCAGGGACTTAGTCTGGTAACATACCAGCTTAAGCAACACCCTTGGGGAATATTCCAAACTAATCTAACTGCATATTAAGAGGTACACTGAAAGAGAAACTGGAAAGCATGCCTAACAGATCTTATGTACATCAGCAATCCATAATAGCACAGTCGCAAATACATATTAAACTAATTATGATTTGAGTTAGCAACTGCACTAAATTTTCAGTTAGCACATATGTACAAACTGTAATCATCAGGTGTTCTTTCCATGAACCTGAGCCTGAGTATGCTACTTAGATATTAAGAAGTGACTTGCATTCAAATAGGAACCACTAAACAGTCCTATTAAGGGGGACTTACCTGGACTGAAGACAACAGGTCTAGAAAGTGAGCCTCTCCAGATCAAAACACCTTTAGAGTGGATTCTACGTGAACCTTAACAATTTAACAAAGTTTCTTTTTTTTTTTTTTGGAGGAGCTTGTCTCTTGAAGTTAAAGAGACCCTGTCTCACTTCTTTTAGAATCATATCTACTATTCATTCCTATACCAATTTGTCAAGCTAGGCTGTTTGGCTGCATCACCATAACCATTATGTATCTAGTCGAAGCATCCATTCCAAAGGAGCTCTAATTTAAAAACAAACAAAAACCAAACCAACAAAGCAGCTACGCTGCTTATCCAGTTGAGAAGAATGATTTAATATGGAGAAAAGAGTTTCTTACCCATCATTATTATCAGGTTTACCCAATTCCAATCTGTCTGGTTGAACTGAAAATCCAATCCTGCAGACTCTACCATCCTGCATTTAAAACAAGAAAACCAAGTGTCCAAAACTGAAATGTAAGACAAGTGACGGAAAAAAATACAAACAAAACCAAGGCTTTAGTTACTGAAGAACGTTGATAAATTTGATGTTAGAGAAATTAATTTTAACTGTACAATTTCAAGTTTGTTATGTGAGCAGATTTAAGTAATTTACCTCAAGAAGAAATGCAGCATGATTTGGTCCCACCACACACTGTTTAATAGTGGCCTGTTCCAATACATTCAAAGGGGGGTGGCTGAAAACAAGAAGTGAGAATGTGTAATAACATTTCTAAACTTTTAAAGCCTGAAAAAAAATAAATATAAAACCCAAGTGGTATATGGAAGGAACAATATGCAGTGACAGTTAACAAAACGAAACCATTCAAGAATGACTACATATTTATATTAGTTGAAGCAATAATGATGTATTTTTGGTTATTAAATACAGAAAATACAGAACAAAACCTTAAAGGAGATAAAGTTCTCATGTAACGTGATCAGCAATTGACAACAGGGAATATTCTTCAAATTAAGGCATCATAGCAAGGCTATTTAATAATACTGTTTATCATAAATGAAAATCTAACATTTTCTTACTAATATAGGAATCTGAAGCATTTCTGAACTTCAGTATTAGCAGAATTGAGGCTAAGAGTATATCTACAGCACAATCATTTGCTTCTTGTTGCTGTTGCTGAAATATTGTACTTTCCTAAGTGGTTTACAGCAGCACGTGGTATGTCTTACCTGTTTAAATTATATTTATTCAGCTTCTCTGAAACTTCCCTTAATCTGAAACAAAAAGAAATAAATTTGTTATTTGAAAGACATTCTCCACAGTACACAAAATCCACTTAAGCAGCATATTTACAACATTATAGGAACAACTTACCACCACATTTACTGAAGCTTGATATAAATGTGACATGGCGCTGGGAGTCTGTATAAGAACTGGATGGTGTTCAGCTTCAAATCGGGTTTCGCTTTAGGGTTTTACCCTTCCACCTACTACCTTGCCACAAAACCCCATTCTTTCTTCTATTTCTATTTGTTTTGCAGGTCACTATCAAAAAGCCCTACTACTGCCTTGTTACCATCATTTACACCTTTACAAACAAAATAAGTAGATGAAGCAATGAGCATTAACTGTAGATACACTTGTGGTTCCTTGTATAAGCTTGAATACCATATCCCAGAGCAGACAGGATTATCATTTTCTAGGAAATCCAAGTACATGGCACATCAGAGCCAAAAATATGCCAGTAAGTTCCCCAAAACTGAAAAGACAGGGGAACAGACAGATGCACAAAAGCCAGCATCAAAAGGGTCAAACAACAAACTTTGACTAGTAGAAGGAATAATCAAGAGCAAATTAACTATATATAGGATAATGTAAAACATCACCTTTACTAAAAGGAAAAGAATGTTTCCAAACATTCTTCCATCTCACTTTCATGGCACCTCACCAAATGGAAGATCAGAACCAAAAAAAAGGGCCACCCCACAAAACACTGCTGCTCAGAAGGTATGGTATCCAAAAGTGGAAACCAACACAGTAATTTCTAATAACGCTCAGAAAAGATCCAGGCAGCAAGGATATTCTTGTAATATCAGGTGTTTCAGGTAAAACTCGAATTCCTTTCTTCCCAAAGATAACAAGCAAACCTGAAAAGCCCCTAAGCAGCTTCCAATTTTAGTTAGATTATTTGCGGTATATTAAGTTATAAAACTGAGATGAATCCTGCAAAAATAACGCAAGGTCTTCCTAATTAAGGAAAAAAAAACCAAAACAAAACAAAACAAAAAATAACCAAAAAAAAAAAAAAAAAAAAAAAAACAGCTTTGGTACCACGTTCATTTTAGTGTTCCACACACCTCCTTAACCAGCAACACCTATCCAAACCTTAGAGACATGCACACCAGCATTGTTTTCCTCTGTCTGAACTCAAGCCTTTAAACGCATTCTTTTCACTTGCTTCACCACTTTAATTTCTACATAGACTGCTATGGACAACACACTTCAGTTACTTGCAAGCCCTGAGCATGAGAAAGAATACAGATTTGAGGTCCAAACAACGAAGCCTCAACATTCTCAACTGTCTAACTCTAAAATGCTTGTCCTGAGGGAAAAAGGGAAAAGATACACGTCTGTTTGAGAAACAAGATAATTTATACTGATAGAAATAACTTTCAAGCACCAAAGGGAAGGACCACAGTGAAAGGAGAGCAGGAAGGAAGTGAACATGCTTAGAATCGCCTCTTGCTATCCAGGCGAAGCTGCTGGTTTGCCAGTCGGCAATTTCACACTCCCATTTTCCAGCCACAACTGCTTCACACAGGCCAAGAGTACATACATAGATAAGGTTTGTGAAGACAGCCCACAAAAGGGAAAGAGAGAACATAAGCCTCACATACAGCCTCACAGACAAAGTACACCACAAGACTGAACTAATGTGGGAGAATGTGGAATGAATCTGGAAGATAAATGGCATACCTTCCACAGCTTACCGGTTTCGTTTTATAAAGCAAACAGGGATCTGCTGCATAATATATGACTAGTTAAAACATCTCTGAAGTTTCATGTCTTAACTATATCACCTAATAGTTTCCTACAGGAATCCCGAGCCGTTTCTCATTAACGTTTCTCCTCTTGGCAAGCATGAGTAATAACAGAATAGGAAAACCTACCTTTAAGTTCATTGCACTGCCTATGTGAAAAGCTAACAGCAAATAAAGTAGCCCTTTCTTGGAGAGGGTTACTAGACTAGTCTATGAGCAACATTTAAAGCTTCCTTATCCAAGCTTTGTGTCACAAAACCTGAGCATACAGAAAATGGACACTTTTCAACTTTAAAAATTCGTCATAATACTTTTTATAAAAAAACCCAGAAGTGATAGCGAAGAAATATGCACAGAAAGCTGCTAAGACTTGCATACTCAGTGCATCTATTACTAACACCAACCTCAAGACAGTAGGTCTACCCGCAACAAGCTTGGGTCAAAAGAGCTCTAACAGTACTGAGAAGAGGCTCCTGTCAGCATTTAAGGGAAGGGAGCAGAGAAGGATACAAGCAATGATGCTGAAAATACTAACCTCTCCAACATGAAGGAAAGAAAAAAGAAAGTTAACCATCTCATATGCAACTGCTTAATAGCAGAATTACCAAGTACCGCCCAATAACCTTGGAGATCCAGAAGGACATGAATTTGATGCAGAACACCCCTGAGTGAAAAGTGTAGCTCCCCAGCACCATCCCTGCAGGGCTGCTGGTTTCAGCCCCACTCCTCCCCCTGCCTGTTGCTGCCACCATCATCCATGTGAACACCAGGCACAAAACTAAACCAGCAGAAAAAAACAGTAAAGCAGAAGGATGTATTTGTGTATTCTGTATGGAGAATGTGTGCGCTAATAAGAACTCCAGAAACATTTCCTTCAGCAGTCTGAGCCTCTCTACTTGCATAATCGTATGGTATTGGACTACCAACCCTCGGAAGGAAAAAAATGAAATGCATATTTAAGATCACATTAATTTTAACAGCACAATTCAGTAATTTCAACTGACAGTGCACTGGAGGAAGAGATACAGCCAGAGACAATTCAATCAATTCTTGCAATAAGGAAGGTCAACACATCTATTGAGACCTTTCTAGATAAAGCAAATCTCCAATATGAATGCCTGGGCAGGCTAAGCTTCGAAAAACGTCCATTAAAGCCATTAAACCATTTCAGAGGACAAAGAAGCAACATGTATTTTGCTCACAGATTTTTGAAGAAATGCACTAACTTGCCACACTTCTACAAATAAAGCTTAGTGATGAGGGCTCCTGCATTAAGACACACATTCTTTAGATACCCTTCCCAAAATTCATCCAGAAACAGTTGTGAGGAAAACAAACAGTCTGTTTGTTCAAGCCAAGCAGGGACTGCTTCAATTTGAAGTTTCGCAGCTACAGTTTCTAGTCTCTCCAAACTGATTAGACTAGAAGAGAACTGCTCACACTAATCAACTGAACAGGCTCCGGTTCAGGACTACAGGAGCTCAACTTTACAAGCGACACTTTTATTCATCGCAAGACATTCTTTGTCTCAAAGAACATTTCTATTTCCAGAAGTTTACCTCAGGACCCTCCTTCTACCACATCTTGCTTTCTAAAACCAAGTCAGGCTCAGAAGTGCAAGAGAGCTACAGAGAAACTTCATTTCAAAATACTAAGTATTTTATTGAAAAACTGGACTTCAGTACATTTTCAAATAAATTTACTCTATTTTAACAAGTGCCTAAACCCACATAAGCAAAATTCTAGTTTACATTCTGTGCTTTTACCCAATTTGTGAGAATAAAAATCTGTTTTGAAGTTGGCAGGCTGTTGTGAGATTTATTTTTAAGACACTATAGACTTCTATAGCACCTTCCCCACACTCAGTTCCCTGTGGCGGTCCAGCAGCAGCAGTTCTACCTTGCCAGTCATCCTGCAGGAATATTCATCCTCCTCAAGTACTTCTATCATGCCAGCAACCACTCACACACCAACAATCAAGACATAAGCAGAACTCTCTTACTGCTATAAGGTTTTAGAATAGTTCAACAAATGTATGTGCATCCTTCTCCTGTTTTATGAAACTAAGTTAAAAAAAATAAGAAAAAAACCCCATACCTACATCATCTACAGGCAGTAAACATCTGCAAGACCTTTTCAAGCAGGCAAGTAACATGAAAAGCAGAGTGAACTGTAAACAGAAATCTCATGCAGCAAGATTTACATAATTTTCCTACCAACAACTTATTCACTGTTGAACAGAAGCAGTACTTACAGGTGCTAATATCTAATCTGACATTTTGCAGCTTTGGTCAAATGACAGTACATCTTGCACATTTATTCACAGGTATTAAAACAATTTCTGCCATCTCAGAGATTAATTTCTGTAACAATATAAAGGAAGCTATTTTTCATTTTTCTCTGCAACTTCAGACTATATTTCTAAATGTCAACTAGGTCTTTGAAGAGCACACAGTAAAAAAATCACTGAAGTTAAGCAATCCAAACAAAGGATTTAACTGCAGAGATGTAAAATTGAGTGTTCGCATGCTGCAAGTCTCCAGAAGGAAGGTTGCTTTTCTGTACTCAGCCAGGAACACTACAGAGTCCCTGACACAATATTCAGAAGTCTCTTGGATTTTTTCTCAAGTTGCTTCTTTATAACCTTAAAGAGTTATCTGTACACTTCAAAATAAAACTACCGGGCAGGGGCCCCACCACAGGAGCTTTCCTCACCTCAGCACTACATGGTGATGGTAAGAGATGCAGAAGAGGAAAAGCAAAGGTGCATTTAAAATACAACCAGCTTGGTATGATGAACAACTTTGAGTAGGGAATTAAAACTAATTTAGCCCTGGTACATTTTTCTAAGTGAACTTAATATGTCAATGAAGTCTGTAAGTCAACAAACTTAAGAGACTTTCATACCAGAGCAGAAAGAAGTCCAGAAGAAGTGATACAACCTTCATTCTCCATCCCTCAGATGAGCCACTGAAGTGCTACAAGCATAGGGAGCCAGACCAAGAAGACAGCTTTGCGGCCATAAATCGGTTTAGCCCAGCAGCACTGCACAGCCTCCAGCTCAAAGCCCTATCACACTTGCCTATCTTGAACCACATGGAAATGAATGCCTGCACCCGTCTACTGCTGTCACGTAAACAGAGTCTCAGAAATGCAGAAAATGGACTCCAATGAGAAGCTTAAGAAAATATCTTTGTTTCCCAACCCAAGGATGTCTTGGACACTGGATGCTGTCACCAACACAAAGTCACATCCAGCTATTTTCCATGCCATAATACAACATACAAAAGGATCCCAACCCTGACTGCCATGTCAAACATCAGAAAGCAGTTTCTAAAGAAGCAGAATTCCACAGTTCCTGTACCAGGCACCTTTCTCCTAATTGAATAAACGAAGAAATAAACCTCTTTTTCCCCAGTAAGTACAAGGAAAGTTCAAGGGGGGAAGAGGAGAAGATTAGAGTGTGCTTTAAGTCATTCTGGGTAGTAAGGGGGGACATCCATGTAAAACAATGCTTACGCATCACACAAAAGCAGACAATAAGATTTCCTAGAGAAAATATAAAGTAATGCACATTAAAAAAAAAAACAATCCCACACACAGGTACAAAGTGACAGCCTCTGAGGTAATCAATGCTACCCAGCAGTGGGTTGGGATGATGTGCTTAGACTGTAATACACAGATCATTGAAACAAGAGGACAAAGAAAGCCATTGCTCCACTCAGTCAATAATCAAATGTACCATGGCTTCACCACATCCTCTCCTCATTCCAAGAAATATAAAATAGGACTATTGGGTTATTACACACTAAACCAACACCTACTGCCCAGGAAATCCCCAAGCTGAAAATTCTGAGAAGCTGGAAAAGCATCACTGTATGTTTGCCCTATTCTAACACTCTCCTCCTGTCATCTAGCACTGGCCACTGCCACAAATGGAAGGAAAACGAGAGACCCCTTGTCTGACTGTAACAGCTACTCTTACGATGCACAGTATTAACACACATGGGATTACAGAATATGGCTCCCAAACTTTATTCTCTATTTCTTAAGACTGTCAGTTTGGTTGATGAATGTAGTTCTGACCATTTAATAGTTCTCTCTTGAACAATATTAACACATTGTGCTGAATCAGTAAGCTATAGCACAAAGCTAATATGGCAAACATCAAACAAAGTAATCTCTTGAAAACAATTTTCTGCAATACCATCGAAAAGTCTTCAGGTAATACAATGACTGCAAGAAGTAAATTCCCTTAGAGCAGACCATTACTATTTCATGATATAACAACACAGATACAGATAATAACCTATATCTAAAATTAGGTATAAGATAGCCCACAACAAGGTTAAACCAGGGCAAGAAAAAATGGCAAAGATAGGACAGTGGCAACAACATCAGAAGGTTAAAGATAAGATACCCACCAATGTCTAACACTGTGAGTTAAAGACATATTGCAGAAGCAGGTAAAATGACTTACCCATCTTCTTCACCATACAGAGAAGATAAGCATCAGTTTTAGTTTTAAGAAAGCAAGGCAGATTTTATATCACTGCGTAGGAGAATGAGGGAAAAGCAGTAGATACTGTCTTCCTGGACTTTAGTAAGGCTTTTGATGCCATCTCCTGCAAGATCCTCATAGAGAAGCTCCTGAAGTATGGATGCGTGAGCAGACAATGAGATAAACTGAAAACTGGCTAAACACCTGGGCCCAGATGGTGGTGATCAGCAGCAAGAAGTCTAGTTTAAGGCCAATGACTAGCAGTGTACCCCAGGGGTCAATACCAGGTCCAGTCCTGTGGTTCAGTATTTTCATTAACCATCTCGATGACGGGGCAGAGCGCACCCTCAGCAAGCCTGCTGAGACACCCATCAAACTGGGAGGAACAGCTGGCATGCCAGAGGATCATGCTGCCATCCACAGCACAGCAATCTCCTGACTTCCAGCAAGGAGAAGCACAAAGTTCTGCGCACGGGGAGGAACAATCCCATGCAACAAAACATGCTGGGGGCTGCCCAGCTAGAAAGCAGCTCCGCAAGAACAGGACCTGGGAATCCTGCTGGACACCAGGTTGAACAAGCATGAACTAGTATGCCCTGCAGCAAAGACAGGGAATGGTATTTTGGGCTGCCTTAAGGCAAAGCATTGACAGCAGGCTGAGGGAGGTGATGCTTGCCTTTATTCAGCACTGGTGAGGGCACACCTGGAGTTCTGCATCCAAGTCTGAGCTCCACAGTTCCAGAGAGACATGGACATTCTGGAGAGGCGAGCAAAAGGCAACAAAGATGATTAAGGGACAGAAGCATCTCTCAGTCATGGGTTCAGCAGCAGCAGTCATTTTTCTGCTGCTTGGTAGCTGGTGCAGCGCTGTGGTTTTGATTTTGGGCCTGGGAATAGCGCTGATAACACCAGTGTTTTCAGTTACTGCTTGGTAATGTTTTGGTCTGACCAAGGACTTTCTGAGTCTTATGCTCTGCCAGGGAGGAGGGGAAGCCGGGAGGAAGCAGAGACAGGACACCTGACCCAAACTGACCAAAGAGGTATTCCAGACCACAGCACATCATGCCCAGGATGTAAAAAAAATGGAGGGCAGAGACCGGGAAGGGTGGGAGTGCACTGCTTGGTCAGGCTGGGTATAGGTGGTGAGCGACTGTATTCTTTCCTTGTATTTGCCTTGTCATTATTATTATTGGTGGTAGCAGTAGTGGTTTGTGTTATACCTTAGTTACTAGACTGTTCTGATCTCAGCCTGTGGGAGCTGCATTCTTTCGATTCTCCTTCCCATCCCTCCGGGAGCAGGAGGGAAGAAAGACAGGGGAGTGAGTGAGAGAATGGGCTGCATGATTTACGGCTTAAACCTCGACAGTTCTTTTCCATCACATATATATATATATACATATATATATATATATATATATATATATATATACATATATATATATCTGAGGCCAGCTATACCCCAACTGAAAAAGAGATACTGGCAGCCTATGAAGGGGTTTGAGCTGCTTTGGAAGTGATTAGCACTGAAGCACAGCTCCTCCTAGCACCCCGGTTGCCCGTGCTGGGCTGGATGTTCAAAGGCAGGGTCTCCTCTACACATCATGCAACTGATGCTACATGGAGTAAGTGGGCTGCACTAATTACACAACGAGTTCAAACAGGAAACCCCAGTCGTCCAGGAATTCTAGAAGTCATCATGGAAAGGAACTGTCAAGGTTTAAGCTGTAAATCATGCAGCCCATTCTCTCACTCACTCCCCTCTCTTTCCCCCGCTCCCAGGTGGATGGGGAGGAGAATTGAAAGAATGCAACTCCCACAGGTTGAGATCAGAACAGTCTAGTAACAAAGATATAACACAAATCACTACTGCTACCACCAATAATAATGACAAGACAAATACAAGGAAAGAATACAATCGCTCACCACCTATACCCAGCCTGACCAAGCAGTGCACCCCCACCCTTCCGGGTCTCTGCTCTCTGCTCTCCATCCTGGGCATGACGTGCTGTGGTCTGGAATACCTCTTTGGTCAGTTTGGGTCAACTGCCCTGTCTCTGCTTCCTCCCGGCTTCCCCTCCTCCCTGGCAGAGCATGAGACTCAGAAAGTCCTTGATCAGACCAAAACATTACCAAGCAGTAACTGAAAATAGTGGTGTTATCAGTGCTGCTCCCAGGCCCAAAATCAAAAACACAGCGCTGCACCAGCTACCAAGAAGGAGAAAAATGACTGCTGCTGCTGAACCCATGACACTCTCAAATGAGAAAAGACTGAGAGCTTGAGACTGTTACACCAAGGGGTCAGACAAGTGTCTGAGAAAAAAAGAGTTGTAATGGAAAGTCTGAACACAAACAAAGAAATCACAGATGGCACAAAGGGCACTATCCTGACAGGACTAGCTTATAGCAGTTACAACACACCTACACATGTTGTCTAATGCAATATCCAGAGGATCTGGTAGTAAATCCTACAGCTACAGGTCGTCTAAATGTCTAGTGGTGTTTCTGCGCTAAAAAGAAAAATACCCCACAGGAGAATGAGTCAGCTTCAATCTGATGTTATTCTATGACAGCAGACTTCCAAAAACATGAGCCGCAGATTCAGGCAATACAAGACAGAAATCTGTTCCCTGGTGTAGAATGCATCAAATCATCATTCTGTGTTCCCAGATTCTGTTCAACTGCACGAAGTTCTTGCAGCTGCAAAAAGTTTCTGTTTAGCATTTAACAGAAGGCTATTCCTTCGGCCAGAAAACCACTAAAAGCTAACAACTGGATCAACCAACTCAGCTGGGTGGAAGTTCTGAATTTTAAAACACTGGAAACTGTAAGCTATTTAGCTATCCATCATTTCAGTAAGTATATCCCTCCGTGAGAGTAAGATGTAGATAACAGGAATTTACAACACCATGCTTGTCTTCAAGGATACTCTAAAAATACTCACACAAAATAGCATGAGCCAGTATTACTATGTTGAGCAGCATGAATGCTGACTACTAAAATGCAGCTAGGAAGCTGTACAGTGGTTTGACTAGAACACATGAAACTTAAAAGACCACATTTAGACAAAAGGGGGGGGTGAGGGGGAAGCCTATTTTTCTGACAGAGCATTACTGTAGTGACTCCACTAGAGAAAAAAAAAAGAAAAAAGAAAAAAGCTATGAAAATAAAAATCCAGTCATTGTAAAACCTTAATACTCTTGTGTATCCCATTGTGACACATTGTGGAAGCTCCTTCAAGAGTTAATCATGAGCCATCAGGGAGGCTCTGTACATACCAGCACACCAGCCTGAAGCCAGGAGAGCCAGGTTCTGGTCACAGCTCAGGCTACTGAGGGAGCCCAAATCAAAATCTCAGCATCATTTTCCCCTTCATTCGTGCTCTAAGCTTTTGGAAGCTGTTACCGCTATGCGTGAAGTTCGAAAATGGCCTTTGATTAGAGCATTCAAAGGCTATCAAAATATTTTAAGAAGGAACTGTCACGTTATTAAATTCTTTGTGTCTTGGCTGGAGAAAATCAACAGTATATTTTATACAGGTGATTTTATTAAAAACAAAGCACAAACAAGACACTGAATTCTAATTGCTTTGCAAGAAAGTCCAGCATGCTTATTCACATGCTGAATTAGTTTTAGCAATAGGGGAAGATCATTTAGCATGTCCAGTCCTTTACTTGACAATTCTTCCATTCCCAAGGCTTGAAGCCTTTAACAAAACCTCTAATATCACAGTATTATCTGCATGTCACTTTTTCAAACTTGTTAAAAATGGCTTTTAAATATCAGGGGCTCCCCTCCACATCCTGCATTGTCTTCTACTAAACATGCATCTTCAAAACCTTCCCTTCAGACACTGCATCTTTGATTCAGATAGGAACGGAATGACGCCTGACACAGGGAGTAGAGCAGAAAGCAAGCACCATGCCAGAAAAACATGCAGCAAAATCACTTTATCAGATGCACAGTGCAGGCAAAGTAACTCAAAAAAACCCCAGGTTTTGAGGTGTGCAGCTCATCACAACACTTCTCTGCATTGCCAAAACCAGATTCTCTTTTCCATCTGTCTGTACCACAGCCACAAAACTCCAGGTGCTTCCCCTCAGCGTAACTAGTGTTTTGGTTCCCCTACAAGAACTCATGAAGCAGCACACTGTGTACCTCCTGCTCCACGTTTTGCCTGTGGCCATACTATTTTAGGTAACAATCTTGCCAAATACACATTCAGCACCACAAGAGAAAGAAAGTAAGCTTCGGCCCTTGCAGCAAACAGCCTGTTACCCCCCATGCCCTCCCATCAAGAGCAGGGCAAGCCTGGCCAGCTTACGTCCTGCCTACCCAATCTATCTGCCCCACAACAACATGATGCTATGATTTGTACCACAGGAATGTTTTATTAAGTACCTTTAAATCCTTGCTCTAGAGACAGATATATTTTGCCAAACTCAGCAAATTGTGTAAATAATGCCAAAGAAAAAAGAAAAGAGAAAAATAAAGGAAGGAGAAAAGAAAAAGGAGAAGGAAACCTTCTGTTACTAATGTACGAAGTACAGTTAGAGCTGAAAAAAGGAGTTTCAACAACCTAAGAGAGAAATCCTTAGTAAAGGTCAGACAACAGTAACTCACTTGTATTAAAAGGAGAAACAATACAAAATGGATTAAAAGCCATAAATCCTCTTTAGAAGAGCACTTCTTGATGTTTACTATAAAGAGAAAAAAAAAGCAGCCCTGATCATTGTCAGGCTGGACAGAGAACAGCAAACTTCATACCATAAATGAAAGAATAAACACTGGCAGACACTTTTAAGAAAATTAATTTGTGAAATGAAAAAAATAAAAGGATACCACACTTACTGAAGGAAAAGACAATCCCAATGACTTCAAGTGACAACAGAGTAAGGCCCATAGCTCTCGGCTAACTGCATTCACATGGGTATTTATTTTCCAGTTAGGTTTCTTGTAAAAACGCTGTAGCACAAACATTTTTCCATATTAAGTCAATGCCAGACTCCACAGTGGAAACCATATAGTAAGATCACAATTTTTAGGAGAATTGAGAGACCTTAATCAACATCCATCTCCTTGTATTCAACCTACCTATGTATATCCCAAAGGTGAAAAAAGTAAGAGTTTGAGGAAACCTAACGCAGACCAGCGAATGAAGCATTATGAAAGGCTAAGCAAACTTGTTAAATGCTGTTTTAACACAGGCTTAGCTTAAGCTAGCCAACTACTACTTCTACACGGCATAAAAAAAAAGAAACAGGCAAAAATAAGCATCACGACTAACTAGAGATGATGGCAGAAAATAACACTGCCAAGCCCTGTGTACAGAACACAGTTTCTTTCTGGACTATTTTCTAATGAACAGGAGAACTACAGCTGCATGGGTACAACCATCCTCCATTACTCAAGATATTCCCAACAGTTCACAATAGCAATTACTTTGAGTAAAAAGCAAGACACACAAACAAACAAAACCCCCCCAGAATGTTTTGGGGTTGGTATTGCTTCGGTTTGGGGTTTTTTTCTGAAGACAAATTTCATAAGATCACTGCAATCTGCAGCAGCCTTCGTGCTTTCATCTGCTAAGTTACACTACCGTTGTCACAAATTACATTAGCTTATCTCATGGCTGGCAATAAAACTATGACAGAAGTTCCAACATAGTCCATGTTCAAAACAGTACTAGTCATGTGAATGTTTTAAGACTTTTTTCATTCTGCATTCTTTAATAAAACATCATCATATAACATTAAATCAGAAACATAAGGGAGCAAAGCTATTTTGGGGCATCTTTCGGCTAAAAAGTAGTAACCAGTTTAACAAAAAAAAAGCTGTCCAAAACAGAACTGCAGAAAGCACACATTTCATCTCCATGGTGGATGTAAACAATTTGAGACATCTTATGGCACACCACCAACACGCTCGGGATTGCAAAAACCAGCCAATGAGACAAACCATAAGACGCTATGTTAAAAATCATTTTTAGAACAGCCACAAATAATCATGCTGGGGTGTTACAAAAAGGTGGCAATATTCAGAACCTTTCTATACCAACGTGGATTGGCACTGTAAAACACACTGATTTGCTGAAAGACAGGGTGAAGCATATTTACCGTGAGAAATTCCGCCTGACAAGTGCTGGCAGGAGCCTTATGAGACGAAGACAACATTTTTCAGAGATAGCAAATTCAAGAGTTACATCACTCAACTGGAACCAAACCGGCAGTTTTATATAAACACAGATGACCAGTGCATCCAGCTTATGCCTTTCTACTCAGTTTTACAGTATATTTGAAGTGTTCAGAATAGGCAAATTTCATACCTTTGTACCAGTGTGGTGGTATATTTTCTCTCTGAAATGTAACAAAAAGCTCTTTAAACTGAAACAAAATAGTTCATTTTCCTTGGAGGGGAAGGGTAAGAAAAAAGGAAGCTGTGCTGGTTGACTGAAGGGTTTTTAAGCACAGAAAAGACTCTAAAAAGTAGAGCACACAGTTTATTTTCAAAACAGTTCTATGCAAGAAAGAGGAAGAAATTAAGATCTGAAACCTGAATGATCATTGCTGTAGCGGACTAACTAGCGCTGTGACCATCCTCATTTAAGCTGACAGGCTTATAGCTTGGACAAAATACACGTACACCTTGAAAACTACATTTGCACACTTATTTCAGTATTTTTTTCTCCCACTCGTTCCTCCCAATTTAAAATCCTTTAGCCACTACAACTAAGCTTTGTCCCCGTGCTTTCTCTGGAGCATACACAGATGCCAACTACTGCAGTCTTCTATGTGAAGTTGTTACTAAGAGCCAAATCTGTCCTGGACTTCACTGAATTCAAGCTTAAAAAATGTTTATGCAACTGAAAAGAAGTAGTTTTTGCATATGGCTTTCTTCAGGTAAGTGGCTGTTGAGCTGATGCAGGCAAAGAGAAAACAGCAGCTTTGAAAGGGAGAATCTTGCAAATTTAACTACCTAATTGCTGTTAGCAGTATCACTACAATAAAAGCTACCTTGAAACCGAGTGTAATCACTGCAGTAAAACCTACCTCAAAACCCCTGCTCCTTTATCTGATTTTCAAATACATACCACCATCTATTTCATTTAAGCCAGGAACAATTAACTGCACCATAACGGTAAAAGGGCAGCTACAACACATTGCAGAGCTTGCCACGGTACATCCTTGGTTGTTTTCCCTCAAGTATTAAGTAACTTTTCATGTAAATGTAACTGTGTACTGAACAGTTATCTACTTAAACTTTAGATAGTTTAAGGGAAAAAAAGTGCCATGTCCTTTATATCTATTATGGCTTAATTAGAAATTTTTGACACACATCATTTTACAGAAGTATCCTACAGGGCAACTAGTTAATAAATACATGCTACACCAAAATTACCTCAGAAGTATGCTATTGATTATAGATTTTAACTTTTACCAAGAATTAGCACATAAATGTCATTGAACCTTATTGTTCTTAGAATTAAAAGTGTTGTTTCCTGACAGCTCTGACTTGCACTGCCATGCTTAAAGCATGGATATTAATATGATACTCCATTAATCTTGCTTTATCATTGGTCTAACAAGAAAAATGCTCAAGCCTCATAAATAATCTGAGGAGGAAAAAAGAGGCAACATTTGTGCCCCAGTTACTGTTTTACTAAATTCCTTGTGACAGGTCACAACTACTCTCAGTCCAGATCACATTCACAGAACAGTTTCACATTACAGTAGCCAAAATAAACTTGCTGCTTTCAAAATGGAAGGAAATCAACCCTGCTTCCTCTTGTCTGTTCTTCACTCTCAACTCTTTCTCCTGCAGCACTTTTCAAAACCCTCTCTTTTTTATCCAGGTGTTCTGATGGTCACCCAGCCAGGAGATACACCCGTCCAACTTCCCAGTGTATTTACTTCACTTTACCAGCGCTAGTTTTCTATCATTTTAGCAAATTAAGTCAGTTTACTGTGGGATCAGACACTTCAAAGTTAGTGTAAGGTAAGAAGTGGGGAAAAGAAACCTACCCCCTTCAGAAGAGAGCAATTACTTTTAATTGCAACATCTCAGGAAAGTTTCAGCAAGAACATTCACAGACAATTACATACACACTCTCTAAAAGCAGTGTCTAGGGCTTAGCAAGCAATTGTAACCAAAAGACAACCCTGGCAGAGCAAAGTCCAGAAAGGCCCAGACTTCTGGCCTATGTAACCTTTCACATTCAACCAGATATGAAATGGTGCTTATATGTAAGTTCTGATACTTAACTTCCCAGATTATCATGCTTAAATAACAATAAGATCAAATCTTAATGCACTGATTCTCAGTGCTTGAATCCTGTAATAGTCTGTATAACCCACACTGGTGGTGCAAACCTTTTGATGCAGCTAAAACATTTTCTTTTCAAAAAAGTGTTTCTAACTAAGAGTGTGATGATAATAATAAAGCCATGATAGCAGGGGTTGGAACTAGATGATCTTAAGGTCCTTTCCAACCCTAACTATTCTATGAGTCTATGATAGCCATGCCATTCCCTCACTCTTCTAAAAGAAGTCAATTTAAATTTTGCTATGCTTTCAAGAAATAAATCATAAAAACAAAGTCAACACGTCTACATTACTGAAGCCTCATCAAGCAACTCTAAGCCAGAGAATTAAAGTACTCCATCTTCAATGGTTCTCCTGTAATTAAATCATCTATTCCTGTTTGAGGCAGGCTAACTTCACTTTTGCTAAAGTAGATTAGGAAATGGTTTAAAGCGCACCAAAATAAAATCACTGGAGCTAAAAAAAGTACTGTATTATCTGCTCACAACTTGCAGGTTTTCTATTTAAGAACAAGTCAAGTCAATTCCTTCTTTCCCCCTACTTCCTGTCCACAAAGAGGGCAGGTACTCTTCCAGCTGCCAGTGGCCGCAGAAGAGGGAGTTTAGGGCTAAACAAACACTTGCTTTATCAGGAGCTCTCTCTCACTCTCCATGCATGGCTCCCACAAACATGTGGGGCCAGGACACCAGCTCCACATCACCACTGGCTCCCTGAACAGAGTCACACCACACCCTACACCAGCTCCTTCCAGCAACATCTGCTTGGGATTCTTAATACATATGCTCATCAGTGAATGCAAAGCAGGGCAGGAGGTGTTAAGAAAATCTGCCAGAGCAGCGGCACACATATCCACTGATCGCTTCCCTATTACCTTAAAATGATGTTTTCATGTACATAAACTACATGATACACAGGCACAGGCTCAAAGGGTATGATCTTGCTAGGTATTTTTTCCATGGAAATTGATTATCAGAGGGTGTAAACTATGCGGGCAAGGTAAAGCACACTTTCAGTTCAGGCATGGCCTAAAGTAAATAATATTTGAATAAGAGAGAAAGGCACTGAATATATTATCAAGAAAAAACAAACTCTTACAAGAGCAAGGTAAAGCCTTCTTCCCCTGAAGCTGACCATCCACAAATACTCACTGTAGCTTCAAACAATCTTTTCTCAGTTGCATTATTTGTTTCAAAGAACTTACCACAAGAAAACTTATTACTTGCCACTTCTCAACACTCAAATTCAGAATACTCTCTATTTAACCAAATTCATTACATCTCATCTTCAAGAAAAGAGAAGAAAACATATTAACATTGCATCAATGACCACTTCAAAAACAACACCTTACCCTATGCCAGGACTTAAATGACTTGGCTGACTAGAATTTTCTTAGTGTTAAGCTAAAGCAAAGCCAAAGCCTTGAAACAAATCCTGTCCCTGAAGGCTAGTTCATGTACAGTGAAAGACTCCTCATTCTGCAGAGTAGCAAGTTAAACTGCTCCTGTGAGATTTCATAATAACCAGGAAAAGGTACCTGTCTTGGTTACACCCACTTCCTAACCCAACAGAAAAATAAGAAATACACCAAGAAGAATTTACTAAGATAGACTTATCTATGAAACTCTAGCAAACTTCTTTCCCAAAGCACAAAGTCTCCAACCCTGAAACATAAATGAAGCAGGCGGATAACCACAAAATATATCTAACACCCATTGCAACTGAAACTATGCATCACTTTTTCAAAGATTAAAGCCATTAATTGTTTACAACTCCAATACTTTATGGAATTGTTTCTCAAACTGCAAGCCCTACCCAATTTTTCTCCAGTTAAATTTCTCATAGAATCATAGAATAGTTAGGGTTGGAAAGGACCTTAAGATCATCTAGTTCCAACCCCCCTGCATGGGCAGGGACACCTCACACTAAACCATGTCATCCACACTAATCCATGTCACCCAGCCTTGAACACCGCCACAAATGGAGCATTCACAACTTCCCTGGGCAACCCATTCCAGTGTCTCACCACCCTCACAATAAAGAATTTCCTCCTTATATCCAATCTAAACTTCCCCTCTTTATGTTTGAACTCGTTACCCATTGTCCGCTCACTACTGTCCCTCATGAAGAGTCCCTCCCCAGCATCCCTATAGCCCTCCTTCAGATATTGGAAGGATGCTATGAGGTCTCCACACAGCCTTCTCTTCTCCAGGCTGAACAGACACAACTTTCTCAGCCTATCTTCAAATGGGAGGTGCTCCAGTCCCCTCATCATCTCTGGACTTGTTCCAACAGTTCCATGTCCTTTTGATGTTGAGGACACCAGAACTGCACACAATACTCCAAGTGAGGTCTCACAAGAGCAGAGTAGAGGGGCAGGATCACCTCCCTCGACCTGCTGGTCAGGCTCCTTTTGATGCAGCCCAGGATACGGTTGGCTTTCTGGGCTGCGAGTGCACACTGCCTGCTCATGTTCAGTTTCTCATCAACCAACACCCCCAAGCCCTTCTCCACAGGGCTGCTCTGAATCTCTTCTCTGCCCAACCTGGAGCTGTGCCTGGGGTTGCTCCTACCCAGGTGGAGGACCTTGTACTTGGCATGGTTAAACTTCATCAGGTTGGCATCAGCCCACCACACTAGCATGTCAAGGTCCCTCTGGATGGCATTCCTTCCCTCTATCATATCAACCGAACCACACAGCTTAGTGTCATTGGCAAACTTGCTGAGGGTACACTCAATCCCACTGTCCAAGTCACCAACAAAGATGTTGAACAAGATTGGTCCAAGCACCGATCCCTGAGGGACACCACTCGTTGCTGGTCTCCAGATGGACATTGAGCCATTGAGCACTACCCTTTGCGTGCGGCCATCCAGCCAGTTCTTTATCCACCGAGTGGTCCACCTATCAAATTGATGTTTCTCCAATTTAGAGACAAGAATGTCGTGTGGGACAGTGTCGAACGCTTTGCACAAGTCCAGGTAGATGACATCAACAGCTTTACCCCTGTCCATCAGTTCCATAGCCCCATCATAGAAGGCCACCAAATTGATCAGGCAGGATTTCCCCTTAGGAAGCCATGCTGGTTTCATACTCAGTTTGCAGAGAACCAATTGCCTGGGGGGAAATTCCAAGTTACCTATCTTCCTAAATAAACTTACCAGAACAAGTTTAATTACATCATTTCATCCTAAATAGAAGTTTAGCCTACTATCTATTTAAAAAAGTGAATCCTAATACAACTGCAAAACTAAATACAGCCCTATTCTCTATGAGTTTTCTTCAGTGCAACTATTGTCCAGACATCTAAGTGAATACCACAAACAAGCCTACACTGCTTCAACTTACTTGAGAGAGGTCTAATAGCCACCATCAAGGTACAATACTAGCTAGTGTTTCCAAAAGCACCAGTTAAGAAGTATTTTCAGATGATGAGTAGGCGTGCTCAGGAGTCCTCCTAATTATTTGCGGTATTACAGTTACTTTTCCCTTCTTTTTCCAAGTGTTCTACCATTCTCCATGTTGCCGCATGAATAAGAGAGATAACAAATTACACAGAAAAATCTAATAAAAACTGCAAAACACAGTGACACAAACTAGACCAAACTCAAAAAAAAAAAAAAAAAAAATTAAACCAACCCTACTTCCTCAAATTTTGGAGGCTAAAAGCAGAGCAATACTTCAGGAGAAGGATGCTTTTCAAACACACTTCACCCCTTCACACATCTCTGCTGATGATTAAGCATAATGTTTCAAATATTTTATTATAAGAATTCAAAACTGCCATGTATCCTGAACAGACAGGCACTGCAGTGTTAAATCCCTTGTGGTTTAGAATATGATTATTCCTTAGATGCAGAACACAAATCCATTACTGAAAACAACACAATTCATCATGTTCAATATACACCACAAGTGAAAGCATACAATGCAGAATTATGGTCCCAAAATCACATTCTGAGAAACAATTATCATTCAGGATGCAGACAGAAAAAACCTCACCTTGGCTACCGACTACTGCCTGCAGCACAGACTCAAAAAAGTCTATAAAGTGTGAGAGAGGAGAAGAAAAATCGTGGAGACATGAGATGTTCCAAGATCCCTAGTTCTATGAGCACATATATGAGAATGTATTAAGCTATCTAGATCCTGATCTATATTGACAGAACAGTAATAAGCAGCAATACTACTGATAAAATTGAACTGGCATTTCCAACACGTGTGTGCCTGAACCCTATTAATGAATCATTCTGATTTCACTGCATTGCAAGTTCTGATACACAGCTACTGCACTTCTATTAAAATTATATTTATGAAGTGGAAATTCATGACTTGCAGCTCAAATCAAGGAGCCACTTGATTTTTCAAAATCAGCCACTACTTAATAGCACTTCTGCAGCTTTCTCCATATATTAATTACCACATATTATGAAGCTTCCTGTATCAAATAGAAGTTGTGAGAGCTGCTGCTGTGGTAAGAAGGAAAAAAAATTAAAAAAGAAAAGGAAGTGCTATGAAGACTGAAGGGGCATCATATTTAACATCAATAAGTCAACAAAAGAGGTGACATTAAAGAAAAAACAGATGAGCTCTCTCATTCCGTGTAAAGTGTGATAATTACACGTTAAATGTTTTCTAAGGGCCTACCAACATTCAAACAAGATTTTAAAAATTGGAAAGAAAAAACAAAACCCACTGGGGTCCTTTCAAGTTCAAAGTCCAGCTCTTACCCTAAATCAAAACAGCCCAAAGAGGCGGAAAAACTCCTAGTACAGCATCACCGCTCAGCTTGTCATGCTAAAGGAAGATGATGCGTGTCAAAATTGAATGTATCACTGTGGAGAAAGCAAATCAACCCCTTAGGAATGAATGGGAAGGCCTCCTAGGAAGCAGGATCCTGTAAAATGTATTATCAGGTTAAGGAAAAAAAAAATACACTCCACACTAACACACTTCAGGGTTTGCACCTATTTTATCATTAGAAGTTTCTCTTCCCTGTTTAAGGACATGGATGATGGATGTAGTTCGGCAGCGATTTCATCTTTACAATGACCTATTTTCCTCATCATAAGCCCTCAAACCTCAGATGTGTTTTAACAGGGGCATCTCAGCAAAGACTGGTCTAGGAAAAGTCACCTAAGCACAAATAAGAGTGAAATGAGGCGGACCCTGACCTACTATGAAACCTGGCAAGATCAAAACCAAAAGAATATAGCCAAGAGCCTATACTTTAAGGTTTATAAATAATTAAAAACTATTTATAAAAACTAAATAACATTTTTCTACAGTGCAAAAAGAGTATGTTTCTATCCAGTGGTGATTAAAGATCTCAATTTATTCACACATAAATTTATAAAAAATTAAAGGTGAGCAGTCACACTTGTTAAGAATTTCTATATGAAGGAAAACAAGGAAAATGTACAAGCTGTAACACATACCATTAGTAACTGCCACACAAGAAATATTTGACAGCCACACAGAATGCTGTCAAATACACATCAAGCAGCGAAGGAAATTCGGTGCACGGATTTATTTTCTCCCAACCATTCAAGTTTCTCCCCAGCCTGCAATTTCCGTCCCCCAATCCAACATAGAAGTTAGCTGCACAGTTTCCAAGCAGGCTGTGCTTCTGTTCTAGCTGTCATTCCCACCCCAGCCAAGGCACACACAACCAGTAATCTGGGGATTGGGTTCTTTTCTTATTTTAAAAGAGGTACGTGTGAGGGGGAACGCACAGAACACTGGGGGGACGTGCGCCTGTAACATCCCCGGCGTACGTCTCCTTTATCCTCGCTGCCATCATTCGCTCACACACACCGCGATCCCCCATCTGCATTGTCTGCCTTGCTCCATCTCTGATTAATATGGACACAGCCACGCTCGCTCCTTCCTCATAGCGCTGAGCCAGGCATCCTCTGAAGCCCACTTCCCCGGGCAGACGCCGGGATCTCCCAGCAGGCCGGATCACCGCCGAGGCCGCCAAGGGGCGGCGGGCCCGCGGCAAAGGTCACGGCCGCCCACCCCCGCGCCCTCGCGGGGCAAAGTTTAAGGCAGCGGCCGCCCGCAGAGAGCGGGTGCGTGCGGCGCGGCCCGCTCCGCTCCTACGAGAGGAAAGCACCGGGGCCCTGCTGCGCGGCTGTACGACGGCAACACGGCGGTGTGCGTGGGGGGGGTGCCGGTGCGTCCCCGGCGGTCGGCGCTGCCCGCTCCCCCGCGGTGCCCCCGCCACGCCGCGCTCCGGCAGTCCGCCACCGGCCCCTCCCCTCACCCACAGGGGGCCGAGCCCCGCCAGGCCGGCCCCTCCCCTCCCTTCCCCGCCGCACGGCCTGTCCCTCACCGGTCATTGAGCTGGTCCTCGGTGCCCGGCAGCGGGTGCACCACGAAGTGGATCGAGGTCATGTTCCGCGCCGCCGCTGCCCACCCCCCCCGGCGGAGGAAGGCGGGCGGGCGGGGGCCGGGCACACAATGGGGGCGGGGGGGTGCCGGGGGAGGGGGCGTTCAGCCTCCGTCCCTCCCCTGGGGCCGCCTGTGGCCGCCGGCGGAGTCCCGGGGCTCAGGCGCTGCGGCGCGGAGCGCAAGGAGACAGCAGCCCGCCGCAACGGCGCCGGGAAGGGCTCGGCCCGCACCGCGCTCACGCACGCGCCGCCATCTTGGCTCCAGCGGGCGCTTCCCCCTCCCCCCGCTCCCTCCCTCCGTGCGCCGCGGCGGGGAGGGCGGGGCGGCGGCGCGCGGACCCCGTGCAAGCCGCGCGCTGACTGGCGCGCGCGCCGCCGCGCGGCGGCCCCTCACTAAGCGCGCCGCCGATTGGCTGGGGAGGCCCGGCGGAGCGCGGTGATGTCATGCGCGGGAGGCGTAAAGCCGACCACGTGCCCCGAGGAGCGGCTCCCCGGGGGCGGGGGGGGGGGGGCGGCGCGCGCGGCTCCCTGAGGCGGCGGACGGGGTTTCCCCCCTTCCCCCCCGGCCGGGGGCGGGCTCTGAGGCGCCGCCGCCTCGCGGGGCCCGGGCTGTGCTTGGCGCTCGCTGCCGCTCCGGCGCTGCTCGCTCGGGCCGTTCCCCGCAGCGGTGTGTGCGCCGGCTCGCTGCCCCTGTTGTGACCGGCCCCTCGGCCCGCCGGAACCGTTCCGGGGGGGAAGTGCGGCGGCTGCATGAGGCCGTCCCGGAAATCTCCGGTGCGGGGTTGCGACGGGGCTTCCCCCTCCGGGTGTGCGGGCACCCACACATGTGGTTCGGAGCCACTGCCCTTGGTCGACCGCGTTTCAAAGCCGGCTGATCGGTTTGTAACTTAGTTGGCGAAGCACGCAGGCAGTGTTAGCTCAACAACCGCCCTTCTCCAGAGACATTGGTGGTATATCGGTGTGAAAACTCTCCCAAGCCGATGAAGTACTCAATGCTTCTCTTGCTGTGTACGCTCCCTTCGGAAGGGGTTTAATTGGCATTCCTAAAGAGCATAATTTGCATATGGAGCCGATCTTGACAAATGAACATCTCAGTTTGCTGAAAGTTGAGTAACAAAGTCAATAAAAAGCCATTTGTTTCTCTAGAAACTAACACTTTGTCTAGGGTTGTACCAAGATTTGGATTTTGAGATTACTTTTTACTGGAATTTGCAGCTTTTGGAGACTGCTTTCGCTTATTTTCAGGAAATCAGAAATTTAGGAAATCGGCTTGGATTTTATAGCTTGTGAGGAATGCTGGCAATCACATGATAATGGTACAAAAAAGCATCTAGAACCTAGTTCAGCAAGTTGTAATTCATTTCTAAGCCTGTGTAACAAACCCTGGAAACCCGTCTATTCCTCCGCTACCACTTCTAAGGAATTCTGCGACTTCCCATCTTCCATTCCCCTTTCTTCCCTAGCTCCTTCTCCAGTACAGCCCAAAGGCGCTAATGGCTGATGTAGCTGCTTACCACCCAAAGATAGTGGGGAGTTCGTGAAGTTTTCTCCATACGACTCTTCAACATGAGGGAACACGGTAGAGAAAAAATACTCAGCTGATGTGTTCCAAGTTTCTTGTTCTCAGGCACTGTTCCCCCTTATGTTCTATTCTCAAGTGACCGTGATGTTCAGATGGATTCAAAATACGAAAAAGTAATGTAGTTTTTCCTAGAAGGAAGATCCTAACAGGTTTCTGGAAGTACACAAGGCATGGAACGGGTCTCATTCTGCTCGGTCACAAACCAGTGCGGCAGCTGTGCTTTGAAAAATAAGTGCATCTGTGATTTGCCTTTTTCCTCCTGTTAGGCCGGAGTTCTGCATTTGGTTGTACCAAAGTTTGTTAGTTTTGTCCTGCTTTTTCTTTTAGCATCGGTCTTTATGCTTTTCTTGGAAACATTTTTGTTGTTTATTTTGCAGTGATTGATTCTTCTAAGAAGCCTTGACCTCAGCCGTTTTATCAGAAGCACTTGCATGTTTCCATACTCACCTGAAAGACCTTGCATCTTAATTTGTTTATTTTTTCCCAGGCAAAAGAATGTTTGTGTTTGACAGCCATTCCTCTTTTCCACTGAACTTAGGAAGATGTGCCACGTGAACTCCTGCTCTAGGTCTGGTTGTATCCTAGGGAATGCTTTGGAAAATGTCGGATATGGTTCAGGAGCTTCAGTTATTTATGTTTGCTCTTGGTATTGAGATGTACTTGCCCAAAGCATTTGCATTTCCGAATAACATGACTTGCTCAGTGGTGTTCTCTTAGGGGCTAGGTGCAAGGAAGAGGTTTCCGTTACTCTCTTCCTTCCACCTTTCACAGGGGTTATGGAAACATACTAGGTAAAAGACAAGAAAAGAGCTGAAAGAAAAAGGGGGCACGTGTCTGTTAAGGGCTCAGCAGTCGGCTGCTGGTATTTCCAAGTAACCCTTTTCTGTAGCTTTAGTTATATTGTGACTGAACCCCGGTTTTAGCCGCTGCCTATGGCTGTGCCAATACAAACAGTTGTCATAAGCAAAAATGAAAGAAAAATTAAAATTGACTCCACTGGAACTGGGAGCCAGAATAAACTTGAGTACTGCAAATGTCAGCTTTTGTTCACACTGAGAGCTTATACTGCTCTTTAAGATGGCAACTGATCCTGAACATAGATACGAGGGCACCAACCCAGGGGTTCAGCTGGCGATGTCATTATTTTGACAGGAGGTTGTATCAGGGTGGAAGTTCCAGCTGCTGTCAAGAGCACCCACGCTGCTCTAGCAGGCTACAAGGCTGTGTCTGACTTTTGGAGCAGCAGTAAGTGGTAATGCACTGAATGCCTCTGTTGTCCACTGATGCACTTCTTAGAAGATAATCACATAGGTAACAGAGTGTGATGGTCCTTTAATTGTCTGTAATTACTCCATATAGAATTGCTTTCTGATAATAGAACTGCTCGTTCTTGCAACTTCTGGGTTTTAAGTACTTCAGAATAAAAGACTTTTCCCAAGTGCTCTGGATTGTTGGAGTCTGGTGGCAACATCCAGCACTGAAATAGTATTTAAAATTCATATTTGCCAAGTCAGGAGAAAACCAAGAATGGAACTAGGTTTTCTTTCTTCACAAGATGTGCCTTTAAGAGAGGGCTTCTGTCCTGGCTTAAGAACTTTAGTTCACTGTGTTGCACAACTCCTCGGTGTGCAGATGGTGCTATTTTCAGGCCTACTGATAAAGCAGCAGCTTCCTTATGAAGGTGCAGCTATAAATACACCAACACCCAACCAGCAGAACAAGTTCCTTGCTGATGCACTTGTCTGTGCGAGAGTTTTTACCAGCTTGAAAACACCATAGAAAATAACTCCTTTGGGATCATTGCTGTCATATCTGAGATAGATTGAATTTTGATGAGAGTCAGCATTTCCTGAAGTTCTCAGGCTGGTAGGAGCGGATGGGTTGGAAGGGACTTCTGGAGGTCGTCATATCCAGCTTCATGTTCCACACATGCCTAGTTCCAGCAGATCAGGAACGTTCCCATCAGAAATAGCTTATGAATAATGTGCACCAGTGCAGACCTCCTCCTGACTGCCCGCTAAACCCACCAGGCAGCTGCAGGCCTGCTGCTTTGTGCAGAAGTCTGTTAGTCCTACAGGGAGGAGACATGCTGCAGATGTGAGGATTAGGGTAGGAGGACTGCAAGGGACTTCGCTCTGTAAACAGCATAAGCAGATGCTGGTGGGTGCACCACAGGCAGCGGTGCCTGCAGCTGGTGGGGTATGCTGAAGTCAGGGACGAGGCCCTGAGCAGAGCCAAAGGCTTCGGGCGGCTGAAGAGAGCTTTCCTGGCTGTTAACTCCAGATGTCAACAGAGATGACATCAGGCTGGCAGCATAAGATTGTTTTGTTGTGGAATAAATGAGGCCAGCATTCCTGGAAATGTCAACAAGAATGCTGTGCAGAAAGCTGCAGCTTCTCTATGATTCCCATGGAACTTCCCTATAGCAAGCAACAAACTGCACTGCAAAGAGAGAAATTTCATTTCCAGCACCTTGTGCTGCAAACTGAATCAAAGCAGGTTCTTCGCTGCTTCTTGCTCTTCCTCTATTTAGGTAGGGCATAATACTCAATTATTTGGGGCTTAAAAACCATGTCCTGTGTTTTGCAACACAAGTACCTGCACAGTTTGCAAGTTTACACTAGAAATTGGACAATTCCAGCTGAGGAGGACTGCTCTGCCTTCCATTTGCTTTCTGCTGTCCTGAGCTACATTTTATCGTGCTCAGGTCCCATGTTGTTATAGCCCAATTTTGTTTTATACATTGCCTGTTTATGATAGCTGAAACTTCATCTTGATGCCAGGTATGAAGTGTTTATTACCTCTTATTTTCTAACTTGTTCCTGGCTGTCAAGTGAAGAGGTTGCTGTAATAGAAAAATCATTTGTCTTGTGTACAAAATGGTGCTGATCTTCAAGATGCATTGTTTAAGGCCATGAAAAAGCAGGTGTCATGGTTTAAGCTGTAAATCATGCAGCCCGTTCTCTCACTCACTCCCCTCTCTTTCTTCCCCTCGCTCCTGGGTGGATGGGGAGGAGAATCGAAAGAATGCAACTCCCACAGGTTGAGATAAGAACAGTTTAGTAACTAAGGTATAACACAAATCACTACTGCTACCACCAATAATAATAATGACAAGGCAAATACAAGGAAAGAATACAATCACTCACCACCTATACCCAGCCTGACCAAGCACTGCACCCCCACCCTTCTGGGTCTCTGCCCTCCATTTTTACATCCTGGGCATGACGTGCTGTGGTATGGAATACCTCTTTGGTCAGTTTGGGTCAGGTGTCCTGTCTCTGCTTCCTCCCGGCTTCCCCTCCTCCCTGGCAGAGCATGAGACTCAGAAAGTCCTTGGTCAAACCAAAACATTACCAAGCAGTAACTGAAAACAGTGGTGTTATCAGTGCTGCTCCCAGGCCCAAAATCAAAAACACAGCACTGCACCAGCTACCAAGGAGGAGAAAAATGACTGCTGCTGCTGAACCCATGACAGCAGGTAGCTTAGTGAAGTTCAGAGCTGATGAAGACTTGTTTCCCATGGATTTTTTCTTACAGTGGGTTCTTGAGTGTCTAATGGTGCATACACTTTCTCTTTACCCTGTGGTTCTCCAGTGGCTAAAAGAGGCTGCAGTCTTCCCCTTCGCTGCAGTACTACTCGGTTCTCTTGCCCTCTTTCTGATGCTTGGGTCAGATAAGTAAACAGATACCCCTGAGACCAGAGCCTCATGTCAAAATTTGTCCAAAAATAGACTCGGATGTTTGGAAGTTAATATGGTGAGCTAGACACTTTGACGCACAGCCTGCTGATACAACACTTGCTGCTGCACATGAACTGAAATATATCTGCTTAAACTCAGGCAATACTGCAGGTACCTGATCTCCTTTCCCCTTTCTTGTCTGAGCTGCTCAAATTTCCTCTCCCCTGCTTTGCAGTGAAGTACTCCTGGGCTAGAAATTAGGATTTTGCATCTGTTTCTCCTTTCTTCAGTATACAGGATACATACTTGATTCTGTTTAGGGGAGTTGGCACAGTTTACTTATGATCGAGGTGAGATCTCTGCCAAGTACTCAGTGGAGTAGATCTACCAGTATCTGGCAGACTGAGATTTTGTTTTGGCAGACGCTTCACTGAACATTGCTCCTCACCCTTGCTGTAGCCCCTTGCTAGCATCCTTCTTTTCCAGCTCCCACTGAGACACTTCGAAACACCTCTTCCTCTGATTACGCATCCTGGACATCTCTTCTCACCAAGGCCCAACTGTAAAGTTTGTGTGATGCCTGATGTATGTGTGGACCAGACCTGTCTGCTGACAAATGCAGCTGAGCACGATGAGATGTTCCTAGGCACCGTGCAGGAACTGAATGTCCTAGAAACCGAGGCTGTGGGCAGCCACCTTGTGCAGCCATCCCTGAAGGCAGTGTGGGCAGAGCTTGCATGCGGAGTGTAAGTGGTGGGTGTATCTCTGAAGCTTTGTGTCCGCTCTATCACCTGGGCAGGTGTTCCTGCGCAGGCAGCTGAAAAGCAGAGTTGTGCCCATTTTCATGCGAACAGCTTCCTGTAAACTCCTGGTAAAGAATGAAATAATTCTTCGAACTTTAGCATCCTCAAGGCAGGTGTGTGGCCCTAGCAGGTTGTCTGGGCTCCCTTTGGAATTGCCTTCTACTTCCCTGTGGAATTGCCTTCTCTGGCTCATCTGTCTGCAGACTGCCAAGGGAGTCTGGATTATTAACTGGGACAAGAAAAAGGGTTTTATTTCTCTGTTAGTTCCATTTGATGGGTTAGTTACTCTTGTCTTAACCATATTTACCTTCCAAAGTGGCAGGTTTGAAAAAAAAGCTGCCTGTATAAATTGTGAGGGTGAACTGCCTTCGCAGCGATAGTTCTGTATGGCCTTGATTCATGTACTGCCTTCTGAAATCATTGCAGAATAAATTTGGTTTTGACAGGGAAAAGAGTAGAGACCTTCCACAGCAAAAGCAAGTGAATTATTCCATGGATGCCAATGCAACCAGGATTTACCTTTTTATGGAGTAGCCTACTTTTTAGCCACTGTTCCTCTGCCATCCAGTAGCCACCTGTCATGAATAGCTATTTATAATATAGAAAGAAATAGTAGGTAGTTCTTGCATTTGGTTTTAATTACACTTGAAAAACTACTAGAATTAAAAAAAAATTCAAGAGGAGTCAAATGCAGCAGAAGTCAGCAGGTGCTGAGTGCCCAAGCATCTGCAAGGAGGGAGACGAGTTGCTAGCCCGAACTGCTGTTTTGAACAGTACCACAGGCACACAGAGAGAAGACTGAGCTGCTTGTGAAATGGCTCCGAAGCAGCCTCTGTTTGCAGCTGGCATTTTAATCAAACCAGAGGCTGCATTCAGGAAAGATCTCAGCATTCTGCTAAAAGTCTTGTGAGCTTTCGTCTGCTTTGCGTTTCCCCTTAAGTCACTGAGGACATTCACATGAAACAGGATGGCTGTTTAGCTGTTCCGATGTGTCCCTGTAGCATATCCCCAAGCTGAGAACATAATTGCAGCGGGTCATCACAGCCAGTCTCAGAAGTGATTAAATGTCAAAAAAAAATTGATGTAAAGAGAGGCAGCACTAATATATGGGACTCCCATGATATAAAGTTTTAGGAGTTTTATGGTGATAGAGCTTAAGTGCTATAAAGGAGAGAAGACAGGTGCCGTGGGGGCAGTGCTCAGTGGGAGTAGATGGAGACCTGTGTTGGGAACTGCTTCAGTAGTTAAAATTTAGCTTCGGTGAAACTAGGGGAGGAAAGAAAATAAGAATCATTTGAAAGGTCTTTTTTCCATTGCAGTGTAGGAGGAAAGGGACACAGGTAACTGATGGATGAACATTTTGTTGTGAGTAACAGCAACTGCAACACTTGTCTGTTGTATATCCCTGCATATGTGCTGATGCATGTATTTATAGAGGCAGGTAGTAGCTAACATGGAACTGCAGGCAGATTTGCAAATACAGAATTGCTTGCTGCTGACTGAACATACAGGTAGTTTCACTCCCAATGATCATTGCCTTGCTGCTATAAGCCAAGGTGAACCGGGGTGTTTGTAAATTCATCAGGCTTTAATTATTTGGGCTAAAATGCTTAATGCTACATATCTGCCTTTGTCTAATTTCTAACAGGAGTGTCAAGTAAAAGGTTTAGCTATTGCAAAAGGCAAAGGTAGAAAAAGATGGCCCTAAATCATCTTTGAAACATTTTGTTGAAAACCGTAATGCCACTGGAGTCTGAAGGAGGGCAGTTTCCTGCAACACTATCACTTGCAGGAAGCATCAAAGTTCACCTGAATTTGTGGGATGAGCACTGGGCAAAAGAAAAACTGAACTAAACATGCCAGGTGGGAATTTGTTAGCATTCGACAGATCTGCTCACTCAGAGTTATGTACCTTCTTCTCCTTTTCCCAATACAGCATGTACTAACTACCTAGACTCAGCCAGATTTGCCTAAAGCTTTCCCTGATGTGATGCCTTCCAGCTGGCAGGGGAGGAGACATTGAGCCCTCCTGCCCCTTGGCTGCTCCTCTGGGCAGAGTGCCCGCGGGCACACTGCCAGGCGAACCAGGATCCAGCGGGAAGTGCCTTCTGGTGTTGCCTGGCTTTTGGGACTGCAAAGTCCGGAGCACGGTGCATTGCTTGGGAAGTCCCATTTAGAAATGCTGTAAATTTTTAATGCAGAATTTGCAGGGGTTTGCCTGAGGAATGTACAGATTATAGTATATAAGGCAGTGGGGTAGGAGTTCAGATAGGCCTCAGTCATAACAACAGGTGAATTTTTGGTTAAATGTATATCTTATCCTATTTGGCTTCCTGTTTCCTAGGATTTATTCTGCTGCTCTGATAAACTATGATTTAAAACACACTGAAGCGTCAGTTCAGTCTAATAGCCCCTTCTACACTGAAACACGTCACTGCATTATTAGACGCTGTGCTTCCTATCTGTCTCCCAAAATGAGGAGGAGAAGAGCTGAGAGGTATGGGACTCAGCCAGCAAAGACTGACACATGGGCTGCCAACTGAACATCGATAGGAATCAGATCCAGATAACAGGTCCCTGAATTTAGGTGTTAGTTACAGCAGTCAATGGAGCTGGGAGTGTGATTCAGCTGACCATCCTCTGGTGAGCTGAATCTCTCGTGGCAGTGGGAGCTGGGACATAGCTCATACCGGTGTGTCACACTTCTGGGTCCACATCCACAGCCTGAAGGTAAGCCCATCCCCAATCAGGATGAAGTGCTGATGACAGGATTCAGACCCCAGCTGCTGGCATTGTTTCTCCACTTTAACGAGGGGTGGGCTGGAGCTGCTGAGCCCTGACGATGGTCTGACCTTTGTGTGGGGTGGGTGAGCGCATTAAACCTTATTTAGGGTAGTCAGGATGGCACCAGGAAGGAACACCCAAGGCTCTGCAGTAACGAAATAACAGCGCTCTGTGAAAATTATTTTTACAACCTAATTGACGAGTTCAGACAAAGACTCAGCCGGGCCTGCTTAGTACCTGCAGCGTTCGTATCTACCACCTATTTCTGAAGCTGTGGTTTAGATTTTATTTTCAAGACAAAAGAGTAATTTAAAATCAGGCAAATGAGCTTCCAAACGCAGGCATTATGCAGATTTGTGGAGGCAGGAGCAGCGTTAACTCTTGGTTAACCCTCCTCACAGCGGAGGGAGCGCAGCCACAGCGGCTCCGTGGCAATTCCCTTCAGCCCTCACACTGTTTAATAAGCACGCTCTTGTGGCAGAGCCTGAGGTGTGAGGCTAACCCTCCTGTACACAAACACATTGCCAGGTAGGTTTGGGTTGATGGAGGAGGTGTGTTTGCTGCAATGTTCACCTCACCGTCCTGCCTGACACAAGCTGTACCCAAATCCGGCCTGGGCGTCTCAGAGCAGGCAAGCACTGCATCTGCCATCCACTCCTTCATACAGGTTGTTTCCAGAGTATTTGAAGTGACTGTCATGGGAGAAATCTTAAATTGCTTTTCAAATGTCAGCAGTGCAGTAACACTTTAAAAACAATTGACACTGTCAGCTAGAAATCCTCACCGCCCGCTGGGCTGGCTGGTGTACACAAGATGTAGTTGCAGCCTTGACTTTCTGGAGAGGAAGGATGTTAAAAAAGCTCCATGTAGTGCTAATTTGTGGGTTCAATAGGTCATTATCCCACCCAGCTATAAAGGTGGTAGGGATAACTCTCAGCCAGCTACAGATGGGTTCTGATAGAAATCCAAGGCCTGATCTGCTCTGGAAGTTTGCCCTGATCTCATGACCAATGCCAACAGCTGACTTAGCTGCATCACTGCAAGCACTAGTGCTGAGCAAGAAGTCCAAGGGTTTACCGCAGTGAAGTATGGCAAATGGCAGCAGCTGGCAAATCCCCTAAACATGGAAAGGTGTAAGTGCAGCTCATTTCTCATGGAGGTGCCTGATGTTGGGTTAAAATAGTCATGGTGGCAGCCAAGCCTGAAGAGAAAGGGAGAGTTCACATAGGGTACTTTTGGAAGGACTGGGTTTGTGCCTCAGCCATGCCCGGTGGGATGCCAAGCCCCGTGAATATGGGGCTTGTTCAGTGTCAGGCAGGGACAGATCCTGCTGAGGGCAGAAAGGAGTCTGGCTGCAGCACAGGAAGACTTGACTCCACATTTCCTCTTGCACTTCAATTGCTTGTGGCTTCTCTATGAGAGAGCTCACAGAGCAGCACAGGTGCCAAGGAAAACACCAAGGCACTTGGCATTCGCCTTCCAGTTGCTAAATAGGAAGGGGAGAGTAAGACTTTCCCCTCTGCTATCTTTTAAGAAATACGTATTTGTGTGGTGAATTACTTCAGTTAACAAATACTGTCTCGGTGCTGCTCTAGGAGATGGAGGTAATTTGGGTTTATCTCCTGCGTCCTCTACACCCAAACTCTCACAGGTTTGCTCTGCTCACCAAATTGCTCCCTTGCTTCCTTTCTAGCTGAGGGTGTTATTTCAAGCTGACTGTCTGAGCCAGTACCAAATACTAAATAAATGCCTCAACATATTCAAACCTGGATGCTGTCAGGGAATTTACAGACTTAAAACCTATGGCCAATTTTAAACTGGATACACATGCATGCGCGTGAAGATTAGCAGAGTTTAATTACTTTGATTTTGCTTGGGTTTAAGAGCATTTTTGACTCAAAAAAGTGATGTCTCTCACGTATTTGGAAAGAGTTGTCCAAAGCACATGACCAACATCTGTTGGTTTCAGATACGCCAGAGGAGCTCACAAGAATGTAATAGATGCAGAGATCAGAGAAAACATTGCTCTGTGTATTTTTATTTCAAAAACGGGCTTGGAGTTTTCCTGTTGCTGCGCAATGTGAGTGATGGGCTGATGATCTGGTTAGTGAAGGAAAACAAGCAAGAAGCCCACCTACATTGGTTCAGGGTTTTGTTAGTTCTGGAGGGAACAGCTGGAAAGGATATAAATCAGACGCTGCTGCTGTACCGCGCTTGCCTTGCCAGCTTAAAAGGACTAAACTAATTTAAATAGACAGAAATACTGTTTTATGTCGGCCCACATCTCAAAACAAATGTGAGCACAAAGCCTGCGGAAGGAAGTTGCTAGGAAACCTCTGCAGTGTGCTGGAGAATTTGTGCAGCGCTGGCACCTGTATGAGAGTCATCACTACCTGCCAGCCTGCTATCTCCCCAAAACTGCACTGCAGGATTGTAGTCCACGCTCATTTCCATAAACAGAGCATCAGGAAATGCCTCACGGCTCATTTTAAATCAGTGCAGCTTCAGGGGACTGTGAGCCATTCCCAGAGCCTCCCCTGAAGACTTGACACTAAGGTCCTGTCGGCACCAGTGCTGAAGCCCTGACTTCTGTGTTCAGGCAAGGCTTGGCCAGGCTGCTTTGCTATCACATGCCTGCAGTCATCTTAACTAGGTTCTTAGCAAAGATCTTCGCTTCTGTGGGCTCTACCCTTGTCTGAACTAAGATTTCAGCACAGTAACTTTAAGGCAGACTAACCCTCTGGAGGAAGGGTCACCAAGCCTCTTGCACTTAGTCTCGGGGTGGGTTTTGCCAGCAGAGAGAGTTCATGCAGGCATGCTGCTGTCTCAGGTGGTTTTTATGCATGGGGATACTGCAGAAAGTTGATGTGAATCAATTGAGAATGTTGGAGTTGCAGGTCCACAATGTCAGTATGCACACGTTAAAGCCCCTGTAGTTGTACTTGAGATGTCTTAATCCTCGTAATGGTTGATTTCTTTCCCATGGCTACTCCATAGCTGAACATGTTCATTTACACCTGTTTCTATGAGGAAACTGGTAGCTGAAAGATTGGAGAAACAACAAGGGCATACTCTTTATTCATCATGAAGTCATCTGTCAGTGTAGCTTGTGACTGGGATAAGAAAGGTGAAGACATCAGGTATTGCTGGGATTGCTTGTCTGTAGATTTCTCAGTAGCTTTTCCCAAAAATGGCTGATGTGAGCACGATGAACAGAGCAAGGTGGCCACGCTTGAAGATTCTCCATGGAATTCCCTATGTGTGAGAACCCCCAATGGTGCAGCACCGGCAAATTCCTGCCTGCCACCACCCGTCCTCACTGTTTGGAAAAAGCCTGTCCAGCACGTTCCCCACTCCTCCCACCTCTCAGGGTGACCCATCCTGGCTAAAAGCCACTGGCACTCAGCAGGTGAACCTTGGGATCTCCACTCCTTCAGAAACAGCAATAAATTAAGGAATACTTGTTAAGCCTGAGGATGCTTCTTTGAAGAAAGATTAGTTTTAAAGCACAGGTAGTAATGACATGGCAAAGGAGGCACTCTGGAGAAGACACGATGCTGATATGCTATGCTGTTACGTGAAGTGTGGCTGTTACAGGATTTTCCATTCTGGCTTATCTAGTCATTGACATATAAAAAAGGAAAGATCCAGATCTTCATTTTAACTTAAGAAAAAAGCTCTTAGGAAATCCTTTTTTACACAACATATAATTAACATATGGAATCAGCACTGGCTATTCCTGACAGGTTTAGACTAGCTCTGTACTCAGTGGTGTAGCAGTGTTTGTTAGCTGTGTCCCTGTGTGATTCTGTAGGAGGAAGGGCTCCACAGCATTTTGGAGCAAGAAAACTGTGTGAGACTATAGCAACATCTGGGACTTTCCTGGTTCAGAGCAGGTTTTCTGCATTTGAGAAAGGATTACTTACATGTGTAGTGGTGCATGATTTCCAGTGGTGTTACTGGAGTAAGGTTGCGTTCGAAGACTCTCAGTTCCCACACTTTGGGACTCAGAAAGCAGTACCCATCTCACATACTTTTATAGTGGTGATGCCCACACCTGAACTAGTTCCCTGCACCTTCTTTACAGACAGTGAGGAGAAATAGGGACCTGACAGACTCAGCTGTAGAGCTGCTGGTGGGATTAACCATGCCCTAGGAACACCTTTCTTCTCCACTGTCTGCAGGAGAAATTTAGAGGGGAGTGGAAGTGTTTGTTGTAGGGGTTGGAAGTGAGTGAAACCCCATCAAGATGCCTGGTGACTGCAGCCAGGGAGCTGTCTGCCTGTCCCCGCTCCAAAGGCGAGGGTGCTGGGCCACTGTCTGGTCCTACTTGGTGTCACACGGCTGTAGCTGTCGCCTCTGGCAGCTGTTCATCCTGCCCCTTTGCTTTGATAGGCACAGTTGCCCTGAGGCAAGGATGTGCTCCTCCCATGGATCTCCTCAGCCACAGATGTTAATGTGTCTCTACATGTCTGTTGGATCCCACATTCACCGCGGGCACGTGCCTCGCACCGGTGCAGAGCAGGACCGGAGCAGGTCCTGCTCGGATGCAGAGCTGCTGAGTAGTGAGGAGAAACAGGAAAGGCAAGTTGAAAGGCAAGTTAAAAGGCAGACGTGACACAAAGGAAAAGGTGACTGTGATTACACCAGCAGCTGCTGCATGTGGCAGGCACAGTCCCATGCAACCTGCCGGTGTCCCCTGGACCCCTCACATCAGGACGTGCTAAAGCAGCAACGTGTCTCCACTTGGAAATGAGAAAGGATCTCCATCTCCTCCAAAGCACCCAACATGAGCAGGACTGTTAGAGGCAAGATGCCAGAGCAAACCTAAACCCCACTCATCACCACAACATCCATGTGTATAGGGAATTACCTCTTCCAAAGCAGCAGCCCTCACAGAGCCTAAAAGGTGCAGAGCATCTCAGCATCTCACACCCTGCCTGATGCATGTGGACCATTCAGGGATCAATGTTTCTAAACCAGGGTGTGATTGTTACGGTTCATTAAAGTACAGGTTTATTTTTAAACTCCCCAGTAACACAAGAAGCTGCTGTCTGACCCTGTCTCACACCCTAACAGTGCAGCCTAAGAAGGAGGGAGAGAATTGAATTGTTGCACGATGGCATATGGAGAGATTCAGAATTCATCTAAAACGAACACGATGAGAACAATGGTTTTGTCTGGTCTTTGATCCCTTTCGCAAATACAACCCCTGGATGTGGTTAGATGGGGTTTTTGCAATTGCCACATGCATGCAGTGAGTTGGGGTTTTTGTAATTGCCACGGACTGGAAGTCAGTTCAATTTGTGCATTTTCCCAGTCTGTTTTATAATGAAATCAAATTACTGTTCCCACATCGTCGGAGATACTTTACAGGTTTCCTGGGAGAGGACATAAAGCGCCAATACCAACTTCTTTTTCCTCTCAAAGAGGATATTTTCCGGTTTTCATTCTTAAACCATTTAATTTGATAATTACCCACAGAGGACAAAAACCAATTCAAACAGCTCTTGGGTAACAGCACTTCACAGAGGCATCCTGCACTCCGTGTGCAGCTGCAGGTCAGTGACATGTTTACCTGTGCTATCAGTGCCGCTCTAAAGTTCCAGCCTCTTTTGGAAAGAGACGCTGTGGCTTCATGTAGCCTGGAGAAGACTACAACTGGCTTCTCTTGGGGTTGATTCAGGTGTTGTGTCCAGGTGTTCCCCAGATTGGAAGCCAGCCATGGGAAAGGTTAAAAAAAATAGAATGAAAGGAAAATCCATTAACTGAGGAACTTCGTATTTCACAATACTTAAGTGGTGAAAGCGTAGAGGCTCTCGTAGAGTGGCATGTCAGGACGTACGTGATGCCTACAGGTATTTCCAGGTAGAGGTTCAGATCCCTGTGACCATCCCTAAACCAGCCTTTCTTTATGCTCACCACTGTTGGTAGCACTGCAGAAACAAAGTACCAGAAGATTTTCAGTTTTAACCATCAGATTATCAGCTTTGAGGATACTGTAGATAAAACCTCTAAGGCCCTGAGATAAACTCACTGGAGAAAGTAAGGCTGACCCAGCTGCTGTTTCACCACTGCAAAAGCTGGCCCATGCTTAGTGTCAGGAGGTAGGACCTGTAGAGCTGCACAGCTCATCCTTCTGGGCCATTGCAGTTGCTACATCCTGCCAGGGAGATCCTCATTGCAAACAAGAACTGCTCATCCTTCTTTAAACAAGGAAGAAAAGCTTGAGAAAAGCAAGGCAAAGTTCAGGTTGAGATTTTCTTGCCATCACCAGAGCCCATGCCTTTTTCCATCCATGCAGAGCGAAGCTGTCACAGAAGTGATGGGGGGTTGGTGGTGAGAACTGATTGCCAGAGAAAGACATAGAATCATAGACATTGTTCCTCGTCTGGAGTGTCCAGCCTGTGTTGGGGAGGGGTACAGATTTATTTGGTAACTCATTTCTTGTTAAAACTGACAGATTTTTTCCTTCCTAGCAGAAGAGATGCAAGTGGAAATACACAGAATTATCAAGCACTTTAAATATTTTTCAACTTGATATGAATCCTATAAAATATCAAAATACTAGTTTCTAAACAAAGGACCTGAATAAGCTTGGTTTTGATATTTCTATTGTGTTCCAATTTGGAATGAAAGGAGATCTGCAATAATCAACTTTCCCAAGAAAACGGGCCTCCTGAGACTTGCAGAGCTCTACACATCCTTGTGTAAGCCCCAGAAAGCCTCAGGAAGCCCTGCTGACAGGCAGGTCTTCTGCTGTGCTCAAAGATGCTTCAGCCAGTACAGCATGCCTGCCACGAAGGGAATTCTCATTCACATCCTGTCGGATGCTCGGGGTTGTCTTCCAGGGTGGCAGCACCTATTGCCAACATCATCTTTTGCAGAAGTACTTTCTTAAGCATGCTGGAAATGCAGAGGTGCGCTGGCATTTGAGTAACCTGGGCACATCTCTGACAAGGGACTAGGCATTACCTTCACCCTGCAGAGGAGAAAACAAAAGGTGGCCTTGGCACATACAAGCTATTCTCTGTGGAAATGAACATGGATGTTGGAGAAATGAGGGGAATTCTCATGAAGAGTTCTCCCTTGCATTGAGCTAGCACATTGATTTCTGCTCCTGCAGCAAAGCTGAGTTTCATTTGTAGAGGGCTTTCCTGAACAGAAGCAGATGTCAGACTATTGACGAACAACATAAGATGCAGTTTTTCAAAGCAAATAACGTTTTGTTCTTTATTTACATTCAGGTAGACAAGACCTAGAATGGAAGAACAAGACCCAGTAAATACCCGACACGCTGAGCTGCACAGGCACCTATGGCTCTTGGCACTTGTGTTCAGTGGAAGTTTGCACCCCCAGGGCGAGCTGTGCACTGCCAGGTGATGCCCACCTCACTCATTCATTCACCAGGGAGCTGGAAAGCACAGATAGCACACTGCCTTCAGCTGCCCCACAGTTTACATCTCTTCTGGGCACCAGACTGGCCATTTGTTGAGCTATTTGAACTAAATGGGAGCAGTAGGAATACAGTAATGTTGGCTGAAAACAGAAACTGAGGTGAGGGGATTTTCAGAGCAGCTTTAGGGCCTGGAGACTACTGCAGTCCTCCTGTTCATGCTACAGAAATGTGGTGTGGGCATCTGGAAATGACTCTGGTTGTGACATTTATTCATTTAGGTGTAAGAATGCATGGCCTAGCTCTCATCTTTGCTGCTGTGTGCCAGTGGGAGAACAGAAGTGGAAAAGAGCCTGAGGTGATGTGGGAAGCATTATTTGAAAGGAAGACACCTTAGGACAGCACTAGGAAAACAAGGAAAAGAAAACTCCTTTAAAGCTGACTAAGCGTCGGTGTCGGAGCAGCAGAGTGAGAAGTGAGTCAGTGTAAAAGATTCAACAAATCATTTAAATTTGAATTGAAGGAATTCAATCACTCCATTATGAGTTTCAAGTGGAGAAAGAATTCCTTGAGGAAAGATGTAATAAGCAGTTACTGATATAACATGATTTTTTTTTTTCCCATGAAGGTTAAATAGTGTTAAATCTGTTGGAAAAACCAAGAGGATATCAAAGGATATCCTTTACATAAATAAAGGATATCATTTACATAAATAGTGTGTTGGGAATCCAGAAATCTTATCCCCAGGAGTTAATTCTACAGATTTGTATGGGAAGCTAATGCCACTCTGAAGAGCAGGAGGCTGAGCTGGAGCCTGACACCCTGGGTCTTCTCCAAGCCTTTCAGCAATGCTTGGCTGAATGCATGGGTACACAGTTACATGGCTAGTTACTTCTGTTCCATATGGAAATTAGGAGAGGGGAAATGATCATTATTAGCCATTTGAGCACGCAGTTACCTGATTTCAGCTGCAGGGCTCTGTATGCTGTATGCATTCACAGTTAAGCAATGTCTGGCTTTCTGTGTGAGGGCTGTTCCAGTCTGGGCTTAAAGTGATATCCTTACACTGTGCTTAAGAACGTGGTTGGGGTGTTAAGAGATCCTGGCTGATATCTGTAAATCAGGATGTCAGACACTGTCAAAACCTGCTAGGTCTGAAAATATATTGAGCAAACTCTGTTTGAATTGATCAGTACTTGCTGTACTTGATCTGTTCTTGCTCAAAAGAGACTAAGAGAGGCTTTGAAAGAACTAGTTTATTCAGGCATTATATTTGGAAGGGCAATGAAGGCAGCAGTGCTTCCACTCCTTGGGGTTATATTTTGGATTTGGTGGGTTTAGGGTTGGGTTTTTTTTTTTTTTGCAAGTTTCATGTCATTGGAGAATCCTAAAGTCCATCTCCATGGACTCCCCTGACCTGAGTGGGGAGGTCCCTGGTCCCACAGTGAGGACAGAGGAAGGCAGTCACACCTGGTAGTGGTCTGAAGGACATCTTCCAGTTTCCATCCCTGTACTCTGCTTTCACATTTTAATAGAAAGGTTCTTGGCTTTATGGGTGTCAGGAAGATCTTGACAGCCAGGGATGCTAAAGGGCTCAGAAACAATGAGCCAAAGAACCTCCGCTGTGTTTGACTTAGCTGTGTTGGGATATTTTTGCCTTTAAGATCATTGTAGGAGTGAGTTGAAGACAATCTGAGGCTGACAAGGGTCAGGTCAGAGGTGGGTGCTGTGGTATCTGCAGTCCTTCATCATCCTCCTCCTCACACTGGGTTAGATCCGACCATGCAGGCTCCCTGGGAGTGCAGCAGACTCACAGCTAGGAATATCCTGTTCCACTGATAACAAGACAATTTCAAAACAGTCTTTGCAAGTTAGGCTTTATAGGGAACTCATTTCCTTGACAGCCACAAATGTTTTATTGCCAGATCTTAGCAGAAGTCACCTTGACTTTACTGGGCAGGAACCTGAATAAGCTGAAGCCTGCATCATACCACAGCGCTTTTACTCTTGTAATTCTTCATGTTGCAGTGGCATCCACATATCAGCATGTTGCCGGCAATGTGCACACCGCATTTACAGCAATGGGTGACTTGAAGGAGAGCCATTAAAAGACCCTCTTTGCTAGAGGGAGTACTGGGACTACCCCACCAGCAGCTGGAGCAACACCCAGCTTGGCGGAAGTCCCTCCTTTTCCCTATGGAAATGGAGCTGAGCTAATTCTTGAAATGACAGCACACCTTCAAGGTGGAGCTGACCTGTGCTCAAAGCAATTCCCATCCTTCCACATGCCTTCTCAGCTGTGTTTGGTGCCCCTTTCAAGTGGGGCCAGCTAGGCAGACCCACGTAAATGTGGGTGCCACTTCCCCATGCCTCAGAAGTCACTAGCTCAGCAGTGATGTTGGCCAAGTCACCTGCACATGGTTGGTTACTCTGCTTGTAATTACTCATCCGTGCCCAGAAGGGCAGGCAAGCTCTCCCGCAGCTCACAGGAAATAATTACAGAGCAACTTGCCTTCCTGCAGCACGAACCTCTTCCTGATACATCCCAGAGGCACCAGCAGCATTACTCATGGTGTGTGATGCTTCCCAGCATGACTGTCACGCCTGGCTCAGCCATCAGCCTGCTCCCATCTGGGGCTGGTCAAGCCAAAGACAATACATCAGTGCTGGGGAGCTGAGGAGGAAAGGGAAAAGAGGATGTGGCTCTGGCTGTGGGAAGCAGCCCATCAAGAAATGCTTGTTTAACGCATGGCAACTTAGCTTGCCTCCGGAGTGAGCAGCTTCTGTAAATCGAATGGCTCCTCATGAGTCAGGAGCCCAGCCCTATGTTCCAGAGCTGTGTGTCTTCAGAAGTGGCTGAAGAAGGAGCAGGCGTTTTGGAGAAGCTGTTTCACACGGCTATGGCCCCACTTCCCATTTACTTGGCTGATTCCTGTGCCACCTCTGCAGCTCACCAGCTAGAGAAAGGGAGTGAAAGGGAAAGGCTGGTGATCTCTCATTCCGGCTTTGCTGAAGAGATGTCTTCTTAACTGCTCCACCTGCACTACTCTTTTTTCTCCTAACCTGGGGATGCCTTGAGTCTTCCTCGTTGCCCTGCAGGAGCAGATGCAGGTCTCTGATGGAGACCCAGTAGCCTCAGAAAGTCTCCTTACCTGTTTATGGTGACGCCTTAAGACACAGTGCCTGCCATCAGGAGGTTGACCTCACAGCCTTGGCAGACAGAGAGCTTGCATGTTGTCCTTGGCTGGTGGTATGTGGTGGTGGCACACAGCTGCTCACCCCAGCCCACAGGTGGGCTGGAAGAAACTGGGGAGTGGGATCTTCATCCTTCACCTGCCTCTAGCCCGGCTTTGCGGGAAGAGGTGAAACACCCTTGCCCAATGGAGTCCATGGCCACCATCTCTCTCACAAGGCACCATGCATGCTCTTTTTGTTTAGGTATTTAGCACAGCAAACACCATGGTGAGTGGAGTTGCCCATAGCCCATTGTCATCCTGGAGGCTCATGGAAAACCCTGTGAGCTGATTCCCACTAAACAGCAAGCCTGGTGCATGGGGCCAACAGGCTTTTTTGGGCTGTGGGAATTTACTGAGCACGGAGTTGTTTAAGATGTCCTCAGCTGCCTCACCAGTCACCCATTCCCAGTGAGGCTGCAGAAGATGCCAACTGCACCATGATATATTCAGAGAGAAGCAAGGCCATGAGGGAAGGCTGGGAGACAAGGCAGAGAGGAGGTAGAGGCATGCAAGTCCTACATTCTGGATGGTTTAGAGTGTTTAGCCAAAAACTGAAGTCAGTTTAGGGGTCACCTATGTACATCTCCCCAGCCTACTGAGATATCAAGCCTGACCTCAGAAGGACTTGCTAGCATCTCCTTTCATCACAGAGTCCCACACCATCGGCTTGGCATCTGTAAGGGGAAACGTGCTCCATGCAATCTGTTGCTGTTGTGGTATCACCATCAAATCGCACATTTCCACTCAGCAGGGTTGTTGGTGACAAGCTTCATCATTAGATAAAGACGCACCCTGCGGGCACCTCTGCCTGCAGCCTCCCTGCTCTCCTGTGGGGTGCATTGGTGAATCCTCAACCCCTCTCATTTCCTGCACCAGGGAGGACCTGGGAATGGGAATCCCCACCAGTTTAAAGAGGAGACCAAGGTTAAAATCCCAAGTGGAGACCTGGGCTGTATTCATGGTGGTTTCTGTCTGGAGTGGAAGTGGGCAGCTTGCATTCCCTCTGCGCTGGTGTGTCAGGGCAGGAGAGGGGAACAGCATGGACAGCCATGCTAAAGCAGCATTGTGTGTGAAACCTCACCCAAGTCACAGTCCGTATGGCCTGTGGCTCCACTGCCCAGCCATTACGCACACATCCCTGCCATGCCTCAAGCCCCCTAGCACATCCCCCTGCCATGGGCTCCCCTGGTCCACGGTGGGAGCTGCAGCAGGAGGAAGGTGCAGTTGTGCATGGAGCTGGGCTGCGCTTCCCATGGCAACTGTGGAGCAGTGGCGTGTCGGCGCTCCCACGATGTCACAACGAGCCTGGTGGAGGGCTGCAGGAGCACCGCCAGCGCTGCTCATACACTCACCTCTGACACAGCTCGAGGCAATTTTTCCCCCTTGGCAAGCGCAGGCTGCCGCGGCCGCAGCACCGATGCACTTTGCAGCACGATGTCGTGGCACAGTCGCCTTTTGGAAGAAACCAGGCAGGATCTGAGGCAGGTGGAGAGAGAGATGCAGAGCAAGATGAGGCTGCTGGACCTGCACCTGCGGCAGCTCCGTGAGGATCTGCCTACGTGCTGCCCTCACCACGTGCGGCCCTGCTGCCTGCACCAGCCCAATGCCTGCCCCTGGGAGAGAAGGGCCATCACCGCGAGGATGGATGTGGAGCGGGAGCTCAAGAGGTAACCAGGATTTCCCTGCTTTCGGCAGGCATCCGCACCCTTTAAGGTGGGATGAAGGGAGGCTTGGCATCAGAACCAGGAGCAGAGGTGTAAACAGATAAGCAGGACAGGAGAGAAATAGCCACTTTCAGAGAAGTTAGTTGAAAGGGGAATGGGAAGGCATGACCAGGCAGCCTGAGAGCAGCCACGCAGGCAGCACCTGTGCCAAAAAGGATTTGGACCACGGTGCTGTGGTATCAACCATCTCACAAACTGCATCTGAAGTAAGGTACACAACAAGATCCAAAGACGTTCAGCTGTGGAACAAAGTCTGTCTTCAACATAAAATCAGTTTAAATCTGGTAAAACATAATTATCTTCATAATTAGCCAAAATGTGACTGCATGTGGGGTGCAGTGCACCACAGACGTGTCCATATTTTCCCATCTCATACAGTAGGAGGAATAAGTGTCAGGACTTCTACATCTCCATTTTGACCACTGGTGTGATGATTTTGTTTTGTTAATGGAGTTCAAGATTGACTCCAGCAGAGATAAAATCCAAAGGCAGCCCTACAGGGAGTTGTTGAAGGATGAAACATTTGGGTGAAGGCACCACCAAGCATTGAGAGACCTCAAGGATTAAGAAGTCCCTTGGTCATCCATCATCAGCAGTGGGAGTCTCTTGTTGCATAGGTATTTTCTCCCCAGACTCAAGCCTCTGTTTGCGTTCACTTACATTGTGCCTGGAGATGATGAGACCTTCATCTTGGCAATTAAAAGTGTGACATTTTTGTTACTCATGGTGAGCAGGTACCATCCCACAGTCTGCCACGTGTGTTAGAGAGAAGCTAGAGGGAAAAGGGGAAAAGCCTGACTTCTGGCTTAATTTTTCTCTGACTTCAGCAAAACTTAAAGTTGCTGTGGGGTCAGTTTGAGCTTACCCACTTGCTGCAGCCCACATGCTACTCTGTCGAGTAGCAGATTTCAAATCCCAGGTGTTACAGCGCTGGTGTCTGTATCCAGGTTTGCACCTGGACACTGGGTACCAGAGCTGGGCAGGTGAAGCATCCCCTTGCAGAGTCATTGCATGCCAAAATCCCAATAAAGAAATAGAAAGTCAGTCTGAATGGAAGCTGGGGGTGTCTCGGAATGGGCCCTGGGATGCTGGGGCATGCTCTGCCTGAGTGCCAGGCTCCCCCCAGCCCTGCCGCACTTGGGACAACTTGCTGGTTTGAACACAAATCCATACCACTCCCATCTGAAACCACAGTACAGCAGGATTTCATCCCATCACACTGAGGAATTCAGCTATCCCTGTCCACAGAAAATGCTGGGAAGCTCCAGCTCTCCTCAGCACATTTATTCTCCTCTGACCAGCAATATAAAAAGAGACCAAAGGAGCAGGTGGAGGAGCCAGCTCTCAGAGAGCACAGAAAACCCATCACACAATCACCACACCAGGTTGAATCACTGCAGGCTTTAAGTAGGATTGCTGAAATGAGTGCACCTGGCTAATGAACTACTCGTTAGGGATTTCTCACCTTAGGGGTCATGGTTCCCTCATCGCTTGCCCTATTTTGTCTTCCGTTACACCCGTTATCTTTTTAATTTGTTGCATTGGGTCCAATTTAGCTATTGTATCTGAGGTGACCCTTCCATTGCCTGCTTTACAAATGGTTTCAATAACAGCCAGCCCTCTGGTTGAGCAGAATCACTGTTTGACAGTATTAGAAACCACTTTAATGGCTCAGTGAGTCTCCAGCCCAGCTCTGCAGGATCATTTGGGTTTGGGGTTTTTTTGCCAATGTGTCTCCTATCCACTGATTGCTTTAAACAAAACTCCTCACTAGAAAATGTGATCTATTGTAACTGTTCAAACTGTAGGACAAGGTGTAGGATGGACACACATGGCTTTGTGGTGGTATGTACATGTGAAAGAGGAGTGCTGGCTTCTCTGTATTAGGTGAAAGAGCTTTTCGGCTCCTCAATTACCCCATCCCAAGAGAGGACACTACAGTACTCCTGACTGCTGTGGCATGCAGGTGGGAGCTCCTTCTGATGGTGCAGACGCCACCCCAAGTGCTGTGCATCAGCATGAATAGGGATCCAGTAGTTTCCTATTTATTTCTCTTGCCCTGAAGTTGGTCCACACATTCCTCTGTGAGTTGGACTGAAAGGCTGTCCTCTTGTTTTTATTCCAGCATGCAAAGAAGACTTAAGAAGATGGCACATTCTTTCCATGATCACAGACTTTTGGCTTTGATAGACATGAAGGGTTTTGACCCCAAGGAAGTCTCTGTAACGGTGAAAGATGGGAAGGTGAAGGTGGTAGCAGAGCACGAGGAGGAGATCACCACCTCAAGAGGGAAGGAGTATAACTACAAAAACACCTCTCACGAAATCAGCCTGCCATCGGGGGTGAGTGAGGATGAGGTGACCTACTCGCTGTGCCCCAATAATGTTCTGAAGATCGAAGCAGTAAGATGCTGTCCTTGTATTCCGAGCACCTGAGCCACAGGAGGGAGCAGCACCCAGGTGCAGTCATTACTCTGCCGCATCTCTCCATCAGCTTTAGGTCTGTCTCCTTAATCATGCACCAGCAGCTCCCTGGGCCTCTTCCTAAATAAATGGCAGAACTCTGAGCAGATGTGTGTGTGAGCCTCATCTTGAAGGGGTTTGGTGGGCAAAAAGTGGGTGCCAGCAAGAAGATGCAAAGATGGCTTTGGGCATACTTTGCAGTCATTTGCTGGGTACCAAAGCCATGGCTGGAGGTAGCCTGGTTCAGGGCAGGTGTTGCTGTTGCGTATGACCTCATGGATTTCAAAGGCTGAAAGGCACCGTTCAGCTTCAGTCACATTTCTATAAGGACACTTCTCTCAATCCCACCACTTCCTTTTGAACTGTAGGATATTTCTAGGGAGAAAACACTAATAATAAACACCTTGAGGGGAGGAGCCTCGTCCCTCAAAACAAGCTGTGCTGTTTGTTCCCTCAGTTTGGTTCCTGCAGAGGCTGCCCAGCAGGGAAGAGCTACGGATGAAGAACAGAGAGCTTCTCCTTAAAAGATGGCAGGACGAAGGCAGGGGACTTACCAGCAGAGGGGGGGATGACTAAAGCATTTCCTGCTGTAGGAATCGATATCTCCAAGTTAATATAAAAGCATTTCTCATGTTGGAAGAGGGGGAAAATTGTCAGTGTAATTTCTTCAAGGTAAGATTAATGAAAAATTTGAGGTCCAAAGTGGGACCTCACACAGCTGCAGCCGCTGCTCTCCCTGAGCACAGGGAGCAACAGGATCAGCGGGATGGGGGTGATGCCAGGGGATTGCATTTGCTGCCCTGGCCTCGGTTCCACTGCTCACTGCCCTCATCATAAAAAATTTCTTTTTGCATCCAGTCTAAATCTACCCTCTTGCAGCTTAAAGCCCTTTGTCCTTGGTAAAAAGTCTCTATCTTTCTTACAAGCCTCCTTTATATACCTATGCCACAAGTAGCCTGGTTCTGCTGATGCTGTTTGAGGATGTTTAGCAATAAGCCACACCTCAACTAGGAGGCTGCAAGGGAGCCTTCTGTGACAGCAGCATCCGGGACAGGGACTGGGGATGCTACTGACCATCAGCAAAGACCATCTTACAAAGCAACCCAACAAGTAATAAAACTGATGCCCCTTTGGGATGAAGTCTTTGCACTTAGTAACTGTTTCTGCAGGAGCTGTCAAAGTGTGCAGAAGAGAAACAGATTTCAACACCTCCCATCTACCCATGACTTCAGGCTTGCAGACTATATCAAGTCCCTCAGCAATTGAAGGGCTGGCTATGACTGCTCCTATCCTTATTGCTCATCCTTTAACACATGCTCTTCACACTTCTTTCCTAAATTAGGCTCCTAACACCAAATTACACTCCCGAGCAGCAAGACTTTATTGACAGATATGACTTTTTTCCCAGATTTCAAGACCAGAAGGCACTGTCAGATCATCTGCCCTAATCTGTTGTATTATCTTATACCACAATAAAACTGCCGCAATCTGACTTCCAGGAAGGTATGTAGCCTTTATTTGAAGACTTCAGGAGACAAACTCCAGCATGTTTCTTTGTATTTTGTTCCAGCTGGCAATTTCCTTGTAATTAAATGCCTGGCCTTGTTACCAGCACAAAATCATCTGGCATCATCAGCCCTTTTTATCTCTGCGAGGTAACAGAAGCCCTCTGAAGCTGACTTTGTAGTAACTCTGCAGCTGCTGTGAACATCTCCTACACTGTAAGCAAGTCACTTTTCAGTCTTGAAATCCTGAAGTTTTTCATTGCAGGATCGGGTGTCCAACTCCAATATCTTTAGCTCATTTTTGCCCCATTTCAGGTTTCCAGTGCCTATGGCAAAGGTGGCCACCAGGACTGGCTGCAGTAATTCCCTCTCTCCCACCTCCCCATGCTGCAGATGTGGGGAAGGTTGGTGTGGCACTCCAGGGGACACGAGGAAACAACTAGGGGGAAGTGCACTTCAGTTATTGAGGGAAAAACTGCTTGGTATATATTTTTCTTGCAGAAATGAGCCACAAATAGCAATTTTTTCCCTACTGATCAGGACTCACAGTGTTTACATCCAAAGAGGACTTGCAGGCTGAGGGACACATCTTAGGGGGCATTCTGAAGAAAATTCCTAATTCATTTTATATCCTGTGGGGTGCTGGGCTGGGCTGGTAGGAGCATCTTTAGGACCTTTTCTGTAGCAGAATCACAGAATAGTTAGGGTTGGAAAGGACATTAAGATCATAGAAGCAAATCACTCAAGTAGTGACTGGGTTTTGTGGCATTTACATGCTGTAAATGCCTCTGGGACACGCTCCAAAGCATTCTTTAAACCTGTGTGCTCCAAACACTGCTTAGCTGAGGATTTGCTAAGTGAAAATACCTTTGGAAAACCCCCATTGACAGCACAAGCCATGCTCACATCAGTGCCTGCCACCAAATAAATTCCTTTGCCACTAGGTGGCGGATTTTATTATTTATTTAATTAATTAATTAATAATATAATTAATATACCCCTGTAACTAGTTCTTTAAAAGCAAACCAATGAGGCTGGTGTTACAAAGCAATAAGGTCAGCACACACTGCAGCTGGTATTTTCCTTTGCAATGCTAACAGCAAAGAGGAGGGCCAGAGACAGAGCTGTGATTTGTGACCCTGGGCGCGCAGGAGCCCTCGTGACAGACCACCAGCGCATTATGTTTCTACACTGCATTATATTGACATCTGATCCAGCAGTACTTGCCCCTGGAGTACAGCTCTTGGATAAGGCGAGTTTCATTTGCTTCAGCAGCCCAGCTCTGTCACAGGTATTATCCCAATAGGAGCTTCCAGGAGTTAATCATTCTTCAGCATATTGTTGCAACAAATTATCTTGGGGACCACTTTTGACCATCCTCATATAGCAGACGCCCTTTCTGAATTCCCTGGCATGAGGAAGATGCCCAAGAGGGTGACTTGGCTCTGTAGCTATAAACCTTAGCGTGTTCTTGAACTCAAGCCTTATCGGGACATTTATAAATAGCTAGAGTCCTAGGTATTTGTAACAGGAGGTCCCCTGAGGATCTCAGCTTGGTCAGGGATTTCTAGGGGGTTTCCTGCAGCCAGGCGGTGCTCTGTGGGCTCAGGCTGTGTAGTAATGTTGCTTCTCTCCCCGCTATCGCAGAACTGGGAGAGTGGTACCTTACTGGGAAGGTGCAAAGTGATTCCAGCTTTCCTCTCCCAGTGCCCCCCTGCGCTGCTGCTACTGAGAGCGTGGCGCTGCCTGGGCACAGCAGGGCTGTTCCTGCCAAGGAGCAAGCTGTTGCCTGTCACAGGGGCAGCCCCACTCTGCACGCCTCCGTTCCTTGTCCTGAAACTGTTGGGGTCACACTGGCCGTGGGGAGCTCCACTGCCCCTCCATGGGAGTGAGAAACTTCATCCATCCACTTGATTTGTGCTTAAGGTTAAATTTAACCGTTGTCCCTGCTAAGACATTTGGCACCGCCGTCCCACAGATAAACTTTCCAAACCCGTTTTCTGGCATCTCCCCTGGAGAAAGCACTAAATGTTTAGGAGACAGAGCAGGACCCACGGCTTCGAGCTTGCCTCTGTACCAAAGACTGCGTGGATTTGTTGTCATTCTGGATAACACTTGTCTCCTTATTTATAATCCTGCACTGGATTTAGGGGTAAGCTGATGCTTCCATGCACTCGTGTGACCGTCAAGAAGCTGCCACCTCCATGAGGTGGGACACTGTCCCTTCCTTCAATCTCTTCTTTCACCTGCAGGTCCCTTCCCTGGTCTTTTGAGTAAAACGTTATTTTCCCATCTCTGTCTAATTCCCCCACCATCCCATTTGTCCCCCTCCACTGCAGTTGTGTAGGCCAGGCCCTTCTTCTGGTGCGTGGTATAGGGGGTTTCTTACCTTGAAAGATGGAACCCTCTGCTAGGGCTGAAATCCCAATCCAGGCTGTCCCTAATGTTATCCTATTGGTTCCTCTATTATATGTAGGTGGTATGAATGCACACCCGTGTCATTGTCTCTCTCAATGTCAACATTAATTACAAATAATAGAAGGTCTCTCAGCTCTTTGGTCCCTCGTGCTGGTCCGTAACTTGGGGCATTGCCTCTTTAAAGGCCTGCAAGTGAAAATAATGCTATAATTAAAACCCCTGTAACCCACTAATCAAATGAAAGGGAAAATCCTCCCCCCTGCACCTCACTAGCGCAGATTTTTACTTGCCAGCCTCTTTTTTTGTTTGTTTGTTTGTTGCTTTCTGACGTAGCTCTGTGCATCTCTGCCGGCGTGTATGGAAAACCCTGCAAAAGGGAGAGCTGCCAGGGCTGTGCCTCATGGTCACGAGTGGCTGTGGCAATCCAAACAGGTCAAGAGAGAAAACAGAATCCCTTCCCTGCTGAGGTGTGGGCTTCAAGGCCCTGGTGGGTCCATGATCCGTGATGAGCAAAGAGGGGCTGCAGCAGCCACAGCGCACAACCAGGCGGTGACAGCGCTCACCCCATCCCTCATGTCCCCATTGTCGTGGGGTTGCCACCTGGGGGTCACCAGCCCTGTGTCTGTGGGGTGCAGAGCTGTGTGCCTGCAGGCACAGAGCTGGGAACACCACCAGAGCATCTGGCCATGTCCTGGTGAGGGTTTCAAGGAGTGTTTGAGCCAACAGTTATGGCAGTGAGAGAGCAGAGACCAGAGAGCCTGCCAGCATGCTCACAGCCCAGTGAGTGCAGGGTCACACTGAGCAGCATGCTAGAGCCATGCAGGACCCAGTGCTTTGGGCTGCCACTGCACAGAGCCCTGCCAGAGCTAGGGAAGGCTCCCTCCTTCTGCACGGGAATAGGAGAGGGATGGAGAAGAGGAGGGATTGGGGCCGAGCAGGTGTGCTGAAGACACTCAAGCTGAGCACAGTCCCCATCAGAACATCTCCAAGGTGCGGCAGAGTCCATTGCCTCCTGCTCAGGCCGGCAGTGACATCCACACTGAGCAGCAGCTCCCACTGCTGTGCCTGTGTCTTGGGTCCTCCCTGTCTTTTGGTTACCTGCCAGAATGTTTAAACATCAGCAGAATCGCAGGATGCAGTAGAGGTGACTGGTGCAGCGGATGTGAAGTTTGGGAACACGTTGGGAGTAAGCAGATCAATCATTAAAACCAGAGCATCCTTTGGTGGAGAGGCAGCAGAAGAGGACGATTGAAAGCAGCATGCTATGTAGCAGGCAATAAAAGCAGAATGTAGCACCTACCAGCCGCACAGCCTTGCTGAGGTCTTACTGACTGCAGAACACACAAAGGCTGCAGGACATTAAGAAGAGAGGAATAAGTAAAAATGACAGCACTTGGGGTCCACTCACAGCAGGTCCTGGGCACTTTCTATTCCCACTGCAATCCCTGGACAATCACTGCACCAGCAGAACTGCACTGTTGCTGTGGACACCTGCAAAGTTAATCTCCTTGGAGAAACTGAGAGATATTTATAGACTCAGGAGTGTTACCACTCAAAGCCAAGCACACGATGCATTGAGGCCCATGCCCACGGCGCTGTGAGCATCAGTGTCTATGAGGCTGGGCCAGGGGTTTTGACCACAGCACACTCAGATCCACACCGCCTGTGATCCATCCCTACCGTGATGGAAACTCCTTCACGTGCTGCAGTGAATGAAAGAGCATGCAGAAAATTCTATCCCCTTGGGGGAAGTGTCAGAACCCCATCTTGCTCAATGAGGTCCCTATCCCTCCTCCTTGGCTGCTCAGTGTGCCTAAAGAGCCAGGCACTTATCTCAAAATCCAGGCTGTCACCCACAAGGATTCATGGATGTTAATGCAGTAGTATAATGTGATCTCACCCCAAGACTTAAAAATAGCCCAAGGGACTGGCCCATGGAAACTCCCAACCTTCCAGTCCAGATTAGGTGCCAGCCAGCATGATGACTTCATGATAATATTGGGGTTTCTTCTAGGAGGGGGATGCAAAGTGTGCACAAAGAATGATGCTTCACATTAAAGCATCAAAACAAACTGAAGAAGCACTTGTTGTTTACTCTCCAAAGCAGCTACTAAGGGACGAAGAGCAATGACTGTATCGTATTATTCAACCATTTATGTGTGCTTTCTTTCCCCAGAAAACAGGTAAAGCAAGCCATGACATTGCAGGGAATTACTGCACACACAAAAGGACAAGCAGTGAACATGTTGGTAAACACTGGCCAGACTGGGGCCTCGGGACTGGGTGTCCTGCCTGCTCCTAACGGCTTAGTACAGGCTGCTGGGTCCCCGGAGGCTGGGGTCCTGCTGCCTGCAGATTGAGCCCTGCCTTAGCAGGAGCTCCTGGAAGCTGACACTCATCCTCCTGGCTCCCGGGTAGGGACAGAGCGGGGATGCTCCTCCAGTGGTTTCCAGGCTTTGCACCCTCAGCATTGCTGAGCTTCTTCAGTGCTGGCCCACCCAGGGATGATAGCGACAAGGACAGGTTTCTGCTCCTGCGAGCTGGCTTTGTGTGGCTGCAGAGTTGGATACCACACTGGGAGCCCACTCACCTTCTTTTCCTGGGATGCCTTCAGCCTGCTGTGGAAGTGGGATAAACTACCTCTATCCCAGTGTGCACATCTAGGGCACATGGAGGAGCAAACATGCCCCCATGCCTGGGGGATTTTCCAAACCGTGGGCAAATCCCTGAAGAGGTGCAGGGATTTGCATCACCCTGGCAGCAAGCAGAGAGGACTGAGGCAGAAGCCAGCGCAGTCCTCAGTGCCAGCCTGTGCTTCTGGGGAGCACAGAGCACCATGTATGGGATGCAGCCAGATGTTTTGTCACACTTGCTTCATTTTGCCTAAACCCTTGAGTTGCATGGGAGGTATGGGAGAAAACATATACCCACGGCTCACCAGGACTGCTCAGTCCTGGCTGGGTGCCCTCGGATGCCATGTGCTGCCAGGGAGCGCAAAAGCCAATGCAGCAGAGCTTGGCTTTGGCCAGAGGCTCACTCTGCCAAGGCTTAACGTATGAAGTAACATCTGGTTTAAAAGAGATGCAAAAATGAACTTGTGGAGGACTGTGCAGCCAGGGGCAGAGGGATGCGCTGCTGACGGTGTGTCAGCAGCCGGCAGCTCTGCAGGCAGCACAGCCAAAACTTGCCCTCCAGCAGCCTATGTGAAAGGAATCTGTCGGTCACAGCCTGTCTGAGGGTCCTGGTGACCCTGAAACAAAAGCTGCGCCTAGTTTGCAGCCGGGTTATGGTGGCCCCTGCACCATACCAGGTAACACCCTGGGCTTGCACTGTGCCACGACCCAGCAGCTGGCAGCGGGAGTCAGCCGGGATGAGGAACGGTGACACCCGGGCTATGCACAGCCACAGCACAGTGCTGGGACCTTCCTGTCCTTCTGACCATCCCTTTGGGAATGCTTTAATGACAGAACAAAGACGAGGTGACCAACCCAGTTTCAGATTAGAATTCCCAAAGAAAAGCCAAACACAGCCCTGAGGACATTGCAGTTCTCATGCTGGGATATGCTGAGGACAAATCCAGTACCTAATTGTTTTGGCAGAAGGCTTGTATGTCTGAGACCCAGCATGGCACGGTACAGAGCATCCTCAAATCCATATTTCATCTAAGGAAGATAAACCATGAAGGGGATGGATGGGTCCTGTTTGGAAGAGAAGCACTTGTTAGCCGCTTTCCTTCTTGTCTGCTGTGTTCCACCTCAGGGGGACCCAGGCTTTGCACTTTTCTTTACCTCATCTTATCCCTTCTGTCCTGTTAACAGCTTTGTATCCATTGAGCTCTTCCAATTTACAAATGAAGAGCACTTTGCTTCCAATGCTTCATGCCAGACCCATGAGATCTGGCAGAAACAGCAGCTCATCACTTATATTCGTTACTCTGGAACAGAGTATCACAAATAACAAGCAGGGAGATGAGCTTACCTCTAATAATCTAACGTTCTTAGAACCTGCCTTTGATTATGACAAAAGGAAGGGTTACTTAATGTGTTTGAAGAGACAGAGGCTCTCGCCCTTGCCTAGCGTTCGCATCAATCTCTCTGACCTTATTTGCGCTAGTTTTCTCCTGGGTTTAGAGGATTAACTGAATTCCAAACATTATCAGGAGGACTCAAAAGGTAAAGGCCAGATATTTTCATGTTTGCTGGTGGGAATGGTTCTTATTCCATCTCCTTGACTGTGATTGTAGAGACACTCCTTGCTGTTTGAAAACAGTGTTAAATTCACACTTGCTCACAAAGCCATTCAAAAGAAATGTATTGCACATCACTGAGCACCCCTTGAGAGGCCTGGAGCTGCGTTAGCATTTTTATAGGCAGTGCTGGATATCCTTTTGCACATACCGTACCTGTGCTTTTATTCCTAGGGATGTTTATGAAAGACACATAAATGCTTGCAAATATGTTCCCAGCACCGTACAAAAGAGCCAAAGCCATCTGGAAGGGTCTCCAGTGGGATGCAGCGGGCCACACCAGCTTTCACATCAGCTGCAGTGGGACAGTTCAGCTCGTTAAGTGCTGAGGAGCAAAGGGTGGTTACAAATCCATCCGTGCTGACCACATCAAGCTGGTGACTTCTGACCAGAGAAGACCTGACTCAGGTCACCTCCCACTGGGCTGATGACACCAGGCTGTGGCAGGCAGCACACAGAGGACACGAGAGGGAAGCAACCCGGCCTGTCAGCAGGGTCTACAGTAGTGTTTAAGACACGCATGTTTCAGCTGAAATAAAGGCGGCCATTGCCAGTGTCACTGATGGGGCAAAGCAGTAATCTTAAAACATCTAAAGACAAATAAAGAACGAAAGCAAGCTGCACAGGCTCGTGCTACACCAGTAAATGCTACAGTAATTCAAATTTAAAACACCGAGATAGCTGGGTTTTAAAATTCTTCTATCAACAAAGCAGCAGTAGGAGAGTTTCATGGGAGCAAATATAGATGGTGCAGATTGAAAGTCACTCTGCGCCAGAGCACAGCAAGGAAATTGCTTAATTTTTGGCTGAGTTTCTCAGGGGTTGTAAAAGTCACATTAGGAAACGGGTTTGTTACTCTATCAGCTGACATGCCTTTGCATCAGGCTTCTCCTCTTTCTCTTCCCCTGTCTTTTCTTGTTCATGTTGGGGCATTCACACCTACAAAAGGGCAGCAGGTGCCGTTTGTGCAGTACTCTGGGCACAAAGAAGCCACCGCTCGGATCCTGGATGCAGATGTATTTGCAGAGAAGGAGCACACAGAAACCTCTGCAGCACGTGACTTTCTGTTCAGCCTATGGGCCTGAATTGAAAGCATACTTATCCTTTCCTTGGACCTCTGCTCCGCCTGACTCCAGTGTCTGCATTGGAAAGAGCCAGATTCTGCAGCAGGCTGAACGCAGCTGTCTATGACACAGGGAAACGCTTGTTCAGCACACTGTGGGATGTCAGAGAGCACCAAGTTCACCAGGAGCTTCATCACGAGCTCCGGTGTTTACTAGGAAGCCCCGTGGTTTGTGGTGCTCCTCTCCAAGCTCAGCTCCTCTAGGATTCGAGGATGGCTGGAACAGAGCTGAAATTCCCACAGAGGCCCTGACCACAGCGAGCCAGAGTCATCTTCTCTCCAAAGTTCTCAAGTAGATGCTGGCAGGGCTTTTTCCACAGCAACGCCTCAGTCAACAAACAGAGAGGAGGTTGCAGACTGTGTCACCCAGGCCAAATTCTGCCCCAGAGGACCAGCCTTGCAGCCCATGCTTCTCAGGGAAGCCCATCAGCAATAGCTGGCAGTGGGCCAGCCTACAGCAATTCTTCTCCACGGCAGGAAGGGCAGAGCTGGGAAAGCAAAGCCCTGCAGCAGGGAACAGGCAGAGAACTCCTGACTGCAGCCATGGGGTGAGGATCCCTCCTGTGTTTGCCATTGACAGCAGATGCAGAGCTGTCATTAGGAGCTTGTCCTGGCTGACAAGTCAGGCTCCCTCCACCCTCCAGAGGTGGCCTCTCTAGGTATGTGATGACTGGTGTGCATGGGAGAGAACAAGCACGTCTTCCTTGCTGCTGCTCCAGCAGCCTTTACCCAGGCAGCGCAGTCATGGGCTGGGGTCCAGGCATGTGCAGAGACGTGCCAGGCTCTGTCCCTGGGCAGGCTGCAGCTGTCCCCATGCTGCTCACTGCTGACCCAGCCCGTCCGTCTCAAATCCCAGGCGCCTGGTGCTGGGGCCACTGTGCCCCTGCACCGGTTCCTGATGGAGGCATCATAGAATCACAAAATGATAGAGCAGCTTGGGCTGGAAGGGACATTAAAGCTCACCCAGTTCCAGCCCCCTGCCATGGGCAGGGACATCTACCACTAAACCAGGTTGATCCAAGGCCGTCCAACCTGGCCTTGAGCACTGCCAGGGATGGGGCATCCACAGCTTCTTCGAGCACCCTGTGCCAGAGTCTCACCGTTCCCAGGCTCAGCATAGGAGCTGCAAACAGCAAGTGGGGTGACCTGAGCTGCACAACAAGACAGGTGCAGCCCTTGCTTTGAGTCTCTGGATTGCCCTGGAGGTACTCACGTCCCCCACAGGCTGCACCACCCCTGAGCAGCCCTTCTGCTGCTTATGCGCTGGCTTAAATGTGTTCCAGCAGAGCAGTGGCAGGGCAGTACGTGTCGCTGGAGTGTGTGAAGGTTGCCTTTTCATCTTTTACTAGCATAGACTTTACCAGAGAATTAGCTCCATATACTCAGGCATCCATATAATTATCAGTGCTCTTCATGCCTTTGAGGGTCAACCATAGCTGAAAAACTTCTTTTGTAGCAAACATTCCTAAAGGCTCTTGTATTTATGACTCCTGAGATGCCCTTGGAAACACCAGGAGAATGATAAGAATCGGGCTGGAGGCTTTTTGTCAGCTTTGACTAATGAAAACCCCACGTTCTGAAATGAAATGGCCTTCTTTCCGAAATACCATGGCCGTGTCCTGGACACCAAGGTCTAAGGATGGGTGAGTTCATAGTTTATGGCTTCGTTTTCAAATCAGTATATTCAAAGTCAGAGAAGTGTTGGGTTTGGGGGTTTAAAAAAGAAGAAGAAATTTTCAGGGCAGCTACAGGGATTGAAGAGCAAACCTTCCAGATTTGTCAGTAAAGCAGTATGGTTTTGGCTTGCCAGAGTCACCTCAAGTACTGCCACCAGCACAGAAACACTCAGAGTTCAATCAGATCAGTAAATTGCAGTTTGCCTTTCTAATGCCAAAGTAGGAATTTATATAAGCAGTTTTTTTCTGATTTTCTTTTGAATTGCAAAATGGGCCATCACAGGCAATGCAAAGGGGAGGAGGGAGGCTGCCCTGCATCCAGGCATCATGCTCAGAGCTGCAGGAGGAGGTCTGAGTGCTGCGGGGAGGCCCTTTCTCAGCAACACAGGACAAACACTGCCTTGTCTCACCACAGCAGCTCAGGGGGACTAACAGGCAAGAGAGGCAGTTGCAGCAAGGATGGGGAGCAAAGCTTTGGGAAGCGCTGTTACCTGCTTGGCTCAGATGCTGTGTGCTACAAAAGCCCCTCTCAGCCCCTTTGTGCTTAATTTTAGGATTATCTGGGGAGGGGAGAAATAAATTGGGATTACCAGGGGTAGGGAGGGGGGGAAGGAGGGAATCGGAGATGTGGCCAAGATGCAAGTCCCAGTTGCAGGTTCTGCAGGACCTGCCTCAAGGCTGGGCTGGGAGGCAGCAGCTTGCAGGTGTTGTTAGAGAAGCCCCAGGCAGTAGTTTCCCAGCTCAGCAACAGCAGAAGGGAAGCAGCTTCTCCTGCCTTTGCTATTCTCCATTTCCTTCTCGACTGGTGTCTTCAGCTCTTCTTCCCCATCACTCCCTATGCTGAGGACATGCAGATGTTCCCATCAAAAGGTTTTAGATCCCCATTGGAAGAGTTCATGCCCTCAATTTCATAACTCTGACAGGGGAAAAAGGAAGAGCAGTTGAAAGAAAAACCATCTCTGAACAATTATTCTGTGCTATGCTACTTTCCAGGGTGCGTGATGGACAGGAGCGGGGATGGACCTGAACTGCAGCCCTGCACCAAGGTGACAGCCTTGGCCTCAGCTGAACATGGACAGCACAGCAGCTGAGACTTCAGTGCAGTTCTCGCCCTGGCCCGTCCCTCTCAGGCTCTCTCCCCAGGGTCTGAGTCAACTGGAGGAATGTGTGGGGAATGCCAACACCCTGAAGTAGAGCAGAGGATGAAAACAGCAAAAAGAAAAGAGTATTTGGGCTTATTTTTTTCATAAAGTTCACTAAAAATGCTACAATTAGAGAAAGAAGCAGGATTATGGCTGAATTCATCATTTCTACAGTTTTTATGCTCTGCATGGTCCTAGGGAACTACATTTTCAAACCGGATGAGCCATCACTCCAAGATGCTGGCATGCCTGGAGATGTCCCTTTCTACGCAGTCCCTTGCACTACTCAGGGACCCTTGCAGGAACATCTCAGCAAGCAGCTGTGTAAGTACTTATCTAGAACAAAATATCAGGAATAAACTATTTTGGACATTCCTTAAAAAAACCCCAAACAAACCAAAACCAAAAGTAGGGAGGGAGATGACTACGTTTTTCTCTGAAACACTGAGATACAGAAGGGTACCACCGATACCCAGAAGGGTACCACAGCAAGAAGCACTTTCTGAAGTAGTTTTATTGCATCAACTACTGCCCTAGCAAAAGACACAAACTTCTTTTAGCAGAGTTTCAGATCACACCCACTAAATTTGGGTGGTTAATTTTGCTGTATCCAACATACCCCTGGTGCTCCCCCCACCCAGCCCAGGCCCCCATTTCTCCAAATAACCATCTGCTTAGAAAGCAGTCGGCGCTGCAGAGCGACATTTGTTTCTGCAAGAGCGAGGTTTGTGCTGGGTGCTGCACCGTACAGGGGTTGTTGCCATGGGAAATATCAGTGTTTGTCAAAACTCTAAAATCCAACCCAGCGGATCACAGCATCCCGCTTCCTCTTGTGCAGCTCACCCACTAAGCTGGGAACAAGTTAAGAAGGTGGCGAAATGACTGCAGAGAGGATGGGGAATTAAATTTGCTTGATAAACACAGATGAAAGAAACCAGAGAGGAGAGGTATCAGCACGCAAACAGAAAGTGCCAGGGAAAAAATAGACCAAAAGGCAAAGGAGTTAACTAATAGCAACATTTAGTTGATTTCAGTGGCACTAAAAGAGAGCCCTGTGGCTTCAAACCCAGTACTGAAATTGCATTGCAATCAGTGCTCAGGGTTTAAAGAGTTTCTGTTATGTGGGTATTAATTGCACTAATTAGTGGCAAGGCTGTGCCCTGGCCAGGGGTGGCCCCATAACTCAGCTCTTTCTGCATGGTTTCTGCTCCTTCCCAAGCCCTGCTTCAGAGGTGTTATCAGTGCAGAGGCTCAGCATGGGGAGGACGAAGTGTGGCTCCCTCCTCTCCAGCCGATCAACACCCAGGAGAGGAAGAACAGGGGGAAGTGAAAAGCCTCCTGTGCCCTTGAACCCAAGTGGTGCTTGGTCCTCCTGACTCTCCTCCAAAGCAGCACAGGTACTCAGTTCTGCCAAGTCAAGCCCAGTTGTCAGTAAGACAAGAACCAGAGCTTTCATGGAGTAACTATACACCACAGGCTCAGGGCTCAAGACAGGCAGGTGAGAGTCCCAGGGGAAAGAAACCCTAAATCATCACCAGCCAGATACTGACACTGAGGGATGTCTCCAAACTGCAGACTCAACCACTGCAGGCTGTCCTGCCGGCACCAAAGCGGGTATCATAACCTCTGAAACCCCGTGTGAAGATGCTGGACCCAGCAAGCCCTGCTAAATCCTTGTGGAACGAGGCAGCACCTTCCCAAGAGCTCCCAGCCACCACAGATGGTGTACCGCAATGGCACTACTCAACTAAAACAAATGGTTTCTTTTATAGCCTGGTTAAGCCAACCAATGACATTAGCAGCAGAGAGAAATAAAGTGGATCGATTCCTTATTGCAGGGATTATTTTTAAGTAAGTGAGTCAGGAAAACAACACCTTTCAGGGCAATTAAAAGTTTCCTTTAGTGTGGGAATGGCTTTCAACATCACCTGAAGTGCTTTCAGGAGGCAGAGTCTGTATTTCTTCGACAGGATGTGATGAAGCCAAGACAACAAAGACAGCACTGTGTCATGCTGCTGAGGAATTCTCCTCCTCCCCAGCAGCAGTGTTGCAAAACTAAATTCGTCAATACTTCATTGGAAAGATTTCCTTGATGGTGGTGGTAAAAGCCATTGAAATACCCTTGCAGAACACATTTTCTTTTCTTATTACTTACAAACACCAACAGTACTTTAAGCACATACAATTTGGGTGATCCTTTTTTTCCTTGGAGGCTGTGGGCAACAAAGGCAGCCAACTCTCTTACCTTCAGCAAACAGAACCTTCCTCAAGTGAGGCATCACTGTGATTTCTCCTCAGAAACATGCTGATTTGGATGGTTTCTTTAAAGACGAGAAGCCGCCACCCATCTCACTGAAAAGCCTGAAATGGTGTGCAAATAGTACTATTTTTCACCTTGTGTACACTTAGACAAGGGAAATTATCACTTAAACACCAAAGACCCATCCCCGTCCTACCCCAGACCCAGTGCTTTATGAAAGCAGCGCCTAAATAAATTCCTAAACATGTTAAATCTCGCTAGGTGTGCAGGTATCCCACAAACTGGGATGTGTGCTGACCATCAGCACCAAACCATGTCTTGGATGAGAACTGTGAGCGCTGAATCAAGCCACCAGCACATAGTCTGTGTCTAAAGTGATACAGCAAGCTCATCACCTTCCAGTCCATGTGCCCTATTTAAGCATGTTTAACCATGCTGTGACATGGGTTTGTGACAGGCGTTTGGATTTTAACCGAGGGTCAGAAGCAGAGACTATGCGAGCACAGGGCAGGGGTGTGAGGGCAAAGCTGCATCAGCCACCCAAATGACCCAGGCTGCAGACCCCTCTGCACTGAAAGCACCAGGTGCTGGTGCAGTCTAACACCATCCAACAGGCACCAACCGTGTTTTGCAGGTGAGTCTTTCAAGACCTCAGGCACTCTTTGCCTTCTTGGCAATAGGTCCTTCCCTCTGCTCCTGACCAACCACATCCCAGAGCAGCTACAGTTATCTGGAATTTAACTGCCAAACCACAGGGAGGTGTGTGAACATCTGCTGTGTGGGGAGGCCACACCGTGTTGCTTGCATGTGCTCTTGGAGACAGGTCTGGCAGCGTTCACTGAAGGTGAAGCTTTCATTGCTTTCTGCTGTCCAAGTCAGGCAGTGGTGTCTCCAGAGAGTGGGACCACCTAGCCCAGCTTGCGCACTCAGTAATGCCCTTGCCAGCCATGCCAAGGCTTCATGATTAGTGCCAAACAGATTGTTTGCTTGTTTGTTTCGCAGTGGCACCTCCGCATCCCACCCTGCAGTAGGGTGGTGTGAGCTGGATGAGCCAGGAGCTGGAGGGGCTGAACCGTGGGGAGGTTTCCTGCTCATGGCAAAGGAACCAACAGAAAGTGAGGTGGAGGAAGCCCCTGCAGCTGCCTCCACCACCAGCAGTGACTCACAGAGCACTGCCTGAGCTTCCTGTGCCTTGGCACACCAGCCAGCACTGGTGCCATGGCAGTGGAGAGCTCGGCTGGCTTATCTCCCTCCTCACAGTGCAGAGGTGGTAAATGGGGGGAGCCTGGCTGCACAGCCGTGCCCCTCAGAGGAGACCTGCAAAGCTCTCGTGCAGCCGTCTCTGTGGTGCATTCTGCTCCGTGCGGTGCCAATAGATCCTTTCCAAAAGAGCATATATATCCCGCTGCACTCCCCCCTCCCTTCTGGGAGGTTTGCTGCCTGGTGCCTGGGAATACACGATCCCACAAAAGTTGGAGTCACCTTCCAGATCTGGCTAAATCTAGAATATATTTCCTTTCTTTCTTTCATACCTGATAAATAGTCCAGCCTTCCTGCAGCTTTTCCCCTGGCCTGGTGACTCAGCATTGACTCATCAGACCCATTGCTTCATTTGAATAGGGAATTGAAAAGTCTCTTACACAAATGGAAAAAAACTCAATAAAAAGATCCCCCCCCCCCCCCGGCTGCAGATTAGCAGCTAACCACTTGGGATGTCCTCCTATGGGCAGACCTGGAACAATTCCTGCTGTCCCATGACTGAGCTGGTGCGAGAAACGAGCGATGCTATCTAGGCCAGTTAGTATGTGAGTACTCGTCCTCTCCACTCACTCTGCTTCCCTCTGGGTACTTCCAGATGGTAACAATTTCTTTCTCCTTCTTAATTCAGTGATGGGTGCTTCTGACCCGTGACTGCACTGAGAATTCCACAGGGATGTCACAGTTTCCTCTCTATTCCAGACACTGACAATACTCTTTTGCCAGTGCGGTTTCCTAGCAAGAGGAGATGCAGGTGATCACACTGCCCTCCTTAATCCCCACCAGCTTTCCTGGCAGTGTGGGAAGCTCACAGATTGCTTCAGCCATGGTCTGCTGAGCAGGGCTGGGAGCCTGGTGAGTGCCAACACTGGTGGGGAAGGAGAGCTGTGGTCAGTGAGGGACGTGGCTGGGCAGTGGCATGGCTCAAACATGGGGCTCAAGCTGCTTCAGTGCCCCAGCAAGGCTCCTGCTGGTTTCCCATGTCCCAGACTCTGCTCTGGGCTGCAGAAGCCAGTGCAGATCAGGAGCAATGGGATGCTGGGGTGACAGGGTGACCATCACCTGCCAGGTGGAAGGAATGTAGTGCTGGTGGGAAGCACATGGCCTAATTCCCAGTGGTAGGAGCTGCCCATAGCCTGCCCTACAGGCCAGGGACATGGGGACAGCCCCTCTCCTGGGAACAGCATGCGGTTGCTGGCAGGCAGGAACGGGCGCTCTCATCCTCATGAGGGCATGGAACCCGCCAGCTCTGGGCAGCCCAAAAGAGCCCCAGAACACCTGCATGGCACCATGAAAAGGAGAAGAAAAGGAAGTAATTATGCTCAACCAAGAGCATTAAAGGCAATGACTCCCTAAACCCACATAGCAATCAGCCCCCAGCAGCAGCAGCACACCACACACATTCTTGCAGGCTGCAGAGACCCAGGGGCAGAAGGAGTTCTCCTGGCCATCCGTGCTCACACACTGCAGAGCACCAGGGGCAGGAGGAGCTTTCCTGGCCATCCCTGCCCCACTCCTGAGGCCATGCTCTGTGCTGCAGCTGGAAACAGAACCCCTTTGGCTGACCTGTCCCTTGGTGCTGCCTTTGCACTCCCCCCTGACCTTAGTCAGGAATACTGACTACAGCTATCAAGAGCTATGTCTTCACTAAGCTGATTGTCTCACTTGTTTGAAGATGACTGCTCTGTCCTCTTGCCATGCTGTATGCTGTGGCTTCTAACTGGCTTTTTACTTAGCGACTGCTCTTCTGGTATGCAATGACCGGTGACATTATGTTGTGGCTGGTGGGTGGTCAGGGGAGCCTGTCTTATTGTTTGCCTGATGAGGGCTGCATTAATGTTTCAACCACCCTGCATTTTAGGCCTTTAATGTACTCTCTGTACTCTAGATTTTCTCGAATTCCACTCAGGTTGCATGTGATACTCTCTTTCTGTTTTCATCCTGGGGAGGTGGGAGTTGTACTTTCCAGCCACCAGCTAGGCAATTACACATTAAAAGCTGTTTCCCAAGCAGAAGTATTGAAACCGCCTGAGATTGCTGCTCACACTAAGTGCCCTTTGCCAGTCCTCCAACTATTGCTGCGAAGATCCCAGCCCTCACAATTACATGATGACAACTGCATGGAGTTCAGCCCAGATGGCATTAATGAAACAAGAAGTATGTGAAGGTTTAAAATGAAACAGACTTGATGAATGTCAGTTCCTCCTGCGTGTGCTGGAGACAGTCAGGAAACAGAAGATGGTGTAGGTTCAACTATTCAAACCCACGTGGGTCTTGCCAGCTCCCTGGGGAATGTTCAGCCAAGGAAGGTGAGCTCGTGCCACACCACAGCAGTGAGTGCACAGGCAGCCCTGTCTTGGCTGCATCCGGTTACAAGGGCAGTTGTTGCCACGTGGGTACCTTGACACCTACCGAAACCTTCCAAGCAGTTGAAGTAGTGGTAACAGCAGACATCTGTCCAGCAGACAGCTACCTTGACTTTCAGAGTAGAACACACAAGCAAGTACAAAGTTTCATCCAAACTGTGGTCTCCTAACAAAGCTTCTGAATCATTTAATGTATTTCATATGATTATTACCTGATTCACATGCCAGCACAGGAAGTGCATTGGCAAGTGCACTGTCTGCTCATGAACATAATGAGATGACTAAAGATGTGTTTTGCTCTTGTTTTCTTACTGCCAAAGTATCGTATTTTCTTTTGGTGACAACAGAAAGTGTTCAAGATCCCCATTTTCCTAGAAAAGACATGGAATCTCCATGTGACATGCTCAATTACATCATAAGACATATTCCAGGAGCATTTGTTCTAGCTGAATATCACCCCCTGACCACACGCTCCGGGAGCAGCAAAGGTTTCTGCAGAAAACCTGTGGTAGAGAACAGGGAGCCTGAGCCTGCAGTGCACGTACTCATTCATTCATCACTCCTCTTGACCTGCTTTTGTGCTCTAACTTTTCCGTCAGCTTGCGAGTGTTTCCTTGGTAATCCAAGTTTGTTGCCAAAGCAGACAAATGAATCATCTATTTACAGTAAAAGTGGGGAGTTGCCAGGGGAATACCTGATGCCTCTGCATACTATGTGCAAGCCTGGGGCCAACCAACAATAAAGCCCTTCCTCCTGGCCCTTTGGGCATGTGCCACATCTGTGCTCATAGAATCACAGAATGGTTTAGGTTGGAAGGGACCTTAAAGATCATCGAGTTCCACCCCTCTGTTATGGGCAGGGACACCTTCCACTAGACCAGGTTGCTCAAAGCCTCTTCCAACCTTTCCCTGAACACTGCCAGGGACGGGGCATCCACAGCTTCTCTAGGCAACCTGTTTCCATGTCTCACCACCCTGGCACTGGTGGGCGTTGTGGCATCCACCCCGACACCAAGGCTGTACGGGTCCCCTGTTGGGATCACAGGACCAGTTGGTTAAGCGTAGCTTGAAATAGCACTGCTGGGTGGTAAAGCTCAGGAGGAAAAACCTCAGAAAGCCAGGCTCTCCAGGCGGGATGGGTAGGCAGGCTGCCCTGCTTCGTGTCTGAGCTACATCTGTGGCTCTGGACAAGCTGCCCTAGTGCAGGACCCCTCTTCTTTTAGAATACATATTAGTTCACTCAAAGAGCATTCAAGCCTCCCACAAATCCTCCTGCTGTAATGGAAATTATTCTTCTCCAAACCACAAGGGAACATGCTCGCTTTTTCCAGCCTTTTCTCTGAAGAGATCCAAATCCCCGGACACTGGCAAAGGCATGCTCAGTGCACACGCAGGGTAGCCCAGCATCAGAGGTCCCCATCACTGATCCATCCTGGTTTGGGCAAGGGGTGGGATATGCAGACCCCAAGCCCCTGAGGCAGGCAGGCACTTTTTGCCCCCCCAAAGGGATCCGGTCTCCCCCAGCACCCATCAGCAAGGTAAGCACCCCAAGCGTGGGACATCCATATCGCTTTGCTTTGGGCACATCTCCCGTTTCCCAGGACAACTAGTTGTGAGACCAGGGTGGGAAATGTCTCTCACCCCAACTCACACAATGGATGTCATCACTGCAGCATCAATTTTTATATGCACACATGGCTTTGGAGATAAAGGCTAAGCAGCAAGACGGTTTATAGATACTTCCAAAACCTGCTTCCAAGAATATACGCTAATCTTTTGGATCCCTTTGAATCAGCTTCCCAGAGCCGGGTATCTGCACAGCAACAACAGCCTGACCACAGCCAGCATCACCGGTGTTGGCATTGAAGTACTGACCTGGGGGTTTGCTGAGGGCATTTTGGTTTCCATTTCTGCTTCATGACTAAACCCAAGCAGGAGGTGTGCGTGTGGTTTGCATACAGGAGTAAGGAAATCCTAATCGCTGACAGAAATCTCTGGAAAATTCATAAAGTTTCCTGCTGTGGAACCAAACTTGCCTGCACGGTAGGTCAGCATTGAAAAGGTGCCTAACAACGCCCTTCCAACTACATTTTGCAGAGGAGACTTGGGTTAACCCCCCAAGTAGCTGGTTTCATTTCCAGTCAGCTCCATGGTTAAGCTTTAAAAAATGGCATGTGAAGTAAATTCACAATTACAGCTCCACCTTGGGCCGGACCTAGTGGGAAATGCTTCTTACTGCTAAACCCTGTACTCGGAGTGAGCACCTCTATTTTACCTGCCTCATGGCAAGGCCAACAGCAGGGTTTCCCCCACAGCTTCCCCCTAGTGCCCGGGCAGGTGCTGGCAGGACAGGGTCTGAGCACGTGGGTCCCACACCACCAGCACTGGCAGCTGCTGTTCCTTCAGGAAATGAGGCAGCAGTGACACACACAGCATGGGAACACCCTTTTATTCCCCTTTTCTTGTAGGGCAGCATAAGGGCGTGCGCCTGGGCAGACTGAAGCTCAGCTCCCAGCTGAGGTGGAGGGGTTCAAAGTCCCTGCATGCTCTGCAGGAGAGCCTGGATTCCAGGCTCAGTGTGCCAGGCAGGGCTGGTGAGGGGACCTGGATCCTTAGCCATCGGCTAGCTGCAGATGTGGAAGAGCTTCAGACCCAGAGCTGTTCACTACTTCACCTTGTGCCTGTGTAATATAAAATCCCTTGAAGCAAGATGGCAGAGCAGGACTCACATTCCTGGGGAAGTGTCTCTCCCACACTGGGCTGCAGTGGCATATTACGTGGTACAAGGAGAAAGGGCAGTGACTCAGGTTTTCCCTTCACAGGGCACTGCAACAGGCAGGGCAAGGTAAGGAGTGCCCCTGTCCCAAACACCCTGTGGGAAGGGCTGGAGTCAACAGACAGCGATTGCAAAACTTGGGATCCCTGCAGGCAGGAGCCAAGCAGCAGAAAACAGCACCCAGTGCCCGGCTCCCCTGCCTGCAGGCAGGCAGAGGCAGCAGCAGGCAGAGAACCATGCTGCCTGCCCACTGCCCTGTTCTTGCAAAAAGGTAAGTTCTGCTATGAATCAAAACCAAGAGAGGGTGGTATTAAAGAAAACTGGGTTTATTGTAAACAAAGTATAAAGTACAACATAAGAAATGTGCAAATCTTTAAAGTAGTCACAAAAAGCGTATCTAATACACTGTTGTCAAACTGTCCACTTTCTGGTAGGTGTCCTCAACATAAAATGATAAAATAGAGATAGTGAAAGTTGATGCATTATTTGTCACAAAAGCTACAGTTTAAATTCTAGGCTGGTGTCTTTACTGCCTCGTTTTACCTTGCAAATCACAACTTTCTAATTTAATACAATACATAATATATCCATTTCATTTTTTGCATAAACCATCTCTCAAAGAATAACATGCTCAAGAAGCCCAAGAGTCTTGGTTTCTCCCTTAACCAACCCGAGCAGTTTCAGTTACATTTCTCTTAAAAGTGCCCTGTGTCCCTGCAGTGAACACAGCTGTGAAAGGGGGTGAAGGAAACCGCCAGCACCACAGGAGCAGAAGCATCGCCCCATGCCCAGGTACAACCAGCTGAAGGAGCACAAAGCTTGCCAGAGAAGCTGGGACAGTATCAAAGCTAGCAAGGGTTCAGAATCGCCCGGGCAGTGCCCCTGGGTGCCCACCCCGAGTCCTTCCAGACCGGGCTGTGTCCAACACCTTGTGCTGGAGCAGCGGTCTCAAATCTCCAGGACTTTGGCACCAAAGCACCTCTTACAATGGGGCCGGAAAATGGATAGGAGAAAAAGATTCCTACCAAGAAAAGGTGGCAGAAGTAGGAAAACTGATTTAGATTATCTTACATGGGTGCAATCTGAGCTTTCACGCCTGCACCCGTATGCTGCTGTCTTCCTAGTCCATGCTGCACTGAAGACTGACAACAGGAAGTTAGAACAGGAGCTGGTCTCAAGTGCCAGCAGCAAACCTTCAGCAACACTTACATGTGACTGACCTCGAGTATCTACGAGCAATTTGCAAGATTTAGAACTAATATATGCTCTGCTCCAGACCCTTCCCTTTCTCTCTCTCCTTACCAGTGTAAAAGACACCCGCTGTTCCAGTCAGCCACCAGTTCCCCCAGCAACATTTTTGTGAGGAGCACAGACTGCGCTGCCTCCCTGCTGCCCTGCCATCAGCAGCAGGTGTGGGAAAACCACAGACTGGGAGGAAAAGCCTTTTTCCAGCTGGCACATCCCAGTGACAACAGTTAATTCCACCGCCTTCAGCACAAGCCCTCTCAGTGCGCGGTGGCTGCTGTGGGTGGCACAGCGATGTCACTCAGCTTGCTCACTTCCATCTGCCAGTTGGGCAACTTCTTGGCCGACAAGTGACGTCGGGCATGCTTCGTTAAGTGGTCGCTCCTCATGAACCGCCGCTCACACATAGGGCAGGCAAACTTCTTCTCCCCAGTATGCGTTCTGCGATGGCGAGACAGTTCATCAGACCGTGCAAACCTTCTCTCACAGCCCTTCCAGCTGCAGCTAAACGGCTTTTCTCCTGAAAGAAGAATTACAGAGGAAAAAATCACCATGAGTACCAAGTGAGCAGCAAACACTGCTGCCTTGGACTCGCAGAATTTGACTTTTAAAGAAAACCTCCTATCATGAGAGCTGAAGAAGAATCTACTTAATTAGATACATGAAATGTGAAAAATTGTTTACATGCCAATATTTAAACACACAGAATTACCATCCTTAAGGCTAAGCAGTACAAAGGGTTAACTACTGTCTGGAACCAACCAATTTGAGGTACTCTTTACATCTCCAGACAGCCGATTCTATTTCAGCCCCACGTGAAGTGCAGATTGTGACAACTTAGCATGGCCAAAACTGCCCTCTGAAACACAATCAGTAACAACGCTTTGTGTACAGAGCCCTGGTCGTGCACTGTGAGCCTGTGTTAAACTACATGTGACTCTTTCTGCTGCTGCAATTAAGAGCTGAGGCATGGAGTAGCTATTCTAAAATCACCAAGGCAGGAATAGTTTGGAGGAGATCCTTACATTCTATCATAAAATGATCTCTTTTAAGTTCTACCCACTTCTGACAAAAGCATTCTTGAGGAGAAGCCTAATGAGGCATCTTTTAACTCTGGAAAAGCAGACTGCACCAGGCAAGGCTTTGCTTCTACACTCATCAGAAGCATTACTGGGCGCCCTCTGACATGAAGCAAATCCAGCACAAGCAAACTGCTGAGTCAATTTCCCCTGCGGGAGATTTCCTGTCAGAGATTAGGCAGCATTATAACGCACATTGGCAATAAAAAAGATTTCACTGCTGCCCCACAATTTGTTCCATGAGCAAATTCAGTAATCGCTAGAACCTTACCACCTTGTGTATGTAACCACAACTTTCCACATTAGTTTTTAACATCCAGCAACAACCACCAACCTGTGTGTGTTCTGACATGGGCCTTCAAATGCGAGCTCTTGAAGTACGTTTTCCCACATCCTGGGTAGCTGCAAATGTGACTCCTTATTCTCGAAGAATCAGTGGGAGGAGTGGCTTTTGCTGCAGAAGGTACAAAGCCAGGAGCAGGGGCAATGGGAGACAGTCTCGTGCCATTTGGACTAATAATGGGAGCCTTGGGGCTCTGGACAACTGGCTGGGGCACAACAAACATAACAGCACCCTTGGGAACTTGGGTACCCATGAAGACCATGGGCTGACAAAGAGCCGGCTGCTGGCTTGGCACAGCGCTGGGCACCACGGCCGTCACAACGCTGTTGCTTGCAGGCAGAGGGACCATCTGGCAAATCACTGGCACAGGGGGTGCTCCACTGCCTTGGGCAGGGCATGGCGGGACCACCGGGACAGCCTGCTGCCTGCTGCTGACCAAGGGCTTTGTGAGGGCCTCTGGAGCCACCGCTGTTTCCGCAGTTCTTCCTTCCACCACTGGCAGCTCACTGCTCTCATCATTGGCTCTGCTCAGCGCCGCGGCAGAACACTCTGAATGCTCTGCTTTCGTGTTTTGCTTACTGCTTGCTTCCCTCGAAACGCCATCTGGGTATTTCAGCACACTGGCTGTTCTCACCGGGCAGGTTTGGCGATTACAAAGCTGGGCATCGGCCGTGTGGCGAATAACGCTCGTCGCCTGAGCCTTCGGGGGCCTCTCCACCTCTCTCTGAGGCACAGCAGGCACAGGAGAGTTGGCAGCCTCGGCCGGTGATTTGCCAGGGTGGACCACCTGCGACATCTCCAAGTCGGAAGGGCTGTAGGGGGGAGTCAGGCACTGTGTGGAGGAGGGAGACAGAGCAAGGGGGGGCCACGTTACCAACACATCACTACACTGGTTATTAAAAACAAGCTCGCACATGCACAAATCCAGGCACTTACAAAAGCTGGTATCGCACTGAAGTCCGCTGCTCCGGGAAGCAAGGTCTCATCGTTCTCTTCTGACATATCAGATGCTGGAGTTATAGGTCTCATTTCTGCATGTTTTTTTAAGTCTGATTTCCAATTGCAGCTCATAGAAATAAGCGCTTCTACAGCCTCAAAATCGCTTTTTTCAGGAGTCTTGTTCCAGAAATACCTACTCTCTCGCTGTTTCTCAGTCATCATGTCCATTTCTTACTCCTGTTTTGGTTAGAGGGGAAAAAGGAAACTTTAAATGTGATACCAAGTTTTAATATTCTGCAGTTACTCATAAAACAAAGCACCATAAAAACCAAACAAAGCAACCTGTGCAAGATAAATACACTTGGTCATGTGAGTGCATGCCTGTATTTCCCTGTCTCCTTTCTTACATAAATAGCATTTTAATGAAGCTACTGGTGCAGAAATCTGGACATCTGGTGAAGATTATGTATTTTCTTGAGACAAAAGAACTCCCCCCAAATCTTCAGCAACAGTTTAAGTTATTCTACATGGCAAGCGTTATGTCTAAAAACTTAATTAAAATCTTCACCCAAAGAAAGCAAAGCTTCCTCCCCCATTCCACCCTCCTTCGATTTTTGCTTTAAACACGGCCCTCGGTGTTGTGCCTATTTTGAGACACGAGGAAGGACAGTCTTGGGACCGATGCACACCTTCTTCAAAACTTATTAGCCAAGAAAAACGTTCCAGGGAACACACAAAGGGTGTCTCGCACACGCATGCACGCGCAAGGAAAACCACCCACTTGGTCACTGTCTGCCGGGTCAGCACACAGAACCGACCCGGGCACAAAGCCTCCTGAGGGTGCACCATCATCCCTACCGCAGCCTTCCCCCCGAGACCCCGCGGGTGGGAGCCCCGCGCCCGCTGCAACCCGGGCGAGAGGCGCTGCTCGGGGGGCGCGGGGCGGGCGGCCCCGGCTGTCAGCAGCAGCGCCCGCGGCGGCGGCCGTTGGACGCGCGCCACGCTCACCTCAACGCACCCCGCCGGCGCTGCCCGCCCCCGCGCTCCCCGATTGGCTCCCGGCGCCGATGGAGGCGTGGCCCGGGGGCGGTGGGGGGGGGGGGAGGGCGGTACATGTGAACAAAGCGTGATCGGCGCCCGCGCGGGGGCGCGGGGACTGCCGCGCGCCGACCTTTCACCCAGTTCCTCGGGCGGGCGGCAGGAAGGGAGCCCGCCACCGCCGCGCCAGGCCGCGCCCCGCCCCGCCCCCCGCGCCGGGGGAGCCGCGCCGCCTCGGCGGGGCTGGGCCGGGGAGCGCCGCCGCGCCCGCCCGAGGGGGGGGAACAGGGAGGGAAGCGAAGCGGCGGCCCCAGGGGGCGCGGGCCCGCGGCTCGGCTCCGCCAGCGCACAGCGGGGGGGGGGGGGGGGGGGGCTGCCGGCTCCATTCCCGGCCCGCGAGCAGCCCATCCCCCTTCTGTCGGCTGGCCTCGACTGACCCCGCCGCGCCGGGATCCCCCCTGCTCCGTCCGCTCCCCCGCCGCCTCCCGGCCCAAGCAGCCGCGGATCCCGCCGCTCCCTCGCGCGGGGCGCGCCCGGGCTCGCACGCACACCGTAGCGCGTGTGCCAACGGGACCCCGGCTCGCCTCGCCCGCCCCTTGGGGGCTCTCCCCGCGGGGGGCTCCCTCGCTGCTTCCCCCCACGCCGCCCGGCAGCCCTGGTCCCCCAGCCGCGGCTCACCGCCTCAGCCCGCGCCGCTGCCCGCGGTCCCTCCTCTCGCCCGTGCAACCACCCCGCCCCGCCGCGCCGCGCCATCCCCGGGGTCTCGGCCGCTCACCGGTGCCGGGCCCCAGCGTGCCGTGGCGCGCGCCGCGCCGCTCTCCGCGCGCTGCCTTTATTTTCCTCTTTTTGTTCGCCGCTCCCCATTCAGGTGGCGGCTCCCCCCGGGCCCGGGGGGGGAGGGGGCGGGGCTCCCGGCCGCCCTCCGCCAATCACCGGCAAAGGTGTGTGAGGCGCCGGCCAATAGGCGCCGACCGCCCGCGCGTGATCGGCGGCTGCCCCGCAGCGTGGCCAGTGTGTCAGCGCGGCGTGCGCGCGGTAAGTCCCCGCCGCCGCCCGAGCCAGGGCCGGGCCCGCCCCTCTCCTTCCCCCCCCCCCCCCCTCCCCCCCCCCCCCCCCCCCGTGGGGGCGGCCTGGCGGTTCCTCGCGCATGAGATCACGCGGCAGCGGGGAAACGCGGCCCCCGCCCTCCCGCCGGGCTGAGGTGGAGCGGGGCCGCGCCGGGGGAGCGGAACGCAGCGCGGCACAGCCCCGCCGAGCCTCCCCCCCCCCGCCCACCGCCTGGGCGTGCCCGGGGACTGCGCCGTGGGGCGGCTTCCCCCGGGGTTCGCCTCGTCCCGTGAGGGCAGCGCGAGCAGGTCTCCAGCCTGTCCGTTCCCCCCCCCCCAGCGCCGCCGCCCGCCTGTGCTGCAGCTCGGGTGGTCGAGCCGCGCTGCCCGCAGCCCCGCCGGGTCGCGCCTCTGCCCGCCTGGCAGCTGCCGGTCAGCCGGGTCCCCGCTGGTTGCGGTGCTGCAGCTTGCGGCACGGCGAAAGGGGGAGAGCTGCTGAAGTATTCTGCTCGGTGCAGAGCTAAGGGCGGGCTCGTTTTCCTGTCAGAAAGTTGTGATAAAAGCTGCGTGTGCCGGCAGCTGAGCAGCGGGATCCCGAGCCAGGCTGCAGCTGTGGAGCGCTGCTCGTGCCTGGGTGCTCCCCTGCGCTAGAAACTCTTGTGCTTCGGTATGGCTCAGCTGCAGTTCTCCTATTCACCTAGCCTCGCTTCAGGGTTCTCCCCTCCTCTGCCTCGGCAGTCCAGCCTCGTTTGCTCTCAGCATTTTTCTGCTTCTTTATTTTTCCTTCTTCTTCTAAAATGCGTCTTCCTGTTTTACCCCTTTTCAGTGGTGTCATAGCCCAGTATTCTTAAATACTGCTTATTCCCCTTGTCAGCCAATCCCAGTTGACAGAAGGGGTCTGAGAGCAGGTTATGTCCTCCTGTAACTTGCCTGGAAACCTCCCAGAATGTTTGGTTTTGTCTGAAAGTGAATCAAAAATGCTGCAGTAGTAACAAATGAGCAGTTTATTCAGCCTGAAGGAAGAATGAAGGTAGAATAATAGCAAAACATGACCCCAGAGTAAAAATGAACCAGTTCTTAATTAGCTCAAAGATGAGTGTCTTGGCAGCGGAGTGGTAGTTTTATCCCAGAAAGACACTTTTCTTTTTTGGTATTGCTTTAATTCCAGCATTTCACTGATGATATATTGTACAGCTGGATTTCCTGTTACTTGGCTTCATGCTGGGTAGCCCATGTGCACCCGGTGAGATGCACCTGCCTATTGTGCACCCTGAGCTGGGCAGTGTTGGTATCCCTCTCTTCTCACTCCTGCAGCTTCCAGGATTGTCACGTCTGACAAAATAGCTTGCGACTCCCACAGTTGTTCCCGTTCCCTACCCAGGTACCTGCCTGCTGGCCATGCCTGCAGGGAAACAGATTGGCTTCTCTTGCCTTATCTAGAGGGAATTCCCAAAAGAGAATTTCCTTCAGAATGAACCCATTCCTTTTCACTAGTAGCAACAAACAAGTGTTTACAAATTACTCCTCTATATTCCACATCTCTGGATGTCTTAAGAGGAGGAAGTGTGTTTACTGTCTGTTTCCCACTGAAATCAACAGGAAAAAATGCTGCTTGACTCCCAAAACATGCTCTCCTTTGCCAAAAGGTGCTACCGTCACATGAGGCACAGCTGGGGAAAGACTTTTGGGCTCATCAGTGCATCTCTCTGCATCTGTTCCTGCTGAAATAGAGGTTGTGGAGCTATTACCTAGTAGTTCTTGGTGAAATCCACTGTTTCCTGTTTGCAGCAGGTTCTGTCATGGTTTTTTTGATTGTAATTGTTTTTATTGTAGACATTTTGAAATAGCTTCTGAAGCATCTTATCACCCCTGAAACTAAATCTGTAGGAGTTGCACCAGGGTTACAGTTTAACTCTCCGTGATAAATACACTCACAAAACCAATAGCTTCTTCATGTATGACACCAGAAAATTAGGCAGATCTTTGTCACTTCCTTCACTCTTACATGTATGTAATGCCTATGCACAAGTTTTACTGATAGAGAACTTTAGTGTCAAAAATCTAGTGGCCAAGGTGAACTAAAGGTCTGTAACGTGAAATCCTGTTACCATCTTTAGTTTGCTTGCTGTGGCAAGATGCTGGAAGTATATGCTGGACTGTCTGGGGATGCTAAGGGGGTCCTGCAGTAATTCTCCAGAAGAAATAAACTGTTCTTTGGAGAAAACATTATTAGTTTCATGTAAAATGGAAAAATTAAGGAATAAGTATAGCAATGTTTGAGCTGGATCACTTGCCTTTTGGATTTGTCATAAGGGCAACTTTAGGGGACACTGAGTGAGGCTGTTGTAAATACTTGGCAGTTTTGGCTGTTTCTCTCTCAGTTTACACAACATGAAGTAGGATGTGACCCCACACTGATAGGTACTTCTAGCCACTGCTGTAGTATAATGATAAGAAAATAACAATGGGCTGACTTGCAATATCAGCTGCCGCTGTCCCGATTTGTTCTTTTCTTGCTCTTCTCTCTTCTTCTGTCCTTGCTTTACCTCTGTCATGGGTTCAGCAGCAGCAGTCATTTTTCTCCTCCTTGGTAGCTGGTGTAGCGCTGTGTTTTTGATTTTGGGCCTAGGAACAGCGCTGATAACACCAGTGTTTTGGTTACTGCTTAGTGATGTTTTGGTCTGGCCAAGGACTTTCTGAGTTTCATGCTCTGCCAGGGAGGAGGGGAGCCAGGAGGAAGCAGAGACAGGACACCTGACCCAAACTGACCAAAGAGGTTATTCCATCCCACAGCACGTCATGCCCAGGATGGAGAGCAGAGAGAAGAGACCTGGAAGGGTGGGGGTGCACTGCGTGGTCGGGCTTGGTTTTAGGTGGTGAGAAATTGTATTCTTTCCTTGTATTTACCTTGTCATTATTATTATTGGTGGTAGCAGTAGTGGTTTGTGTTATACTTTAGTTACTAAACTGTTCTTATCTCAACCTGTGGGAGTTGCATTCTTTTCAATTCTCCTTCCCATCCCTCCGGGAGCGGGGGGAAGAAAGAGGGGGAAGTGAGGAGAAAACGGGCTGCGTGGTTAGAGAGGCTTAAACCACGACAACCTCCTTATCTGTATTCACTTTGGCTTCCCATAAGACCTCTCAGCTCTTTGCTGTTGTTGCTGTGGGTTCTGCTGGATCACCCCTGCTGCTTGCAGCAGCAGTTCTTTATTAGTCCTCACAGCCCGCCTTTCCCAGTTGCCACCCAAGCTCATGTGCCCTTGGCACACACACCAGTTGTTAAAACTTAATACTTCTTAATGCACCTTCCTTCCCGTGACATCCGTGTTCTGTGAAAGCCTCTCCCTGTGGCCGTTCCCAGTGTGCCTGCCGGAACCTGCTCCACATTGCCTGCAGCCATTCATACCCTGCCACCTCTTCAGCCAACTTCAGGATTTTCCCTGTCAGTTCCTCTCCAACCACTCCATACCAGAATGCTTCCAACTCTGCCTCCCCAGCTGCCATCTTTATTTGCTTCTTTTAACAAGCTCATTTCAACTTTAATTTCCAGAGCAACCCTCCACAGCTGCTCTTCTCTTCAGTCTGCTCCTCCCGTCACTCAGGAAGCCTCCTGATCATTCTCCTTCCACCTGTGTTACAGGCTTTTCTCACCCCTGGGGTTTGTTTTCACCATGTCAGTGCTTGTTTTCTGCTGCTGCCATCCAAGCACACAGGATCTTCTGGCCCTGCCAGTTTTGCATTATATGCTGACCAGGGCAGTCAAAGCGCCCAGCATGGCTGCGCCTGGTAGGTCAAATCCTGTCATGTTTTCTCTCTTCACGGCCTTTAGGTAGATCTTCTGGTGAAGTCTGGATGCTGACTGTGGTACTTGGCAGGGAGCATATGCTGCCTGGTGGTGATGTGAGGAAGTCACAGGGTGAGGGACTTCGTGTGAGAGGGGCTTTGCCGCGCCTGTTCTTTACAGGCAGGCTTGGCTATCGTCGCAGTGGCATGTCCCATACCAGCATTGCTAGCAGCTGGCCTTGGCTTGGGAAAGAGCAGCCCTTGGAAGTGGGGAGACTCATCTGCTCCTGACTCCCATACTCCATGGGAGCATCGTGTTTCCCCACAGACCTTCAGTCCCTTCTGAATGTGCAGCCAGGAGCCCTGCATGTGTGTTGAGCTGTTGTACCCCACCTCCTCTTCTCCTCCTGCACTGACATCGCCTGCCTTGTGCTCTGTATGTGAACTGCAGGGCAGAACTGTCGAAACCACCTCTCCCAAAAATAATCTCTGCTTCAGAGGCTGGAAAATGTGACAGCTTATTTTCATATGCAGAGCAATGTGGTGGGTGTCCGAAAGCAGCTGAGGCTGAGGGGGTGGCCAAGGAAAGGCAGCTCTGAAAGGCCAGGAAAGTGGCAGCAGGGAACATGAGAGGAAGGACAGAAGGAAAAGAGAAAACTGAGAATGGGGAGGGGTAAGAGGGGGCTGGAGGCAGGAAACAGCAAGCTCAGGACAAGAGAGGGTTGTACAGGGCTAGGCTGTTCTCTGATCCCTACTGTTGCTCGTGCTCATTTATTAGTAATCGCGAAAGTGTCTCTGCTGCTACAGACAGCAGTTGCAGAGCTTCTGGGGAGGTGGCGCATATAACCAGGAACAAGGCAGCTTCTCTCCTTTTTTATCTTCTGTAAGTTCTTTTCCCTTACTTTTCATCCCACATTTTCCTCATACATCCCAACCTTAGGGAAGACCTGCTTTGTCCTGGGTCTGCAATCACTTATTAGCATATTAGATGAAAAGTAGAATTTGTCATTAAAACTTCACTTTATGGGTTTAGTTTGCTTTACCAGCCTGATGCCAGACAGAGCAAGTCCTATTTGGCTGGCAGCACCATGTTCCTCCCCAGCCCTGTGTGATGCTAACCCCAGTTTCTGTGTACACTCATTCTACACAGTATTGCTCATGTCCTTTTCTCTCCAGAGCATTTGTGCCTGTTTCTGAGTCACCACAGTTCCAGACCTGCCATGCTGCTCAGCGCTGGTCAGTGGAAGGCTTCAGAGGCTGTTAGCAGCATTGATGTTTGCACTGCTGCTCTAGGGGAGGAAAAAAAACCCTCAAACACCCCTAATGAAGCCCAGGACAGGTAAGAGAAGCTTCTTCTTGGCAAGTGAGCAGTTTTGAACAAAACTAATTTTCTCTGGTGATCACTGGAAGCAGTTGAAGGATCATTGTCAGTTCACATGTATTTTCCATTCATTTTCACAGGGAAGATGGGGATGTGGTTTTATGCAGCCCAGGAGAAAACAGACTGTCTGGGTTTTTCATTGGGAAGATGCGATTTTGATTTTTAAGCACTTGTGAGTTATTTATGCATGCCTATTACACTATATCTTAAGTTTAAATTTCCCAGGAAAACACCTATCCAGCCTTCAAGTCATATTCTTCCAACGTGGAAAGCTAAATCGTCATGGGATTGGGAAGAAAATTTGCAGCATGGCTGGTAAATCACTGGCCAGCTGTGTAACTGCAGTTCTGTTCATCAGTCTAAGGCTGCCAGGCAAAACTCCAGTCTTCTGAATTTCACCCTGCTCTTAGGAAAACACAGCTCTGTTATCTGTGGCTTATCTTGCCTTTAGCATGCAGAATTAGTAAAGTTGCTCCTTTATCCTAAACTCTTGGCTTCTACATACTAATGAGGAAGAGCTATTTTCCACTTCTTGGGACTGGACAAGGGGTATTTTTAAGCTCTGATGTTATATGTGTACCTGTTTCACAGAAAACTGTGGGATAGGTGGTTATTTTGGTCAGAGCAGAAAGAACCTAGGTGAGGAAATGATTGCTTCAGTATCCCCTAAAGATTGTGAGAAGTTTTAGATTCTCTTCCTTTAGTGCAGGATCAGGTTGTACACCAACCAGACCTTTCCTCAGGTCCTGTGGCTGTCACTAAAACTGTGTAAGGACCCTGGACAAAACAATGGTACTAGCTACAACCCTGCTTCCCATCCATCTTCTTGGAAGGTCAGCCAGAATGGGTATCTGGTTAGCTCAAACCAACCATTGCACACTTGCTGCATGTCTTGGTCCAAGAAATCCTGGCAATTCTCTATAGTGGAAATCCGGAGTTAATATTGGAATGCTTTGTTGATTCTTTCCATGCAGATCATGCTTCTTATTTCACTTCACAGGGTGTAACCATGTGTTTATTTTCTGTTAGTATCTTGTGTGGTCTTTCTTCACTTGTGCAATGCTGGTGGTTTTGTTGATACTCCCGGTAAAGGGCAGCATTGCTGGGTCCTGTGCATGGTGTCAGGATAGGCTATTTACAAGAAAATGGATACCTTTGGAGAGCTGTGGAAGAGTATGGCAAAGTGGCACTGTTTATTTGCAGGCAGAGCTTGGAAAATATGCGGAAACATAACTGTTTTCTACTTGTGAGGGTGATGTACGGGTCTGTGTGTCCCACCGCTTTGAATGGTGTTATTTATTATATTTGGAGTTTTCCCAATGTCATGATTTATTTAGCTGTTTAGTATAAAACCTGACTGATCAATTTGAATTTCTGCTAGCAAAGTCAGATACTTAGAAGCTGAACTGCCAGCCAGTAAGAGGAGAGGGAGACAGCATCTAGGCACTGTAGAATGAGCTTGTGTAGCTAGCAAAGCCACATGCTACGATCAGATAAAAGCTTTTCCCCAATCAAAGCATTAGAAACACATTTGGGTGCTTTTTCATGCCAACATAGAATTTACTTGTTACGCAGTGACTTAATGCTCACTGCATTTCAAGAGTTCCTCTGATAGCTTAAACCCTGGCTGGTGGTATGAAGGAGGTGAGATGGTGGTGTGGCCAGGGCATCTTGTGTGATGCATCAATATGGTGTAGAAGTCAGCAGAGACAGCTTTGCCAGTAATAGCCTTTCTGCACCTCCTGTTGAAGGTATTTTGATAGAAGTCATGTGAGCAAAGGTCCTTCTTTTCTTTCAACCTATCTACTTTTAATAATTTTTAACTATTGACTAGTTTCAGCCCCATGACAGATGACATAGAGACGTTAACAGCTCCTGCAATGTTAATTTGTTCCTGCTACTGCTTGATCCCACCTCCACTGCATACCTGTTAGTTTATCTTCAAGCAAGCAAATAGTCTCTGGACAGGAAAATGCAGGTGCAAAAATGCAGGTAGCACGTCCTACATACAGTGCAGACCAAACTGCACCCACTTTAGCTCCCAGCACCCAGTGCGCTCCCGTATGTGTTGGCAGGCCTTGAGCTCTCCTGTATCTGGCTGCTGTTTCTTGCCAAATGCTTGGCTCCCATACCACACCCTTGGCATCCTGGCACAAAGCACACCACTGGCATGCTGTTAAGCAACCTACTCACTATTAGTAATTGATTTTTTTCTCCCCTTAAGATGTCACAGGAACTAAGGGCAGAGGGAACATTTGAGGGACCTGTAGAGATCAAAGCCTTGTGTTTCATTTAAAGAGACATCATAAAAGCCTCAGATAGATAGCCTCTTGGCAGCAATATGAGGGTTGAGCAATACTACTTCATATTTTTTAAACAAGAGCCAGTGTGAAAGCCAGCTTGGTGTTCCTCAGTGCAAGTATCTCCACTGTGGTCTCAGATCTATGCAAGGGGCTGCAGAGGAGATCCCTGTTTACTCTCCAAATGCGCAATGTGCAGAGATGGTGTTGGCTTTGTCAGGGAGGAAACCCCCATCAGTGGGGTTGCCCTCATGACCAGAAAAACTTGCCCAAAGGTTTTCATCAGGTGTGTCAAACCCCTGGCCTTTGCAGATCCCTGTGGAGCAGTTTAGCTGGACATCATGCAGGTTATGCAAGGTGCAACCCACCCCAACCACCTTAGTGGCAGCAGACTGCTGGCATCTCACCACTCCCTGAGTTCTCCTCTGTGTGGCTCACTTTGCCACAGGAGATATGCAGGTTGGGCTTGCAGCTCACTGCTGAAGTCACCTTTGTCCCACAGCTTGTCCTTCAAGACACACTGCACCTTGGTCCTGTATATGTTCACTCTGCCGGAGCCACATCATCCTGGTTTCAGCTGGGATAGAGTTAATTTTCTCCTTAGTAGCTGGTGCAGTGCTCTATTTTAGCTTTAGTAGGAGAACAATGCTGATAGACACCAATGTTCTAGTTGTTGCTCAGTATCACTTACCCTGATCAAGGACTTTTCAGTCTCTCATGCCCTACCAGTGAGGAGGGACATAAGTAGCTGGGAGGGAGCAGGGACAGGACACCCGACCCAAACTAGCCAAAGGGGTATTCCATACCACAGCACGTCATGCCCAGTATATAAACTGAGGGGAGTTACCTGGAAGGACAGATTGCTGCTTGGGTCGGGCTGGGTATCAGTCGGTGGATGGTGAGCAGCTGTATTGTGCATCACTTGTGTTTATTGGCTTTTATTCCTCTCACTCTTTTTGTTGCCTTTTCATTGTTATTAATATTAGTATATTTTATTTCAATTATTAAACTGTTCCTATCTCAACCCATAGGTTTTACCTTTTTTCTAGTTCTCCTCCCCATCCCACCATAGTGAAGGGAGAATGAGCAGCTCTGTGGTACTTAGTTGCCAGCTCTTAAACCATGATGCACAGTAACAAGGAGAGGGACCATGTCTGAAATGACATGCAGAGTGTCAAACTGACCTCGTGGAAGCTCTTCTAGAAGAGGGGAGCATGAGCTTGCTTTACTGACAGGATCTGTGATGTGCCTGAGCCCATGTAGCTGGTTATGGGACCCACAGCTCTGCAGTGATTACCAGCCTCCAAATGGTGCTAGAGCTTCCCTGGTTTGCTGAGATGGGGGCCCAGTGAGTGATGTGCCAGAATTAAAGGGCTGGCAGGCAGCTCTGTGAAGACCTCATCAATCTGAACCCATCTCCTGGTCCAAAGTCTCCTCTCCATGCGGGGAAGAAGGGATGGTGATGAGGTCAGTGCCTGGAAGGGTATAGATGTGTAGGCATGTCTGTTGCAAAACAGCCACAGAAGGCTGTGGAGTGTTGTCTGTGCTATAAATGCACTGGCACAGGAAGCCAGGGAGGCCTGGGGAGGTGGGAAGTGTGCTGGTGTGCTCCTGTTCATCTTTTCCACGAATACAAATCATCTGCTCTGAAGGACCCTTGTTGTGATTATCTGGGAAGTGAGCCAGTGTCCACTGTTTGACCCTGGCTCAAACTGACTGCTTTGGGCTCAAGGTTGTTCTTGGGTACAAATAGCAAAGTGAATATAAGTGTGCCTGAAGTCAGTTTGGGTGGACTTCATCTTAGATTAGGTGCTTATAACACAAGCATCTGTTTTTATAGGTCTTTTTATAGTCATTGAAGTGATAGTAAATATAAACCACAGGGTTCACATGTGTTTCATTTTACCCTGATGTGAGATGATCTGTACTTTGAGCTCTATTGGCTCCATCTCCTGCCCCAACAACAGGAGCCTGGACAGCTATCCCAGGTGGCTAAATCTACAAAGCAGGTGAGGCGAGATGGATCCCACTGTGAGTGCCCACAAGGCCAACAGGAACCATCAGCTGGGTAAGGGAGAGTTTCATGGACTGAGTGAGCTCAGGTCTGCCTGTTTGCTGGCTGTTTGGCATGTAGGTGTTCATGTGTGCGGCTGCAGTGATTTTTCTTTCACTTTCATCATTTTTCTAGTATTTTCCTGTTGCTGACTTAACCTGAAGCGTTTTGTGGGTAAGCTCTATTTTTACACCAAGAGGAATGGCTGAACCTTAACAGATGCATTAATTTTCAGCATGAACCTTCATGAAGCCTTTTCAGTGGGTGCTGTTGAAAAGTAACTGCTTTGGCGTAGTGTCAGGACAAAAAGATTCTTGCAAAATACTGTTTCATCTCTCTTTCTGGAAGGGCTGAAAATGCAGATAGTGGGCAGAAAGAAGGAGGGTGTGATTCTGCAGTTGGTGATGCCAGTAAGGTGAACTGTTTTGAGCAAGAATTGAAAAGTGGAATGTGAGATCTCTACCATTCTGGTAAGCTTGATCAGATTGTTGGTTTCGAGAAACACTCCTGAAGTGCTTTGTTTATTTGATGGCACCAGTTGTAAAAGAAACATTGATGTTGTAAAGTCCGTGTGTGTACATGTGTTTGTTTTGCAGTTGGACCTGTTTTAACTATCAGAAAACAGCTATATCCCACTCTGCACGGTCAGGATCATGGCGCTTACCAGGAACCATCTTCAGAGCCCTTCCAAAAAAAGACATTTCCTGCATCAGTGTGAGAGTGAGTGAAAGAACATGCAGGGAGTGAGGCTTGGGGGGCTCTTGTGCCCACAAAAGGCTTTGTCAGATGAAGTGGGGCACGTTTTCTACGCTTCTGTTTATGTATTCATCCTTCCGCTGAACGAACCTGGATGCACAGGCAGTGGATGGGTCCTGTTCATATCAGTGAGCAGTGCCTGGGACCAGTGCTGGAACATGAGTACAGCCAAAAGAGGAAGGTGGGAGCCCTTTGTCTTCCTTTGTCTTCAGGAAGCTTTGATCCAGGTCAGCGTTAGGAGGCTGTGTATGTTCTAAGCCATAATGCTCTATGGAGCAGATAACGTTGGTAGTAGTTCTCCAGAAAGCTTTGCCTACTCCTCAGTCAGGCAAAGGGCTTTCAGTTTCCCAGGACTGCTCACTTCTGGAGAAGTCCTGGGAACTCCTAAAGCTGATGTGATATCCCCTTCTCCTCCCTCCCATTATTTTCTGGCCTATGTGAGCTGCATTGTCACATAGCACATGTCACAGTTTGAATCTGTTTCCTTACGTGCAGTGAATTAAAGGCTCAGTTCTCATACAGGAGCAGCTAGCAGTGTTGTGAATACTTGCAATCATAGTGAAATCAGTGACACACCATCCTGGTCAGCATACCTGTGGAAGGCAGAGCTGACACACTAGTGTATGTGTATATAAAATAAGACCATGGCTGGAAAGCATCTGTTAAACTAAAGAAACACAGCATAGCAACCCACACTGAAAGAAGCTGTATGGATCCAAATTAGGATGGCACAGATGATACAACAAAGCCATGGTTTTTAGGAGCAGACCTGTGTGTGCCCCTGCATGCCCAGACCCCTCTCCCTTCTTTGGGATGACTGTCAATAGCACACTGTCTGGTCTTCCCAAAGTCAAACAGTGCGTGGGTCTGTTTTTTTACTGCAGGGCTATTTGTCAACTCTGGATAAATGTCCTGAAATAATCCTGGTGGCACTGGGTGTCGGAGATCTCAAGGCTTTAGAAACTTTGGGGTCAAATTTACTCTTGTTAAATAAGCAATGAGTATTGATTAGATCATAAGGCAGACCAACAGAGCACTCTTTCAAATACCGCAGCTCACTGGAGTTCATTTTTATCTATTTATATACTCAGAATCCCTTCAAACAGTTGCTTTTGAGAAATGGATGCTAAGTCTTTACTCCTGCAACTCTGTATACTTTCATATGCACAGCCCTGTGCATGCAGGTAGAAGGATTTTTGAGGCTGCTTAAAGGATTTGGATGCTCACTTTATTTCTTTTAGTTGGAGACTTGGATCCCTTAGGCAGATTTGAAAATCTCAGCCATAATTCTTTGCTTATTTTAGTACATAAGGGCAAGACATTTTCCCTGTTAAAATAATTTCTAAGTACTCCTTTCTTGCTGCCATAAAATAAAAGCATGTTTAAGTGAAATTATATGAAGCGTTTGTTTCTCTGGACTTATCTATTTACCTTACTCATTTGCTGGTTTGTTTACTGAGGAAATTCTTAAGTCACAGTCTGCCTATATTTCGTACTGAGTACCAAGGAGCTTGTCAGAATTAAACATGCAGATTTATAAAGACATTTTATTATGATTGTTTATACAGCTTGAACATCTTGGAAAGGTTTTTCTCGTCTTTAATCTCTCAGCAGTACTATTATGTATTGGGCCTCAAATATACGTCAGGAAATCCCCATATAGCCCTACCAAATGCAGTGCCCATGCTTACAGACATACACAAAGGTGTTGGGTTGCAGCAGTGGGGAAAAAGCAGGACTGTTCCATGTAAACAGAGGTCAGTGGGTGAAAGGCCGCAGGGGCCATGTTAGCTCTGTTTATGTGGGTCCCGGTGGGACGCTCTCATGTTGCAGAGGCAGTTTGTTGGACAGGAAGAGGAAGGCACAGCCTGTCTCACTGAGGCTTCCCAAGGTAGCCTGTTAAGCTGATCCCTGTGCCTGTGGGGTGCTGCTGTCAGCTTGGGGGAGCTCAGCTGTGGGGCACATGGTCCTGGTGCCCTCCCAGCAGCCTAGCTGCAGGCAAACCATGGGCACCCACCTTGGCAGAGGCTTCTCTTCACCTCTGCTCCCCGGCTGTCTCACACATGGAATCAGCTGTGGTGGGGTGGATGCCAGCTCTCTTGCGCTGTTAGCAGGGCAACAGTGTGGTTTCAGGCCGGCAGGGTCAGCGTGGCCCTTCTGAGCTGCCTGGGTGATGGAGGAGGTGAGCCGGTACACTGTGGTATGCTGGGGCAAGCCCAAGCGTGGGAAAACAACCCATCCTTGGGCCCAACTGGGATTTTGTTGCCACTCTTAATACTGGATTTGACTTCCAGTTTAGGATGACATTTTCCTGTTACTCCCACTGGGGAGAGGGTTTTCCTGGGAGTAGTACACCAAAATAAGCAGCACTTTCTGGAACTTGCTTTTACTCAGAGTGAGCAGGGGACAGACCATTTGTCCCCAGTAGTTTATCGAAGGTGCTTTTTTGCTCCCTGTTTCCTCTCTGGCTTCAAGAACAAGAGCCTACAAGTCTTGGAAGGGCAGTGTGCCCTGCAGCTGCCACTGCAATGGGAAGAGCTGAGTCCTCACATGGAGCACCAGTCACCTGCCTGGAGCACTGGCACCTTCTCCTACACTCACCTCCTGAAGCCTTTTTTTGTTTTTCAGTTGCAGCCTGGCGCCAGTGATGCTCAGGAGAGGAGCCTGTGGCTGTCCCAGGTACCTGCAGTGCCTGCTGTGAGCCCCTCTGTAGGACTTGCGTTGCCAGGCTGAGGACATGCTCCCTTTGCACGCTCCCAAACACGATCTGGAAGGACGCTGGCTGGGCAGGAGCAGCCACAGAGCAGGCTGGAGGCACCAGTCTTCTCCTAGGGTGCCTACCACAGGAGCAGCCCTGTGTTCTGCCTGGGGGCATGGGAGTGTCCAGCAGCTCCTCTCTGCTCCAGGTGGGCTGCTGTGGGCTGACAGCACTGATAGCAGGAGTGAGAGCTCAGTGTCCATCTGTCATCCTTTGGGAATGCCTGCAGACATGGTCAGTCACAGCTTTGGAGAGGCCTGAGGGAGACAGGCAAACCATCACCTCACCCGCTCCTTGGCTGTTTCTCTACAAGCACAGGACAGAGGCAATAGGGCCTCCTGGAAATCTGTTGTGAAACCCTGTGATCGCTGGTTTAAAAGATCCCACAGAAGCTCGAATCCTTTAACAGGCCTCTGCTCATCCTGCCCTGTGATTTATAGATGGCATACAAACTTCACGTGAATGATGAACTAGGTGCCAAGCCAAACACTGTGCTTCCATCTGGAGCACCACAATTCTGCTGCCTTTGTCAGCTTGCTCATCTGGGCAAGAGAGCCTGAATTTCCTTGAGAAAATTAACAGCCTTTTTTAATGCTGAAACAATGCCTTCTGATTACTGTAGGGCCTTCAGTTTGAGCTTAGCTTATGCCAGACCAGCTGCTTCATATGTCATGGTGCATGTGTGTAAAACAGAGGGAGTTTGCAAGATAGCATGTTTTAAGGTGAAGTAGTCACCGTATGACACAAACCCCAGGAGCTCGAAGGGACAGTATCAGTCTGAGCTGGGGGATCTCCTGTAGTGACTTCAGTAGTCACCACAAAGGCAAGAAAAGTTCACACACAGAAAACGTGCCCAGTGGGAGCAGGCAGCTGAAGCCAGTCTGGCTGCCTTCTCTCCATGCATCCAGTGCCAAGGGCAGCACGTGGAGCGGAAGGGCTAGGCCATAGCTTGGGACCCATACCAGCTCCTGGGAAAAGCTGTTGCTGCGGGGGGAGTCGCCACAATGGACTGCAGGGTCTCCATCGTGGCAGGGATCACGGGTGGCACCACGTCCCCTCTCTCCTCTCCCCCACTGCCCATGGTGCATCTGGAGTGGTCTCCTGCAGTGCTCAAGCTGCATCCAACGTAACTGGCTGCAGGCTTAATGGAGATTGGATGGCAAAGAGCTCCCTGTTCTGAGCAGGGTGGTTGCCTCATGGTTGTCGGTGACTGCGTGGGTCAGGAGCAGCTTTGCGTGGCTGTGCAGGGCTGTACCATAGCCACAGCCCCGGTGCCCACAGCCAGGTGAGCGGCACCAGCGGATGGAGTGCTGAGTACCGAGGTCTGGAGCCAGAGCTGGGCATGGGCAGTGGGCAGTAAGAGTACCGCTGGCCTGCAGATGCCAACGCAGGCTGCGGCGGCTCCTCTCAGCTTGCTGACAGCCTGCTTGAGTTTGAGAGGGTTGAACCGCACGGAATGCCCGGGCAGGCGGCACCCTGCAGGTGGAGCAGCAGCAGCTCACGGTGCTGGGTGCCCATGTGGATGTGGACGGGGTGTGCTGTGGGTGCAGTGGGGTCCAGCCCCTCGCAGCACAGGCGAGAGGCAGGCTGCAGACCTGGTAGGAGCAGAGGAACCACCTTCACTTTGCGGATCTGATCTTTTCCACAAGCCACCACATAAGACGCTGCTCTGGGAGCTGAGCTGGAGCTGGGAATCCCTCTCCTGTCCCTGCGTGTGGCAGCCCATCCCTCCGCTGCCTGCACGCACCCTGCAGGATCCCACCGGCCCTGGCAGCTGCTGCCGCCGAGCTGTGGAAGAGCTGCGCTGTGGCTCCACGGAACGCGGCTCAGCCGCCCCAGGGGATGAGGGGCTCGGACTGCCGCGGAGCAGTGGCTGAACGAGGCCCCACGCATGGCGCACTGGAAGCCGGGCGCTCTCCGCTGCAACAGGGGAGGCTCCCTAAGGCCGTGTGGAGGATGTGTTCGGAGCAAACACTGCGAAGCATTGCTCCGGCCTTAGCTCGCACGGGGAAAGCCGCCAGCATGGAAACCTATTCTGGTCTCGCATGTGTCTCAAGCGGAAAATTTCAGCTGCGCGGATCCGCGCTGGGGTTACGGGAGGTGAGGCCCGGGGACGGATGGGAATGGCTCCGCGGGCGCCCGTGCCTGCCACGCGGCAGTGGCTCCGGTGGGGAGAGACGGGAAACGTGACCCCAGCTGCACCCCTCGGAGGCCCGGATGAGCACAGCCCCAGCTGCCCGCCTGCACAGGGAGGGATGTCCTTCCTTCCTGTGCCCTGTCCCCAGCTGCCCGTGGAGGGGATGTACCAGCGCGTACCTCCGTCCTGCAGGGAGGACACGGAGCAGGGGAGCGGGCAGCGGGGAGTGCCTCAGGGTCAAGGACAGTGGGAGGGGGAGGAGGTATCTTCGCTCCTCTGCCCCCCGATTGGTGCTGGTGACCCAGGGACCTGGAGCTGGCTGGGAACTTGCTGTTGAGGTGTTCATTGTTGGAAAACAGTAGTAAGTTCAAAGTGAAACTTCCAATGGGAATGTTCATGTGTGCGGCAGACCAAGTCCCCCATCCCATGTCCCAGAATCTGTCTCACATCCGCACCCTGCAGCTGGTACTGGCATGGGTAGCTCAGTCCCCAGCCCCATGCAGAACAGGAATGTTTTGGATCCTCGGGCAACTTGGAAGAGAAATGGCTTTTCCAGCCATCCCCGTCCACAGTCCCTGCCAGCGCGGCTGAGCCGGGGGAGCCAGCGCTGCTCCGGCAGTGGCACAGCTCAAGCTGGGGAGGGTGCCTGATGCGCTGTCGCAGGATCACACGGTGATTCCCTGGGGAAGAGGCCCCGGGAGGTCCCTGGTCCAGGGTCGGACGCTGGTTCAGACCAGGCTGGGGGCGCTTCACCCCACCGCGGGTGGAGAGGGGCAGGCTCAGAACGCGCCCCGCTGCAGCGCTGACACACCCGGAGCGGCGTCCAGGGGCAGTGGAGCAGCGGTCAAACCCTGCCCGGCAGCTGCAGTGCGTGAGCGGCGGGGCGCGGCTCTCCCGCTGCTCCGAGCCCGCCTGCACGGCCGCGCTGCCCCTCCGGGACCTCCGGCGCAGCTGCTGCAGGAGCGCACGCAACCGGTGCTGAGTAACGGGGCCCGCGCTGAGCCGGCACCGGGGCGCGGGGGGCTGCGGGTGGACTCTCCCCGGGCCCCTGCCAGGTCCCGTGGGGGCGGCTGGAGCTCCGTGTGCTGGCAGGGAGCCAGCAGCGGCTGCCGCAGCCCCAAAACTGGGCACAGGCGGAGGCAGCTCGGCCCCGATCCCCCAGAGCCGCGCTTCAGACGCTGTGTCCGAGCAGCAACAGCTGCATAGCGCTCCCTGGGTACTCGGGGTTCTCAAAGGGGATTTACTGGGGGGAAGCTGGAGGCCATGGCTTCTGCTGCTGCCCAGCACAGCCCTTTGCCATCTCTGCAGTCACACAGCTGCACAAGTGACCCCAGGCTGTATCGCCACTGCTGAGACCCGAAGCATCAGCTCTCCTCTGCTTCACCACCTCAACAGCTGGTATTGCCATTCAACAAGTGTCGTAAGTTGGTGACACAAATACCTGCACTTTTCTCCTAATGCTGGGAAGAAGGCTCATGTTCAGAGGCTGAGCACAACACTGTCAGGATCTAAAACGTGCGAGTGTGGCTCGCCAAGTCATGCTGCAAGGTCTTGGGCCTTAGCTTTCCCTCCCATTTTTGACTGACACCAAGTATTTATCATGTATCAAAGTAGCAGAGCAGGACATGTGCTGCTACCCGATGCACGTTTGGCAGAGGCTGTGGTCTGCACTACTGCCCACTGCAGCAGTTCAATCAGAGAACACTCCAAGGAAGCACTACTTTCAATAGAGTTTACGGGAATGGCAACGAACACGGTTTGGAGGAGGACCCACCTGTGACAGAAGCTGCAGCTCTCAGCGCAGAGATGATGATGAGGAGGAAGAGATGGTCAGACTGAAGGCAGGGGAACTCACTCCTGCTGCCACCTCCCAAAAGCTGCTCTTCTCTCACTCAGGCTGACAAGTGCAATTAGCCTTGTCCCAGGCAGCTGAGAGGGCAATCCTATTAATGCCCCTAATTCAGATTAAAGACTCTAGTTGCAAAGAGATTGAAACGTAAGGTGAGAGCTTGTTATTCCAGGAATAGGGACTGCAGTAAGGGGGCGCCCACACCACTCCCAGGCATGCAGAGCAGGCAGGCACCCCTGTGTCAGGCTGCACAGTCCTGGATTAGAGATCCTCATTGCCTGCTCTCAGTACCAGCAGTGCCAACCAGCTCACTCCTAGCACAGCCTGCAGGCCACAGAGTATACGTGAAGAGGCACAACAGCCCATAGTGGATCTAGGGCACCTGCTTTTATTCTGAGCCAACGTAAGGCAGCTGTGCAGTGGCTTAGGCACATGAGAACATAGAATCATGTTCTCCTGTTCCCAAGGGATAACTGGCACCACTATTGACATGGTTTCTTGGGTTGCAGCCCTGGGTTTTCCATTGGAAATGGGCATCCCCAGGCTGCCTTAGTTCCAAGCACTATATAGAAACCAATTTACATTTTCCAAGTAAAATGCTGAATGACAATTAGAATATGAATAGCAACTTGTGCAAATCAAATCAAAATACACACTGTGTTCAAACTCCAGGCTGTTTTTAATAGCCAACTGTCTTCAAGTACAATGACTCTTTCTTCTCAGACCACTGTATCAATCCTGTTAAATCATCTCAGGCAGCTTGCTTGTATTTAACCAAAACCCATGCAGCAATCCCTGCTTTGTCTAGAATGAGACCTCGACTGGTAGCCAAGCACATATCGCATCTTGAAATGTGGGTATGGCTGGTAACTCGAAAGGAAAAACCAAAACTGCACAGCTTTCCCACTACCACTACCTACTTCCTTTCCTACATTGGCATTTAATTCCAGTAGTTGTTTTTAGGCTGCATCTTCAACACACAAGCCCTTTTGTACCTCTTTTAGCTGGCCTGAAAAACTGTTCTGACAAGTCTAAATTGAGACTCTTTACTTTCCAGTTCCCACCAGCTGGCACTCATGTAAAATCATACACTTGCAACCCAAAGGTAGAAATGTTACCTCCAACTGAAGTGTTTAGAAAGTCTCCTCTGACTGCAGGATCCAGAGCTTACTGCATCATTTCAAAGCCCTGACAGCCCTTCTCCTCCTTCCCACAGTTTGCAAGGGGGGAAATTAAAATGAAAAAGACCTCGAGAAAATCAGGAGGCTCCAGTAGCAAAGCAAAGCTCTGAACAGTTTCAGCAGTCCAGTTACTCACGGCAGTTGGCACCTGCACTTCTAGTGGTGTGCTTTACCTTTCCTTTGTGGAGGCAGTACTTGCATCGAGTGCAAGAGTGTGCTGAAGACTGGTGTAGCCCTTCTCTTATGGGTCAGCAATATACAGAATGAGCTGAAGTCTAAAGCCAGATTATTCAATAACTGCCATTAAAAAGAAAGGAACAGAGCTAAAGGTTCCATGCCAACCTGCACAGCTGGAATAACCCATGCTGCCTTGGGGACACTACTTGTGGGCTAAGAGCACCGCTCCTGTGTACCGGTGTCTAGTGCAGGTTTGCTGTTTGGTGTTCAGACCTGAACCCGGTGTCACACACTAAAAACACACCACAAGTGACCTGTTTGCCTTCTGGGAACTTGTATGACTTTCACTTCATGCAGGTTTAATCAACCTCCATTTTTTTCAGTTTAACACAAAGCTGAAATAATGGACTAGACTACAGAAGGCTTCTCAACACACTGCTGATGCATCTGTTGTGTAGCTGCCGCTTCTGCCTAGCCCCTCCCAAAGTTAGCCTGAAAACCAGTAAAATCTACACAAAGTTTTATTGCAGTCATACAGGGGATACATCAAGGGTCAAATACAACAAATACTATGATGCAATTTTACATTTATTAAACTACAGTTCAAAGCACAAATTTACACATTCTAAATACACTAAACATCTAATGAAGTCACACTGGTCTCCCACTGACATTTGATATATCTGGTCGAAAGACAATAACTTTACAAGACTTTTCTAACAGGAATCCTTAGTATAAAAACTGTGTACTTGTATGTAAACTGTTGAAGAACCCAGGTGATGGGTTTCCATCTCCACTAAGTCATCCATTTTGTTGCATATTTAAACGCTCAGGGGTTGAATGAACTTGATTTTAAATTTGGACACCATTATCTAACCCTCCCACCCCCCGTGATTTGTAGCTGTAGCTTGTTTTGCCTGGTCCCCATTAGCTATTACTAATTTGTTTCAAGTTTTGAAGAGAATGAATTGAATTCGAGATTGTTCCATTTCTTCCACACTGGAATGTTGACCAGACAAACTACAGACTTGCAACTGCAGGTCTAAATGAAGCGTTAATGCCTGTTTAAGCTGCAGTGGAAAAGCGGTCTTCTGGGCTCAGCTGAATGCACAAAGGCACAAAGAAGAAGTTCTTCATCAATGTGTCTGAAGCAACTCCAGCATCTTGCATCTCATCCCTGCAGCAGACAAAGAACGGTGAGAGTTGTAATAATGCGTTATCATGTACAATTTCATATCAGAAGCATTCAAAGTCTGCTGCCCTGGGCAGACTGGCCCCAGTCTCAGCAGCAGGGACTGTCAGCCGTACTTGGCAGGCACAGGAAGGCCAGAACTGCACTGGCAGAAGCACAGGGCCCTGGCTGCCTCAGTATTGGAACAGGTTCCCCAACTCTCACCATCTCCACAACAGTCTCACTGCCCTTCCTGCCTACAATGACAGTGCTAACAATGTACACAAGTTGCAATTACCAGTATTAGGAAAGCTCAGAGATTGATGTCAAACAGTAAAAGGCTTGACAATTATCACTGCGCTCACAGTCAACATTAGGTATTTGGCTTTCCCTTGTCAACCTTGAAGCAAAGCAGGCATGGCATCACAGCTCTTTAGTCTTAGCAAAGTCAGACAGCAGTAAAAAAACCAAACACCCATGAACTAAAAAGGCACCGTCTTGTACTCTGTTCCATCTTCCTGAATTCATCATCAAATACGATTTACATTTGGCTGTAAGCATACCCTCTGGAAGTGAAAACAATCTTGCCACTATCAAGACAATTTCCTTACCAGTCACTGAAAGACATCATGTAGTAAATCAGTGGCCTCTGATAGTCGTTAAAGGTAGACTGTTCACCTAAGGTACCAGAACCCATGTTATCAAAGATCAGCCAATCTCCAACGCTCAACTCGGGAAGAAGACAGTTTTCCACAATTTGATCAAGCTCATCACAGGATGGACCCCAAAGGCTGCTTGCAAACAGAGGCTCATCTTCCTTGTATTTCTGTACGGGAATGATCCAGGTAATTCAAGCTTCAGTTTATTGAGTAAGAAAATTTTCAAATGTACTTAAGGAAAATTTTATAAGTAATAGTATATTACCACAACATATAATATTATAATAATACTATAAGTAATTATATACATATGAAGAGTTAAATATACAACAAAATGTAAGGATAGTAAGGACTACCTCTGAAGAATATAGAAGGACTCACCTTGTGAACCTCTGGGATAGTATTCAGTTTCTCAGACAATTTACTTGCAAAAGAACCATAAACACCATCATTTATGTAATACGTAAATACTGGTTCATCATCATTCCTGGTTTGCTCCACTGGAAGTAAAAAAGAAGTGGTCTTGCATGCATTTTTGGTCTTAAGTAGTCCTTTTGCAATCTAACTTAAGTCAACTGCTTTTCCTGACAAGGGGGTTCCGTATATACTCGAATGGGAGAATTACAAGCAGAGTAATCTGTGTGAGACCAGATTATAAATTCAGTTACAACATTAAGCGTGAGGTTTAATAAAATGAATATGGTCACTAATAATCAGTTAAGAATATAAATCCGTTTTTTTCTCCTGTAGCATAGAAGTGGCTATCTTCTTCTAACACAGAACCTCCTAATACGTTTTGTGAAGCACCCAATATAGGTTTAACCATTGAGAAGTCAAACCTAGCAAGGAAACAAGTGTTACATAAATGTAATGAAGAAAGTGACATTTACAGATAAGGTATGGTCAGAACACCAAAGGCAAATTATAGTGCAAATGTAAGGGAATTAATTAAATATGCACTAAGACAAACTAGTCCAACTTGACTTGAAGATGGCAATTCTGTACTGATTCATAACACGTAGAAGATAAACATGACCCTTACCTCCAGAAGGAAGAAGTTTATCGTACTCAACAGTCTTCTTTGCAATGATGTTAACTGCCAGTGTAAATGCAGATGAAACGTAGTAACACCCGGGCTCTGCAATCACATTAACACCAGATTCCTTAGGAAAATAGACATCCAGCAATGGCCTGATGACGTGATTAACCTAGAAATGGAAGTCAAAGACAAGACCAAAGAAACTGAGTTTATGTACGTATCAGACACACACACACATGTTCAGTCAGCAACAGTTCTATAGTAAGCACACCACAGGCCTGTGCTGTTCCTCTCTTCTGAGAGATGCTCTCAGCACAGGTCCAGAATTTACAGAAGTGTTTAAAAAATGGGTCATTCTGCTCAACACTGAGCACCATGAGTCCGAGTACTGCACAGGCTCTCCTCCCAGACAAAGTGCAAGCTGTGGTACACACAAGACTCCACAAGTAATTGTGAAGTTCGTCCAGCACAACAGATAGTGCAAAATTACATAGTAATCCATAAAAAAAAGGAAAAGGACTTTCTCCAATCAGTTCTGAATAGTGGTGTATTAGAACAGAATTGATTACTTAATATTGATGCTCGAATCTTAAGACAGGTATTTGAAGATTAACAAGTGTTCTGGACAAGTAACAGAACAGTTAAAACTAAGAAAGAAAAGCCCTGTTTGCTATTAGTAACTTTTCACTGAATCATTTCTGCTGTCCTACACTCAAGGAGCTTGTCTTGAAGACAACTTGACAGTGTAAACAGGCTATTGTTTTATGTGCCACTGCATGCTAACAGCTCCCATTTAGGCCAAAGCAAAGGCTAGCCAAAGCAAAGATAAAAGCAAGGCCTTCGGTCCTCAGTTCTAAAGCAAAGTACCAGCAACTTTCATACAGAAGCGATAGTTTTGATCCAAAGCATGTTAAGCAGTCCTGGCCCAAGCCACAAAAGAAGGTAACCAGTTGGACAACAGTCAACTGCCAAAGATGCTGAATTGTTAAGGTGGCTTAGGATAGTAATTTAAATGTGACAAGTTCAAGTCAGCATTCACCCACTGTGAATAGGACCTCCAAGGACTGATTTCACTACCCATGATAAAGAACATAAACCCAACTATTAGGATCTGGAATGTAGAATTTAGACTAGGTTGCAGCTACCAATGTTAGTTGAAGTTTGAAGGTTAAACACTTAAACTTCCTAAATAAAACTGAGTTCCAACTTCCAATACATCACATACCTCTTCCAGCTGAAGTTCTGAACCTGTGAAGCCCCCACCAATATCCAACATGTTCATCTTAAAGCCAAATTCTTCCTAAAACGCATAGGCAGAATATAAGTACACAAACAACAACTGTAAAAACACTCTTTTGCTGCTCCTTACTGTGGTTGTTTTCTAGGTATTTATACTTTTGAACAGAGCACCTTAAGTGAGGAAGTAACAACATCATAAAAATCAGCACAGCTCCATTAAACCTGGTAGTGACAGCACTGGGATGTCAGCAGAGGCTGGCTGCACAATTCTCAAGTCCCACAGCAACATCAGCTCCCATATTGTGGCATTTGTTATATTCAGACAGTATTTGCTGAGCAGGGTGGGACATTCTGACAAAAGATGTTTTAAGAATTTACAAGTATGTGTAATGCAAGTCTTTGGAAAGTGCTGATGTGACAAAACTGCTGCAATGAAACTGCACAAAGATCAGTGAGAACTTCAGTTCTGTTGTGTGTCACTAGTCACAGCTAATGCACTAACTGCAGTAACAAGGGTAAAGACTTGCAGTCTTCTCCATTTACTTTACAAGCTTCTCGGAGGAAGACAGATGTTCAGAGAAGGGATTTCTGAATTTTGCAATACAAGAAATACACACAGAACATAAGGCTCACAAGAGTCATCTGAAGCACCCAATAAATCCATTCCTTTCCATCCAATCCAAATTTGGATAGCCCATCGCCAACATGACACCTTTATTCCTTATGATGCTTAGTTATTAATCTGAGATTGCATACACCATATCAGTGGTTATATCATGATAAATGCCAATGTACAAATCCTTAATATTTTAATATAACTTAAAAATGTCAACTGTGTATTTGCAGAACTGAGATTTGAATTTGAAAATCTTTTAACAAAAGTAGGAAACTAACTTTTTACTTGGAAACACCATACAAGGCTACTGCCTGTCAGTGGGACACTATTCATTAACCATTGTCCAAAGTTAGGGTTATGAAGTTTGTTTCACCTCTACCATGTCTCACAAGACAGTACTTAGTCCCTCACTAGAAGTTCCATTTCCTACATTGATATATTTTGGAAATAATTATTAGAACAGAATGGATCCTCTACTGCAGCAATTGCATGTGTGTATGCATCTACTTACAGCCATGTCAAACACACACCGAGCATCAGATATAGCATGAATGTACGTTTGCAGTTCCTTGCAGGAGTCTGAAACATGAAATCTAAAAGAAATAAAACCTCTGTTAGTACACTGAATAGTGCAGCTTTCAGACCAAGCAAACTGTTTCACCATCTAAAACAGCAATGGAAGCAATTCATTCCCAAGTGGATCAAGACAAGCTTAGATGATAATACAGTAACTGTGCAAACAATAAACTCACAAGATTAACACCTTCTAACCACTGGACTTGCTCTTAGTATTAAGAATGTCCTACAATATTCTCATCTTTGAAAGGCTGAGTAAATCTGTTATTTCTTATTGTTCACTATCAAAGTGGTTAAGATTTGTTCTTCACTGGGTGCCAATGCTAACACAGTTATCTGTGTGCAATCTCCCCTCTCTTAACCTACTTCGAACTGCATTGCCTGTACACCCTTCTCTCTTAGGCTATCCAGTTTTCTTCCCAAAGCTAGGGCTGTCCTGTGCACTCTAATTACTCTCTCCACATTCAGGAGAGAGCCAGGTAAGTCCCACTGCCACCCTATTCTGAATCCTCTTCACCCAGGCCAGGTCCTTATTCCACAGCAAGGCCCAACAGTGTAGTGAGCATGTCATCAGAAGCAGTACTGATGCCCCCCAGAACCCCCTCCAGTTCCTTGTCCAGAAGGCTTAAGTACTGCCATAATACTGGTAGTAACTGAGGTGCTAAAACAAGTGCTAACATTCCCATGGGCTTCCTAAAGACTAGTATGATCTGCTGATTCTGGACAGACCATACACACACCCTTCTGAGCCACAATGCTCTCTACTCCAAGTCTATTTCTTTAAGCAATGCCATTTTGAGGCAAAGGTCACTTTTTAAGCTTACTTGCTTTTAAAACTTTATAGTACATTTATGCTTTAACATCAGTTTAAAGAATTGTTTTGATGTAATTCTGTTTGAAATCCTCAAAACCTGGCTTCCATTTTAAATATTTTTTATTGTCTTGATAACCCACTCTCTTATACTTGTTTGGTTGTTTTCTTAAAACATTCCTGAGCATGTGATACATTAGTAGCTGAAGGCAGACAGAACAAAGACTTGTACAGGCATTTTACTTCCATACAGTAAAATCTTTATCAAACTTTAAACTACCACAGATAACTTGGAAGCTCTCTGAACACCAGGATTCATTCCTGCCATCTGCAAGTCAAAAACTTGGAGCTGAGTATTTTTTCTTGATATGATCAGAGTGACATAGGACCTAACTCTAAGAAAATCCAAGCCTCCACTCACCTCAAAGTCTGTCCAAACTATTCCATGCTATACTAGCACTTATATATTATACTGTTTATTGCGTGAAAAATACAGACCAAATTACCATGCAGTTCAAGAATATGGTTAGAAAATAGGAGAGGTTTCTAAACTTCACTTTTTTGCTGACAGGAGAATTTCTGATACTCTATTTCAAATTGCTTTGATGTCTGTGATAATTACTTTGTTTCATGCTAGTTTTTGCTTGTATATTAGTGCTCTGCTTGCAAACAAAAGCTCATGATCCAAAAGCTTCATGGTTTTAGTCTTTTTTACCCTGTATAATAGTGCCACAGGGGGAAAAAGTTCTTTTGTGTTCTGCACCTTGAATCCATCATACAAACATCTGCTCAGCCAAGCAGAGAACAATAAAGTTACTCACTTGACACCAACTATTTGGACTCCCAACTCCTTAGCACATTCCATGAGGTGCCTACAGTTCTTCAGGGTGGTGCCAAACTTCATATTCATCTCCTCATCAGCAGTAATGTCTTCTGTGGTAATGTGCAGTAATAGCCTAAGAGAAGGGGAAGATGATTGGGGCAGTTGGTTTACATCATCAGCACATGTGAAGCCTGAAGACTGTCAGAAGTGTGTTGATTATGTTGTCAGTACTCCAGCTCCATCGATGGATGAGTCAAGGGAACCTAGTAAAAACAATCCTGTACAGAGAAAAAACTAGCAATTAGGGGCTAAAACATGGAGCCAACAAGGACAAGGGATTTCGAAATGCAGCAACTAAGACTCTTTTGCAGCAGCAAGAGTCTCTTGAGTGCTGTAATAGAAGAGAATGTTACCTTCTATAAAGTATACTTCCTCATAAAACTGTTAAAGACTGTAATATGCTTTTCCCATCTGTCCTCCTTCCTAGCCCAAAGAAGAGCATGGAGATTCCCCTTCAGGCACAATCAGATATCAGGTTTGGTTAAACTCAGCAGAGGCACCAGGCTGACACACTGAAAGCACACCTTGGCCACATCCTTCCACCTCCCACTTGGCTGAGCACATGGGGATTGGGTGGGAGTATTAACCTGTCCCCTGCTCCTTCTGCAAGGACACACTTGTGGAGCAGGAAGGCAACAAGTACCATCTTTTACAGTCTTATGCAGTGAGACAGCTACGTTGGCGTAACAGCTACCCTGATTTCTAAAAGCCCTTTCCAAATGTCTCATGATGTGTTTAAAATTCATTTGGTAGAAAGCAAATAAAGCAAGCCTAAGTTCTCACACAGGCTGCCCAGCAATCCTGCTGAGTTTAATTTCTACCACTTCATCTTGAGAAACTGTGACAGCCTCTCTGGGCTTCCCCACCAGCACAGACAATACTGTTCAAAGCTGTAGACAAACAGTGTTCTGCAAAACACTTTGGAAAAGTGCTGCATGTAACAAAAAAAGTGTCAAAAGTTTAACTCTAGAACATAAAAAAAAAAACCACCAAAACAAAACAAAACCAAAACCCCAAATACATAAATACTGTGGTTTGTGACCTCACATTACAATTAGACAAAACCATTCCTTAAAGACACCTAACGTTAACTTTTATTGATGAGTGTTTATGGCACTGTTATAAGTGACTTGAAACCACTGCAAAAGTAAATCTGAATCTAATAGGAGCCTTCTTCCGAGGTTTCAGCAGGTAGTGCAGAGCTAGAGCATGATGTGTGTGTTTGGGGTTTTTCTGTTTCTTCTTAAGGAAGCACTGATACTTTAACAACCATGCCTCTACTAGAGCTATTAGTACACCAGCAACCTCAGTAGCTAAATTTTGCCTGGAAAAAGCCAAATGTATAAAGAAATTAAAGACTTTTGAGATTTCGTATCTTTCTTTAAAAAAGAAATTGCAATCATTTAACTTCCTAAGACTCCCAAAGGCAGAAAACTCAATTATAATGAGACCCACCCGTTACTAAGTTCAGCACCGAAAGTTACAAGCGTTTTCAGAAAACGAGAAGGAGAATTACAGCTAAGCAGGATTTCCTCAGGCAAAGCACAATTAGATTCATCTACAAAAAGCCAACCTAGCTGTAACAACCACACACAGGAAGAACAAGGCTCTGACTTTTCAAAACTATGACCAAGGAAAAGAAAGAAGAAAATTCATTGCTGTCACTTCAGCAAAGTGTTAATGACCCAAATAAGAGCATTCTAATAAAACAAGCAAATAAATCTCTTCCCAGTAGGAGAGCTGGAGATTGGGTTTCTACAAAATTTAGATGCAAATGGCAGAAACTGAGTTTCTTGTCCTTGGTAAACAGGAACTTTTTCAAATACTAGATTACAGGATCCTTGAAAAGTAGTAACAAGCTTATGGTGGTTTTTCTCCAGCTCAAACTCCTTCATTCTCTCTCCCTGCTTTAAAATTTCTCTGGCTCAAGAAAAATTTGCATGCTAACTTCTGCTGTGGATACTACAACAAACATCTAAAGATGCTGTTACAGAACTAGATCAACATAAAACCTAACAAAACCCTGAAAGCACCAGTGATGACTGGTAGAACACTAGTGACGTTAGAGACAGCTTTAGCATTACTAAGCCTTCTAGATGCATGGAGGATGTCAAGGCCAGCATTTTACACACTGGATTTTTTATTATACATAACATTCTTTGCACAGGAAGTACTCCCCAGTATGCAAAGCACCAATGGGCTTCCATGAGGATGAAGTGTAATCACTAGCAACAATAGTGTTAGCTCTTGAAGTAGTCTGAAGAGTAATAGCAGAAAAGCAACCTAGGTGGGTTGAGCAGCCTCCAGATACCAAACTTGGTTGAATCTTCCCAATTCTACAACTACAGCCCCAGTTTTGGAGAAGACATGACACTTTAAGGACCATCTAGAACCAAGGGCTTTGTAAAGGATGTCAGGAATTCAGTTTCTTGGTGAGCTCTGGTGGCATTTGTAGGAAGCTATATCTCATTAATCATTGGAAAGCACTGCAACATTCACTTAGGCTCTGACTCCACATTTCTTACAGGTGTAGCCACAGCCAAAGTATTCACATGTGAGGGACCTGACACTTAATGACAAAAGCACCTGTCAGTCCAAAAGAGACAGGATGCATTGGCAGAAATACAGTTCTCATATTTAACAACCAGAACATCAGCTTTGATTGCTTCCCCACAGAAAGCACCTCAGCCAATACTGAAGTGACTGAAAATAGAATTGGACTCAAATTTCTCACTGTTTAATGGTGGGGAAATACCAGTAGGTATATTTAATACACCTGCTGAGTGTCCCCAAGCCCAATAGGTCCCAATGCACATGCTCATTTGCTGACAGTCTCAGCCCTGACTTCAGCTGAAGCCACTAATACCCAGGCTACCCTGAAAGAAAACACTGAAGCCACAACAGAGCAGGAACATGTACTCGCAGATGATGAGGTATCAGACTTCTGAACTTCTGTCATTGAAACCTTTACCTGAAGATTGCCCTATGAAATAAAAATGCACTATTTCTCCCAAAACAAGGACTTTACTATCATATGGGGTGGCATGGTTTAGAGGGAGGTGTCCCTGCCCATGGCAGGAGTGTTGGAACTAGATGATCTTAAGGTCCTTTCCAACTCTAACTATTCTATGATTCTATATTAGGAAGACCCAGGACGGAAAAAGTTGCAAAAAAGCTATCTTCAAAGGAGACAGAGAGAAGAGCAAATAGATAGAAATGAACTGTATTAAAGAAGTCATGTACCTTGCTTGCAACTCCAACCACCCAGAATACAGGCAAAAATTATGTTTCCCCATAAGCACATGCGCAGCATAGCCAGAATTTCAACACTTACTTAGCATTTGGATGGTTACGTGCAATTTTCTTCAGCTCAATATCATTGTCACAAGTCATGATGTTTATCCCAGCTTTCGCTGCATACTTTATCTGAGAAGCTTGCTTGCAAGGATTTGTATATATTATGTTTTCAGGAGAAATGCCCAGGTCTTGTACCAATGCCATTTCAGACTGAAAAACAGGAGCATACCAGAGCAGGAGCATTTGACACAGTCCAGTGCACCATCTTCACTGAATCTTTATTAGATGTGCTAAGTTATTATTTATTAGATGTACTAAGTTGTAAAATACACTAAAGAAAAAACTATCTACCACTTCTAGGGCAGAAGTACAGATTTTCTACAGGCAGTTACACAGGAGTTCACAATTTAAGTTATATTATTTGTAACCATGACACTTAATAGAAATAAGCTGATTTTAAACCAGCAGACATATGGAAGAAAATAAGACACATAGACAAGAAAAACTTACTTTACTGGAACATGCAAATCCAACACCAAGGGTTCCCAAAATTTCAAGTACACCTGGAGTAGAATTGCATCTTACAGGATAAAATGGTTTTATTGGTGCCATCACATTCTGCCATTGTATGTTATTCTTTACAAGCTTTCCAAGATCACCAACATAAAATGCTCTTTTTCCAGTCTAAAAAAGGAAGAATAGGAAAATAAAATGTCTGAAATTGTGGGTTTGCTGTCAAAACATAAACAACCCATGAAATAGTCTTAAAGAATTACATACATTCTTTCACCTGCTATTAACTTTTAGGTTGACCTTGAACAATGCTTTTGTTTTTACTTTCACCTAGCAATTTGAGCTAGTTAAAAAACCAAAGAGGGAATACCTACCACATCAGAGAAACTAAGAATGTTTTTACACAATATTCTGAGATTCCTGAACAAAAGATACTACTTAAATGCCAAATGCTGATTTTCTCTAAACACAATAGGTTACAAATCTCTTCCAACTTTGTTGTTTCAGAAGTCTGCAATCTTTTGGAGGATGAAAATCCACTGGGACAAAAGCTTCCACAGAATCAAAATAATTTATAGTTTATTATATAAGGAATAAATTCTAATACACTACCCCTTATTTTAACAGGTAGCTAATAGCTCATTTTACTGAAAATTTGTTTGTCAGTATTTTAATTCGGGAAGTCAAGTTTGAGACTGTTCTCCACATGTTGCAAAGCACAAAGTTAAACCAGAATTTTAAGAACTAAACTCAGTGTGTTAAGGCTGCAGAGTCAAGTACATAGTCTTTAAGAAAATGCACACTTTGTTGTTAACAGCCCCCTTTTGTGCATCTGCCACCATAGTCTTTCGCAAGTCATGATGTGGATGTAGTGGATTGAAATTCAAACAGATGATTCTCTTTGTTTACAGTGTGCACTCAGTAAAGTTCCTGTAAATGAAGGGCCTACTGCATAGCAAAGACCACCACAAAATAAACAATCAATCTGAATTAAGACTGTACATCAAATGTTAATTCTAACTTTTGCAGATATGAAATTAAATTGTGGCTTATCGTATACAATGTCTTTATTTCTGTTTAAAAAACACAAATAGAAATTCCATCGGGTGGAAGCATACTGACCCCCTGTACGGGTCACCAGCAGGAATGGGATCTGGAGCTTTAGATCCATGGCACAGGCCTCTACCCCTTGAGCTAAAGGAGTAAATGAAAGCAGCAGGAGGCAGCTATCCTCTGTGAGCCAGTCAGTGGTTGAAGACATGACATGTTGCCAGTAGTTTACCTATTTATTTGCTAGACAGAAAAAGAATATTAGGAATCAGGATTTGGGAACCCTACACCTGAGTTCAGAAGGCCATGGGATTTAGCTATTTGCTGTACTATAGTTGAGCACTGCTTTTGAACATTAGTTCTGATAAACCAAGGGAAAAGTTAACTCATAGGTATGGCACATTAAGGATACAGGATTTGCTTACTAAACTTGTAAAACTCACTCTTTATACAACCTTGTCTATAAAACAAAGGCTATCACATCTTCCTGCCTCGTAAGAGGTGAGTGCAGCTTTATTCAATAAAACTAGTATTGTATACGCAGAATTATTTAAGTTTCTTTCCAACAGTTTGCTAAACTGTAATAGGTTTAGTTTCTTGAAAGAAAAAAAGGTAGCACTTCACAATATGCTTGTACTCATTTTCAATGAAGAGAAGGGTCATGGGAAGATGCATAACCATACAATGATGATGGACCACAGAAATGTTAAACATGGTTTTAAACTGGCTCAGCATATATATTTGTCTGAACTTTGGTACATTTTTAGGGAAACAGAAAAAAAGTTTATCTCAGTGATACCCACTTGCCCAATTTCAGGTTCCTCGTCTAAACCCTGCTGATCACAAAATCTCCTGAAACAATGAGGTGGGAACCTGTATTTTGTTATATCAGCAAGATTACTTTCCTGGTGGCTAAACTCAGAGAGGTAACAATCACTGCCCAAATTTCCCCAAAAGAATTCAGCCCAAGGGAATCAAGCAGCTAAAAATTAGAAGAGGAAACTACTTCGACAGGTGAGTTTTAGCAACTGTTCCTTTGTTGCTGTCAGGTCAGTGCTAGATACCGTTACCTTAAGTTTGAGAACTTAAGATAACTAAATGAGAAGATTTGGAAAGCTTGTAAAAAAAACCCCAAGACTTACATGAGTGTGTTCATAAATACAGTTGTCAATAACATCTGCAAGAGTTGCTCCTTCATCCAACAGACCAATGGAGTAATTTGCATCCTCAAGAAATCCTTTCATCTCAGCCGTATTCCACAAAGCCGACAGTCATAAACCAAGAAACACAAGGGATGGGCTTCCAAGCCTTATATCCGGGTCCTTAAATTATGCAACAAACTGTAAAAGAAAACATAAAACAATGGGAAAGAAGCACAGAGCATACTATGCCTCTATTTAAAAGTTAGAAAGAGCTTTTTACATCTGATGTACTACAAATAGTAACACACACACCCCCCAGACCAATAATTTTTTTTCACTCTGCTCACCCTCCATTTGCCAGGGATAAGGATAGAGCAATTTTACTGAAGCCAAGAATAAAACAGAAGCTGCATACTTCAAATCTGATACAAACTTAAAGACAAATAAGGAACCACTGATGCAAGGCTGATCCGAGAAGAATCCCAGATGATCCGCACACTGATCTGTGCTGAGCTTATGCAAACTATGAAAATACTGCAAGTGTAGCATACTTGTACAAACACCTCAGTTCAGCTACTCTTAAATGTAGCCTCTTAAGTGACACTAGTATCCAAGCATGAAAATAGAAAACTGAATATATTTCTGCATGTTAAAGAAAACTTGTAGTTTATTGATTAAATGTTAACACTGATATTAGTTAGAATTCACATCTTCATGTTAACATTCCATTTTTTGTTTAGATGCTAATTCATAACCATTGCCTTCATACACTGTATTTACTAGGCATTTTGTTGTTCTGCTCATAAGATCACCTACAGCACTTGGAAGTCTTCACTTCAGTAAAGGTTAACAGAAAGATGTCACTAGCTAGAAGTAGTCTTAAAAGTGACAATCTCAGTAAGTGGTGTTAAAAGTAGCAGTTATAACCCAGTCTTATTTGCATCTTGTTTATCCTCAGACCTTCACTGCGAATCAGATGTTGTTTACAAGCAATGTTTTCCAAAAGACAACTTGAATCAATGAAGTCCCTAGACAGAAAACACTGTGAAATATACAGTCTTCGAATATGGATTAAATAGTTGATCTCAGGTAAAAATTAGACAGCAGAAAGTCACCAACATCTGATTTTACACCTTTATCAGTCCTACTTGATAAATACAACAATCTGCAGTTTACATTCCATCACAATTGCAGGTCTTGTTTAAAAGCAGTTTATTAGTTTATAGCAACCAACTGACCAGACTTCCTTTGTTTCAACCGTCACTTTATGACTAACGCAACTGATCAAAACCAGCCAGCTAACCTCATTCCTTCCTTACACAAACACCCAAGACTCTTCAATCTCTCAGCTGAAGTTGAATAGTATGTGTTAGCTTCACTAAGACTCTCAAAACAAGATAATTTTGGCTTCAAATAGTCACAAGCCCATGGTATTAACACTGTCTCGTGTTTCTTCCACTACCTCAGAGTAAAAAATAAAATCCACAATTTGCAATGTAAGTTTGGTTAACACTGTTAATAATATGAACAAAGTTACTTTTGCTCAAGCTAATACCAAAACAACTAAGCAACAGTTGCTCCAGCTTCTCATTACACAAGTTAACAGGGAAAAAAGCCACAGGCTTTGTGTGCTTTCTGTGTAACTCAAGTATGCCACCTATGTTTCTTACTAGAAGCACCTACTGCCGGGTGAATTAACTCTGGCAGCAAGCATTTTCATTCTATCCAGAAGCTGAACGATAACAGACAAGTATGTTGGGTAAGACCATAACTCGTCTCACACATACGGTGAGTCATATGCTTATTTAAGCGAATTCTGAAGATTCAAAGTAATCATGAAAGAGCAAGATAATTATCACACTGATGTAAGGATTTAAGTAAATTACAATTATAAAAACAATGAATAGTCGTAGACACTGTAATAACCAGGAAAAATGTCTTCAGCCAGACACATCTAAATTTAAGTTTGTGAGCAATAGCTAAAACTCCTTAATAAAACCCACCAGCAAACAAAAGACAAGCTTGTGAACCAAGTTTGACTTAGAATCAGTGAAACAAGCATGAACACCACATCATGTTTCTGTAGTTACTGTCACCCTCTGAACAGGTACTTCATCAGTATCCTTGATTTGGCAGCTGATTAGCACAAAGTCCTCAACATGTTCACCTCCATAAAATATCCATCATTTCCAGGAGCAGAATACCAAAAAGGGTTTGGGTATTTTTTTTTTCCCCTGGAAAGAAAAGCCGCATCAGTGTTGTACGGAAAATTTGATATAGTTCTGAAGTATTCAAAATACAAAGATCAAAAAAAAAAATCTAACAAAGTTTAATTCTTTTAGCATAAATTTCTTTATGCTATGATTTAAACAGCCTAATGTTTAAAAGCAATACCCAAAGAGACAAGTAAGTAAACCAACCAAGGTGCACAAACGCAAGGGCAAAATGACTTCCATGTTCAGCAGATTATTCAAATGTAGCAGACCCATCAACCAAAACCCAGAAGTTTTTAATCCTTTTGTGACAGAGGGGTGTTAGAGGAAAATTTTCAAGTTCATGCTGTATTTAGATCTATAGCACCTTTAGGACACATAGAACCCGTCCAATGACTTTGGAAAAAGTTCAACAAAACCCAGTGGCAACATTTTGACACAGTAACTCTGAAGAGAATAAGCTTCCATGATCCACTTCCTCTTCCCCCTCCCATTCACACCCAACCAGTAAATACTGCAATACCTGCAACTGAACATATGCAAGTGACTGTGCTGGCAGACACCTCATATCTGAGCTTCTTTCCATTGTTTAGTTAAGTTGGACAAATGCTGCCTTTCTGATTATAAGCTTGCAATTCCCTGACATATTGTACAAACCTGCTAAACAGCCTTAAGACAAAACTGAAGTATTTTAAGGATTTACTTACTATATATACACAAGGGTACCACTTAGATTTTAAAGTTTTGGTGGGTTTGGGCTTGTTTTGTTCTATAAGCCACTTCCTACCATCTGAAGCATGCAGATTGCCAGGAGTCCCTTCCACTTAATGAACACCTCTGATCAATGTGCATTGCTGAGAGGTGCCAGTACACCCAGTGGAGCCACTCACAGTACTGAGCAGGCTTTCAGATCCAGGAGACACACACCACCCCCTGCAGGCTAATTGCTTATGCCTTGTATTTCAAATGAAGAAGCTGGATCTAAACAACAGCTAGGCTTTTTTACTTCAAGTTTTGTTGTTCATCTAAGTTACAATGGAGCAGATTTAAGATTTTAAAGTACTCTTAAAAGAACGTTGTTTTTTTTTTTCCCCACAGTTAATGACTGTGGTGTATATAGCTTTCAAATAGAGATAGTGTAGGAAAATGCTTTTCCCCAAAAGCTGCCCTTTTACTTTTGGGGAGATCCTGAGTGGGAGAACTGCTTTAACAGAAGCATGGGAGAAGGCTTCTTTACCACTAACTACTGTCCAGAAACAACAAAAAGAACACTTATCTGGTAAATTAGCTCCAATGAAGGTTATTTCCTAAAACAGCTTTCTCTTACACTTCATTCATACAAAAGTATCTTATGGTCAAGAGGCAAGGATTAAAAGGAATATGCTAGTACAGAATTAATAAAACAGCTTGCAGCAAGCCAGAAACAACCTAGTGTAACTTCACCCAGGCTGCTGAACAGCAACTGCTTTTTCTAAGCATGTCCACAGCATCTAAGCTTTTTCCTTTAGCAAAATTCATCTAATAAAGAAACACTAACTGTTTGTCCTTGGAGTCACAGCCCATTTCTCTCCAGTTTCTCCTGCTCTGGAAGAAACTACATCTTTTCAGTCTTGTTGAGAACAAGATAGAACATTCTACAGAGAGAAAACTGGAATTCTTACCAGCACTGCTACAACACCCCCAGAAAACAGTGCATACATGAGAAATGTTTCTTTAGGGGTAGTTAACACCTGCAGAAGGATTTGGGATTGTGCTATAACCTTACTCTGTTCTGACTACCCCACCTCCTGACGGAGGAGGAGAATAAATGATAAAGTTTGTGAAAGATCAAATGAATACATACAGAAGGAAATTGAGAGGACGGTTTAGGACTTCTGTACCAGTAAGACAAGTCAGAAATCACTACAGTACAGAGTTCAGTTCTTGCTGGAAGTGCTGACTTGCTGCAAGTCATGATTTGACAGACTTAGTGTGGTAACACAACCCATTTTACCACCTGAAATATTAGTCTGCACAATGCTCCAGGACATACATTTTAGGGCAAACAAAAGCTGTCAAGTGGTATGAGACTTCTACACAGCCATGCAATTGCTTTCTTTGAAGTACGAGTTAGGTCCTCAGGCTCTTTAGGGTTTAACACAATGACTTCCCAGATGAAGAACTTGAAGATAAAAGCTTACATATTTAAACACAGCAATTAATGCAGAGAACAGAACAGAAGAATAAAATAAAACAGAAGAAAATGAAATGCTCTGAAAAGTGACTAACAAAGCATGTGCTTGTTGTATGCAAGCACCCATAACAAACAATTTTCAATGTTTTTCTTTACACTGTCAGATTTACATATTGTTTGGCCTGAAAAAAAAAACCCACACCTTTGAGGTCTGGTTCTTTCATTAAAGCTTCCTCTGCAAAGAGCAATCTGTGAAAACTGAATGAGCTTCCAGTAACATCTTTCAACTACTTTTCTTAAGGAAAATACTTACAATATTAATTATGCTAATGAAAAAATCATGAAGAGGTAAAACACATTCATCTCGCATGCCTTAAAGTACTGATTCTTCAGGGGTAAAAGATAAAGTAGAAGCATTCTGTCACTAACATTGGCAATTGAGTACAGAACAAGTAGACTAGAAAAGTAAAAATACGAGTCCTCTGTTTTCAGCACAGGAAATGACTGTTTATAATGGGAGTATCTTTAATCCAAGATGCCATTCCACCAACTTACATCCTTATCATTGTTAGCTGAATGCAGCCACTACCCAACTGAAAATGCTGAAGTATGAGTCTTTATTTACAATGACAGTGGACATTTTGCATTACCCCAGTTGCCTCTGAGTACAAATCCACTGAGGGTCAGAGTACCTGTACAGCTCAAGTTAGTTGCATCCTACCATTCTCTCAGGCATATTCCACACAGTTAAGTGAGCAATGTAACAAGAGCATCTCTGCTTAAGTGAGCAAGCAAAGGGGACAGATAGTAACAAATAATGCCCGATCTGACATTTTCTACAGCAGCCATACCTTCAGGAAGCGCCTTCTGTTTTCTTGAAGTTCGAATACATTATTCAAAGCCAATAAGCTAGCAAAGCTTACAAAAATGAGTGGTCCTGTAAGTGCATGGACAGTTCTGCGGTACTATCTCAGCACTTCTTCATGACAGTACAAGCAGCTACTTCCCTATCCTCTCACTTGCTCAGTCAATGTTGGCCTCCCCACTGCCCTCCTGTTCCCTGATTACCACCCAATCCCATTTAGACAAAGTCAAGAGAAACTTAAAGGCTACCCAGTCCAGATAACTACTGCTTCCACTAGAGTGGGAAAGGGCTCATTAATAGATCAGATTTCCAATGATAATTCCCTCAATTTCTGATCAACCAGATGTGGCAATAAATAGAACAGATTTTAAAAGGAGCAAGACTTCAGGCCACAGTTGCCAGACTGCTCAGGAAGTCAGAGCCTGAAAAGTTAAGACAGAACTAAATCCCATGTTCTTCCTTGGCTAGTGTAATACAAGAACAAAATTGTGAGGGAGAGAATTGCAAAAAGGAGGCAAGTTCAGTGGGAATGTAAGTACATCTTCAGACAGAAGATTTTTATTTGAGTTCCACTGGAACATAAAAATTCTATTTAAAAGATCAATTGATTTTTTTCCTCATTCAATCACTTTGCAAGCCAAACAGGACTCAAACTACCAATTAGCTGGCTAACTTACATCTTAGCTGTGTTTGAGGCAATTACCTGTGCTTCAGCACACTAAAACAGGTACTGACAGACACCTGCAGACTCCTGCTACATGATTACATTCAGTACTGACCTACTTACATTTGCATACAGCATATTATTACTGAACACATAATAGATCCAAGCTCAAAATAACCATGCAGCTCATCTGAACATTCAGCTACAAATACAGTAAATCCAGTGATATTTCCAATCAAGCAATACCTTGCACTATTCGCCACAGCACATTTAGAGAAAAAACAATCTCAATGAAGGTAGCAGAACAGCCTTTTCCTTACAGAGGAAAACTCTGGTCAAAGCCAAAATTCCTTCAGAACAGTTTTAGAAATTAAAATGCATTTATAGTGCCTTCAGATTTCCTACTCTATTAACTCCCTCCTCCTAACAATTCTTCTGCCTTTCTTACCCTTTTACTACTTTATTCCGTTTGAAGTGTAAAACATCATGCAGGAGTTCTACCCACATATAAGAGTGACCTGGAACTCAAACTGAACAAGAGGAACAACTTTCTCTGATATCCTGCTTACAAAAATCACATGACACAAAGTAACAGTACAGTGATATTCAGAGAATTTTCAGTGTTAACTGTATTCACTTGAACAGAGCAGTCATCTGCACAGAACCAGATATATGTGGTTAATTCAGTAAGTTTCAAACAAACAAAAAAGAACATAACCTCTGGAAATCAAGCTGGTTTATCATGATAAACTACATCTTTCCCTTACTGCAGTATTTTCAAAGAATAGACATCTATATTAAGTACCTTATGGGGAAACATACCAATGCAACTGGCATTTGGACTCTTTGTGGTCTTTAAAAGGTACCTGGCTCAGATGCACTCAACCATTCTCATTCAAGTTTTACACTAAAAACCACTATATAATTTATAGGTACTAAGCCAAACAAAAATGCCTTCAGCTAGACAGGAAAAAAAAGTAATATTGTATAAAATCTGCATGAGGGGCTTAAACCACGACATCAACTTAACCCAGATAACATAAATGCATTTAAGGCTCTTGTTAAAACCACATAAAGCTATTGTTTCATGTTAACAGAACAGGATGACAACACACATTCCAGAATTTTCTGTGGTCCTTAAGACAGCTATGTGCACTCATTTGTCTTCAGTTATCATGGGTCTTGTTTCTCTTGAATAATTATTTGTCTCTTAAACATGCAAAGGCATTTAAATTGGTACACAATTTCCATCCAACACAATTCCACATTCTGCTGTAGCTCAACTGCAACTATATGTGGAAGTGGATACTAATTAGCAAATAATGGAGACAGCCATTTGGGAAGGCACACCCTTCATGATCAGCATTAGTTACTGTTTACAATAGCAGATCTTAACTATTTCAGCATAAAATACCCAAAGATATCACACAGCAAATAATGATTTGATGTTAGCAGTCATGCAGTGTCAGTTCATGAATTCAGAATTATCACTGAGACTGAAGTTACAGCATTTTATTTTAATATTTCTGTAGCAAACAGCCCTAATTCAGAAAAATAACTCTATTTAACAAAGTTTACTCAAGCATGTTTAAGTCTTCCAGAAATTCATCCTATAACTCTGTTGAGAAAAGTATTATTTGAGTAAAAATTATACACTCCCCATGAATGAAAGTCACACATAATATGCATGCCACTATTTTCAATCTTGATTGAAGCATCAAGACAGTCACCCTTGCTTACCAAAAAGCCAGTACATGCTGTTTGTATTTTTGGAAGAGCTTATCCTCCTGCGTACAGATGAAAAGAGAAAGATACTTACATGGACAAGTTAGGAGATGGAACCCTACTATCATCAGCTAGGTTCCCAAGGTGGCTCAGCGTTGAAGTCGAACTGTTCTCTATAAAGCACTTCTCCTAAGCCCTCTGGATAGTTGTAAACTTGATCAGAGATTTTGCCCTGTGGGAGAAAATACACACAAAAATAGATTTCACAGCCAGAACAAAATAAAAGTTTTATCTTACAACATGTAACAAATGCCTTTTCAGTAGTGATTTTAAGGAGGCTTGCAACACCCCACCATGAGAGTTTATAATCACACAAAATGCTCAGTTTTCAAGAGTTGAACATGAACTCTGGGCCAGATCAAGTCAGACATATGAAGAACTGCTAAAACACATGAATTACACACATGAAAGTGCTTGTTTGTACTTAGCTTTCAAAGTCTGAACTGGAAGATTTTCAAAGAGCTGTACATGATCCTGCTTTAGGGTAATATGCTTTAACACTGGACTACCCTCCCAGAAGTGTTTTTTAACCCTGTAACCTCTGTGTTTCTTCCCCTCCCCACTTCCTTTCTATTTCAGAATTCCCTTGCCATGTTCTTTCTTCCTCTGCTGTGAATGAACACACCATGTGGGTAAAAAAGGTATGTGGGTGAAAAATACTGCTTTATATAGTGAAATTGAACACCATACAGACAAATCCAGAGACAAGCAAGACAATGAAAAGAAAGAAACTTATGCTTGCCTTCAGGAATGAGGAAACATTTCAGCTGGCCCTTAAGGGTTATTACACACAACACCAAAGCAGCATTTTAAAGTACAAAGCTAGCTTGCTGAAATGAAGGTAAAACCTTCGGTACATTGTACTGTAGTCAGAACAGCACAATGAACATAAAGAGCAGTCAAGAAAACATTAACCAGCCCTGTTGAGTAGTTATTCCTTCTAAAAGGAACTGACATTTTCACAGAATTAAATACAGTACAGAACTGGTCATGTGTAAACCCACTATACAACGAAGTTTCTACAAAATCACTGTGGTCTATGGCATGAAATGTGGAATGTACCAACTACTGTAGAAATAAATGTTTGCTGCTCTCACTATTTAAGTGAGACTACATGTGCTGTCTACAAAAAACGGCTTCTGGGAATCACCTAACCCAAATGATCATCCTTTCAACTGCATTACAGTTAAGAAGCTGCTGAAGTCTGTTTTTCTGCTTGTTCTTCCTATTAGAAAACTAAATGAGGGTACTAAATAAAATACTGAATTAGAGAGTGAATGCAATTCCACAGAGCAATCTCTACAGCTTTACCATATAAATTAGCATTTTGAAGCATATAACATTAAACCTCAGTGCTTCAAAATTAATTGAGATATTAAGGAATTTTGCCAGCTAGAATTAGTGTACAACAATGCTTTATCTTCCACTAAAGCAAGAAGTATTATTTAGTTCTCAGAGCATGCACACATTTAAAGTCAGTAAAACTTCCCTTTTGTAAAATTAACTAGCAGCTCCACTATTTTCTAGTGCTGTTCTGATTATATGCAAGAACTCATACCAATTTTCCAGTGATTGTGAATTGTTTGCCTTCCCAGCAGAAAAAGATGCTAAAAACAGGTGCTTTTAGGGAGAGTGCATGACCTTCAGTACAAAAACTTAAAAAGCCATGCTTCAGACAGATATCACCTGCAGTACTATTCCAGTAAATATTCTCACATGTCCCAAGAAGGAAGTGTGCAGCGAAAGCTCCTGTGGAACTGGAATGAAATCTGATCATTTTCTGTAGCAACTGTTAACTATGAGCTGTGCCAGGTTCTAATTGCCCTTCAGAATTTCTTTTAAACAAGAACTATTTATCTGAAGGAGCTACATAAATGTATACAAAATAGTCTGCCTGCCTTCTTTTATGTAGATTTGCCAATATAAAATATTCAGAGAGGAAAACTGTAGGATTTGAGCCTTTCCAATCACAATAATTTTACTCTGCTTTATAAGCAGCACAAAGAGTTGGTTTGCTGTACTGCAACAGAGCCGGACTACCATTTTAAGCAGAAGTGTGCTAGATGTCCATAACCTGTACGGACAAACCCAGTCTGAGAAAAATAGCTTATGTGAGTGGCCACAATGAAGCGTTCATTGCTTAAGGGCCTTGAAGTAGTTATAAAAGCATTCTTGCTAAATGAGGAGCTTTCAGTTGCATGAATAATCGACAAGGCAGCTTTGCCTTTTAATATTCAAGTGACACCTATATGTATGTATTTATGTATCATCTATTAGCATCCCCTACTAGCAGGTGTCTCAAGTTTGACAGCAGATCAACCAGACATGCTGTACTTCGTACATGAATAGTAACAGTCCCCTGAGAAAGAAAATAACCCCCAGTCACCCACAGCACATAGTTTTGCCGGACCAACTGCATCCTGCAGCAAGCCCTAGGACTGCCAGTAAGGGCTAGGCTCACTCAACTCCCCATGTCTGATGCAGACAGACCTGCAAAACTGGGCACTGATTCATTTCCTTTGAGAAACTCATCCACTGTATCCTTCTGTTTCTGAGGAGACACTTCAGTGGCCTGAGATTGAAATATTCATTAACCAAATCCTAAAAATCTAGCAATATTATGACCTTGCACATTTATACCAACTGACAGACTTGGAGGCACCAAAGTTACTCTGGTGCTCAAAAATTCCAGCCATTCTTCTGTTACAATAGGCCTTTTTCAAACAGTGGCCAGGGCGTTATGGCAAGGGGGTCACCAAGGGAAAGCAGGTCCTGAAGGAAGCACAGGTCCCTGAGGAATTCTCCTATCAACCACACAATTGTTCCTGTGCTACATCAACAGTATTTTGAACTGAAATATGCCATTATACCCAAATTAGTCCATTACACAATTAAGCCTCCCTTTCAGGAAGGGACAGTCTTAATTCCTTCCCAGAGCATTCTGTCTTCGCTATAATTGGAGGGATGGAATAATTTCCAGACCACACAGCACAGCATTGCTGCAAACACACACCTGCACCAGCCTTCCAGCACAGAGAGGCACAAGTTTTCTGCCTGGGGGGAAGGCAGCAGCACTGAAAGGCGGTAAGCCCAGCTCTTGCCTCCGATAAAACTGTCCCCATGGGAGAAACATTCTCATTGCTGTTCGCCACCAAACAACACCCTCCCCCTCCCAAAGTCCTGTCAAGACCCCTCTTTTTCTGGGATTTAACAAGCTTTCCCCCGAACTGAAGGCCCTGCGGGAGGGACAGGGGAAGCAGGACAGCCTATGGCAGGCAGGGCAGGAGCTCACCACAGTCTGAAGCACATGGGGAGGGGGCTGCCGTGTCGTAAGCACCAGCCACGGCAGCAGCAGCATTGTTCACACGGTGACAGGAAGGAAAGAACTAGACTGGACCAGTCCAGACTGGAACAAACCCCTCCTACCATCACCATTATTCACAACCCCCCACCTCCCCCCCAACACCGCTGCCTCATGCATTTATCCAGGGAAGAATAGCGGGCAAGTGCAGCGTCCTCAGAGCCAAAAATCCCACAGCTAGGGTGAGGGCAGAAGTGGGGCAGCATTCCCACCCCAACCCACCGCCATGCTGGAGCCACGCATCTGGCTGGGAGGGCTGGCAGGTCTAACTCATTTATTGGACACCACATGGTGTCTTCATTCAGGGGGGCTACATTCCACTGGGACTACACGATTAAATCCCTCTCAGCCACAGAAGACTGCTGCAGAGGTCTGAAACGCAGCGCTCCTCCTGCCTACTGCACATGCTGGCTGTGCAGGATTTTGTACTGCAGGAGATGCGCTTCAAAAAGGCTCAAAAGATGATTTAAATTCACTTTCTCCCCCCCTCACCATAAGCTGGGTTCCCCCAGGACAGACACACGTTCCTGAGCTCTGGATGAGCCCATACTGCTGACTGGAAAAGACCTGCAGTGCTGTCTAGTAAGGAGTCATTACAGCATCCTCCTGGGCCACGCCAGCCACGTTCCTGCTTTTGCACTGTGCCCCTTACACACACGTGAGCCCCCTGCTCCCACACCATACTTCCAGCTCTCTTACAACCAGTAAGCAGGCACCTTTGCTGACCTCTCACCAAAGAGGGAATGCCACCACAGCAAGCACACACACACGCTCAGGATACCCTGACATCCAAGTGCACATGCTTTACACACACAGAGCCAGCAACTGAGCAGTGACTGGACCTTTCTCTCCATACTTTCCAAAAGCCACCAGTACAGCAGTGGCTGACTGGACCACAAGGACTGGTGGAGGCAGCCAAGCCAAGGAGGTTGAGGCTTAACAAAGAGACTTCCAGAAGGACTGGCAGCAGCTACCCTGCTGCTGCTACACTAACACACTGACCAAGAGGGAAACATGCATCCTTGAGATGACCAGCAAACACCCACAGCAAAGGGAGAGGACTTCTAACAGGAGGGAAGGCTGGAGGACCCCTGGCCCCATTGCATGAAGGCAATTTGCCCCGTCATCACAGCACTCATCCCAGAAAGCGTCACTTGTGCAATGCCCTCACCACTTGTGTAGTGCCTTGACAGCTCACGCTGCTGTCCTGATCCATGGTGTACTCCCCTGTCCACCATGCCGAGGGAGACGGGTGAGGCCTGTTGTGGGCACCGCTCAGGTGAGGGGCAAAGACGAGTGACAGCAGGAGCCCGGATTGATAGTCACGGTTACAGACACACAACATGGCCTCTGAGAAGCAGGCAAGGAGACGCCGCAGCCGTGCCACAAGCACTTCTCCAGCCTTTCTACCCCTGTCACCCAGGCCAGCCCGGAAGCATGTCACACTGCTACTCCCCCCCGGCCTCAGGGAGCATCCTGCGTGCGGGTGCACCCGAGAGGCCGGGATCTACCGGGACCCGCACGGAGCTCCCGAGCCCGGCAGCTGCCACAGGGCACGGTGACGGCATGCCGAGGTCCGGAGCAGCCCCTTTCCTTAAGGGGTCCACGCGAGGACGCCCCTCGCCCCCTCAGCAGGAAGGCGGCACTGCGAGAGCCAGTAACACTCGGCGGGAACGGGTGTCCCGCCGCGGGGCACTGCCCGGCTGCTGAGGGGGAAAGGCACCACACAGCCCCCCTCCGCAGGAATCCGCCATGTTAGGGCGGCCGCCGAGCCCCCTTTCCCCGCGGAGGCGGCGGCCCCGCCGCCTTCCCATGCCCTCCGGGGCTGGGGGAGAAGGACGAGCAGCGGCCCCAGCACAGCCCTCGCCCCGGTTCCCGGCCTCCAGCTCCCGCCTCGCCGCCTCTCTCACGCAGGGCTGTCCGCCATGTTAGCTTGGCGGCCGCTGACCCCCTCCACCCGCCGCCACAGACACACGCCGGGGCACTGTGGACCCCGGCGCCCGTCTGCTCCCCACCCGGACGGGGGCCTCGCATAGCCCAGTGCCTCGCTGCGTGTCGGAGAAGAGGGGGAGCCTCGGCTCTGACTCATGCTGCCGCTCTCCATCTGCCGCCGCCGGTGGCAGCCGGTCTCGCCCCACGCCGCCGGGCGGAGAAAGGGCAGCAGGAGGAACCGGCCTCATCCCCATCCCCGCTCCCCGCCCGGTACCGCCACGGCGACCGGCGGCAGTGCTGCCGGCCGGCTGCCCCTCCCGGCTGCTGCGGCCACCGCTCCCATTGCCCTCCTGGCGCTTGGGGAACCATGGCCTGTCCCTCCCCAAGCCCCGGGGAACGAAGCGCTCCTCCACTGCCTCCCGCCGCCGGTGTCAAAGGACGCCCCGGCCCGCTCCGGAGCGCAGGGTGGGCGTCACCGCCCCTTCCCTCCCTCCCGCCGCCTCCCCCCGCGGAGCGAGCCCCAGCCCGGCTGGGACCCCGGCAGCGGTACTCACGTGAGATAACGGCCCGAAAGATTTGGTAAATCGTCTTCTCTTTTTAGGCGGAATTTTTAAAGAGGGATGTGGGAACCTACAGCAGAAATACAGGCGGCGGCAGCGGCGCCTTCCAGGGCCATAGGCTGCGGGGGCGACCGACTGGGGAAGCGCAGCGCAGCGCTCAGACGAGAGGGCAAAGACACAGAGAGACAGAGCCGGAGCGGGCCGGGGGCGCGGGGCTGCGGCAGCTGGGTACAGAGGCGGGAGCGCGGCCACCACGCTGCGAGGCGAGCGGCGGAGCGAGAAGAAGGGGGCCGCGGCGGCAACGCTCTTATAGGGCGGGCGGGTGGGGAGGGACCCGGCGCCACGCGTCACCGCACCGCGGGCGGGAGGTGCCGCCGCCGAAACCAGCCCTCCGGCGGCAGCGGACTGGGCATGCGCCGAGTGCCGCCGCCGGCGGGCAGCCGGGTACCGTTGCGGGTCCCACCGCCGAAGGTGGAGGCACCGCGGTGGTCCCGGTGCTGTGGCCGGGGTTGGGCCCGGGGGATGCGACCCGACCCGGCCCGGCCGGCGGGGCTGGTGTCCTAGGGGGATCGCGGTCTCTGGCGGGAGAGGCTGCGTCTGTCGGTAGTGCTGGTGGACGGCAGGGGCCAGACACGGCTCGACTACAGGTATCCCTCGGGACCCAGGGCAGGCGGTTGCCTGCTCGTGACTTCATATGCCGACTTGAACCTGTGTCTCAGGGATGGCTGCCACAAACTCAAGACTCATCGTCCTGTGTCACTACATAGCTGAGCAGGTGGGAAGAGAAGCCGGATCCTAGTGGCCAGCCAGAAGTCTGGTTCCCCGAGTTAACAGCATCCTAATAATTTGCACTGATTCACTGAACATTGCTAATCTGTTAAGAATGCTCAGTGGAGGCTCTAATCATGCTGCATACCTGGCAGCCACAGTGAATTTTGTGTGTCTTAGAGTACTTACATAAACACTTGAACTGAAGGATTTTGCTGACCCACATATTTCATGGAGTTTTGCTGAAGCACTGGGACACCTTCAGCATTTCCTGAAGCCTTTAGTACTTTCATAACACCCTTGTGAGGAAGTGCCAGCTGCAAGTTGAAAAGAGCCACTCGGACATCAGGCACCTCAGTTAGAAGTCACATAACTGTCCCATGGTGGGACTGAGGATGCACCCTGACCTGCCAGCCCCACTCTGCCGTGTTGATCTTATTAAAGCACACAGGGCTGTTCTTTAAGAACTTGTTCCAGTAGTCACAATTCTTTCTGGACAATAAAATATGTAGTAATGTAGTTCACCAAGACCACCAAATGATACTCTTGTTCAGGAAAGTAATTGTTCATCTCAGGACACATTAATTTTATTTTTAAAAAGGTGTGTTCATACAGTTTGTGTATTTATTTTTTCCAAAGCAAATCTGGGTTTAATTTTCTAGCAGACAGAATTCAGAATAACAGACAATAGATACACACCTGTCATCTCCAGAAAAAAAAGTGAGTCTGAGGTTTCACAGCATGCAGGGATGGAGTTTGTTTACTCTTTTCATCTGTTGTGACCTTCCCTTTTGCCAATAATTTTAGATGAGGAGGAAGTGAACTGATAAATATATGCAGTCTCATTACAGTGTCTCATCTTTTCCAGTAACAGAGCTAGTAGGTTATGGATGAAGTCAGTAAAACCAGACACATTGATTAGAAAGTCAGAAGACTTCTCACATACACTTGCAGCAAACCTTGCACTGAGGACTAAAAATGGAGTGGTTTACATTGCTCTTTTCTCAGGTATGATCTGTATCTCACCCTTCATTGGTGACTCACCTGTTCATTTGGGTTCCTATTCCAGAATATAAGTGCAGGAGGAAGAATCAGGGTATACTAAAAAAAACCAACCCAAAACCCCCAAACAAACAAAAGAAACCACCAACAAACACCCAAAACCAAACAAACTAAACCAAAGCAAAAAAACCCCAACCCAAACCACAAAAGCTATGGAGACTTAGGAAGAGAGATTTGGACAATGCACAATAAATGTGAATCATTAACAGGCAATGAAAGGGGGAAGGGTTGTCCTTGGTGGACAAGGGTTAGAGGAGAGGGCACATGTTACAGTGATATACACAGAGACGCAATCCAGCAAGCTGCATTCTTTAGGAAGATGGATTTTTTAAAACACATTTTTGGAAGGGATTTAAACTAGAAAAAGGACTTGACTAGTTTGGAGGCATTTAAGTGCAGCCAAAAAGTGATCCATCAGGGAAAAGGCAAAGAATAAGTCAGTACTGGTTCTATGATGAACTGTTTTTTATCCGTCTTCGTAGACATCTCCTGATGGTACTATCCAAAGATATCCCAGCAGTGATACAACAGACACAATAGTTACTGCCTCCTCATCTACATTCATCTTCCCAGAAGAGTTTTTATTTTGGTAGGTAGGGGATGTTTTTAATATTCTTACCAGAAGTAAGAAAACAGGTGGGCTATTTAAGAGGGGAGGACAGTCACGCAGGACAGGAAAAAGAACTTCAGTTCGATATGCAATTAATTGGGGCACTGTCAGCTATTTTAAAATGTGTGGTGGGAGGGAGGATTTCCTGCTCTTATGGAGGAAGCAACACTTGAAAACAGAAACATAAACTGCATCCTCTTAAATCTAATGGAAAAAAAAACCCAAAGGAGTGGCACACTGGGAGAGTACAAGACTGAACTGTGTAATCACTGTACACAAAATGAAAACAAATTGATGGGTGAATGCTTTATACAGTATTTTCACTACCACTGGTGATACTAATGCAGAAATAGAAAACTGATGCCACAGCTCAGTATACGTATATTCTTAGTAGAGTGCTACACAAGATAATGGTCCTGTTTTGCCTGGAGAGGCAAAACATAAAAAAGCTAACATAAAATTTTCTTCTGCCTCTTTAACATTTCTCCACCCTCAGTTTTAGTACTTGGATTCCTAACCTTGTACAGATCCATACCCACATTTCATAGATTACTACAGTACAATCTCCATTTTGTTCTCCAAAGATAAAAAGGCAGCAGACCACAAAATACGTGTCCAGCCCTGAGTTCCCCTTACCTCCAACTGTGCGGCACTTCTACCACATTTCCTTTTTTTTTGCCTCCACACTTCCTTTTCAGCACTGTTCACAGTTGGATGTAGACAAAATCAGGTGTTATCCCTATGACACAGGTGAACCAGAGCAGGAAAGACACTCTTCCCTGCCTCGTCTTTTGGAGTGCAAAAAATACTCACTGGTGAGGCAACCCAGGGGTCAGGAGTTTCAGATTGGTTTGGACAGATGTCTGAAGCTACATAGCCCAGTGACCTTTCCTGCTAATTCCAAGTATTTCCTTCTTTTTATGTCTTCCTACAGGCTACCTCTTCTCTCCTCTGGTTCTCCCATTTCCTCTCCCTCTCTGATGCACTCTCTATCACCAGGCATCAGCAGTGGGGTCGGATTCCACTCCTGCAGTGAGAGAATGAGATTATTTCCTTCTCCATCTCCTCTTCCTCTTCCCCCACTGCTGCCAGCTCTTGCAGCAGTATTTTTATTTTATGCCTCAGGTGTGGGAATTAGGTGATTACACAGGAATTTCATCTTCCACTGAGAATAAAATGTCCCTAGCTACTGAAAACTCAGCACAACAGAAGACAAATACAAATAGCAATCCACCTGTGGATGTAGGGAGAAGGTTGTTTCCATTTCTGAATGCTTGAACTTGACAATATGCTCCCTGTTCTGGCTCTTCTTACACGCAGTGGCAGTTGGTGCCAGGTATAGTTAATGCTGTGTGGCCATCCAGCCGGAGCACTCAGCCGTTGCAGTGGGAGGAAAGAATCAGTCCAAATTATATTTCTGTCTGAGCTGCTTGGGGCAGGAACACTTGTGCATAGGGAGGCACAAGGAAAGGAAAATTAAGGCTGTGACAGCTCTGGACCCCTCGTGCCCACAGTGCTGTAAAAATACTAGAGCTCCAATAGTCCCTCTTTTTAGTAAAACAATCTGTATAAATAGGACTTCATGGAAGTAGTATCAGTTGCTACTCTGATCTTCAGACCTTTCTCATTGCCCCACACTCTGGGGTTGCTCCTGTCCAGTTGACAGAAATACTGATAACCAGCTGGAGGAATGATTCACGATTATTAAAAGCCCAGAGGTGGTGGGAGGAGAGTCATCTCTGGCTTAACTCATACAGAGCAGTCGCCTCTCACCTATATTTACTGAGCAGTTTGCTGAATCAAAACAACTGAGGCAGAAATAAGGTCCCAGCTTTCCAGTATGAATTAGTTTGGTTTCGGAAGAGAGAGTTTAAGTGTAATTTCTGTGGAGAATAGTTACAGAATAGATCTCATACTTGTGCTAAGTTGTTTACACAAAGTTAATGGAATCAGTAGCTCAAAACACTAAAGATATCACAAGTAAGTAAAATTAAATTGAGGTTGTTTTACAAAATCAAGGCTGGAAGGAAAAGGCAGGAAAAAATTCAGTCTTGGTTTAGTAGTAGCCAGCAAAATACCATAAGCTCCTTTAAATCCAATGCTAGAATGTTTTCACCTCCAAAAAGTCTAGACTGGGTGGGCAGAGACTAAAAGAAAATGTCTGACAACTAAATATTTGAGCTACTAAATAAGGACTGCTGAAGAGAATATTCAAATATGAGCATTACTTGAGAGTCTAGCCACCTGCATGCCTACTCCACATTGACTGGTAAAGAAAACTGGAAAGTTTTAAGTGTCTGCAAAATGATATGGACTTTTTACTGTTAGGAAATGTGCCCAAGTTTAGCCCAGGTTAGAAATTAATTGGGCTCATTACATGACAGATGTTGAGTTGTGTGTTAATCACACCCATTCTAGTTCCTGCCAGCCATGTCTCATGGCTCCTCACTAAAACATGAAGGATCAGCTGGAGGCTGAGGGTTGGGCTTCTGTGGAATGTATTTATTTTGTTCTCATTACTCATTACAAATATCTCTGGATCAGAGAAGAGGCATGGGGTTTGCCTCTGTGGATAAACAGGAGGTGATGGTTCCCAGAAGAGTGAGCTAGTCAGCAGCGATAAGACTATCAACTTTTAAAACACAACAGTCCAAACACTGAAGTGGGATAAAGTGGTCTGTGTACCATGCAAGAAGGTTGAAAATAAGCATATTGTGTGCTGTTACTGGTGGTTACCAAACAGGGAGATTCTTTTTTTTATTAACTTTTCCAAATGAATACCCTCTTGGTTGTTTTTTGTTACATTTGCAAGGAGTTTTTGTTCCCAGATGTTTATTCTCAGCCCTGTAGTTCTTGCATAAGTAGCCCTCCCTAAATATGGTCCCAGATCTGTACAATAATTAAGAGTGTTTTGAGGCTACTTAGCTTGCTAGCTGTTCTTGTCAGTCACTTTCCAGCTTTGGACAGCTGGACAGCTCCAGAACACGCACATGTTATTCTGGTGATTTCTAGACACAATGTTCCCCAGCAGCCCCCAGCTTTGCTGAGCTTCCCTCATTGGTGGGGCATTTCGTTAAGAGTAAAGACTGTCAGTCTTCAAGAGGAAGGTTTCCAGCTAACCCCCGGAGAAGCACTTCCCACTTGTCAATGTCTTTCATCACCCTCCCAGCTCTGAGAGGTGGCAGTGATCTCCCCTTGTCATCCAAGAGCAGTGAGAAGGAAAGTGCTCTCTTGAGATTGCGCTCCAGCACTGTCTGTGATGCCTCCAAACGTGCACCTGCATTTTCTGTGTCACTGATGATGTTGTCTCACACATTTTGGGGATGAGAGAACCACAAGTCAAGGTTTTTCCCACAAGCCTTTCCCACCAGGGTGAAAGGGGTAGGACTCTTAGACAAAACCCTAGCAAACTGTTTCACTATCTTCAAAGCAAGTGACAATACATTTGAAATAAAATATTTGACCCATTTAAGATAAATCCTGTTTACTTCGCTTTCATTAATAGAGTTGCCAATGTTAGCAGGAGGAAGATGAGCAGAATATAGGCTGAGAAAGCTGGGGCTGTTCAGCCTGGAGAAGAGAAGGCTGCGTGGAGATCTCATAGCAGCCTTCCAGTATCTGAAGGGGACCTATAGGGATGCTGTGGAGGGACTCTTCATGAGGGACTGTAGCGATAGGACAAGGGGTAATGGGTTCAAACTTAGAGGGGAAGTTTAGATTGGATATGGGGAAGAAATTCTTTACTGTAAGGGTGGTGAGGCACTGGAATGGGTTGCCCAGGGAAGCTGTGAATGCTCCATCCCAGGTGGTGTTCAAGGCTGGGTTGGACAGAGCCTTGGGTGACACCGTTTAGTGGGAGGTGTCCCTGCCCATGACAGGGGGGTTGGAACTAGATGATCTTAAGGTCCTTTCCAACCCTAACTATTCTATGATTCTATAATACGCACTACTCATTTTCCTCTGCATCTGCATTTTCTCTAACACATGCATTTTTGACTTAGAATTTGACAGACCCTTTAAAGAAGAATTTTTTTTTCCCCGTAAACACCACAGATGATTGGCTGTCAGTAGTGACCCGCATGGAATAATTACCACTGTAACACAGTTAAGGGCATACAGACGGATCTGCAGGATCCATGTCATGTCTCTACAATAATGAACAGGCTCTGGACCTCTGCATTTGGTCATCAGACCGCTACAGTAGTGATGCTGTTGGTACTTGGGGCCTTCAAATGGGTTGTCTGTCAACACGCTTTTGAGATGCTACTTGTATGCAACCAAGTTTGAGCTTCACCTCTAGAAAACTGTGTTTATGTACCTGCTGCTCTTTCTCTCTAGGGGCTGGCCCTTAACTCTAAGATTTGTGGCTTGCAATTTCTTTTTCTGTTGTTCTCAAAAACAGGGAAGGAAACCTCTTTTTAATTTTGATGGCATTAAGATCCCTGATTATGTTTAGGACTTTAGCCATCCCTGGCTGAAGAACGTGGGGATATGTCCTGAATCAGATATAACATTGCTGGGAAATGAAACAGTAGCTACAGATATCATCTGCTCAGGGCATTGTGTCAGTGCTATCCCTTGGCTTTGCTATTGCCAGCCAGATTTGCCCGAGCAATAGGAAGGTCAGCAAAGCAAAGCATTGGGGCTGGGTTATTTTTGTTACACTCCATTTCCTCTCAGTGTGTCAGAATAGTCAGTACCTTCCAGATCTAATCAACTTGAAATGCAAGTGAAAGCTGAACATGAAGTGGGTACCAGGCAAGGCTGGGGCAGTGACTTCTGGTTAGTACTTGATCCTCTTTGTCATGCCTGGTTTCAGCAGCAAGAACTTATGGCCCAGTGTGCATGCTCAAACCAGAAGACTTAAGGGCCAAGCCAGAATATCTCAACTCGTTTTAACCTCTCTAAAACCCCGAGGCAAGATCCCAGGGAAGGCATTGTGTGAGGCTGCAGACGGAGTAGGAGAACTGAGCTGAGCTCAGCCTTCAGCCCCAGGAAGTCCTCGGGGGTCCCAGCTATGCTGTCAGGCCAGGGTCATGCCCCTGCAGAGAGCTTCCAGGCCAGGGGACTGGAAACCAGCAAACCACTCAGCCCCTGCAAGCTCAACCATTGCAAGGAGGAGAGATGATGTGATTTGAGGAGCAGTTACTGGTACCAGTAAACATATTGCTGTGGCTGCTCCCTGCCCACTTACTCTGCTTCTGCTCATGAAAAGCACCACTGAGAGTAGTCATGGGCCATTAACTTTGCCTGGCATTCCAAGACTGGGATTTGGATTTCTTTTTTTTTTTTGTCAGAGATGGTTTTCCGAAGGGACAGATAATTGCTGTTCATTAAAAACAAAAACCAACCAAACAAATCAACCACAAAAAAACACCCCCACCAAACAATAAAACAATAACAAACCAAGCAAATAAAACTTTCTTGTTTTCGTTTTCTTGTACAACTTTCTTGTCTAGTTTTCTTACATAATTTAGAATTTGTTTCCCCTTCTCCACTGCCTGGAAGTGTGGGGCAAGGACCCAGCACAGCATCTGGGAAGCTGCTGCTGTCCCCTGGCTGAGCTGGATGCCCACATCAGCTCAGGTACCACTGGAGCTGGAGGGAGAGATAGCTGCCCATGTCATCCATGACTTGAAAACAATGCCTAAAGCAGTGTGTGCTTAAGGTTACCACCTCCCACACGGTCCTTTACTCAGGACATCCTGATATTTTTCTAGTTATGGAGCAGGGCTTTGGGCTGAGGTCTACTCTGAGAAACCTAAGAAATATTTACCATTTTGTGTAATAGAAGCAGAGTTGAAATGAACGATTATAATAATACCAAGGGACTGTGTTCCTGAGGTTTTGCTACATGTAAACATAATCATAAGAATAATCAATGTCAATGACTTCCATTTAATTCTCAGACACAGTTTGCTTTTAAATGCCACACCAGATCTGACATGGCCAATGATAAATGGCATGCAATTAGTTCCACTATTTGCTTTGATGATATACTAAATTATTTCTTACAACAGACAATTTATTATCCAACGCTAATGGTTATAATAATACTCTTGCATTTAATATGTATAATATATCTTAAACTGTGCCAAACTGATAAGTTTCCAAAGGAGATATTAAAGTCTAGAAAAAATCATTCCATGAATGACTTCCATTTAATAAAACCTTGTCAATGCCCAAGTCATCATTTTCACAAAGAAATCTGAAACTGTAAGAATTTTGTATGTATTTCTCATCATTGCATAACTAAATAAATCTTAATTATGCTGCCTCTTAGTGATTTACAGTCACTTAATGAATATATAATCTTAAGAAAAGTGTCTGAATTTAAACATTCTTATGGCATTTTTAACATAATCCCTCTTCTAATGCTTAACAGGACAATGATTACTTCCCCCCCAAATTTATCATGAGCTTATCATGGTAATTGTTAATTAATGAAGAGAGGTACTCCTTGACAATACAAATATTTGATCTTATGAATTGTTAGCCGTTATACTGCAACGTTGCTTGCCGTGGAGCTTATTCAACTGCTCTGCACTCTGAATTTCCATTACCACCCCTTTCCTTCACTGTATGCCTTCTTCATATGGACCTAATCCAGCTGAGCAATGTAAAAGCCTTACAAAATAAAAAGTTGAAAACAGGTAGCAGCAGAGCATCTGATCCCAGAAATCATATTTTGCCTGAAAACCTAAGTGCCTGCATTGAACTAAAAATGACTTGCCCGAATTTTACCATTTCTGCCAGGTACTAAAGCTACCTTGTGAATGTCAGGCTTTGATATTTCAATTTTGAAATTCCACGGTGGTAAAAGCAGGGCACACATAAAATACCAGATCTCCAAGACTCTGGGCAGTCTTCCTGCAGAGTTAACTGCTACAGTGGAAAAAGCATTGAGTTTTTTAACATGCCACACTACCCTAACAGCCTCAAGTCTTGAAAGAAACAAACCAAAAAGGAGCAACACAAAATTTAGAAATTCAACTGTAAGATTTATTAAAAAAGTAATATCTTCATATTTTTCTCTCATATTTGAATTTCCTCCCATCATCAAAGGACAGGTCTGTCCCACCTTAGTTTCGTTGTTTTCCTGGTTTCAAGATAATAGAGACACAGCAAATTCTGGTTGTTATTTAGAAAAAAATCTGTCCTTTGTTAACATGAAGGGTTACAGAAGAAGGCGTTCAATTCTCTTTTCTGTGGTTACCTTAGTAATGACAAGACAGGCCCTGGGCCAACAACACCGGGGTGCTCTGTCCCAGTCACACCCCACCACTCATCTTCCCCCTTCTAAACCTCCTTCACTCTCCCAGTCCTTCCTCCCATCTGCACCTGGCTGCAGCCCCACCAGACACATCTCTAAGTCTTCTCACACTTTCCCTGAATGTTTCTTACTTCTATTTATCTATTTCCTTATGTATTTTTTCCTAATCCTAGTACCTTCCCCCTTTTCTTGAGCTTTATGTTTTCTTGCTCCTGTGCAGAGGACAGTTCTCAACAGTTTGATCTCCTTGAAGATGATAGGAAGAGGTGATCACTAGGGACAAAGGCAAACTCAGAAAACATACCACCCCAAATACCATATTGTTCTCAGTAAAATCTTAGAAGTTTGCAACCACAAATTATCCTTCCTGCTAAGGACTATGTAGAAATGGGGATGTAAGGGCATGTTAGCATTTTTCCTGGGGAGAAAAATGGACTAGACATTCAAATCCTCCTTCTTAATCTGCTGACCATACAATGTGTTCATACATTGGTCCACCTTGAATAAAAACAGCAACCTTGACAGGGAGATTTGACATGGGTAATTCCACTTGCAGGACCACAGCTAAGACACTGTTGTGTTTGGTACTCTTCACTCTAAATCTCTGCCTCGTCATTGTTTCTGTAAGCTGTCTGGTGTCTAAATTCTAATTGGAAGAATATTTCTGTCATCCAGATGACATTCTGTCTCCTGCCAATCTTTTAGCTGGGATAACATTTCGTTGAAGTTCTCTAGATCAAAGAGCCCTCAACAAACTCTGCATGACTGGATAGGGCTGGCTGAAGCAGAAAGCTCTGCTTCTCTGCAGCAAAACTGCATAGTACTTATTCATCACCCTTGCATTTATCGCAGCAAGATTCATAAATATTTTCGACAGATGATATATGACTTCTAAACTTCAGTTTTACAGCAGAAACACCAGAAAGTGGCAGGCAGATGCTTATTATTCAGTTTGAGGGAAGGATACTGATACTGACAGTAGCAGTCCATCCTTGCGGCAAAGGCAATCCATCATACTCACTATACCTGCCCCTTGGCTCCGGCCGGATACAGCTCTGTGGTTTTAGCACTCCAAAGTCTCTGCATTTCTCCAGAGTAATACCTATCTTTTTCTCAGAAGTCATGTTAAAAGTCCCCCCTGCACCAGGTCTTGCCTTTAGGCTTTTTCTTCCAAGTAGAAAGGATTTATTTAGCAAACAGAGTCATCTTTGGTGTGAGGGCACTGGAAGAAACATTCTGATTCATCGTTTTCTGCAGCAGAGTGGCCGCTTGCACAGAGATGAGGTGTCAGCAGGATGTCAGTGATCATCTGCTCTGTTTATCCAGACAGCCATGGCTTGGAGCAGCCCCAGTGTGGACTGCCTCCACCCCAGCCAGCCCTTGGCTGGCTATCATGGGAAAGGGGTGCTAGGGGATATGGAGAGAACCTGAGACTGTGGAGAAGGAGGGAGATGGGGCTGTGATAAGGTGAGGTAGAATTTCTGCAGTATGAAAAAGAAGCCATAAATTGTTGGAAGCAGACATGGTTATTGCTGCTGTCCATGGATCGAATTGTCCTGTTCTACCACACCTTAGGTGAGCCATGGAACAGTGACACCACAAAGCTGTGGGGCCTGTGTACTATTTCTGCTTGCCAGAGTCTCATATGGGAGACCTAAATTGCGCATTCACATGGCATCCTTAATGACCCAGTGAGTGAAGTATTAAATAAAGGTAGTAATAAAGTGCTGCAGTGAAACCCCTTAGGACACTGATGAGAAAGCACGCAGCTCTGCTTCCCACTAGACGGGTGCAGATTTCTTCCGATGGCGGTACGAAGCTGTCACTGCGGCTGCTTGCTGTAGCGTGAGATGCCAGCTGCACGATACCATTAGCATTCCTCATCAGCAGCGGCTTATGTCTCTCCGTGTGCACGACGTTGGAAAACCAGGTCATTCTCTTGGCTCATCCTCCTCTGATAACTCCTCTTTTCTTCCACTGCCAGGAAGCCAAGGACGGTGTAATTAGTTTTCACTAATGTTCAGCTCTGTGTGCAACTGCTTTTGGCTCAAGCCAAAAATGAAGTTTTCACATAGTTTGCATGCCCTAATAGGAGGGAAGCTTGAGACAAATTTGAGAGGTACCCATTTTCCTTGTGATATAATAATTCAGCCAATATTTTTCAGAAGACCTCAAAGAATACTAATGATAGGTTAAGCTTCCAGTACTTGCAGAATTGAGAATAAATGAGTGAGATTCCAATGACAATACAAAGTTATATCTACCCATACCAGATAACAACTGGTGCTGCAAGAGTCTCAGAACAAGCAAACTGAAATCATGCCCTTAAAAGCAGAAGGACTGCCCAAAGTAGTATTTAACTGCTTGGGGGCTGGAGGCAGATCAGGATCCTGATATTCCAAAGAAGCTGCAGGTGAAAATAAAAATGAAAGTCAACCCTAACCCCAGATCAGACATTTAGGTTTTCATAGGAAGGCAGTGGAAATGATGGCTTTTGGACCTGTGAGGAATAAATTTTGAGACGACTACATGGAGTGTGCTTCAGAGAGATAAAGCAACAAACTTTACTAAAGGTCAAGTGATTTTGTGCTGTGAGTGAATACGTAAACATAAATGCCCATGAAGAATTATCTGGATGGTACAGTGGAGCTTTTATATTGGCAGAGTAACCATATCAGTAATTAAAGCTGTGTTAATATGCTTGAGTGATGCTCTGAAAGTGTCACTGTAATGGCAGTCACAGCATCAACTGAAGCAACTAAGCTGTGAGAGAAGGAGCTATGAGCTACAGAGGCTCCTTGCTAGGAATGTGCTTAGAATTTGACATGCTGGAACACTATTATATAAAGCATGATTTAAATAATAATAATTAAACCCCACAATATTAGTATTCACTACAATAACTGCAAAGTCAACCAAGCTACATGCAGTATTTCAGGAGATAAAATATGAAGCAGTGAATGTATTAATAGTCATTCATGTCCCAGGATCACCAGGTGGGCTCTTTGGAAAGAAGCACACTGAGTTTTAAGGAGCTACATCGTGCTTTGTATACCTTTGGAGGAAGGTCCCTGAAATTACAGTTGGGATTGGAAAACATTTAAATTCCTCTTTTGTAATTATTTAGGTTAAGAAGCTCTAAACATGGGGTATAAGCTGTCTCTGCAATATCTCTCTCTTATTTGTCTCTGCAAACAAATATGGATGTGTTCATTCAATTAGGTGAAAGTTACAGCTCACAGCAGGGAAAATATCAAGGAGAAAAGTTTGCAGATGGAGTTAATGGGAATACTTGTGCTTATAGAGAGAATCTTTTTCCAAAAAAACCCAAAACAGTCATTCAAGCACAGGTGATCCTAGGTGCTCAAATTCAGATACATTCATTTTACTGTCATATCCACTAATTTTGCTATCATCATTACTGAAACAGGAGTTGGCCCAAAAGGCTACACTGCAGTTAAACTTTCCATAACAGATCCAGATATGATAGAAGCCCAAGTTCAAGGTATACTTTCAGATGTGTGGTGCTAGCTGCAGATTCTCTTGGTGTTCAGCTTCATCTCTTGCAAGCCATCAGGTTACAAATGGTTGAACTGTTGTGGTTTAAGCCCCTCACGCAGTTCGCTCACTCACTCCCCCCTCTTTCTTCCCCCCCAGTTGGGGGGGGGGGGGGGGGGGGGGGGGAGGAGAATCAAAAGAATGCAACTCCCACAAGTTGGGATAAGAACAGTTTAGCAACTAAGGTATAACACAAACCACTACTGCTACCACCAATAATAATAATGACAAGGGAAATACAAGGGAATAAGATACAACTGCTCACCTTCCAACAATCGAGCTGTGAACTCAACTCTCCGGGTTCCGGCCCCCAGTTTTTCCATCCTGGCATGACATGCTGTGGTATGGAATACCTCTTTGGTCAGTTTGGGTCAGGTGTCCTGTCTCTGCTTCCTCCCGGCTTCCCCTCCTTCCTGGCAGAGCATGAGACTCAGAAAGTCCTTGGTCAGACCAAACATTACTGAGCAGCAACTAAAAACATTGGTGTCATCAGCGCTGTTCCCAGGCCGAAAGTCGAAAACACAGCACTGCACCAGCTACTAAGACGGAGAAAAATGACTGCTACTGCTGAACCCAGGACACAGATCCTAAAGAAATAGCTCATGTTGACAAGTCTGATGACATCTTGTTTCTCAAGTGGTTAATTTAATGAAAGCTATTTCAGTGGTACCCACAATCAGCACTAATGCAACAATGAGTATCATCTCAGTACTCTATGTGGTATGAAAACATTGCTTTGGCTCACAATAGGGCAGTTACAACTTTGTACATACACAAGACCAATACTGAGGATTTAATGGTTACAGATGATGCATAAAGAATTAATTCAAAGAAGCTCAGGACAGAAATCCTTCTTTGAATCTTTTCCAGATTTGAACCTTGAATGTTAATTGTGCTTAAAATAGAATTTGCAGCAAAGAACATTTTATCATGACTGAGTTTTTCTAATGCATTGCAAAAAGTGAAATAAAGGAACTTCTCTGACATCTTTATGCCCAGATTCTTGCAGCCTACGTTCTTTGGTGATATTTAGACTATGTAAACATGGGCAATATAAGTGGCGGTCTTATTTGTAATGCAGCCACCGAGTTGTTAGGAAGAAATCTAAACCTTGCAGTTGAACCCTCCTATAAAACAAACAGTGCCTTCTTCACTTGAGGTGCAGAGTTAAGTACCCTCTAGTTAGATCTTGTGCTGAAGAGGCTTATGTGTAAAAACCCCTCCTCTGAGAATAACTTTGAAAATGAAAAAACACAAAAAGCCACAACTTTTATATGTTTTAACACACATCCTCAGGAGGGGGAAAGAAAAAGAGATCTCTATATTCTCAATATATTACAATAAATGTCCTTCTAAAAACATTGCACAAGATATGATAATAGCTCTGGTTTAATTCACTGCGCATGCTTTATGATTCTCTTTACAGACGAAGGGACACCTCTTCCCACTGCTGGCCCTTGGCCATCTGCTGCTGCTGGCACTTTGGGGATCATCCTGCAAATGGTTTGCATCCAGGCTCTAGCAGGCCATTGATCAGTTGCTAACACAACTGAGTAGAGACCTCCAACAGAGGATGAACTGACAAGAGCAGAGAGGGCAGATTGTAAAAGATCTGACCAGCCATTGTAACATGCACAGGAAGAGAGCTTGAGTTTGAATATTAGCTTCTTTGTTTGTTCCTTTCTAACAGATACTTCTATTGAATAGTAAATGAGCAATGTTATTTGGTATTCTGAGAATGATTAAAAGCTAAGACAAAAAATAATCCAAGTCCTCTTCTTATCTCTTGCACCCAGGGATCTTGAAGTTTTCACCAAACTGTTGCATTAATATTATTGTAGTCACATACTGGGAAGTGGGAAAAGTAGAAACGTAGAATCACATAATATCCTGAGTTGGGAGGCACTCACAAGGATCATAGAATCCAACGGCTGACTCCACACAAGGCAACCTAAAAGTTAAACCAGATATCTTAAAGAGTTGTTCCATTGACCACCAGTGGGCTTGGAGACATATTCCACTAAAGATGTCTGAGCATATGACCTGAAGGCACGCAAAAAGACCTTTTGTTGACAGCACTGTCATGGAGAGCACAAACCTTTGCTGTGGTTGTGCAATTGTGTTGCAAAGGAATTAAATAGTTGCGTAGGAAAAGTAGGTCTGTGGGTATGAGTCGAGGCCCCAGGCTCTCCCATCCAGCACATTGGAGCTGCTCAAGTAGAAGACTTTGTGTTGAAGTTGGTGAAGGCACTATCAGGGTAACACCTGCAGTTGTTGGATCTGGTCCTTAAGATTTGGCTCCAGCACCCATGGCCCATTAATGTTTATGAAGTGTTAATATATTACAAATAAAGAGCAGTTCTGTGGGGGTCCTTTGTCCTGGTGGTGACAAGGAGATTCTTCCCACTTCCCACAGTTCCATCCGTGCTGGTGTCTTTTGTAGAAAGAATGGTTTCTAGAGCATTTATGTCTCACAGAAAATGTTACGGAAAGAGCCTGTGACTCTCTTTAGGATCCTGAAAAATGTATCTGTAACAGAGCAAAATCTTCCTTCATCTGCCTTTTCATTAAGAGAATATTTGCGTGCAGATCAGCTTTATTTGCCTCCAGCTTATCGCAGTTATACATCTTAAGCATCACTGCCCTGAACATTACCTATGCATTTCAGTCTTCTCTCCAATATCATGGGGCATACACAGCATTCGCCTCATAGCTATGGCCAAGCTGAGAAGGAAAATTCATGGGCCTTCTTTTTAATAAAATAAAATGATGAGGCCACTTCCCTCTGCCTGAAGAGATATTTTAGACAAGCAAATAACATGATAAATATATTCTGAAAAAGGTCAGGGCAACAAATGTAGTGCCTGGCTCTTTGAGCAGTAATAGCACTGAGCAAAGAAACATCTTCTCATTCTGTGAGGAGCATAAATCCTGTCTTCAGTTCTTAAAGTATTCACAAATAATCTTTCAAAATAGAACATAAAACTAGTTTTTGCTTATCCATGTTATAGGCTACAAACAAGGGCTTCCTCCAGGGGCAAGCCTTGCTTCTCTGGCATCACCATAAATTACCATAAGCTCCTATGCAGACCATGCCTGATGCTGAAAATAAAGTTTTATTACTGAAAAGATTTTTTCTAGTATTACTGAAATTAGTTTTAAATGCCATCCCAAAATACTTACATGGCATGGTCCTAAAGCACATATGGTTGTACAACCTGTGTTTGCAAGCACAGGACCATTTTTGTATTTGTGTGCTTTTAGAAGTGAAAAGGATTTAAACCAGCACTTGTAAGTTTGTAGCTGATCCTTTAAAGACGACGTAGTCCCTACAGAGCAACTGCTCATAAACTGCTACGCACATTTCCTCTGAAATTCAGGTCTCTTTATTGTTCCTCAAAGTGTCTTTAATGTTCAGTGATAGGGAAATCATGGGTAGGCCGGCATGGATATGTCACTGGTGCTGCTCATCTCGCAGAAAGCTTGTGATGCCTTTCGGGTGTATTATAACACAGGCGGCTTCAGTCTTCCCTTTTATCTAAGACAGCAGCATGACAGAGCAAACACTTCCAGGGCATTGCAGGATGTGACAGAGAGAGCAGGACTAATGCTGTGTAGGCTTTTGCAGTCCCCAGATGGCCAGGGAGCTGTGGGTCAGCCTGCTCCAGCCTTGTGCACTGCACTGAAGCTCACTATAGCTTTCCATCTTAACCAGGCTCAAAGAAAGGCCAAACCAAATCCCAAACCAAACAAACAAGCCCTATGTGCCCCTACAAGCTTATCAGCACAGCTGAAGCTTTTCTTTAGTTTCTTGTTTGCTTGTTTGTGTGAAGAAATCGGCAGTCACTTAACAGGCTTGGCATTATGTGCGACTCCCTGCATCTACAACTAGGTCAGCCGGCAGGGTAAGGCACTGTACTGCGAGAGGCTCCCTCAGCTCAGCCGGTGCCTGCTGATTATATTTTGGGTATTAGCTAGGTAGAAGAGAATGTCCTCCCAGGCATGTACTACCCTGAAACTTTAGTCCGCTTGCAGGAGTCATCTGAAACCTCTTCTTGGCTCCAGCTGGAAAGAGTGCTAGATCCACAGCAGCTAAAGCAAGACTGAAATGGTGGGAAGCTCAGGGGGATTCTCTTCTTCTTTCTTTTCAGCACTTGTAACTACTCAGTAATCAGTCACAGCACCCAACACTATATAGGGTTTGAGCTGTGTTCAGAGAGTATCAGCTTTCCAAAGTGATGTGGCTAACTCTTGGGTAGGATAAAAGTGAGAGGATAAAGACCTAGAGTATTTTTACTAGGACTATTTTTATTTTCCCTATGAACATAATTCCTATTGCTGCCTTAGGCAAAGACAAATAAAACTGCAAAGATGACAGCTACCCTTACGTCTAGGCAGGCAGAACTCTGCATCCTGCCAAAGCGTGGGTTTGCCTGCTCTGTCTCTAGCGGAGCTGTCTCTGTTTTAGTGCCATCAATGTGGAAACACTGCTGCAAGAACATATTTTTGGCTGTCACTCAAAAACTGCTGCCAGCCCACTGCAGAGCCTGGGAGACCTTTTATGCTGCGAGCTTGCCTTTAAGGGGAAAGTCCTCACAGGATAAATGTTCCACATCGCTCTCATAGCTCAAATGTTAGGATAATCTGTAAAGGAAAAAACCCAATCAACCAACAGATAAAGCTGCTCTGCAGGGTCCCGTCTGGGACATGCTAATGCTCTGAAAGCTAGGGAATTATACCCACCTTCCTTCCAAACTCACCCATATGATAAAATTCCCCTTCAGGCAGGATACCAAAGACCCTTTGACTGCACAACTAATGAGGAGGTGACAAATGGAGGGGCACTTCTGTCCTACCTTCTCCTTTTTTGATTGCTTAAAACATAATCTTCCATATCACCCAGAATTTGTAAAAATGCAGCCAAGTAATCTCTCTACAACCTTCTCTGCCCCTCCTTTTGCACTATGCCCAACCATCCCTATGCACTAATGACAGCACTTAACCCTATTTCAGGAATTATAGAGTCAGAGGAGGTTAAAGGAAGCTTTAGAGGTGATCATTAACAACCTCTTGGGGAGGCCGCCTGCACAAGGATACCGGTGGAGGTTGCCAGGTGCATGGTTGTCCTTCCCAGATGGTGTTGCTGTGTGTTTGCTCCTCAGCACATCTGCCCTGCTTCTTGAGGTGTGGTGGGAAAAGATTTGAGCTATGGGGAGCAAGCTGGGGCTTTTGCAATGTGCTGTCCATGTGCAGAAGTAAGCTGGAACATACTTTAAAAAGCCCTCCAAGTGTGGAGCCAGGGCGGTCGCACAAGAAGCATTTTGAATTCACACTGAATTGACAACAGCAATTCTAGGGTGGATAAGCCTGAAGATGGAAAAGTCTGCTTAAGCACAGAAATACCAGTGCAGAAATGCATCGAATAATGAGAATATAGAAAAGGTGCAGTACAGATTTCCATTCTCTCTCATGGTGCAAGGAGAAATGAACAGTTGGAGAAATTAAAATGTGACACATCCAGGAGAGATGAGAAGTCAGCTTGTTTCTCATGAAGGATAGCTCAGCCATGAGACTCCCAGCTACTAGTTGCTACCGAAGGCGAAATCTCTGTAGGAGTCAGTAAGGGCATGAATACTAACATGGGTGTTCAGAGTTGCAACACTTTGAAGTTTTGAAAGCAGTCAGGGTTTACCCAAATCCTCAGCTAAGCAAGATTAGGACATTTCTTGCCCTTTCCTCTACTGACTACTGTCAGGGAAAGGATATAGAACTACATGAGCCACGTGGCTAATCCAGCAAAACAGCTAGTGTGATATACGCATGGGTGTCACATCAAGAAATGGTATGACTTTGTAACAGCCTTGGTGACAGTGGCGTTCCTTTCAAGCATTCTCACCCGGTTGTGTATTTTACTTCTTGTATAAAATCATTAATAACTTGAAAGTGAAAATCCAAACAATGCCAAATCTAGTGAAGGAACTACCCAGTGACTGGACAGGAGGCAGAGGCCCCCAGGAGTATTTGTTCACTGCCCTTTAAAAACAGATAAACTACGGCCTTAGATATATCCTAACTCTCAATCGCAATCAGCCCTCCACACTTGCTACAGAGGGACACTTCTAAGAAGCCTATTTAGATACACATGAACTCTCTGTAAAAATAACCCACTCTGAGTATTAAGAAGTCAAATTTTAAGAATGACCACACAAGCAGCAGCCTGTGCATAGCACCACCTCGGTAAAGGACACATCGAGTATTAGATCTCACTCCAGTACCCCAATTTCCCTGCGAGCACCACCTCTTATCAGATCACAATGTCTGGATTAATCCATCAGGCCGGCAGCATGACATTAAGACTTGCACTGCTACTGAGGCAAAAGGTCTCTCTGTAAATGTAACAAGCCAGCCACAGTGTTGCAATGCTTGCTGAGGAATTGCAAGACCCTGTAATATTGCACGGCTTTTCCGCCCCATTGCCACAGGGAAGGGATCTGAATGTTCATTATAGGAAAAACTAATGGGCTGTGTGGAAAAACATGAAGGTGGGCATCATTAGTGGCATCAGAAAGGAGCAATATCTCTAAAATGCAGTAATAAGGTTTAAAAAATTACTTGAGGTTTTTGGAGCTGACAATGCTGCAGTTTGCACATTACTATCAGTATTTTGGTTTAAAGCAATGAAACACAGAAATGTGCTCTGCTCTTTCTGGCTGGCCAGCCCTTGCTCAGCCATGTGTTATTCACACAGACATGAGATCCTCTTCACCACAGAGATGCAGAGTCATAGAATCATAGAATCATAGACAGGTCTGGGTTGGAAGGAACCTTAAAGATCACCGAGTTCAACCCCCCTGCCACAGGCAGGGACACTTTCCACTAGTCCGGGCTGCTCAGAGCCCCATCTAGCCTGGCCTTGAACACTGCCAGCGATGTGGCAGCCACAGCTTCTCTGGGCAGCCTGTACCAGTGCCTCACCAGCTTCATAGTGAAGAATTTCTTCCTTATAGCTGATTGAAAGCTACCTTCTTTCCATTTAAAGCCATTTTGTCTTGTCCTATCACCACATGCTCTTGCAAAATGTCCTTTTCCAGATTTCTTGTAGCCCCCTTTAGGCACCGGAGCTGCTCTAAGGTCTTCCTGGAGCCTTCTCTTTTCCAGGATGAACAAGTCAAACTCTCTCAGCCTGTCTCCATGGCAGAGGTGCTTCAGCCCCTGATCATCCTCATGGCCTCCTCTGGATTCTCTGGAGCGGGTCCATGTGCCTCTTGTGTAGCGGGCCTCAGAGCTGCATGCAGTGCTCCAGGTGGGGTCTCATGAGAGCAGAGCAGAGGGGCAGGATCACCTCCTTCAGCCTGCTGGTCACATTCCTTCTGATGCAGCCCAGACCATAATTGGCTTTCTGGGCTACCAGTGCACACTGCTGGTTCATGTTGAGCTTCTCATCAACCAACACCCCCAAATCTTTCTCCTCAGGGCTGCTCTTGGTCCATTCTCCCTCAGCCTGTATTTGTGCTTGGGATTGCCCTGACCCAGATGCAGGACCTTGCGCTTGGCCTTGTTGAACTTCATGAGGTTAGCACAGGCCCACCTCTCTATATGTATATGACCAGTGGTGGCTGGCTGTGGAACAAAGGGAAGGCAGGAGAGCAGAGCCATCCTACAGAGCTGCTTGACGGTTTTCCTGGGCCCCTTCCCTGCTGCAAACCCCAAATTTCTGCTCTCATTTCTACCACTTGTTTGCTGCAAAAGAATATCCATCTCCTCAGGCTCATTGCTGAGGGACAGATTTTCATGAATGTTAAGCATTCTTATTCTTAAATGAAATTAACAGAAGCTGCGGATGCTCTAGACATTCAGAAGCGCAATGTTAATCCATCCATTCCCCGGGGCACACCTATAATGGAAAAACTGCCCTATTTAAACTAGATGAATTTTAAACCATGAGATTTTAATAGTGGGATTTTTGCAACTTAAGTAATTCATGAAAGGCGTCATGTTCCCTATCTCAGCTGTGTCTATAGAAGTATTGTTTCCATTAAACAGGCTTAATTGTGTCTGAAGCCCCTGGATGAAACACACTGAGCCCCAAGGGTTCTTCCTGTGTTTGTTACTATGGCACTTTCCAACTGATCCATGCTGTTTGCAGAGAGCTGAAGGGCCACCGGGTTCCAATTCCCTCCCTTGGGTTGCAGACCTCCAGCCCTGATACCCAGGCCTCCCACTTTTGTTCTACCTCACCCAGACAGACTGGGCACTCACAGAGGTCCTTCCAACCAAGATTATTCAGTGTTTCTCTCTGGATACCTGAGTGGGCTTCAGCTTTCATTTCTCAACACAGCACAGAAGCAAGGAGTGGAGGCAGATCCATGCTGCGCACTTTGCTTTGCAAGGTTAAGGAGGTCTTGCTGTAAGGCTGCCTTTTTTCTGCAGGGAGTTTCAGTGTAGGTTTGGCTGGCCCCTGTAGCACTGTGCTGCTGCAAAGGCAAGGCATGACCACTGCATCTCATCTGGGCATGTGCCATAAGCACATACAGGCTTCCCCAACACACTCTGTCCTCATGGGCATAGCACACAGTTGCTCCCACCAACCTGCTGTATAAATATAAATCCATATATTGTAGCTTCTCCAAACTCAGTGATGCAACTAGAGGATCAGGTCAGGATAAGCTGAACTCTTGCTCCTTGTACCCTGGACTGTGAGCCTCAGGGCCAAAAGCTCCCAGGAGCTCTCGTCATTTAAGATAAGGGGTGAAAGAAACTCAAGGACATCTCCAGATCAGGACTACTGCAGCACAGCAACCAGAGCAGTCCCTCACTTGTAAGACAGCATTGCCCTGGAGGGCTCATGGAGGAGAGGAGCAGATCAATGAGCAATGTGTGAGGAAGAATTTGCAAGTGGGAAAAACATACTGAGAAGAAGAAAAGCAGACAAGAGGGAAGACGTCAAGAGCAATTAACTTGCTCAAAGAAGAAATAAACCACACAAAACAGCATTAAAGAAAGGAAAAATTGGTTATATTACTAATAATTGCTTTATAAGCAGTTGCTGCAGTTAGCACAGGGACCTTGTTCAGTTACAGAGGAATTGATCCACCGAGCACTTCCGTGAGCAATGTGCTCTGCACTGCCAGAAGTATAGTCTGCCAAAAAGTATTTTTGTAAAAATGTAAAGAACCAAAGCTTCCCATAAAGTTACTGTCCAGCTAGATGACCTTCCCCTCTACCATAGCCAAAGAGAAGGTCTTTTCTTTCCCATTGGCAATTATGCCCTTCCTGAACACATTTTAACAGGAACCACAGGTATTAAGACAACATTTAGAAAGCTGGTGTCAAATACAATGATTCCACATTGAACTGTACAATTTCTGTCCTTTTTGAATGGATCTTTGTGCTTTTTGAAGATATCCTGGGCTCACTTTCTTCCTTTTCTTTACTGGGAAGTGCATCCTTTCAGCCAACCTTTGAATGGTGGGAAAGAGAGCTACCTTTCAAACACAAATCCAGATTTCTGCTGTTGATGGGGAAAAACAGCCTGGAGAAGGCAGCCATTCCCACAGTGGGACTATTCTCCTCCTGGGCTAGCAGCTGAAAGTCTGTGTTCAACCTTCGCTCTAATGCTGCTTCAACAGGAGCAAGTCAGGTCCTTTCCAAGTTCTTCATTCTCCTCATCCACAAAACAAAGGTACACTAGCAATACATAGCACTTTGAGATTCATGAGTGAAAGTGGGTATAGAGAGACATTGCTGCTGCTGTTATAATTTACTATTATTCCCACTTTTACATCTCCTTTCTCACCTGCAATGTGTTAAGCATTACCTCACATGAAACTCGTAACTGCACCTACCAAATTTGGTTGTTTGCCATCCAAGTTGTGCTTTAGGCAAGAAAAGGAGCCTCCTTATCTTACAGCTGCCTCAAGTTCATGTAGCAAGTGTCAACAGTTCTTCTGTCTCTCTTGTTCTCAATGCATTCCTTATCTTAAGCAGGTCATGTTTCAAACTGTGTTTTCCAAATCCAGGAAATTCAGTGTCAGTTCATGTGTATGTTAATTGCTTAATTGAAACACAGTCAATCCAGTTGTTAATTCACCCAGGCAGAATAAATGTGATTCAGAGGAATTTGACATGGAAGAATCTAGCACATTTTTTAACCCAAGTCTAGAAGAGCCCAGTAAAAAGAGAGATCTTGAGTATTTTCAGCTGGAGAATAAACAAAGGGCAAAATGATGTGAAGGATGGTGATGGAATTTACTGAAAGATGTTTATTGTGTGTCTGCATTCCACGTGTGAGAGAGAATAAAATATACTCCCTGTTGGAATTTCGGAATACACTTGCAGACTAGATTCAAAGATATCCAAAATGCCATTGCTGGGTGATCACTTATCCTTGCAAATAAGGAGTAAGTGCTGCAACAAACTCTGGTGCCTCCTGTGAGGTCTTTTCATTCTGGTAAAAACCCGAGCATCTTTCCAACAAGCAATGTTTTACTGGAAACAAATGGCCTATCCAGACTCCCAAACTCTACTATGAACATGCAGTTACCTTTAAAACAACGTTTTTTGACCTCACTTTGGCTGATACATGATACTAAACCTCTAGCCTAGCTGTGTTTCAAGTCTTCTTTTCATAGGAAAAATCAATATAGCGCTACACAGCAGTAAACAGATCTGAGATGACACAGTTTGCAATGGTTAACAGGTTGGACAGTATAAATGTTTGCTTATCTGGGTCTTGTTGTTAAAAATTCACCTCTTGAACATACACAGGCTGCAATTTTAACATGCTTAAATTGTATCCTCAGGGTGTCATCCTATTCTACACTTTCAGTGGAAGCTTTGCAGCTGATTTAGTCAAGATTTAACTTCATATTTCTTCAAACACAGCAAAGCCAACGGCCTTCTTCTAGACCCAACCACCGTTTTCTAAAGTAGGGTTTGTTTCCATGTTTGTTTCCAGCCCTAGCTGGAAATTGCCCATTTCATAGTATACTTGTCACTTTAACCCTGTCCGTAAGTTAAAGGAACCTCAAAAGCCATGAAAAAACTCCCAGAATTTGAATGTTATACTGGTGAAGACCATACAAGCACTTAAGAAAAGACATTAGGAGATGCAGCATTTTCATTTGAACATCAGATGAAATCCAAGGCATTTTCATAGAAACATGGAATCATTTAGGCTGGAAAAGACCTTTAAGATCATCAAGTCCAACCATTAACCTAGCACTGCCAAGTCCACCAATAAAACATGCCCTCACGTGCCACATCTACACATCTGTTAAACACCTCCAGGGGTATTTAAACTACTGCACCACTTCCCAGTGCAGCCTGTTCCAATGCCTGACAACCTTTTTGGTGAAGGAATTTTTTTGCCTATTGTTAAAAAAAAAACCACTCTGAGAAAAGAGGGAAGAATTTGCACTGCCACTTGAGGAATGCACTGAAAGATCTAAATTTACCAGGAGGTAAATCACTGCCCTTTTGGCAAATTAAAAATAAACAGGCAGTGATATGTGTCCTATAGCCCATGTGGAGGTATGCTGGGCAAAAGGAGACTTCAGCTCCTGGGAACCCTGAGTGAAATATTAGCTTTGCTGCACGTCTGTGAAGAGCCAGGCATACCATCGTTTATAGCCTGTGAGGAACGAGGGCAGGACTAGGAAGCACAAGATGAGCTGTACCAACATTGCCCTCTATCAGAAATTTAAAGTAAAGATAAAATTTACATGATTTATGAGGTTTGTATTTGGCAGATATTTTTGTTGTAGTTAGCATAAGAAACGTAACACCATACAAACTGTACACATACACCAATTTATTCATGTGAGGACATGATTCAGTGGAAGTGCTGCATGAAGCAGCTGTACAGCTCAGTGTTCTTGTACCTTCAGAGCCTCTCACTCTCCCACTGTCTCTCTCCCTCCAAGTGCTGGCGCATTTACAGCTACAGAGCAGATAAGGTTAAAGGACTGATTCAACTGAAAAATAACAGAACGGGTGGAAAAAAAGTTTAATTTTCAGCCACGTGAGTCCACTGTGTTGCTGCCGAATGCTTATCCTGGCACAGCACTGGCAGAGGGGGAGGTAACGCAGGACAGGACCAGCAGGCAAGGACACAGAAGGGAGATGATGACTGGTAGCTGGCTCTGATATCAAGTTTTCTTACCAAACTATGCCCTAAACCTTTTTCTAATACAATGCTGTGGTGGGGAAAGTATTTAGGCAGGATTATAACCAAAGGATTTGAATGAGAGGAAACTGTGAATTTAGAACAATAAATTATTCAAAAATTTAAAAAATATTTTTTAAAGGAAAAATCTCTAGGACGGTTATATAGGACTAAGATGGGGTTTTCATTTTTCCCAGCAAAACCACTGTGGTAGTAGCCTGTATTATCTCTAGTCTAGCCAGCAACTTCTGCATTCAAAGGCACTGTCTACAAAGGCACAAGGTATGTTGCGCTTAGTTAAACGAGGGTTGGCAGAGCTGGCTGCCAAGTTATAATGGTTAGTCCTTTATTGCACTCGTACTTCACCACCTTTTGTAAAATGTAATTTGCCAATCCATTACTGCCATTACTGCTGTGATTATACATTGCTTCCATTTTTCTGAATATACAGACATATAATTCATTTGAACACTATATGATACTGAAATTACCTAAATGGAATTTTAATTCAGCGAAGATTCACAGTGGGGTTCAGGCATCTAACTCCAGTGAAGTGACATCTGGCATCACTGGTGTCCACAGAGCTTATTCATGGCTGCTCCCACAGCTCCCCAAGCATCCAACCACTCTGCTGACAGACCCCCCTGGGCTCTGAGTTTTCTCCCACTGGACAAGTCCATGACTGTCTAAAATTCTGTGCACCCTTCAAGGTTCTGCTGCACAGCCAGGCCAGCTCAGCTCTGCCATACACACGGGTGTGCTGGACAGAGGACACTGCCTGAGTCTGCATTCTTTGAGAGTGGGAATAATAAGAAGCCTGACGCAGCAGCGCGTGGATGGAAGTGCTGCACAAGTGCATGACTGACTGTGCCCCCAGGCATTGCTGACTGTACAGGGCTACAACCTTTCCAGCCCCTTCTTCTTGGACTTGATCAGTCTAAGCCTGGAGCTAGTGCCCAATAAGCCCGTCACCTTATCTCTACAATAGAGCTCTAAATCAGAGGCTCTGAAACACAGATCCATGACAGCACTGAGCTTCCCACGTGCCCCATTCATAAGTCAGATCCTCTGCCAAATGCCTTGGTTCTGAGTTCTGCATCAGTAGATAGAAGCGGCCCCAAAGATCATCTGGTCCACCCTTCTTAGCAAAAACATGGCCTAGACTAGATGTCCCAGCACCCTGTTCAGACAAATCTTAACAGTGTCCGCTGCTGGGGAGTCCACCACTTCCTGGGGGAGGTTATTCCAATGGCTGAGTGTTCTCCTTGCAAAATGTTTTTTAAGTCAAGTCTATCAGAGCGTGGCCTGCCCCAAAGCTTTATAGGCATGCTGGTTTGTCTTTCTGCACCTGTCCTGAACATGCTGCCCACATTGTAGAGAATAACTGAATGCTCACATGCATAAAGAGGTACAAATGGGGACTTCAACGTTAATTAAGGTAATTCAGGATTTTCAAAAATTTTGTAAAATTCGTATTTGTTATCTCCCTGAAGTCCTTGATCTGAAGCTGGAAACCAGGGAAGCAGTTTTAAATCAAAGCAGCAGCTAGGAAAGAGACACTCTCTCTGCTTCACAAAGCTTGGCTGAAGAACATACCCAATTTCTGCTCCAGTTTAAAAACATCTTTTTTCACAGACCTAAATTTCAATCTTAAGGCTTGTGTCTCCCAGGCAACATCAAGAAAGATTAAAATGCAATGTGCTTTGATAGGTATCTTTTATTGAAATGCTTTCAAAAAGCTACCCCCAGGAAAAATAAAAGTAAATAACAAACTAATACAAGTTTATTTTCTCTCCACTCTCTTTGAATAACTTTTGGAAAACAGTAATATTGTTATTCAGTTCTCCCATCAGCCAAACTGATGGAGGCTGGAAAACAGGGTCCTATACTGCAGCTTACCTGTGCCACACAGAACATCATGATCTTACCCCACTGTATTTCCTATTTTTCAGATATTTGAATCCTGTGCAACTGGATAGTGGGCTATATGTATAGCAATATTATTCTTTTCTAACTTTGATCTACAGATACTCTCAAGCTTTAGAAAACAGAGCTTTCCATTTTTAGGGCTGTACCTTTGCACATTGTATAGAACCTTTATTTTAGCACCTATACCACCAAAATAAAAAAAGAATAAAATGAACCCCACCGATACATCAATAAAATGGTGAGTAAAATTCTGATAATGTTAAAACTCATGATAATATTCCCAATGTCTTCAGGAAATCAGTTTGTCAGTGTTTGTTTGTATAATATCTGGGTAACACGGGCTCAGAGAACGCCAGAAAGCACGGGAAACTATCCCATCTCTGTTGTCAAAGAACATGTAGCTCTGCAGAGATCATTGCAGAAAACCTGGCTACAAATCAAAACAAATAAACAGAAATAGAATGGATGAATAATCAGAATTCAAATAAAATCTGCATTTCCCTCAGAAATCTCAAAAGCCACTGCGCTAGAATGAAAAGCTAAAATCCTTTCACCATGTTCATTTTGGAAACATTCATGGAACGGCAACCTCAGCCTGCAAATGAGAGGTTTCCATGGGATGGAGTCCTTGGATGGCTCCTCACAGCAGCCCACAACAAGCGTTTTGGCCAAGGATCCTGTGTAGCAGACACAGATTCCCCAGCTAGGGACTCCCCATTGCTGCCTGGTGCATCACACATGCTTTGGGTCACATAAGCCCTGTGGGACTCTCCTAGACCTGGGTAGTGTTACTTTCATCACCAGGGTTTTCAAACAGCAGCAGCTACTTCCATAACCCGTCTCAAGTGTTCTTATTTTCACTCTCCAAATCTAAAAGAGCAACCATTTCATGCAGCTGGTACAAGATCAGGTCTAAGAACAACCATATCCCAGCCACCTCTTGCCTAACTCCTAGGTAAACTGTCTCAATCTTAAGCAGTTTTACCTGCAAATATCACTGCACACCCCCATGCACACTCAAGTCAATCTGTATTAAGCCTGTGCATGAGTTTTCCTGAACAAAAATCTGTCAGATATTTAAAGCGGAATACAGACCTGCATGGAGAGCTGATCCAAAGTAAATTTTGACATAAGCTTGGGTTGTAGAATGAAATTCCTATGCAGTGATTTCAAGAGACTTATTTTTTCAAAAAAAAAAAAAAAAAACAACAGGAAACGATGGAGGTTGAAAAGACACATTAGAGTATTTTCCTCCCCAAATGAAATTTCAACAAATACATTTCTCAAGCCATAAATAAAGTGTACTGTTTTTTTCAGGCCTCCGAGTCTTTGCAAAAATATCCCAGTCAGGCCAGATGGAGCAATGTTACAGGCAAGTATGTTTATAAAAATATTAGTGAACATATCTGTTTAATCTACCATATACCCACTCATATTGTGATAGCTCTGGTCTGGTTTAAAATGTTAATCTTTACAGTATTCTGCTTGATACCATTTATAACTACTGCACACCTTGGGCTTGGGTTTCTCACTGCCAGCTCACTTCAAGACCACGCTGCAGCTCGCTGCTACTGTGTGTTTATTCTGAGGGTGCCAATATCCTAATTATTTGTGTTGATCCTGTTTGCCTTTTTAGTTTTCCAGTGGAGAGTCGTAGGTTGCCTGCCGGCCTGCTTTGTATCTCACTGCTCTTAGTCAACCAAATGGCAAATATTGTTATAAGCCCAACCACATTAGACAGTGGACTTAAATGGCAGACCATAGGTCCTTGCTCTCAGAATCCCCTCCTATGGTTTTACAAGCATGCTGTCACCATGCAGGTTAGAAACGCTGCCTATTCTCCTGCTAAGTACTGATTTTATAGTACCATTTACTAACTACTCTATTTATAGAGATTAATGCCAAGTTTCCGTCTGATAGCTTGGAGCTATGGATCACTCAAAAAAATCTTATCTCGTTCCACAAATAACTCAGATAATGACTTGCACTTGCTATTTCGTGCTGGCATATGGCATATATTGCCACATTTTGAGGAAACGGCTTGCAATAATAATGAGAATATGTATCTATTGTGAAGTTTTATAAGAATTCCCACTGAAAACTGCTAGTAATTCAGCCACTAAGAAATTATTCTTGCTGGAATTTGTACTGTCGGTATTTAGAAATAAGTCTGCCCACTTTTAAGGTAACCAAGTTCCTGTTTTACTAAATTACTTCGGAGGATGTGTTTTTGTACTGATATGAGAAGCATCTCTCTAACAAAATTGTACCAGGAGGAGCATGTCAGGAGTATTATCTATGATTCTGTAAGTGGATGTGGGCAGTTCAGCAAAGGGAACATTTTCAGAAGCCTCTGATGGTTGAAGAACGACATAAATGGCTGAAGGAAGACTGACCCGCCATGCTATAGGCTGGTTAACAACATTCACACTTTGAACTCCACTACGCAGTTTGAAGCTCCTGGAGCTGTAAGTGCTTAAGGGGGCGAAGAGCACTGGAGCAGGGGCCTGGAGCTGCTTCCAGAGACATGAAGCCATGTCCTTTCCTTGTTTGAAACTACGTGAAGTCACCTCTCTGGTATCCGTGATCGCATTTTGCCGCCTCTGTGCTGCAGTTCCCCACTAGCCACCCACGGCTATCGGATGGCTCCAACTCCTGCCTAACTTGAAAAATAAAAGGAGAAAAATAAGAACAAATTGCTTGGTTCACCAATACCAGCAAACCAAAAGAGGTTACTTTTCGTATATGGTTCCTGCTTTCTCCAGATAATATGTGAATTAAGATAAGCAGTTTCACACAGTAAATGGAATTCAGAAAGAAATTTCACTACTAACAGAGTCATTTATACCCTGCTATTTTTCACTGAGCAATTACTGTGCATGGTGAGAAAAGCAGGGCTTGGTGCCAAAGTAAAACGGAGAGTTTTTTTCCAGGCCCATCTTTTCCCACCCTTCAGCTGCATGCACACTGTCTTCTGCCCCAAGCCCTTCACTGCAGAGCAGTTGAGTACGCACACAGAGGCAGTTTTGACCACTCAACTACCACCGCAATCGCCAACACTGCATTTCCTCAGAGCCGGCCCAAGGCAAAGCAGCCAACCGCAGCGAGAACAAACACACGTTTTCCACCCCTACCGTCCTTCTGTGCCCTGAGGGCAAATCGCATAAAGCTCCTTAACAACGTCTGCTTCCCCGCGGCGGACGAGGCCACTCCGACGCGTATGCGGTTTTCCCACAGCTTCCCTATCAAAATGAGATACATCCGGAGCCCGCCGGGCGGCCCACGCTGACCAGGCGCCGAGGCAGCTGCTGCCGGCCGGCCCGGGGCGCTCGCAATAGCACCGGCGGTGCCCGTACCAGCGGCGGCGGCCCCGCGCTGACCGCGGCGGGGCTCGAACCCGCGGCCCCGCGCGCACCCGTTCCCCGCTGCGCCGCCGCGTCACGCTTCCTCCCCCGCCCCGCCGTCTCGTGATCCGCGCTGCGGCGGCGTCAGCTGACCCGGCGCTTCACGTGACCCGCTGGCGGGCGTGCGGGCGGCGGTGGCGGCTGCCGGCGGGGGATGGAGCAGTGATCGGTAAACACCGTTGGGGGCTGCCGCGGCCCGCCGCGGGAGGGAGGGTGGGGGGAGGGGCGGGGAGGGGAGGGAGGAGCGGCCGGGCCGGGCAGCACCGCACCGCGCCCCGAGCAGCGCTCCGGCCTACCCCGGCGGCGGGGCCGCGCTGGGCCGGGACTGAAGGTACGGCGGGGGCTCTGACAGGCCCCGGCTGCCCTGTCGGGCTCCCGCGCCGTGGCTGAGGTACCGCGGTGGGGTCCGTTTCTAGGGGGCCGGGGAGCCTGCGCCGGGGCGGCTGCTGCCGTCCCGGGTGAGGGGAGCCGCCATCTAATCGCAGTGATCCGGCTCACTGGCTCCGTAGGGTTGGGGCCGGCTCCCCCAGCCCCGGCACCCGCCCGCTTGCCTCTGCACGGGGCCTGTGAAACCGCCCGGGCGCTTCCTCACTGTGGCCGCTTCTGTTTATGGACGTGATGTCCAAACCGCCGGTGTCAGAAGTGATTTCTGAGGGTGGGCTAGAAGAAATAACGTCTTGGGGACTTCGTGCTGGATATTGGGAGACTTCTAAATCACATTAGTACATTGAACTTTACTGTTGAGCTAAATAGGAATGAGGAAACAATTGTCTCTCCCCCTAGATCCGTTGTTTTGAAAAATGCAGTGCAAAGTGTCTTAGCTGAGATACTGTTTTGACATCACTGTATGTCCTACCAGGTGCAGTGCTGAAACAGCTGCTCACTGATTTTGTTGCTTAGGTTATAGTATAGTATACTGTGTGAAAGAGTTTTTTCTTTGGAAATCCATTTTTGCTAATAACATAGAAATTAAGCAGTATAAATTATGAATACATGTGAAATACATTTTAAATAATATATGAAACTTATTTTAGGCGTTAGGCTTCAAAAACAGCTACTCCAGATGAAAGCTTCAAAGAAAGAAATTTCTCAAGCATTTTATAGATGAGTTCTTGCAAGTTCTCAAGAAAGAGGTAATACAATTTGTGACATTTGATCAGCCCAACATCTTGGCAATATGTTTATGTTACTTAAATCTCTTTGTAACAGCACATGGAAGACTTGTACTTCTAAGTTTTATGTTGTGAGTGTGCTTATGAGGAAGTGCCAAGGGAGACTTTTTGGGATGCTGCCAGTTGTTGAATCTAAAATGAGAAAAGTTTGTTCTATTGAATTTCTACTGTTAAGCCCTTATAAATGAGAACTTGTGTTCTTCATGAGTACTGAACAAGATAAAGATGGGTCAAAGCACTGCTGGTCTCACAAGGTTGAATTTATTTTGTGGGGTTTTGAGGGTTTTTTGAGATGTGGGTGGTTTGGTTATTCAGTATTAAAATAGTAATGTTATGACCTGTGGAACTGTAAGTATCAAGGTATCTACCTCAGTGCTGTATCCAGAGTTGGAATTCCAGGACCTGTTTCTTGGAAGTCCTGAACTTTGGTTCAGCATGGTCTATAGAGAGATTTTTGTATAAACTTTGTTTCTCGTTTTCCTGAGAAAATCCGCCTCTCGCTCCCAGCTGTATAGCAGAGAATTTTTGCTGAAGTTGGCCAGAAAATGTTTGCAGTGGCATCTCAGAAGCAGTTTTGCTTCTTGATGTTTTTGCTCCTTAATGTGGAATTACCGACATTCTGCAGAACTAGGACCATAGTTTCTATTCGTTTAGTATCATAGTGTGGTAGGGTACTGAATGGACAATGTTTAAGGAAGAAACACCCCCTTGAAAGTATTAGCTTGATTAAGTATACTCGTATTAAGGAATCATGAAGTGCTCTAGTTCATTGGGCTTTAAGCATGAAAAAAGATTTGCTACAAGTCTGTCACGTGTTTGTAAGTTTAGGCTTGTTTATGAAAGACTTGCAGTCATATAAAGTCTGGACAGTTGGTCTTTGAAAACTGAAAGATTGGAGAACTTTACTTACTGGAAGCAGTTGTTCTTTGCAGTGGATCTGTTAAAGGTTTAATATTTTTTTCCCCTGGGAAAAGATGTTTAGATTTTTAATGGTGAGCTGATTTTTCCAAATCTGTAATGCAGGGAATGAGACTGTCATTGCAAACATGTAACTGTTTCCTTAGTTAATACAATCTCTGGGAACTTTATACGTATTCTTTAGGGGCTATTTATGTTTTAGTGGAAAATATGAGAATGTAATTTTCCATCTGTCTTACTGAATAAGATTCTAGATTTCTACATTGTCTCTTCTGTCTTTGACTTGGATATTTGCACACTGTTGCTGCCACCACCTAAACTAGTTTAGTTATTCAGTATTTATTCCAAAGCCTTTTCCAGTCCCAGTCTAGTCAAATCAAAACAGAAAACAGTTTAAATTTTAAACACTTCAGAATGTGTGTGTCAGCTGTAGTGGTGTCTCCCTGCATGTGTGAAGTTTACTGTAAACTTGGCTGTTTCTTTTATGAAGCCAGAGTTCTGTGAAGTGTAGGAAAACATAATGTGTGATGGATTCACCAAGTTTGGCATGTGTTAAGAAAGGTAATGCATCGAAGTAGTCTGAATAAGAGGAAATTTTGTCTCATTCCAAATCATTGATAATTAGATCTCCTGTGGAGACCTGTTATGCGAGATAATCCAGTTGGTGCTAAGCAAAGAAGCCCTATAACATGGCAACGACTGATACTGATTTAATTTTCCATTATACCTCCTGATATCAAACTCCAGTACAGTATGACCAAGGATTGTTACAGCCCTTTTGAACATCGGGGGCCAGTGGTGCCTGAGGGGCTGTTGGCATGGGCTTCACCTTCATTCTGCTCTTGCAGATTTTATCCTAACAGTCAAGGCCAAAGCATAGGGGAGGAAGTAGACCCAGTCATTTCATCTGTTGCCCTCAGAGATAGGACCCCTTTTCTCCCTCATGCTATTTCCAGAAGGAAAGAACAACTTTTCCCTTATCTTTCCAGCCTGCTTTGGCAACTTGTTAGGGGAGAAGAGAGAGTAGAGCCAGTGCGGAGAGCACAGGTAATTTCCAGGCTCTTGACTTTCTGCTGTTGAATAGAACCAGCTCTGCAGGTGTGTGACCCCAGCACAGGAGAGTGCCCAGAACTGGGCTGGATCAGGCTGGACAAGCTTGTGTGGAACATGTCTCTGGTCTTGTTATACTCCAGTTTCTCAGATATCCATACCTGCCTTGGCATTGTCTGTGTTTAGAATTATAGCACTGCTGTGCTATTACCTGGTACTGCAGTGTCAGATGTCTAGACATCAAGAGCCTTGATAACCAGGTGTCATCATCTCTCACTATAAACAAGGCTCCTAATAACTGAGGTTAGCTGTTATGTCCATTCCAAGGTGTGCTTCATGATACTAATTTGATGGTTGGCAAACTTTCTTTAGTTTAGGCTTCCTGAGTAGCTGAACAAAGTAATCGGCTATCAGGCCTTTCTTTAGCTCATCTCTGACTTCAACAGCCTGGGTAACTTGTCAACCCTAGAATGATTACACAGATGAAGGACCTATGAGTATTGTTTTGGGCAAAGTTTACTAGTGTGTACGGAGTCTTACAAATACAATGTATTATTCTCTTTCTCAAAAGAAAGTGCTGCAGTCTGCTCACTATGAAATGCAAGTTAGTCTCTACTCTTCCTCAGCTGGACAGAAGATATTTCAAATATCAACATTATATATTTAGATTCTGTCAAAGTATTATTTGATTTTGTTCTTCACTTCTTCATTAAAAATGTCTAGTAACTCTTAAGCAGCTGTTCTGTTTCTTAATAACAGTATAATGTATTTACTCTAAACTTCTTGAGCTTGTTTGCAAAGTAGCTCAATGTGATTTGTATTTAGTACTGATCCTCTCTTGACTAATGCCAGTATATGTCATATTATTGAAGGTCTGTGATGACAACAGAGATACCAAGATTAGAAAGTGTCCTCCTTTTTTGTTATATTTTTGAACTGACAGGAGAACTTTCTTTGCATGAAAGAATAAACTAAAGTTTATTGCATTTAAGTATTTTTTTAATGTGTGTACTCACTGTCCTAATGTGGAAAGTGATTGGAAAAGCTATTACACCAGAGTTGAATTTTTTAATTTCATTTTCTCTTATGTGTTCAGAAAAAGTTCTATGCTATAGAGGTGCTGGAAAATACAGCTGTGAAAATACGATTTCGGTCCCGTTTTATTTGTTTTATTTTCAGTTAGATTGTTTGCTTAAAATCTTTTCCGTGGAATTGCAGTTGAAAGATGCTGATGTTGAAAAGTCAGCCTGCTTTAACTTGCAGGATGAATAGTGATTTTCCAACTGTGCAAATGTGATTTGGAGGATAGGAAATAATGTATTTAGAACCATGTGATGCTTTTGGTAAAATCACTTGTAGTGACTGGAACTACACTTTTAGTAATATGGACTGAGATGTTTTTCTTCAGGCAAAGCTTTGAATCCTGAACTAATGACAGATATTCTTTCTTCCCCCCTCACTTCCCTTCTGCTAGGTAGCATCTTGCCTCCGTCTTCAGAAGCAGAAAGCATCAAGATAAAGACACAAAAATGACTGAGTTCTGGCTGATTTCTGCTCCTGGGGAAAAAACCTGCCAACAGACATGGGAGAAACTACATGCCGCAACTACAAAAAATAACAATCTTTCTACTAATTCGAAGTTCAATATTCCAGACTTGAAGGTATGTAAGCCTCATGTCCTAAGAAGTATGATTGTTTTGCACCATCTTTATTTCTTTGCACTAAAACTGTAGATGAAGAATACTTGCAGATGTTTTAGAGAGAACAGTTGGCTTATTTTGACGACATGTGGATCTAAAAAATAATTATAGAATCATAGAATCCTAGAATAGTTAGGGTTGGAAAGGACCTTAAGATCATCTAGTTCCAACCTCCCTGCCATGGGCAGGGACACCTCCAACTAAACTGCCACCCAAGGCTCTGTCCAACCCAGCCTTGAACACCGCCAGCGATGGAGCATTCACAACTTCCTTGGGCAACCCATTCCAGTGCCTCACCACCCTTACAGTAAAGAATTTCTTCCCCATATCCAATCTAAACTTCCCCTGTTTATGTTTGAACCAATTACCCCTTGTCCTCTCACTACAGTTCCTCATGAAGAGTCCCTCCCCAGCATCCCTATAGGCCCCCTTCAGATACTGGAAGGATGTATGAGGTCTCCACGCAGCCTTCTCTTCTCCAGGCTGAACAGCCCCAACTTTCTCAGCCTATCTTCATACGGGAGGTGCTCCAGTCCCCTCATCATCCTCGTGGCCCTCCTCTGGACTTGTTCCAACAGTTCCATGTCCTTTTGATGTTGAGGACACCAGCACTGCACACAATACTCCAAGTGAGGTCTCACAAGAGCAGAGTAGAGGGGCAGGATCACCTCTCTCGACCTGCTGGTCACGCTCCTTTTGATGCAGCCCAGGATACAGTTGGCTTTCTGGGCTGCAAGCGCACACTACCAGCTCTTGTTCATTTTCTCATCAACCAACACAATCAAGTCCTTTTCTGCAGGACTGCTCTGAATCTCTTCTCTGCCCAACCTGTAGCTGTGCCTGGGATTGCTCCCACCCTGGTGTAGGACCTTGCACTTGGCATGGTTAACTCAGACATTTATCTTTTTTTCTGAATTTCTAAATTAAAAAGTCCTCTCGCGAGTTTTAAGGATTCAGCAAGCTGTGTTCTTTCAGAAATACCGCAGTTTTTCCAAGGACTGTAGTCTTGACCTCATGCTGCTACCAGTTAGCTGGAGAAGAAAATGAGAATTAAAATGGAGACTTGTGATCTCAGTATTCATATGATAGTTTCCTTTGCTGTTTTTTGTTTTGCTTCATTCTTACTTCTGAATTGTCTCCTGATGAGGTGAAAAGACTTGGTTTAAAATATAGGGGTTGATCAAACAGCTGCTGCCTTTCACTGTCCAGAAATAATATTCTTGAATAGTGGTTATCTCCAGCTGAGGATGTGTGTTATACAAAATAGGAGGAAGAGTATGAACTAATATTCTGAGAAGTGAAGAGAAACAAAATCTGAAAGCAGTTTCTCTTGGTTTAATACAGTTCAGTTTTCAGAGTATGGAAAAGTTATGAACCAATGTATTTATGAAGGTCTATCCCAACACCGAAACGTTTCTGGAACCAGGAAATCTTTGAGCTCAATGTAACTGAGAGAAAGTGAAAGCTCATCAAAGCCTAGAAAAATAAAGAGGGGGAAAAAAAAAGCCACCAGTCTCTGTCTGGAGAATGAGTCAAGTTCAGGTGGCATGATGCCTTGTTCCTGTCTCTGCTAAGGAATGAGCTCAGGACACAAAGTGACTCAGTGTATCTTTGAAGAGGATCTTCTAACTGTCATAACTTATATTCATGTTTAGAGATACGCTAGTAATGGTAAGAAGGGGGATTACAACAAATGTCTGTCTCCTCCCAGGAGATCCTTGCACATGAGTCAGGATGGCTTTCCAACTGTAGGGTGCTTACAGCATTTAGAAGAGTTGTCACTGAAAACTGATGTGGCCTATTAGGATTATAAATGATTGGATTTGTTTCTATTCCCTAAGAGGGGCAGCAGCTGAGTATACTTTATCTACAATGGGAAATAGTCTGGCTTCTGTGGACCTAGGAAAACTGCTTAAGGAGTTAAACTCCTTAGTTAAAACTCACTGAAACAGTGATTTAGTCTCCATTGAGGAGCAGCCTTATTGCTTAAAGGCTTACTTGTCCTGTAGCTTATGACTAGTCAAAACAGTAACTTCCTTATTCTGCATGTAGCTCAGATGTGGAGCATGGAGAGTGATTTGGTTGTGATGTTACTTAAGTAATTGTACCCCTTTTTTCTTCAAGGCTAAAGAGAGCAGGAATAATATAGAGTGGTCAAATATATAGAACAAGGATGCTAGACTAAAAATAATGTTAATAGCATCCTGACTTAGACAGAAGATTAATTTATGCCTAATAGTGTTTCAGCATGAAATATAAACTATTAGTTAAAATATTAAAGAATTGCCTTTTTGGAGGTACCTCGTACTTTCATTGAACAGAATAAGCAAATATGTACATACTTGAAGAGAGCGCCAAAAAAACCCTTATGACCTAATTAAAAATCACCCTTTGGCTGTTTAACTTAAGCATAGCTGTATTGTTTTTATGCTTTCTGATATCTCTAGACCCATCTGAGACTTGTTTATGAAAGAGCTAAACAGAATATCTTACTGTGCTGTAATTTCCATACTTGAGCTATACAGAGTCTAGAATGCTAAGTAGCATCCCTGACCCCAGACTGGTATATGGATTGCTCTGAATTATTACGTGAAATTAGGGAATAAAGTGTTTCCTGGAGGAGAAGTGAAGAAAGAGTGAAAGCTTGTAGACAAGCTAGATATTCCATTACTCGATATGCCAACAGTCTGAGTGTTGCAGTTTTCTTGTATGTTCAATGTTTTCAATGTTCTGGTTGCCTCCAGCGCTGAGATAACTGATCACAGAAATTTCAGATTTGATCTAAAGTAGTAATCAAATACTTTATTGATTTCCCACAAAGACTTGTGGGAAATGCAGCCAACTCATAAAAGTTGATTTAAGATGTTTTGGATTGCTGGCATGCAGGACTGAGACTGTACCAAACTAGACTGAGTTAGATCTGATACTGTGGCGCTTTAAGGGTATTTTGAGCAAATGAAACACAGTGTGACTTTGTTAAATCAACAAGCCTGAAATCCTGAAGTACAGCATTTCATGTAGTTCTGCAAAGCTACCTGTTAAGGAGGCTTAGCTTTTATTGTTATTTGCTTTTATCTTTTTTATGTTTATATACAATTGCTAATGCATTTTGATCTTTCCTTCTAGGTTGGCACTCTGGATGTTTTGGTTGGTTTGTCAGATGAGCTGGCTAAATTGGATGCATTTGTGGAAAGGTAACAGTTTATTTTTACTAGCATGTAAAATATTAGAACAATAATGTGATGGTTTCCAGAGGCCTAACAATACCCAGATTTTTTCTAGCTTTTTTTGTTTCATAGTAGTCCTCTGCAGGCAGTCAATAAACTAAGATTTCAGGAAGCTGAGCTGCTGGTTTTCCTAGTGTCTGTACTTGGGGGAAAAATAAACCTGAACTTCTTGTGGAATAGTGGCATGTTATCTGTTGATGGAGGATGGTTCTCCCTGTAGTAGTGCTGTGTGCTGCTGAGTCCTGGATAACTGGTAAAAATTGAGCCTGGAAGGAAGTGATCATGAAATGAGTAAAACCTGTTCTTTTAGAAAGTTAGAGTACTATTTACAGACTTGAGAAGGTAACCCCATTGTTTCCTAATCCACAGAGATGATTAAACAGCACTAATATTAAGATGCAAAACCTGTTCAATTTGAAAAAAACTTAGGGTCCTTTGAAAGTCATTTTGAGCACATGTAACAAAATTTCACGTAATCGGAGTTGTGGAGCCATCTTCAGCTTCAAGGAGAGAAGTATTAAATAGTTGCTTTTAAGTAAAAAACTATTTAGCATGGCACATGTGAGTAATATTAAACATAACTTTTCTTGTGAGGAAGGCAGGTCTTGAGTGTCAAATCTTATGAGGGCTGGGCTTAGGGCTGAGGTTTCCCCATTGCTCTTTGGTTGTCTTTGGTGTTTCATTCTCATGGTTGCCTTGTGTTTACTTTGGATTATTGATGATTTCTGTCTTGCTTTCAGTTTTTTAGAAAGGGGTTGGGATTTTGAAAGTAGCACAGACTTCAGAAAAATATTGGAATATAGGGAGATAACACCTGTTACCTGGAGGCAAGGGGAGTAGCCTCACCTTGTTGAGAACTGATAAGTAGCAGCACTAGAGAAGGATTTAAATAAAGTTCTGGCATGTATTTGATAAGTTGCTTGCCTTCAGATACTGAGCCCAGTTTGTGCTCTTGGAAAGCTTATATGTAAAGAAATGAACTCTATCTTTTTGTATCCAATTTCAGATCAGTTTCATAAATGGTATTTCTCAAAATAGCAATCTTTTAATTCTTTTTTTTCATATCTTTATCTTTCATTTTTCAGTGTTGTAAAGAAAGTGGCCCAGTATATGGCTGATGTTCTAGAGGACAGTAAAGATAAAGTTCAGGAGAATCTTCTGGCTAATGGAGGTAAAGTGTTAACCATGATATGTGCATCCTAAATGTCTAGGAGGAAGGCAATGATCCTGAAACATATTGGATGCTGTTTCTTTGTATGACATTCTGAGAGCCTAGTTTAGACAAGGAAGCGTGTTTTTCCATGAGTTATTTGCCCTGAGATAAATTGTAGGATCCAGAATGACAAGAAATTAAAGCTACATGTTAAATGTTCTCTTACAGAAGCCTTTTGATCCTTTAGGGCTGTATTTTGTCATCACTGGTCTCTGGCGGAACATAAATAATCTTTACCACTTTTTTTTTTTCTATTGTAGCCCTCCTTTCTCTCATTTTTCACACAAAGCAAAAAATAGTTGGTCTTGTCTGTACTTCTCCAGCCTTCATTGGCTTAGTGGTAAATACCATTTAGGGTCCGCAGAGGTCACAGATAACTTGCAACTTGATTTTTTTATGTTCAAATTTCTTAAGCAACAGGATCCATACATGTGAAAGTCCACAAACAGTCTGTTACAGTACTCTTTTTTTACAGCAGTCCGACATGGAACATAATACATCAGTCTTTTTATTGTCTATCTTAAAGTTATTCTTTAAAATTTTAGTTGACTTGGTCACCTATATAACAAGGTTCCAGTGGGATATGGCCAAATACCCGATCAAGCAATCCTTGAAGAATATTTCAGAAATTATTGCAAAGGTAAGGTAATTTCTTCTATAAAAAACATGCAGAAATAGGCCCGCTATGTTAGATTGATACTTTCTTTAGCAATACCATGAATCTGCCTCATTTTGCAATGACTTTTCTGAGCTATCCACTAATTCTACTACCAGAAGGAAGTTTGTATTGTTGCATTATTTGGCAGTTTTACACAAATATATTTTCAAGAGCTCTGCTGTGAAAATGAGGTTTGCAGTTCTACATTCTCTAACATCTTAATGGAAGCTAAACTGGTTCTTGTTTACAGTAAACTGCAGTCAGTGCTGCAGTAACAGGCCTTTGTCTATGCAGTTATCTTTTAAAAGGTTCCTGACTTTACAACTGAGAGCAATTAAAGTCTTGACAATTAGGAACCGGTGAATTGAACTGATTCATAAAGGCAGTGTTTAATATCAATGGGTTTTGCTTTTTTTTTTCATTAAACATTGCATAGTTAGACTGTTGTTGAAAGTTTTGATCCTTGGAAAACGCAGGGGGAAAGGTTATCCATCTGCAATTGAAACGCCCTAGTTAATAGCTTAAGAGGAATCCAAACGCACTGGTTAATAGCTTAATAGTTTCTGATTAATTTTTCCCCTAATGCTGTCTTCTAGTGGTACGAAAATTTTTAAGGAAGCTTTAGTGCTTTTTCTTGAAATAATGAAGAGTTTCATGAAGATGTGTGCTTTGTGACACTTGGAATGCTCCACATGCTTTGGTAGAGCTTGCATCAGTCAAAGAATTTAAATAAACTTAAATACTCATCTGTTTAAAAGTAAATTGTCTTATGTTCAGAGGATTTTGCCTAAAGCTTTGCTGTATCTTTTAAAGGTGCAAGCTGTTAACATGTTGCCAAATGAAACTGCCAGAATTAGGTTTTTAATGACTTCCTCCTGCTACAGACAAGTGAGCTTGTGTGTTACTGTAAACAAGGTCACTATATAATGAAGTGACTTATATTTATTTTGTGGAAACAAAATCATTATCTGGATCCCCAAGCTGAAGTGTTGTATGCAAAGCAAAATGCTCTGTCAGTGGTCAAAGTCCAAATAAAGGTAGAGTCCCTTGACTACGTTCAGGTACTTGTCCCTGGGAATCTTTATATGCCTGTTCTTCATACCATAGTGATGAAGCACTGAAGGAGGGAACAGGCAGCATTACAACGCCAAGCCAGTACTGTACCTTGTTCTTTTAGTTATCCAGCTGTTATGTTTACATATTGAATGTAAAGTGCTCTTTGTGTAGGAGCATGATTGGAAGCTGAAAATCTACTAATTGCTTAATTTGTTATTCCACTTGCTGCCAAGTTACCTAACTGGGAATGAATTATTTTTGGCAATCATGCTGGAGGGTGGATTTGGGAAAAATGGCTTACTGGAACAGCAGTGGCAAGCTGAATGTGAGAATCTGAGTCTAATCAGTAAAGTAGTTGGAGCTTTGATATGATAGTTTTAAAGATGATTGTAGGCTGCCAGTGACATTAAATGTAGAATGCTGCCTCTAGTTGATAAGACAGATATATTTATCTGAAATAAGTTAGATTAAAGTCTGAAGTACTGTTTATCTGTCTACGCTGGCACTGGCCCTGTGTAATTTCAGACATTCCAAAATACATACATTTTCACTAATTGAAGAAAGCCTCTATAAAACAGTTTCTTCTTTATATTTGTAAGTCAGTGCCAATGTAAAGCAGCAGCATAAAAGATGACTTTGTGAAGTCAGATGGTGATACAATTTATTGTGTTTACATTTGCAAACATACCACAGGAAATAGTTCTGGGGGAAAAAGACATAAAATAACAGTATTTAGAACTCTAAATAGTAACAGCCATTTAGAATTGGGCAGATGATGCATTCAGTTGATATTCTGTCTTTCAGTGCCCAAGGCTGCTCACCTTAAAAGGCGCAGCTGCAATAGGCAAATACAGTGCAACAGTTTCCTCTTAAGTTGTAGATAATGGTTTGGGTTACTTAATTTTTGGATTTACTACTCATAAAACTGTACCTTCATTCTTGTCACTGTAACTAATGAGGGAAAAATATAATGAGAAGTGAAGTAACAGCTGGAGGAAATGGTGCCCAGTGTTCACAAGTGTACTGGTATCTCAGTAGAAACGTAAATTTCAGTTGATCTCTCCTGACAGCTAAATGAAGGGTGTCAGCCTGAAGGTGATGGAGTAATGATCAGCTGGGTTGTGGTACCATGTCCAGCTGATGCTGAAGAGGATGTGTAACCTTTATTATTGGCTGATTTTCCTTTAAAGGAATTCTGCCATAGAGTTTTCTGAGTTTTGAGTGAATTTTCTCAAGCGCTAGAGAAACAAACATTTTAACCTGTGTGGTTTTTTTTTTTTTTTTTTTTATTATTAAGTTCTTGTTGGCAGATCTAAGATTTGAAATTAAGAAATAATTTTTAAAATATCGTGTTTTTTTATACACTGTTCCTTTTCTTTTTATCTTTAAGGGAGTAAACCAGATTGACAATGATCTAAAAGCAAGAGCCTCAGCATACAATAATCTGAAAGGGAACCTTCAGAATTTGGAAAGAAAGAATGCGTAAGTCACTGGTTTTTTTGCTAATGTAGCACAGGAAAGTTACCTAACCATGAAAACTTTATCCTGTGTGAAGTACAGGTTCTAAGCTTAATGTATTTTTGAGATGTTTATCAATCTTAAATAGCAGCTGTCATAAAAGCACATTTATTACCAGCTGACTTGCTGGTAATAGCTCACTTGCAATTGACAGGCAATTCTGAAATACACAAAAACGTATACAAATAGTGTAAATTGCTGGAGCTTTTGAGAGAAGCTTGCTGTTAAACTGATGCAGCACTGCTGTTTGGGTGTCTATCTAAACAAGGAAGTCTGTCCCTTCACTTCATTTTGTGCTTTAAGCATATCAATATTACTGGATTTCTTCCCTCAAAATTAACCAGCAGAGTGACAGCTGTTGTGTACATGAAGATAATAAATTAAACAAGGACTGCATGCACTCTTGTCGTGTGCATGTGGTGATTATCTGGAATACAGTTGAGGTGCAGCAGTACTTCTGGGTAAATATGGTTGATTAATTTGACCCAACCCTACCCTTGCAGTTAATGGTACAAGCCTGCTGCCTGATTCAGAACCATGGGTCATGCTAATGTCAGCCATTTTATGAATGAGCCATAAATTCTGCATTAAGGCATGGTAATTTGTCAGTTAAGCCCCATTAAATCTGTGTATGTTCTTAGTCTTTTGTGAATACAAGGCAATATACTGCTTTACATTTTTATTCAGGTTCTGTATATAGGTCTGTACTGGGTTAGTTGTAATTCTGAGGCTCTATATACTACACTTCACAAATAATGGTTTTAATGGTTCTAGTGTTTTTAAATCACATTTTTAAAAGATAACTTGGCTTCTGAAGTGTGTGAGGTGTTTGGAATATGGAAATCATGCACAGCAGTGGAACTGCTAGTAAAAACTTTGTGACTTTAGACAGTAAGATACAAAATACATGTAAGGACATTTTGTTTGCTCTGCTAATAGTGAATGCTTAGGTAAAATATGTTTTTGAAAATGTTATACCATCAAGCACTGGAAACTTGTCCAGACAAACTCAGTTCTTAAACATGTATTTACTCTGTGTTTGTTTCTCTGCAGGGGAAGCTTGCTAACCAGAAGTCTTGCTGATATTGTAAAGAAAGAGGACTTTGTACTCGATTCAGAATATTTGGTCACGTTATTAGTGATTGTACCGAAGTAAGTTTGTTGTTTGTCTGAAAAGCACAATAAAATAAGAAATTTAAGTCAAATAATATATTCCACAACCCTATAGTACTGTGAGAAAGGATATCTGAATTTGTTTGGGGTTTTCCTGGATTTACGAACGCAGATGTCTGGATGCTTAGTAGAGTCAAATGAGCCTGCGTGCCTGCATTCCACTCTACGTGAGAACTCATCGTAAGGATTGCTGAGCGCTATTGAATTTCTTTCAGAAAGTGGAGATTAGATTTATGTGTCTTACCTAACATTAGATGTGACTAGTGATGTTGCAGAAGGTAACCTTATGAGAATACTGAGTGAAAACATGACTTGTTTTACATTAGAAAGCTTAATGATGGAATTATCCTGGTTAGTTTTATGGGCTTTCACCACTTAGTGAGCAAAGTGAACTCTTTACTACTTTGCTTTACAATTTTTTTCAGATTGCCAGAGCGTTGCTTTTTAAGTTACTTAAGTCTCTACCAGTGTAACATTGCTTACATCACGTCAAAGGTTTGCTGTGGGGAACACGTTGTTCCTGTCAGAAATGTTTAAACAACAAAAGCCTCACCTTTTACCCTGACCAAGGGAAGTGGTGTTAAAGACATCCTTAAGACTCTTGTAAAATGAGAAAATGGCCCTAGACTGTCATTCTGGAGCTGGGAACAAAGGGAGCTTATAACTTGTAAAGATAGCCAGTAGGCTGTTAATCACATGAAGCAGTAGTCTCTGTCATCAGTAAAACTCTGGTGAAGCTAAACCAGTTTTGCAGTAGCTTTAGAAGAAAACAAGTGATTAGTATATCTTGACTGTTCCTTCTTCTGCCTTTGACTTGGCTTTGGTGTTTAAAGGGTGAAACCTCTTCACCACCAACTACAGAAAGGCAGGACTTCCAAAATTCTCAGTCCTTCAGGCAAGTGCAGGACTCTGGAGAACCCGTTTGTAATTGTGGCAAAAGTATTCCTATTAGGAACTTGCATAAGAAATTTCTGATAACCCTTGACCGTTAAGTTCGTTTGGTCCCCTGAGATCTGTACTCAGTGATGACTGATTTAATAGTTCTTTAATTTCAAAAATTTTACACTTGTAAACTTATATGAAGACTGAAGATAAAATGTGTTACTTTTGCTATCATTATGGTTTATTTAGCAGTGATCTTAAAAACAGCATGAGGAAGACTGTCCCGTACGTCTTGTGTATTTCTGACAACCTGCACCTGTGTTGAAAGATTTGATTAAATGTTTTCAATTTTTTTTTAATTGATCCATTAATCTAAGATTTCTTAACTACAGTACTAAAAATCTACTGATAACCTGTGTATCCTGCAGGTCAAATTATAATGACTGGGTTAAGCAGTACGAAACACTAGCAGAGATGGTTGTACCACGTTCCAGCAAGTAAGTAGTTAAACGCCAAATCTCGTATTTGCATGTGCTGTATGTTATAGGTGATCTTTAACTGTAGTGACTTTGAATTTTTAAAATTACTCAAAAACTTGACAAAATGTCTAGCTTTGTAGCTTTAGCTGATCAAGCTTATTATGTTGTAGTAGAGTTAAAAATCAAAGGAGCTCTAGGGTTAAAAAAGTTACTGAACTAACTTATGTGGCAAGAGTAAAAGAATTGAAAAGTTAATCTATTTCAGATCCGGTACATTCAGCTTCAAGCTAGTGCATGGTGGTGTTTAGCAGCAAATATTAGCTGCTAGCCTGTAAGTTTTATGCCTGTATGTAGAGGACTTGAAGCAAGTTACATACACTCTTCAAAAGCCGCTAAAGAATGAAGAACTGGAAATGGGGTTTTCTTGTGTGCAAAGAAAAGTAACTCGTCTCTTTTGAGCTAACAAAGGTCCTTGGTACCAAGCTGGTGCTTGCTGGCTGTGGTGGGCAAGACTTGAGGCCAAGACGTGGTAGGACTGTTAAGCCACTTCAGTAGTCTTCTAACCACACTGAAAATAGAGTCAACATGTAGCACAAAACATTGATATGTTGTTAATTTTAACTGACAGAGTGGGGTTCTGATTAGGCAGATTGGATATTGCCAGTTACTATGCTTGTTATAAAATCTGACCTTGCTCTTGCTAACTTCACATTTGAATTGTATCAGCTTAAGCCTATTGGGAGATCTGCTGATGATTCTTGTTTAATTACTGGAATAGCGTAATCTAGGGATAGCCTAAAAAGAGATGACTTGTTAAACTTTTTATTAAAGACAGTATGGCATTGAGGGACAGCCTAAATCTCTGCTCAAAATAAGCAGTATTGTGTTGAGCCATAAAATAGTAAATCTAAAGATTGTCTTTACAGACTAAGAAATGCTCTTTTTCTTAACGTATGTCTCTTTAATTTGTGTGCTTTTCTATTTTAAATCAATTTCATTTTTCTTTAAAGCATGCATTTCTATGAATTCTGTAGTTCAAACTTCTCAGTATTAAACCAGCTTTAGTTCATTTTTCTGTAAAATCGTTTTAACTTGAAGAAATATCCAGGCATGTATGAAGTGTTTGAGTGGTGAAGTCTCTGAATGTGAAAAGGAAACTGCTGTTCTTTACAAAGGGAGTAATTAAGAGCAGTTGCTAAAGTTTCTGTTACTTTCTGTATAAGGTGTTTAATTTGGGAACTAATAGTGTATGATTATCTACAGTTATTGCCTAGTAGCAATAAGTACAAGTTAAGCTACTGTATATCACATCTGTGGTGACCTGAATCTTATTAATTCTGACATCTTTTTTCTTTTCTCCCTTATAGTGTACTGTTTGAGGATCAAGATAGTTACCTTTGTAACGTCACCTTGTTCCGGAAGGCAGTGGATGACTTCAAGCATAAAGCCAGAGAATATAAGTAAGGCTTATTTTGTGTATGTTCTGTCTCTCATGCTTCAAAGGATCTCTGGATAGCCACTTTTGATTTTATTCACTTCCAAATGCAGATTTATGGTCCGTGACTTCCAGTATAATGAAGAAGAGATGAAAGCAGATAAAGAAGAAATGAATAGACTGTCAACTGACAAGAAGAAGCAGTTTGTAAGTCTGTAAACTAGTCATTACAGAAACATGAGACATCTAAGACTTGTTATTGCTACATAACAATTTCATGAACTTATGATTCTGCGAAAGCATTGCTTAAGATGACATGATGTAGTCAGACTGTCATCCAGCTAATCTGCTCAGGGATAATTGAGTTTCCTGTAACACAAATGCTCCTCTCTGCAGTTGAACCCAGTGCTGATATTGCAACTGATCATATGTGAAGCTTGAAAATGGACATGTATTTGAATGAAATAATCAGATATTACTAAAATGGTCTGTAATATAGTTAGTCCATGGCAGCTGAGATTGTGTACTGAAAAGATACTGGAAGTCTCATTAAATTTCTTGTAGTATCCAAACACCCTTGATCCGTTATGTCATAGTGAAACTGCCTTTAAGTTGTCTTTATTCTCATGGTACAGATATTGAGTATCTGCTCAAATACGATTAATAGGTTTAATGTTTTTCTGGAGTTTGAATAACAATTTTTTTCTCTTCCCTTTCACAGGGGCCTCTGGTTCGGTGGCTGAAAGTTAATTTCAGTGAAGCTTTCATTGCATGGATTCATGTGAAAGCGCTACGAGTTTTTGTTGAATCTGTTTTAAGGTAATGAGGCAGACCTGAATAGCGTATTTCTTCCTAGACTTTGTAAGAATTTACATTTACCTTGGGTTTACCAAACTGGGTATGAATGCCACTTTTCCACGAAGGAGGAAACAAGAAATAGGGCACTAAAAATAGCTGATGGCGATAGCTATTGTTGACAGTTGTAGAATATTTGAGTAGATAATTGTGTGTCTTGTTTCTTTCCACCAGTGCTTTAGGAATTACAGGTACCCTGTAAGTTGCAGCAAGGCATTTCTGCTGATTCTTAGCTTGCTTTATGACCTGCTTGTGTAGAGAGCTTACTGTATCTTCTATTTAAATGGGAAATTGGAATAGTTCAGAATAAAACCATTTGGCCTTTGAGTAATATAGCTTGACATTTTGAAATGTATGCTTTTTCTTTAATACATGCCTTTTGAAGAGTTTTGTAGTCAAAACATTATAAATATAAAACCATTCAATGCCCTAACTACAAAAGTTCTCTTTTTTTTTTTTTTTTATTTCATACCTATCTAGAAATAGTTACTAAGTTGACTTAAGAAGAGCTCTATTTGTTCAGTAGAAGGAAGGACCTGAATGATTATTGGAGTTGAAAGGACTTCTACCTTAGTCAGAAAATGGAAAGAGTGTTTTTTTTAGCCTTTTTAATACGTTATTATAAAGGTTAAATCATAAAGGACTTACTAAAGGACAAATAGAGAAGAAAAGAAAAAGAAATTACATTAAATTGCATTCTGGTCTGTTTCGTAACTGCTACGGGCTGAATTCTGAAGACAAACTTGAGTAAGGAAGAAAGCTGAACTTGTTTTGTATATGGGCATGTTTCCATACATCTAGAAAAGAGGATTGAGTAGAGGCTAGATTCTCCCCCTAGTGACTTAAGCAAAGCCTTGCAAGTAACCTAATTGGAATGTTCAAATGCTAGTTCAAGACTTCAGGTAACTTTGAGAATTGTGCTAAGGACTGAAGGCTTTAGAATAATTTTAAAAGCATTTAGGCTTCTGTTTTGTTATTTTAAAGTTTAAGGAAAGTTCTATTTTATTGATACCTAAAGAACTGTAGGAACAGAATGGCCTTGCAAAAATGAAAATGAGCAGAATTTCCTCTTCAGCAACAGGTTGCTTTCTCAAAATAAAATCTGCTTTGAAAGAAGGCTTTATTTCAGCATTTTCATTTCCTCAGGTATGGTCTGCCAGTTAATTTCCAGGCAATGCTGCTTCAGCCTAATAAGAGAACAATGAAGAAACTGAGGGAGGTTTTGTATGACTTATACAAGCACCTGGACAGCAGCGCAGCAGCTATCATTGATGTAAGTATTTTTGTAACTGCTGCTTCCCTTCAGTATTAGGTTTAATCTGTTTAAACAGAAAAGTTCTATTTACTTTCTTACAAAGCTGCACCTCTCCGTACTCTGCATCATCTCTCAGTACAGAAAATTCTCTCCTTATAAAAATGCCACTTCTGTTTTACACTTTTGCAAAGCAGATGGTGTTTAATGTTACAAGCAGTGCATTTGATGAGCTGTCTGATATAAAAGTCTCATGTAATTTCTTCTCACTGCATTTTTCCCTACTACTGGTGGAAAGATATCTTACAGACTCTCCATACAGATTCATATCCTCAGAGAATTCAAACAAAGTCAACTTCAATCTGAAACTGGCTTAATGAACTTTGACACTTTTCATCTCTTTTTCTGTGAACCCAGAAGGAATACATAAATTGTCCACAGTCTATGGTAACACTGGCCTTTAAAAAGAAATTGCTTCAGTATTGGTTCCATTGCTGTCTTTGATCCTTCTCTGCTGAAGGAGGCTGAATAGATCTCGAGATGGAGTCATCCTTTCCATCTGTAGAGGTCTCATTGTGTTTAAAACTGCATTGCTGGGAGGCTTAATCTACTGATTTGTTTTGTATTGAAAAGCAGTGCTTTCTATAGTTAAAAGTTAACTAAAAAGAGACCACACAACAAGTTTATCTGAATTTTGAAAGATTAAAAATAAGTTTTCTTAACATTATGTTTAATGTATATTAATGTATATTTAATGTTTTTCCAAAGTATTTCTGGGCCTTTTTGGGATAAAAAAAAAAAAAAGGGATGTGAGACAATTGAGGTAGAAATTAAAGATGCTGAGCTTCATTTAACTTCATGGATCATTCAGCAGCTTGTGTCGTTCTTTCCGTAAACTGTCTGAGTTCAGAAGAATTTAAACCAATTGCAGTACTTTTCCTTTCATTTAGTGGTGGTGAGTTTACCACAGGAATAGAGATGAAATATTGGTACAAAACTACTTAGATTTTTGAAAAAAGCACTTTTAGTTCACTTTGAAAAATATTGTTAGTTGTTTTTCAAACTTCTAACTTCATTGCTTAAGCAGTCTCTTGAACATGGAAATTTAAGCTTGAAGTCTTACCTGGCATCTTTGCTTCTAAAACATATGAATATTTCACCTACTTCTGAATAGGAGTCTGAATTGTAAGAGTATAACTGGTTTCAAAACTTTATTTGCAGGCATCTATGGATATTCCAGGCTTAAACCTCAGTCAGCAGGAGTACTACCCGTATGTGTACTACAAGATTGATTGTAATTTGCTGGAATTCAAGTAAAAGTTCCCTAACATGACAGTCTTCTCAGTGTTGGTGTAAACAAACAGAAGTGAGGTTGAAGTACAGTAATACTTTTAACACTCTGCTAATCATATGCTTGCTTCTTAATGTTAGGAGAATTTAACACACAGTGGTCCATCTCTATAGACATTTTCTTTTTAAGGAACAGAGTAGGTAATCTGCTTTTAATCGATTATGTCTGTAAATGTATATTGAGAGAATTGAAGTATTTATAAACAGAGTGATTTATTTAAGGAAAAGCTCATTCCTCTTTCATATGGTGGTCTGTGTTAATTCTCTTTACCATTGTTTATAAAAAATGTTTACAGAATAGTGTAAATGTTCATGGCCATTTTGTTCATTTGATTTAACTGGTACAATTGTGTTAATGTTGTTGAACTGTGATGTAAAGTATGTAAAATTGGTATGAAATTGTGCTTTATGGATGGTTTAAAATTACAATTGAAGCACTGTAAACACAGGGGAAAATAAACATACCTGTGCAAATGTGTCACTTTCTCATAGCACATGTAACTGTAAATACCTGTGTCTAAACTGAACCAGTGTATTAAGTCTTAAAAGCAATGCTTCAGTCAGATACTTTTGAGAGATGTAGTTATTTGTGCAGAAATACTCAAGTATGTTTCGCCACCAAACCTACATATGAATATTTTCCAGGTTTGTAACTAAAGAAAAGATACAGAACAATTATTGGGAAGGTGGCGGTAACCTGGGACTTTTTTGATAATTCTGTGTTCTTGTCAGTCAGTTGAAGCTTGGGACTACTGCCTCCGTTATGGCTTTGAATAGTCTAATAGTAGATGTTTGCTTTTTATTACTATTATTATTATTTATTGTTTGAAGTACTGTAACCACTAGAATTTTTTCTAGTCTGGTACCTAACTGAAAATACCAGTACTGTGCATCTGAGCTGTATCGAGCTTCCCACAGTAGAATCTCTAATCATGAACCAGAAGCACTTTTGAGGAATTTGGTATCTTCGATTAAGCCAACATTGAGATATCTGTTAAAACAGAAGGCTAGTTTTTGAGTGCAGGAGTTATATCTAGCCACTGATAATGACACGGAGTTTGAAGTCTGTAAAAATGCTAACTCTAAAATTATATTTGCTTCTCTTACTGTTTTCGTAGATGAAAAGGGAAAGAGTGAGATCAGGTGTTCAGTTGTGCTCACACTCCCTCTCTCTCATTTCCTTACAGAAGATAACGGCTGCTTACTATATTGACCAGGTTGTTAAAGTGTGTGAGCAAGTACATAGGGTTTTCCCCTTTATCACTCAGCTCTGCCCCTTCCACTGGCTTTTGTTACTATTACAAAGGTAGTCATCTTGGTTCTGATCCTGCTGTGACTGAGATAAACTACCTAGGTGTAAAGAGGTCTTCTTTTTGGTCCACTGGAAGCATTTAATTCTGCTTTCTTGATCACGGAAGGAATTGGGCTAAATTGTTATCTTTGTTCTTAATCTTAGTTCTTTTTGGATTTTGTTTTCAAAGCCTTCCTATGAACAAGTGCAATATAAAGGCTTAGGTTTCCAGTAAGTACCATACGACTGCTTTGCTGTGTTCTTTACCCTGTTCAAGGTACCTAGGGCCTGCTAAAGCAGCACTAGATTCTTCCCTAAAGAATGGAAGCAAAAGGCAGCTGACAATAGAATGACGCCACCACCCAAGGTGAGAGAAGCAGTCATTATACTGTCACAGGCAAAACAGACTTGACTTGAGGAAGATGAAGTTTATTGCCAATTAAAATAGATTTGGATGGTGAGAAGCAGACAAAAAATAAAACACCTTATGTCCCTTCTTTTTTCTGAGACTCCACTTCTTTTATTCCCAACCTCCTTCCTTCTGCCCAGCAGTAGAGCGGGATGGGGAATGGGGGGTTATGGCCACTTTACGACAGTTCCTCTTAGCTTCGTCTTCCTTCTTACACATTTTGCCTGTTCCAGCGTAGCTCATTCCACATGCTGTAGTCCTTCAGGGTGAGCTAGTCTAGCATGGGTCTTCTGTGGGCCACATTTCTTTCAAGGCATGTCCATCTGCTCTGATTTGGGTCCTCCAGAGGCTACAGTGTGGTGGATGTCTGGTCCAGCATAGACCTCTCCAGGGCCTACAGGACAATACCTGCTCCACTGTGGCCCGCTCCATGGGCTGCCGGCAGATACCTGCTGTTTATTTCCTTTCAGTGATGTATCTAGACTACAATTATCTGTGACTGAACAGACTCAGAACTGCTGTTCACAAGGAAGTGAAGATTACAGAGTATTGAATGTTAGTGACCAGTCTTGGAATAGCTGATGTCTGATACTGCTGGGCTTTTTTAGGGGGTGAAGAGGGATACTATGGATACAGGGGGTGGGAGTTAGCCTATGTTAGATTTGTTTTATAGAGAAAGGCTAGAACCAAAACCTCTATTTACAGTTTGTTATATTTCTATGGTTCTTAAAAGATTTCTAGCAAATGGAACAGGGTTAGAACTGTAGGAGTGGAAAAATTTCACTCTGTTTCTGAGAAGCATGCCAGGTGATTCAGATAGGAATTAATTTGTGGAAGAAATGAAGAGCGTAGTTGTCTCTGGAATGTGAGGAGTATGGGAATTTTTTTTTATTATAATAAACATCAGTCGGAATGGGAAAAGCAGGCATAACTGGATTGTCTCAATTTACAGGTCTGTAGGTAAAATCTGAGGAGACAGCTATTGCACAGCGGAAGTATCTAAAAGAGCAGTGTACAAATATCTTAGTAAATTTAACGTAGATCTTGAAATGCTCATGGGTACCATTTGAAAACTGACAAAACTTAATAATGAAATCATATGACAAAGCAGTACCTGCAGTGAGTTCCTGGATCACCAGAACTTAAGGAAGAAGGAGTGGAGAACAGAGGGTAGAAGAAGAGGAAATGTGGTAGCTGGGAGATTGTGAAGGGGACAGTTAAACAGATGCAGAAAAGAGCTAGTAACTCAATGAGCAGGAAGGGGTATGGAGGACTCACCATAGCTGAGGACAGAGCAGGAGAGGATTTCAGTCAACTTAAAGTGAACCACAAACTTATTGGAAGAAAGCAAGTACCACGGTATCTTGAAGAAGAGTAAGAAGAGAGCCTGAGGAAGTACTGTCTGGTCATCCTTACCTTGATCCCCTGGAAAACGATGGAGCAGGCTATATTATGAACAGGAAGGTGGTTAAGGGGAGGTCAGTGTGGATTTGTGCCTTACCAACGTGATAGCCCTCTACAATGACATTAGCACAGTGCATGAGAGGAGTTTATCTTGACTTAGCCATGTGCTTGACACTGTCTCCTCTAGCATCCTTAGTGACAAACTGATAAAGTACAGATGGGGGAAGGGGACAGTGAGGTCAACTGAAATCCAGATGAACTGAAGGTCTCGAGACAGGACCTGCCTCCTGTTATCAGTGGCAAAAAGTCCAACCAGAGGTCACTTACTAGTGGTGTACCCCAGGGATCAATACTGGGGCCAATATTGATTATCATTGTTATTAATGTCCTGGATGATGGGACAGAGTGCACCCTCAACAAGTTTACTGATGATACAAAACTGGGAGGAGTGGCTCTTACACCACATGCTCCCTCTCATTCAGAGGGCCCTTGGTACACTGGAGAAATGGGCAGATGGGAACTTCATGAAGTTCAACAGGGTGAAATGTGAAGTACCACATCTGGGGAAGTTTAATTTTCATAAAGATACTGATAATTTTAAAAGCTTTCTGAAAGATAAATGCTTCTATGTTCTGCTGAACCATGAGATGTAGCAAAACATTGCCGACAGTGGCTGATTCCTGAGCAGAAGTGTTCAGAAGGTAACTTCTTCCCAGATACTTTTGTACATGAATTTGGTTTTTTTTTTTTGGCAGAATTCCCACTGCAAAAGGTGTGTTTCAATTCTGCTCCATTGCTTCTGTCAACAAGTGCAGTGTTTGTCTTCTGCCAAACTGGGACTGAATTCTTGGAGTGATTTGCCACCGGGTTAGTATTTGTCTCCAGGCAGGCAGTGTGTAATTTATCTAATACTGACATAAATACCTGTAAGAGTGCAATAATATGTGAGATGAGTTGCAAACATGGGGCATCACCCTTCACTTTGTGGGGATGGGACCCCTGTCTGGGATCTTTTAGTGTTGCTTCAGTATAAACAAATTAACTCTGTCACTTTCTCTACTATGGCATTAACTGTGAGAGTCACAAATAGATAAATCACGAATACTTTATCTTGCAAGGGTCTGAGGTTTGTGCATCACCAAGTAGCTTGAGTTTTGTAGGGTCAAGAGCATCCAAATATTACAAGCATAATATTTGAATTCCTGCAACTTCATTGAATTGGATTTTCCTGAGGTTCATTTGAGTACATAAGCAGCATATTGCAATGTTGTATTTCCCTAAGACTTGGGAGCTAGATGGTGATGCTAGATGGTGATGCACCTGAGAAGCTGTGTCTGTGTGGACGCTTTTGGAGAACCCTGCACTGGACAGAGTCAATGGGAAAACTACAGGGGAAGCCAAGTTAAGCGAAAGCAGATGTTGGAGAGCCAGCTTTGAATAGACAACTGCACCTTTATGTTAAAGAACCATGAGCCTGCACAATGTTGTGGAGCTGCTCCCTATTTATTGGCCCAGTATTGCTCTTGTAAAAAATTTGGTGAGTTTAGCTTTTGTCTTACGTAGGCTCATTAACAACCTCTCCAGTCTTACATTGTGTCTGTGGTGTGCTCTCTCATGCGTTGTTTTGATTGCAGTCTTCAGAAAGGAAATCGTTACTTTTCACCTCCAGAGGGCGATCTCGAGCTGCTTTCAAAAAGCTGCTGTTTGTAACACAGCCTTTGCTGAATGGTTTGCGTTTGAACTAGTGTTTCGTCTTTTCGTAATGTCATCTCAAAGGCACATAATACCAAGGAATTTCTTAATATTGTACATAAGTGTTACGCTTTGCTTCCCCATACTCCATGGAGATTTGTATGGTGTCATGTACATATTCAACCTCTCACTGAAGAGATTGACACGTCCTGACCAGTGAAACAGAGTTCTGGTGGACTCAGAATTGCCACTTAAAATAGTATATGTCTAACTTCAGATACATTATCAGATTTCAATATTTTACAAGTGTATTCTTTGACTACACTGTTTACTATTTCTGTTGATTTTACCACATATTAAATGAGAGGATTTTTAGGGATCACATGCTTTTTTTTCCATCAAAGCAAAAGTCTTCAACTTTCAACCTTATGTACCATCTCTTTTTGCAGTAATTGACCCTGCTTCAAACCAATGGCAACAAAGGGAAAAGATAAAGCAATCCTGCAGATGAAGGCTGTAAAACACTGTCGCAGGCCTTTTAATCCTCTTCTTTTTTAAATGGGTTTCTGAATTTTTTTGATGTGTGAAAATGTTCCTGTAGTTCCTGAGCTATGGAGTTTTCCTTCTACACCAAACTCAGATTTCAAGTTACCTATTCAAAATTTAGGGGTTTCATAGCTTCTATTAAAGCCTGGCAGAGGCTTGTCTTTTCTTTCCAGACTCTTCAGGAGAAATTCTTGGTCTCTGTGGGCAGAGACACTGTGGAGATCATTACTTGATTACTTTATTCTGGCGTACGTTTTGCTGTTCTCACTCTCTCTCTTGTGTCAGTAACAGTGCCAGTTCAAAGCAGACCTGCCAACTGGTCCAGCTGGCAAGGACCTCTTTTCCCATGTACCGGTTACCTGCTTCGGCAAACAGAAAACAGAAAAACTGGTTTCAACTTAACCCACGTGTAAGCATGAGGGAGAAAGCAAGAACAAACATCAGTGTGGGATACACAGAGCAATCTCACTTGGTAAGGAACTGCTTCCCACACCAGAGCACCCAAGGGCAATTGCTCAGCCCTGCTTGCTCCCCTGTCTTCTTCTGCTCTGTTATATCCCTTGGTTACATCACTGTCACAGGTTATTCCATGCTCCTTACTGAATCCTTCAGTTTTTTTGTCCTTCTGCTACTCCGACTTTCCCATCTTTCCCTGGCTCTCACTCTTTTATGGTCTTCCACTGCTCTCTTCCCTTTTTCCTCTTGGATTTATAAGCTGACTGTACCAGAGGCTGCAGTTTTGAATGTCTTCATGTTGCTAAGCAATACTCTTTCTCTGTTCTCAGCAGTCTGATTTTCTTAGAAATATTAAGTATCTGCAATCCCCACTTGGTTGCCCTGAATTCAGATGCATTCTTGTCTTTATCTCCCATAGCTAAACAACAGCCTAACTTGCCAAATTCATCCATGTGAATGTTTGTAGACATTAATAAAACTATTTCTTGGACTATTTCTTAGCCTGATGACAACATGTGTATTGGCATTTTTCTAATAGTTAATGTGGTTTGTACAGTAAAGTTGTGGTTTTGAATAATTCTATGATTTTCTGCTAATGAAAAGCTATCTTAAGATAATTGGGTAAAAATAACTTTACATTCTTAAAAAAGCCCCAAACCTTTAAATTCTTAAAAAGCAGCTTTAGACTCATTAAGTACTTTGTCTGACCTTCTGAGAAAGTATTACTTAAGGCACGTAGAAAAGGATTCTCTTGTGCTTGGGTGAAAAAAGCTGTTGTAATAATGAAGTTACTTCTCCCATATAAATATACAAGCACTTTGTCATGGCTTAAGTTGTAAATCATGCAGTTTGCTCCCTCACTCCCCCCTCTTTCTTCCCCCCCACTCCGAGGGGGGGGGGGTGGGGGGAAATGGGGAGAAGAATCGAAAGAATGTAACTCTCATGGATTGAGATAAGAACAGTCCAGTAACTAAGGTGTAACACAAATCACTACCGCTACCACCAATAATAATAATGACAAGGGAAATACAAGGGAAGAGGATACAACTGCTCACCACCCGACGACCGAGCTGTGAACTCAACTCTTCCAGGTTCTCTGCCCCCAGTTTTTCCATCCTGGGCATGACGTGCTGTGGTATGGAATACCTCTTTGGTCAGTTTGGGTCAGGTGTCCTGTCTCTGCTTCCTCCCGGCTCCCCTCCTCCCTGGCAGAGCATGAAACTCAGAAAGTCCTTGGTCAGACCAAACATTCTAAGCCGTAACTAAAAACATCGGTGTTCTCAGCGCTGCTCCCAGGCCGAAAGTTGAAAACACAGCACTGCACCAGCTACTAAGAAGGAGAAAAATGACTGCTACTGCTGAACCCATGACACACTTCAACCCTTAGAGCTTCAAAACTGAGAAAGCTAAAATGAATGGGTTAAATACTGTCCCCATTTCAGTTAGTGATGGTCTTGTTACTTGTTTCCATCAGGCTAGAATTACAATTACAGTCAAAATGCTGAATAAAACCTGTAATTTTCCTGTTGCTCTGCTTTGTTGGAAGACAGTTCAGATTCCTCATTGAGGCATTCATATCTCTCATCAGCTCTCACACAACTGACCCCAAAGAACTTAATAGACAAACCTGAACAATAATACAAAATACTTTTATGTTTTAAAATAACTATGCAAGAACATTGTTCCTCTTGAACTATTTCCTAATTAAAAATTAACAAAACCACACAAGAAAATCCCCAAAACCATGAAATTTGAGTTTTAGAAGACAATTGTGAATTTCAAAACCTTTAGAAGCAGGTCAGCTACTTTACAGTATGTACTATATTCTTTTTTTCATGTAATTGCTAACAAATTGCCATATCTTAAGTAAACCTTTGCAAGTGATAATATCTCAAAGCAATGAATTTTTAACTACCCAACCTTTTTTGGATGTCAAAGGATTCAGGATGTGTGAGAATCTCCTGCGAAAGAATTGAAGGAGCAGAGTTAGCAGACAGAAGGTAGCAAGCAAGAGGAGGTGTGAGATTCAGCTCTAGAAAGTGAAAATCGTGTTCTCTGCATGCTAGCTGGATGTCTAAGCTCTCACCATAGACAGCCTGATATGCAGTTTGCCGCAGCTGTGTAAACAGAGGTATCCAGTGCCACTTCACACAACGTAAGGCAGCTGAGATACCCTGGTAGAATCATAGAATCATTTAGGTTGAAAAAGACCTTTAAGGTCATTGAGTCCAGCCACAGGACTGGCAGGTAAGACAAGGGGCCAATGGGAGGCCCATATCCTTCTGGATCTTACCTGGATCACTAGGCGCTTTGCTTGTCTACCTGATTTGACCCCTCTCTCACTGGGCAGCTGAACTGCTTCTCAAGCTCTTCCTTAGATCCCCCCCAACTGTAACAGGACATAAACAGGGTTAGATGTCTTCATCTCTGACTGAATACCAGGGGCTTCATTTCCATATTACAACGTCTCCAACCTCTCGTTGCGAGCTGCAGTTCTTATACAGAACTGTCTGCAAATCACAGTGTTATACCAGGCTGCTTCAAGCTTTCTATTTTGCTGTTGGCTTTCAGATGTTCTTGAAGTATTTTACACCTGTGTTTTTAATCCCTATCCATATGATGAATTGCATGGAGGATGAAACAAAGGTGCTACCATCCTGCTGTGTGTGAACCCAGACAAATGTTGGACACACTGATATGGTATCAGTGATACAGCTGTGGTCAGCAACAGCAGATTTGTGCTCATGACTCTCTCAACCATCAGGCACGCAAAGAGCAAACAACAACTGATGCTCCACTTGCTATTGGCCCATAGTCCTGAGGCCAGCTGACTCAGGCTCTGCTTGCACAGATGCAGTACAATAACCCCATGGCACACAGTGAGGGCTCTCAGGTGCAGAGTGAAACTGGCAAAAAACAATCTGTGCTCTCAAGTGATGTTGTGGATAGACTTAACAGCCAAGCAAGGCAATGCCCTACAGATGTGTTGTGGTCTGTAGCACAACTTCTTCTGGAAACTGCAGCTGAGTAAATCCAAAACTCAGGGAACATTCTAAGCATGAATGAGTGGACTTTGCCTGCATTCGGTGTCATCTGGAGAAGGCTGATCTTTCACTAAAATCGCTGTTTAATCTGCCTCCTTACTGTGCTCTGATTAACCTCACAATTATGGCTGAGATACTTTTCCTATAAGTATACTGGGATGACAGCTCTTGTTCTCTGTCGTCTCTTTACCCACCATCTTTATCCTTCCACAATGAAGATGAAGAATCATACTGAGTTTATCTGAAATTAGGCTTCTCCCATTCTCTGATTTGCAATGGCATTAGCAAGTACAGGGTTATAGCCAGGCTGCAGTTACAGAAAGCTATATGGTTGACCAACACAATATGCTCAGAGGATCACGTTTAAAAATAGGCCTTGAGCCTGCTCAGTTGTGACTAACACTGTGGTCATGTGTGAATTTCTCCTGCCTTTTCTGGAACATTTCTCACAAGGGAATGTTATTTGCACGCAGTAATATCTGCATACAATCTTGCACAAACCTCTGACACTTCTCTTCCTGAAGGATGGGAAAATAGAAATGTTCCTTTAGCAGGGACAGAATTGACTTTACTAACCTCCTCTCACAGCTGCAGTGATTTTTGAGCAGGACTCTTCATGTTTACACATGAGGAGTTTCAAGGCCAGGTTGGATGGGGCTTTGAGCTACCTGGTCTAGTGGAAAGTGTCCCTGCCCATGGCAGGGGGGCTGGAACTAGATGTTTTTTAAGGTCCCTCCCAACCCAAACCATTCTATGATTCTATGAGGACTTTCACTGAAAGAAATCACCAGAGCTTACTTTTCCCTCTTCCTCTCCTTGAAGTATGGGTCTGATCAGACTCTACAAATCTTTTACATTTCTCTCATGCACTATGCTAGCAACAAAGGAGGTCATAGAATAGTAGAATAACTCAAAAGAAGAACATAATAATTGTATTTTGATCTAGAGTCCCTGATGCCATCTCAAGGGAAGAGCTCTAGTGTTGTGAGTTCATCTCATGAATCAAGGGAGACAACTAGCAGGAGATCCAAAGTGGAAATCAGCTAATGAGACTCTCATGTCATGGTGGGACAATTTCTTCCCAGGCAGCTCTCTGAACGTTTTGTATATAGGCAGTACAAACTGCTTCACTCCCAAAACCAAGTAGCAACAGAAGATAGGGATAATTCAAAGCTGTCAAGATTTTGTAAAACATTTATGTTGTATTCAATCATGACTATTAATTTCTTTTAATGATGACTGGAGAGTGAATGTCTTTGTGCCCAACAGGACAGTCATGTTTGGCAAAGCTCACAGAATTTCAGCTTCTGCTGCTGACTCCAAATGCCTCACTGATCTTGTGCTTATTTGCTGGTAAAACACATAGTCTTAAACATCTATACAGGGTAACAAGTTATACTTCAATGATTGCAGTGCTATCCTCTCTGTTTAAAAACAAAAATAAAAGCTATTAAATGGGACCTGTCAGGTTAAAAAGGCAAAATGTAGATAGGAAGAAAACCTAAAAGGAAAACCAGTGTTTAAAATAACAGATTCAGTGTATAGCACCTCTACTTTGTGCTTTTGAAAGAGAACAGCAGTATCATGGTACTCTAAGGAGCACTTACTAGAAATTTCTTACAGTGAAATCTGATAACTCTTAAGTTGCAATTTTGGTGCCATGTGTAAAAAAGCAGAAACTTCAGCACATCATTCAACCACATCATGACAACAAGGATGTAAATCATTCCTTTCAAACCCAGGACAATACATTACTCAAAATTAGTTACATTAAAATGCTTTTGCCTGCTATGCAGCACTTTTATAGCCCACCAACTAGATGTCATCAGGTCACCAGCGACTGGCCCTGACTTCCCTCCGACCATCACCCCAACAAAGAATGAACTTTGATGAAACCAGATGAGTTCTGCAGTATCATCAGCAGGCAACAATCCACACTGCAGATCCTCTCCTGCTCTGAAAGACTGTTACAAGAGATGGAGCTTGACATCATGGACCAGATGGACTCAGCAGCTTTATAGAGATTGGTCCATGCACTACATAATGATCTCTCTCTCTCTCTCTCTGTGGATGTATATATATGTATATATATAAGAGTGGTGGTATATTGAAAATGTGGGATCTGAGCATGACGTGAATGGTATGGAATAAGGGATAGATACTGTCCTGGGTTCAGCAGTAGCAGTCATTTTTCTCCTTCTTAGTAGCTGGTACAGTGCTGTGTTTTTGACTTTTGGCCTGGGAACAGCACTGATAACACCCATGTTTATAGTTATGGCTTAGAATGTTCGGTTTGACCAAGGACGTTCTGAGTTTCATGCTCTGCCAGGGAGGAGGGGAAGCCGGGAGGAAGCAGAGACAGGACACCTGACCCAAACTAACCAAAGAGGTATTCCATACCACAGCACGTCATGCCCAGGATGGAAAAACTGGGGGCAGTTACCCGGAAGGGTTAGATCACTGATCAGTTGGGCTGGGTATTGGTCAGCAGGTGGTGAGTGGTTGTATTCTCTTCCCTTGTTATTTCCCTTGTCATTATTATTATTGGTGGTAGCAGCAGTGGTTTGTGTTATACCTTAGTGACTGGACTGTTCTTATCTCAACCCGTGGGAGTTACATTCTTTTGATTCTGCTCCGCATCCATCTGGGAGCAGGTGGGAGGAAGGGGGGGGGGGGGGGGGGGGGAGTGAGCAAGGGCTGTGTGGCTGAGTTGTCGACTCAACTTAAACCACAGCAATAACCCAAGTAATACCTGGTGATGAAGCTCTTGAAATAAGAGCAATAAATGTTGGTGGTGGTGGTGGTTTTGTTGTTGTTGTTGTTATTATTATTAGAGCAGGTGAGCAAAGCTGCTTCTGGTGGGGTTTTCTTTAGGTTTGGGCCTCCAGACTGAGCCAGACCTGAGAGCTCCATCAGTGATGGGGAAAACTGCTGAAGGCAAATTTAAACACAGACAGGGAGCCCTGAGGTCCCTGGAGCAGGCCAAATGGCTCTGGCTCAGCAGCCACCATGGACGGCAATGCTCCCTCGGCTCCATGTGCCCCTGTGTCCTCGAGAGTAGCTGGGCTCCTTTGGAGGATGGATCTTCTTCTTGATAGACCTTTTTGCTTTTATACATTACATCCTAGTTTGTGTATCAGCATGGTATCCAATTCAATACATATATATTTACTTTGGCAGAAACCCAAAGGCCGGAATCCCCTTTTTGTGGGTTTGAGAAATGAGGCACAGAGCTAAACCTCCAAATATTCAGATTTGTAAATCCATCCTATCACAATTTAAGCTAAGCCCAAACATTCAAATACAATTAAATGCCATCTACTCACATTTAGCCACGAAGTATGGTAGAGCAGAGAACCAAAAAATTGATAATTTAATAGAATTCCTCAAAAAAAAAAAAAAAAAAGAAATTATTTAATACCATTAACAGATCAAACTCTGTTGCAGTCTTTCCACAACACCGAGGTAGTATGCCACCACTGAAGAATAGCTAGCTATTCTAAAAGAGATTATCTTCATTTCCCTCTCCCAGATTGACTGACTTCCTACTGTAATTTGTTTGATTAAGCTGTTAAAAGCTGTAGCAAATTTAAACTGAGGCAAATCAGTCTGTCTTAAGTTAAGCAGCCTTTGAATCGTCATCATTTAGAGACATGCACATCACAGCAAGTGGAGATCAGTGCTACCTTACGTTAATTCACAGATGAGTCAACTCTTTAAGGTACAAATGAATGGACCTGCTCTTAATAGAGGCAAAAAATCTTAGCTGAAGAAGAAAACCTCCATCTCAGGAAAAGAGATTGGTTATACAATGGGGAGGGAAGATGCAGCCCTTGTAGCGCAGCATTTGTGCTCCACCTATAAGTAAGAAACTATTGCTTCTGGCACACAGACCTGAATTGGCCAGGAGCAGCCACCAGCCTTGCTCTGCTTCTGAGGGGGAAACACATAGCTGTGTTGTCGTCATTCAGAGAAGGAGCGGAAGGAAGAAATAAATAATCTGCTGAGGTGGGAATAGATAACGGAGATATATTTTTAAACTGATGTAAATCCTGCTTGGTGACGTGCTGGTGAGTCACTAGGGTGGGTGGAAGAGACTTTGCATAATAACGGTATCATCTGCTTTCTCCTCTTGCACTGACACACAACAGCAAACACAGCACTGTGCAGCAGTCAGTGAGTCACATGCTGTGTACCAACCTTTAAGCACTGAAACCCCAAAATATTTACAGTTGCATTTCACATCTCAGTGTAAAAAGGCATTGGGAGCGGGCATTGGTGCGGTATCGTTATTTTGGTCACCCCTGGGACTGACCACATTACCAAGGAGTCAAAACTTTGGAAGAGCCTTAGGAAAAAGTTGCTATAGACTCTGCAGTGATCAGACAGAATAGAAGAGGATATGAACAGGAGGACAGGCTCTTTCATAATCAACATTTATAAAGAATGAGGTTGAATTCAGAGCAATTGTACTGAGGTAAGTGTTCAATTTCATTTAAAAAAACCTCAGCTGAAGCACTGGAGCTCAAAAGAAGACTCAAACATACAAAGCGTTGTACTGAAGCTTAGAAATACTCAAAAGTGCTTATTGAATTGAGATCTTTATTTCTCATTGTCATGGGTTCAGCAGCAGCAGTCATTTTTTCTCCTTCTTGGTAGCTGGTGTAGTGCTGTGTTTTTGATTTTGGGCCTGGGAACAGCGCTGATAACACCAGTGTTTCGGTTACTGCTTAGTGATGTTTTGGTCTGGCCAAGGACTTTCTGAGTTTCATGCTCTGCCAGGGAGGAGGGGAGCCAGGAGGAAGCAGAGACAGGACACCTGACCCAAACTGACCAAAGAGGTTATTCCATCCCACAGCACGTCATGTCCTGGATGGAGAGCAGAGAGCAGAGACCCGGAAGGGTCGAGGGTGCACTGCTTGGTAGGCCTTGGTATTAGGTGGTGAGAATTGTATTCTTTCCTTGTATTTCTCTTGTCATTATTATTATTGATGGTAGCAGTAGTGATTTGTGTTATACTTTAGTTACTAAACTGTTCTTATCTCAACCTGTGGAAGTTGCATTCCTTTCGATTCTCCTTCCCATCCCTCCGGGAGCGGGGGGAAGAAAGAGGGGGGAGTGAGAGAGCGAAACTGTGTGGCTGACTGGACTTAAACCACGACACTCATTTTAAAACATTTTAATATTTTAAACATAATTTAAGAATTCAGCATGACTGCTGCTAGTTGAACTCTTACCTAACACACTGATAACACTACAGGAATCAAACCCTGCCAGTTTCCCTCAGCTTATTTTCCAGTCTCTTGGCACGGTAGGGAATGGAGACAAAGCCTAAGAAAAGGACAAAATAATATATTTCATCAGATTTAAAGGTGACTGCATGGACCCTGTATGTACAGAATTAGCAATTCCTCAACTTGCAGAGCTTTGCTAATGCAGTAGACTACCAACGGAGTGTCTGCCTACTTCCTTTCTCATTGCATTTAGATTTCCCTGCACTGTTGCCTTAGGCTGTTAGAGTATCTAGTCTATAACAAAACAAATGAGTTACCTATAAACAATTAAAATGTATCAGTACCTGCTTAATCTTGCAATACCCTCAGAGAGAAGAATGCATGTGAAGGAAACAAAGCCATTTTAGTGAAGATCTAAGTATTAGGGCCATAAAATTTCAGACTCACTCTGCCAGGAGCATCCCGAGTGATAACTGTTTACCCAGTATGATGCTTAGTTACATGAAATACTGATTTCATAACTGGGTTTTATGATTTGCCTTCTTAATCAGGGACAAAGTGTAGTCTTGGAGCAGAGAACAAGATAAAAACTCTATGTGGAGGAACTCTGCAGAGACTTTGGTAAATGAGAAAAAATCCATCACCACCCAGTGCTACTACTGAGTTTGCAGTCTGTAGTTTCGAGCTTCTGCAAGGCGGCAGCCGTTGATTTGCACCCTTTTAAAGTGATAAACTCAACAGCTCTTTCCTCTGCGGAGTGCCATCCACAAATTCCCTGTGCGAACAATTTTGAGCTTCTTTCCGTATCATCCTTACTGCACTTACACTTAATATCCTTGCTGGGTATTATACTTGATCTGCTCTTCTCAGGCTCCTTAGCAAATACATACTTAAAGGCTCAAATAAAGTGCAGCACAGCTGACAATGTTTTTTTCCCAGAAAATAATGCTATTTCCTGAGATGCCTATTTGGATTGGTGTGGATCACCCAGAAGAAGTGGAGCAAGACCTTCTACCTTCTTTAAGAAGGAGATCTCAGCTTGGCTGAATTGACAGGGAAGTATTTGAGAAGATATAGGGATGCTGGGGAGGGACTCTTCATGAGGAACTGTAGTGAGAGGACAAGGGGTAATGGGTTCAAACTTAAAGAGGGGAAGTTTAGATTGGATATGAGGAAGAAATTCTTTACTGTAAGGGTTGTGAGGCACTGGAATGGGTTACCCAGGGAAGCTGTGAATGCTTCATCGCTGGCGGTGTTCAAGGCTGGGTTGGACATAGCCTTGGGTGGCATGGTTTAGTGTGAGGTGTCCCTGCCCCCAGCAGGGAGGTTGGAACTAGATGATCTTAAGGTCCTTTCCAACCCTAGCTATTCTATGATTCTATGATATTTTCCCTGAGAACAAAAACACTTGGCTATTAGCAAGCTTGCTGTCCCTATAGCATCCCACTTTCCTGAAAACTCAGTATTCACTATCACCCAATGCGACATCTCTGCCTGTACTGAGTGGTTGCAATCCATTTTCCATCCTTGACTGCAAACAGGATAATGCTCTGCTCCAAGTGCAGCAGAAAGTATTGACCCTCACTTCATAAATGAATCAAATATTCTGGTGTAACTTTAAAACTTTTGAACTCTCAAAATTTTAGAGGCTAGATGGAGGCAAACCTAAGATTTTGTCTTTCTATGTACCCATACTGAAGATGCCTTTGCACAGAGCACACCAAAAAAGCAGGATGAACACTGCGCAAACATGCACATCTGGCCAAAGTGAATATGTGTGTACTGATCCTAAACCTCCTTCTTGTGCAAAACTTACAGTTGGCTCATTAGGAAACATTTGCTATTCACAGGGGAAGGAGACTGGGCCACTGAGAAGTACAAGGCAGCACTAAAGCCCAGCTGTAGTTCAAAGGCTGGGAAAGCTGGAAAGCTCAAATGGCCATGAAATTTTCACGATCATACATCATTGCAGGAAATTTCCATGTGGCACAATTGTTTACAATCATGTCGTGGTTTAAGACCCTCACGCAGTTCATTCACTCACTCCCCCCTCTTTCTTCCCCCAGTCCTGGCGGGATGGGGAGGAGAATCGAAAGAATGCAACTCCCACAAGTTGAGATAAGAACAGTCCGGTAACTAAGGTATAACACAAACCACTGCTGTTGCCACCAACAATAATAATGACCAGGGAAATACAAGGAAAAGAATCCAATCGCTCACCACCTATACGCAGCCTGACCAAGCAGTGCACCCCCACCCTTCCAGGTCTCTGCCCTCCATTTTTTTTACATCCTGGGCATGATGTGCTGTGGTATGGAATACCTCTTTGGTCAGTTTGGGTCAGGTGTCCTGTCTCTGCTTCCTCCCAGCTTCCCCTCCTCCCTGGCAGAGCATGAGACTCAGAACATCCTTGCTCAAACCAAAACATTACCAAGCAGTAACTGGAAGCAGTGGTGTTATCAGCGCTGTTCTCAGGCCGAAAGTCAAAAACACAGCACTGCACCAGCTATCAAGAAGGAGAAAAATGTCTGCTACTGCTGAACCCAGGACAGTATCCACCCCTTATTCCATACCATTCACGTCATGCTCAGATCCCACATTTTCAGTATACCATCACATGTATATATACACATCCCCCCACACACACACAGGGAGAGAGATGATCCTTTAGTGCATGGACCAATCCCTGTAAAGCTGCTGAGTCTATCGAGTCCATGGTGTCAGGCTCCATCTCTTGTAACAGTCTTTCAGAGCAGGGGAGGCTGTGTGCAGTGTTCGCACTCATGAATAACCTGGGCAACAGTGTCCATTGCTAAGTCCACCCCTTGATCATGAGTCCATCTGTATGCTGCATCTCTGCCCTGATGGCCTGAAGTGTCATGGGCACCCCAGGCTCAAAATAATTCACCCTCACCTCCAGCAGTTTCTGCAGCTTGTTGTTGGGGACTCCATACAGCTGCCTTCCATCTCCAACACTTCCAAAGCATTGGAGGGGCCCAGTGGACTAGATACTCGCGCATACTGTCCCACACACTCTGCCACTCATGGCTGTCCAGCCTCGGGGAAAATCTCTTGGTCATCCTACACTGTAGTCTAACCTCAGACAAGGCCCACACCCCACTCTGCTTAACTCTCGGGACCAGACAAAATGGTTGTGGGTAAAACACACTGTGTATGCATGCCACTATGCTGATCCCCATCACAATCAGCAGGCAGGTCTCAAGGGTACCCAAAGGCCATTCAAACCCTTCAGAGCTCTCAAATGAGGCTGCTGTACTTGTCACTGGGGCTGGTGTAGCTGCTGTGCTTGCCGGCTCTCTCACCACCAGCTGCTCTTTGTCTGAGTCCTGATCTTCCTCCTCTGCCTTGCTGGGAAGTGCTGCGCGGTCTCCTGCATCCTCCTGGGGCTCGGGCTCACAGGGCTCTGTGGGCAGCTGCTGGAGAATGCTCTCGGCCGCCGCGGGGCTGGGCTCGGCTGCCAGGCTTGGCTCCTGGGGTCTCCCCACCTCGGCTCCCCACAGCCTCACGAAGATGGAGGCGAGGACGAGGGCCAGGACAGTGAAGGGCAGCCAGGCAGCCAGGTACAAGTCCACATCCATATCCAACCCCCTCTGCTTCTGGAGCCTGCCCATATTACAAGCCATTCCAGTAAAGTACAGTGGGAAAAGAACCTTAACCCAAAAGCCATATCCGAAAAATGCTAAGATAACAAATACCGGCTGTAAGTAAGGTACAACAGGCTGAAACCATGAACTCGAGAGAATCAAGAGCAACAACTTTGAGAGCCAATAAATCAGCATTGTGACAAGTGGCTATTAATCCTGTCATTATCTCAACCCTTTGAGCCCCACGTTGGGAGCCAAAAAGAACTGTTGTGGTTTAAGCCCCTCAAGCAGTTCATTCACTCACTCCCCCCTCTTTCTTCCCCCAGTCCTGGCGGGATGGGGAGGAGAATCAAAAGAATGCAACTCCCACAGGTTGAGATAAGAACACTTTAGTAACTAAAGTATAACACAAATCACTACTGCTACCACCAATAATAATAATGACAAGAGAAATACAAAGGAAAAGAATACAATCGCTCACCACCTATAACCAGCTTGACCAAGCACTGCACCCCCACCCTTCCAGGTCTCTGCTCTCTGTTTTACATCCTGGGCATGATGTGCTGTGGTATGGAACACCTCTTTGGTCAGTTTGGGTCAGGTGTCCTGTCTCTGCTTCCTCCCGGCTTCCCCTCCTCCCTGGCAGGGCATGAAACTCAGAAAGTCCTTGATCAGACCAAAACATTACCAAGCAGTAACTGAAAACACTGGTGTTATCAGTGCTGTTCCCAGGCCGAAAGTCAAAAACTCAGCTCTGCACCAGCTACCAAGAAGGAGAAAAATGACTGCTGCTGCTGAACCCAGGACAAATTAGGAATCTGGAAATTTTTCTTTTGGGTTTTTTAATCCAATTTAAAACTAAATTGGCAGATTCGGATGGGGGAATTCAAAGTCTTGCTCTCTGGAAATGTGGATGTTGAGATTTGAGGTTCTGTTTCAGAGTCCTCTTCAAATATAAAGAAGATGCAGCAGCAAAGTGAGCTACCTAACTTCTTCCTATTTATGAGCTGTTTGGAGACATCTTACCAAACCTTCAGCTGTAGCTAATACTGAGTATCACCTATGCATGTTTAGGAAGCTGTGAATATTAAATTGAAAACTTTGTTGGTTTCAATGGCTGTATGAGATGCATGCTATCATTTCCTCATTGAAAGAAAGGCATAATCAATGCAGAACAATGTGGAAATTATATGGTATACATTTGAAAATGGTTTGAGAGAAATGTTTGAGCAATCAAGGCAAGAAAATTGTGTTTTCCAAGTACTCATAACAGTAAAGATAAATGCTTTATCATTTACTGAAGTAAATATCTGCTGTCAGGAGGAAAGCTGACTCAAATATACAGTGTGAAATCTTCAGAGACAATCTTGCTTCCAGGCTTATTACAGGTTGGAGTGATGATGTCAAATGGATAGAACAAGTTAATTAATTTTATTTCTCCTCAGATACACAAAACACCTGACTAGTAAGAGCAAGTTCGAAATACAAATTCCTCTCTGCCCTCTAATGATGCCCTGGAACCGCAGGAATCCCTAAGTAAGTGAATTGACCTCCTTTCTGCTTTCTGGTGTGAAGCAAACAGGTTTATGATAAAAGCTGGAGCCTAAGCTCAGATTCAACTGGTGTACTTGCTAAACTCTATCTTACAGAACAAGTTGAGATACCACTGAAAAAGCTGAAAACAGGCAGAACATAGAATCATAGAATAGTTAGGGTTGGAAAGGACCTTAAGATCATCAAGTTCCAACCCCCCTGCCAGGGGTAGGGACACCTCCCACTAAACCATGTCACCCAAGGCTATGTCCAATCCAGCCTTGAACACCGCCAGCGATGGAGCATTCACAACTTCCCTGGGTAACCCATTCCAGTGACTCACCACCCTTACAGTAAAGAATTTCTTCCTCATATCCAGTCTAAACTTCCCCTGTTTAAATTTGAACCCGTTACCACTTGTCCTCTCACTCTTTTGCGTAAACCTCCCTATTGCTTCTTCTGCTTGTAACACTGAAAGCAAATGTAAAAGGTAACGTACATGCAGTAATGGTCATTGGGATACAAAAGAATTGTTTGCTTGTAATAGTCATGGGAACATTTTTATTTTGAGGTTTTTATAAAGTTCATTTGAACCTTGCCAAACCTTAACGTTTGAGAATGGAAATGATCAGGTCTTACTGCTCTCCAACTGATTTAATAAACCAACCGAAGATGACACCAGCCATGTGCTCACCTCAGCTACGCACAATTCCTTGGAAGTGGGATGTATGTTAGACCTCTTTGTTGGCTTCAGACACCTCTATATTCCATTGTCCTGGGGACTGTCTGCTGGTGGGCAGCCTGATTGAAATAAATCTCTGCTGGAACCCTCTTTTTTTAAAAAAAAGCCTTATTAATCCACAAAAACATTACTACAATGATGAAAATGGTGAGGCACTGGAACAAGTTGCCCAGAGAAGTTGTGGCTGCCCCATCCCTGGCAGTGTTCAAGGCCAGGCTGGATGGGGCTTGGAGCAGCCTGGCCTAATGGGAGGTGTCCCTGCCTGTAGCAGGGAGGTTGGAACTAGGTGACCTTTACGGTCCCTTCCAACCCAAACCATTCTATGACTACCCTATGATTTCGTAAAAAAGTAGCTGCTTCCTCTCAGATCACTGCCCCACTGGTCCCGGGACCTTGGTAGCACAATTACGTGGGCAATAAATGTCAGCAGCACTCCTGTGTTGTGAAGGAACTCAGCAGGTCTCAGTAGGAAAGTAGGATCACTGTGAGTCAGTATTTGGCTGGGAAGCTGCTTAGAAACCTCTTGGTAGTCATCTGCTTCGGGAAGCATAATGGGTGATTCAGCAACCCCAGCCTGAAACACTTTGGAGCTAGCACGGAGGGTCTACTGGCTGGAATACAAAGCTAAGGCCTGTTGGATGCTCTTGAAGATCTTGTACCAGCCTTTAGGAACAAGAGCTTTTACCTACAGAGAGGTTGTGCTTCTACTTGCAACTCTATAAGCACAGGACATTCTGAGTTTCTCCTAGTTTCACTGGGACATCCTTTCTGGCCAACAGCTGTGTTGTATAATGGCATGAAGTGTGCAGTACACATGACCTCTGTATCGCTCTGTAAGTTGTCTTAGAGGGGAGTGTTTCATCTGCTGCTCTACTACAAAATGATGACAGGAGAGAAACATTTATTTGGGATAAAGTTTTCCTCTCATTATAAGATCACATAGTGCCTAGCATTCATGAGGCTTGCTCCAGCCCTGGCAGGGGCCTTGGGAAGCAGCTGTTGCAATATAAACTGCAGCCACCATCAATGTTACTCAAAACAGTGTCAAACCTCTGCATCTGTCATTTAGATTACCTGTATTAGAATAAATAGTCTGTTCTGCAGGAATCTCATGTTCTCAGCTGCTTCCCAAAGTGTATATCCAAGGGGAAAGAATGGAAGTTTTTCTGGAGTAGAGCACTCAGAATTGCATCTTGAATTCCCAATTATACAGCCGCAAGTTAGCTAACAAGAAAGGTGGAAACCAGGCTCTCCTGGCGAAATCAAGGGAAGGGGAGATGGCTTTGTGAAACCGGGTGCAAGACCAAATCAGGGTACATAAAGGGGGTGCAGGCCGGCTACACAGTGCTGGCTGTGGCTGACTGCCAGCCCGTAGATGTTCAAGTCCTGGATGTGTAAATACTCACCGCAGGGAAGAGGCAGCGCTGCCCGCCCGCCGAGGGGCTCTGTGCGCAGAGCCAGAACCGCGGCGGGGAAGCGATGGGAGGGTCTACCAGGGGGCCGGTGATGGGAAAGATCGCGGACGGGCTGGAAGCCGGTGGGATGGAGGGAGGGGAAAAGCGGGAGGGGAGGGAAGGGAGAGAAGGGGAGGAGACAGCCAGGAGGGGGGGAGAGGGGGCGTTGAGGAGATGATAAAGCCGGGGAGAAGGGTGAGAAGGCGAGCGGAGACGGGCTGATGGGGATGGGGAGGAGGAGGGCGTGAGCAGGGCTGCGGCGGGGCCGTGCCCGGTGGCGCGGTGCTGCCCGGGCGGCAGCGGCGGGGAGCGGGACGGCGCCATGGGCTGCGGAGGCAGCAGGGCCGACGCTATCGAGCCCCGCTACTACGAGAGCTGGACGCGGGAGACCGAGTCCACCTGGCTGACCAACACCGACTCCGAGAGCCCGCCGCAGGAGGGCGGCAGCGCGGAGGCGGGCGGCCCGCGCCCCGGTGAGTGGGACCCCGCTGCGGGTGGGCCAAGCGGGAGGGGCGGTGATGTACACCTGTATACACATGTATAGATAGTGCATGTAGGCGTGTATGTCCACCTACAGATAGTGCATGTAGGCGTGTATGTTCACCTATAGATAGTGCATGTAGGTGTGCATGTCCACCTATAGATAGTGTATGTAGGCGTGTATGTTCACCTATAGATAGTGCATGTAGGTGTGCATGTCCACCTATAGATAGTGTATGTAGGCGTGTATGTTCACCTATAGATAGTGCATGTAGGTGTGCATGTCCACCTATAGATAGTGCATGTAGGTGTGCATGTCCACTTATAGACAGTGCATGTAGGTGTGCATGTCCACCTATAGATAGTGCATGTAGGTGTGCATGTCCACTTATAGACAGTGCATGTAGGTGTGCATGTCCACCTATAGATAGTGCATGTAGGTGTGCATGTCCACCTATAGATAGTGCATGTAGGTGTGCTTGTCCACATATATATAGTGCATGTAGGTGTGCATGTCCACCTATAGATAGTGCATGTAGGTGTGTATGTCCACCTATAGATAGTGCATGTAGGTGTGCTTGTCCACATATAGATAGTGCATGTAGGTGTGCATGTCCACCTATAGATAGTGCATGTAGGTGTGTATGTCCACCTACCTATGCACTTCACCTGCTCTGCGGAGAGCGTCTTTTTCTACCCCAACCAAGAAACGTGCACGCCCCAGGGTCTGTGCTGAAAGACGTCGCGGGCTGCCCACGGCACCACTTGGCGTCCGGGGCTTCTGCCAGTCCCCAACCTCTGGGCAGGATTACGGCCATCAGCCCCCGGGCTTTTCTCTAAGAGCTTATACAATATCTAGAGATCTTCTCCTGGTGGTGCTTGACATGACAGAGAGCTTATAAATGCCATCAACAATGCAGTAACATCACCAGAAGGGAACTTGGTCTTTGAGGCTCTTGCTAAGGCTCTTTTTGCAAACCAAGCCATTTGGAAATAGGTATAGAATAAGAAAGATGTGGTGATATGCCAGCCTTCTTCTCCACTACCTCAAATTATGATGATACACAGAAAACTGATCAGATGGTGGGCTGCCCCGGAGCTGACCTACAAGTTGGAGTTTCCCAGTTTTTCTCAGTGTGGTACATTCTGAGCTACACACTTAAGCTGTTATGGTAGGGACAGAGATGGGAAAGGGAATGAGGAGCTCTGAACTGATATGGAGTTTAAAATATTTTAGAATTATGATGTATTGCAGTGGTATCTAGAAATCTCCAGCAATGAAGGCTAAACACAGGTAGTGTTATCTCTGTAGCCACGCTTAGCATTATCTGTGCTCCTTAGTTTACTTAGCTATTATTGCTTAGCTACTTAGCTGCTCCAAGTTTACTTGGAGTTGGTGCCTAAACATAAACGGAAGCCAATTAGTTCAAGATTTGATATTGAACAGGAGGTGATAAAGTGGCCGATCAGTAAGTATTCTTCCTAGAAACAGGTGATACTTGAGTTTGTGTTTACAGATGAGAATACCAGAAATAAAAGGTAGATAACACTCAAGTCCAATAGAGGCTGATTAGGGTAAGAGAAACTCTTTTACAAGAAAACTTTGCAGAAGAGATTAGAGAGGAAAGGAATGAGGAGAGGAGCAAAGGAAGGACTAGTAGGACTTCAGGAAGGGTGAGACTGACTCTTCAACACAGTTGTGGTGGCAGCATTGCACACGGGTCCTGATTAGTACCATCAAGTACCTCATCGAGAGCTGCTGTGGGTTAAGACTTTAGGTAGGAAAGGAAAGGAATAAGGAGAGGTACTCCAGGGACTAGAAACAGCATGTTCAATGAATTTGCAGATGAAATGGAGAGGAAGCAGCAAATGGAAGGGCAAATAAGGTCAAGTATGAGTTTAAGATGTGAAGAGGAAAACATGGATTTATTGTGAGAACTGAAAACTACCTAAGAGTGAGAGACGAAAGGGAAGAGTGAGGCAGGAGATAAGAGCAGGAGGATGTGGGAGATGAGAAGATGGAATGTGACACTGGTGTTAGTGGAGGTAGGAAACTTCTGTAACTGGAACATAGAAAGGGAGGAGGGAGCTGGGGCAAGGGGGACCAGCCAAAAGGCAGCTGGGGAGAAAGGGCTGAAGTTATTCTTTGTCATCTTTGGCTTGGAACAAATGGTGAAATTCTGTGAAGAGAGAGAAGTGGAGACAGGCTGAAGGAAAGATTTGAGGAAAAAGCTGTGATTGTCAACACCTTTCAGTTCAGTGGGGGAAAAAAAACCACCAGACATTGGACATCAAACTGGAAAGAGGGGTAAATCACTCGGGGATGAAAGAATGTATCGAATACAGGATCATAAAGTGTTTATAACTACCATATATTAATTTTAGTAATCTTATCCCACCCCAAAATTTCATTATATCCTTCTCTTTTTGTCAGCCAGCGTCTGCCTTTCTGTGTTTGCTCACTGGAGCTATATGTATTTGTGCAGCTAAATGTTTGTATTTTTACTAAAGCATTTTGAATGCTAAACTGTTTTTAAATAGAAAAGGAGGTAATGAGATTTTTTTTTTTTTAATTTTCCCTTTGCTTTTCCTTCCTTCGTATTTCAACTGATCCGTTCTTAGAATATTTGCTCACTTCTCTACTTGATTTTTTACATCAGTTTTAATGAAGTGTATTGCAAGCTCCCTATTTTTTACAAGAAGATATATAGAACAGCATCAGTTGTTATAATATAGCTGCATAATATAGACAGACAACTTTTCCTAGGTTCACAAGTCACTAACCGCCGTGAGTATAGGTGGTAGCAACTTGTTGCAGGATACTGCTGAGGCTTTGACAGTGATGAATAGAGTAAATTGATCCTGATGAAGAGGGGTAGAAAAGCAGTATGTACCTTCACGAAGTGCTGCTGGTGGTGAAACTGAAAGACATCATCTGGGAGATAAGTGTATGTACTGTTCTTAGGGTGGGTGGTTTCCGTGAAGGGGGAAAAAAGGAAAGACTCACGGTGAGCCCAAACAATAGAATGATTTCTCTTAAGAACATCCATTGCTATGTCAGCGAACAAATTTTCACAGGATTTGGCTACTGCTACAGCTGGGGAAAATAATAGGTTAGATTTCTGCTTAGTAACTGTTCTTTGATCCTTGCAACCCGTTAGCACAAATTGCCTTCTCTTTAGAGTCTGATTCAGCTAAGTGGAAGAGTTAGCACAAGTAATGACTTTCTGGGGAAGTAACAATCTGCAGGAGCAGGCGAGTCCCTGGGGCAGTCACCACAGGTTACAGCAAACCACAGGGGAAAAGCTGAATTAACAAAAACTACACAGAACCTGTCAAGTATTTTGGAACGTATTTGCATAGCCTGCTGTGTTACATCAGGGTAACTTGCTGATGTATATGTATATGTATGTGTGTGTGTGTGTAACTGCAGATGTACAATTTCCTACCAAAAACCAGTACTGTGAAAGTGCTTTACAAACACATTCAATATCAACTATAACAAAATATTTTTTGATGTTGTTTTAAAGCAGGCTTTAGGTCATTTTATTTCTATTTTTTTCTATTTTTCAGTGTATTCTTTTTTTTTCTTTATTATACTTGAAATTGTCTCAGTGGATAAAGCAGCATGTTGCCTCATGGTCAGAGAGACCTTATAATCGTGATTTACCTCATGGGCTGCAGATGCCTTAGGACAGGATCTCTCCTTGCTGTTTTCCAACAGCAACCAGCACAGTAAGACAGGCTAGACATTGTTACTGAAATGCAAATAATAATGATTAAGTTTTAAATGGTGCAGCAACCAAATGAAAAATAATTCTTTTGAATCAGAACTGAAAAGCTGCATATTGATTGCTTCAGGGCTCACTTGTTCAGTTCCTCAGCTAATGAAACATTTGTTTTTTATCATTACTTCACTCTCAGTATTGGCTGATGCTTTAAAAACAAACATTGTTTGTTTATTCTTTGTAATTCGCACTATTTCTACAGTAAAGTCATTTTTTCCTGGAGCATATTAAGGAAAAACGTCATGCATGTTTCACACACTCACCCGGGACTTGGGAGAAAAACCTGCTCATGTCATCAGCAAATGTACCTGCAATCAGGGGTCTGCCAGTAATGGGATCTGAAATCTAGGATCAGTTCATCCCCTAGTGAAGACATTTACAAAATAACTATGAAATGGGAGTAGAATCGAGTCCTAGAATCAGTAAAATGAATAAAGAAAAATAGCAGAATACAGGAGAAATTTTGTCGTGTTGTAGCCATCTGGCTGGTGAACATTTATCTTGCATAGTTAACTTAAATATTGTTGTGCATTTAAGAATAATTCTTGCTCTTTTCTCTGGGGTTACATGTCCAGTTTATGCTGCTGCTCTAACCTTTTCTGGTCTCTGACAGTTGTGGGAAGTTTTACAGTCCAGGTTAATCTTTGCAGCTGGGCTCTGGCCGAGACTCAGGATGCAGAATACAGGGTTTCAGAGGTAACCTTGCACAGAGAAGTTTTTGAGGATTGCTTTTCCATTCTTCACAGTAGGAGGACTGGAAGCAGCACAAGCACCAGTGGAAAAGCAGGGCTGTGCGCACACCAGTTGCCATAACAACAGGGACTGGTGCTGATCTGGACCACAGCTGCAGGCATCTGCTCTTGCATTTACCACGTGTACATAAAGGTAAAACCTTAGCAGGAATGAGTAAGCAAGCATCAGGTTGTAAATTAAGAACTTGGTGCAGCAGACGGTTCCTAGTAAATTGGACTGTAGAGAAGTATTTAATAAAAAGTCTATTTCAGGTTAAGAGTCAGAGGGATCACTTTTGCTAGTATCTAACATTGTTATATCAGGATCTCTTTCTGCTCTTATGTCCATTTACTACTGCTCTTTCATTAACAAGTTTCTTTTAAATCTGGTATGTTTAAGAAAGAATTTTAACAGTTATTCTGATATTTTCAGGACATTATATTTTCAGGACATAACCTTATTACAGTTCAGAATTACAGTGGAAGTGAATAAATGCAGACTCTGTCTGGACTGCAGGCATATTACAGTAATTCCATATCCAACCGTAGCCCAGACCTTGGCTATAATGATGTAATGTGTTTGCATGGCAAGGTTTTGGTAGCAAGGGTGGCTTCTGTGAGAAGCTACCAGAAGCTTCCTCCATGTTCGATAACGCCAATGCTAGATGGCTCCAAGACGGACTCATCGCTGGCCAAGGCTGAGCCCATCAGTGACGGTGGTAGCACCTCTGGGATAGTGTATTTAAGAGGGGGGAAATGTTATTGCACAGGAGAAACTGCAGCTGGAGAGAGGAGTGAGAATATGTGAGAGCAACAGCCCTACAGGGACCAATGATGGAGCAGTTCATGAAGAACTGCAGCCTATGGGAAGGACTCACATTGAAGACATTCGTGGACGACTGCCTCCTGTGTGAGCAGAAGAGTGTGAGGAGTCCTCCCCTGAGGAGGAAGGAGCAGCAGAGACAATGTGTGATGAACTGAGCACAACCCCCATTCCCTGTCCCCCTGCACTGCTGCAGAGAGGAGTTAGAGAAAACAGGGAGTGAAGTTAAGCCCAGGAAGAAAGTATGGGTGGCGAGAAGGTGTTTTAAGAATTAAGGGGGGTTATTTTCTCATTATCCTGCTTTGATTTTGATTGGCAGTAACTTAAACTAATATCCCCAAGTCCAGTCTGTTTTGTCTGTGACAGAATTGGTGAGTGATCTGTCCCTGTCCTTATCTCAGCTCATGAGCCCTTTGATGTATTTTTCTCTCGCCTGTCCTGCTGAGAAGGGCAGTGACAGAGCGGCTTTGGTGGGCACCTGGCGTTCAGCGAGGGTCAAGCCACCACACTGAGGAAATGATGTTTGCTGAAGCATCCCAGTTTAATATCATTTCTGGATTTTAACTATGTGATCTCTGCCATTTCACTTGCCAAAAGCCTCTATATGGAAGGTGGTACTGAAGAAATCTTTGTAAGCCACCCAAAAAGAGAAGACAAGAAAAATATCTTGTGGGATGTTTCATAGAGTAGGGGGAGAAAGCTTTTGCATCTACATTTTACCATCTAGCTTTCAGAAAGCGGCCTTCTTATGTGTCTTTTCTGCTTTGTACACCAGCTTTTTCTATTAAGCTTTTCATGGGTGTTTGATAAACTTCTTAAACATGGAAAGTGCCTCTGTAGAGGGGGTTTGTGTAGGTGCTTCCATCTGCACAAGAAGATTGGGTTTAAAGCCCTCTGAAAGTCACATTCTTAATAGCATGATTTGGTAGAGCTGTTCTTCAGAGGGCTTATTTCTGAGTGGCACCTCATTTTGTGTCATACCTCACTACACCCTGGAAGACCACATAAATAGGAAACCTTGGTGTCAGTACTGGAACTAGAGACTCAGTACCAAATGTGAAGGTAAGCCAAAGCAATGGAGAAGGCCAGAGCCCCTGCTGTCTCAGAGGAGTTAGCCAGTCCCATATGCTGTAGGGATTTCTAGTCAATCTTATCACAGCACATCTGCAGGAGAGCAGTGGGAAGTGTTGCAGGATGGAAGGGAAGTAACACTGATGCACCACCCAGCCATATGCCTCCCTCATGAATGAAAAAATAATCATTTTTGCCAGAAAACCCCTGACATGTCTGCATCAGCCTATGGGTCAGGAAATTATAAATAACCCTAGATAGCAAAAGGCGAAAATAATAGAATTAAATGGATGATCTCTGTAATAAATTATGGTTGTCAATCCGCTGACCCAAAACCACTGGTCATTGCCATTCCTCATTCAACATGAGTACAAAGACTGCAGTATTGGCCTAAACCAACATTTGCTCCACCACAAGACAGCATTGAAATTATTGGAAAAATTAGACTAAGCTGATAAACACAGCTTTTTGTAATAATCATATTTTCCAGCCCCACCATAGCTGTTCATTCTTCCAATCCATGCATTTTCTTCTTTGCTGTCACTTGATAGTTCAATACTGTGTTAATTTCACATAGGTACAGATGGCATCAAAGAACAACAGCTGAAATACAGATTGAAACCAACAAAATATTTCAACATATTGTCTGAGAACTATGGCATTTCATTTTATATCCCAAGTCATCCCACTCCTTCCCATCCTACTCCTCAAAACTAAACATCTCCTATTTTTAAGGATGGAAAAAAAACTATTGATATTGAGACCACCTATGCTTAAGCTTTTTGCTAATTTATGGAAGTACAAGTACTACAAAATGCAAATATTGTTTGAGATAATGTATAGGGAATTTAAGCAATTTGGATGGGACTGTTGCTGCCATTTTGCATCATGGCCATTCTGTGTAATTATATGCTTTGTGGGTATTGTACTTATTTTGAAGATTCAGTTGAAAAATGTCCCTGCTACTTATTTGGCCCATCAGAACATACTAAGCAACCTCTCTCCACCACCTGTAAAAGTATTTTAAAATTAATTTTTTAGTAATAAATATCAACTGCTATACAACAAGGAAGAGTCCATAGCAAGCGAAATTTTATTGAAAGTATCAAAGATAATTGATAGACAAGGCTTTTTCTTCTATTATAAGCCTTCAGCTTGCTGTCTTGTGAGATGTATTAGACTCAGTTGCTGTGAAGACTTCAATCTTGTTTAATGGTAGGTGATTGGTGACATTCAGTTACTGGACAAAGCTTCCTGAAGGGTCCTGGTGTCTCAGGGGGGAGCAGTTGCCCCAGTAGCCCTGCAGCAGGAAGGTAGGGCAGGGGCTGGCAGGGCTCTCCAGCTGCCTGCTCCTTCCTCAGCATTGCACTTTCTGCCTCTAGGATTCTTTCAAAACTGCAAAAGCTGAAAAAAAAACATTTTAAAATATAGCAATAATTTTTCCACAAAGCCTCTTAATCTCTGATTAATTCCCGTTTGACTAATGGACAACAAACTTGCTAAACCCTCCTGCAGTCTGTAGCAGACCTACTGGGATTGATCACCCATGGTTTCCCCCAGTATAATCATTTACCTAGTGATAAAATAAATTCACTAACAATAGGATGTGCATTGACTCTTGAATTAGATGAAAGTCTTTCCTAGCTCCGCAGGACCAGAAAGGAGAAAGACTGTGGAGCACCAACGGAGATGATTAGCAGGAGAGGTGTTTTGAAACTTTCTCTCCAGATGGTTTCCAGTGGAAAACATTCTTCTGGCAGCGTTGAAATCTTGTGAGAAAAACTTTCTGGGTGCCAAAGGGCTGTCATTAAGTACAGAAAGAACTGTTGCTCTCTGCCTGGGCCGCAGTCTGAACGGTTTTGAGCAGGAAATCTGAGCAGTGGGTTTGTTAATGGCAGTTCCTGCCTCCAGGATGCTCAGGAATAAACTGTTCTGCAAAATTCTTCTTCTTCTGGAAAAAGCTCTTCTCTATTTTTTTCCCCTTTATATCTCAATTCAGGACATTTAAAAATTCTTGTTTCTTTTTCTCTGGAATGAATTTACATTTTCTGGTCAGTTCTAATCCTGTATTTCCCAGTTTAGGAATGTAGAGTTCAAACCTAACACTTACAAATGAAATTAGCTTAAAGTGAAGGCTCCTGCCAGTCTTGAAGTAGAGATGTGCTGTATTTCATACAGGAAACACAGTTCAGAGTGCAGTTTATCTCATTGCCCATCAATTAAAATATCAAAAATTTCCCCAGAGCACATACTGCAGTAATCTAGCATTTAAGTGACAGAAATCTGTCTTTTCAGTACCTGTACTCAGGTATAGAACTTACAGTATTTTCCATAGACTCAGAACTGATATTGCTAGTCCCACTGTTTGGTTTTGGTTTTTGGTTTTTTTTCCGCTCAGCTATTCCTGCAGTTTAAAAATGAAATAAATTGATAGCAGTTAAAAAATATGAGATTCAAAGTGGGTTTTATCTTAAATCAAATTGCAGTAATGGTTAAGATTCAGAAACCGAATGATCGAAGCCAGGAGTTCATTGTAAGGCTTTTTGTTTGACTCACATAAAGCAGCACTCTATTCTAGATTATGTGGATAATATTCTGAAAGCTGTGTGATTGTGTGCATTTCTCAGCAGTGGCCTTGCATGAAAAAGTGCCTTAGCTCTTTACAGCATGCAAAGAAATGATGTGCTCCTATCTCAATTTTATTGTTTGATGAGTACATGTATAACTTCTTCCCCAGATTGTCACACTGCCTTTCCCGTTCTGCTTAGGAAAAATACAGGTTAAAAGTAAAACAAACAGGTAGATGGGGAGTGGCATTTTACTGACTAGTATGGGTAGCGGTAGGCTGCAAGGCAGTATTTTCCATTTGAAGGTTTTTCTGAATCCACCAATGCCCTCCAGATTGTTTCTGCATTGCTGTTCGCTTGACTGAGCCTTAAATTTTAAGCAGCTGATGAAAAAGAAGTAACAGTGAGCCTCTCATTCCTCCTGGAAGATCATGTATTTGGGCGTGCCTGTTCAGATGGATGCTAGCTACTGAGAGCAAAATAAACAGCCAATCCTCTGCTGATTGACTGATTATATATATATATATTTACCAGTTCCTTAGCAATGCATACGGTTGTGTTTCTTCTTTGTTTCATATGGATATTGTCCTCATGTTCCAATTGTCATTCTTGTAAACTGCTAGTATTTCCCAAGTGGGCTATCAGAATTGCTTCAAGCGCTTGCAGTGCTAAAAGCATGGATTTCTGCCACTTCAATAAAGCTGGTGCCTGAGTGCTTTCTGAGTGTTTACACTGCCTGTGGAAAAGATGCAAAAGATTCTTTCCTGAATTAGTTCCTATATGGAGCATACCTTTGGGACATTCGCACTAAATTCACAGCTTTCCAGTGGCTGTCATTTCAGCAAAGCCTTTGTAAATTGGGTTAGGGTTAGGGACATGTCTGATGTCTCACCTGGAACATTTAGCTTCAATTTCCAGCTGCTGAACCATTCCAGAAGCTCAAGTTTCATTTAGATGTTTTTCATAAGGATTTCTGTTTGGTTTGCCTAAATATTTTTGCTGCTCCTTAGTGTGATTAATTGAATTGATACTGTCTGCTCATCTTAAAATTCCATGTGCGATTAGCCAGGTAATGAGAATAATTATACTACTTTCCATTTCTGGATTGGAAATTAGTCTACAACATGAGTGATGTCTCATAACCACATCCTGAATGAGAACAAAAGACAACGTGAAGGAGAAGGAAAGGCCATGTGAACATCTAAAAATCTAAGCTACAACTAAGAACCTGTTTTCAAACAGGGTGCGTGCAGTTGTGGGAAGGATGATTGAGAGACAGCCAGCTTGTTTTCCACCTTGCACAGTGCTTTCCTATAATGGGAACATCTTTCTTTGTATTTTAGAGGAAAGGGTGAAACAGGAACTGAGCCAAAAGCAAGCACCTTTCAAAAACAGGCTGACTTGACTTAGTTTGCACGCCCATGATATAAAGTATTGTGCTTGGAGGGTATCATTTTCAAGGTGAATTTTTTATGGGCAGCACTGAAATACCCTGTATCTTTGCATGTAGAGAAGCAGATCCCTGCACTGCCTGTCCTAAAATGCAGTATTATGAAAAGCACTTCAGAGGTTTGCTATTTGTAGGTTATTTTTTCACTTTGGAGGGATGAGTGATGTGTTTCTGGCACATCATGTGGCGCTGGTAAGTTGCTTAAACCATTCCATCTCATGATTTTCTGAGGCATAAAATATACTCAGCCTTCACTGTCTTCCAAAATGTTGCCAATTTTATTCCATAATATAGCAAAAATTTGGTGGTTCTTTCCTGTTCCGGTTATTAAAATTTTAATCTTTATCCTAACTCTGCTGTCTTTCTGCCATTCTTCCTTAGCACCATCATTACGAATTTACCTTTTCTATCTTCCCTTCATAGTCGGACCAATTTCCACTTATTCTGCTTGTGAAGTCTATTTCCCACATAGCATCCTTTGTCTTGAGCTTTGGAATGATCACATATTGCCTAAGAGTGTTGCAATGTTTGGAATAAATACAATTTTTATATTCACCTGTCATTTCATAGATGCAGTTGCAACATTATTGTCTGTTTAAAGGTAGTTGTACCATGATTCTGTATCATAATTTAAAATAAAAATATACCAATAGGCAAAGATTTAGCATCTGCCTGTACCTGCGATAACAGGCCATGTAAGGAATATCAAGGTTTGCAGCTTTAATGCTGCCCTGTTTTTACATTCTACTTGTCTGCTAGAACCTTTGAATACTCTCCAGTTGAAATTGTCATACTACAGTAATAAATCTGATCATACTTTCAGAGCTATTTGCTGTATACTTATTTATGCCTGTTAAATTCCAGTTTTAAAGTTTTTTAGAAATTCCTTTTATCTAACATAAGGAGCCTCTTGCCTTATTTCGAAATGGCAATGGTAAAAGAAGTTTTGAAATACAGAAATCTGTAGGACTGTTTATTTTATGCTCAGAAAAGAAGTGGCAGGAGATAGATAGGAAAATAAGCAAACCTGCCAGCCAAAACTGTCACAAGATGTGGCACTTGGTCTCCCAGTTTTGCCAGGACTCCAATGTGCATGTATTCATTTAAAAGCATTAAATATATTAGTTGTAAGTCAGTTCTTTTAGTACTGGATTAGATATTTAATACCAAAATCTTACATAAAAACATAATTCCATAAGGCTCCTGAATGTGAGAAAACCATGGCCAGATCAGGATCTCAGAGTCTTATTTGCCTTCTGCTATTAGCTATTATCTGATCCCTGCTTTCATAAATAATTTCCTCTTATTTATCACCTACTTCCCTTAGCTCTGAAAGTAGAAGAGATACCTTCTAAACAGAGAATGAAGAGGCTGTTTGTGCTCTAGGGAAAGCTGAATTCAAACAAGTATCACACGGAAGCTGGGAGGAAGGTGTGCAAAGCTCTCGCCATTACCCCATGCCTGCTGTGGTCCTGAACATGGCTCAGCCCTGCCTGGCTGGAGTCAGCTTGAGGGGCGCACCTGCTGTGCCTGAGTGGGGACTTCGTGTAAGGAGAGCAGATGTCCTCCCTTGTCTTCACCCCAGCCTGTGTGGTAATCATTTCTGTGGCGCCTCTAAAGAGACACTCCGCAGAGTTTTGATGGCTGATACACGATGTATAGGAGATGCAAATACATTAAGTTTGTTTTGCTTCACTGTCTAAAATTCACATCACACTAGTGTTCAGATGAATCATTCTGGATTCTCTGAATGTCTAAACAGCAAATTTATTGAGTTATTGTACTTACTGATTCAATAAATACAAAGCGTCGTTTCTGATTGCATTTTCCTGCCTCCTCCCTCCTTCTTCCTGGCTTTCAAACCCACTCTTCACTATGCCTAAAAGTTTCTAAATGCTTTCTTGTTAGGGAAAAAAAGCTATTGCAGATTTCCCGAGCATCTGGCCTCATCCCTGAGGCTGCTGCTTTGAGGGAGGTGACTTAAACTTGACTTTTGTCACAACTTCCACTCCATTAATTTTTGATAGGATCCACGCTGTTGTCATTTCTGCATCAGAAGTACATACCAGTACTCAGGCCTGCAATTCGTATCTTTCCCAAACATGAGAAGTTTCAAATAACGAAACAGGTATTTTAGTGGTCTCTATACTTGTCATCACTCTGTAGCATTAAAAGCAAGAAACTCAGTGATGGTAACAAATACAGATTTCCTATGGAAGCAACTGCATGTTGCTTCCATTCATCTTTACTGTGAGTTATCCCAGAGTCCATTTTTGCAGTGCAGTGTCTTACTATGCAGGCATTTGCTAAAACAGCATCTTATGCATTACTCATGTGATAACTGCCACAATAAATAAAAAAGTGTGCTGCTGAACCAGAAAATTGAACCTCACTGTTTTTTTCCTAGTGAATTCCAAAGATGCAAATTTAGCATATTGTTCAACAGCTACCCACTTTAAACATATACATGCTTGTTATTCAATATGACAGCACGGGGTCCGTAGTAGAGGGTCAGATCTATAGCTTATTTGGGTCAGAATTCATGTCCAATTTTGGCCACTACCTGCTGCTTTAAAATCAGGTAGGAGAATACTGTGGCAAGCACATGTGGAATAATTCTCTTCACAAAGACCTAATTCTTTTGTCTAAGATTAACTTTGCCTCTGCGCTATGAGGCTTTGTACCCCTCCCAAATTTATTGACTGGTTATCACAGCATTGTCGATTTTTGTTAGTCACAGAACTCTTCAGTTTGTCTGATGATCTTCTGATGAGGTCTATGCAAACAGATCCAGGCAGACCTAGCTTTATGCTATCCGTGGTTTGAGAAGTTTCCTGATAATCAGTAGCCCTGATAATTAAAGGCTATCTCTAAATTTCACAATCTGGTTTGTTTCTCTCATTCTTAATCATCAGCAAATCATTCTTAATCATTAGCAAATACATATTAGCTCTCTAATATGCAAATAAAGTCTAGCAAAAAGCCTTGAGGAAATCATAGCATTATATTTTGTCATGCACAAAACTGCCTCCATAGTTCTCCTTTTTATCTCTCTCTGTTCCAGCTGTCAATCCATGATGCTATTTTGCTTTTTACTCCAGTTTTACTATCACAACCTGAATTAATTATGTCTTTCCCCCCATCTTTATTTCCATACTAAAATCTGGTGAGAAAGAGTTAAATATTAAGAATAAATATTTCCTCTCCTTTTCATGAGATACTCTCCTAAAGGATCATTTGAAGTATTAGGTGTAACCAGGCTGTATGAAGAAGCACAGCACCACCTGCGCATTGTTTATGCTCGGGTTTTTTTTATCACTAGGATTGACTGTATAATAGAAGAAATGAGAAATACAGGTCTAATGTCTAAGTTTTGCACTCCATGATTTACATTTTCTTTGACTTCTCTGCAATGAACATCCTGTTCACTGAAATGATTCTTTCAAAAGCTTTCTTAGACTGCTTCTCTCCCCTCTCCATTTAAATGGTGTTTTTTTAAGAGTTGTAAGATACGATTTAAGCATGCTTTATTTTGAATAGACATGAGCTTGCAAATCTGTGATCAAAAATACGAGTTTAAGTATGTAGCTCTTACATTACAACATAGCTGAGGGATGCTGATACCTGAGAATTTCTGAAAACTCAGTCAACATTTAAAAATCATCAGGATTGTAGGGAAAAGAACACGTTAGCATGTAATAAGAGGTCTCATAGCACATGGTGGGGGATGGACTTGGTGACTTGCTCTTAGAGAAGTGAGGTGCAGCCTGCCAGGAGGGTGGGTAAATGAGGCAGAGAGGGAGATGTTGAGAGAAAGAAGTTAGGGCATAAGTATGCTGCAGCCAGCAGAGAAAAAAGGGCATCATGGACAGACTTCTTTGAATGCACTGATGAATTTGCGTCAGACTTCCAAGCGGCATTTATGAACTGAAAGATGCCTTTGAAAGGTACAGGACAGTTTACTGCCTACAGTTCTCTTGCAGAGAAAACTTCTGTTCTGTACAAAATTGTCAGGTAGTCACTGGGATAATACACAACTTTATAGTCTGAAACGCAAAATCATGGTGATGATAAGTATGGTTAATTAATAAAAACAATTTTAGAGAATTAAGGTATCAAAGCATTGGTGTGTTCAGCCTTCTTTCTAAAAAACTAATTTTGATGTTTGCTCGGACACTTTGAATGTTTTATTACATTTGCAGCAAAGGGCGTAAGAGGCTATCTCAGAAAGACTGGAAAAACTTGGAGTCTTACTGGCAGTCTGAATATTCAGTGTTAGGATGAACTATTAATTATGAGTAGCAGCAGTTCTTGGAGAGTTAATTTTATTTACACTGTGTATATGAGCATTATAAGGATACCAGTGCCCTTGTTTTGTTAGAAGCGATGATTGCTTTGTTATATTCTCCTTGTACTCTTCTAGGAGTTTAAATTACCTTTGATATGCCTGTTGTTCTCCACATAGGATACGTTTCAAACAGATTTGTCCTGTCCTGCTGGTTTTATTTCTTATTTTGAGATGCCTCTGATTTTAGGTAGCTTTCTGTGAACTGCATATTGATACAATGGTAAAACTGCTCTTAACATGCCTTTCTTAAAAAAAAAAATCATGTGGAATAGCTAAAACATACCCAGATATCTTTGGGCCTGATTCTTAGTTTCGATTTGTAAAATTCAATAACTGGAATTAAATATTTTTCATATCCAAATTTTCCCAAATTTCATATTTTTTGGGAAGTTTGAAAAAAAGGCAGTACTTTAATGCCAGCATTTTAATGGGGAAAAAGCAAGCAACCAACCAAACTTGGGCAAATTTGCCTTTTCAGGATCTATTCAAAAAGTGCAGGTGAAAATACACAAAAAGATTATTTGAACTGCCATAATTTGGTGTAAATCATCAGACTTTTAGTGAAAGAGATTTTAGGAAACAAGGTCCTTTGTATCAGTCAGCTCCTTTGGATTAGCTGGATCAGCAGCTCTGGGACACTGCTTTTGCTGTAACACAACAGGAATCTTTGGTGAATCTGGGTTAAACGGACAAAGCAAATGTATGTCCCCTGACATAAGGGTAGTTGGAAGCAGTGTGAATATACCTCTGAAGGATTTAGGTAGCTCAGCAAGGCAACTCAGTGAGAAGAACAAGTGTAGCTGGATGAGTGGGGTTTGGTTTTGTTCTGCTTCATTGGATAGCACATCAACCCATGCTGCTTTCTGTGGCTTGTTTCAATTCCTGCGCTACCTCCCAAGTTGTCCAGTTTGACTGCTTGCAAATTTGGGTGATGAATAAAGTCTAGGGATCAATTTCAGTTTAAAATAACCCTTTTATTCCCTGATGCTGATGAAAAAAGTGTTTGTCAAACTGCAGCCTGTGGGATTTCTATTGCCTGGTAAGAAAGGTAAGAATTAGGTCTCCTGTGCAGCCTAGCAAGCTAGCGGAAAGGAAGGTAGCACTAAGCACTGCCAGGGGAGGACAAATTCTTTTAGGTATATTTCATTCTGGAAAGATAGGCTTGGTTTTATGAGTAATGGGGCTGCTGCTTGGGTATTCTTCCTGTGTCCACTGAGAGGGAACTCGTGAATGTTCTTTATAAGTAAACCTGATTACAAGCAATGAAATACCTGCCTCTTGTCATCCATTCCTCCCCACAATGGGAACAGACTGGCAGTCTCCCAAACACTGGCTAACCATTCCTGAGGGAAAGGTCACCATTACATTGGTGGGTGTTTGATAATCACCCAGGAACTCAGGTTTTGGGACAGAGCCATAGGAATATTCTAGGCTTGCCAGTTCATTTGTAAATAAAGTACATGTATTTGACAGAGCATTGTGATGGGATCTGCTTTTTTCCCTGGCCTCAAGAGGCCCACAGACTTTTGGCAGGGTTTGTCCTGGCAGAGAACATGAGAATAGAAGCAACATTACTGAAGCCATTTGTTTAAATTTCCACTAAAGCTCTACAGTGAAAGACTGAGGAGGTTATTTCCTGAACCCATGCTGTGAGGGTGATAAAAGTATCTCAACAGGTTTAAACAACAGCGAGACAAGACCCTGAGTATTGCCATCCTGCTACAGTGTGAATTCCAGATTGAACAGAAGTTAACTCCTCTATTTCTGTGTACTGTGGAAATATATGCAAATATATTTGTTATTTTTAACGTAACCATGTGTTCACAATAACATCATTTCTGTTTTGCAATCAGCATTTTGTCTGATTGCAAAATATATAGTCTATAAAATAGGTGTCGGTTTATGAATTGCCATCAAATTTTGTGCTCTTGTGCTGCTCAGGCATTCTCACTGTAATTTCTGCTCAGTGTTTATACATCAAGAGCAAGTCACTGAAGTCTAAACTGGTGCCCACTCTCTAAATCATCTATTTGGCAATGAAAAAGAATTCTAAAATGGTTTCTTAACTTCAGAATACCAAACATTTCAGAATAAAATTGAAAAGCTTCTTCATAGAATCACAGAATCAACTAGGTTGGAAAAGACCTTTAAGATTATCAGGTCCAACCTTTACCCCAGAACTGCCAAGTTCACCACTAAACCATGTCACCGAGGGCCTCATCTGCACTGTTTGTGAACACTTCCAGGGATGGTGACTCCACCACTGCCCTGGGCAGCCTGTTCCAGTGCCTGAGCACCCTCTCTGGGAAGATATTTTTCCCAATATCCAATCTAAACCTCCCCTGGCGCAGCCTGAGGCCATTACCTCTTGTCCTATCCCTTGTTGCTTGGAGCAGAGACCAACCCTCACCTCACCACAACCTCCTGTCAGGCAGTTGTAGAGAGCGATAAGGTCCCCCCTGAGCCTTCTCTTCTTCAGCCTCAGCCATTCCTCCTCAGACTTGTTCTCCAGGCCCTTCACCAGCTTCGTTGCCCTTTTCTGGACCCACTCCAGCACCTCAATATCTTTTTTGTAGTGAGGAACCCGGAACTGAACACAGGATTTGAGGCACAACCTCACCAGTGCTGAATACTGGGGGATGATCACTGCCCTGGCCCTGCTGGCCACACTATTGCTGGTTCATGCCAGGACGCCATTGGCCTTCTTGGCTGCCTGGACACAAGCTGGCTCAAGTTCAGCTCCATCAGTCAGCACCCTCAGCTCCTTTTCTGCTGAGCAGCTTTCCAGCCACTCTTCCCCAAGCCTGGAGCATTCATGGGGCTATTGTGGCCCAAATGCAGGACCCAGAACTTTGCCTTGTTGTTGAACCTCACACCACTGGCCACAGCCCATCGACCCAGCCTGTCCACATCCCTCTGCAGAGCTTTCCTATCCTCCAGCTGATCAACATTCAGAGCAAACTTGATGTTATCTGCGAATTTACTGAGGGTGCACTCAATCCATTCATCCAGATCATCAGTGAAGACATTAAACAACACTGGCCCTAACAATGAGCCCTGAGGGATGCCACTAGTGACCAGTTGCCAACTAGATGTGATACCATCTACTACCACTCTTTGGGCTCTGCCATCCAGCCAGTTTCCAACCCTGTGAAGAATCCACCTATCCAGGTCCATGAGCAGCCAATTTCCCCAGGAGAATGCTGTGGGAGGCAGTGTCAAATGCATTACTAAAGTCCGAATACACAACTCCACAGCCTTTCTTTCCCTCATCAACCAGGCAGGTCACCTTATTGTAGGAGGAGATCAGGTTGGTCAAGCAGGACCTGCCCTTCATGAACCTGTGCTGATTGGTTCTGATGCCTGTGTTTTCCCACATGTGCTTTATGATCTCACTTAGGACCATCTACTCCATGACCACGCCTGGCACAAAGGTCAGGCTGACAGGCTTGTAGTTCCCAGAGTCATCCTTCACTTTTTGTATGGAGGTGTCACACTTGGAAACCTCCAGTCCTCGGAGACATGCCCATTAGACCAGAAGCGCTGCTTTTTCCACTAGTAATGGTGATCACTACGTCAGCTATGTAAAAAGATAGTAGAATGGTAGTTGAATGCTCAGATACCAATACCTGGTTTGTTTCTGACAAGCCTCACCCTTGCAATGCAGGATGCAACAAGGGTGCTTGAGCTGCAACCTAACAGAGGACAAAAAATGAACCAGATATACCATTTTCGGGATTGCGATTTTCCATCAGCCTCCAGACATGGATTGATGTAAGAAAAACTGTGAGACCAAAAGATGTGACACAATCAGATAAATGAACAGCTGTGGCTTTTCAGCTGACAGCTGTTTCACCAGACAATTTAGTTAGAGGCCTGATGGCCAAAGGGATACATGGTAGAAAGTAATTCTATAGGATGAGTCCCCAGAAGGAAAACCTTGTAATGTGCATATGTTTGAAACATCCAAGGTTCAATTAATGGAATTACTATGTAATGCCTAGACCATTTTGCCTGTTCTAAGCTGTGCTCAAGCTTGTTCTGACAACTCCAGTGCAAGGTGAAGCTGTAGACTACAGCGTGACTCCTGGCTTAGAGCTCTGACTCACATGTGGTTAATTACCTCTCCATCTCCTTTCCTAACAACTGATTTTGTCTATGATACCAACCTGTGCCACTTACTGTTCTGCAGCAAGTCATTTTTCTGCCTCTCATCTGGCACTGTGGAGTGTTAGGAAGAGGTAAAAGCCAAAACACAAGTAGGTGTGTGTCGTGGTTTAAACCCAGTTGGCAAATCAGCCAAGCAGCCCTCACTCACTCCACCCCCTTCCTCCCCCCTCACCACTCCCAGAGAGATGGGGAGGAGAATCGAAAGAATGTAACTCCCAAGGGTTGAGATAAGAACAGTCCAGTAACTAAGGTATAACACAAACCACTGCTGCTGCCACCAATAATAATAATGATAAGGGAAATAACAAGGGAGGAGAATACAACAGCTCACCACCCGCCGACCGATACCCAGCCCAACTGAGCAGTGATCTAACCCTTCTGGGTAACTGCCCCCAGTTTATATAGTGGGCATGACGTGCTGTGGTATGGAATACCTCTTTGGTTAGTTTGGGTCAGGTGCCCTGTCTCTGCTTCCTCCCGGCTTCCCCTCCTCCCTGGCAGAGCATGAGACTCAGAAAGTCCTTGGTCAGACTAAACATTACTGAGCAGCAACTGAAAACATTGGCGTTATCAGTGCTGTTCCCAGGCTGAAAGTCAAAAACACAGCACTGTACCAGCTACTAAGAAAGAGAAAAATGACTGCTACTGCTGAACCCAGGACAGTGTGACTTTTGGGAGTTGCAGGAGAGGTGAGATTTACTCTTGTCGACAGGGAAGTTGCCTGTAGATTTAAATGGGAGAACAGCACTAGTTTTTATATCTATCACAAAAGTAATTTTCCAGAGACAAGTATTTTTTAAAAATAAACTATAATCTAATATTTTGAAGTTACAACTCAATTTTTTTCTATCGAAAAGTAGATGATTTAGCACAGTTAGTTACCACCACTGCAGTTAAACTGTCTTTGGAAACTAACACCGTTTTCTGACTGCTCAGGGAAATGCAGGGATTAACTTGTCTTCAGACTTGAATCTTACAGAACTTTAGATATTTCAATATCAAGACTTTGAATATTTGGTTGAAGCTTTATTGATTTCAGTCATTCCCAGCTGTTTCTGATGTTGCTTTCTACTGATAAAGCAGCTTTTCTTACAGATTAATGGGAAATAATTCAGGACTTTGCTTCCTTCTTAATCCCCTCAGTACTGCACTTGAATTCCCACCTGATTCATGGCAGAAGGTTCTGATGACACAATGCACACTTCATGTAGCGATGAGTTGTCTTTGGTTTTACTCATACTTATTTTTCACTTAGTATCTGTGACTCCTTGCTGCTTCTTCCTGTTTTGATACCTGCATTGCCAGTTAGTAAGTCTGACTTTTTTTCTATTTGAACATAAAGCTTGTTCTAAATGAGCTTTGACAAAAGAAACAGAAAAAAAAAAGACAGCTACAGTCATGCATCCTGCTTGCTCTTTGTATTTGAATATCAGACCCAGCATTGCAACCAGATGTTTAGTGCTCTGCACCCACCATAAATGACAACTGATTTTTGTTAATGCAATAAGATGAGAAAATTGTTTTAGGCTGGCCAATATCATCTTATGTAATGCATGCGCTATCCACACAGCTAGAGCAGAAAGCAAATTACTCATTTATTTGATTACTGATAGTTGAAACAGTATGAAAGATATTATTCCTGAATTTCTTTCCTCAACTTCTAATGAAAATAAATGTTCAAGGCCCTGAATAGAGCAGTATGTATGTCCATCCATATCAGTATTATCTGTCATGCTCACATCTAACCTCTTCGTTTCCCAGAATAGAAACAGATTAAAGGGGAGCCTCTCTGGGTCCTTAGTTAAACCCTCGTCTTGCCAGCAGCTGTGTGTGTGGAGAAGCCAATGGAGATCTGCAAGTGACCAAAAGGCTGATATGCTTCACTTATTAACCAGTTTTGCATGTTTTCTGAGCCAGTGTTTTACAGACCAGTGGACTATAGGACAAAAACTAAATAAAGGAAAGTGTGAGGGTAAAGTTAAACAAAGAAAGTAAACTTCTCTCACTGCAGTATCATACCACACATTCCAAGACTTGTGAGATCACAAAAACATGCTGAAATAGGGGAAACCCAGAGCCACTTACAAACTGCTCATCTGTATTAATAGCACAATTTCCTGTGTACCTACTAGGTCTTCTGGAGGATGGGAAATCAGCACAGACAGCTGTAACTGCAGCATCAGCCACAGCTGGAACACTGAACATGGAGAAGAAGAGCAATTGTGGTTCCCAGTGTGTGAACCCTATGGTCCATGGTACGGGAGCTACAACACAAAGACAGAATGGCTTCAGGACAGCAGAGGTAAGAGTATCATCATGTGCGCTGCTTGAACCCTGCCTGGTTCATCTAGAGCTGGATGTGAAGCCTGAAAAAGTCAGTGGGAGTCTTTACCATAACTTCAGCAGGCTTTGGGTCAGATCCTCCTCCTTTGTCCCCCTCATCTGTAAGTTTTATATCTTGTAGAAGGATCACCTGGTATAACCATAACGTATAAGCACACAAGGCTTTGGGCTAGACCAAAGCCCAAAATTCTATCCTGTCTCTCACATTTCCACCTGCTGCCCGGTTTGCATAGCAGCTGCTGAGCTGATGCAGATTAAAGTAATCCAAAAACTACAGTTGGTTTACTGCTTCCTTGGTTTCTCAGATGGGAAGACCTCCCAGCATGGCATGCAGTGGAACTGCTACACCCATCCCATAAGAAGCTGTGTCCTCTTGGGAATCACATTGTTGAGAGAGGCAAATCTGATGCAGGGGGACAGAGTAAATGAAAAAGGAAATTTGGATTTAACTTTACCTTGCATTTGCTAACATAACACGTTGGTACACGTCTATTTTATGCCTTCACTCTATTATCTTCTGCACTGCTGTAATACAGCAACATTCCTCAATGACATGGATGCTGCTGACATTTCAATGAAGTGTGGGTTCCTGACTGGGGGACCTATGGCTTTGAATGTATCCCCCTGCCCTTTTCTAGCTAAGATAGATTCAGTAATATGTCTGTACTGTTGCAACACAGTGCAAAGAAAATTTCTCTTAAGTAGGGCATTTGCATTATTCTATGCATCTGATGCAGATGTCTAAGAAAGGAAGCTAAGCTGTCTAAAGTTCTTATAGTAAAAAAAGAAATGTATTTTCCTACAGTGAAAGTGTAGTATCTAAGTCAGGCTCCAGCTCTGGTTTGCCATTCTGAATCTCTGTTTCTCCACTGACTGTTCAGGGAAGCGTAAGATGAGCAGGTTTCCGATTTGGACATCTAAAGTTTAGGTGCCTAGAGTTGAGCGACTATCCTCCTAATTCAAAATGCGCCTATTTTATTCATCTGAACATTCACACTGGCAAGAGTTTTTCTTTTATCTCCCCATGCTGTAGAATACAATGCAGTGCAGCACGTAGTGTTTCCAGGAGACTTGGGTTCTGCCATCAGCCTGTGGGGTAGTAGGGAGGAAATCGCTTTATCTCTCTGTTTCTCATTTTCTCAGGCATCAAGCTCTAAAGCATCCTATTGCCTTCCCCCTAGCATCAGTTATGTGACAAGGGACAATCTGTAGTGTGGAAAGAGAAAGGGCTTGACACATGCTGCATCTGGAAAACTAGTATCCTCTCATGAGGGTAATTTCAAAACAACTTGGAAGTAAATGATGCTGCTGAAGGATTCCTAATACCAGTGAAGGCAATAGAATTGTCAGGCATCCCAAAAGCAAAGGTGGTATCCAGATTATATCACTGACTGACAGTCACCTGATTTGATTTTAACTAATTGTGTAGTCTTTTGAGAGTCCTTGTGTGGACAGGAGCACCTGGGGAGCAGACAGAAAATGAGCAGGTGTTTTCAGGCTGCAGAAATGTAAAGTAATGCAACAGCAGCAAATAAACACCAAGTTTTGCTTTCAGATAAATAGGTACCTTCCACTTATGTCAGTGGAAGTTTACCAGACATTATTCTACCTGGCATTGTTACCATGTAAATGACGCCTAATTTACCTGGCATTCTTTACACTTACAACTTGTCCAATGAAACACTGGAAGCACGATAATCAAACCCACCTAACTTAGTTCTCTGTTTCCATCAGCCCGGTTCTGAGTGTCCTTTGCTAAACCTATGCCCTTTAGTGCCCAGTATAGTGCGTTGTTTATGGCAACAAGAAGACAGACTAGGAGATGGAGGATAAATTTTAATTAGGGATGTACTTGCATGCCTCAGACAAAGTGACTTTTTTGAATATTTGGAAATAATTTGATGAAGCTCTCAAAGGTATATATTCTACATGGGTCTTGCAGGCAGAACTAAGTGTTATTTTGAAACTATCTTTTCAGTTAAGAAACATAAAGTAGAGAAAATTCCTTCTCAGTCTAGTCACACTCAACTCCTAATGACATCAAAAGGAGCCTTTAATTTCCACTTCTAGCCTAAAACCAGATTTATTTGCTTTTAGAATACACATGCGCAGAAATGATGATTATAGCCAAGAGGGTGGATCCAAAGCTTACTGACATCCACAGCCTTTATAGCAGTTATAAAAGCTTGCATCCATGCTGAATGAGAAAGTTGCTCTCATCATAGTGCTGCATAAATAAAGCTGGAGGCATTCTGTTGGTTAAGTAGAACTGTTTTCATAAATTAGGAGGTAATCATCAATGACTCTTTGTGCTGTCAGTGGAATTCACTGTACTCTTTAAAACTTTCAGAGTAAATGGGACACACAGAAAATGGCCACAAAAGAAGTCACCATTAATGTTACAAAAAACATCAGACAAAGCAACAGGAGGAAAACAAAGAATTGTGTTAATTAATGAGGAAAAGCACAGGTGAGGATGGACCTAACAATGCTTTACTGCGATTTAAATGTCATCAGTCACTGAAGATATGAAGATCTCCAGATGTTCCAGGTTGAATGCAGCTGGCTGCTGCTGCCGAGCGCCTTCGGGAGCATGTCTTGTACAAACCAGTTACAGACACTGTAGGACGTTTGGATGTCATTTGCCTAAAGCAGTGGCACTGCGCATATATGTGCCAAAATTTGTGCCATTTGGTTTTTACTAAGTCTTGTGTTATTTCCTTCTACATCCTGTTCTGCATTACTATTAGGATGAGGCTGGAGGATGAGAGGTGCAGTTCATCGCAATTTAAACCAGCAAATGAAGAAATTAATCTGCATTTTTAGTCGTGAAAGGTAAACCCAAGAAATTAATTTAAACTGCTCACTAATATAAAACGCATACCCAGAAAGTGACACAAAGGTGATTCCTACTAAATCTCTTTTAAACTATATATTGGTTATATACAGCAAAGTCATATAATGACATTTTTATATATTAATCCTTTAATTACTTAGTTTTAATTTATTTTCTGTATTGACAGGATTTAGTTCTTAAACCCAGTATCTTTCATATTGCAATGACAGCTCCAAAAATGAACTTTACTTGATCAGACATAGTTGATTTGGTGTGCAGATACATACCTGTGTCATAGTACTTCACATTTATCATAAATACACAGCTAAAAGAAATATAAATGTTCAATGTAGTAAAGACCAGGAATTAATTCAACTTATTACTTCTCAATATAGAAGTAACAATATATATTCTCTGTGAATTTGTATGTTTATGAAGATAAGAGTTAAATTTATTTGACTCCCCCATTAGACATATGAGTATCCTTAGATGGCCATTTAAAATGACTATTCAGAAGCTGTTCATAAAAGACAGGTGGCACTGGGAAGAAAATCCATGTATGAACTGTAAAAAGTCCTTTTTACACACTAGGTAAATAAGTATAAATAGAAATGTGGGCCTGAATCCTAATTTATTCCATATTAGGATTATTTCAATAAATTGCTGCTAGGTGTGTGAGTACTTAATGCTCTCCTTGGAGTACAACATATCTGTGCAATAAGGAATCGTTTATTAATTATTCCACAAAAATGCAAATTGAACTCTAGAGTCAGAGTGAGATTTCTGCATACAATTGCATAGGCTAAGAAATATTTATTTTTTGGTGTCTTAAAAAGGAGTAAGAATTTGTGGTAAGCTTTCTTCAGGTCAGTGTGTTATCTGGTAAGAGACCTGGTGCTGTAAGTTTACACTGAAGATCTAAACAAGTATTGAAAATAGTGCTCTATGGGTAAGACCATGGCAGTCTGCACACGTCCTTCCAACTTGTGGCTTTCTGCCAACTTGCTAGCAACATTATAGGACAGGAAGGGACCTGACTCATTCGAACAATAAACAGTGGCTGTAGCAGCTCAGCAATATTAATTTAGAAACAGATAGCCATTGTTGGTGGCTGTGTACTGACCTAATTGAAAGCACATGGTCAGGATCCTGCATCATTTGCATATAACAGAAGATGAACCTTTTCAGACCTGCGACAGACTTGTAACCCGTTTGTGTTTCAAAGGATTTACTGGCAGACAGAGTGGAGTGTAAAACTATATGATACAGAAAAGCTACAGAAAGTGGTTGATGATGCTGGTGTATGAAAGAGTAGAAGGGATTTTGAAGGAAGGCAGAAGGGAAGGTTCATTGTGTAAAAAGCTGTTCCACAGATACTTGCCTTGGGTGGATGCCACATTTAGGGCACCTGGATGCAAGAACAAAGACGTCCTGATGGTGAGATTATTTATTAGCTAAGAAATCTTGTAACGTTATGCTGGCCAGATGCATCCTGTGTCTTGGGTCACGCAACACAAGCAAGCCTGCAATGCTGCAGAGCACATTGGTATGTAAAACAGCCCTAGCTGCATGTCAGCAGTCAGCAGACAGGCAGTTTCTGAGTCTTGTATTCAGAGAATGAGATGAGATAGGACGGTTAGCAGGAGATGGCCTTGGTACACAATAATCCGGGCAATGCTACAGACCTTGCTTATGTTGACCACATCCCCCAGAAGAGTGGCAGCTGTGGAGTGATGAAGTCTGGCTGCCCTGTATGACTTCTCTCTCTGTTCATGATAACTTTCCTGAGATACTTCAAGATCCCCTAAACCTGTCTATATCCTGAAACCTAGCTTTAGGGCATTCAAAAGCTGGATCCAACTTCTTTGGTACAAACCATGTCTAATGACAAGCAACTTTATACACTCTTCTCATGTGACACATTGCTGTTCTTATTCATTAAGTGGTAACTGAAAAGAAATTACATTATCTGTTAGATGACTTCTTAGTTCTTGATGTGTAACCTTCCAGTGACCTTAACAAAACTAAGCGTGTTGTGGAGATGTGGATCCTGCCTTTATACATAAATAGGGTTATATTTATGCTGTCTTTACTTTCCTTCTGCTAGATCCAACCACCAGTAGAAACAACCAATTTGTTTATAAAATAATGTATCACTGTATAATTAAGGGTGACAGAATGTAGTCCATACTGCTTAAAACAATTTAAAGTCCTAAAAATAGATCCTGTGCTGGTGTTAGAGGGAGAAGCAAGCTCAAAGGATCATCTGGACATCTTCACTCCAGGTGGCCTTCCTAAGAGTGAAGAGTCTTATTTACAAGGTCTGTTCTTCAAGCAGCATCTTTCAAATATAAGCAGCTTAAATACAGGAAATAAAATAACCACGAGACATAGACTTTTAGATGAGGACTTGCAGACATCTCTGTCTTCTTATATGACAGGATTTTTGAAATGTAATTTTCCCCAAAAGATTATACCGCTTAATTTCTTTGATGTCCCTTGGTTGCACATGAGGATTTCTACAGCTACACTGAAACAGTGTGCTTTCTGCTGGAGTGATTTGCTAGCATCCGGTGAGTTTTTGTCATTTACCTGGCTTCAGGTTTTAATCAGAAACAAACTTACTTTATTGTGTTTCCATAATTCCATTCCAACATATAGATAGGATTTTCCTCTGATGTGTATATACATGTAAAATGCATTTTCTTCCACTATGTGAGAAATATAATCACTCAAAAGAAAGTGGACATTAGCTAAAAAAGAGAATTTACAGTTACAAATAGACATTGTTAGGCAAATTTATCTTCTCAAAGACTCAGTGCAATTTTATCTGTTAGTTTTCCTTCATTTTGTCCCTTATACTTCCTTAATGTATTTCCTCATTTTACCATTTCTGTAGGACATTGACTGGAAGATACACAATTTTACTGTGTGACAGCAATGATACTGAAAATACAGGGAAGTATAATTATTGTGTAAGCAATATATGAATATTAGGTTCAACATGCATTCTTGTAAGCCAAATGACTGAGATTGCATACAAACCAGAACACAGGTATTTTTGATCTTCCTGGTATGTTCATATACATACATATCCACAGGCGCATGTCTCTGCATGTGTACGTTGTAATGTCTTTAGTGTGTACTTCTGTTCTGCAGTTCAGGCATGGTTTTCTGAGAACCTTTTACTTGTGATTTTAATTCTGACACCCAAGTGTAAAATGTTTTAATGTTTGAACTGAAATATGGTTTACCTGCCTTATGAAAAGAACGAGCTAAATAACTTGTGCACAGAAACGGTATTTGAAAAAGCAAGCTTAGTTTTCTTTGGAAATAATGAATAATCTACCTAAATTCAAGCTAGATTAACAGGAGCATTTTTGTACTCTCATTTTATCTGCAAATTATTGAAGGTTGACCTTGAATCTGAAAATAAAGACAATTTTTAAAGTGTCTGTTTATTACTCCATGCATTTTACATTCCCGTGTTTGTTGTTGATTTACCTTCAAGAGCTAAGACCCTGAGGTAACCTGCAAATAAAAAAGGCATTTGATATACAGTATTACTCTTGTGCTACTTAGGGCTCATCCAAATATAGTGACTGTGCGGAGAAGGGATGACATGCTCCTATCAGGCATGATACGCCCAAGTAATGGAAGCTCCATTTCTCTTCGGGTGGTGGTGATACCTATTTGTCCTTCTTCCTCTCTTGTCTTTGTTACCAGTTGCACCCAGAAGATTCCTTACTGAGATTACTGTGTATGAACACAGGCTGAGGGACACAGAGTGTTCTCTGAGACAAGACATGGGAACAGCAAAAAAAAAAAAAAAAAGAGAAAGAAAAAAAGGGTGCAATAAGTAGATAGATATGAGAGCAGTATTAAAAAGTACCATAAGAGACAGCACAAACAGAATCCTGCTTGAGGGCCTCACTGCTACATGCAGAGATGCAAGCAGCTCTTTCGTATGTACTCCAGTGACATACCAATATAGATGAGACTTTACTTAGGACTGTGATTGGGACCCCATTGAAGGCAAGATATGTGTGGTGTTCAGTTTTCTGTGACACTGAAAAGTCGGTGAAATAATGACTAATTCTAGTCAGTAACTGTGCAGAGATTTAAAAAGCAAAAAGACCCAGTACATGGAAAGAAAGGCAGCCAAGTACCATGCCACAGAAAATGGCGAATGCTAGCAGCAAAGCTGTTAACTGTCTATAGAGAAGATCCGTTGTCTTCAGGATTTCAGCAGCAATGGATTAGCAGCCAGCAGCCTGGTTCACATCCAGCAGGAGAATCAGCAAAGGTGGGGAGTAAAAGGGCCATGGTTTATTCTCCCTGTTTGTTCAGTGCAGGTGTTGTAAATGCATGAGGCAACTAAAATACACAGCTAATAAAATACCCTTGCTCCTGTCTGAACTGGGAATCACAGGGTGGAGAAAGTAGCTGCTGTGTTGTTGAGCCAGTGCCATAGAAAAAATATATTTTCTTTCTTCTTTTTTTTTTTTTCCCCCCCAAAATTACACTGAACTTTTCCTTAGAGCCAGAAAGGGTTACTCTTGCTGAAATATCATCCCTATCCTAATTGCCTATGTCTCCGGTGTTGTCTGACAAGTAGCTTGTTCTCTTTGATTCCTGGCCAAGATGCTGACACGGCAACTGGCTTGTTTCCTGTGGAAAAGGAAGAATAGTATCTAAGGAACGCCTTTCAGATGCGCCAGAAAGAAAAAGGATTTGGGAACATGAGGAAGCCAAGGAAGCCACAGTCCAGCAGTCAGGCATGTAAGACCTCATGAGGACCTTGTGAACATGATGCTTCGAATTCAGAGGTCAGACTGTGCCTTGCAAGCAGAGCCCTTTTTGCTGCCGGCAGTGATGGAGGGGGGAGACATGTTGCAAGCCAAGCCACCAAAGTAGTTGGGATGTGATGAACACCTTTCCTCTCTCACCTCTGCAGAATATGTGTGAGGTGGCATTACTCAAATTAAAGCTTAGGATGTGTCCCATGATCCACAATGCTGTATACACAGTGCATCCACAGCACATTTGCATTCCACAGGAAGGCAAATTTGGCTTCATATTTTGAAGAACTCAATGAACTGCAATGTTTCAAAACTAAACCTTCATTGTCCTCAGGCCAAGCATTCCCCATTGAACTACTACCTTCCAAGTGCCTCCTTTCCAGATTTCATCAGTGAAGGATGTGGAATAGGTACCAGGAAGGAATAAGATGTGGTGGTCTAAGATGCAGGGCTGCAAGACCTCTTGATCTATCCTGGTTTCATCCTGGACTTTTCAAGTCCTTGAGTCTGAATTTCAGATTTTATTTTTCAGGTAGCCTATGCATATTATCCAGGGTTGAAAGCCATTCTCCTGCTAATGAGTAAACTAGTGGCAAAGTTGGATCCTTAATATAGGATAAAAAGTGAGGTGATTCACCAGAAAACACATTTGTTGACTTATGCCACTTTAACACAATAAACCTCAAGTTTATTTGCAACAGCTCCTTGCATAGAAAAGCTCATTGAACACTAAAGCAGGGGAAATACTCTGATCTTAAAGGTAGAACTAGGATGCTCATAAGCAAGAAGGAAGAAGGGAGAATGGAATAGCTTTTCTTTCTGGATGTTTAAACATAATTTAAGATCTGTGTGAGAAAAGTGGGATGCCTCTGTAAATCTGTCCTTGATAGACTGTTCGAAACAAGCAGTTTTAGATTGCTGTGGGTGCCTGCTTAGGAAAGAAACAGGGTTGAGGGAGAAAGAAAGAGAGTGGTGTCACAGGTCAGGACTGAGCTGTGCTGCCAGTTGTATTAATTAGCCTTGCTTGCACACTCTTGCATTATAATCAGTATTATTCAGCTTTAATTTAATTTCCATTAACCTTTGCAAAACACCCACATGTTTGGATACAGGAAAATATGTCTGGGGCATTATTGCATAGAAAGTACAATTTGCTCACAGTCAAAAAAGAACCTTAAGAAAAGGCACCTTAGCTAATCGAGAGCCTATAATTTATCAGCTATGAGAAGCTGTCAGATGCAAAAGGCATGAAAATATTTATGGTCATTTGTATCTGCTCTTACGAGGGAGTAAAACTATTGGGCTTGTTCCTGTAGGGCAGATAGAACTTTCCAGGGCAAGCTTAGTAAGTGGCTTAATGTTCAGTTTGCTTGACTCAAGGGCTGAAGGGCTGATTTAACCTAAAACATTCTGGTGCTGAGTCTTGCCCATACCCATAAACCAGCCCTTCTACACTGCTGTGCATCCACGTTACCTTCAAATTAGCTCCACCTCCAGAACTCATTTTTCCACTTCATTCAGAGTATTAATCTGACGTAATTTTTTCCTCATGCTATTAGACACATTGTTACAGGGAGCATGATTTTACTGATTCAGACATGGACTTGGGGAAGCTAAAGATCATGATCAAAACTGCCAAGCACAGAAGCAAATTTAGTTTTCACTGATTCACTGTCCAGCCATTACCCCACCCAAGTAGTATCATTACTTCTGGGAATTGTTGGGACATAAGGAGTTCCAATACTAAAGGACAGGTATAGTGTTCTACACAAATGACATTCATTATTCACCTGCAGTACTGCATTCAGCTCTGGGGCCCTCAACACAAGAAGGATGTGGACCTGTTGGAGGTAGTCCAGAGGCCACCAAGAGGATCAGAGGGCTGGAGCACCTTTCCTATGGAGACAGGCTGAGAGATTTGGGCTTGTTCAGCTTGGAGAAGGCTCAAGCAAGACCTTATAACAGCCTCCCAGTACCTAAAGGGGCCCTACAAGAAAGCTGGAGAGGAACTTTTTACAAGGGCAAGTAGTGATAGGACAAAGGGAAACATTTTTAATGAGGATAGATTTAGATTAGATATTAGGAAAAAGTTCTTTACTGCAAAGGTGATGAGACACTGGAGCAGGTTACCCAGAGAAGCTGTGGCTGCCCTATCCCTGGCAGTTCAAGGCCAGGTTGGATGAGGCTTTGAGCAACTTGGTCTAGTGGAAGATGTCCCTGCCCATGGCAGGGGTGTTGGAGCTGGATGAGCTTTAAGATCCTTTCTAACCCAAACCATGTTGTAATTATTCATGTTTCTGATTCAAAACCATCTTTCAGATGAACTAACATGTTTAAAATCACTGCTGAGGCAATTATTTTACACCCACTTCTGGAACGCAGTACTTCACTGCTTTAGCTGGGATTTCACACCTAACAAATGAGGATTTTTTTGTCCCTTGTCTGTGCTTGATATCATGGCAATCTTTTGACAGTTTAGAAGAATAACTAAGAAATACAACAGAATAACTTAAAGAATATGTACTAGGCTACATTTTCCAGCAGGAAATTGCTGTCATCACTGCTTACCTGTCTGCATGCTGTGTTTTCTTGCAATGCATTAATTACTTGTACCCACAATAAGAAAGCAGTTTCTTAAGCCTGGCCTATATAGGCATTTTTCAGTTTCCTCTAATAAGCTCTCACTGGTATTTCATGTTACACATGCATTTTAATCACAGGGTGAATCTACACTGCCAAATCACTTAGCTCTAATTCTTGGTCCTGGATGCTGGTCCCAGACCATCTGCACCGCACAAATGTGCATGTTCACTCCCGTTGAGCAGGGAAACAACAAAACCAGTTCCCTCTGTGACAAAGCCAGGCTTGCCTAGGAGCTGCTCCTTGCAGGAAGCACAGGTTATGCTGTGTCTCTCCCTCTGCCCTACAGAGACCTCTACCACTCCACAGGTGTCCCAGCCTGGCATACCCACGGGCACCCTTGCTTTATGCTCCAGGACATATCTCGCACAGCATCAGAGTAACTTTATAAGCACCTTCTGAGATCTATCCTTTAATTACTTTGAGAAAGGTGTTTTCACACACTGTGAAAGCCAGTTCCTATCAGCTCCTCCTTTCCAGCTTCCTGGGGAACGCCACCTGGGCAGCCCAACAGCAGTCCAGGCTCTTAGCATTTATGTCCTCCTCCAAGCAGAGCAACCTCACGCACATCCCTTGATCCTTCCCTATTTCAGCCCTCCTGGGATCTTGCATTTTTTCCCCCACATTTCACTGCAATACACCACTCCTTCCACTTTCGTTCATCGCACATTTCTGTCTACCTATATACCCAAGTGCTCTCAGATACACAGTCACTGTGTCCAAGTTTCAAGAACTACCCTACTGCGTCAGAAATTACAGTCTGGGTAAAGTCAGTTGTTATCTCATGTCATTACTGCAGGCTTGGGCTTACAAGGGGCTGTTCACAAAATGTCACAGGGCTCTCTGAAGGGCTGTCTATGTGGGTGCGTGTACAGAACGGTAACTGCCAGTCCTCCAGGACAGTCAGTACAGTTCACAGAGGCTAAAAAATACACAACCAAGAATGTATTATTCTATTTAATTAGCCTAATAAAAATGTTAACTGTCCGATAAAGTAATCACTGTCAGCCCAGTTACACAGTGATTGTCCAGTTATTGCAGCCCATTCCCAGGAAGGATACCTGCTCTCAGCACCTACCCTGCTGTCTGGGGTTGTCCTTATCCTACCTGGTCCCTTGCACCCTGGTCTTCTCCAAGAAGAAAGGGGTGAGCCTGGGAGGAATATGATGTTAATGGTCATGGTTTTGCACCTCATCTTCTCCAGGAGGAGTATGACTGATGCTGGAGGGCTTTTTCCTCCTCACTGAGGGTCTGTCTGGTGTAATTTTTATATGTTTCCTAACACAGTCTGCTTACTTGCTCTTTCCTCATTGGTTTGCAATTCAATGTTAGTCTGAATTTGCTTTATATAGCATATTTTACTTATGTTGGAGGCTCATTGTTTGTTCTCTTTGTTATCCCTAAAACAGATTTAACCCAACCTAGGAGGTTGTTCTCCTCTAGTGACAGGGGATGGTCAGTCACCTTGTCTCAACTGTGAGGTTTCTCATTCAGAACCAGTCAGTGGTAACTTCTCAAATGCATTTGATAGTTGTGGTTATCCACTTAGTTTAACGGAGAAGTCTTTCCTACTGTCTCAAGCACATTGTATCCTGGAAGTCCACTTTACAGGTATTAATAACTGAGTGCTTTTATTTTGGATGCTTTTGAGGTAGCTGGAAGGTCATTCTTTGAGAGGAGGCTCTTCTGGTTCCTATTCAACACATTTATCATCACCTCGCAGGCTTCTCCAGTGGTAAATTAATGATCTTTTCTTATTAGCTCAGGATATCCTGATTCATGTTTTCTCACTTCTTTGAACTGTTTCTCTTCAGATTCAAATTGCATTTATCCCACATACTTGAACAGTCAGTGGTTCTAAATTCTGAGATATATTTCTGTCCTATCAAACACCTGTTGGAGATCTGCTTGAGTAAACCCAGGTGACCATTTTTTGTAGTACAATAAATAAATACATCTTGACAGTACTCTTAGATTGTCTGTTGGACTCTTAGAAAAAAGTAATAGCACCTTCCACTTCTGGAGTGTCTTTGAGGTCAAAGGAATGATGATTTCCTTCTTCACATGACAGACAAGCTTTGCTTAGCCACACCAGTGCAATTTAGTATAAATTGTTTCTACTCTATGATTTTCTTCCATTTATTTAAAATAGCAGTTTAAAACTCAGTAAGGATAGTCTATCTGACATATTTCTTTCTTCATTGACTGACACCTTCGGTTGCAAATACCAAAGGTAAGTTTTGATTCAAGTGACGCTGATATACACTTCTACTAAGACGACTGCATACCACGCTGTCTACTTTATTAGAATAAAGGCTTTAAAATTAGCGCTTATTGCACATTCTCATGAATCCCTTTATATTGCCAATGAGGTATAAGTTGACTTAACTGTGGGCAAAAATCAGTGGTTTTGTATTTTTTCCAAGGTTTTTGTTTATATGATTTTATACAATATAAAAATAATTTACTTTAGTGTGTCACAGTGAAAACAGCCTCTTTCTTTATTAATTCAACATGTATTATGCTGCTGCTGTTTTTCCACAACAGCTCATAATCCAGAAGAAACCCTGTTGCTTTACCACAAATCAGTACGAAAGTAGAAAGTACCAGTAACACAGGTTTTATTTTCCTCCTTTTTTATTGCCTTTAAATCCAGAAACAGGTTAAAACCAGCACTTGAACTGACACAGCTAGAGATCCTGAACATAAAGCAGCTTTAAAGTCTTCCAAATTGGTCGAAATTTGAGAATTCTTTCCTGGTATTTGATAGCTCACATAGAGCTCAAACAAAAGCTTAGCTGAATTATTCTCTTTACTCCCAGGAGTGTAGAAACCTTGTATTTGCTAGCGGCTGAAGAAAAGACGCAATGCAATTGGCAGAGATGCAGAAACATGTACCTTGCCAAATCAGGCACAGAGAGGAGAACGGAAGGAGGTAAACATCTGAGTTATGGAATTATGAAAATGTCAGTCTAGTTGATTAAATTCTCTTGCCTAGTTATATCAGTGGAAATCAATGAAAACGTTAAAATTTTTGATATGATAACAGAATTTCTTCTTTGTCTCTTATGAAAAATGTTAGTATCTGGTTTTAGTATAAATTATTCCACAACACTTGCTTAAACACCTTCATCTGAGTTTTGCAAAGGAAGTTGAACTAATTTGGTACAAAATAGGAGGCATGTGTTAGTATAATGCAAGTACAAAAAGGAGAATAGAAACAACTATCGTTGTCTATTATTATTGATTTGAATTTATTTTCAGTCCTCCTTTGCGCAGGAGGAAATAACTGCTCTTTCTGGTGAAGAATGAAGTTCCTACACACTTCTTTTCAGTTCTTACTCTATGCTAGCTGTTATGGCATTTGATGCACAAAGAAGAGACAGTCCAATTGGATTTATGAATCCAAGGGACAGACTGTAAAATCCGAGTATATTACTCCAATTGCATTTTCAGTAGAAATTGAGTTGGGTGAGTTAAACTGATTTTGGTCCTACCAATCCATTTTGGTTTACTGACATTTTTGTAAACAGTCCCAGGAGCTGCATTAGAATACTTCTGGTATGGAATTGCCTTTCTCTTTCTGACCTCTGTAAACATGCTGCCACCCCCAGGTGTCCCTGCTCCCGTTTTTAGAGGCATGGATTGCTCAGTTGGCCTAGTCCCTGAAGTGCTATCAGTATCTTTAGGTCTGTATAGGCTACCAGCCATGATCAGCCTCTCCTTCTAGATGCTCAGTAGACCTGTGGCCTCACCATGCTGGGATTGTTTTGCTTATCTCACTTTCACTATGGAAGTTATTGGTCCTACAGCACAACACCACTGCAGAGTTGGACCAGACATAGAACCTCACCCCAAACTTATCCCTAATACAGCCATTAAAAACAGTGCTCCCAGAGAAAGTGAACTTGTAGCATATCATGATCCCAATTGAATCTCTCAGATGGGCCTTAAGCTGCCTGAAAGTTTGAGTAAAGGATCATCAGTGCATGGGGTAACCACTGGTGGCATGTGATGACTCACGATCATTATTTGTGCCCAGATGACCCAGCACAGGCATAAAAGCAACTTAATAGCAGCACAGGACTAAAATTAAGGCCCTGAGGAGACTTGCAAGACAGTTGAAACCAATAATGAACACTTAGCCATTGCCGTGGGACAGAGACATCATACCAATCTACATGAGTGCCTCCGTAGAACGAGACATGGGCATCCCTATCCTTCAAGGGCACTTTGGGTCCTCTGAGGACAAAGAAAACCACAATCATTAGACTGGTCTTGGCAAAGAAGGCCAAAGAAGTTTTCCACGAACATCAAGTGTCTCTCTGTCTCTCAGAAGCTCTCTGGGATCCAGTAGCTGATGGTATGAGTGCTTTCCACTTTCCCTTTGTAAGAGGGGGTGGGTTAGGATTCCTATGTCATGGACACACATAAATCCCACCTCGCAGCTCAGGGTTTGCTTTTCATGTTGCTTATATGCTGCAATTTTGCTTTGCTTTGCTTTGCCATTCTGGATCCCTCATAAGATCTTTAGCAATTGCCCAGAGCTAAGCTTTGCAAGTTCCATCTCCATCCAACAAGCAAACTCTTGCCCAGCCTCCTGTCTGCCCTGCTCAGAGAAGTAAAGAGCCTCCTGGCCTTTCTCCTGTGCTTCTCATCCCACTGCCTTGGAGAAGCTCGTCCGTCTGTCCCTTCCCCCTTGCTTCCTGGCCTTCTTTCTCTATTGAAGTTTTACTTTTTGGCTTTTGGCTTCTTCTTTACCCTTCAAGTTGAACGCATCCAGTTACATGGCAGAAAGCCGAAGAAAGAAAATGAAGGCACAAATATGGAACCAGTACACTTTGTTACAAAAATAATATAAAAATACATAACAGAGGAGGGGTTAACCCTTTCTCTGACTCCCCTTCTCTCAAATCATCTGTCAATCATAGCTGATGATAGCTGTGAAGTACGAAAACTCTGCTGAACCAGGTGGAAAGACAAATTTGGATGTTAACTAGATGTAGTCAAGAAAATGTATTTTTGTGCTTAAAATCAATTCCTTGTTAATGAAGCATTTGCTTTGTTTTGTTTTGTTTATGTTCTACTCAGATTACTACTGACACATCCCAAAGCTTTTCTTTTCTCATTTGTTAATGGTTTTGTCTATTTTCTTTTTTGTCTAACAATATTTTATTTCATTTTTTCTGTCATAATCTGTATTTGAGATGCTATCACAACAGTTGGCTGCATAGTCTTTCTGACTACAAATTTGTGGATGGAAAGGCTTCATTTCCAGGCATTGACTGGTAATATAATAGTTAATCCTGAACAGCAAGGATGAAAAGACACTGAAGGAGACTGAGAAAATGAGGTTTATATAATTTGTAAGTCTTAACAGTGGTCAGCACTATCTCACTGGATGTGGTGAAACTGGTTCCATATAAGCATATTTTGCAAATCCTGGTTTAAAACAGCAATGCTGACACAAGTCCTGGAGTGCAGCAGACTTTATTAACCTGAGAAATGAGTTGTTACGTGGTTGCAGCTACCCTAAGATCTAAAGTGTGACTCATTTTTGTATTCCTCATTGATCTCAGGTGGAACTGTACATCTCAGCTGAAAACATATTTATGTTTTCATCATATTCTACATGATGTTTCCATTTTTTAATAGCTTGCGAGCACCTGTCAAGAAGCATAGGAAAATCAGATTTATTAATTGTTCCTGAGTACTAAAACCATAATTCAAACAATTTTACTATTATTATAAACAGTAACCAAAAATACTAACAGAAAAAAACTCGCTGTTCTATTTGTAAAGATGATGCATACAGCCATCATGGTACTTTCTATTTAATTCTTGCACATTAACAATAATTTTATTCCATAGAGTTTCAAAGAAATGCTATTAAAGATAAATCTGGAATTGTGAAGCAATTAATAGCAAAAATTTGTACTTTCTATCTGAATTTCTTCCTTCACACTTCAGCAAATAGTGAATCTGCCACTCCAGAAATCCTATAAGGAGGCATTGTGAGGATTGGATTACAAACAGATCTGTGTTTTTATATAAGGTACACTGTTATGCAGTTCCCTAGAGTCTGTGAAGTCCTTGCAGCACAGGATTGTTATGATGGGAAGACAGTATGTATCAGCTGGCTATGGGATGGGTGTAATTACCAATAGTGCCACTGATGCTCGTTAGTCTGCCTCTAACATGTTCATTAGTACCTTTGGAATCACCTTGTAGTAGTTACTGCCTGAGCTTCCAAACTATTGTTCTCTTATATCCCTGGAATCCTCATGTTTCAACAAATATCTCAAACTACCAATTTAATAAGCAGCATTCAAAATGTGTGCAAAGTCAATCCTACTTTATTTGTAATTGCACAGTGTATTGATCTGGACAGTTCAACTCAAGTTAATGCATCAGTGTTTCAGAGGGAGCAAGGAGTGAAACTACAACACACTTCACTAAGTCAGGACTTTCTGTTTTGCTATCAGCGTCACCTACATCTTGGCTGTCTACTCTAACAGAGTACTTGGTTTATGTCAGTCTTTTCCGCCAGAAACGAGTTATGCCCTGTATCACAGATTGCCTTTCTCCCAGCCTTTGTGACGCTTGCCAAAGTAAGCACCGCCCCAGCTGCAGAACCAGTGAGATAAGAGGGGCTTCCAATGGAAAAACATTCACCATCACTGCTACTGTTACTGCCACCCAAGAATAGAGGCTGCAGATTTATCAGGAGTGAAGGTGGCTGCTAAAAGTCCACAAGGAATGAAATATCCTTGATCATTCTTAGGAAAGTTTACCCTTTATAAGCATATTTCCTGTTTAGTTTACATTATGCTTAATATCCAAGGCTAGGTGAGGTAACCTGTTGGGAAAGGAATACCGTTAGCATAATCACTGTTTTATTAAAGCAATGCTATGAAGGCACAGTGTTGTCATTTACAGAGAAATGGAAGATGAGATCCTTCTAGCATAAAGGAAATCAACATCTTCTTATGTGTGGATACCACAACCCACATAGCTATAATATGTCTAAACAGGTCAGACTTTGTTCAGGAAAGAGGATGACATGGGCTCCAAGGATCCAGTAATACAGTTAGCACATGGCAACATATCAACCTTCTGGCTTCCTCAGTATGCTTCCTTCTCTTGTTCTCATTGCTGTTTGTGGGTTGGGGGGGAGGTTGGGGGTGTTACAGTTTAAAGGCTTTACAAAAAGGAAAAAAATGGTTTATAAAGAAAGGTTTAAGCTGGCATAGCTGCATGAGATTGGAGAAGTGTTCAGAAAGCATTAACTTGTCAAAGACTCGATTTTCTAAATAACTAGGAAATTATTGTGTGTGCTCTTACCAAGGCTTTCTCATGAGTTTATGTGTACAATTAAATGGTGGAATTTTGACTTTGGAAACACATTCTGTTTACAAACTTAAATGTTTTCCCTGACTGTAGACTAATACCTGTAAACTGGCTTTCCCTGTAAAACTAATAAGTATAAATTACATCAATAATGCTGTTTTGTCTAGTTTGGGTGTTTGGTTTTTTTCATTTCAAAAATGCAGTTGAGAACAAAACAAGAATTATACTTCTGAAGTCTCAACAGGATTTACTGGTGCCATCTACTGGCTATTTGAGTCTTTTTAAATTTCACCAAATTATGAATAATGTGTTTTACATGCAGAATAATAAGAACACCATGAACCTTATAACTGAATCATCTAACATCAAACAATGTAATTGGCAAATCTATAATATTTAAATTACATTAAGTCAAACTTTGGTACAACAGTATAATTCAGTTATGAAGCTTCTAGATATGCCAACTGGAGAAAGCTTGAGCCAGCATACAACTGCTCATGTGCAGACTCCCAGCACTAAAGCCAAACATATGCCCTATGTGCCTCAGACGTAAACTTCCTCCTAACAGCTGCCAGCCATCTGAGATCCCTCCTCCCTAGTGCATCAGCATGTGGGGCATGGACATGCTCATGCAGCAGGTAGATGTGGTCACGTCGCTGTTTGCCTTTCCTGGAGGGATGTCCCACAAAAAAAATGAAGGAGAAAATGGTGCTTCGGTTCATAGTCCAGGCAAGCTGTCTACATTTCTGCTGAGGATAGGTTTAAGCTAGTTGGCTAGAGCATGGGCATGAAGGGGATGGCACAGGATCGGTTCCACCACACCCGTTGCAAGGGTGGTAGGAACCAGCAGAGCTTGGCAGGGAGCTGCTGATACCCCCTCTGCTACATTTGCGGAAAGGCATCTAAAGATGACCTAGGATTTAAACAAGGCTTGAAATCACTTAAACTCCTTGTAGTAAAAATTGCTAAACCAGAATTGTTTGAAGCAGTTACAGAGAAAGGTCAGCAAATTAATATGACATTAACTGAAATGTTAACAATATCTTCAGTGCCAGGTGAGAAAAGTACTTCCACATCTGAGCAGTTGCATTCCTAATCAGTAATATATTTGGACACATGCTTAAAATACTTCATTGCACTTAAAGGTGCTTTGCTAGATACCTGTGAGAGTGCTCACATTCCTCACTCTGATTCCTTACAGAACCAGAAACAAATGTATTTAGATCATGGCTCTGAGAACCAGCCTCTGGAATAACTTGCTTGGCAACTAGGTTGTGAGCAAAGAAAGTATATTAATAACTTGATTGAAGGAAGTGCTCATCCTTCCTTTTCTCTGCCTTTTCCCTTCATCTAACAAAACCACAAGTCCTTTAAGGAAGAAAAGCAATGTTATTTAGTCATATCTGGTTTTCAGAGGTTTAATTTATGTATGAAAATTCATTCTGATGGAAGGAACTAAGCCATCAATTTATATAATGCCATATTTATATAGTATGATACTAGCAGTGCTTACAGCTGTGGCTGCTAAACTCCCCACAATGCCTTATTTTCAGGTGCTTGTGACTTTGACAAATTTTTGCGGTTTGGCTGAAATTTCCACACCTTGGATTTTTGTCTGGTTGTTTCAGCAAAATTTCATATGAAGTCTTCATGAAAATCATGCAAGACATACTGGTTTTCCCATACTGAAATTATAACAGAAGCTTGTCTGAGAATTTGTTAACCCTGTGTACTGCGAGGCATTGGCTTTTCACTTGGTATAGATAGTCCTAATAGCTCTACTGCTGTTTCCACGAAAATGCCATGGACTTAGTCAATGAAACTAGAAAGGAAAGAGAATTCAGTAGAAATCTGCTGGAGTGTAAACCTGCACTGAACACATCCTGTCCCTGCAAGGTTTCAGTGTGAGTGATGGCGTTGCTGGAGCTGAGAGCAACCCTGCAACTTCACCAAGGGCTGAGCAAGAACTTCCCTAGAACTGCTCCTGCAGGTGCAGAGTGGGGAGGCTCTCTCTTGCCTGCTCCTGCTGCTCTCACTGCCAGACCTGCAGAGCGTGTGGCCTCTCAGCGCTCACGAAAATGAAAATGTAGTATTTCTGGGAGGGGAAGGGCTACTAAGAGTGAGTAAGACAAGAGCCAGCTGGAGGATGAAAACTGCAGGGATAACAAAGGATACTGTAGCTGAATGTTGTCATACACTAGAGCACATTAACTTCCACAACCTGCAAACATTGCATTTAACATCTATTGCTTGTCTGTGCAGCAAATTTAATTCCAGCTATCAAGTTGTGCTATTCGCTCAAATGGCAGAGCTTTGTGGATCTGTGGCAGGTAGGTTAATCCTCCTCATGATTCACAGGGGTGCTAAAATGCAGGGATCTGGAAGGGGGTTGTGTTTCTGTGAGGTGAAACAGGAAATTATATATAAAATATCTGCATGAAGAGACAGCTTCTAGATTCTTGTAGTGCTCTGAATAACCACATGCAGATTCACACCCTGCACCATCCATGGACAGATCCTCTGGGTAAATGTGCCTGACTGCACAGACTATCCTGGGGTTCATTAACAGAAAGACAGCACTGCCTGAACGTTGTCAAACCATGTCTAAATCTGGTTTGCATGTCTCGGCATCTGGTGTTTCCTGTTCCAGTCCTGGAGTGCAGAGCAAGTTGCATGGTTGATGAGACCTCGGGTGGCTCTGTGAAGAGAAATTCACTCACCTCTGCCCAGTAAGCTCCAGCATTTCTGCAGGATCTCATCAGCCTGTGTTTGTGACCAGGACTAAGCACTACCGCACATGTATTTGTCTGCGGTCTCAGCCAGCAGCAGACATGGGTGCAGCAGGAGGTCGGTTCACACACCCTAGAGCTGGGTCTCTGGAAGACAGCAGCTGCCAGAGCCACCACGGTGCTCCTCTTCTGTCTGAACACTTGATTTCCTTTTTTCTTGCCAAAGCACCCTTTCCTCAGCAAACACCTTAAATCACTTCCCTTTTCTTCATTATGTTCAACCACTTTACATTGACCTTTAATATTATCCTCAGAGAGCTAACAGCTAAGGTGAGGAATGGCTGAGGGAACCGGGGTTGTTTAGCCCGGAGAAAAGACCTTATCGCTCTCTACAACTACCTGAAAGGAGCTTGTAGTGAGGTGGGGGGTCAGCCTCTTCTCCCAAGTAACCGGTGACAGCACAAGAGGCAATGGCTTCAAGCTGTGCCAGGGGAGGTTTAGATTGGATACTAGGAAAAATTTCATCACCAAGAGGGTGCTCAGGCACTGGAACAGGCTGCCCAGGGCAGTGGGGGAGTCACCATCCCTGGAAGTGTTCACAAACAGTGCAGATGAGGCCCTCAGTGACATGGTTTAGTGGTGAACTTGGCAGTTCTGGGGTAAAAGTTGGGCTTGATGATCTTAAATGTCTCTTCCAATCCAGTCGATTCTGTGATTCTAGCAAGCTGCACAGCTAGCTATGGCTTAGGCTCTTGCTTGGAAACAAGCCTCAGCATCGCTCCCACAGGTGGAAGCGTTAACTTGCCGACTCTTTCCATTGCCTTAGCATTCACACAGTGTATCACAGAGTTAATACTGATCATTTCTATGAAAACCTAAGCGTCCCTTGGAAGGACTTTTTGTGCCGTCTGCAACTGTGCCTTCAGACACGGCGCCTTTCTCGGCTGAGGCGCAACCGGCGCCCCGGGACCCCAGACCACGCTGGTGGCGCTGGCGCACCGGCCAGGTCACTGCCCGCGGCGGCCGCAGCCCCGCCGCCTCCGTGGGGGAGGCCCCGCCGCGGGCAGACCCCGCCCGCACCGGCACGGAAAGGTGCGGCCGCCCCGCCCCACGCCGCAAGTATCGCGCGAGCGCCCCCGCCGCCGGAGCCTGTCGGTGTCGCTGGGCGGCTGCGGCCTTCGCAGCAGGGGCGACGCGGAGGGGCCGCTGCGGCGGCGCTCCGGTGAGTGCGTTGGGGAGGGGGCAGCGCCGGCACCCCTCGGTCCGGCCCGGGGAGCGGCGGCTCCTTCTCGGCGCCCCGGGGCATCCGCCGGCGGGGAAGCATCCGCTGGGAGGCGGGCCTCGGTGAGGGGGCGGCGGGGGCGCGGCCCGGGCGTGGCGGGGATGCGGCGCCGAGGCCGCGCCCGGCGAGCCCCGGCTCCTGGGCCGACTTCTCGGCCGGGTCCCGCCCGGCCCCGCAGGCTCCGCTTCCCAGGGCGGGGCTGGGAACCGAGCGCCGACAGCGGCGCGTTGGGAGCAGCGGTGGCTGCGGGGCCCGGGCGGGAGCGGCGGCCGAGCTGCGCCGCTCCCCGTGGGCGAGGCTGCGGGAGCGCGGGTAGCGCCGTGCCGCGGCTCCTGCGGGGTGTGTGGGGCTGGAGGGGGCTGTGGGCCCGGCGGGAGCTGCCCTCTCCTGCCGGCTTTTGCGGAGGCCGCGTTCGGCCTTCGGACGGCTGGTCGCGGTCTGGTTGTTTCTGCCGTTAATGATCAGCCGTGTCTCTTCCTGCTTCTGCAGCGTGCAGGCTCGAGGAGGAGGGGGTTTAATAAAACCGCGGCCAGACGAAATGGGGAGATGCCTAAAGCAGCAGTGAGGAGTCTGTCGCCTGCCTAGTTGCCCGAGTCCTTGCCTTGCGCTGGAGCCTTGCGCTGGAGCCAGTAGAGGAAGATGCGTGGTTTTATCCTTGTGCCAAGCTGGTCTAACTCCTGAACAGAGCTATGCACTGAAGTTGGAGGTCCTGACAAAATGGGAGTACTTGTGTTGTCTGTGACTTGCAGTTTACTTCTAACTCTGGTGCGGGGGCACAGTTTGTTCACATGTGAGCCAATTACCGTTTCCAGATGTTCAGGAATGCCTTACAATATGACTTTTTTTCCAAATATCATGGGACACTATGATCAGGACACAGCTGCTTTCCAAATGGAGGTAAGTTCCCCTGTCCCTACTTTAGTATGTAAATATTATACTGTGAAACAACCTTTTTGTCATTGAGGAATGGTTTGTGATACCTGTTGCACTGAATGCCAAGGCAGATAATGCTTAGTGACTAGCTGTTTCTTTAAAACATTATGAGCTATAGGCACCCCCACCCCACCTTGGATCCGGTGTTGGAGTGGAAGAGGAATGGGTGCAGCACAGTAATGTGGCTATTCAGAGCTCTTTGGTAGAGCTGATTGCATACAGCACCTCATTGATACACAGAGCAGTTCTTGAAATTCTCTGGGGTCATGGCTTATGATATTGTGGCCCAGCTGAACTAGGGTAGTGCAAAAATAATGTTTAGAAGTTGCTCTTTATTCTTCTCTCAGTTTATGTATACTAAGGAGAGAGGTACCTAAACTTGTTATTAGCCCTGTTCTCCATTGTGGCTTTGCCTTCTGTTGTCTTCTGACTGGATGCTGAAACTTCTGACTGGAAGTTGGAGTTTTTTTAAGCTGAAAGCAAACACTTTTCTTACTTGAACTGATTGTAACATATGGCTCCCTTGAGAATATGCCACCTTGTGGAAAGGCTTTGCCGATAGAAATAAAAGGGCCAGAGCCTCTCTGGGTAAGAGGCTTGTAAAACAAGTTTTAAACCTGTTTTAATAATGGCTTTTCAGTAGTAAGAGGAGGGGGAACATTTTAACACAGATCTTGAAAAGCTTACCATCTGGTGCTGTGCAGAGTGAAACAGAAGTGAGTTGAAAATTAAGAAGTTTCTGGTTAAAAAAAAAAAAAAAGATTAAAGATTGTATTGGAGGTGGCTACTGTTGTTAAAATATTATTTGCTTATTCGTTACCGAGCTTGGAGGAGGAGCTTGGTTCAGTTACCAAAGCATTCTTCTAGTGTTGCTTGGGATAGTCAGGATTCCCTGGTTGGCCTCTAGCTGCCAGCCTGGAGCAGCACAGGCTTTGGTCTCACATTGCGTTTCCCAGCCTGGTGCAGATGTATGGGAAATTCTGGTATCAAATGCTGAGACATCAGTATGCAAGCAACTGAATTCAGCTGCAGGTCTCAGATGAATTGTGGGCTTTAACATTGAAAGGCAAGCTTATAAGCTTCAGTTGTAACCTGTGCAGTGCCTTATCCAGTCATCGTTTGTCAGGAATGCTTTCTACAGTGTCTGCCACTTTTATCCCATCAGATGTGCTGCTGGTTCTTACTTGGTGTGTCTTTGCAACTGTTGAGCTAGCTTTTGTTAGTATTTGTGCCTTCCAGTCATGCTGTTACAGCAGAGACCACAGAGCCATTTTTATTAGATTGCTACAACTGACTTTTCTGAGCTGTCAAGTAGCTTGTGCCTACTGCATGACTTCTGGAAAGGGTTCGTGGTTTACCTGTTCTCATACAGCTGCTTCATAAAACCTGAGTGGTAGTGAGAAATTTTGTTGCTTTCCCTTTTTTATCCCCCCATCCTGTCTCCCTTATAAGCACCTCTGACCGCTGCAGTGGCTGATCACTACTCAGCCGGCTGACTGGGTGGCTGTGTGGAGCAACAGTGGCTATTAGGATTTGATTTCCTTACCCTGTATCATTTGCTTCCTAGTCTCCTGTCATTGCCACTGTCTGGCCTCTAATTTGGTATACCTTACTACTCGAGTGTTGTGTAGACATTTCTAAACTGCGTGCTGATCTGCCTGCCTTTATTTGTGATTCAGCAGTGCTGATTGCTGGGTCAAACTGAATTTTTAAGACAGTTGCTTTACTGATGAAAGGGTAAGGAAGTTGCTTTCCATTCTTATGTAGCTAGTGTTGAATCTGTTGCTAGTGGTTAGATTGGAGTTAATATGATCAACTTCTGGTGGTTCTTTGCAGGACCCTTTTTTTTTCTGAGGGAGACCAGTGTGTACTAATGTCCCTTGTACATTTTGACATGTATTCTACATGGCATTTGGTAATGGTGCTAGTATAGTTTGTCCCTAGTTGATTGTAACAGGAAGCCACCTTAGGATTGTCAAAAGGTCCTGCTTTTTTACAAAGGGGGGATTTGGTGTGGCTTCAGGGGAGGAGGAACTTATGATTTCCGGAGTATTGTTTAATTCCACTTTGCAGCCATAAAGAGGCAGTGTGTTGGGAGGTGGAGGAGACTTCAGGTGTTACAAGAGCTTGAATTTTTCTGTAATTGGAAGTCTAAACCTTGTTCATACCAAAGAAAGAATTTTAATAGTATGTTGGTTGAAACTTCTTTCTTTTGATCTTTGATAGGAATGCTTAAAGGCTTTGTTTTCTAATTCCATCTTATTCTTCTGCCTCCCCTCCCCACAGCCTGTTCCGAAGACTGGGCATGGTTTTAGGATGTAAACGCCTGGTTTTGAGATTAATGCTTGTAGTATTTTCCTCACTTTATGTTAGCTGACTTAGAGTAAGCTGCTTAATCATGCAATCGCAGGGCACGTGGTGGAGATGCCTTCAAGAAATCCATTTATTTTGTGCAGAAAGCCTAAATGTTAGTCCTGTTTTCTGCTCCTATCTCCTCTCAAAACTTCTTCCCGTTACTTATTTGGAGTGTTAACTCCCAGAAATAATGAGCATTTGCTAAGGGCATAAATCTCACATATAGGTGAAGTTCACTCTCCAAAACTGTGATAACTCTGTCCTGCTCTCAAGGCTCTACAGGCATGTTTTGCTGGGGGGAGTCTTGTATATCCAGGAGAGCTGTGCTTTCCATATGCTGGAGCATGAAGGCTTCTGTACAGTTGCTCTGCTGTGTGGAAAGGTGTTAAATTGGCATTTCTGGGGTGGTATCTTCATAGTAATCCTCCAGGAGAGGATGATGTGGAGGCACTGTCTCACATAGTGGTTGTCCTCCAGGAATTCCGCTGATCGGTGGTCTGACATTTCTCCCTCATATGTCAACTCTTCATAATGATGTGCTGGAAACTGGAACACTGGACTGATTAGAACAAGAAAGAAAAGATTAACTCAATCTTACAGCCTCTTACAGTTGTTCTGGCTAGTGATGATAGCTGCTCTGGGCTCTTATTCTCTGCAGTAGAAAATTTGTAATTTCCAGATTTCCAGTTGCTCCCCCATTATCCCTGGTGTTTTGTTTTGGTTTTTTTGTTGTTTGTTTGTTTTGGCTTTTTTTGGATCTGTCAACTTGGCAGATTGAGTTTAGGCTACTTAAGTTTTACTCTAGACTTGGTTTAGTTTTGTTTATGCAACAAATGGTGATTTGGGGAAAGTAAAACCATGTGGCTTTGTGGTGTGAAGTTTTGTGTATGTTAGCTGAACAGCTGCATGACAATGGAATCTAATTGTTTGCAGATGCCCAATGTATCTGTATTTCCAAGCAGTTTAACAGTAACCCTGCTCATGTTACTACTAGCTCAGACTGGGAGGTTGAGGACCTGAAATTTGTCAAGAGAGGAAAATAGATGGACACAGCAGGATAGATGGTCCATTACAGCTCTACTTAGGTGTAACTCCCCCTCGTGGTCATCCGCGAAACCAAGTCACTTCTAATTCCGAAGTAACTCCTGCTTTTAGCTATACTGGACTAAGTTGTCAATATAAGGCATTATTCCGGCAAGGCAGAGAATATTACTGTGTTGTAACTTTTTGTTCATATCTCTTGATCTGTTCTGCTGCGGTTCTGGAAGGTGTTCGCTGTAGACAAGCCCTTAAGACTTCCTGATGTAAAATCTATGGGTCTGTAGAATTACAAAGGCAAAAGGCTTGCCAACGAGTTCTAAAGCAGACTATACAAACCACTGGAACACATCCCATGGAGAACAATAAAGTACCTCAGACTGGAAAAATGATTTAGTAGTGAGTTTTCCGTTCGCTTCTGAGTTTGTGACTGTGTGCCAGAATGCGTGTGTGCATGTCTATGGAGAGTTTGGTGCAACTGGCTGCAGCAGTAGGAGAAATTGTAGAACTAGGGCTGGTTTAAACTAACAAAACCAGTTTGAAGTGGATTAAGCACCACCCTCAAAAGTTTAATACTGAAGTCCTATAAGTTAAAATTTGAAATGGAATCACTTAATTTGCTTCCACTAAATATAAATCTGCTATTAATTTAATACGAAAGTATATCCAAAAATGGGAGAACTGTGTCTGGCAAGCTAAATCAGTATGTGTGTGTGTGTGTTTATACACACAGGGAGGAGGAAGCTGCGCGCCTTCCGTAGGCTGGGAGTTTTGGGAAATAAGTACAGTTTTGTGTAGAAGGTTGTTAGTGGGTTGCTCTGCAAAATAGCATAGGTGTGAATTTACTGAAACCTCTACAGCTCCAGTTAGAAAAAAACCCACCAATATTCTTTATCTGCCTGGGATTCGGTTTTGTCCCTGATGCTGCCTCATAGCCTAAGGTGCAGAAAGGGTGCAAAGGTGTGGACACTGACTCAATGGAGCAAGCGGGAGGGGCTCTTTAGTTCATATTTTGCTTGTAACATTCTTTGCTGTTTCTTTACCATGTATCGTTGGTACTGACAGGGAGGGGTTGTGTAAAAAGAGGTAAATGCTGCAGACTGTACATATATGTTACTCAGTACAAACTAAGGTAACTTTTCTAGCTTATCAGAAGGAAGTGGTGGTCACAAAAGATTTTGGTGCTGAAAGAGCTACACTGATGCTTGTTAAATGAAAGTTTGCGAATGCCAAAGTAATTTTTTAATACATGCTTCATACGGATCAGGGGAAATACAAAGCAGTGCGACTGACTTCTGTGCTGGCTAAGTCTCTTGAAGTGGAGAATGGTCGGACAAGAATAATTCTGGTTTGAACATCGCTATGTTGAATGTAAAAAAGCTTGGCCAAAGGGTCAAAACAATATGAATTATACCCATCTGTGCCATTCTGTATGATACCATAAGAATTTGGGAAGTGTGGTTTTATTTTTGGTCTCTCGTGTTCTCTGGTGTTGCAAAGAAACACAAGTCAGTATTAGTTCTTACAGTGGTTCTTACAGCAACGCATTCGTAAACCATCTTTGCTGACTCCTGTGTGTACACTAAATTACAGCTACTAAAAAAAGTGTTTGTTACCTGTAGTACTGAGACCCTTCATCAGGTGTTATTAGCTTGTGCAGATTGGCTAAAACCAGACAGGTGAATGTGTATAATCCTATTACATTGGCTTTACGGGTATTGGTCATCTGCAAAATCTAACGCTGCTTTTTCTGAACAGCATTTCTCATTTACTTGATAATGTGAATCGTACTGCCTTGCTCCTTGTTCTGAAAGGGTACTGCTTGGAATTCGGAGTGGTCCAAAGTAAGGCATGCTTGATGAAGAGCAATACACTCACTCACTGCATGAGATTGAGGAGTTTCCCTCTGGACTAAATTTAGGCCAGTCCTGCTGTGCATGAGGTCCAAAGTTGGCTTGTGGAAGGCCAGGTCTTTCGCAACAGCAGACCTTTCTGGGAAGTTTTGTGGTATCTTGTTGCTCTCCTGCAGATTGCTGTCCCTTCCACAGTGCCCTGTCTAGTGTTCCTCTGTAGCTGCAAGCATTGGTGGTTTAAGTCTCATTGTACAGACTGTGCCTTGGCTCCCCCCTGTTCTCCACACTTATGTTGTTTGCTGAGCACAAGGCAGCATAAGTCTGTGATGGGCTTAGTCTTGCAGCTGTGGCCTACTCCAGAACACTTGTGCATCAAGTCATACAAGCATCCGTAAAGCTGTTTATATAGAGAAGGAAAACACTGACAGAACTACTGAGTTTAGAATGCATTCATTGATAGGAGGCAGGGCTTGGAGACTGAGTCAAGAGTAGTTGGAACACATCATCCTTGGAGTTGGGGAAAGACAGCAGTGGATACAAAGCTTTCAGATGTAAAAAGGTGTGATTTCAAGATCATTTCCATGTTTTTAAGGAATCGCTGTTGCCCTGTGGAACCTCCTGAACTTCACCTGGTCAGTAGCAAGTCAGGTTAGGGAAGACAAATCTGCTGAGGGTGATGTGGTGGCCCTAATTTCAAAGGTCACTCTTCACATTGTCTCCTGTTGAATAGTAGACAAGAGGACAAAATTGTATACCGTTGTGTACAGGTGGCCCACACTGTTTTCTTTCTGCTGTCTGTCTTTTATCAGATTGTTTGGGTTCATGCATGTCATTAACAGTTCACATCCAGTGCGTTGGCCCATGGCAGTTCTGGCAACAGCAACTTGTTTGTCTTTCAGAAATTGCAACCTCTGTCATATGCCTAAAGCTTCCTGATTCTTTACCAGTTGGGCAGCAGGGTGGGCTGAAGGCTGCTCTGGTCTTTTTCCATGTCCTTGATGGGCCTGTTAGTGACTACTTGCGCAGTGTTGTTTGTCTGTCTGCCTCAGTGCCACTTCAGCTGCATGGTGCTGCAGCATTGCCTCAGGGTGAACCCCTAGCCGAGTGTGTGTGCTTCCTTTTGCCTGCAGCACTCTAGGGATGAGATGCTGGGGGAAGGGGGAGAAGGAAGAGGTGCCTTTGCATATGTGTTGCATGAAGAGGAGGATGCATCCGTCCACCTCCTTATCAGAGCAGTCTGTGAAGAAAAGGGGAAACCAAATGTGAGCCCTTGACTGCCTGTGTGGCTAGAGTACAATAACATTTCTTGTGAACTCCCTACAGCCCCCAGCTTCTCATGGATGAAGATTTCTGCAGTGTGATGGAGATGCTGGGGATGTACTTGCTTCTGTTTAGGCTGGTCCTGTGAGGGGTGGGTGAAAGCTCACACCAGGTTGTCCCACTGAGTATGCTAAGTTACTGCTGTGCTACAGCAAACAATGAACTGTTGGGGAACTGCCTCTCCTTTTATTCTTTGATCTCGCTAGCAAGAGGAGGCAGGGTGTTCAAGGTCTCGAGGATTTGGGTGGAGATTTTGAAGAGGTGGAGGAGAGACTGTGAGGGGCAGTACATGCAGAAAGAGGCTCCTGTAGCAACATCACTAGCTTTAAGGGAGCCCTTCCTTATATTTGGATATCTTGCATTTGGAGGAAGGAGGAAGAGGTGATCATAAGGTAATGGGGTGCAGGAATTAGCTTCCTTCCTTAACAGCTGCCTCATCCATCTTTTAGAGTTAGGATTTTATTTATTTATTTATTTTTATTTAAAAGTGACTTGCTTTTATTGCTTTCTTGCCTTTCAGGTTTGCTTGAGTCTCAGAATAAATAAAAACTAAGAGTAAATTTAAGTTAGTAAATAAAAGTAATTTAAGATGAGCACATATGTCGACAGAGCAAAAATCTATAACTGCTCAGGTTATAATTGTTTTAGAAATTTTGTCTTCATAAAAATAACTGGACAAAATCAAATACACATCTGCAGAAGGAAAGAACCATTTCCCACAAATACTTGGGAATCCCCTCTTCTTTTTTTTTTTCCTCAAAAAAGGATTTTACGTGTATCTTTTTTATACCTGAGGTACTGCTTTTCCTGTCACAATAATGATCTACTCTGAATAATAATGATTATTAGTAATAATGATAATGTTATGTTTTCGAGCTACAGTGAAGGTGATAGCTATAGAAGTGAAGGCTGTTTTTCCACTTTGCATACACACTGATCTTTCCAGAAGCAATGATTACACAGAAAATTACTCTGAATCAAAAGTCATGGCACATGGTGAAGGCTAAGTATATAGGAAGTTGGCTACATGGTGAAAGCTCCCCAAACACAAACAAAACAGAGGCTGCCATCCAGTTTTCCTGTCCAGTTTTTTAACTGTCTCTGGTTTGTGGCTCAGACTCTTGGGTTGTTTGTCTCTAGTGCTGTCTGACTTGTGTTGGTCTGTGCTCCTGTGTTTACCAAGAATTCATTCAGAAGATTCTGCCCTCTTTGTCAGCAACTTGTGTGCATGACAGGAGAAACTTGTGAGGATTTTCTAGGGATTAAGCCAGTCTGTTTGAAGTTCAGGGAAGTATTTGATACTGCACTGCATGAAAATTGTTAAAAATATTAATATTTGTAAACTTTAACTAATCCATTCACTTTGTTGTGATGTAGGAGATGTCAGCTGAGCATGCACAAGTCTGATGACTGAGTTGAAGCCCCTGAAGCTGCAGTTATCTACCTGACTACCTGCAGTTCTTACCTCTGTCTTCTGATTTCAGTATTTCCAGTTGGTCATATCTTGAGACGCTGTCACGCTGCTTGTCTGACCATGAGGCAAGCTATGTTTAATTTTTACAAGATATGGGCAAGAAACCACTGGATGCAGTTACTTTTAATTTTGTTGGATTTGGGATGCTGAGGGTGGCAGTTTATTGTTCCCCATTAACATGGGAATTAACTTCATAAGTCAGGAGATTTTCCAGCTTCTATGTGACATCTCTATCCCCACCTAACCGATAGCATAGCTAGCCCAGGTCTGCAAGGAGTGGGAAGCTTGATGGAGGCAACAGTGTGGATCCTTGCAGAGCTTCCTCGGGTCTCATCAAGTCAGCTTTGAGCCAAAGGCGTTGTGCCCTATAACTGTGTTCCTGGGTAGACTTGTAGCAGGATCAGCGGCCATGTAGAAACAGCACCTGGATGGGCTGGTGCTGGTCTGTGCAGAGTTGTTTCAGAAATTTTTTTCAGTTGTTTCAGAAAGCCACAGAATTGGCTTTCTTGCCATCCCATTAACTGTCATGGTAAAGGGCATTGAAAGCTCTGGTATTTATAGACTGGTAAAGGAGGTGTCTGAATGTGGATACCTGAGCATTCTGAGTTTGTTGCATAAACGCTGCCTCAGAGCTTGGTGTTACTTTTAGTTGAGCATTTTCTTCTGTCTGTGAGGTTATCTCTGCTTCCTGAACAGTGTGAATGTCATTCTTGGATGCCTCTGTGTGTGGACATCAGGTAGGGAAACTGCTGTGAGGACTTTGTGAAGTGCCTGGAAGTTAGGCATCAGAAGTTTCTGTTGCAATAGCCAGTCCCCTTTGTGGATCTGGCTCTTGATTGCTTTTCTTGATGTCGCAGAAGATTACTTGGGAAGATTGATCCTGTTATGATTGAGATTCTCCTGATTTAATTTATTCATGAAGTAGGCAAGGAAGAAAGTATGGTGCAGGGTTGCTACTCTGGGAACTTGGGTAGCGCTGTTCTGTTGAAGTGAGTCCCTACACTTACGAAGACAGGGAAACATGAATCTGGCCTGACTTCTGGAACCAGAGCAATAACTAATTCTGCTGGAATTCCCTTCAAATGAGGAGCATTTTTATAGGTAGCAGGCAGTCTTTCAACGGCATTACTGGTAATCTTCTAGATTGTATTCTGCATAAAAAGTTCAGTAATGAATCCATTTACTCCTGTAACATATGTCAAATACGTGATTTTTTTGAGGTGGTTCTGCTGCCACAGTCCAGATGTACTGAAGCTCTGTCTAGACATCAGATGTTTGAGAGCCTGCAGTATACTTCAGTTAACTTACATTTGTCTGTCTTTTCATGCTCTGTATAGTATACAGAGAGAAAAAAAACATATAATTTAAACCTGCGTATAAATAGTTCAGTTCTGTAATGCTTGGGAAAACTCTCTCATTTGTTTCGGACTGTAAATTGCAGAGGTTGGAATATCTATAATTTAGGTTGAGCTATAATTTAGGTTAGAACCACAAAAGGCAGTGAATTTTGCTAATAAGCTATTTTTGGAAAGTATTGGGGTACTACTTCAGTTTGCTTCAGAACAGCTTCTTAGAGAGATGTAATATTTCTGGTTATGTTGTTTCGAACCTTTGCTGTAGTTAAAAAATATAGGGACATTGGTATTTTTATTTCACACTTCAAAATATTTAAATGGAAAAAGTGGAACTAAGTTGTTTTACTACAGAAAGAAGTTCTGTAGTTGCTAGTTAATGCAAAACAGCCTGGAACCCATAGAAGTAAAAAGCAAAATATTTTACTGTTTTATCTTTCTGTGTATGTGTCTGTATAATGGCAATGGCAAGTTCAGTGCCTAGTTGTGATGTCAAAGGAGTATTTGCTTGTTAGTTGGTTTTTAAGGTGCATGAGTGCCTTGTTGCCTACTGACCTTTGAAAACCTTCCCCATGTGCCTTGTCCTTACCCTGGTTGGATTTATGATTAATATTCCCATCAACTTTGAATAGCTAGTGTGAAGGTTTAGCCCTGAGTATATATCTTTATATTTTTATATGTATTTATGTATCAAAGTATATATTGTGTGTAGGGGTGAATGATGTCCAAGAGCTTGCAAATCCAGTGGTGATTTTGTTGCATATATACTGACCATTCGTGTGATGGCTTGTTCAGCTCACTGAGCACTTGCACCACCTGGTATCTGAACGAATGCCTGGCTAGTTTCACTCGAGGTGGGTGATGAAGTTCTGGCCAATTGAGTCTGTGCTGCGCAGGCATCAGTCCCTGATGCCGCTGGCATTTACACACAGCATTCTTTAAGATATGGGCTTGTCCTTCTAAAGGATGATGCTTCAGGTGCTGACCAGTTATGGGCTCCCACAGCTCTACAGCCATGGAGGGAGGAGGCAGCTGGGAATGGTTCAGTTATGAACTGCTGCAAGTGAAGCTGTCCCCACGCTTTGTTCGGAGCACTTTGAAAGTCCAAATGCATGCGCTGCCTTTGCTGTTTAGTCAAAGGACAAAGATGAAAGCTCGTATCTTTGCAAACAGCTTCCGTTGCAGAACAATATTGTTTGATCCACTTGCTTGTTTACTACATTTTTTAGTTCTCTTTTTTTCCGTCAGCTCCTTGAACTCCAGATAGTCCTTGTGTAGGTAATGTAAACTATTCTGTCTTTCAAGCCAAAGTGGTAACCTACTTTCTACTCTGACAAAAGGTTTTATTCTTATCTCTGTAAACACCAAACTGATTATGTTTAAAGTATGCTTGACAAGCTTTTTAATCAATTGTGACTGCATTTGCCTTGATTGTGTTGTGAAAGCTACAGAAAGTAATGCTGCTTTGTTTAAAAGCAGCTTATTAAAATTTGAATATATGTTTTGAATGCTTTTCTTTTACCTCTGTCAAATCGGGGTGCACTAATGATGCATATTAAACTTGCATACATTCATATCTAAAATATTTTATTCTTATCAGTGAATTTTAGTCCTGAAAACTCTTTCGTTGTAGAGGAGTTACCCATGATATTTTAGCTGAGTTTAGAAAATATAGATTATAACTGATGCTTGCAGCTGGCAGCAATAGTCAATTATTATGCAAGCTCAGGTGGTGACACAGAATATGTGGGACCCCAAATTAGTTCATACCATCTTCATTGGTAGTTTAAAGGGTGTTTGACATTGTGCTAATGTTCATGAGCTACGCTCACATTTCTGTTTTGCAGCTCTGCTGTTAAATAACAACTTCTAACAGACATGTAGCAACAAGATGCTGACATCTAAACTGCCTTAGCCTCTTGCAAAATAGTTTCTAAATCCATACATACCAACTTAAAGTGTCTTTAACTTGCCTTTGATCTAAATCCATCCATGTAACTTCCAATAGACAGAACCTGTTTTTTTCTCAGCCTTGCTTTGAATCTAATGGAACTTGAGCATTTCATCCTTCGTTTAGTTCCATGTGTTAGGACATTTATTTATCATTATTTAATTGTGCATGAATTTGAAGTTGGAGATTCTTGGCAGCTGATTCACTGTGGCCAAGAGCAAATTACCACCCTTGCTAGCCCATCCAGGAACTGTGTGAAGGCATTAATCTCTCTTGGTTTGATGCTAATCTTGTTTCCATCCAGTCCAGAATAACTCTATTGAAACAGTAGTGTAGGATTAAATCAACCATGCCATATTTGTTTTACCGTTTTTAATTGAAACAGATTGTCATTATAAAAGTGGGTAAAGATACTGTGAAGATTGTTACTGTCTCTCTGAGTATGAAGAGTAATTGCTGCCTGTTCTTTTAAGACTGTTTATATACACCACAGTTGACAGCAGCCATATTTCCTAAGTATCAGATATGAAAGTGTATATGTGAAATATACTGTGTTTAGGTTTCGAGGTTGTACTTCAGTTCTATAATGACACTTACGGGACAATAGTCGTGTTTGTCTGGTCCTGTAAATTTATTAATCATTAATTGTTAATATCAATCAATAAAGTGCTATTCAAGGAGGGGTTATTTTATTATTGTATTAGTTACTGTCACTCAGAAAAGAGTTTGTTACTGTGAAAATGTGTGGTCAGTGTTCAACTGTAGTCAAAGCAAATAGAAGGCAAAGTATATTAGGAAAGGAATAGAAATAAAAAACTGAAACCTTATTATGCTAAGGTTTAGCAGGATGGCAAAATGACATGAAAAAAGAGTAATCTGTTAGCTGTTTGTCAAAAGACAAATGAGGTTGCAAAACCAGGAGTTACAATAAACAAAATGTGCTCCTTTCTCAGCAGTGCCTGATTAAATTATGCAGTCTAACTTACTGCTGTAGTATTTTGCAAAGGGTATAAGCATAAATGATTGAAAAAGAGGTTGGATATGGTCTAGGCAGAAAGGAAGTCAGGCAGTGTCTTTTCAACACAGTGGTGGTATAACCTGCAGCTGGTTTCCTAATCCACTGATTGCAGGAAACAAAGAGATGTCAGCTTGTTTTGCTATATTCCACTTGTTACCAGCTGGGGTGAGAATGGGGTGCCCAGCTAATTGCAGTCTGAGTTTGGTCTGACTCAGGTCTGCTTGTGTCTTCAGAACATGAAACTTCCTGCTTCTTGTGTTCGTACTTTCAGGTGTCAGAAGGTAAATACTGTTAGCAAGCTGAAAGAAATACTGTAAGAACAATTGCTCTTGGCAGCCAAGTCCTTGGATTTGTACTCTGATTACATTACAGGCTGAGCATAGGTTTCTTCCTAAAATTTCGCATTTTTATTTAGCTGTTCACACAGTTTTACATTTAAATAAAATAGTTTGATAAACAACAGTGTTTAGCCAGTGACAACATGCCATAGTTAGAATGGTAAAGGTTGGGCTTATGTCCTGACTTTCTTCATCAGACATCACTTTCGTTATATTTATTTGCTGTATCAAGGGGGCGAGCCTACAATATGTAGCCTTATTAGCTATGCTGGAAAACTCTATTTAAAAAGTTTTTAGTTGCTTATCAAAATACTTCTTTTTAATTCTTCCTTTGTTGAGCAAATATTGCTGTTTTCCCTGCGGCTGCACAAGTTCTTGCCTGGCATCTCAAAACTTGCTCTAGAAAATTATTTTTTATCAACTGAGAAACTTTGTGGGACACAAAAAGGAAAAATGTAAAAAAAAAATCAAGACAATTTCTACAAGACTGAATTTCAGAAGTAAACTCAATTTCTACAGGAGCTGTACGTGATTACCCAGGCTATTATCTTTATTTTATCGTGAGTGCCAGAAGAACAGACCTAATATAAATTAACCGCTGGAAAAAATAACATTTAATTGAGAAGAAAACAAGCATCATAATTATGCAGAGGTCATTTCATTCATTTGGGGTTAACTCCTCACTATTATTTTCATCTGAATCATGTAGTATTTAGGAATTAATCTGACTTATGGAACTGGAGCATGTTATACCAGAGTTATACTACTCTCCTTGTCATAAAATATTTCAAGTCTTGGGTTTCTGCAAAGGCAGTTCCAGAGCAGACATCCAGAGAGACAGGATCAGACCTCTGTGTGCCTGCTGTGATGGCATCTGCAGATGCAGCTGCAGTGCTCTGGAGGATAGCACCAAGGTTTTTTTTTTTTGTTTGTTTTTCATAAAGCATTTTTAAGTTATTTTTGCTCTGCCTTATCTTCTCCTTTTGCCCCTCCCCACACATTCCTGTGCTTACTGCAAGAGTCCCCTGAGGATTTGTAGATATTCCATTTTGGAGGGGCAAATTTATTTATCAATGTCTTTTATTTTAAAACACATGCTTGGTATGCAGTAAAACTTGCTCTTTGGCTATAGATGTGTGTGTGTATGTTATGTATTTGGGATTCCTAAAAGCTTGCAAAAGTAAGACTGCTATTCAGGATGCAGAGGTTAGTCCTTCCCTTACCAGTCATTTGTTGAATATTTGAGAGATGTAGCTGTTAATGGCAAAGAATTAAATAAAATTCTTCATAAATAAAAATCTTATTAAAAGCTTTGCCTACTTTGAAAACTTTGCACAGTGTCCCTATTTATCAGAACATTTAAAAGTGTGTTAAATACTGTTTCAGTTTTTCTAGTTCATGAATTTAACTATTTAGGTGTGATATGGAGATTCCTGTTGCCTGGAATTCCTGAAGCATTTCTTCAAAAAGTGTACTTTGTAGAGTCTTAGAATGCCAGGTTGGAAGGGACCTCAAGGATCATCTAGTCCAACTTTGCTTGGCAAAGCATGGCTAAGACTAGATGTCCCAATGCCCTCTGGGGCTGAACCTCAAAAGTGTTCAGTGTTGGGGAATCCACCACTTCCCTGGAGAGATTATTCCAATGGCTGATTGTTCTCTAAAAACTTTAAAAAGAACTTCAGGGGCTGACGTGACCCTGCAGATGGCTTTCACCCTCAGCCGTGGGTTGGTTCCCTCGGGATGATGTTTAAACGACTTGTTTTACTTTCATGAGCTGGGTCAGGAAGGACGGGACAGTGAACAACAGCCTGCAATGGATCTGAAGGCTGGGGCTTGTTCAAGAACCAGTGGGGCTGCATCCCTGCAGCACGCACCCCTACAGCTGCTCTGTGTTCCCTCCGTTTCCCTGGGCAGTCTCTGCACCTTGGTGAGTGGAGAAGCCAACCTGTTCTGCACATCCCCCTAGCCTGCCACCCCAGGGCTTTTACATGGGCCAAATGGCAGTGCACCATATGTGTTCTCTGTCCTGGCAGTGCCTGGCAGTTCCTGGCCCTAGCTGATCTGTGGTTAGTATCCATGTGCCCTCCAACAGGTCACCAACACATGGTTGGCTCCTTCAGTTTAATTTCTGCTTGTGCTTGCCAACATGAGGGCATGTTTACACAGCCCCCCAGCATTCCTGCTCCTTCTGCTGACCCTCCTGCTTTGGACATACAGCCCACTTGGAAGTACAGGAGCATGCCTGTTCATGCTGTTAGCATGTCATCGCTTGCTTCCTTCAATGAGCTACCCTTACGACAGTGCAGCACTTGCAAAAATGTCTGACAGCTTCTGGTTTGTCTGATACACAGTAGTATTTCAGCTAAAATAGTTTTCCCTAATAATAAAGTTGATAAAATGTAGAGAAGAAAGATTGACTTTTTTACCTTAAAAGCCTGTCTGACTGACAGGAATAGATTGAATTAACTCGGGGTGGGGAGGGGATGGGGGGGAGGAAGTTGCATTAAATATCATTCTCTAGTAAGAACACTCATCAGTCATGTCAAATTTTGAAATGCAGTCTTTCAAAAATGAAGAATAATGATATTTAGACCTCACTAATCAAAGAAACCCAAACCTCTCTGGCATGAGAGAAGGCGATGATTGCAACACACCACTTGGACTGAAAATGTAATCTAACAGGAACTACAGGGACAGGAACACTTTTAAAAAATCTCATTTAGAAGCTGACTGCTGAATGTAGGAACTTAATGTTTCACCCTGTGTTTTAAAAATTCTTGGGCTTTCATAATATCTTTCAAGTTTCTAATATTATCAAATAGGAAAAAATCAGGTTTGAGTAGTTAGAGATTGGCCAAGATCCCAGGGCAGGGTTAGAAGTGCTAACAGGGCTTCTCACTGCTCAGATCACAACTGCTGAACAAGCACTATATTCTGTTACCTTTTCAAACCTACAGGGGAACAAATGTGATCCTTAGTGATGAAAGTTAGTTTTGACGATTTAAATTATCTTTTTAAAATTACTAACCAAAGCCTTTTTCTTCCCTGTAGCCTTTTTTTCCACTTATGAATCTTCACTGTTCACCAGACTTCCACACGTTTCTGTGCAAAGCCTTTGTCCCTGCCTGCCTAGAGCAGGTTCATGTGATTCACCCTTGTCGAAGCCTCTGTGAGAAAGTATATTCTGATTGCAAGCAGTTGATGGACACTTTTGGAATCACATGGCCTGAAGAGCTGGAATGTGCCAGGTAGGGTATTTTTCACATTAACAGGTGGTGGGGGTGAAGTTTTTAACTTGACCTAGGCTGAGTTGAAAATCTCAGATAGAATGTTAAATATCAGCACCTTGCTGTAGCTTCCTCATCATTGGTGACCCTGCAGTGCTTATGCATAGGGCTATTTTCTTATTAAAACCTGTTTGTTATTCAAACGATCACCTGCATTTCCTGCTTGTGACTTTCTGACAACAAATTTCGTAGCAGTACTTTTCAGTATTCAGATCCCTGCAAAAAGAAGTTTTTTAGTATAATTTTCATAAAATTTGTTATAATAAATGTTACAGAATATATTTTGGTTTGGTTTCTGGCCTCTGAACTAAGGGTGATCATGCTTACTTCATGGGGATTTTATAAATAATTGCTCATAAAATAATTAAATAGAAAATATTCTGTAGTTGAGTGGACACAGCATTAAGTCAAAGAAGTCTTACCTTACTCCTAAGTACTTAAATGTGCAAATTCGGTCTCGTGTTGTTTTTCCTGTACTGCCTGCCAAAAGTCCCTTTTTTAAAAATTCCACTTTTCTCAAAGATGTTCACATGTATCTTCCAGAGAGAAGACAGTTGATACTACATTTGGGGAAAAGATATGTGTTATGGAAACCACTGAATACATTCCACTGTAATCTTTTGAGATTCTGACTTTCAACTGCAGATACATTATTAAGGCCAAATGGTGGTGGCGGTTGGGTTGTTTCTTAACACACATCAGGTCAAGAACTACAGGAAAGGAGCAGAAAGTGGAAATTCAAATAATTTTTCTAACCCCTGTGTAGTTGCTAATCTGTGATAGGGCTGAGAGAGAGGTGGATCAGTAATTCTGTGCCATAATCTCTGGTAGAAATCTGTATCGGGGTAGAAATCTGTACCAGAGTGAGTATGATGGATGGCATTAATGCCATTTCCCTTAGTTCTGCAGGAAAACTGTGGGATTTTAAAACAAGGAGACATCAGCTTTTCCAGTCTAGTGTGAGCTTTTATGCAACAGTCGTGCTACTCAGCACAGCGAATTACTTCAAGAATTGTTTTGAAAAATTAGGAAAGTTACAGTTGAAGCTAGTTACTGAATGTATCTTTCAAATTACATTTAAAATTAAGTTACATTTTGCAGTAATTACTGCAGCTTTAAATTATTCTATTATTGCTAGCATTTACTGACAATGAACCTGCTCTGTTCATATGTGAAATGTCTCCCCAAGCACCTTGACCTGGGTTCAGCAGTAGCAGTCATTTTTCTCAGTCTTAGCAGCTGGTGCAGTGCTGTGTTTTGGACTTCCGGCCTGGGAACAGCACTGATAGCACTGATGTTTTTAGTTGCTGCTCAGTAATGTTTAGTCTGACCAAGGACTTTCTGAGTCTCATGCTCTGCCAGGGAGGAGGGGAAGCCTGGAGAAAGCAGAGACAGGACACCTGATCCAAACTGACCAAAGAGGTATTCCATACCCCAGGACGTCATCCCACTGTATAAACTGGGGGCAGTTACCCGGAAGGGTTAGATCACTGCTCGGTTGGGCTGGGTATCAGTCAGCGGGTGGTGAGCGGTTGTATTCTCTTCCCTTGTTATTTCCCTTGTCATTATTATTATTATTGGTGGTAGCAGTAGTGGTTTGTGTTATACCTTAGTTACTGGACTGTTCTTATCTCAACCCTTGGGAGTTACATTCTTTCGATTCTCTTCCCCATCCCTCTGGGAGTGGGGGGAGGAAGTGGGGGTGGAGTGAGCAAGTGGCTGCGTGGTTCTGAGTTACCGGCTGGGCTTAAACCATGACACACCTACAGAGAAATCCAGGTAATGCAGGATGTTCTTATGACAGCAGAGATCCTGCTGCTGGAGCCTGTTGAAGAGGAGCTGGTGAGAGGATGGGCAGTAACTGGAATCCTCAGATTCACACTGTTATATTCTTACAGACATACATAATGCTTAGTAAGACGTGGGTGAATAAAGCTTGCACTGTTCCCATGCATGGTGGTCCAGCCCATGTTTAATGAAAGAATCTGCTACAGAGTCAGTTCTGTTAATGATTAGTCTGGATTTATTTAGACAGCACAATAATGCAGGGAAACAAAGAACTGAAGGGGTTTTTAGCTTAAGCCAAGCCTGCAAACTAACACTGAAGGACTCCTATAATAGCATTTCACAAAAAATGGTTTGAGATAACAGAAATTTACTTTAAAAGTTAAAATGCAAAACTTGTTCTTTTTAAATATGTACTTAAACTTGGAAAGCTTATAAATATAAATCTAGTTTTGGGTAAATGCTTACCTGTTTGAGTTATAACTACATAATTTAGTTTCAAGATATGTCCAACGCTGCTAGTACTGTATTAACCATATAAAAGGTCACATATTGTGTCCAATCAAACCCTTGAGCAATTGAGTCTTGAGCAATTTTTAGATTAACACTATTGCTAAAATAGTGATATTTTTTTACAATGCTTATCTATTCTGCTTTTGTGTTTTTCAGTTAAGTAGTTTAATTGTTGTCAACAATGAATATCACTAAAACACAAAAGTTATGTACTAGTCATCAGTTAATTCTACATACTGTCAGCCTTCTTTCTTTATTCCTTGATTGAGGCTTGCATTTTGACAAGGTCTGTCTCCAGCACTCTATTGTTATCCAGAGGTAAAAAACCCTGCTGTGAATATTTTTATATACATATATGAAAGTTTAATAGCACTTAAGACACTAAAAGAACAGTTGCAAAGTGAGTAGTTTCATAAGCAATAAAACAACAGTTGGATAGCTACATTTGAATAGTCTTCTAAACTGAAAATATTTTAAGTCTGTTTTTTAAAATACCACCTGAGTTTTTCATATAATGCACATTTTGCATTATCTACAAAATTTAAAGGTGCTTAGAATCAGATTTTTTTTCATATTTCTAAGAAATAATTGCAGTTGAGAATGAGGAGTATTAAGATATTTCCTCTTCTGTTTGTTTATGTAGACTAGTCAGTTGTGATGAAACTGTTCCTGCCACTGCTGCTGTAACCACAAACATACATGGAACTCAGAAGACCCCAGGCCAGACCCGAAGGGATTATGGATTCTGGTGTCCACGACACCTACACACTACCAATGGACAAGGCTACAAGTTTCTAGGAATTGATCAGTGTGCACCCCCATGTCCCAATATGTACTTCAAAACCTATGAATTGGATGTTGCAAAAAGCTTCATTGGAATAGTTTCAATCTTTTGTCTTTGTGCTACGCTTTTCACTTTCCTGACTTTCCTGATTGATGTTAAAAGGTTTAGGTACCCAGAGAGGCCGATCATATATTACTCTGTCTGTTACAGCATAGTCTCTCTAATGTACTTTATTGGATTTTTGCTTGGGAACAAAACTGCCTGTAACGAGGCAGATGATAAGTTAGAAATCGGTGAAACAGTTGTTCTTGGCTCCCAAAACAAAGCCTGTACTGTCCTTTTCATGGTTTTGTATTTTTTCACTATGGCAGGAACTATATGGTGGGTGATTCTCACAATCACTTGGTTCCTTGCAGCAGGAAGAAAATGGAGCTGTGAAGCTATTGCACAAAAGGCCATGTGGTTCCATGCCGTTGCATGGGGAATACCTGGTTTTCTAACCATTATGCTCCTTGCAATGAACAAAGTTGAAGGGGACAATATCAGTGGAGTTTGTTTCGTGGGTCTCTATGATCTGGATGCCTCTTTGTACTTTGTGCTTTTGCCGTTGTGCCTTTGTGTCTTTTTCGGTCTCTCTCTTCTTTTAGCTGGTATTATTTCTTTAAATCATGTGCGACAAGTCATTCAGCATGATGGCAGAAACCAGGAGAAGCTAAAGAAATTTATGATCCGAATTGGAGTTTTTAGTGGTTTGTACTTGGTGCCGCTTGTAGCACTTCTTGGATGTTATGTGTATGAACTGGTGAACCGGAAGATCTGGGAAACGACTTGGGTGTTTGACCACTGTGACCAGTACCATATTCCTTGTCCTTATCAGGCAAGTAGCAATTTCCTTTATAAATTATAATGAAAAGTTAATTAACAATACCCATCATATATTACTATATCTGCTGTGCAATTAGTAAATCAGTTCAAGAGCATGCAGTGATTAGTTGTTTTTTAAGTCAAAATTGGTGGTGTGAAACTTCTGCTTTGAAATTTTTTCGTTAATCAAATTGATAGTACGGGACAATTAACTCCAACTTATAGATCTAAAGGGAATATATGATCTTTAAGATATTTGAATTTATAGAATCATAGAATAGTTAGGGTTGGAAAGGACTTTAAGATCATCTAGTTCCAACCTCCCTGCCATGGGCAGGGACACCTCCCACTAAACCGTGTCACCCAAGGCTCTGTCCAACCTGACTTCGAGCACCACCTGGGATGGAGCATTCACAACATCCCTCAGCAACCCATTCCAGTGCCTCACTACCCTTACAGTAAAGAGCTTCCTCCTTATATCCAATCTAAACTTTCCCTGTTTAAGTTTGAACCTATTACCCCTTGTCCTGTCACTACAGTCCTTAATGAAGAGTTCCTCCTCAGCATCCCTATAGGCCTCTTTCAGATACTGGAAGGATGTATGAGGTCTCCACGCAGCCTTCTCTTCTCCAGGGTGAACAGCCCCAACTTTCTCAGCCTGTCTTCATACGGGAGGTACTCCAGTCCCCTCATCATCCTCATGGCCCTCCTCTGGACTTGTTCTGACAGTTCTATGTCCTCTTTATGTTGAGGACACCAGAACTGCACACAATACTCCAAGTGAGGTCTCACGAGAGCAGAGTATAGGGGCAGGATCACCTCCCTCGACCTGCTGGTCACACTCCTTTTGATGCAGCCCAGGATACGGTTGGCTTTCTAGGCTGCAAGCGCACATTGCCGGCTCTTGTTAATTTTCTCATCAACCAACCCCCTCAAGTCCTTCTCCACAGGACTGCTCTGAGTCTCTTCTCTGCCCAACCTGTAGCTGTGCCTGGGATTGCTCTGACCCAGGTGTAGGACCTTGCACTTGTCATGGTTGAACTTCATAAGGTTGGCATTAGCCCACCTCACAAGCGTGTCAAGGTCCCTCTGGATGGCATTCATTCCCTCCAATGTATCAACCGAACCACACAGCTTGGTGTCATTAGCAAACTTGCTGAGGGCTCATTCAATCCCACTGTCCTTGTCACCGACAAAGATGTTGAACAAGACCAGTCCCAATAAATTTGATATTGGGAGGAGGATCATTCTTCGTAGTATGTGTACCTAAAAGTAGTTGCTCGCTATTTGGGTACCTAGCTCAGTATCAAAGTACTTAAGGTGAATTTTCATCAATTTAAGTTGAAGCTGAAATGACAATTCTTGAAGATTGAGAAAGTCTAAATGGGATTTTGTTGCTTATAACCATAGATTTTAAATCATTCTTGTCCTTTTTTTTGTCTTCGAAGTGTAGAAGTGTAAACCACTTGAAATTACAAAACAAATTTCCAGTATATTTTTTCCATGATAGTTGTCATTTGCAGTCTGATTTTCAGTAATGTGAAGAAATCTTAAAAACAACCAACCAAACAAAGAGCAAACAATAAAGAAAAACAACCCAACGGCACTTTAAAGTGCAGAAGTGTTTGTATTTAACTTTGTCTCTTAAAACGCCAGCTTCCTTGGAAAGGCTTTTAAAGTAAATCTGTCCATGTTCAGTACTCTTTATGGATTAAATCTCTTATAAATACATAAAACTCCCTGCAATTGCAAGTAATTTGTGGTTTCTTTCCATTAAGAACAAATATAAAAGATGACACCATCACTAAGAGAAATGCAAGTGTCTCATGTCATCTTTCATTGCTTTGCACTTACCATCTGTGCTTTTACTGTAATAAACTATAATTAAAAAGAGGAATATAAGCACAGGCATTATGGAATGATAGGGCTTGATCCTTCTATGTTCTTAAACATCCTCTGTATCCTATGTATTGAAGTTAGTATAAACTGCGAGTAGCAGAGCTTACAGACTTCTTTATTACTTTAGTTCCATTACTGTTCTTAACAAGTGCACTTTTGTCTTCACTGGGTTCTGTATCAACCTAAATGGTTCAAAATTACAAAATATACAAGATATAAACAAGGCTTTGATGCTTTAAAAAAAACACCTTTTGTTTCTTAGTGCTTACATAGAGCAGCTTGGCATAACAACATAGAGCATGTATTCTCAGCCTATAATTAACCTATTGGAAAGAGTAAATAGCAACAGGGAACGTTACACAAAGATAGACTTAATGGGATCTGTCCCTGTAATAAACAGTGCGTGCTAACTGTGAAGTGGATTAAAGTGGCATGCTCAGCCTTGGCTTACCTGAGCTAGCTTGAAGAGTTTCATTACATTGGCCTGATCAAAACCAAATAAAAACAAACTTCAGTTTAAGTAGCTGTTACCTGGCTAACAGAAATAGTGACTTTCATAGATGGGACAGGCAGATAAGCCAGGTAATGTAAATTAAATTTGCAGCATGGGAGCAGAAGATAATAATCTCTGAGTTAATCATCTCTTCTCCTATGATCCAGTTCTGCAAATAAGTGGATTAATTTTGCAATAAACAAAAAACTACTCTTTAGTTCCCTGTGGCTCCTTGAATATGCTGTCTAATCTGATTAGCTCCCAACTCATCCATGTACTGTTTCTTTTAAGTTGAAGGGATAAATCTTATACATACAAGCTATCTCTGAAGAACATGGTTACTAATACTGTTACCCCCCAAATTATCTTTCCTTTCAAGTTAAAAAATATTTCCTTCTGACTAATCTTCTCTGTGTGTATTCAGATGTAGACATTAACCAGGTCTGACTTGACTGTACATGTCTAGCATTTGTCCTCAGTACAAACCTCAACAAAGACCAGCAGCCATAAGGAGGTCTCTTTTACATCATTTATTTTGTTTTCTGTGTGTAAAAAAATGAATCAACAAGTGTATTTTCTTCTTTGCATTTATTCAACTTTGTTATCTTCTAGGCAAAGGCACTAGCAAGACCAGAAATATTTTTGTTTCTGATGAAATATTTGCTAACATTGATTGTTGGCATATCTCCAGTCTTCTGGGTGGGAAGTAAAAAGACCTGTTCTGAATGGGCCAATTTCTTCAACAGAAACCGCAAAAGAGAGTAAGAACCGTTTCTTATTCCTGTTTTTTTAAAGTATATACCTTAAAATAAGTTGGAATTCTGGCATATTTCTTTAAATATAGCTCAGGCACTCAAAATGTTGTCGTTTGACCCTTTCTAAATGCTGCATATGGGCATCATCAAAATTCCATTAGAGTCTGTGGAAGTTTTACATAGGCAGTGACTTTTTGACAATATATTCAGAAGATAGAAAATATTTTCCTCTGCTGATTTGCTCTCTTTCATAAAGCAGAAGACATATTGTTGTTTAGCATTGACTAGTGCATCTCTGGTTTCCAGTTGCATGGGGGAGGATAATTTCAGCCGTCAATTTAGGTCTTTTCACATGTTCTGGATGCTTCAATAGCACAGTGCTTAGCTGTGTTTACTGTCATAATAACATCCTCTGCTTTTCTCCTCTGCCAGGCTTGTCTTATTTTAAAATTAATTTTCATTGAACACTCCTTAGTATCACTTTTATTATATTAATCTATTGTTCCTTATTATTTTTCTGAAACAGAATAGTTCAGTTTTATTACTTAATTTATTTAATTTCTATCTGTGGATTTAAACAGATTATAAATGTCATGCCCATTTCTAGTAGTTGTCATTTTTTCCATTCCTTTTTATTCCTTGATGATTTCTTTTAAAGTATCTGTATTACTCATAAGTTATGCTGTGGGTTTAGATATTTCTCTTTGGATTTCCCAAGGCAGCAGTCCTTAAGCTCCTTTTATTTTACATCTGCATTCCTTGATGGTGAGCTTATAGCTTCCTTTCCCTCTCCCCTCTTTTTCCATTTCCTGTATAATTTTTCGTGTGTTTCAGATGTTAACTGCTTTAAGCTATAAGAATTTAAAAATACTGAAGTCAGTTTTATAATATTTACCTTTTTTTCACTTGAACAAGGTTTACTTTACATAAAGTTAATTTTATAATGCAGCTGCTTATGAGCTAATCCTGCTTTCCTGTCTTAGATGATTAATCAACTGAAGTCATTGGACCTACTTACAGAAGTAAGAAATGTAGAAATCTGTTTATTTAATTGTTCCACAGACATCATTACTTTGGAGCCATTATGATTGGGGGTTTTCCCCTCTTTTTTTCATTTTTTTTTTTATCTCATGTTTATTAACATCCAGCTCAGACTGCATCACTGGTTGCTATTCTTTCTTCTTTCATGGGTTTGTGTACAAAGCTATATGACACTCTGTCTAGGATTGTCCCCTTCATTCAGTTACACACTTGTATTTTCTTTCAGTCCGATCAGTGAAAGTCGAAGAGTGCTGCAAGAATCGTGTGAATTTTTCTTGAGGCATAATTCCAAAGTTAAGCATAAAAAGAAGCACTACAAATCAACTTCACACAGATTGAAAGTCATTTCGAAGTCAATGGGGACCAGCACCGGTGGGACAACAAATCATGGAACTTCTGCGGTAGCAATCACTAATCATGATTACTTAAGCCAGGAAACTGTTGCAGAAATTAAAACCTCTCCAGAGACATCTGAGAAAGAGGTAGAGGCAGATGGAACCTCAGTCCGAAGAGTTGAGGAAGGTGAAAACAGTGGAGATCAAATGTTATCTAGTTCTAAACTGACCGTGGATCAGGCGGAAAAAAGAAATAAAGCAGATAGCACATGTCACCTAAGTAGCTTAAGTGAGAGTATGAAGAGAGCAGGTGAAGGAAGGTAAGGCTCCTTAACTCAGTCTTTTGCTTGTTTATATGTATGACCATTAATTCTTTTTTGGTAAGTTTTCTATTTCTTCTGTCTGAAGAATCAGTATACTCTCAGTAATCATTTTGAGAGGGGACAAGTCTGAAAAAAAGCAGTGGTGACCCTGAGCTTGGCAAAATGTGCAGAACTGTACTGCATTCTCTTGAAAAGAATATAGCTTAAATACATTTCTAGTAATGAAATTATAATATTTTTTCCAATGTAATGCACTGGGCTTAAAATTGACTCCCTGTATTTTACTTTTCATTACTTCTAGAATAACTCCTAGGAGTGATTTTGTTGAATCTCCTCCATTACAAAGCAGCTGTTCCCAAATACCTGATGTCTCACAGTCAGCTTCCCTACCACTGCTTGTCTACTCGGCTTCAGATACCAGAAGAGAGTTGGATTCAGGAAACAGTTCAAACCTTTGAAAGATTGAAATTTTATATGAACATTTGCAGTGTATAAAACTGATAAGGATTCTGTGTTACACTGAAAATATCGTTTGAAAGACTGAAATTTTATATGAACATTTGCAGTATATAAAACTGATCAGGATTCTGTGTTACACTGGAAATACTGGCTATTCTGTGCCTTATTAAAAAACACAAACATCTTGCTTTGCACTTAAAAGATGTAGGTTTTGTTGTGGGGACAGTTAGCAATAATGTACTATAGTTAGTCCTATCCAGGAATAGTGGAAACTTAAGTTCTGTAGGATATGGCTGGATTGACTAGCAGTAATTTAACAAGATGAGGGAAACAAATATTCCCAATAGAAAGAACACTTTGTAATGAATTGTATTAAAATAATGCTTAGAAAGCACTGTTACTTTTCAAGGCATGAAAGTTCCATCTGCATCTTTGTTATTTTCCAAGACTTGGGGGTTTTTTTCCTCTTTTTTTACTATCTTTAACAGCAGTATCACTTTAAACAAGGGAAACACAAATTTATAAATAGTCCCTAAATTACGTGTCATAGTGTATCGATTGTAACATTGGTTTATGGTAGCTTGTACACTGAATATGAAAAGGAACCTGGAATTCTGGTGACTTATTTTGTACATAAAAATGAATTTTGTAAATAACTGCATAAGGTAGACATTTATAATTAGTGTTTTGTATGTATTGTACAAACTTAGCAAGGCTAACATACTTCCCTCAGGTTGTTACTAAAGTCAGCAGTCCTGTGGTGATCAGGCCATGTTACTTGGTTCTGCATAAAGCAGATTGTACTGTATGTGTAACATGTGATATACACTGTGCATTGGGGCAGGGCTGGTTGGACATCTGTGCATCCTGCTGCAGGGACAATGTGTTAGATGCAGCACTACTTCAGAAAAATGCTTCCTGTAGCCCCTTCTGGTATGGTGATCCCATGCATCGTGCCAAAGAAGCAAACACTTCAGATCCCTGGCTGCCTAGGGGGGCAGATCCTGAAGTACACACTGGGCTTTTCTACTGAGCTGCAGTACAAGTATATTTTTCACGTTCTATCTATGCAAGTAACTTAATTTTTTTAATTCTGTAGAGAAATATCTTGCAGGAAACAAACTGCAGAGTTATTAATATGCAGGCTTGTTTGACAATATATTTACTTAAGACCTTAATACTTTTTCTACAAAGCTTAATTTTCTATATGCTACAACAATATATTTTCTTTAAATCAAAAAGGCCTTAATACATGTAGCCTTTCTTATGATAGGGTGGTTCTCAAAAGCAAGCACTACTGACGTGGGTAAGAGTTTCATTGTTTGGCTCTTAAGAAATCATGGCTCCAGTGAAGTCAATATGACTTAGTGCTTCAGATAATTTAGAGTCAGAATTTTTCTGTTTTCTAAACCTAAATGTCAATGCATTTTATTAGACTGTTCAGCATCTTGCATTTGATTACTAACAAGAATATTTCTCAATATTTTGATGCTATGCAGAGAATTGTGTTCTAATTTGGGCATCATGCTGATGCTTTGAACAGTCAATCAAAATTGCATGGTAAAAAAATCATGTAAATGCTGAATCAACAGGAACTATAGTTCTGATAAACCAAAGTTATTTGTTTTATCCACGATGCATTAAAAATTGAATGTATTTAACTTTCTGTTATGGTATCTGCATTTTAGCATTTGTAATTTATTGCCTTTGATAGGACATGCTATTTCTCTTATAATTTCTGCATTAAAAATAGACAGAATTCTTGCTGTTGGGAAGGACAGTGAGATCTGAAAACTCTCCTGTGAAAGTGCACACTAAGTACCCTTCATTCTTGTAGTCATGTTTATAAACGGGTGACTTTATTCACATGTTGAGGAGCTTTGTTATTACAGTCTGTGTTAGTAATAAAATATACTGTTGTATAGTAAGAACTTGTGAGTTGATATTTCTTATTAACTAGATGTAGAATGCTTGTTGCTCTATTACTGCAGTATTTTTGCACCTAAGACACTTTAATATATTTTTTTTTCTTCATAGAACTGTGTGAGGTAACAAGTTTGCAATGTTTTTATCCCTCCTGTGTAAGCAAGGAACTGAGACAGAACAATGCTGGCAGTTGTGCACATGAACATGGAGAGTTATGAAAGAGGGAGAAACTTGAACAGGTTCTTTCATCCTGACATTTAGAGCATTCTTTCATGATTTCTAGTTAAAGACGCCCTTTAGATTACACAGAATATCTATTTCCACACTCTCACTGCAACCTTCTTAAAATAGACATGCCTTTTTCATTTATTTAATATTCCAATTTTTTGATAGTTTAGGAAAAGTCACTTTTGTGGTAAATGCTCTAGAAGAAAGATAAATACAGGGTAATTTTGAAGTTACAGCAAGAGGGTGGGCTTAAAAAGAGATACCATTTCAAAGAACTGTGAAATACTAGGCAGTAATCATAACATTCAGTGGAGATGAAATGCATCAGTGGTAGATTGAGACTTGTAGCACTTTGTGTTCTGATGCTGCTGTACCAGAAATAACATGCAAACTATGAATTCCCAGGGTGACCTTTGTAGCTAAAGTGATGGTGATCTCTGGATGCAGAGATTAACTTTGAAATACCCAAGTAGTAACTGGAAAGTTAAGTAGCTATTTGAATGCCCACAAAAATGATGGGGAGGAAGAAACTGAGAGAAAGAGTTGGGGTATGGAAGACTGCATTACAGGGTCGACTGTAGAGAGGCTCATTACACCTTTCATTAGAGAAACTCTTTCGGGTTTTATCTGTTATCTGACCAAAGTTAAAACTGAAAATAGATGACTCATATCCAAAGGGCTTTTCTTGTTCCCCTAAGAAGTTATGCTTAGTTTATCTCCATCAACTGAAGTAATTTAATTGAGACTGGCTACCTTGTAAAAGATGCACTATAAGTCCGTTTGAAAGATTGATGCAGCCATTTCAGTCTTGTTGTCTGGCTTTGTTTGCAGAAAGCTGGAATAAAGGGTACTGCCAACTCTCCAAGCCTTAGAATATCTGTACCAAATGGACTTTTATGTCTCTTCTTCCTCTTAATGGATCTGTCAAATCACTTCAAAGTATGCATTATACTGAAGTTTCAGGTTGCATATAAAACCCTTTCAAAGGACAAGATAAATTTAACATGCTAAATCATATTCTATTTGTGACTAAAAAGAACACCGATATTACTGAAAATAACACCAAAATTACCGATACAGTGGTTTCTTGGTACCTGTTGTTTATACTATACCTTAACTGTCCTATTTTGCTCATCTTTTGGGGGGTGGGAAAAAATAGTTCAAGTTTGCAAAACTAACCCAGGGAATGGAAAAAATGGTTATTTTATTCCTGTTTGAAAGGTGCTTTCACCAGATCATAAGAAAGATCTCTGCAGTACTTAAAACCTCTTTAAATCGTTTTTAAAGTTAAAAAAACCCTCAATGCTTCAGGAGTGGAGCATAAACAAGCTGAAGCATCATACTGACAATTGTTCAACTCATTTACAGAGAACTGTAGGTCCTTTTTCTTTACAGGGTACAGAACAGACGATTTAAAGACGTCAAATCCAGTTGTATTTCGGAAGCAAAATTTAAAAAACTATTTAAATATGAAAAGTTGAACTTCAACAAAAATAAGTTGTGCATTCTGCGAAGCTCTGAAGAAGGCAGTAGCTGAATAGGATGAGGAATCATATTTCCTTTTGAAGTCTGACCACCCAGTCTCTCAATGCACAATTCCAGATGGCTGCACATTAAAGGAGAAATGCTGCATCCCTCCCTTGACACTGGCCATGCGTTGAATGGGTCTTTGAAGGTACCTGACCGCTTGCGTTTGGCTGCGCTCACTGGTAAGGATCTCTGCCAGTGTTAACCACTGGTATTTGCAGCAATTTAGATGGCTGGCACCAAGGGGATTTTAGAGTCTCACGGGAATATGTTATTTCCTGCGCATTGCCTTTCTTTGCACTTATTCTTTCACTCTGATTTTTATCCTTTATCATGCTAACCTTTTTTTCTTTCTTCAGTGGACTAGAATTTAACTGTAATTAAACATAAAGAAGTTGGGCAACCTATACCACACCTTCATGAGCTGCCTACTTTATATCTCTAGAAGCGGAGCTCAGGGTATCTTTCTGACGTACATCTATGAAATCCTATTTTACTTCCTATTAAAAAGCACTTGAGATGCAAAGTATAATTAAAAGATTAAAAACGTGCCAGGACATTTATATCAGAGCTCTTCATTAATGCTTGTTCCCTGGTTTTCAACTTTGTTTGTAGAAGTTAAATCTGAAATAAAAGTCTGTTTTATTTCAGGTCTTACTAGTTAAAATAATCACAAACATGAGATACATTAAACACGAAGATCTGTCTTCATTAATTGGCTCATCACTGGTTTCTCAATACAAACATGAGCTGGAGAGGAGCTGCAAGAACTGTGTGGAAGAAAGCAGGTTTTGTGGAAGTGCTGAACAGGCACTCAACACTGGGAGTAGAACTGAAGGGAGGGAGGCTGGTCTCCAGCCTAGAGAGCATACTCTCAGGTACGGCAGAATGGGCAGGAAACATCAGGTGTTCTAAGTGGAGAGGAACATACTGGTATTTTAGAACTTACTGTTGGCATACAAGATGAAGAGAAATGGCAAGAAGAAATTCTACTTCCATTATGTAGATTTGTAAGTTACAGAGGTGGTGGTGGGATTGTTAGACACAGCCACCAAAGGGATCTTAACAGGAAAAAGTATGTTTCATGTGAGTGTGTATGAAGGATGACCAAAGTATCTATATATTTGTGAAGATAATGTGCCTCCCAGTTGATCTTCCTAACATTCTGCCTGGCCGCAACCTGGATCACAAGACATTACATAGGTACAAAAATAAGACCCTGCCAGATAAGGTCCTAGAGGAAATGATTTGTAAGTTAGTTAAATAATTAATGGCTTAACCGATCTGGGAAGCTGCATTCTCTCCAGCCCCAGCTCTGGTAGTTTCATAGCTACTATCTGAGAGTGCATGCAAGTCTTCAATGACCCAGCAGAAGATGGAGGATTTGAGGATGCTGAAGCAGCTGAACAGGTTCCTTGGCACTGGGTTTGAGTCACTGATGGTGCCCGCTGGACACAGTCCTCTCTGAGACTTGCTCTCCTTCCAGATGCCTGCCTGCAGGGCTGTAATCCAGACTTCCAACTAAAGAACAAATGGGTGCATTACAGAATTAACAATCCAGATGTGTCATTCTATTGAAATGCAAAGAGATGGCGCTGACAGGAGTGTGATATGTCAGTGAGCGGATGAGATGCAAATGGCTGGCTGAAGTCAGGACTCACAACGGAAATTAATTGTAGCTATTTTCCTTAAAATGGGATTTTAGTAGGCAAGATCATCCTGAGAATGGACACTGTGAGAGAAGCTGATAGTCAGGATGAGGTTCCCTATGGAGAGAAATGGAAAGTCACTAAGCCAGTAGGAAAACCCAAGAGCACATTCAATAAAAAACAAGGGAGGACATTGCCTTGTAAATTAATACAACCTCAACCGTGTTAGATATTTTTAGGGCACACATACTGAAAGCTTCTGTACTTGGCAATGGGAAATCATTAACTCATAAACGAGATTTTTAATCAACAAGGGCAGAAGTAAGGAATTACACTAGAAGCAAAGTCATGCATCACAAAAGCACAGTTAGATGAGCACCTGCTGTAAAAACTGTAACTCAAATAAGGACCTGAAAAACATTTCTCCACAGGAAGCTGGTAGGTCTGCCACTGTTCTGGCCAAACTCAATTTCATCTTCATATGAGCCAGAGATTCAGTGTTGTGCTTGATCTTTTTCAACACCATTGCACTAGTCGCTTGTTGTTGCAACAAGATTTCTATTTTAGAAATCTTATTAAAATCGTGCATTAAAACAATCTTAATGCAAGTGTTTCTCTGCTGAAGTATCCTTGGGGGTAGCTATGGGGTGATGCCACTGAACCATGGTGAATCTCTCTTCCTGTGCCTGACGCAGCAGCCCCTGTAAATCCATTGCCCTTTTGGTGGCAGTGGGTCATCAGTGAACAGATGAGGTGGGTGCTGCCCAGAAGCTCCACAGCCCTGATTGCAGCAAGCTATGGCATTTCTTTGCTGAGGTCAGGGTGGATGTGAGAAGCCAAGTCTCAGGAAACCTGTGGGTTCCAGGTACCATCACCACATTCACCAGGCAGAGGCTATAACAGCCATGAGTATTCAGACCTGTTGGTGCTCCTCTGTCTCTTCTCTGAGACAGGAAGTTTTGTACAACTATTGAGTGTCCTGGGCCAATTCATCTGTTTTTGTGGCCAAATCCTCTTGCATTCACAGGCTTCTATGTATTTTGTGTGAGCCAGCTATAGTGGCAATAGATGTCTGCTTTCTGTAAGCTGAAATGCTACACAGCCCTTCCTCAGCCTGCAGCTCACTCCTCATTGCTGCCTTGCTTATTCCCAGGAATGCCTTTAAGGGACTTGCTGTATACAAATAAGAATAAACATAAATTAAACATAAAATAAACATAAACAAAACTTTGAATATCAAAGTTCAAGTCTATCCCTGTAATTTTAGGATTATTGCTAACTCAAGGTTCTGTCTGCCAAAACTGGAAGGACAGACCTGTGGCAATGCAGTTGAAATAGTGTAGGAAAACCAAGATTGTTCCCTTCATTGCAGAAGCTTTAATGTCTGAATGGAGCAGTGTATTTCACATCCTAATAACTATTTACTAGTGCAGGATTCAAGGAAAGTTAGCTTCTCGGTTCTGCAAAAGGTGTTTCTATTAATTGAGGATTCGTGAGGCAGACAAGTAATTTTTCTACCATGAGCTAATTCACAGTCACTCTAATGAGCAAATGCTTCTCCTGAGCTCCAGTTCTCCCCTTGCACATAGTGATTCACTGAAGGCCAACTGAATTTACCTAAAAACTGGTGGACTGAATTAATTTTCCCGTTCTACCATGCACACAAGTCCTTGAACAACCTGATCTACCTGGACCTGCTTCAACCAGATACACTTTGGGTACCCCTTCCAACCCAAACATTTCCATGGCTGCAGCCAGGATTGCAGCTGTCATTGGGTGACAGAGGCACAGCCCAGAGTCCTCCAGAGTCAGAAATCTGCAATGAGCAGTCAATGAAAAGAGGGCTCAGCATGGGCTTTTCATCATCAAGTTTACACTATGGAGATGCCTGGATATCCTGGGTTATCCTTTGTCAGTGAAGCAGTTCCCACAGACAGTTTTATTAAAGATTATGTAACTTTGTTGGACAATTTGTGAGTGGTGTCTAGTTTAAGATGTTCAATACTTCGATTCTTATTGTAAAAGCCACAGCTATAGGGAAATGAAACTATAAATAACTGATGACTTGGATGGAAAAAAGAGATCAAAGGAGCTGTTTCCACAAGATGAGCTCCTTGGCATCTGACATATGTCCTGGTCTGGACTTGTTGGTAACAATGTTAAAGTTTTCTCTCAGTAGAAAGCTTAATTAATCTGAGTAATAGAAAGTGTTAATCCTCTCTCTAGTGTTTTCTGTTGTGCAAAAATATGATGTTTCTTATGGTAACATTAAGAACTGCCCTGTGCTTAGTCAGAAGTAAAGAATTAACGTTTAACTGCAGGATTTTTCTCTCACACTCAGAATATGCTGCCCTCCTGGGTATGGACACAGGAATCTTATTCCTCAGAGAAACCTCTGAAGGGTTAGCATATGCTTTCCTGACAAGTACCTTGTCACTGACAAACTCCATTATTATCCTCTAACCTCTGCCTGTCCTTTCTGGCTGTCATTCGGATGATCAACTTTTTCTGTCATGGCTTGCATAGGGAACTATTAGCATGACTTGACTGTCACCTGGAGGTACAGACTCTCCTCCAGCAGAGTATTGATATGACTTACACTTCTAAGCTTTTCCTAAAGGCAGAAACAAGGGCATCAATAAGTATTATAATCCACTAAAAAATTTACCCCAAACTTGGATTTGGGATTCAAATGTTAGCATGTATCTGCAAAGCTCTGCTATGACTACAATGCCATGTTTGTCATTCTGTGTAGAAGCTTCTGGAAGATTTTTTTAAATAGGTTTATCTGTGCTAGTAAAGCAGCAAAATAAAAGACGTTTTGGATTATTTTAAAACATTAATGAATATGAATACATATGAATATATTTAAATTAAAAAGTGTTAGAAGGGATCAAAGCCACAATCCCATTGATTTTTATGCAGTTCCAAAGTATTTTTGTGGGAGAAAATGAAATCTGTTTCTTAAACCTGTAACAAATTTCCCCGAGAGCTCTTATTTTGGTTTTCTTCTCCAGCAGCACAGATGGCTCTTTGTCTGCTGGATCAGACAGGCAGGCTGCAAAGAGCCATTCAAGAAATTCAACAGTCTTCTCTGATCGCAGCCTTTTACACCAACTTAAAACTCACCCTAAAATGCCACTAATAAAGTAAATAAGAGCTAAACTATGAACTCCATAATTAAAACCATGAAAGGTAGATCAGAAAGGATCCCGAATGTTTGTGATGCTGAGCACTGCAGTGCTGACCCTGAGCACTCTGCTGCTTGCCCTGTGGCATGCACGTGTTCCCCAAGGCATTGTCTAGATATGCCTGCCAATCAAAGCCAAAATCCTCAGACACTGCCAGGACAGGGAACTGTATAATACAGTAAGAGTTAAAGGCAGAGGAAGTGTCCTGGTCTAGGCATTTACCTTACTGGGCCTCATTTGGCTCGGGATCCTCAGCCTTGAACCTTCTGTAATATTTAGACACCCAAGTCTGGTTTTCCTGATTGTGAAAAGCCACAAGTAATATAGTTCCCATCTGAGAAGAAACTATTTCCAAGTAGTTAAAGCTTCTCCTCACTGTATAAGGAGACTCTTCAACCAGATCTGGGTCTGTTCTACTGGATCTTGGTCTCTTCTACCAGATTTGGAATATAGATCTGGTCTTTTATTCCCAGGCTCTGCAATGGGTTCCCATGATAAAATGCTCCTAATCTTTCCTACTGTAACTACTTCACTTAGTAAAGAACAACGAATGAATAGCAGTTACTTACTGGTTGAATTCAAACCAGTGCTGTAATAAATAGTATTCATAAACAAGAAGAGTTTTCACAAAAAAGGTGGAGATACCCAGTGACCCAGAGGGCAGCCTCTTGAATTTAAACATTTTATAACTGAGGTGAATGGAAATACATACGTGTCTGAGCACATCCTCCTCTCCAGGCTTGTGTTTGGGGATGCTGAGAGGCTGTGTGAGGGGAACAACAGCTCAAGTTGCAGGGGAGTCATGGCACCAGCAGTCATGGCACCACCCTCATGGTGCGAGCATCTGCTGTGCACATTGCACTGATGGTGCCACGCTGACTTTGCATGAGCTCTCCTGCGCTGTGCAGCAGCAGGCTGGCAGAGTAGAAGAGTCTAGTGACATTTAAATGGTGGATGTATGTACCTCATCATCTTTGCTGTTTGTGTTTGCAAAGCCACATACAAAAGCTAAATTGTGTATCGTATGGCAGTATGGGTAAGATAAAGGAATCACTAGTTGATGAAATACGGATCCTGGTTTGTTGCAAGTTTATTACAATAGCTCCTTTTGTCAGGGAAATAGTTAAGGCAAAGTAGATCGGTAGTTCTGAGTCCAGTATTTCACCAGCATTCAACAACAGTTGCTGTCCTCAGAAGCTTTTAAATATATCAAAAGCCCACAGAGCGCAAGCCTAGCAGATGGCAAGGCTTGCTTGAACTGAAGCAGGCTAAGGAGGATGTTGACATTTCTGTTTCCCAGATGATGATGCACGTTGCAAGTCAAATGAGCACTGGGAACCGCCCAGTGCACTCACCAGAGCTCAACGCAGATGTCCCACCAGTATTTGCTGAGAGCTTCTTTTACAGCTCTCTCCAGTTTGCTTTCCCTGGCAAAGCCAGCCATTTGGGATTAAAAGCTTTTAGTCCAGACCCAAACTCTGCTGCACCATGAAGCCTCTGCTTGCGTGTGATGCTCATTGAAGCTGTCACTGAAGCAATTGCTATAATTCAGAATTTACAACATTCCATGAATTTTCCCAACTGGTTTAGGGATCCTTCACCAGCTTTTAGTGTATGGCTGCCATCCCTCACAGGGCAGGAGCCCCCACCTCAGCCATGAGGCTGGTGTCAGTCCTAGTGCCCAGGGCTGATGCCAGTAGAGTGACCTGTGGTGCAGATCTCACCTCACTGCTGTTGTTCAGCCAGTACAGACATGGAGGGGGGAGAAAGGCAGAAGTGGCTTGAAGCACAGAAGTAACAAACTGCAGGGCAGAGCCACGGAAGAGGTTTAGTGTAAACAAAAATCCAGGCCATCGTAAATGGCTCAACGTCCTGTAACGAGCATTTTAGGGAGGAAATGTTTTTGTTAAATACTTGAGAAGAAAAATGTACCAAAGCTTATCTCCCCCTTCTGGAAACTCTGCCTCTACAAACCCCAGGACGATCGCAGCACACAGAAGTTATCTTTTGAATATTTGCTGTTTCTCTAGTGCTTAAGGACACACAGCATCCTTTATTTCATAGTGCTTTAATTTCTAGTATGATTAAAAATAAAGTATTACTTAAAATGAAGACAAAATGGGACTTGGGTTATTAAATTGGGTTCTTTCTTGGGTTACTAAATTGACAATGCTCACTCTGGCAACACCGAGCTCTTCGGTAAAAGCCCGAATTCCTCCGCTGCTTGGAAGGATTTTGTGCCCTTAACCGGCGCATCTGTTGAACCAAACCCAGTGATTTCTATCCAGCTGCTGCTGTTTTATCACCGTTTTCACTCACGGTGCAACTCCTGCTGGGCCGTTACGGGATTTCTTGGCGGAAAGGTGCTCCCAGCCGCATGGCGAGTTCCCCAGGCCGGGGCGAGGCTCCCCGGTGCTCGGGAGGGCCCGTCCGGGACTGCCGGCGCCGCCCGGGGCGAGCTCCGTGGGGCTGGTCCGAGGGGCGGGCGCCCTCCGGCCCCTTTGCCAATGGCTGCGGGGGGGTGGCTCTGGACGTTCCCGCTCGGTTACAGGATGGAAATTCCGGGCCTCCCCCGGGAGGGAGCTCGGGCTCCGCGCTCTGAAAGGCTCATTTATCCCCGCGCTGCCGCTCGGAGCGGCGGACACGGCCCCCGCGCCGCAGCCTTCCACCGCGGCCCTGACCCGCACCATGCCCCACGCCCCGGGCGCCGCCGCCCCGGTGCTGCTGCTGCTGGCGCTGCTGCTGGCGGCCGCCCCGCCGCCCGGCGGCTCGGAGAGCCCTAAGGGGAAGCAGAAGGCGCTGCGGCAGCGGGAGGTGGTGGACGTGGTGAGACCGGCGGGGTCGGGGCGGCGGGGGCTGGGGAATGTGGAGCGGCTCGGCTCTTTCATTGGGAAGGCTGGGAAAAGAGGGAGAAATCAGCGGTTTTCGGAAAACCTGTCCGCCGCTGCGGGCCGGGCACCGCCGGGGCCGCCGCCGGGTCCCCGCGCTGCTTGGGCTCTCTCATGGGTTCTGTCTTGGGTGGTTTTTACTAGGCCCTGGTTGTACCGAATGGGGAAAATGCTGGGGAAGGGTTGGACGGGCTTTGATAGAAAGCGCTGTTTTGCGGCGGGTGGGTGCGTGTCTTCCCTTCGTGTTTACAGAGCCTGCGGCTGAAGCCGGAGGGGGCTCCGCTCCCGGCCGTGGCGGGCACCCGCAGTCCGTCCACGTCGGTGGTGATGCTGTTCAGATCCCAAAGGGCCAGTGGATAATAAACGACAAAGAGAGAAATCAGAAGACTGCTCTTTAGCAGCCGTTAGTTACTGCAAAAACCGTATCTGCACGCTGACCGACCCCCCTTTGCCTCTGCGTGGTGTTGATGCATTATCCCCTTTGGCACCTGGGACTGCCGTTCCACTGCAACTAGAAACCTGGATGCACAGGGACTATCCTGTCTCAGGGATAGAAGAAAGAAGGGAGATTTTCCAGTCTTTGGAATGCAGAAAGCAGATGTGAAGCTATTTCTGTGAGTGGCTGGACTGCCGTTCACCTCCTATAGAAAAGCAGTGACAGGGCCATTTCTGCTGTCATCTCCAGAGAGATCCCTTGAAGTGCTGTGCTGGAAGCACCACTGGTACAAAGCTCCTTCACTTTCACACTGCCTTATTACCCTTTCACTTTAATTGTGGAAATTGAATTGCATTGAGAATAATGAGTCTTCACACATGGAGATTTTATTGGAGCAGTGGTTTAGGATCCTCCATTCCTCTTGCATTGCTCTGTGCTTTTGGGTGCCAGAGAGTAAGCAGCAAAGCTAAAGCCCTTCAGGGCAGCATGAAGGTATGCCCCAGAGGGGATGCTGTCTTCAGTGGACATTTTAGAAGATGCTTTATGCATTTCCAGCATAAGAAAGCATGAGGCCTGAGCCTCATCTGCCCCCAGCTCTCCCCGGTTTCCACATCCTTGGCATTTCTGTGGTGAGTAACCACATGTGAAAAGCCAGAGCCAGTCTCTGCTACAAGTAGCATCCAATGGAAAAAGAGCAGCAAAAGCAGATAACCCATGCTGTGTGAAACAAAAATGTCTTTGCATTATTCACATGGTCTCTGAGTCAGTGTGTGCTTTGCCCAGCAGCCTGCTCTCCAGCTAACAACTTCTAGATGTGTCCTTCTTGATTATAGCATCCCACTGTTTCCACTGCCATTTGTCAACAGTGTTTTCTTCGGTGAAGGTCCTAAGGGAATGCCAGGATCCATTAGCCCGACTCTCACCTCACTGCTTACTAGACCTCTTCATACTCTCACTCATTTTATTGGCAGTGGCTCCAGCCGAGGCTGGGATGCCCATGATGCTTTTTGCACGAAAGCCCTGGAAAAGGAACAACCCCAGAAGAATAAAGTTGACCAGACTGACAAAGGACAAAGGACAGAGGGCAGAGGCTGTAGCTTACAGCTCCTGTGGTGCAGTAGTGCTATGGCTTGCAGGAGGGGGAATAGTTTGCATAGTCATTTCTTTTTGAAACGTGTAGGGATTAGGTGATTTAAAATGTATGAAGAGAAAGAGGAGTGAGAAAAATCAAGAGCAGACCTTGGGATGAAGACCCTCATCCTCTTGGGAAGAAGAGGAAGCAGTCAGTCACCAGATGGGCAAGAGCATTTCAAGTGAAAGCCCTGCCATCACCAGCCCGTGCAGGTTCCTGCTGTTTTTTTCCTGCTCCCCCAGCTCCACACAGGGGTGTCCCCCAGCATCCAGCGTTCAGGCTGCTGGGGAAGGAGCTCTGAGCTGCACGAACCTTCTCTCCAAGGAGGGCAACCCCAAATCTCATGAGGTACAAAGGCAATGTGTGTTTACTGTGGTTTGGAAGAGCAACATTTGACCTTTCCCAATACTGTGATATTAGGGAGAGCAACAGTGTGCTGACCCTCCCACGTGTGCCTTCCCACTGCTATGAATCAGGATCCTGAGTTTGGGATTGTTCCTGGGTGCAGCTCCCCACATCCACATCAACCCTGACTTACTGTGTGTGCACCCTGGAGTCTGACTTGTGCGACGTGACTATTGCGACGTGATTCTGCCGCAGACAAGGGGTAACAGAAAGAAACCGGCGCTAACCTCTGCTCTCTGTGAAATGCAAAGTTTTCTTCACTGTTGGGTTTTTTGTTTTCTTTTTTTTTTTAAAAAGGGAAAAATAGTAATGGAAGCCTATTGGCTGAGACAGTGACACAAGCAATGGTGGGGTAGGAGGAAGTAACTGTTAACATCCAACCTTTTGTTTTTGTTTCTGTATTGAAACATTTTGGATCTTCTGAGGTTTTCCAACAGGTTTTAATCCTTGGACATGACCACATTTTCATTCCAGGATTTATGCATCTTTTCATAAAATAATTGGAGTCTTAATTTATAGCAAATTCTGCTGGTGTTGCTTATCTTTGAACTTTTTTTTTTCCTTTTTTTCCTCTATGGAAGCATCTTCTTGGTGATCCAGGAATCACCTGTCACAGCAGGGGGTTTGTGTTTGTTGTTTGTTTGTGTTTAACTTGGTTAGCCTCTGAGTGAGGGATGGAAGCAGCAAGATCTGTTCTGTGTTTCAGTACAATGGCGTGTGCCTGCAAGGCCCCAGTGGTGTTCCTGGACGGGATGGAAACCCAGGAGCCAACGGGATCCCTGGGACACCTGGGATCCCAGGACGGGATGGGATGAAGGGGGAGAAGGGCGAGTGCATGCGTGAGAGCATCGAAGAGTCCTGGACACCCAACTTCAAGCAGTGTTCATGGAGTGCACTTAACTATGGCATCGATCTTGGGAAGATAGCAGTAAGTTAGCTTTGCCGTGGATGCTGCACTGCACCAACCACAGCAGTCTCAATCAGACTCTGTGAGCTGGGTAGCACCAATCTTACAGGTTTCTCCTTGCAGCCTTTTTCATAGAGTCATAGAATGGTTTGGGTCGGACGGGACCTTAAAGATCATCCAGTTCCAACCACCTGCCATGGGCAGGGACACCTTCCACTAGACCAGGTTGCTCAAAGCCCCGTCCAACCTGGCCTTGAACACTGCCAGGGATGGGGCAGCCACAGCTTCTCTGGACATTCTGTTCCAGTGTCTCACCAGCCTCACAGTGAAGAATTTCTTCCTACTGTCTAATCTAAATCTACCCTCTTTCACTTTAAAGCCATTCCCCCTTGTCCTACCACCTCATGCCCTTGTAAAAAGTCCCTCTCGAGATTTCTTATAGGCCCCTTTAGGTAGTAGAAGGCTGCTATGTGGTCTCCCTCGTGCCTTCTCTTCTCCAGGCTGAACAAGCCCAACTCTCTCAGCCTGTCTCCATATGAGGGGTGATCAATCACTCACAGCTATGAAGCAATGCCCAGATTGGTTGGAGAAATTTAACTGCTATTGCTATGCTTCGAGTGAGAATCAGCCCCTCTGAGTTGACATTTCTTTTTGCCATGTACTTGCAGAACTGTCCCTAGCTTCCCCCACCCCCGATATCCAGCATTTTGAAGACAGGTAATAATGACCTCTTAAAAACCTGAAAATGTTTCTTTTTCAGTTGTGGAGCTTTCAGCAGAGTTTAAGCCTCTCACAGATTCTGTAATTGTTGAATCCAGCATTTCTGGTAATAGAGACAGAAACTGTACTGTCCTCTCCTGCAAGGACTTGCGTACAGCCTTCAGACAGGTCATACCCCTTTACATGAACCCCAGAATGTAACTAGGTTGCCATCTTAACAGCAGATATTATCTTAATAAAATTAAGAATTCCCACAATCCCCATTCTCCATTACCATCTATGAGGGGCTGCTTGTGATTTGCATCTTTGCACCATACAATATTTGCCAGGCTGTACTTTTTTCTTCTTTTGTTCTATTTTTTCCAGAGGGAAGGGACGAAAGAGAATAGCGAAACAACTCTGAAATAAATGTATTCCTAGTATATTCCTAAATCTATTTCCTAAGTATATAGAAAATAAATAGGCTAAACCAGAGGTTGCTACCAAAGCATTTTTTTTCTCTTCTTAGGAATGTACATTTACAAAGATGCGCTCCAACAGTGCTCTCCGTGTTCTCTTCAGTGGATCACTTCGGCTAAAATGCAAAAGTGCCTGTTGTCAGCGCTGGTACTTCACTTTTAATGGAGCAGAATGTGCTGGGCCACTTCCTATTGAAGCCATTATCTATTTAGATCAAGGAAGCCCAGAGCTGAATTCTACTATTAATATACACCGAACTTCTTCAGGTATGTATGCTGAGACTGCATGAACAGAGATGGAGAAGCCAGTAGCAAATCTAGTTACCAAGTGCCCAGGGTACAGTCTGCCTCATAAACTCAAAAGACTGAAAGGAGGAAGAGTGGCCAGCTAACACTTGTTACTCCTACTCTGCTGTCTCACAGGTGACTATCAATAGTAACGGTATAAGAATTATTTATTAATTGGGGCTTCATTACTGTGGTATTTTTCATGGCACATCCTGTATTTAGAAATGGAAGAGATTTCTATCCAGACAGTTCTACTGATCTCTGCTACAACATGACTGTAGAGACATTTTGTGCTGTTTTAGCATGTGGAGAAACTGCCTTTTTGCCAAGAAGAGCCATGTCACACTGATATTTGCACATTATCTGTGCATAAAATTAAGACTTATTCCTCCTAGAATTTCTATTATAATTTCAGGTAGGCACAAATATACCTCCAAAGTGAAATAGTTGGGAACTATTACTCAGTTGCTAAGCAAAAGGCAAATTTGTGAAGTCACTTCAACATAAAAGGTGATACTAGAAACAGGGGACTAACGTCAAGTCTATACTTTCTCCATTTTCCTCCTCCTACTATTTCATGACTGTGTGAAATCTAACATCTAGAGTTATGACAGGTTTTTTTCATTAAAGGGTAGGACCCACCTGTCTTCATTAACCCACCTCCAAGTACTGGTGCTAGTGGGGTTAAAAAAACAAAGGGACAGCAGAAGTGGAACTTTACACAGAAGCAATGAATTAAGAGTGGAAAAGACTACAGGGTTACAGGGTGGCAATCACCTTTGCGGCGCTCAGCAGTGGAAGCCAGTTATGGCTGTGCACCTATTCCCCCTCTCCACCACTGCTGAAACGATGGCTAGATGGAATTGAAGCCATATCCCAGCTACCAGGTAGGGAATTTGGATGTTTACAGATGCAGGTGTACCTCCCATGTAACCATCCTGTGAGTTGTGATCTGCTGCAGGTACTGCCACAGACCTCAAGAAGCAGCATGGAAAAAGGCAGTGCATGACTCTAACCTATGCTGCCACATCTCTAATAGTTTTTATTTTGAAAAGTGCTATTCAGGTTTAACTAAACAGCATCAGCTTGCAACGAACTGCTGTTCTCAAGTACTGGCGTCCCTTTTCAGTGATGAAATACAAAGTAGTTGTGTCTGCTTAGGTAACCCGATTTTTGTCTTTAACCAGTGGAAGGTCTGTGTGAAGGGATCAATGCTGGTTTGGTGGACATTGCCATCTGGGTCGGGACTTGCTCAGATTATCCACGGGGAGATGCTTCTACTGGATGGAACTCGGTCTCCCGCATTATCATTGAAGAACTACCAAAATAACTTTCCCTCCCTTTTTATAGCTTCTCTCTTCCCCACCCCCCTTTTATTTTGTACTATTTTCTTCAGAATTTATTTCTATGGAGTTGGATGCAAGTATTTGAGTGGAAGGCACCAAACTCTTGCATCTGTAGTCTTTGTCTAGCCTTTTTTTTTGCACATTGCAGAGGCTTTTTACAACAGTCATTTTAGAATATAAATATCAAACCCAAGTTCATTAACTTTTTTAATTCCTTATTTGATGTATGAAAATATACCACCACCATTTTAAAAGTTAACTGTAACTTTTTGTATCAAATAAAGAAGACCTTTTACAAATAAAAGATCCAAGCTATTTTATTAACTATCGAAGTGTTTAAAGTGTCTACATGGTGTTATGAAACATAATTTTCTTAGGAGATTTCATAGAAAGTTCTAAGAAAGTAAACTCAGATAAGCTTTAGCCTTCAGGAAATGTATGTAACATCTATTCCTGGTAAACCTGACTACAGAATAGGATGCTCTGCTGTTACACTCTTAAGTCTCTCAACTAACTCCCAGTGACTTAACTGTGACCTAGATGATGTGGTATGTTAAATACCTTGTTCTGAACAACTTAAGTAAAAATAGACTATGTAAGCTCTCCTTCCCTCTTTTGCTTGTCAATAGATTGAATTTCAGTATAAGCATCTATTATTGGTCTCCACTATTAGCATGCAGATGCTAAAAAACTTTATGGTTACAAAACTTAATTTAATTGCTCCAATAAAATAATTCTAGATTTAGCCTTTCAGATATGTACAATCACTTTGGGGTTAAGTAAAAGCTAGACATATTAAATAGTTTGGAGGATATAGAAATAAGGCAGGTTGAAATGCCTTGGCTTTCAAAAAGCGTGCTGGTAAGGTGAAAGAATTACATCACAGCTATTTGACTGCAATCTCCAGCCTCGACGAATGACAATTCTGATCATGGCAGCGCACCATTAGCTTCAGCGCTTTAAGTGTTCTCTTCCAAATGCAACAAGTGATAAACTGTTTTTTGTTTGGTTTTTAATTTAAAAGACCCTCAAGGGAAACAACAACAGTCATGTTTACATTACAAAATCAACTTTACATTAATGAAACAAAAAAACCTCCAACAAGATAGAGCATGTATAACATGCAGAAATCTACAGTCTTCCCAGAAATTAAAAGGAAAAAACCCATTAAATCTGAGATAATGAATTTATTTCAGCTATTTAGAATTAAATCTCAGCTTTTTTTCTGAGCAGGTTATAAGATTTTCCCCCTACATCTCAAATTGGTAGCTCTTATCTGCAGCTTTTGTGAAGAATGCTTGAGGAACACACCTGCGGCTAGGAGAGCATTTCGGCTTTCCCAACTGCAAGCTTATGTGTGATACTGCTGTAAAACCAGCAAAGTACACAGCTGGCATTTTGTGTCTGCAGAACTGTACTGTTTTCATTGGCTCGGAGGATGGGTTTTAAGGTATCTGGACACAAGCAAGTTACTATGAGCTAGGCTATGGTGTGAATTTAGAGAATGTCAGTTAACATACAGTAACTGATTGTGTACATGCTTGCAGCCTGTCTTTGCATTTATCCTGGAGCATGAGTACACTAACTCAGGGTAATAAGCGCACAACTTTTATTCATATGTCTTCACTACATTTTTTGGGTCCTCGGTTGCAGAGTTAACTTGGTTATTCATTCCGTGTACTAGAAAGCACACAAAACCAAGGAAAAACCCTCCAGAGGCAGAAGCAGTTAGTAGCTGTTAGAGATCTACACAGTAATTTTCATGATAAACTTCCAGTAAATTTGATCCTCAGCTAAATACACATGGAAACTTTCATAATAAGAAACTAAAGCCAGCTACATTCCCTTTTCAGATGAGATTATTAACTATCAGTAGAGGGGATGGGATCATGGAAGAGAAAGTAGAAATTATTAATAAGTTAAGTATAGACAAAATATGGTATATGGCAATAGGATCAAGAGGAACAAGCAAGCGGATTGGTGAATTAAGATGAAAAATACTGAACTTAATTCAAAAAAATATTAAAATTGTAAGATTTTAACTTAAAACTGAAACCAAAGCCCTAATCAGTTACTTTTTTTTGTTTGTATAATTTTTTATGAAAATGCTTGTTTCTACTTTAGGCCAGTTTTCTGTTAAACAGGAAACTTCTCTGTATTCAGGTGTTTTGTGGGATAGCATCCTCCACTCCTTATGAAACCGGTTATTTCCTCCCCCCGTGGAATGATCTTTGGTAACTTACTTCCTCCTTAGTTAAGTGATGCTTTCTACATACTTCCTAAGTTCCTACTAACAGCAGAGGCAGTTGTTAGTAATGGCCAGTAATGCATTTTCTTAAAGAAGAACTAAAAATATAAAACAAACCCAAATCTCCAAAAAATACATATCCTTGACAGCAATTATTGGCATATCAATAAACATCATTATTATACAAATTTACTGAGATGTACTGTAATTTAGTTTATCACTAAGTTAGCAATCAGTATATTCTTACAGTCCTTTCCTTAGACTAAATCAAAAGACATTAATGAATAATTTTTTAAGTCCTGTGCACAGTATTTTTTTTACTACTTAAGAGTATTCCCTTTTCCCAGAGAATATTATTGAAAATAAGCATGTTAATATTTATTGTAACACTGGTTTGAAAACTGTATCACTACGGGATTACTAGAAAACAAAAATGTTTAAAATACAAGCCTACATTCAAATACACATTTACTTACTAATATTTGGTCAGATGTATCAGTAACAGACAGAATCTCGCGGCGGGGGGTTGAGAGAGAGGACAGGCAGGGACGAGAGAGAAAATGAATTCAGTAAGTGGCCAGCAATGTGCACAACATATACTTTGGTCTGGTGCTAAAAGCAAGCCAAAAACCACAATGCAAGTCTGTCTGGTATGAGACAAAACCTGGGCTTCATCAGATTGGCAATTATTCAAACCCGAGAATGGACAGCTGTTTCACAAAACAATTCTGAGTTTCCAAACTGCACCCCACCGAGGCAGCATTTTTGTGTTGGATGAGCAATGGAATCTGGAGCATTCTATATCCTAAAAACTGACAAATAACACAGAGGTGGATTCAGAAGACCTTGCTTGTTTCTTCATGAAACTCAGATGAAGATTTAAGAAAGTTCTGCCAGACCCCAAAGTTGCTTTTATATGAAGTTTTCCACTTCTGTAGGAGTGGAATCTGACCAACAGTGAAGACCTGTTAAAACACATCAGTCTGTTATTCCAGGCAGGCCAGGATGAACTGAGTTGCTGCACAGTTACCTTCACCCAGTCACAGTGCTATTATTTCACAGTTGCAGAGACATCTGTTTCAAGCAGGCAGAGCTGATTCAGAGAAGGCAGCAGCAATGCAAGAACATTCAGCAGAAGAGACGTTGGCAGGGTTTTACTACCTCCATGTTCTTTCCTCAAAATACTAGATCAATTCACAGTGTCAAAGGAGACTGCTGAACTAAATCTCTCCCAGGCCATAAATACAAAAAATAAAGGATAGATTCCTTATGAACACAAGCTCCTACCTTTAATTATTTTCTTTCCTAAAACCAAGTAAAAAACCAGACACATTTTCATAAACGACAAAGGTAATGCAGCAGGCAGGAGTCACTCTGATCACATTGGGGATAATTCCTTTGTAAAATCCATGAATTCCTTCTTTCCTTTAAAGACCAAGAAAAATATTTAGTTTTAATTAATGTATTTAATAAAAATCAGACATAAAACAAAGCCTGGAATTTTTCTTCTTGCACTCTGAGAGAGCTACTTCAGGTAAGAGTAACAAATTCAGAGTAATTTCTTCCTATATTGTTTACAGAGCCATAATATATATAAAATCTTAACCCATCACTGGCTGCATACGGCACAGGTGGCCAGCCTTAGTAACTACTGAGTTCTGTGTGAGAACTCTCACGTCCTGTAGAGCTGAGGGAAGAATGTTTATGAGAAGATATACATAGGTGTGAGGTAAAGGTTCTCTAAAGGTTCTACCAGAAGCTAGGACTAGACTACAAATGCAGACAGGCCCCACAGTAACCCAGGGACATCCGTATAAAACAGCTGTGGCTAGTTTTTATTTCCTCCTGCCAGGAATTTGGATTACCCACAACTCCCAGCAGCAAAACACTGCTGTCGTACTGTTTAAGAGCCCCAACACAACCAACTCAATGTTTTTTTAACCTGTAAGTGAAATTTCCTGAGGAAGAGAGAAGGGAGGCAGAATAAACAATAGAAGCCCACCACTGACCCTCTCCTATCTCCTCCTTTGTCCTTAAGATTATTGCTGTTAGTGGCAACTTGCACAAAATGGCTTTGTACAGCTAATATTTTGTTTGCTCTGAGCTGCACTGATTCTGCAAGTTGGCATGGCAACCAGTAAACATAGCTCTGATTCTGTGAGACTCACTTTCTAAGTCATAACCTTTTAATTCTGCATGCCTACCTCCATGTCCTGCGGATCACATCAAAGACACCAGAATACGTATTATGTTGATCTTGAAGACGAGCTCGCACAACTTGATAGGGATATGTTGCTGACACAGCAAATATTTTGGATATAGCTGCCATCATTATGTACTCCACAGTGTTCTAAAAGCAACAAAAATTACCACATTTGCTTTAAGTATGGTTTAAATTACCAAATTTCCCAAAATCTTCTTTGATTTTTAAATGTTGAACTAAACAATACTCTACATTTTCCGCCCATCTACCTTTGCTTAACTTGCACCAGACCAGTTTTCTATCTAAGTGTTTAAGAACACCATCTATGGTTCCACAAAGTAAGACAAAAAACCCCATCCCTCCCTCTGCAATTCTTAAAACACTTGCCAAAATAAGAAGTTGGTGTCCTTATAGAAGAGCACTAACCAGTTCCTTGATCCTAAAGGGTGAAAAAGTATTATTTCCTTCTGTGTTCTACATTCCAATTAATGTAGCAATACTTTGTACACTTGGCTGCACTACAAACTACACAAATGGAATAAATTCATGCTTATTCACATGCCACAACACATTCTTATTCTCAAGAACTGTACCGATTTTGTGTCTGACACTCTGTTTCTATACTTGTTGTATCTCAGTTTCAAATCCTCATATGCCATGAATTGAAGGGCTCCATGCGAAGTTCCGAACAGACCAGGCACAAATCCCTAGAAAAAAGAATAAAACAAGGTTAAACAGCAATGCACAAAAACTATACAACTTGACAGAGCTCCGTTTACACATGTAAGTATGTCCTCCATTACTTTACAAATTGTGACTGCACAACTCATCATTGTGCAGTATGACTCAGCTGATTCTGTGTTGATATTCTTAATGGCAGACATCACACAAAAGTGTAATAAATGCACTTTTCTCCAAATGACATACAAGCTAAAAACACCTAATGAGTGGGCAAGCTAAAACAAGTGGCTTAGAGACTCTTCCGCATAAAACACAAGCAGAGGTTTAAAAAAGCTGGCAACATGGATCAGGATTCTAAGAATATAAATCAAGCTGCAATCTTGCAAATGTGCTGCTCAGTGCCTGCCCCTTTCCAGGACTGACACTGAGCTGTTCAGTTCCCACTGAATGCTGCCAAGTCCACCACCAAATCATGTCTCTATGCACCACATCCACACGCCTTTTAAATACCTCGAGGGATGGTCCCCCGAGCCTCCTTCCCTCCAATGCTAAATGACACCAGTTCCCTCAGCTGCTCCAGAACCTTAATGTCTTGCACACACAGACAGAGCAGAAAGTTCAAGGGCACACAAGGACTTATGGATGACTTACATTAAAGAAACAAATGTAAGATTCAGATCAGTTTGAGTGCATTCCTTACCCTGCTCAGAGCACATCCCAAAACAGCCCAGCAGGGTTTGCAAAGCAGTCTGTGAAATGTTCCCCATTTGTAAGAGGCAGTAATGGACAGTAAGAGTACAGTATGAAAGTACTCAGAAATCTTTTCTTTCAAAGAAGTTGAAATGAAGTGGAAAAGCAGGTATCTTCTGAAGTGTCTCTACAAGAAACAGAAGGTTTCTTTTGGAGAAGGATTAGCTCAGTTGAAATAAATAAGAAAGCTGCATGAGTTCTGGACAAGCACTAATTCTTTTTTGAAGAGTTGGTCACTTACACTGGAAAAATACAAACAAATGGGGAATTAATTATCTTGGCTAGAAATGACTTAAGGGAGCCAAAAGCTTCCTGAAAACTGTTGCAAAGGGATGATTACAATGGAGTAAGCGATCAAAATGTGGGTAAAAGGACTCAAAGAAACAGAATTTTCCCCCAAAAACTGGCATTGAGTAGTTTTATCTTATTTCCCATGATCCATTCAGATAAGACAGAGGAATTAAAAGATGTGTTCAGAAATAAAACTCTATATTAGACTAAAGTAGAAGCCCAGCATGTTGAATAAAGATTTATCAATATAGTACTAAAAGCCTAGAAAAGGAGAAGAAAAAGAGAAGGGATCCTTGTAGAAGTTCACTGGAACAGTGTTAACAGGACAAAATGATATATTATTCCATAAACTCCTAACTTACAGGAAAAAAAAAACTCCAAAACAAATCCTAAAACAACAGCAGGCATAAAAATTGCACAGACCTTCTACTACTTCAGAAATTAGCTCTCCTCCAGTTTCCAATATTATATCCATTCAGGAAGAGATTCTCTTCTCACAGTAGAAAACAATGACGATGAATTAATAATCAGTGACCATGACAGGATGAAAAGCATTAAGGGCTAGCTAAAGTTGTTGGGGAAAAAAAAAACACTTCCCCAAATGAGAACAAATGGAATTAAACCAAACAGTTATGTTTTGTCAACTGTGAGCATAATCATAGAATTTCTGTGAAGTTTGCAGACTAAGCGCCACAACAGAGAGAAAAGGACAAGTTTGCTTTTCAGAAATCCTGGATTAGAAAAGAAAATTAACCGGTAACATAAAAACAGAAGAGAAGGAACAAAAAAACCCACCCTAAAATTATCAAAAGTATCAAAGAAAAAATTATTTGGGTCAGCAGAACAAGGACCAGTATGAAATTTATGTAATGGCAGGGAAAATCTTCACAAACATTTGCCTGTGAATAGACAACAAAACTGTTGAAAGACAGAGAAAGTAATTGCTCTTTACTTGGAAAGAATTAGAATCATGTATTTATATCACAGGAGAATGAGGTAATATTCTCCCCAACAACAAAAGAATGTTAAACAACATTTAAGAGTGCTAAACTCTTTAAATTTAAGCCATCAGATCTGGATAACTTGCACCCAAGAGTCCTCAAGCATCTACTGATGATACTTGTTAAATGAGTACCAGCACTCTCTAAGTCTTGTGCTGATGGGGAAAGCTTCCAGAAACTGAAGGACTTTTAATGTTGGGCCAATATTAAAAAAATGCATGTAAAAAACAATGTGGTTTTATGGAAAAATGTTTCAAAGCAAAACTGCTTTCTTCACAGTAAATGAAATATGTTGGCTCAAGAAGTTCTGTAAAGATTTTCCTACTCTGCTTTCTCACTCTTACAATTTTACACAAAAACCTTCATTGCCACAAAATCTGACAGAATTTGATGCTTATTTTCATCTAAAACGTGACTGTGAAGATCAATTTCAAAATAATTAAACTTTATGTAATTCTTGTTATTTTTTTTACGTTTATATTCAAAACATATCTTCAGAAGATTTTTGCCATGAGGGCTTGACAGGATCAGCGGCTGCTCAAAGAAGTCCTGCTTGAAATCTCTTTTGGAGGATTAGAACAATAGACAGAATTAATTTTATAATTAGAAATTTAGATGGTAAAGCATATAATTCTGAACAGTAGACAGTGGGGAAAAAACCTGTGTTTTAAGGTTGGCTTAAACAGCTCTAAGTGTAGAAGATCCAGGACAAGAGAGAATGTCCTACGGTTAGTGTTTCTAAGGTTGCCAATCACAAGGAAAAGGAACATAAGCATATGTACACATTGGAAAGCCTATGCTTCTTGGTAAAGCAAAGAACAAGCTTCATTTGGTCATGTGGTATCCACATCACTGCCTGAATGGTTGGAGAGTGCTCACACCAGAGCAGCCTCTGCTATATGTGTCGACAAAATGCAGCAGATTGTCTTTGTAATCTGTTTAGTATTGTCTTCATTTGGGTTCTCAGCATGCCAAAGACAGTGGTATCAAAATGCCCTGCTCTGACAACTTGTGTAGAAAGACACTGGAATTATGTCATCATCTCCATATGCATCTTGATTCCTTCATGGTGAAAAATTATACCATCTTTTATGTGAAAGTTACTTGTGCTTCTATCTATCTGTAGAATCTGGAAGTAAAGTTAAAATCAAGATGGCCAAATCTCAGCGGATTTTGCTGTATACAAGTACAAAGACACAGAAAGTCACTTAGCTTACAAGTCACATATTTGCAAAAAGAAGAAAAAATAGCATAAGCAAAATAAAGAGAGCTAAGTGCCTTAGATAATAATGGACTGTAAAAAATACTTTATCATCAGAGTACTGGATCTTGCCTACCAAAGGTAAAATGACAATACAAAAGCGTCCAACTTCATTTGGTAACAAGCACAAATTACTGCTAGGATTCTGTTGTTGTTGTTAGCATACTGTATTGTTATTTGCAGTATTGATGACTATATTTTTTTCATCTCCATATTTTTCTGCATTTCCTGTTTATTTTACAGTAGCTGTATTTCTAATTGCTGCTTCTACATCTTTGCTGAAACTTAAAATACAAATACAGAAACATGGAGGCCAGGAAGACTGTTAGTTGCATTTTTGATTGATGTTCTAGTAGTCAGTCACTCCAGACAGTTTTTTAACAGTTCAGAAATGTTTATGCTTTTCGTAAAGTGCCTATTCCTACAATTTTAAGATTATTTTACGTTTGGTCTCTCCTGCCTTACACTTGAAAAGAACCATACAGCACTCAATGTGGATGACATTTAACTTCATGGCAAAGTGATTTTTAGAGCTCAGATCTCCAAGAGATCTGTAGGTGTGCTCAGTTTTATAACCCAAGCTGTTTTTTTCTTAGCCTGGCACGCAGCAGAGCTGCTCTGTCCCCAGTCATCTGGGGGATGAAGGCCAAAAGACAAAGCCTAATGATGGAGGGTGGGGAAGATCACTGACTGGATGATTACTGGGATAATCGGTGAAGGAGACTCCTGCCTTTTCAAAACCAGGCCAAGTTCAAAAACAAGTTATTGAGGAACACAGCTTTAGATGAACTATAGTTTAATGAATGAACAATACCCACAGAGCTAATAAAGACAGCTTTGATCCCTGCTAGAAAAATCAATGCATCCTGACATTAAAAGTCTTGCGCCCCAAAGGACTTAAAGGAATTCCTCAGACCAGTAACAGCATCTTGTGCAATAGAGAGCAAGATACGGAAATGTTTGGACAGAAATACCATTCTTTAGAAGAGTAATCTCAAATTCAGCAGAAAGAAACTACTTTCAGATTTTATTTCCAACTTGTGGTGGTATTCACTGAGATTCCCTTATTTGCTATAAGGAGCTCTATCTGAAATTAAGATTATGAGGAAAAAGAAGACATTCATGTGCACTACAGCTCCTGATACTTACAGAAATTAACAAAACTTCAGCTGCCACATTTCAAATAAAGCAAGAAAGAAAAAATAAAAACTCCCCAAAACCAGAAAATGGAGGAAGGCCAAGGTATGTGCAAGTCAAAGAGCCACCCAAAGAGGTACTTTTTTCCCCTAGCATAGACAAGGTTGAGAGAATCCTGATGCCAAGTCAAAGTTGCACAGCGTGCATAGATATGTAGGTCACTCGGGACCTATGTAGGTCACCTGCTCTGCTGATTTAAGCAAGTAATTTGCTCTTTCAAAGGAAGTACCTGCTTTAATTCCTCACTTACAGATCTACACTACGAAGAAGTGTCTAGTGCCAAAGGCGATACATACCACATGCATGAATAATCTGAAAAGTAACTCAATGGAAGGATGTCTTAAAGCCTAACAGATGCAAGAAAAAATGAATTTATCAACATGGAACAGAGCAGAAACCCAGCCAGGCAAATCAGAAATCCTGACAACTTCAATTTAGGAATAAGGGAGGTTCCTGGCTCCTGGTGTATCAGAATTTGGCATTCCCTAGTATGTGGCATAGTAGTGTTTCAGCATAGGAATGATTCTAATTTTCACTGCAAATAAAATAAGCTAATATTCAGTAATCAGGACAATTCCTAAGAGATAGTGTTCTTGTTCTATAACATTACTTGCAGAATAGTCTGACTGAACTAAAATAGGTTTCTTCACACCTTCTGATGTCTTGATGTCATGGCCTGAAGGAAGGAGGAGGCAAAAAGTCCAAATCCAGTTGCCATCTGTTTCCCTAAATTAAAGGGAATAAAAACCTCACACATATGCAGACCATATTCAGCAGTCTGAAAATTTTATGGATCTAGAGATGACAGGTTACAGACCTCAATAACTAGAAGGCAAATGAACAGTTGTGAAACCGTCCATTGTGGAATTAAAAATTAGCAACTGCTTCAGTTGTATGCTATGTTCCATGAGATGTCAGAAAGAGATAATGGATTAAATGGAAAAAAAGCACTAGCAGCAAGACAGATTACATTACTGCTGCCCTCCTTATCCTAACAATAATTATACGAGGGCTCAAAAAAATTAAAAAGCAGCTTGTCATTTACTCTCATTTTAGCATTATCATCCAATAGAAGATGGTTTAGTCATAAAGCTTATACTCTATCCTTCAGTGATTTCCTACTTTTCAACAGTATAATAGCTTTTCTTCTGATTAAGCCTTTTTGCTGCAGTTCTTCAGTGGGAAAGGAGACTCACAGAATAAAAGTAAGTGAACTAATACAGAAATGACTTGCATTTTTTCTTTAGATGAGTATTTGCAAGTCTCACCATGCTCCTGACTTGTGCCAGCCAATCCTGGAATTTTTCTTAAACTTTATTACCTTGTATAAGCCACGTACGCCCTCCATCTTGTATATCTTTATAAGAGCATCAAACATTCCTCTGTATTGTCGCTTTGATGGGTCAACACCAGCATTATATTGTAGCACGAGTCGTGTCTTTGTCACCCATATTGGGTTGGTAATGCAGAGAGTCATGGCTCCTGAGGACAGAAGGTAGAGTGGTCGGTATACTAACTCCAAAGCTTGTCCCAGTTTGTTCAGTCCAATATAACACAGGCTTCTACAACGACAAAGCTACTTATCTTACAAGAGTACTCGCACTACTTAAAAAAGGTGAAGTTTATGCCCACGATTGTTCCCTCTCTTTGCCTTCAAAGCTCACAATCAAGCCCAACCTACTCCTTCTGCAGAGCATATGGCTTTTTGCATATTCTAATACATTCCCTTTTTTGCCTTGCCTTTTCACAGTATGTGGTGTAATTTGTAGTAGATAGGAACCTAAGTAACTTCTTAATGTACTCCTGATTATCCATGTTATTCTTCAAGTATACAATGGCTCAAAATTTAATAGACATCTCAGTCATGAGAAATTTGCTTAATCATATTGTTAGGTTAATAAAAGCAACCTGCTATAGCTTTACAGGTTATTGAAAATACAGTTGTAAATTACTATATTTCACATCAAACAATATGCCTTATATTTCAACATTAAATGAATGCTCTAACACCCTAATAAAGTCTTCATAATTGCCTAGATAAAATACAACACAGAAGCACGGACAAGAACATATTAAAAGTCTTGCAGATAGAAGTTGTATTTTTATTTTGGATGTTTAGTTTCTAAGGAAACTTGGACCACAGATAAAGACCAATTCATTTATTCTATTAACTTCAATAGGCCTTCTCTTTTCCAGGTCTAAGTGTTAAAAATTTAATGAGTTAACAAGCCAATAAGAGCTACAGTTATATTTTGGGACTCAATATATTACTAAGTATGGAAAACACTTATATACAATGAAAACAAGGCCAAAAGGATTTTGACAACTGCTGTTTCTAAGCAAAACTGGAGACCACAGTGATCCACCTATTCATCTTAGACATCATTAATTTATTTACAGAAAACAAATGACTCGAGTTTGGAGTCATTTGGACTTGAACACTTTACATTTGTCACCTGTAACAAAAAGCAGCACTGACACACAAAGGCAGGGAGCAACATATGGAAAGGCTAGAAGCAAACTCTAATCTTCTCTGCATTTAAACTCACCAGCCTCTGCAGCTGACACTAGGTGTTCGGTTGCACTAAGACTTTCCAGCTTCCCTTCCTTCTTGTAAGCTTTGATGGCATTGTAACTGGGAAATGTAAAATATATTTTAGTAATGGTGAAAACAAATTTACTTAATCCACAAACAACAAAACATCACATGTAAGATAATGGAAAACTTTAGATAGTACACAGCCTTTGAAAACAAATATGTAAGTAAACTATATTTGGTTAGTTGATTTCTGAGCAGTCAGCTTTTTCAAGTGAACTATGGTAATACATATCTAAATTGATAAAGTATTACTTCTGTTAGTATCAGTGGGACACATACTGAAGTATCTGTTGGATCTCAAGACTTCTAAAAAACCCAATTAAGATAGCCTCCTTTTTATTGAGAGCAACAGTGACAGATATCTGTCTTCTAACTTAGAAATACACTGAGCTTTCTTCTCTTGATCCAGTTTCCACTCTTTGTGGATTGAGATACTGTCAACAGGAGTTGAACCATCAGCAGGAATGTACAGCAAAACTTGGGGACTGAAATAAACGGTACTGACAAGGTTTTATAAGCATACCAACTAACTGTTCCCTAAAGTGCTACAATTAATAGGGGTCAGCAATAAATCACATCACAGTTGCACAGCTAATAAAGTAGAAAAAAGTGAGTATTAAAAAATGGGTTTATAAGCAAAGCCAAACAACTCACAGAAACAATGAGAGACCCAAGTATCACTAAAAATATTAAAAATTAGTTAAACATTTAGTTTGATCATGTTCTCCAATTCTTAACCCATCAGGTTAGGCTTTTATTTTTTGTGAGGTTTTAAGCACAGTGTACTGGCACTTTTAGAGGATTCTTCACGACTGATGTCACCATCTCTCAAGTTCCTTAGTATTTTCACAGCATCAAGGGAATGCACTGTACTTTGCATAGTAAGTCAAAGTAAGGCAAAGTCAAGTCTCAGACTCAAATTACTTAAATTCTAAACCAGCACATCATAATTAAGGATAACAGATGTGGACTTACAAAAAGAATCACAAGTTTGTTTATAAGCCAGGTAGCACATTTTTACACCCCCAAAGAAAATGCAGTGTATATCTGAACACTACACTGCGCAGGACACGACACATTTTACAGTTCTACTTACAAGAAAAAATAAAGTCCCCAGGAAGCCCCTGCTCCCAACATGTTTGGTGTTACCCCTTGATATAAGCCTCGTAGTCCTTCATGCTTCCAGACAGTGGTCATACAGTGGAGAATGCCATTATATTTTGGCCTCAGCTCCAATCCATCGTTTACTATGAAAGAAAGAAATTAAATTGAAAAAAAAAAAAAATTCAGAGTGTATGAAGCTCAGCTGTGTAAAAGGCTCCACAGAAGTACAAAACCTACAAAGCAAGCTGCAGATGAACATGAAATCTAACTGATCAGCTGTATTTTAAAATTACCCTTTTAAAAGCATGCAAGAGCTGGGGTTTACACCTTTGTAAGTCTACACTTCAAGAATATTAAAAAAAAAAGAAAAGGAAAAAGCAAAAAGAAACACAAAGATGAAAAAGAACTTTTAAGCTCTGCAAAAGGAAAGTTCCTGTTAGTCTGATAACGCTAAATAAATGCACTGCTGTGCATTTTTGGTGAGCAGCAGCTTTGAAGTTGTTTCTCTCTTCTTTTTAGCACTCCAGTAATTTTACATCACATTTCAAGTGATACGTGTGGGATCTCTGACAACACGTTTCGATAAGGGGTTTAGACAAGCCCCAAATATCAGCTCTTAAATTCAATCTTCCCCTTTAAAATGTCTTCTGAGCATTTTCAATGGGTCATGCCTTACTGATTCCAAAGTCAGTTTTTAACAGAACACTCAAAGATTATTTCCAGCAAAACTTCCTGTGTTCTCCTTCTATTCCCATTAAATGGATCTGTGGGAAAACACCAAACAAATACAGTTCTCCCACCCAATAAGTAAACAGCTGGTCGTCCAAACATTCAGAAAATATCACAGTCAAAAAGATAAAACCAGGCAAAATCTTGTTTGTCAGATTTCTTTTAGAACAGAGATGTTCACACAACTTAAGAGTGGTAACTGCTACTGCTCCTACTGTAGCAGCAAAAGAGTAAACTGATTACTGATGACATGTGATATGGCACATGGGGAGATGACAGGTAACAGACACAAGCTGGAACAGAGGGAATTCCAATCAGAACATTTCCTCCATAAGAATAATCAAATACTGGAATAAGTTGCCTGAAGAGACATCTCTGGAGTTACTCAAAACTCCAGCAGACAAGATTGAGCAATCTGGCCTACACAGACCTTACCTGAGGAAGGGGTGAACTCCATAGCTCTTGTCTGACCTAAATGACTATGATGCTAACATAGCAGCAGCTTCCATTCTTTACAGACATAAGGATAGATTGCAGTTTTACTGAAAATTTACCTCAAAGGTTCACACTCAGCACAGTTTCTGTGTCCCAAACAAGATTAATCCTCGTAATCGTGAATTTCTGTTTTCTGTTCTGTGCCATATTTACTATTAATTCTCCTTTAAACCTGGTGTACAGTACTGTAAGTTGTGACAGACTTCAGGACTACAGACAAAATGGTTTTTCTGAGCACAGTGTGACAAGACCTCAACACCTTGACAATCACTCAAAGCTAAAAGATAAACACCTCCTTTCTCCCTCCCGAATGAGCCCTGCTAGACCTTTCTCAACGACCTTTGCTTTTTTTTTTAACTTTGCTGCCATTAGGTCAGATTTATAAACACATTAAACAACATGGGAAATCAGAGATGTGAACGAAGGTCTGTCTGTCAATGATGCTACCAGAATCTTCACAACATTGGTATCAGCTTTTTATTTCCTTTTTCTTACTTACTTTTACTTTATATTTCTGGTATCAGCTCTTACTTCCTGGTTGAAGACAAAACATAAGAATTGTTATTTTCAAACCAAATGAGCAACTGACCTCCAGAGGTCACCTAATCCACTCCCCTGCTCAACATAGATCTCATTAGATCAGGTTGATTAGTGATATGTCCAGTTGGTTCCTGAATGTTTCCAGGACTGAAGAAATTACAGCTTTTTTGGGTAACCTCTTCCACAATTTGACCACTCTCACAGCAAAAATCCTCTTTCCTAAAGTAACTGGAATTTCCCATGGACCCACTAATGCCTGTTCCCTCTTGGCCTACCTCCAAGAAGAACCTGGCTTCACCTTCTGTGTCCTCCAACCACATAGCACCATACTACAATAATGTCACCCCTCAGCCTTCTCTTTGTGAGGATGAACCAATCCTGAACATGGTCCAGCAGCCCATCCTCCTGTCATGTGTCCCTTCAGCAGTCTAATGGCCTTCACTGGAATCATGCCAGTCAATGCCTTCCATGTGCCGGTGAGCCCAAACCAGACAGAGTACCTCAGATGCAGTCTTACAGGTGTGAGACAGAGAGAAAGCTACTGGCTACATTCTTCATAACACAGCTCAGGCTGCACCCACACTAGAATATGCAAGAAAAGTGTGTAACTCCAATTTTGCAAAAAGCCTGTTTGGAAATATAATGCTTCCACATTTTCTAAAACTTCTCTGTGATAGCTCATTATTTTTGAGATCTAAAGTAACCATGAATTTACTTAAAATAATGATCCAAAGATACAGCAAAACGTTTCAACGTCTATAACAGAAAATATGACAAAAGGGCACCATGTTTCTCATGTTAGCAGTAAAATCACTCAGAAGAAGCTGGCATGTTTCCCTACAAAACACCAAAGCAGTTGCGAGTTTTCTGTAAAACAACACCTCTGCTGTTAACAAGCAAGATTATTATAACACTATTGTTACGCTTTGAGCATTGAGACTCGTCGGTATAAAGGTGAACTTTGAATGTTGGCTTGAGACCATCTGCCAGTTAAAGACAGCCAATCTTGCTGTGTCCTATGGCACCGATGGTCATGGAAGAGAGGAAGAACCCTGGCCAGCTCTCAGGTCTGCCTGGAAACAGCCTCTGAGGCACACAGCACATATTTTATAGTCCCTAGAAATGACAAGAAAATTAACTTTTGGACTCCGGGGGCGGGGGGTGGGCAGGGGAGAGAACCACAGAGTATCCCTTCGGCTTACGGCCTGTTTATTCAAGCCGTGGGGCTACCTGCCAGCGCCGGCCCCTCATGCCGCCGCACACGGGTCTGGGCAGAGGCGAACGGGCCCATCGGCTGTACAACCCCTCAGAAGCAAGCCGGTGGATCGCTGGCTTGGAACCGGCGAGCTTGGCGAGGTGTGTGCGTTCGTAGCACAAAGCGCGGTGCGCACCCGCAGCCCTCGAGGAGAGCCGCGCTCGAGGGCTGTCCCCGCCGGGACCCGCAGGCTGCGCGGCCCGGCCTTGCCTCACCTGCGAAGCGGATCTTAACGAGGTCCAGCGGGTGCAGCACGAGGGTGGAGAGGACGCCGCCGCTGAGCCCCGCCGCCAGGTTCTCCAGCTGCACGTGCCGGAGCAGGGACCGCGCGGGCGGCGGGGCCGCAAGCGGCTCGCGCACGGCGCACGCGGACCCCGAGGCGCTCATCGCCAACGGCGCCAAAGGCGGCGGCGACGACAGCAGCGAGGGCGGAGGGCGGAGGGCGGCAGGGGGTGGGGCTCCCCCCCCCGCCCCAAGCCGGCAGCCGGCTCCGGCGCCCCGCGAGAACAGCCCGCCCGGCGCATCCGGTCACGTGGGCGTGCGCGGGGGGGTGTGAGTTACCGGCGGCGCGGCCCGGGGCGCCGAGGCAGGATGAGGGTCAAGGTGCTGAGCCGCAACCCCGACGACTACGTCCGTGAGACGAAGCTGGATCTGCAGCGCGGTGAGCGGCGCGGCTCCCGGGGCGGAGCGGGGCTCGGCCAGGCCCGGCCTCCTCGCCTGCCGCCCAACTGGCATGGGCGGGGGAGAGAAGGAAGGCGCTGAGGCGCCCGCCGGCCCCACCGTGCCGCTGAGCCGCCCCCAGGAGGGGGTGCCGGGCAGCCGCCAGCCCCGGCGGGGTTCAGGCTCCCCTCAGTCCAGCCGCTGCCGGGCTCGGCCGGTCGGAGGCGGTGACTCTTGCCGTGCGCATGCGCGCGGGTCCGTGAGGCGGTGGCGGCGCTTTGGGGCGCGCGGCGGGGTGCGGGCTCCGTGCGGTGGTGCTGTGTCGCGGGGCCCGGCTGAGATCCCGGGGTGCCAGAGCGCGTCGTGGGAATGCCGGCAGCGCGGGGGGTGGGGCGGGTGTTCGCGGCTCCGGCGCGCTGAGGTTGCTCTTGGTGTTGCTGGGCCGCCCTTGGCACTCTTGTGCACTTACTATTGTTTCTTTCCTGGTCCGTCTCATCCTGCTTCTTGTGTGTCCCTCGTTAAACCTGGAAGAATCGTGCAGGTTTTGTACTCGTTTTAGATGCAGCAGCTGTAGCCTGGTAGCTGAGATTATAGAATAGTTTGGGTTGGAAGGGGCCTTAAAGTTCATCCGGTTCTAACCTTCCTACCGCGGATAGGGACGCCTTCCACTAGACAAGGTTGCTCAAAGCCCTTTCCAAAGCCCTTGAACACTGCTAGGGATGGAGCAGCCACAACTTCCTTGGGCAACCTGTTGCAGTGCTTCACCACTCTCATAGTGAAGAATTTCTTCCTTATATCTAACCTATATTTTCCCTGTTTAAGTTTGAGCCCATTACCCTTTCTGCAATTGCTACAGTCCCTGAAGAAGAGTCCCTCTTTGGCATCTTTGTAGGCCCCATTCAGATACTGGAAAGCTGCTATGAGGTCTCCATGCAGCCTTCTTTTTTCCAGTCTGAACAGATGAAGTGAGGACTTTCCACACTCTGTTCTGCTCATTCTCCACAGATCTTATCCTACAAAGTTGTGGCAGTTTCACCTCTGTAATATGATAGAAATGAAGTTTAGCTTCTACCTGGTGACAGAGTTTGTGAAATGGCCCTTTGTTGGAAAGAGCAGGACTAAAACTCTGGGCATCTTTAATGCACTAAATCAAACTGTTTTGAGCAGGATAATAGACCTGTGTTCTTTAAAATTGCCTGTGCTTCATTATTGGATTGAATTAGATGTAGGTGCAAAGCAGCATCTCAACTAACTTCTTCTAGTTATTTAATTGTGGTTATATATTTATAGCATAGAAAAATATTATTAAAGTTACCCACAGGGACGGTAGCTGAATATATCATAATTTTCCAAGTGGGAGTTGTGTGTAAGCTGTTAAATTCTCTGTCGTGTTACAGAGGGATACGCAACATTGTCATCAGAGGTTTTAGAGATTCTGATATGCATCAAATAGTCTTTGGAAACTGAGAGACTCAACTAAGCATCAATTCTTAATGAGCAATCTGTTGTCAGTTGCTCTGCTGATTTTTCAATCTTTTTGCATGAAACAGAAGGAAAGAGAACCCAGAAGTGGTGTCAAAATGTGCTGTCTTTATTTTAAGGTGCATTGCAGGCAGATGCAGAGAGACCCTTGCTTGAAGCTTGTGTGATCTGCCTGGGAAACCAGATAGCATTAGGAGAGGACCAAGCTCATGAAACTAATGAGTCTCATTTCAGAGGCAGGGCTGGCTTGCAGATGACTGAACATGTAGGCCATTAGGTTGCCTCTCTTTGTGTGTCTCCATGTAGTTGTGTCCTTCTAGTGTACTGTGTATGTTGGAGTTTAGCAGTAGGAGGTTGGTATTGTGGGGTTCATTTATTTTGCCTTGTGGCTTGTATTCTTCATTTTTTGGTTGTTGTTTTTTTTTTTTTTTTTTAAATAATAGTTGCAAGGTATCTGCAGCTTCCAGTTTGTTGTGTACATTTGTAGCTTCCCTTGCAAAGGACATCAAACAGTTTCAGGCTTCATTAACTTAACTTAGGGCTTGTTAAGTGGTCATACTAATGATCCACAGATCAGTGTTGTGGTTTAAGCCCAGCTGTAACCCAGAACCATGCAGCTGCTCTCTTACTCCCACCTTTCCTCCTCCCCGCTCCCAGAGGGATGGGGAGGAGAATCGAAAGAATATAACTCCCACGGGTTGAGATAAGAACTGTCCCATAACTAAGATATAACACAAACCACTGCTGCTACCACCAATAATAATAATGATAAGGGAAATAACAAAGGAAGAGAATACAACCGCTCACCACCCACCAACTGATACCCAGCCCGACCGAGCAGTGATCTAGCCCATCTGGGTAGCTGCCCCCAGTTTATATAGTGGGCATGATGTGCTGTGGTATGGAATACCTCTTTGGTTATTTTGGATCAGGTGTCTTGTCTCTGCTTCCTCCCGGCTTCCCCTCCTCCCTGGCAGAGCATGAGACTCAGAAAGTCCTTGGTCAGAGTAAACATTACTGAGCAGCAACTAAAAACATCAGTGTTATCAGTGCTGTTCCCAGGCTGAAAGTCAAAAACACAGCACTGCACCAGCTGCTGCAAAGGAGAAAAATGACTGCTACTGCGGAACCCAGGACAACCAGTTTCAAAATGGTAGGAACAGCAATAATCTCAGTGTGACAGAAAATTCTCCATGGCAGGAAAATTGAAGAGGACTTCTGAATTCAGCTTATCTTGAATTAGACTACATACCGTGGCTTTCTAATGTGTGTGTTACTCTTATTGCAGTTCCAAGAAACTATGATCCTGCATTGCACCCTTTTGAGGTTCCACGAGAGTACATAAGAGCTCTGAATGCAACAAAGCTAGAACGTGTGTTTGCAAAACCCTTTCTTGGCTCACTTGATGGCCACAGAGATGGAGTTAACTGCATGGCCAAACATCCGAAGAGTTTGTCTACAGTGCTGTCTGGAGCTTGTGATGGAGAGGTAAGCTGTAGTTTCCCAGAAAGCTGTAGTTACAAACCGCAGCAAGCAAGGAAGGTACCTTGCCTCCTTTTTGCTTTTTCTTTTTTGTGCCTTTGTTTAATTTTGTTGTTTTCAAATGCCCCATGCTTACCTTTTGTGTCTTTGTTCAGCAAGATACCATATCTTCTCTCAGAAGGTGCAGCTTACCCAGTTTGGGGAAGTGTTTCTCAACCCGCAGGTTGTAATATGCCAATGCACAAAGGCAGCAACTTTCAGTTGTTCACCTGTGAGCAGAAAGTGTGACACCTCCTCGGGATGGAGCAGTGTATGTCAGTACTTACAGTCTGTAGTGACTGCTTTTTGCTGCCCAGGTGATGCTGTTTCTCTTGGAGAAGTTAAACTGCTGTGGACTAAGAAAATTATATGAAGTCAGATGAGCTAGGGGAAAGGGGCACATAACCAAAAATTTTCTGGAATAATAATTTATCATATTGTCTAGAAAATGCTAACCCTGTGTTTGTTTGATTATTTTACATAAATGTTACAAATAGCAAGCAGGGGCGCTTCAGATGGAGTCCGTTGCAGAAAGAAATTACCTGTCTTCTATATTCTCTGTCCTCTCTCACACTTCTATTGTTCATTTGATAGTACTTGTATATTTTAAAGGTGACTTCTGGGTAGCTGGTTGCTTTGGGCTTTTTATAGAAGGTGTGTATGTCATGCAGGAGTGTAAGGGAGATTAATCTTTTCAGAGAAGAGGGGAATAAGTTTATGTGAAATGTTGGCCAGATTTCTTATCCACTGATAAGAGTGGGTAAGGTACTGGGTACTCTAAATACATACAAATAGAAAAACTGTCCTTCATTTCTTCTTATTTTTTAAGTGGGCCCAAATGCTTTAAAACAGAAACCTATGTGGGAGGTGGGCATCTGTATAAAAGGTAGCACAGCTACTGGTCTGAAAACACTCTGTTAGTTGCAAATGCTATTTCCTTGTGCCCTTCTTTTAAACAAATATTCTATGCTAAAATTATGTCTGCTATTTTTTTTTTGAGCAAGAAATCTAGTGCAAAAATATGCAAGTGTGGAGCTTTGGAGGGGGTAAGAAGGACAGAGCCGCACTTATAAAAGTATATTTTTTTTTTTTTCCCAAGAAGGGAATAATTAAGTAGTTTTAACACTATAAAATCAGGCTGGTGTCCAACATGCCATTTCATGACAACATGTGTGATCTCTTGTACCTGAATTGTGAATTGCAGCTGCGGGCTGCAGAAAACATAAGTAACAACAAAATATTCTTCTGGTTTTAACAGGTTAAAATTTGGAACCTGACCAAACGACAGTGTATTCGTACTATACAAGCCCATGAAGGCTTTGTTCGAGGCATCTGTGCTCGTTACTGTGGTACATCATTCTTTACTGTAAGTATAATGTGTCTCCTTAGGACAGTGTGGCAGTACAGAGTGCCTGTTCACCATCTGGTTTCCAGTGAGCAACTTCCTCTCTGCCATACAATATTTAAATACTGTATGAATACTTCTATTAAATTTGTCTGAGAACCTGACGGTTCCATTTTTCATTAAATTTTTGTTGATGCTGTGATATGGGTCTTATTCAAGACTATGGAAGGGATAAATACCAGAAAATTGCTAATGGATGGTCATATAATTAAATCTTGAGTAAAGTAGTTGTCATTAAAGTAGAACATAGATTATGTTCATTGAAAGACATAAAAAAGTAACCATTTACATATACTGTGATTAAAGATAAGCTGATTAAGTCAAGATGGTCCCAGGTTGATAGAACTTTATTAACTTATATCAGTGACACCTGATTCACTTGCATGTAAAACATCTGGAAATAGTACGTCTTCCTGTTTGCATTAAAAGCAATTACAAGATGATACAATAAAAAGGATTGCTTTTGAAGTCTAGAGTGTCCTGAGTTTTTGCTTCTTTTGAGCTGGGCATAGAAGAGCTATTTTCACTACTATACGTTTATTTTTTCTGAAGTATATATCGGATCATGAGGACAGAAGTTAGGATGTAAGGGAACTTGCAGCAAAAAATTCTAAGTGACTCAAATTAGAATTCCCTTTTGACAATCCCTCTGCTTGAAAATTGGGAGGGAAAGAAGGAACAATAGTAGTGCTGTCAGGAAAGGAAGTTAAACTTGTACAGCTAACATTTTTACTTCTCGAGTTTGCCTGATTCGGGTCACTGCACAGCCATGCAAAAACTTATGCTGGCATAGTGCAAGACATAGCATGGCATTAGGAATAGGCAACTGGAGCATCTGAGGTGGAGAGTGCCTTTTAATTGTTTACATGCTCATCAAAATGACATCCAGAAGATAATTTACAGTTGAAGGTACCATTTGATTAAAAATGACATAATGTATCCTGAAAAAACAGTCATTGTTCCAGATCATCTTTTTCTGTTCAACATCTCTTTTGGAAACTGGAAAGCATTTGTGGATTGAGGTAAAGACAGTTGAATAGGTGAGGGAAATATAGTGTTGGGGGCAACAGTGAAATCAGTCACCTAGTTTCACAAGTAGACAGTTTCTGAGCAGCAGCTGCTTTGAAAGCTGGCCCCTGCCTCCTTTCTTCTTCCACTACCCCAGTTTTTATTGCTGAGCATGATGTTTGTGGTCTGGAATATTCCTTTGGCTGCTTAGGTTAGCTGTCGTGTCTCTGTCCCCTCCCAGTCTGTTGCCCACACCTAGCCTATTTCTTGATGGGGGAGGCAGGGATAATGACTGACAGACTAAGGGAAGGGAATGCCTTGACACCCTGCAAGTAGTGTTCAGCAGGAGCCATGATTAGTGCTGTATCAGCACTGTTTTAGCCACAAATCGAAAACACAGAGCAGTATGGGCTGCTAGGAAGAATGTTAACCCTATTTCAGCCAGCCGATGTACATGTGCCTTCTCAGTTTCTAGGAAAATAGTATAACAAGAACTAATCTTCAACTTGGAGGTGTAAAAGGAAACAGTGAATGGGCAGGAGAGTGCTCCTGTGTATAACATAGATTATTGTCTTTTGAAAGACTGCCTGTACTTAATTGCAAAATACATCTTATAAAATAAACAGAATATATTTATGTAAAAATGTACATGCTTTCTGCAATATTTCCAGGTTGGCGATGACAAAACAGTGAAGCAGTGGAAAATGGAGAGCCCAGAATATGGAGAAGAAGAGCCTATTCATACAATTCTCGGAAAGGTAGTAAACTGAAGTTCTGATTATATTCTTCCCCCCCCCCCCCCCCCCCCCCCATCTCTTCTTTTGAATTGTTTGAACCAATTCTTATCTGGCTTTTTGAAGAGAGAGAAACAGTTTGGTATATAATCAGTTGTAAGGTGATGGCATGAAATTTTATTATGGCACTTGTAAAGTTTCTGTTACGTTTATTTTACATACAAGCAGAAAAGAATATCTCAAATGCCATCAAAGACTGCTTAGATCAGTCTCTACTAGCCATCCCTTTTATGTAAATTGGTCAGATCTTTCTGAATCTCCTTCTCTTCAGATCTGTTGTCAGTGCTTAGTCTGCATTACACAGGTGTGTTTTCATGGCGATACCTTGCAGCCATTTGATACAAAATTTTAACTTTATATATTTCTTTTTGACAACAGCAGATTAAAATATGTACTTCAGCACTCTTTTTTATATACTTATTTTAAAAATATTAAATACTTGTTGTAAATAGTTTGAAACTCTTCAATTATTGTAACATCTGTGGAATCTGTTCAGGTCCCTTTGAAAGTTTAGAGTACCCTTAAAATTTCCATTTGCTTTAAAGTCAACCAGGTCTTTGTAAATGGACTTCTAATGCTGACTGCATTTAAATTAACAAGAATTGCATGTACGCATATTAAGTGAGTACAAAGAAAGCTAGTCTTTTGTGCAAGAGTATATCTGGTAGCAGTGGTGACTTGGTTTTCAGTAATTTAAATGAATAAAACCAGACAGACTTGATATGCAATGATTTGATCTTTTTTGTAAAAGAACATGCTTGCATATGTAAGTATTGAATTACTTTTGTAAATAGTTTGGTTTTGGTTTTGTTTTTTCTTTTGAAGACAGTGTATACAGGAATTGATCACCACTGGAAAGAAGCTGTTTTTGCCACCTGTGGCCAGCAAGTAGACATTTGGGATGAACAAAGGACAAGTCCCATGTGCTCTCTGACGTGGGGTTTTGATAGCATAAGCAGTGTAAAATTCAATCCCATTGAGGTAATGTTTCTGTTATATATTGGAAATGAGTATTTTTCTTGATTAGTGTAAGATCTAAACTGTTACACCATCTTTAACAGCCTTTTCCAAATTTAGATTTTTATATATCTTTTAATGTAATATTTAGGGGTATGTGTACATATTTTTTATATGGCTATATTGTTTTGGAATGTAGTAACATGTAGTTTCATCTTTTTATCTTTTATCTCTGTTAGTGGGAGAGAGGAGGAAGAAAAGTAGGGTGGTCTCCATTTTGACCACAAGCAATACAGACCACATACCTTGTAGCGGTTATGTGGCTGTGGAGCTCTCATCCATCTCTATGACAAAACCATAGCATTTGATTTACTACACTAGTTCCTATGTATCTCTTTGCTGGGCTGTGTTCATAGGTGAAGTATTTATGAGGAAATTGCTTGTTAATTTTGAAGTAGAGAGGACTGGGTAGATTCTGATTCTTACAGGGGTAGGTATTTAAACTGTGCTGAATAATTAGGTGCACAAAAAGAATGATGAGTATATTTCCTTAACTGAAAAAGGAACTATTTCACTACCAGCTTTGTGGAACTGCTTAGGTATGTAGTGTGAACTGTTAACCCGTATTTTATAAGTGTTTAGAAGACCATACACACTGGTTTTGTTTGTTTGCTTTTTAGACATACCTTTTGGGGAGCTGTGCTTCTGACAGAAATATTGTGCTATATGATATGAGAAAATCAACTCCATTAAAGAAGGTAATCTTTTTAGCAGAAGCTGATGGCACTAATAAGCGTACTGAATATGAAAGTAGTCTGTAACTGTTGGTGGTTTAGTGGTGGTCTTGGCAGTCCTGGAATAATGGTTGGACTTGATGATCTTAAAGGTCTTTTTCAACCTAGTTGATTCTATGTTGGTAGAGAAAGGGAAGCTCTGAACTGTGAGTTCTCTGAGTTTTCATTGTCTAATATTGAGTCTTTTAACTGAGTTGCTGGGATGTAAACCAAACAGAGTTAAGGCCTTTTTCTGCATTCAAATGGGCTGTCAGACTCACTGCTGTAATTCTTGATAAAGCGCCTGACCTGACAGCAATTTCACAATAAGTACTTTATGTTCCTGCATTGTTCTGTGTGGGGTTTTTTTTGTTTTTTTACTCCTCCTTGCCAGAAGGAAACAAAGTAACTTTTAAGGTATTTCATTTCCAGGGCTGGAGAACCTTACTCTGCATTTGAACTAGTGTTCTGCTTTTACATGGAGATAAACCCTCTCTATGCACATAGTAAAGACATTCAGAAATCCTTTGCAGTGGAATTAAAATTGTATTTATATGTGGAATTTACCAGTGACAGGAAGATTCTTCTTTAAGAGAAAGTATGTCTTTATTTAAAACAAGAAGTCAGTAATTCATATTAACCTTGATCAAGTTCAATAGTTAGGAACCCCAGAACTATCTTTAACAATTTTTTCATGAAAAACAGTATTCTAGTTTGTGAATATACACTCAATATCCTACTAGTATGTTGTGTACTGTCGACAGTGACACTGATCTGATACATCCCAGAACACTATAATGGCACTTTAAATTGCTAGCACAGTGATAATGATGAGTAGATTACAACACGGTAGCTTCTACATCATTGCATGGCACTTGAACCAGGAATGGCAACTGTCCCGGAGAATTCATGAACTGCAATTTCAAAGATAATGAAGTGATAGTAGTACGTGGAGGATATCACAGTGTTGTAATAGCTTTGCAAGTGCTGGTTTGCATTGTCAATTAATGACTGTCTCTTGAGATAACAATTTAATTAGGTGTATTTATAAATTAGTTACCTAAAGGTTGCTATCAATATGATGGAAAAGTGAAATTTTTCAGAAGTTCCATTTTATGTGTGGACCACTTTTAAAATTAGTTACAGAGAATTTAGCTGCTGTGTAGCTCAAGTGAGCATATTATGAGGGACAGGAAGTTCTTGAGTTCCAATTCTAACATGAAAAGAAAATACTCTGTCATGTCGCTGTTCTTCTGCCGCAATTCTGTAAAGTAGTTGTCTTCAGTGGTATAGGAAGTTTTGAACTATAGCAAGTATTTTACTGCCTCTAACAAGGTAGCAATGTGTGAATATCTTTTAGGTTATCTTGAACATGAGGACAAATACACTGTGTTGGAACCCTATGGAAGCTTTCATTTTTACTGCAGCAAACGAAGATTACAAGTAAGTGTGGCAGTGATAATCCCAATTATGTTGTTTTTAGTCTGTATCTTGATTTATCATCATGCTAAAATAAATATTTAACAAAACTTTTAAATTTGGATCACTTAAGTAATAATCTGGAGAATTATAGCCTCACTTATGTAAAGAAAAAAAACGAGTTGATAGTAGACTGCCTCTTTCTCTGTATTTCAGTATCTGGGGAGAAAAAAATAGCTGAACCAGTGCAAGTGTAACTTGCAATGGGACCTGGAAAATAAGTACTGTTGGACCAGCCTGAGGCAATATAAGTGTCTATTTTCTTGACAGCTCTTGTAAAGCTTGACCAGCAGGTCGAAGGAGGTGATCCTGCCCCTATACTCTGCTCTCATGAGACCTCACTTGGAGTATTGTTTACAGTTCTGGTGTCCTCAATGTAAAAAGGACATGGAACTGTTGAAACAAGTCCAGAGGAGGGCCACGAGGATGATCAGGGGACTGGAGCACTTCCTGTATGAAGATAGGCTGAGAAGGTTGGATCTGTTCAGCCTGGAGAAGAGAAGGCTGCGTGGAGACCTCAGAGCAGCCTTCCAGTATCTGAAGGGGGCCTATAGGGATGCTGGGGAGGGAGTCTTCATTAAGGACTGTAGTGATAGGACAAGGGGTAACAGGTTCAAACTTAAACAACGGAAATTTAGGTTGGATATAAGGAAGAAATTCTTTACTGTAAGGGTGGTGAGGCACTGGAATGGGCTGCCCAAGAAGCTGTGAATGCTCCATCGCTGGCGGTGTTCAAGGCCAGGTTGGACAGAGTGTTGTGTGGCATGGCTTAGTGTGAGGTGTCCCTGCCCCTGGCAGGGGGGTTGGAACTAGATGATCTTAAGGTCCTTTCCAACCCTAACTATTCTATGATTCTATATTGTACTGATCAGCTATTTTGATGAGAACATTTCTTAAAAAAAAAAAAAAAATAATACCCCAAACTAAAAAACAAACTTTTGTAAGCCAGTTCCAGAGTCTGCAATACTAACCCTTGCACAACATCTCACAGCAGTTTTTACTTTTGAACAATACTGTTTATGTGAACAGCTAATCTGATATTGCAAATGCTGTTGGTGTATTTATTTTAAAGCTTATATACTTTTGATATGCGCTTTCTTGAATCACCTGCGATGGTGCATATGGATCACGTGTCTGCTGTTCTTGATGTGGATTATTCACCCACTGGGAAGGAATTTGTCTCTGCCAGCTTTGATAAGTCTATCCGCATTTTTCCTGTAGACAAAGGTCGCAGCAGGTGAGTGATTTTACACCTTTCTCTCTTGTGTTATTCATTCCAGTGACTTTCTTCCCTAGTCCTCAAAATTCTTAATTGGTACATTAATATCTTCTTTGGGGCATTCACTTCCTGTGAATATTGAAATATTACTCTATATATAACTTTTGATTGATGGGTCATGTAGTTGACAGGTAATGCGGAGTATGTATTAGAGTAGAACTTCTTCTTAATGTACTCAGGCAGTTTTGAATTGAAATTACAGAGAGCTACTGTTGTTGGGTGTACACATTTGTGTTTCACCAAGATGAAGCCCATTTTATTTCCCTCACTCTATATCTTTAATGTTTTTCGGTCGCTTTGTATGGTATCTGTCAGCACTTGAAGTTTGCAGTGCCGTACATCATTCTAGCATTTGGTTTTCTAGGGATTGTCTTTGTCCTATATGAATGACTGCTAAAAGTGTTACATGAAAAGCATTGTTGTATGATCCTGAAGATCAGTTTGAGACACTTTTGTGATCTGTTCCAATACACTTACTACCTTTTGTTCATATTTTGTTAACTGGGCTTTGTCACATTGTTGTGACAATGCTTTGAATACAGTTCACTTTGAATTAGTTTTTCATGTAGTATTTCATAAGGCAGTGTATTCAATATTTTGCTGAAGTTCAGATTGGATCTACTGTGTCTTCTCTTTTTTCCTTTTTTCTCCCCCCTCCAGTTTGATGAAAACTGGAGCCGGTTATCAGATCTGCCTGGTATCGTTTGTTCTTTGTAAACTTGCCTTCATTATTCTCTGTTGTCAGTTCTTTCTTCCCCCCCCCCCCCTCCCCCCCCAACTTTATTTTTCTTCTTCTTTGCCGCCCCCTCCCCCCCCCCCCCCCCCCCCCCCCCCCCCCGGCTTGCTGCTAAGTCAAATTTATGTGGCTTGAGGGGTGGTAATGTTGAAATACTGATTAGGGGAGAAGCATATTTTTATTATTGTTGCAATTATGTACGCATTATTCAGCAAAGCTGTGTGCTCCTATACTGCATTAAAAATTGAGAGGGGCTGTTTATGTTTTCCTTTATGTCTTATCTCCAGGTAGCTTTCATTCTTTGTGTCTTGCAATAGTATTTTAAGTGTAATTAGGTATTGCAGTTTTTTTGTATTTGGTTTGTACTATGGTTAGCAGCTTCCGTGTTCTACAAATTTTCCTTTCTGTGGAATAGTAATGTTCACAAAAGTGATGATCTGCAAGGGTAAAGCACATCTTTGAGGGGAATTCTGCAGACCCCATAATGCCACAGCGGAAGACCTTATTCTACATTATAGCAGGTTGCTGCCAAGGCCTGTGGAAGGAATTTTCTTCTTTGTCCACACTTTTGCCCTTTCTCTGTGTGATGGCCATAAATCTAGTGAGCAAAATATGAAGAACTGAGCCTCGTATAAGCTGATTAGGGTTTCTGGGACACTTAAAATTCTTTAGAAGCTGGGCTTTTTCATAATTGCAAAGTTGAAATTAATCCCATAGAATAAAGTCTCTAAATGGAAGATCTGATCATAAAAGTATCTATATAAAGGGTGTCCTTTATCAGTCTAACCATCACACGTTATTTCAATCTCTCTAGATAGATTCAAGATCAGCAGTGTTTTACAAAAGTCAGATTTTTTAAAAACTAAAAACAAAGTAAAACATTCCTGTTGCCTTCACCAGAATGCCTTCTGCTATTTGAAAGGAAATGCTGGTGAGAAAAGTGATCACTTGAAAATGTGTCTCTGCTTTAGGGAGGTGTATCATACAAAACGAATGCAGCATGTCATCACAGTAAAATGGACTTCAGATAACAAATACATTCTCTGCGGCTCAGATGAGATGAATATTCGTCTGTGGAAAGCTAATGCTTCGGAAAAACTGGGAGTGGTAAGAATTGCGTTTTTGTTATAACAAGATAGGATGTTTGGTGTTTTTTTGTTTTTTTTTTTCTGTTTTTGTTGTTATTACAACTGGTTGGCCTATTCAAATGATAAAATCTTTCTAAAGGAAAACGTAAAACTGTAGTTTGATGTTTGTATTTAATTTGAAAACTGTCGTGTAGTGCAGCTCATTGCATTTACTGCAGCTTGCATAATAAAATTAAATTCCTCATTGCTACATGAGGTCACTTTCATGTGTTTTTGGTCTTGTTTAATGTTAACAGTGGTCATCAGTTCTCAGTAAACTTGATTTTTACCTGGGTGCTAGAGGTGAGAATTCATCCCTTTGCACTAAAGAACACTTGTCATTTGCCATACACAAGTAATTCTACTGAAGTTTGGAGTTACTACTTCCAAAAAGTTTGACTGGCACGGGACTGGTTCATGTGCAGTTCATACTATGATAAACATATGCACTGTAAAATAGTTCATTTGCATGAATGCATAACTGAAATTGTGCTTAACCTATATTACTCTCAGACACAAAGTGGGCAAAGTAGTATGGAGCTTGAAATCCATTTAATTGAAGTCAGTTTGAAGTGTTCCTAGGAACAGATATCAGTCTAATTAGATACGTGTCTTTACAGGTACACTTGTTCAAATTTTTATGTATATGTTTATAGACAAAGCCAAAATGTTCTAGTACAGTTACCACTCGCATATATCCATCTGCACAGTTGTGTTAAAGCACTGTTTGACTTTGGAGAATGAATTTGACACTTTGTCCGCTGGAATAATCCCCTTACAGCTTTGTATTGTTACAGTGTTTTGGAGTTGCTTACGTTGCTTTTTCTGAGCTCATCAGCATAGCTGTCAAATAATGCTTGAGGAAATTTCTTCTTGATCTTGTGAAACATTGAAGAGGGAGAAATAGCGAGCTGTAATTCAAGGAAGAATGGTGTAGGGATGTATCTATTGCCTTGTTATGTCTAGGGCTGCTTGTGGTTACCTGAAGCTCCATCAGATTATAGTATCTGTATAGCAGGGATATGGAGTGGAGCTGGGAGAGGTGGCAGGTGAATGGGAGTGGTAGGAGTACTTAGGGCTATGATGAGGAAAGGAGTAATTCATGGACTGTTGTGTACTGTGCAGCGCTGGTTATGGAGTAGGACAGCTAAACCAACGTGTATTTTTAGCCACGACCCACCATAGGTTTCTCATCTCTGCAGTAGAGCTATTGATAAAAAACCCTGACAACTTTGAAGCCTGTGTAATAACTGTGGTTAGAGACTACTATTCAAATTTAATTTCTATAATGGAATAATGAAATAACTCTTTTTGTTGAGGATGCTATCATTTTTTTCTGTTCTGAATTGATTTGTGGAATCCTATGGCAGCGGTGTTGGAAAGAGATGATTTGTAAGGTCCCTTCCAACCCAAACCATTCTATGATTTTCCCATATAGTGCTTCAGTCAGACATTTATGGGATTGAATATGATCTCAACTTAATATTGACTTAAACTGATATTTACTTAATATTGAAATGAAGAGAATAATTAAACATCCAGGCTGCTATAGCTGTTGTTAATTTTATTTCTGTTTTGAAGCACTATGAAATTTTGTTTTTCAGGTGTTTAGAGAGTAATTGTTGCTAATAGGACTTAAGAGTGGAATCTTTACACCTTATGACATTCTTGGATATACCTTGGAAATGTTGCTTGGATTCAGGCAACTGTGCCAGTCCTTGTTCCACTCAACCTTATAGTTGCTGTGATTCTTAATGTCAGAACTATTAATGGCTATTTATCAGGTTCCACTGTTTTTCTTTACCTGCTCCTTCTTTTTTAGGATTGGTGTTCTTATCTTCATAGGCATATGCTTGCTCATTTTATAAATGTCCACTTCTTCCCTTGTCTGGGGCTATTTATTTAACATTTTGAATATTCAAGGCTGAACATTCAGTAATTCTGTCGGAAGTGTCAGAATGTCTTAAACGCTTAGTTGCTTAGTCTGCTGTTTTTCTTTGCTGAGACGATTTGATTGAATGACTCATCCAAAGGTCACTGTATTTCTGTTATAATGCTAACATCTTGTAATACGTTGTATTTTAAGGTGGATATTTTGGGGGTGGGGGTGGATGGAAACCAGTATCCTGACAGAAAAAGAAAAATGGTACTCTAATGTTTTTTTCTTTGCTAAGTACTTAGTCTTACTTGTTTTTAGTATTGCTGGGTTCCAAGGAAGTTACAGTATATACATCCTTATGTTGTGACTGAGGAACATTTATCCAGTTGGAAAGTTGTACTTTCTGAATCATGGCTACCCTAGCTAGCAGTCATCAATTCTGACATGCATGTTTCTTTTGTTTTTTTTAATGTATTTGGCATTGCACTCTCTATTAAAAATTAGTGAAACATTAGAGTAAGTATAAAAGTCTCTGGAGGAGCCAGAGGCATGCTGTGTCTCCACTCCACTGACGATTAAGTCTGCGTGGGTTTTACAGAGGGGCAGCAGAACCCAAATATCTCTGTTGGAGGTACTGCAGAAGTTGCTTTAAAATAATTTGCAACATTGATTTTTTTCTTTAATAGAAGTTGATAAAACCATAAATAATTGTTATTACATAGGACTTAAAACTGGTGCTATTTTTAAAGCAGTAAACATCTGGCTCTGCATGTCCAGAAGCAAAAGACCAAATTAAACAAGGCTTTTAAGATACTCCAGGCTGTTCAAACCATAAAATACGACATTAAGTATGTTTGAGGCTTTTGTACCTTTGCTCTTGGAGAGGTTTAAGATTTCTGAAAAGATAAATACTTTGATTTTTGAAGAGAAGAGGAGCACATAGCCTTATCTGAGTGAAAAAGCTGGAAAAGCAGCAGTATAGATTTCAGTTAACGGAGTAGAATTAATATAAAGAGATTGGGTTTTCTGAATTGTAGTGAAAGCAATAAACCATCAGTAAAAATTCAGTAAGTACTGTTCTTCAGTCTGTTGACACATAAAAAGATCTACACCTGCTAAGTGTAAATACTTAGTAACATTACTTCTGTGAGTAACAGCTGCAAAATTTGTCTCTTACATTTCCAAAGTAGTTACGAATTAGAACAGAACACTGGGCAACTGAAGAAGAAGAAAACTTTCTGCTTGGGAATGATTAGTGTATCAGTAAGTGTAAAACTAGTGAGTGGAGCATAGGTCTGCTGCTTTCTTGCAAGATGCAGAAATAACAGCTTTTGAGTAAGGACTGAAAAAGGTAGGAGAAAGTGCAGTAATAAGTCTTGGTTTTGATCTAGCAAAGTGCATTAGCAGGAGCGCATCAAAACTGTGCCAGTAATTGTATATCCTTTCAGCCTGTTTCTAGTATCCAGTTCCATTTTGTGAGATAAGGCTGATAACCAGCAGTACCAGATATTGTGTGACATGGCATTCTTTTCATAGTGATTTTGGGTTTGTGATTCAATGCACATGTAACTTCATCCCTTGAACTATGACTTTGTGCCGTTAACATCTACATTGTTTTTCTTTTTTTTGTCATCTGTTTAGATGTGAAGAAGCCATAAGTTTTTGGTCCAAGGAAATAATGAGAAATAAACTTGATGTCAATAAATTTAGGCAGGTGCTTTAAGCAGAGCAATGGAAAAAATTAAATAAAGACACGATATGGTGCAGAAAACTGCTGGGATACATTTGCATTCTAAAAATGACGTATCTGTGCTCTGTCTGCCCTAACCTAGAAAACCAACCTGGACAGGGTAGATAAACATCCATTTTGTATTCACATGCTGAATTACAGGAGTCGAATAGTGTGGAGTTTTAAATGCAGCACAGTACAAGTACAATCCTCTTTAAAAGAAGAAATTTTTGTTAAAGATGGGTTAAAAGAAGCTCTTCAATCAGGGCTCTGGAAAAATGCTTATCTTCCTGCTTAGATGGGAAAAATAACCAGCCTATAGCGTCAGAAGGGAGGAAGGAGACACAGGCATTTTACTTGAGGACACATTCTCCCATTGCTGACAACTTAGTTGCATTTTATAGTTAGTTTTCCTGTTTTTTCATTCTAGGTCTTTGCTGTGAAGTACTACTGTGGTAATGGCACAATCAGCTGTGTTTCAGCTGCATAATGTTTGTTTCCCTCACATAAGAAGGAAGTTGCATGTTCAATTTTGGAACATATGAAAAAAGGGTCATATGTCATCTTTGAGCAAGTCTTCCACACATGATGTCATATAAATCCTAATTTATTATATTACAGAGGGTTCTAGTCCCTTTAAACAAAGTCTTTAATCCTGCTAAATCATTCTCTGTTTATGGCATCTTCTCCAGCTCACACCAGAATGGGAAGTAACACTGTTCTCTTCAGCTGTTTACATTGACCTTTGTAAAATGACTTGCAAGAGAGAAGTTGAAATTCAGTGTGCTATTGCAGTCTGCTTTCTTAGCTATCTGCCATCTCTCATAAATAGACAGAAACTTGTCATTACTGCAGAGTTTTCTCTTACCATCATGATGAAGGTGTACTTAGCACAGCCTGCTATATGGGGTGTTGGCATTTGGTGGCTGGATGGTAAGTCACCAGCTACATGTTGTTTTATATACCTATACTTTCTGTACATTACACATAAAAATTGTATCAGACTCAAAACGAAGCTACCTTAATCTATATTAATTTTTAAAATAAGATATCCTGGATATATCTTTAATTTACAGATTCACCTCTTGTCTGTAGAATCATCAAGGTTACATTAAATCAGCAGCAATCTACTCTTCTTAAAGTAAAGGAAAATCATTGCATTTAATTTAAGTAAAAGCTTTTTAATTTGGATTATGTTGGCAATTTTCTGCAGAGTGGGAACACTTGGGATTTATTGAGAGTGAACCAGCTATTTAGGTTGGCTCGCTGTAAGGAATTTCAATAAAGGGCAGAGGGGTGTGTAGTTTTAGTGGGTTAAGATTATAAAATTTATTCACTTGCCATTTGAGAGGTCATGATAAATGTAAGTAAAGAGTTTTGTTTTTATTAGTAAGAGTGTGTGGAGAAGCAGAGGTGAAGAGCATTATGTATTTCTGATGCCTGAATAAGAATTTTCTGAGCGATGAGCAACTCTGCATCTGGTACCTGGTTTCTTTATTGTCCCAGAGGAGAAGCTCCTTTGCTGTGTTTTAGTAATACTTGCTTTCAGACCATTAATGGTATTTCAGACCAATATTATCTGAGTATGATACTTATTTTTTCAGAATTCATGAGATATTCTAACAGAAGTTACTTCTATTCCAAAATGGAGAAGAAATAGCCAGTTGCTGATTTAAAGAGGAAAAAAAAGCATATTTCATAATCATAGACTCATAGAATAGTTAGGGCTGGAAAGGACCTTAAGATCATCTAGTTCCAACCCCCCTGCCATGGGCAGGGACACCTCACGCTAAACCGTGCCACCCAAGGCTCTGTCCAACTCGGCCTTGAACACGGCATAATAATGATAATAATGTAATTTCCAAACTTGTGTGTGTGCAATAAAGTTGTAGATTTTGTCACTGCTTTTTTGGGGTTTTGTTTTTTTGTTAGCATTTGAAACTCAGGTTCTGTTTTTCCTGAGAAAGTAAGAAATTAGTGAAACTGAGTAATTTCCAAAGCTGAATAATCGTTATCTGACATACTGCTTTGCTTTTAGTACTTTAGATGCAGGTAGTAATGGATTAAATAAATTTGGGAAGGCAAAAGACTTGTGCCACTGCTTGTTTGAAAGTATGAAGTGTTTTAAGATGTTTGAAATATTGGGTTTATAGAGCTTGTTTTCGGCAGGAGGGTAGAATGAAGAAAATAAGATTATCATCTGTTAATATTTCATATTAGCAGATTTTCTGTTCATATGAAAGCTCACTAGTCTGAAATGCAACTGAAATTCTGACAGATCTGAGCAAATCCAAAATACATAGAGATTGATGCTCCTTGTGAAGCAGTGCATGCTTTAAACTGAAACATAGCACGCCCAGAATTTTTTTTATCCTTTGATAAATGTGCGTTATGACCAAAGGAAACTGCCTGCTTGGAAAAAACAAATAAATACCCTCTGTAGGTTAGCTCTCAGCAGAAGGCATTTCTCACTTTCAGTGTTAATCATTGCTCAGACATAATTTTAAACATGAATAAAAATAAGTCTTTTGTTGTTGTTCTAGCTTACCTGTATTTCATGTGTTTGTGATACTAAGATTTTTAGCTGCACGATGAAAGCTGGAACTCCCCGTGTGCCATACAGTCAAGCTAATACTTGAAATGTAATCCGTGCACTGTGCTTTCTAATGGATCAAGGCACTGGGTAAAATTTAGGCCACCTAAAGAGCTGTCTGTAAAGCTGTTCATGAAGACAGTTACTTTATAGCATTTGTACTTATACTGGCTAGTCATTAAAATGCCTGCATGTCTTTCACAGCAGAAGTTGATCATCATCATAGGTTAGGAAAGCAGGCAGACTGATCAAAGAGGTTTTACTGTCAGCTATTTCTATTCTCTTCTTTCTCTGAAGCATGTTAAAATCTGGTTTTCAGGGAGCAAATTCAGCTACTTCACTGAACTTTGATAATGTTTTGTGTTTGATCGTTGGGGTATTGTTGGAATTGTAGGGTTTTAATACTTAACCTACCCTAATTCTGAAATTCCTGTGGTTCCAGCCATTTGCTAGAAGGAAGCCATCTGAGTTAAAAGTTAGAATTTTGATTTGTAGATAAAAGCAGGACAGTTATAGCCCTGTTCTTTTATAACGTGCTTGTTTGTGGTGTTTTCCCCACAGCTTGCACCACGAGAGAAGGCAGCTATGAATTACAATCAGAAGCTGAAGGAGAAGTTCCAGTATCACCCAAAGATCAGGCGCATTGCTCAACACCGTCACTTGCCTAAAAGTATATATTGTCAAATCAAGGAGCAGCGTATCATGAGAGAAGCTCGTCGGCGAAAGTATGTCTTCCTCTTCTGGCTTTGTTTTCTCTGTCTTCAGAAAACGCATCACTGCAGTGCTGTAGTGTGCTACACAGAGCTAGTGTGTGGGAGGAACAAGTTTGAGCTACTTTTAACATCTGAATAAGCGATCATACAATCATACTGGATTGATTAACCTTTGATTATGAAGAAAATGCAGACAAGTGCTTGTGTCAGTGGGAACTGGCTGCTTCCCTAAAGTATAATGAAGAAACAGGAGCAAATACCATATTGGAAGGAACTGCAGTGTTCTGTTAAGCGTGACATGGTGCAAGAATGGGCTGGTGTGGCTGTGTGGAGGGGTTTTTCTGTTTCGTTCTGCTACTTTTTTTGATGGGTTTGGTTGGGTTTTTTTAATGCCAGACTCCAGGATAAATGTTATTAGTCACCTGGATCATTGCCATGTTGGGATTTCTAGGAGCAGAAGGTGGCATGCTTTGCTGTAGCCTTTGAATTAACAGTAAAATGGAGAGTGGGGGGTTTTAGTCATCTTTCTCAGCTGAAAGCCTCTACGAACTTGAGCGGCGAAGATTGACATGAAAACCAAGTAAGCTGAGCTCCCAAGGAAAGCCTTGATTTGAAACTTTACTAAGTGAGCCAATTTTAGAGTTATTTTTCAAAGGGACTGTCCATCTTCTTACAGGATAAAGTAGGTGGCTTTTAGTAAAAGCAGAGCAGTTCTTAATTTATCTTTTTTTTTTATTTTATTTTTTTAATTGTAGGAGATCTCCACTGGTGGCTTGAGGAGGAAGCTGGTATTGGTTAAATCTTTGTGCTGAACACTGAACTTCTTTTTCTGTTTGTTTCTTTCTAGGGAACTGAATCGTCGTAAGCACAGCAAACCAGGATCTGTGCCCCTTGTGTCAGAGAAGAAGAAACATATTGTGGCAGTAGTGAAGTAATTGTTTTCACATGTGCAAAATGTCACAGTGAAAGAAAATGTCACTGTTGAGTGAATTCCCTGTACAAAATTTGATGGACACTGGTAAGACACCATACGACTTCAGAAATGTGGCTTTTCTTCCAAGTATGCACATGCTCTGATTGCTCAAGTCATCGTCTATCTTGGGTAGTCATAAGAATTGGCCCTGTAATTTTTGATTGCCATTTGACTGTCTGCTACTGCTCCAACACTGGATATTGCAGTGGAGTTTGTCTCTTTTGATATAAGCAGATAACATGGTAGTTGTTGGAGGATATCTGTAGTTCCAATGCTTTTTCTCTGTACCATTATTACAAGAGAAGAATAAAATGGATTCAGATTTGTCAGAGGCAAAAAAACTTCATTCCATAGAGTTATAAAATCAGTTGTCCTTATGCTGTGGCTTTGGGTTTGGGGCTTTTCTCTTTGTTTGTTTTTCTTTGTTTTGTTTTTGTTTCATTTTGTTTGTTTTTGTTTTGTTGGTTTGTTTTTTTGTTACGGTTTTGTTTTACACAAATCTAATAAAGTAGAGAAGTGACTTTAAGGCAATTGACTTGATTTTGATTATTCCAACTGACAAATATACTGCATTATGCTTATTACAGTAAGATGAATTCTTTCTGGATAAAGAAAAAAAAATCTAACAGGATTATCAGACATCTGTAAACATTTATAGTTTTGTTCTGTTACGTGACTTGACAAAGCTTCAGACCATTGGAGTTGCAAATATTAATAATGACATAACAAATAAATACCTTTTCTATTCAACTATTTAATACATTTAAAATCTGGTTGGAAGATGACATAAATTGTATAAAACACAAACTCCAGGTGGGATTTATTACAAGCCTTTAAGTTTTGTATAAGAAAAATAAAAGCTACACATTTCACAACGTACTTGTAGCCCAAAGTTCTTTTACTGTTTGTCTGGGAAATGCTCTGCTTCTCTTTCCATGGGATAGGCTTCACTTTTACTGAAGATACTACAATGATCAGAAAATTATGCTGCAATTCAACGAGGCCTGAAGGCTTCTGTTAGAGAAATCTGAGATAACATAATGTTGCTTAACATCTTCCATACAAAAGGGTTTTTTTTTTTTGAGCCTTTGCACTACTCTGCAGTCTGTAACTGCACTCCCCCCAGCCATGATTTACAAATTCAATTATTATGAACTTTGTAGTTTAATATTTTTTGTTTTTTTAGCCTGGAAATTGAGCACTTTGAGCACCTGCCTTCCAACAGCATCCTGTTCAGTGTATCTACTGACACTAACATCCATATGTGTTTCTAGGTCTTAATCTTTCATTGTCTCTCCCAGCACTATTCGGGCAAGATTCCTGGATCATCATAGCAAAATTACAGCTGTTTGGTGGTAAGAGGCCTGTCGTGGTTTAAGGCTCTATAACTCACGCAGTTTTGCTCACTCACTCCCTCCTCTTTCTTGCCCCCCACTCCCGGAGGGATGGGAAGGAGAATCGAAAAGAATGCAGCTCTCACAGGTTGAGATAAGAACAGTTTAGTAACTAAAGTATAACACAGACCACTACTGCTACCACCAATAATAATAATGACAAGGCAAATACAAGGAAAGAATACAATTTCTCACCACCTAAAACCAAGCCCGACCACGCAGTGCACCCCCCACCCTTCTGGGTCTCTCCTCTCCGTCCTCCATCTTGGGCATGACGTGCTGTGGTATGGAACACCTCTTTGGTCAGTTTGGGTCAGGTGTCCTGTCTCTGCTTCCTCCTGGCTCCCCTCCTCCCTGGCAGAGCATGAAACTCAGAAAGTCCTTGGCCAGACCAAAACATTACCAAGCAGTAACTGAAAACACTGGTGTTATCAGCGCTGTTCCCAGGCCCAAAATCAAAAACATAGCGCTGCACCAGCTACCAAGAAGCAGAAAAATGACTGCTGCTGCTGAATCCATGACAAGGCCATAAGGTATCTTTTACTCTCTAGATCACTTACCTTATGGGGTTGATGCAGGAAGAGAGGCTGATCTGAAGAGCTATAAGTAGGATGACAAGAAGCAGTGGAACAGATCAGGGAATAGACTGATGCTGGCTGTGTGCCTGTTGTACTAACACAGTGCAGTCTGTGCCAAATACAGTTTTATTTCCTTCTGGAAGCACTGAGAAAATTGAGGGAGAATGTGCAGTCCAAAGTATGGCTTGTGACACAGCTGTAGTCAAGTCTTGCGCAGTTTGCAAAACCAGACTAATCTTCTGGAACATGCCTACAATTTTGCAGCCGTGACAGTTTAACTTGAGTTGATGTAGTTGGTTGTTGATTTGTTGAGTCATGATAACCTCTGGTGTGAACAAGTCCTGCTACCTGAAATCTATTAGCTTTGGTGCAGAACTCCAAATGCGGCTAGAGAGCTTTCAGTTCTGAAGTTTGGTTACAGTGTAGTTTTGGTGTGGATGGAGCTCTGCTGCATGAGCCATATGCAAAGGCTCTCTGTGTTCAAAGACCTTTGTGCACTATTGATTCAGATAGACCCGCAGGTAGAGCAGCTCAGAGGATTGGGGTCAGCTAAAAATGTTGCTGGAGAGATTTTAATAACTTGCTGAAAAAGGGAATTTTAAAGTTAGGGGCGTACTTGGAGGCTGTGTATTTGGGTATGAATTTCTTTTTCCAAATTCAGTGGGTATAATCTTATACAGAGATCTTAGTCTTTTCATCAAGTGGGGCACCCTCTCGGCATTCCGGGAAAAAGTCTCCTTTCCAACATCAAGTCTTTGCTACTTCAAGAAACATGTTAGTGGTAAAACCAGTGTGGGTGTGGTTGGAAGTCAGTCATTTGGAGTTCTGCAGTTGTTGTTCGCGGTCTGTTTGGGCGATCCCTGTCCATGGATTTGCACACAGTTGGGCAAGCTGCTGTTGATTTGTCCCTTTTGGAAACCCTTACAGTTGCTCTGTAATGTTTTTTGTGTCCAGCTACCAAAAATACATAGTTGCACAATACTCAAAGTAAGGGTTTCAAGCTTACTTATTTAAATAGAGCAGTTACCAAGCTGTAGCTCTGCTTGCCAGAAGTGCTCATATAAGTCTGTCAGCGGCCATCACTGAAGTGGTTTAGAAATTACATTAAAAGAGCTGGAGCTATTAATTTTTTATTTTCTTCCTTTTGGTGGTTTATTTTTTATTTTTTTCCCCTGCTGATTTGAGCTGTGTCATCAGGCCTCATCTTACCTTAAAGGAGTTACCTAGATTTATTGAAATCATTATATGCAAAGAGAATACAGATACATGCATCTGCATGTATGCGTACCCGAGTGTATGTAGAATAAAGTCCTTAGCAGCGCATAAGATACTGAAAATACAAGTCATCTGTTAATGATTGCCTTAGAAATTTCATTGTGGTTGATTGAGAGGAGGAAAAATAAAAGGGGGGGAGGTGATTGACAGTTTTCTACAGTGCCTACATACCCACTGGTTAAAAAAAGCTAACTTCTGTATATATTTGTACTTCAGGAAGATCTTTAAGGACTGTTTTGAAACAGAAATAACTTCTTTAATACAGAAATATTTATATCCATATTCATAGCATTGGTGAATTTCAGCTGTTTCATGATAAAGATCTATAGAGTCATCAACATTTTATTCCTGTTTTATCATAGCCAGGCTACTTAATGGTACAGGTATTTCAATAGAATATTTTCTTTGACTCTGAGGATATTCTAGATACCTAAAACAAGCTAAACTGCCACTCAGGTTTCTGAGGTGTATGATGGAAATAGCTATACATTGTACACCAAATAAAAAAATTCCACAGGAGTGTTTTTGCTGGTGTCCATGTGGGTGGTATTCACTTTGTTCATGGTGGCAGAATCCCCATGCCTATGGGACTGGGGCAATTTTACTTCAGTTTGGGTCTCTGCTAAGTGCTGTAGGGCAGCCCATGCAGTGACGGGCATCCAGCATCTCTCTCCCAGTTGCTGGCCCCTAGACCCCTGAGTCCTTCTGACATGTGGTCCTGCTCCAGTGGCTCATACTTCTTCCTGCTGTCCCACTTGTGGGCTAGTCCCACTTGAAGTTTGCTGGCATTGACATGTACGCATCTAAACATACAAGATCTGGCACACAAGACCAGTTAGCAATAGGGTGTAGTAATATCAGCTGAACTGCAGTGATGAAGTGCCAGGATCGTGCATTGAAGGGGAACTGGTAAGCTGTCCACCTGGGACTAGCCCCATTTATCCTATTTGTCCTTGTTTTTTCTTTGTTTCTCTCCAGTCTACCTTAATCCTGCTCTTCACATGCTTTTGGTGTTTCCCTTAAACATCCTTTCAGAAGTTTTGTATGTTGCCTCAATCCCCTTAAAAAAATCCCAAAATAAATTTTACATGATCCACAAATTCTCTCTGTTCTGTCCCTAAATTCTCACCCCCATGTATTCTGTGAGAAGTGTTACACCCTGTAGGTAATCTGGCTTTCTAGGGAGTTTCCCACACTTGTTTTAGTGGGTTTGGCACCAGGAACAATGATCTGAATCATTCTCCTTTGATGGTTTTAGGACTAGTGAGTCAGTGTGCTTGGTTTTCACTCATTGTTCCAGTCCTTGCCATGGCTTTGTGTTTAATTTCTTTAGCTGTTAGATAACTTAACAAGCTCTGTTACCTGACAGTACCTCTGCAGAGCCTTCTGATCCTAGTTACGGATCAAGAATGTGGTGGTTGGAGTAGAATTCACCTTGCTTAACCTTGTCTACATCTAAGGTGAACAGCTTTGTGTACCTGATCTTACTCTATACATGGTGCAGATAAATGGTTATTTTAGGGTATGTTTTTCCCATATTGCAGATATTTATATCATGATTTAAACCCGTCTTTTATTTTATAATTAACATCATGATATTAAAGGTGGCTAGTTAATGTATGAACATCGGCCTAGGTCTGGACAGAATTCTACACAGGTTTAAGATGAGCAAAGCCAGTGAGAATTGAACACCTTGTGGAAGTTCTTGTCTTCTATCCAGCATTGTAAAAGTTTAAAAGTGTTTGAAGAGAGATGAATGAGGTTCTGTAACTGAGGACAAGGAAATTTGTGCAGATAATGGTTTGTGGAAAACTTGAAGAGCTCAGTGTTATACTAGAGAAAGATGGAAAGGCATTTGAAGAAGAGGGGCTTTAATTAGAAAGAATAGACTGATGTGCTCACCCAGGACTTCTGAGGCTTTAGAAGGTACGTCAAGAATTCTAGGGCAAAAAGATCATAGTTCAAATACCATCAACTGAAAGTAGTTCTGAAAGTGTCATTCCTTGCTGTATTAAATGAATAAAAGTACACACTTCCTGAGTTGAAGATCATGTTCTTTATACACAGTTTGAAACAAACTTAAGGACTTTTTTTCAAAGGTGACGAGTAATCACTGTTACACTGACTTTAAGCAGAGCTGCTTTTTTCAGTGGCTTGAAAGTTTGACCTGGGGTTTCTGGGATTTTAGGATATAAGGTAGAAGATCTTGGGTTTTGAAGTTTTTCTTTCATTAATAAATGTTAGTATACTTAATGATTTCATTTTGTCCAAATCTGGAGCTGTCTCAGCAGAGGCAAATGGTGTGTTCTCAGTGGGTAGATGGGTATGATCAGGAGTTTATAGCATGTTGCATCATGTTTTCTACTTTTAGGGCTTGTGTGGGCAAAACCAAAGATCCTTAAGCAGACAAAAGAACATTGCTGATTATTAAGAAGATAAATGGATGGACTATCATTGTAAAAATGTGATTAAACCCCACAATAAGATAGAAACGCACAGATTTAATATAGATTTAGAAGACATGCTGCACTCACATATTATTGTTATGAGACTGACAGCCAAGCCTCTAGCTTGTATTCAAGCAGAGGCATTACTTAAAGATGTTACTTTTTTTCTAAGAGCCTTACTGCAGAATAACTTTTCTTTTTTTAAGCAACCTGAAAACCACCATTAATTTACAATGTGAAAACCGTGTAAAAGCTGTCACAGCATAAGGTGCAAGTGAACAGTGGGAAGAAAGGGTAGGGGATCTGTTACATCTGCTGAGAGAGGCTGCTGCATCAAGCACTTGCACAAGATGCCTTCAGTAGTTTGTGATCGAGCCAAACCTTCTCAACAGCTGCAGAGTCCCAGTCCCAGTGCTCCTACTTTTGCTTTCTGTGGCGAACATCCCAGCAATGTTCCAGCATCACTCATTTCACTTTCACTGTCCTGAAAGAAGAGCCGTTTGCTGGTTTCCTGCGCTTTGTGATCCAGGGTAGAGACTGGATAGCAGCTGAGGATGAAATCATTCCTTTGTATTTGTAAAACTCTTTGATCAGAGGACTGCAGATTTTCCATCATTATGGTTTTCCTTCTCTTCTGTTTTTGTTCACTTTCCTACTTCCCTAAATAGCACCTTGGTAATTCTTCCTTTCTCCATGGTCATCTTTGACTTGGCTGCATCGCTTAGCTAACCAGAAAACAGAAATACTTCTTTCTTGAGATTATTTCTACCATATAATATTACCTGGTGGAGCATTACATTGAATCCCTCCAAAATGAGGATCGTTAATCTCTGGATGACCTATGGTCACGTTAATCATTTGCAAATACCTGCAAACTTACACTGTGGTGTGTTTTGTGTTTGGAATGTGTTAGGGGAAAAATGGCCTCAAAAATGCTTGTGGGATGAGAAGTGAGGAGAGCTAAAGAAGGATTATTCCCAGAATATGACAGGGTTTTGCAAACTGGCCAAAGGGGTGGGGTTTGGCATGGCAGGAGTTCTGGGAGCTGCAAGGCACAGATGGGAGGAGCATGTCAGCAGTTTTCTCACTCAGTTTAAGCAGAGACTATAGGGAAAAATCAATCTCTTGTACTGTAAGAATGTAAGGCAAAGCATCTAAAATGCCTGTGTTTGGTGGTGGTTTTTTTTCCCCACAAATGGGATAATCCCGCATTTCAGTCTGAAGGAAAAAGATTCATTGGCTCAGCTGGATATCTAAAGGTATCATATTTATAGACCAGCTATTTCAGGAATGGAGCCTGTGTTCTTTTGCATCACTTAAGGCAAAATATAACCTTGGCAAACAAAACCACTGGCAATATTTGCAGTTGCATCATTCTCAAGTGGGTATTTAACATCAGAAAATGTTAGGACATTCATGATAAGCCACTGTTTTTACATAATCCTGTCAGTTATGGCTGTCCAGTGGCTGCAGTACAATATCTTGAACAGAAAACATTCACTATCACAAGTTGAAGCAGCATGGAGTCGGTAACTGGATTATGATATTGATGTCAAACTGTGGAATAATCTTAACACAGTAATTGGATGTCTAAATGTAATTTGAAACTAAGGTTTAATCAGAAGAGGGATTTTTTTCCCACAGGAATAAAAGGAGTAAAAAAGTATCTGGCTCAATGACAATTCTTTAAATTATGAGCAATGTGTAGTAATTCGCTTCAAAAGACAAATGCCTTTATGGATTTTGTGCCTTATTCCGTGGAGAGTCTTCTATGTGAGCTGCCCTAGACAGAGATTGTGGCTGAGCTCTGTACACTAAGGAAATGTCATAATGAATTTTCAGCTGAGTCAAAATTCAGCTGCGCAGTCATGCTAAGGAATACATTTATGGTGGCAGATACTGAAAAAAGTGGCAGAATAGATTAGAATTAAACACTCAAAAAATATATATCTAAAAAATAGTCTGTTAAAATGTTTAGTAACCAAAGACTATTCACAAGATGGAGAGAGCTGAAATGGTGTGCAGTGGGATGCTAAACTAACCAGTTAAATCATTCAGTGAGAGAGATCTGAAGGAAGAAACTGCAGATCAGTTAGGTTCTCATTTATCCATCTGTCTTAATTCAACCCACTTTTCATATCATCAGAAGCAGAAGATTTCAGCTGCCTTTAAGCTGTGCTATCAGAAGCTAATGCCTTCACAGTTTGCCAAATTTTCTTACAAAACTGCTGCTTCAGTGACTGCTGAAAATGTGCCTCTGGTTTGCTTGGCTTTGGGAATACCAAAGTTCCTGTGTTGTGGGCCACCATGTGAAGGTGTGCCCAGTCCAAGAACAGTGCCTGCTTTATTCTGTGCAGCTATGTCTCTGTGAGTAACCAAGGGGAATACCAGTGCTGGAAACAGTTTTCCACCCATTCCTTCCTGACGTGCAGGTGTATGTTTAATGCATAGCTACAAAAGACTCCTAGCTTGTCATGGAGGGCGTTAGATTTCCCTGCTGGAGGCCAGCCATGGAAAAGCAAGGCTTTCCACTTCAGCCAGTTATTCACAGATGCAATCATGCAAAAGTTGCTGTTTGAGTAAGCGAGCTAACACTTCTCAAGACTTCCCTCTTACGGAGCAATGCAATCATCTGAGGTCACACTGGTTTTCACTCACTGCCTTTGTTTGTTGACTTTCTGACCAGGACATTTTATTCAGTTCTGAAAGTTCTTTGGTAACACATTTTATATCAATGTCTCCAGGAGGCAGATACCATCAGCAATGTCCAGACCTACACATGCGTGACCTGATCACAGAATTGCACTGTCTTGGGGATGAACTACCTCCAAAATGCAGTAAAATCAATATTAACTCCAAAATAACTGGTTAGAGATCTTGGCTTATCTGGTCTCTTAAAGAAAACTGCGAGTTTTTCTGGGTATTGTACAGTCACTGAAAAGCTTGAAAGCTTTATGGAAGTCAGCACAATTTAGGCGTGTTTGGTATGTGCCATGTCTTGCTGGTGTGCACTGTTTTTTCAGTAACACTGCAAGCCTAAAAATACAGTTCAGTAATTTGCTGTTCCTGAAGTACCTGAAGGTACAGTGGTGTTGCAAATCCAATTCAGGGTAAGTATGTAGAATTATTTTCTGGGGAGGACTGTGATGCTCTGTCGGTTTTATACTCACTAAGTGTCTTTCAGGTAGTTTTTTGAAGGTTTTCTACATTCTTCTACAATGACAGTGGACTCATTCCCTTGTTCAAGATTTAGAGCATCATTTTGTGTTCCTTTTGCTGCCACCTTTGAGCAGATTGAATCTGTTTTACCCCACACTGTGCCTTCCAATTCTTCATTTTTAAGCTATTTTCAACTTAATGCAAGATGATTTTCTCAATCACTGTCTATGTGGATTATCCAAATTGATCCCCCCCCCCCCCCCGGTGACAGGGCAGTTTCAGTACACAGTGAAGTGCTCCTCTTTAATTTGTTGGGTTTTTTTTTTTTTTTGATGGTAATAATATTTCCTTATTTGTTTTTTTATTAATTCATTCTAGCTATGATTAAAATTACCTGCAAGCTTTTTGTGATTGGAAGACAATCCTCAGGAGCCCCTTTTTTGCTGCCTGCCAATGCGATTGTCCTTTATAACCATTTACTTTTCCATTTTTAACAGTATTTCATGCTCAGCTTTTGGGAGGTTCTGCTTTGCTGGTCCCTCTGTGATGATGCCACTCTGTAGGACTGCAGTGACCCACCCCTCCTTTTTCTAGCCGTTGAAAAATACCACAAAGTTCTTAGTTCTACTCATGTGTTTTGCTAAAGATCCTCAAAATTTGTTTATGTGAAAGCTGAAACAGCTGTGTGCTGTCCGTGGAAAACTTCTTTTTCAAGAACTGACATTTAAATTCCACACATGAGTAGTGATTATCTTATTTGCTTCTTCTGCAAGTATTTGATTTAAATTTAATTCCATGATGATAGCAAATATGTCATACTCACTGTCCGCACATATGACTTCCATGCCCAGATATACAGAGGAACAAACAAAAGATTTCCACAGGTTAAAGCCTGGTACGCCTGTGCTTTTGTTATAACCAGACTGATGTGATTTTTGTGGGCAGAACAGCATGTTCTTGTCACCAATGGATGATTTAGTTATCAAAGTTGGATGAGCTCTTCATCAATGCTGCTGTGTGAAGAAATTCCAGGTACCCAAGTCATGTTCAGTCTGTAATTAGTTGTGTCTACTCTCCCATTCATGCCCAGCCATGTCAAGGAGTGCGCTCCTGCTAATGAGGTTCTGTAAGACGTTTTAGAAAGTGGTTGTGTATCATGGTAGCACTTTCATCCTCACCTACTACTTTGAACTGTGTACCTGCTCCTTTGCTGTTAATTGGTTCCTCGTCTGTCTTGGAGGGCTCTTTATGTGGTGTCACTCACAATCAGTGCAACTCCCTCTTTCCCTCCAGCTGGGGAACCTGAGTAGTTCATTATTTTATTATTGTTCTTCAATTTGATACAATCTGTTCCTGGCCATCTGTACCAACTCATGCTGAGAATATCAATACTGTAATTTTCCATCTCCCTCATAACTTGAGCTAATTTTCCCAGCTTGCAGCATTGTATGTACATGCCAGAATCTTACACATAACATGGAGTGACTCTGGAGCAGCAGCTACTTAAAGGTTCAAGCACCTTGCTGAGGTAGGATTGGACTGATGTTTGTTGTGCAGATTCATTTGGGACTATGCACTAATCCAAGGAACTGAGATGGAAATTGTCATGGAGACAAAGCGAAGACTTAGCCAGTAGTATTTTTAAGGAGGAAGGTGGTCAGCCTTGCATTCAGCTCCTACGCCTGAAGAATCGAGAGAGGAATTTCTGTCTGGCCTCTATCTTTGATGTACCCAGCCTTGGTAGACCTGTTGGGAGCTTACATAATCCTGCTGGCATAACTCCTTGGATCAGAGTCTCCTAAGCAACCCAACACAGCAAGGTACTAGTTTCAGGAATGGGAAAAAGTGTGGGGTTGCCTCTGTGGGGGGGGTGAGTGTGTGTGTGTATGTGCTCTGCTTAATTCTGGCAATTCGCATTCTAGTATACTAGGAATTAAGCAGGTTAATTTAGCTTTTCCTCTATTTGTTCATATCTGCTGCTTAAAGGATTTTGAAAATCCTATTCTCAGCCATCAGCTAATTTAATTTATATTAAAAATCCTACAACTGCTTCATGTTGCTGCTGGACTACTTTGTTACTGTTTTTTTGAAATTATTTTTCTTTAGATAATTTCTTGAAGTAAAATATTTCTAAGTGATGGGATTAGAAATCTGACAAACTAGGTCCTTTCAGTATTCAAGTAATCCTTCAGGTTCTGCAGACTCCTACATTTGTGTGTGCATGCGTGAGAATATGAGGGAAAATAAAGATGCATAATGGTTTCAGTGATGTTATAAACCACAGGAGTGAAGTTCTGACAGAGTATGGTCCAGTTAACAGAAAATCTCAACAGAATTTTATCTCTATAAAGCAAAATGTCTGTTGCTTATTTTCTGTATGTGGTTCTGACCCATGAGTCTATGCCCCCTAGAGGTTTCTATTCCTCCTTGAGTCATGCAAATACTGCCTGCTGTCACCCCAGATCTCGCTTTCTCCAGTGATTAGCTCTGTTGCACTCTATCCTGTTGTCATGTATTTTATTTTTTTGCATCATATAATGTCACCATTTTGGAGAAGGAAAGGAAAGTGTTGATTTTTCTTTGTTTTTTCAAAAATAATGTAGAATCCATTGTGCCAGAATTGGGTAAGTACAAGACATAATCAGTGTATACATGATGTAGAACCAAACAGGAAAAAAGTTCATGTAAACATAATCAGAATACTTTATGCTACTTTCTTCATGCTACCTTCATCCTGCTTCTGAGGATGAAGGTCTGAGCACAGCAAAGCATCACTGATAAGCACATGTGGGCATCATCAGATAGAGGCACCCTCCCTATGGAAGGGTTTAGTCAAGTAGTGAATAGGTTTCCCTTTCCTTTTTAAGCTACTCTCTGATGGAGTAAAGCAAAGCTGAGATATCTTTTATGTGCTTCTCCTCCTGTGTACTAGTATAGAAAAGAACATGACATAAAGCAATGGAGTTAGAGTTGCTGGCTATGAAATCATGGACAGTAAGAGTGTAGGCTTCAGGGCACTAGCATATGAATATATGAAAGCCTAAGATGCTATATCAGGTAGACAAAGACACAGGAGGCAACTTTCTGACTAGAAAGGAGAAACAGTTCCTTGTGAGAGAAGCAAGCAGCCATGTGTCCAACATGTCCTCATTGAGTTCAGGCTGTGAATCAGCAGTGTCATCACTAGCTGCCCTGCAGTCATCTGCTACTATGAGTTAGATACAGCTATTTCTTTTTTAAATCTTAGGTTGCATCTGCTGAAGGACAGAAGGAATTCAACAACTACCTCTGTAACAGAAAGATTGAGGTGTTGTGCCATGGAAGTGCTTTCAGTAATGGCCAGATTGGCAAAATCTGATTGCCTATCTTGAAAATCTGACTTATTTTGAAATAAGGTTTTTCATATTCTGCTGCAAACAATGGCCTAAATGTCTTTGAAGTCAGATCAAATGTCTCATCTGGTGGTCAACAAAGGGCTAGAAACCCCTGGTTGGTGAAAGGGCTGGAAGGAATATTCTGTGAGGAGCAGCTGAGGACTTTGGGCTTGTCTAGCTTGCAGAAAACAGGGTTGATGGGTTATCTCATTGCTTTCTACAATTTCAAGAAAAGGAGAAGTGGAAAAGGAGGTGCTGAGCTCTTCTCCCTGGTATCCAGTGACAGGACACATGGAAATGGTTCGAACCTGCTTCATTGGAGGTTCAAACTGGACATTAGGAAGCATGTCCGCCAAGAGGAACAGGTTTCCTAGAGAAGTAGTTGATGCCCAAGCATACATAATTCATTTTTCTATATTTTTTATAACTAAGTTTTGGACATGGGTGTGTTACAGGCTACTCTTTATGGCTTCTGAACTGCTGACAGCTGTTAATGCTTTTGAAAATAATGGCGAATAACGGGTGATTGGATACCTATGAAATCCATAGTATCACCAACAAAATGCCATCAGTTGTTATGAATGGTTTCTTACTTTCCGTCCTTTGAAATAGCTGGCCCAGTGGAGAATATGTGTGTAGAAAGGTAGCTGCTCATCAGAACAGCTCATATTCAAGACAGAAATATAGGAAAGAATGCACCCATATAACTAGAGGAATTTATTTGGATGTTTACTGTTGACACATTGGTGGAAAATAAAAAAAACTTATTAATCTAGCCACTGTTATGAACAGAAGTAATTGCAACAGTCATGAGATGAACATTGTGAGGACAGGACTGCATTACTGAAGCAACTACAAAAATCTTGCCCTCAGTGCAGCTGGATACCTTCGTGCTTTTGCACACGCAGCAGGTGTGGAACAAATCCAGTTCACTGTCTGGTTGGTGCTAGAAAGCTTTGATGCCTGCTCATTTTGCTCTATAGGAGAGCATGTAAGTTTACTGTCGAAATTCTTCCTGTGCAAAAGCAGAGATGAGCCTGGGAAGTCTTTCTGTGTAAGTGTATCCTGTTCAGGCTTGTGGTACATCAACTTTGTAGCAGTAATCTGAATCATAGTATAGAAGTTAATGAAATGAAACCAGCAGTTTTAGCTCAGTATTGTATATGTATCTATATACAATATATGAAGTATATTGTACTTTCCAGGTATTAGGGTAGTTACCAGTTCTGTTATTTTCCTTTAAAACTCATAAACCCCTGCTTTTGGAAGTGTCATCCACTAATTTTATGGTGGATGCCGTCCCTTTTAAAAGTGGCAAGGCAGGCTTTGACAGCTAATAGTCTAAAGTGTTGTCTCACTAAGAGATTCACGCACACTGAAAGTGAAACAACTCCCTTTACAATCAAAGAAGGAAATTCACTACAGGTTTTTTTTAAATATATTTATATACCTTTTAAAAATTCAAAATGAAATGTCAAAAATGAGCTCATGTTTTTACTTCTTCCCTTCCACCCTTTCATTTGCAAGACAATTCTTCATAAAGAGTGCTGTGCTTTTCTGTCCACTGTGAAAACAAACACGGCCGAGCTGCTGCTTCTCCTACTTGCCTATCATCAGGAAAAGGTGGAAATAAAAATACCAAAGTTATCATCCACTAATGTTTTAAACATGTCTGCTGTCTGACAGCAACCATAACATATACTTTCCATGTCAATTTGTAAGACACTGTAGCTAGGGAAGGTAATAAATAGTTGTACTCAGAGGTTTTTTGCTTAGACTAATATTGTAGTAAAAATAGCCAAGCTTTTGTGCACATGAATCCCTTTTCAAGATGTTTTGATTTCCTACTTATTAGCAAATCATGCTGAATGTAATTATATTAATGTAGTGAATGAATCTTGTTTTAATCATACTTGTGCTTTTAAGTATGGCAGGATCCTGATCTGGAGAGCCAAACACAAAGCAGGCATCGTCATGTTACCATGCGTTTGCTGACTCTCATTTGGCCTAATGCAGTTTTTCCCTTAGCCTAGTAAAATGCCAGAGTTGATTAGTGTATACTAATACTATTCTTCATGCTGCACAGTTTGATTTTATCCGAGGTATGTCAACTTGTATCCTGGGGAGCTTTTTCAGGAAAACAGTACTAGAAAGTGTCAAGTAAGTGCTAATGATTTCAATACACAGAAAAGAGATTGTTTTCCAATTAGACTTTAGCTTTTGTTATTCTAGTGCCTTCTGTCTCTGGAGGATAAAATGAACTTTCACAAAATACTGGCGCCTTTTGTCATGTACCAGAGCTAAAATTGTAATGAAAGACTGCTTGCTTGAATAAAAGAATTAAAATTGCCTGTACCCTTATGCTTTTAGAAGCAGTTTAGCAGTGCTGCCACTTCTGCCTTTACCTATTTTTTGAATTAATTGAACTTCCTGATTAATTTTCTGGTCATTTGGCAGGTGTGAAACCTGGATAGGTAGATTTCTAGATAGAAAATACCATATGTTAAGCTTTAATTATCATCCCTTTCAGACATGTGTTCATTATCAAAGCTGCTATATTCCAGGTCTGTGAGAATTAACCTTATTTGAAAATCTGAACAGCTAAAGTTCAGATGCCTTTGGATTTTGAGGAAAATGAGCAGTCAAACACTGTTTTCTTTCTTTTGCTAGCAGAGAGGCCACAACTTAAACTGAGTGCAGTGAAAGCAGGACCCCGGTAGTGCTGGTTTTGCATGGATGGATGTTACCTTGAGAACTTCTCACTCACATTACTTTAGGGAAAATGCTTACAGTTCTTCTCCAGCAATGCCCCTCCACCTCCAACTCCATCTCTCCTTATTGGAATTCAAAGGTCATCTTAATTATGATAATATGCATGGAAAAAAAATGACCTTCCACTTTTTTAGTGTTGCTACATTTCTCTTACTGCTGTATTCTCTTTTCAACCTGCTGCATTTGTTACCCATGCTTTGCATTTTGTCTATAGCTCTCTTAGCTTTCTGTGGCAACAGGCTGTTATCTGTACTATTTTTTCTATCAATATCTAGGGCATGAAACTCTTCATACATGAGTAGGTTTTCTGGGTGTTACTGTAATAATAATAACTCAGGATTCATTATAAAAGTAATTCATTATTACTTTTAATAATTAATTGAGAGAATCACATAACTATATTAAGAAAAGGGAGGACAATCATTTATGTCTCGTATAAAATCAGGAGATTTTGGACTTTCAAGCTGTCACTGTAATAGGAGTGAGTGTATTTCTGAGATCTGGTACAGGATATTCTGCACCAGCTCTGAAGGACAATCTTATGACTGACTGAATAAAAAATCACATGGCACTTAAGAATACTGGTGTTTCTTCTGAAGCAGCTTGAGTTTCAGAAATGTAGGAGGGGTCAGGGAAGAGGGATCTGAAGGCAGCAAACAGGGAAGTCAATGCTTCTTCCATACCTTACAGGGACACATGATAACGTTCCAAGCAGCTACTGTGCCAATATGAGACCACTTTTTCTGTGCTGGATAATGAATATATACTCATTATTTTGGATTTTGAAACCAGAATAATATGTGACAACTCAGAACAGTTAAGAGAGAAACCAAAATGCCCAAGTTGAGGACAATCTTTAATACCAGTGAAGGTATTAGATAGTAGTGAATGGCTTGCGAGTGACCAGTAAAGACTGCCTCTTTTATGGTTTTGGTAGGCTTCTTGAAAATTAGTTGGACAGTTGCAAAGCTGTTGGAAAAAACAATAAATCCTTGACTTATTACTATCAGGGCCTGTTAGAGTACAGTAATTAACTTATTGCCCAGCTACTCAAAAACATTGGTGGCACAGGTCAAGAATTAAACAAAAATGTATAACTGAAGAACTCTTATTATGCAGGAAATTTTAGCTTCTTTCAAAAATTTCTCCTTTGAATTTCAACTTACTGAATAGCAAACAAAAATGAATCTTCAAATTCAAAAGGAAAATATTGAATAAGTTTAAGATCCTGTAAAGACTTTGCCTACATCTCCAGTTCAGCATGTTTTATGTCACACTTAGTTCAGTCAGAATATTTCAAACTGAGCATGTGAACACAATTACATGCATGAGATATGATAAAGTTTTTAGAACTGATCATATTTACCATCTTATGGACAGAATGTCTACCAGTGAAACTAGGAAGAGCTATTTCATTGAGTGTAGCTGACAGATGGGTATGGGCAATTCTGTGAAAATTATGGATCTCTCTCTTATGAAAAATTAGAGTAACAAATAAAGAAAACTAAACTTTACCAATAAATATCTAGCATTCTTCAAATCACTTGTGTGGAAATATCCAACTAAAAGAAATTTGCTTGGGGCAGAAAAAAATGCATATAGAGTAAGCAAAATCCTCCTGATAGAAACCAAATGAAACTGTAGGTGATACTGTACAATGGAATTAGCTTCCTCATTTTAGACAGGAAAGCTGGGAAAGATCCAAGACTGCACTAGTAAACCAGCAAACAATGGTTTGATAGCACTTAGTATAGGACCTGGGACTCACAAATCGTTGCAATGTAAAGTTTTGTCACTCTTCCACAGGAATTTGTGAAGCCCCTTGCAAAATACCTCCAGGAAGAGTCCTACAGGATGTATTTCTTGCTGATTATACATCTGATCTGAGCCATTGAGGGTCTGAGTACTGGAGGTTTTCAGCCAAGAACATGTTTTCATTTTCTCCATTCACTGGTCCATAACAGAATACTCAAGTTTTTTCATGTCAGCTATGTAAAGATGTTTTCCAAGTAGAAGTTTTAACCTGGGATGAAAATAATATAAAGAATTAGTTACACTGGATTTCCCCCTTGTACAAAGCATTATAAAGCAGATGTTAATATTACCTTTTCAGGAAAGAATTGCACTTAGCATGCTTGAGCAATTAATCTACCAACTCATTTACTCTTGTAGTTGCTGTAAGGAAGTAAATGGGAGAAAGTGTAATGAGATCCTTAGTGAAAAATATTTTGTGGTGATATATAAAACCAGGTTACAATATTACTGTTTCCTTGGGAACCTCTCTTGTCTAACAGAACTGGAAAGGAACAGAAAAAAAGAAATGAGTGTCAGGAAACTTGTATTAATAACCATGCTGGTGTCAGTGTATTTAAATGACTTAGGGAAGCCACCAGAAGTCATATATCACATGCTTTTGATATATGACTGGAATGAATTTTCAGTTGTGGATTATACAGTGGAAGAACAATTCCAACAGAAGAATGTAAAATAGGGATGAGAATCTGTTTTTTTCACAGTATGATAGTGAGTTCAGAACAAGAGCTGAGATGGACAGGAAGGCAGGTACCTGAGACACATGAATGTGAAGGTCAGAATTCATAGACGTTTCATTACAGAGGGAATTACAAATGAATGCTCCTTAAAAATAAGTTTTATAAATGATCATACTACATGGTAATAATTTGTCTTGTTGGTTGACTGTGGATTATTGTTGACGTCATTACTCTGGTGTAGATAGAGAAGTCTGTGTTCAGAGTATATTTTCATCAGTAAGTCATGTGGGTAATGTAAATAACAGTAGCAGTATGAGACAGTTCTGTGCAGGCTAACAGCAGTGTCAACAAATTATGTTTTGATTTAATTGCAGGAAAACATGAAGAATGATTGGTGGAACTGCTAGGTAGAAAGGAGGGTAGAAGCATAGAAAGGTCAAGTTGAACCATTTCTTCAGTGAGTCATAGGATGTCTTCTGTTGTGAATCTGCTCTGTCTTCTCAAAGCAAATAGCTAGATAATATATGGGGATTACAGTTCCCGTCCCTGGATTTGTTTGTTTATAGTTACCTGCTTAATGGTACAGGATTTAGTGGGATCAGGGCAAATACCAAGGAAAAAAAGAAAACTCATGAAATTCTACAGTCATGCCAAGAGCAGGTATTTGCAGTTTGTGGATGAAAAATCACAGGGGCGTTGAAATGATTACAGAAACAGGCACTGTAAATCCAGAAAGTTCAGAGGTAAATATCCATCAGAAAGAAATCCAGACGAATGAAACAATGCACAAAGAGCTGTAGAAATGTCTTACAAGGAGACATTACGGTCAGAATAGCATTAGTGTTCAGGGTTAAGACATGGCATGAAATATTTTTGAAACAACCATGAAACCTGACAGGGTAGAGAGATTGCGTTCAAGTGGTCTGGTTCTTCTTAATTATTCTTAGAAGCAATTCAGTGATTTCTGTCTTTCCTCACTTCTCCAGGATAAAACGTAGTTTCCCAAAGGGATCAGTCCAGTAAGTTCTTCCATTCAACATTTCTAGATTGATAGGCACTATACTATCTTTGGTACTCTGATGACACACAGTTCTTCATTTCCTCCTCTTTTTGATTTTAATGCCAGATTTATTTAGTGCCTGGAAGAAACAAGGAACTGGGTGAGAGCCAGCTGGCAGGAATCCAGTCCAAAAGGTGAAGGTGATGTGGAATGGAAGAGCAGAATGCTTTCAGGACTTGATGAACAATCATAGTTTATTTTACAAGGGTATCTGCTTAAATATAGTATGCTCAGTGTCTATACAATGGTTTATGTGTAATTACAAATGCTGTCTTCTACATAATTTTACAGTAAGAAGTGGAACAGGCTCCTTTACCACAACTAATGTATCATGTCCTTCTGGTGATCTCTTCCTCCAGAACTTGTTTTCCTGAAAGAATGATGTTTTCAGCCCAATACTGCACGCAGAACTACTCAGCTAGCAAAGCTACATCCTAGGGTTTACGTGATGAGGAATTATAGCTAATCACAACCAGGATACTTTTAAGATGACTTTTTTGTTTTTTTTCCTCAGGCCTTTGTACCTGGTTTTAAGTTGAAGTTATAGTCCATTAGAAATAGTGCCAGCTCCAGGAATGTATGGTTTGTGGTGAGGATTCCAAACTGTCCAAACTAAACCTCATAAACCCATTTTATTATGGCTACACACATTCATATGATAAACCAAAACTGATGTGAAATCATAGACTCAACTAGGTTGGAAAAGATCTTTAAGATCATCAAGTCCAACTGTTACACCAGGGCTGCCAAGACCACCACTAAATCATGTCACTGAGGGGCTCATTTACATGGTTTTTGAACACTTCCAGGGACAGTGATTCCCTGGGCAGCCTGTTTCAATGCCTGATCACCATCCCAGTGAAAAAGTTTTCCCTAATATCCAAACTAAACCTCCCCTGGTGCAGCTTGAGGTAATTTCCTCTTGTCCTATCACTTGTTACTTGGGAGAAGAGACTGACCCCCACCTCACTGCAACCTCCTTTCAGTAGTTGTAGAGAGTGATATAGTTTCCCCTGAGCCTTCTCTGCTCCAACTCAAGAACCCCTGAAATAGGAGTTATGTATCATAATGTGACAGAGCAGTAGGTAGAACTTTACTGCCTGTAAACAGATTGAAAACCTATGAGGGACTGTAGCGAGAGGACAAGGGGTAATGGGTTCAAACTTAAACAGGTTAAGTTTAGATTGGATATGAGGAAGAAATTCTTTACTGTAAGGGTGGTGAGGCAATGGAATGGGTTGCCCAGGGAAGCTGTGAATGCTCCATCGCTGGCAGTGTTCAAGGCCGGGCTGGACAGAGCCTTGGGTGGCATGGTTTAGCGGGAGGTGTCCCTGCCCCTGGCAGGGGTGTTGGAACTAGATGATCTTAAGGTCCTTTGCAACCCTAACTGTTCTATGATTCTACAGATCTGGATTGAATTGTTTCTTCAGTGTTCTTGAATAGGTTATTTCCTGTTTATTTGGGCTGGATGGCATTTTGGGCATTGTAGGATTCTTTCTCCAGAAAGTATTTCTTACAATCAAAATGACTGACCATGTGGAGCATTTAGAGGTAGCAAAAGAAGTTTGAGAGGTTTAGTCCACCACTGCCTGGTTTCCAGCGTGTGAGAACATCCTTCTCCAGCCTTTTTCGTTGGTGTCATGTTCCTGTTCTGTTGGGTTGGAGGAATCTGTCCAGACAGAGGAGGGGAGAAATTTCACAACCTTCGTTGACTGAAGGACACTTCTGCAGGACGCTATATAGGTGATCGTGGAGCAGTAGCTCTGCTGGGCTTGACCCCCACGGTCGAACTCCAGGGCTGTTCCCAGCTCGGGGGTAACCTGTCCAGCGCCTTCCCTGCCTTTGCTCTCTGATTCTCAGCCTGAACTGCAGACCACACCGTATGGTCTTCCAGGGGATAGTGCTGTGGCGGACCCGCTGCCCTCCCGGCTCTTCGCCTTTCCCTGCCTCCTCTTCCCGGGGCCGGCGCTGCCCCGCCGGCTCCTTCTCTCTGGGGCTGCGCTGGGGGCCGCTCCCCGTGGAGCGGGTACCCCTCTCTTCCCACATGGCCCCCCTGGGCAGCCCCGGCGCCGGGAGCAGCGGCCGCGCAGCTTCTCCCCGCCCTCCGCCCCCCCGCGGCCGCCGGGCTCGGTCCTCCCAGCGCGTCGCAGCCGCCTTGGCTCCTCCTTGTCCTTCCTCGCGTGATTTTTATCGCGTCCATTTTTCGTGCGGGGGTAAATAAATAAATAAGGGCCGCCGCCGCCCAGCCCGCGCGGTGCCGCTAGGGGCGGCAGCCGGGCCCCGGCCCCTCGCCGCTGAGGTGGGGGAGGCGGCGGGGCGATGCGGAGCCCCCTCCCGTGACTCCGGCGCTCCGCCATGCCATGGGTTAGGCGGACTCCATCCCGCAGCCGAGAGGGCACCAGCCAAGCGAGGCGGCGGCAGGAAGCGGCGCGGCTCTGCCGAGGAGCGGCGGCGGGAGGCGGCGGCGGAGGCAGGCGGGTGCGGTGCTCCGCCGGCGCCTCCATGGACGGCGGCGAGGAATTATGAGCCGCGGCTGGCGGCCGGGACTGGCGCTCGCCCGCTGGGGCTTTCCCCGCTGCGCGCCCCGGGGCGCCGGCGGCCCGCTGTCACCCGACCCCCGTCTTGCCCACCCCGGCAGCCTCTGCCCCCGTCCCCTGACCCCCCGCCGCTGGCTCCGTCCCCCTCCCTCCCCGCTGGGTGTTCGGAGTTAGGACAATCGCGCTCGCAGCCAAACCACAGCGCTCCCGCAGCTAATCCTGCCCTTTCCCCGCTCCCTACACACCCCGCCTCTGGCCCTTCCTCTCCCGGAGCTGCTCTCTCCCCTCCCCGCTCCCCCTGCTCGCCCCCAGGGGCCCCTCCGTCCCCGTCCTCCCTCTGCCCCCGGCGAGCTGGTGGCCGGGCTGGTGGGAGCGAGGTCGGGGCTGCTGGCCACCCCGCCCCTCCCCGGCGGGGCCGTCATTAGGCTGCCGGTTGATTACAGGGTATTGATTTGTATGTGCTTCTCCCGGCGCCGGCGGCGGCCGCTCCCGCTGGAGTTAGGGCAGCGCTTCCCTTAGCGGCGGCGAGCTCCCTTCAAACATGTCGGCTCCCGCCGGGCCCCGGGGTGGCCCCGCTGCTCCTCAGCCTCCGCCGGCTCCTCAGCCCGAGATGCCGGACCTCAGCCACCTTACGGAGGAAGAGCGGAAGATCATTCTGGCCGTCATGGACCGCCAGAAGAAGGAAGAGGAGAAGGAGCAATCCGTGCTCAAGTAAGGGCGGGTGTATCCCTTTCTCGTCCTCCCGGCCCGTGGTCGCGGGCGCGGAGGTCTCTTCCCTGTCCTCGGGGGGCTACTCGGCCGGGGTGGGAGAGAGGAGCCGGGCAGCTGGGGGGCGGGCAGGGGTGGCCCTGTGGGGCACAGCGGGCAGCGTCGAGGCCCCGGCTCGCCGCCTGCCTCAGCCGCCCGGCACGGGGCAGGTGGCGGCGTGGCGGCTCCGACTCCGCACGCCCCGGCGCTGGCGGGGGCAAGGCGCCCAACATGGCCGCACAGGTGCCGTTCTCACCCGGCGTGTGCCATCAGGAGGAAGGGGGGGTGGGTCGGGGCGGCGGTTGGCGCCGCCGGATGGGGGCGGATCGGCGGCATCGGGTCCCATCCCGGGTGCCCGGCGGGCTCCGGGCTGGCGGCGCCGGCCCTGCGGGGCGCTGGTACAGCCGCCCGGGGCAGAGAGGGACCGCCGGGGCCTAGGCGCCGGCCGTCTCGCTGGGTGGGTTTGCAACAGCCGCCATCTTCCCCCGACAACGTGTCTGCCGCCCTCCCCCGCTCCGTTGCTCTTTCCAAGCGTGAGCTCCGGCGCCAGGGGAAGCGGGGCTCCCTGCATCCCGCCCGGCTCCAGCACCGGGAGCTGTCCGCGGCCCGGCTCCAGCACCGGGAGCTGTCCGCGGCCCGGCTCCAGCAAAGGAGCTGTCCGTGGCCCGGCTCCAGCCCCGGGAGCTGTCCGCGGCTCCGCTCTCCCTGCAGCCGCTGCAGCCCGGTCGGTTGCTGGCCGGGCACGGGTGGGGAAGACGTGAGCCCCGGGCGCGGAGGGATCCAGCCCTGCCGAAGGAACAGGGGTCAGGCTGTGGTGCGCGGCGTGGGCCGTGCCCTCCCTTCAGCTGCCGGGAGAGAAGAGTCGAGTAAAGTAAAGGAAACTGTTCTCTCTGCATGGCACAGGAATCATGCAGGCTCCTAACGGCTTAAAAAAAGGCAAAGCTACAGCTGTTGTGGCTATGATTTTTATGAGTGTGGTGAAGCTGAAGCACTAAGCTGTTTTTCATACCAAAATCAGTACTGTGTCTTGTTCTTGTTAACTGTGGCTGGTCCGTCACACTCAGTACCTGGAAGCTGGCTTCTGGGCTTTAGCTGTTGGCTGTGGAAGTCTGTTTCCAAGATTCATTGCATTAGTGTTAGTGTCATAACAAAAACTTTAGCTGTCATTTGTGTGGCACCTACTAAACTGTGAGGTGGTCTTCTCAAACTATTTCAATGTCTGTTTAAAAAGGTTCTTTTATCGAGTGAACATTTTGAAGAATGTCAGAGTGGTGCAAGCACTGGAAATAAAGTGCCATTCCTTGTTTTATCACTGCCTCTCAGTCTCCAGCTATAAAATTTGCTTGCTATTGTGATACTTTCAAAGCATTTTAGACTCCTTTACACTGCTAAATTGTGTGGCATATAAAAAAACCCACCAATTTTTGTCTAAAACTTCTGCACCCCTAAAAATCATTAACAAAGAAGGAAGTGGAAAATTATTCAAGTTGCAATTTAGATATATAGTAATAACATTGCAGTTTTAAAGACCGCTCCCAACAGCTTTTGTTGCAGACAGCACTACTTATGATCCAATATAAAGGATGATTTCAGTATGATACTAGGATCAGCTTGAACTGTTAAGCTTACAAGTGGAGAATAAGCTGTTCTCAAGTAATAACAGGGTAAAACCAACTTAAGAAAGGAACCAGAACTGTTTTAATTTGAAGTCTTCAGAATCTTGGAAGCAGAGAATGGACAAAAGAAAGGTCTTCACAAATCTAAAGATAAACTTCATGTGAGGTTTCATTTCTCATTATTTCTTGCTAAAGCTGAGTGTAAGCCGCAAGGGAAATTGTGTGGCATCAAGTTTAAACACAATGGATAGCCTAAAACAGCTTTCTCAGGAAAATGCTGTTGTCAGTGGGATTTGGATAGATGGCCCACAGTATTTTACAGGATACTGACAAGTGACCTGAAGTCAGATGAATAACTCGACAGTTTAATTTTTCTTAAAGTGAAGTAGCTCCTTGAACTGTCAGGTACATGTTTTTTTTCTGAAAATATCTACAGATTTATTAAGCACATCCCTCCACAAAGTCATCCCAGAGCTTGCACTGCATTTTCTGCATTCAGTAGATATTACTGAATTTAATTCTCTTGACAGATGTTTTCCTTCTGTCAAGAGAAGAGAAAGCAGAAGAAAGAAAACTCCCTGTATTTATGTGAATGAGCTCTGTTATTGCATGGAGATAAATATAGAGCTAAATCCTGCTGTCTTTTTTCAAGTGTAATTCTCCTCGAAGGCAAGCTCCTTTTGAAGTGGAAGGTATTTTTGTCTGACTAAGCAATAAAATTGTGTCATTTCATCCCATGGAGAAATATGGGAGGATAAAAAGGGGGGCTGAAAACAAGAGTTGACATTTAGAGATATTATCACAAGAACTGTTCAAATGTTGTAGAAAGCAGCAAGCATGGTTTTCCTCTTTTTTTTTGTTTTTGATAATTTATGGTGATTGAGTGTCAGTATGAATGGCTAGTTGCTGGGCTCTACTTCCTTTCTCCATTCTATTTCTGTTTTGTGCTTTTCAGATTCTTATGGTGTGCCCATCACTGTGGTATTTGAGCATCTTCCAAAAGTGCATTAAGTAGTGTGACTCACATCTGTAATGTGGACTATTTATTCTTTTCCTTTCACTCTCTGGGGTAAATATGTGTGGATTTAAAATAGATACATAACTTCTCCTTATGTTTGTTTTACTCTTCTTGGGGAAAGGAAATGCAGATGGTATTGAGTTGTAATCTGTAGCAACTAATAGTGATCAGGTCAGCATGAATTCTTGCCAGGATTTGCTGGAACATGATGGCATGGAAAACAGAAGCTTTCCAGATTTGCTCTCTCCTTTGGCCTGGTTTGGTCTGTGAAATACGCCTGGCTACAGTTGTGCTCTGTATTCCTGTGGTGGAGCTTCTGCCTTAAAAAGGAGGATGGGCAGCAAACTCTGCTGCTTTGACTGCCTCTCTTCTGGAATTTTTGGGACCCTTGGAGTTCATTTTGAATGTCACGCACTAAGACGGTGCCTTTTTGACAAGGTTACTGAATGTATGTTTTGCGCAATATTTAATGTGCATAATGAATGACACTCAGAGAGTGAATTCATTTCTGTACACTTGGTAAAGTCCTTTGCTGTTATAAGAATATTTACATATTTTAATCTTTGTGAATGTTTTACACTCTGGGATATAACATAAAACATTTGATAATAGCTTTTCCTTTAAATTACGCACATCCTTCCTCTTACTAACTCTAGTTTCATGTGCTTAATCTTTCTAACAGATTTTTATATAGCACATTTTCTCCGTATGGATTGATTTATAGGATAAATCTTGTGCTTATTTACTTTTAATTTGTACTTTATTTCTATATGAAAGGAGTAGCTTGAGAGGATACCCACAGAAAAAGATTCTTAGAAGATGCTAGGATGCTGACATTATTTATAAAGACTTATGTTTCAGCCTGTGTGATATGTATATACACTCTTCTATTTGTAGAATCATGATTTTCCAGATCCTTTTCCTAGCTATTCTAAAGATAAAATGCTCTTCTTGTAAAGTTAGCCCTGGAGCTCTGAAAATACAGACATTTCATCTTCTCTTTGGTATGGATAGTTTGGTCCAGTAGAAGACAAATTTTCCCAAGAAGAATTTCAGTATGAAAGGCTTTTCACAAATTTGCAAAGCATCACAGGTTAACCATGAGGTCCTTAGGTCCTTATAAAAGATCTCTTTGTATTTGTGTCCACCTAAAATCAGCTGGCATTGTCATCTGTTTTATCCAGGGGGAGAAGACAGATGGAAACATCGTGGGCTAGCTAAAGAATGGTGGCTCTCTGTTAGCCACTATCAAGTCCAGAGTAAGCTTTAGGAAGGCTTGGCTGACCACAGGCTTGCTTGTGCTTAGTTGCTGTGTTGGTGATTGTACAGCCATGGTAAAAATTGAGTAGCTACACTGACTGAAATAAAATCTCTGACAAACAGACCTCAAAGAAGCTAGACTGTGTGGGCTCCGTTTGGCACTGTGGGTGGGTGGGATGTGGGGCAAGATGCTGGGCCTCAGGGAGAGGAAGTGATAGATTGATGGCTGTGAGTCACAGTAGTGAAAATATCTGCCTCACAAAGCTATTGTAGTGCTTTATAAACAATTACCCTGCTTTATAAATAATCAACTCTGATTTACACTGCTTTAAAAGCATTGTGTATGTTTAAGATTTGGATTTTAGGGCTGAAGGGATGAAAACAATGTAGGTGGTGATTATTGGATTTTGTCTTTTAAAAGTAGAGATAATGTATATGGGTATTTTGAAAGTGTATAGGGTAATGCAAAAAGATTTGCTTTTGGCTTGATGATAAAGTACTACTCCAGGCAGTGTTACTTGTTTAAGTTATGCTTCCATAACTTTACACTGTGTTTTGTCTGAATCTGGAGTGCTGATCAGAACAGTCCATTGCTATACCACTCATCATTTTGGTCTTGTTTCTGTGTATTATAAAATAAAATATGGTCAAGGTGACTTTAAAAGCAATAACACTGTGTAAAATAAGTGATAGTAGAAGTTACACAAAAATACATAGTTGAGGAAAATAGCTGTCCCATTTCATGCCCTGCCCTCTTCCATACCCTTTTCCCTTCTTATCACCTCATTCTCTGCTCCCTCTAATGTTATCATCTCCTCTTTCTTTTGTTTTAACAATTTGTACTGCTTTTTGGACCTCTCTCAAAATGGTCATTATTCCTTGCTCTTCTCTCTTACTATATGCTTAGACATCTTATATTGTAGGTAATACTTGTCAGGATGTACGTTTGTACCATTTGTTCTTTAAGAAGACCCACTGTTTATAACTGTTCTCTAAAGGATCTAGCATACTGGGCACTGTCTACAAATATTAGCAGGAGTACTTCCTCTTCGTGACTAAGCAGAATGTATTTGGAGATTATACAGACTGGCAGTTACACTAATTACTGAGCTTGCTGATGTTTATGTTGAGTAAAATTTCAGAAAAGTGCAATAGTGCTGATGTGCCCACATTCAAGAAGTACAAGCAGAATGGGTTGCATGTAGAAAGGCCTGACATCATATGGGGCCGAAAAAAAGAAAAGCTGATACAGGATTTAGTTAACCAAGAACTCAAAAAATAGGTATTTAACACTAGTCAGTATGTGCTTTCTGAAATTTTGCCTAATAAATCTCTTTTTGCACTTTAATTTTACATCTGAAAGACAAGAGTGTAGATCATAATTTAAGGTGCGAGACTGTATCCTAGAAAGTGGTGACTGGGTGAAATGCAGTGGTGTTTGGATGTGAGGTTAGAGGACTGAATGGTCCATTCTGGATTTTGCCTGCACACATCTGTGACCTGGCTAAAGTTTAAATAACTGAGAATGTCAAATAATTGATTTTTCCATTGAAATAACAGCTTAATTAGGAGATATAGTGCAAGTGCAAAAAAGCACAGAACAGATAGGTTACTACATAACTGGTATAAAATATGTTTTTACCCTGCCAGTGAATGTTTAAAATACTTGCAGCATATTCAGAGTTCTGGAATAAGGAGGAAAAATGAATATAGTTGTTTGAAAGGTAATCCAGTGGAATGTGGATTAGCCATGTATATGGATGTTCAGTTTTTATCTGTAAGGTAGATTTGACAGTCTTGGGAATTTATTTCAGCTTAATGCCTCCTCTCACGCCTCTGTTTTGCTGGCTTCCTTAAAGTTTTACCATTTTGCCACATTTGCAATCAGTCAGAAGGTTATGAATGTTTCTAGCACCAGTAGGCCTACCTTTTCCAAGAAGGATACTTTCTGTATTGCTGTCTTTTTTCTCCAACATCTTCTCTGATGTCCTTTTTTGATAGGAACTTGGGGAGATAAATCCCAGAAGAACACAAGAAATGATGAGTTGTGATCTCTTCTGTATTTGTTTGACTGCAGCAGACATTGCACCTTAGAAATGAGCTTTAAGAGGGCAATGATTTTAAAGTTAAGATTAGGTCACATGGGCTGTCTCAATCATATGTCTCACTATATTGTGGTTAATGGCTGCAAGTTATCACAGACAACCTATTCTCTTTAAAATTGGGGAGAGTGAGTCTTCTTAATTTCGACTCACGAGGAGGAAGTTTCTCTTTAAATACTTATTGTTTAGAAATGGCTTTCAAAACCAGTTGTCTTTCACAAATGCATTCATGTTATAAATCTGAAGTTCAAATCAAGCCACAGTTATCAATGTTCACTGAGTTTAGATTTTGTCTCTTTTGCAGGACTATGTGATGTAACAGGAGGAACTGTTACATCCTTGAAGTATAACTGTCTGTTGAGGGTATATTATAGTTTATTATTAAGAGCAGCTTACATCAAATCTGATAGTGCTTTTGTAAACTCAGTAAACTCCAGCATCTTGTGCTTTGTTAAACTTCTGGTGATAGAACTAGAGAATCAATGCTTTGCTGAAAAGCTGATTCTGCATGATATTATGTTGTGACTGTTTCCTCCTGTTGTTTCTCCAAGGTATTGTCTTGAAGCTGCAAAGGGATCAGTCAGGACTGAGATTATAAGAGTTAATGTAACAATACGAGATTGTACAGGGGAGTAGTAGTGCATTTCAGAAGTTAATAGGTATAATTTTTGGGAACTAAGAGTTCAAAGTAATTTATACTGTTCTCTGTTTTCATTGAAGGTAGAAGACAGTTCTTTTATAGTCTTGAATTCAAATATCAGCTGTCATCACATTTCTCTGCCTAAGCATGTTTGCAGAGTGATCTTGGTTGCATTTTGATAAATCGAAATAAAATTAATACATTTTGATAGGGGAGAAGTTTGTAATAGTTGACTTTATGTAGCTTTTGGAGTTTTAAAGTTTTAATGTGGGACCCTAAAGAATATATTTGATTTAAACTTTCAACTCTTTTACTAAACCTGTAGTGAGATATCCTGTTTGTTCTAGCAGGAGTTAGTGAGACCTGAACTTGTGTTTCCAAAAAGGTCCAAGTGCTGCTGTTTAGAAAATTCACAAAGAAAGTCTTTAAAGCATAAAAAAGTTACTTTCTTTTCAGACTCTGTAGGGTTGATTTTTTTCTTCTTATATCTCATATGAAGTTGTTTAAATACTTCCTGATTACTTATTTCTCTATTCACCATTAATATTTTTAAGGTGAATGGTTTCTTATAGCAAATATTGTATTTTATTTGTACATAGAATATATCACAGGTCATGTAGCCTTGCTAGGTATATGATATAATGTGGCATTTTGGCTCTATGTATTTGTGAGGGCAGTCTTTATTTAGGATGTGTATTATCTTAATCATATAAAGGACCTCAAATGTTTTGACCTTTAAATAAAGTTGTGAATTAGAAGCAGTCAGTTTCTTTAAAAATGTTTTGCAACCATCTTTCAGAAATGAGCACTCCAGAATGTTTGCAAGAAATCTTTTTCCATGTAGTGTTACTCTGACTGTTGGTGCATTTATAAATTTTCTTCTTTACAGAATGAATGAGTGAGAGTAATGCTTTTAAAGCTGCTTAAAGCCCAGATAACACACGGAATAATAGAAAATAGGGCTGGTTGGTATCTCAAGAGGTCTTCCAACTCATCCTTTGCCTCAAGGTATGGCCAGCTATAAGATAACAATTCCTGACACTTATTTGTCTGATCTAGTGATTCCCAACTGTGAGGGCTCACCTAGCTAGTGAAATAAATAGGTTTCATGGCCAAGGCAAGGGCGCATAACAGACGGCACTCAGAATTCAAGCTAATCTGTTCTGCAAGTGCTCTGCTGCCTACACAGGAGAATGTGAGGGGTGGGCCAAACAGATCTTATGGTAAAACTCTTGTGTCCAGTATGAAACTTTTATAGTTTTTTCAAATGATAATTTACTACTGAAAGGTGTAACAGTGAATCCAACTACTGACCTAACCAGGAATAGAGGTTCCTTATTCCTTGAATTCCCTCAGTAATTTGTCTTAGGTACTCAGAGTTATTACCCTTACCAACAGATTTTTTTTTTCCCCCTAGTGTTAAACCTAAATCTCTTTCTGGCCATTTGCTACTTACTCTGCAGTGGAAACGCAGAACAGCCTGTTTCTTTTCTGTTTGCAGCAACCTTTCAGATCTTTCACAAATGTGATAATTTCTCATCCTGTAAATTCTTCTTATCTTCTTTCTGTAGACTCAGCAGGTTGTATTTCTAGACTTGTGACCATTCTTGTTGCTGCTCCTTATATACTTTCTAACTGACCTTTTCTTTTTTTTTTTTGAAATACAAGGTCCAAAACTAGATATGGTATTCCAAACAAAAGTGTATGGGGAGAGCACAAGGACCGCACCAAGTGTCTTGCACTGAACACTTTCCTTGTCCAGTCAGTGTTATGTGTATTCTGGCTTTTTATGGTGATACAGAATTATGGACTTAGACATGGTCAGCTTGTGATCTACTGTACCTTCAACATACTTTTCTGCAGAACTCCTGCTGAATCAATCTTTCCTTATTTTGTGTTTTGAAGTTGATTACCTCAGCTATGCACAGTGTTTGTCTTCATCCCTGTTGAGTTGTATTCTGTCTGCATCAGATGCCTCTTATGAATTTTGCATTAGAGTGCTCAAATAAAATGCAAAAACAGCCCTTGGAGCAAGAATGAGGATTTGCCTCTAGAGAGTCTCCTAATCAGAGCTATTTAGACATTCTCTTGCTTGTCCATACATTCACCTGACTGCATGGTTGCACAATGCACAATGCAGAATAATCTTATTCCAGTTTTGTCCATAGGTTGTCCACTAGGGAAGAGAGCTGTGTTCAAGTCTTCTCAAGCTGTGACGAGTTTGCCACACATATCTTACACCTCCCTGGAAAGGCATAAGTGCTGTAGTACTGTAAGGGGAAGATTTGCACCCTCTGATATATTTACTCAGTTGGTGGAAGTTGTTTTATGACTTGCAGCCAAATTTGACAAAAAAGCAGAGGACCCAAAGAGACAATTAACTAATGAAGTAGATGGGTAGTGGAAAGGGATTGTCCATGTTCTTGACCATGGAAAAGTCTGCTCAGACCTTATTACATACCAAGGAGTCCTTCCAGGGGAGAACTAGCCATAGACATCAAAAAAATCAATCACGAGTCCTCACAAAATCAGACATCTTTAGGTTCCGCACATAAAGAGCTGCTTCATTAATGAAAATGGTTGCCTCAATTTTGGTATCATTTTAACTCCTGTGTTGCGACATTTAGAGCTTGGGTTAAGGATTAAGCCCTGAGTATCTCTGGGATTCTTCTGACCAGGTGTGAATATTTACAGTGTAAGACACCTTACATTTAAATTAAATTTAAAGCAAATGGAAATAAAGAGGTGCTTTCAGGGTGTGATCAACCTCGTCTTAAATTAGACATTTTGGATAGGCCAGGTGAATTGAAGAGACTGTTCCTGGCTATGGACTTAAAAGAAGGTTGAGTGAATGTGTCAGATGTAGAGGTCTACCTTGTAGGCAGCTTGAGCTAGATAAGTTGAATTTCACCCTCAGGGTTCTGCCTTTGAGAGTAACTCTTCACTATTTGGTCTTAGAAAAATGCACTTTGCCTACTGGTTCTCTTGATTTCTTTAGAAACTTGTTTGACAATTGAACCTTTTGCTTACATTTCAATCTTTTATTAACTTGGGCATGCTAATTTACCCATATCTTTACTATCTGAGAATCACGGCTGAGAACCCAAGTATGTTTCTCTTGTAGTTGACGGTTATTCTTAGTATTCGGTAAATAGGATCATAGGATCATAGAATCATAGAATAGTTAGGATTGGAAAGGACTTTAAGATCATCAAGTTCCAACCCCCCTGCCATGGTCAGGGACACCTCTCACTAAACCAAGTCACCTAAAGCTTTCTCCAGCCTGGCCTTGAACACTGCCAGCGATGGAGCGTTCACAACTTCCCTCAGCAACCCATTCCAGTGCCTCACCACCCTTACAGTAAAGAACTTCCTCCTTATATCCAACCTAAACTTCCCTTGTTTAAGTTTGAACCCACTACCCCTTGTCCTATCACTACAGTCCTTAATGAAGAGCCCCTCCCCAGCATCCCTATAGGCCGCCTTCAGATACTGAAAGGCTGCTATGAGGTCTCCACACAGCCTTCTCTTCTCCAGGCTGAACAGCCCCAAGTTTCCCAACCTATCTTCATATGGGAGGTGCTCCAGTCCACCGATCATCCTCGTGGCCCTCCTCTGGACTTGTTCCAACAGTTCCATGTCCTCTTTATGTTGAGGACACCAGAACTGCACACAATACTCCAAGTGACGTCTCACAAGAGCAGAGTAGAGGGGCAGGATCACCTCCTTCAACGTGCTGGTCATGCTCCTTTTGATGCACCCCTGGATATGGTTGGCTTTCTGGGCTGCGAGCACACACTGCCTGCTCATGTTCAGTTTCTCATCAGCCAACACCCCCAAGTCCTTCTCTACAGGGCTGCTCTGAATCTCTTCTCTGCCCAACCTGTAGCTGTGCCTGGGATTGCTCTGACCCAGGTGTAGGACCTTGCACTTGTCATGGTTAAACTTCATCAGGTTGGCATCAGCCCACCTCACAAGCATGTCAAGGTCCCTCTGGATGGCATTCCTTCCCTCCAGCGTATCAAGTGAAACGCACAACTTGGTGTCATTAACAAACTTGCTGAAGGCGCTCTCAATCCCACCGTCTATGTCACCAACAAAGGTGTTGAACAAGACCGATCCCTGAGGGACACCACTCGTTACTGGTCTCCAGCTGGATACTGAACCACTGAGCACAACAGTTTGCATGCGGCCATCCAGCCAGTTCTCTGTCCACCGAGTGGTCCACCTATCAAATTAATGTCTCTCCAATTTAGAGACAAGGATGTCATGTGAGGCAGTGTCAAATGCTTTGCACAAATCCAGGTAGATGATGTCAACTGCTCTACCCCTGTCCATCAGTTCCATAGACCATCATAGAAGGCCATCAGATTGTTCAGGCAGGATTTCCCTTTAGTGAAGCCATGCTGGCTGTCACCAACCGCCTTGTTGTTGTTGTTGTTTTTCATGTGCCTTAGCATGCCTTCCAGGAGAATCTGCTCCAAGATTTTGCCAGGCACAGAGCTGAGGCTGACTGATCTGTAGTCCCCTGGGTCATCCATTTTCCCCTTCTTGAAAATAGGGGTTGTATTTCACTTTTTCCAGTCATCAGGAACTTCACTTGACTGCTATGATTTTTCAAATATGATGGACAGTGGCTTAGCAACTTCATTTGCCAGGTCCTTCAGGACCTGCAGATGGATTTCATCAGGTCCCATGGACTTGTGCACATTCAGGTTCTTAAGATGGTCTTGAACCAGATCCTCTCCTACAGTGTGCCTCGCATCTCCATTCTCACAGTCCCTGCGTCTGCCTTCCAAGACTTGGGTGGTGTAGTCAGAGCGTTTGCCAGTGAAGACTGAGGCAAAGAAGTCATTCAGAACCTCAGCCTTCTCCAAATCCAGGGTAGCCTGTTCTCCTGATAGCTTCCGAAGAGGGCCCACGTTGTCACTAGTCTGTCTTTTATTCACTACGTTCCTGCAGAATCCCTTCCTGTTATCTTTCACATCCCTAGCCAAGTTTTATTCTAAGTGGGCCTTAGTTTTCCTAACCTGGTCCCTAGCTTCCCGGACAATATCCCTGTATTCTTCCCAGTCTGCGTGTCCTTGGTTCCACCTCTTTAAGCCTCTTTTTGCATTCAAAGTTTCCTTAGCAGCTCCTTTTAGCAGGTGATCCTTGAATATCAACCAACAGTCTTGGGCTCCCCTGACCTTTAGGGCTATATCCCATGGAATTTACTAAGTAGGTTCCTGAAAAAGCCAGAGTCTGCTCTCTTGAAGTCCAGGGCAGTGAGCTTGCTGCACGCACTTCTCGCAGTCCTGAGTATCTCGATCTCGACCATCTCATGATCACTACAACCAAGGCTGCCCTGGAATGTCACATTTCCCACCAGCCCTTCCCTGTTGGTGAGTATGAAGTCAAGCATAGCGCCTCTCCTTGTCGGCTCCTCTATTACTTGCAGATGGAAGTTGTCATCCACACAATCGAAGAACCTCCTGGATTGCTTGTGCCGGGCCGTACATATCTTTTATACTTCGTCTAAATAGGCTTTTGAGGAATGAGATCTAAAAGAAGATCTTGGAAAATAAGATCTTTTCAGCATGTGGATTTAAGCATACCTATCAACAAAAGTACATTGCAAAGAAAATTTTCATGTATCATTCGTCAAGAAGAATGATTAATGGATATTTTAAGCCAGATAGAATCTCATAGCTGAAGCTAGACTGATTGCTAGATGAGAAGTTATAAACACAGAATTTTCTATTACTTGTAACCATAAATCATTGTAACTTTCAGAGCCTAAGAAAACTTTATAAACTCAGCTTAAGTTGGTGGTTTTTTTCTATTGCTTACACACTCTGTCTTTTGCTATGTATCAACGGAAGTTAGAGACCTTTCAGTATATGCTTTGAATACCTTCTATCCTTTGAATTTTTTCTTTTCTGCCAGTTAGTGATTGCTTAAACAATATTTATTTAGCTTGTATGCATTTACAATTTAATATGTCCCTTTTGATAGTAGTCTATTAAAAAAATACTATTGAATTGCTCTAAGTTCTGAATTCAGCACTTTCTTGCTTTAAAAGCCTGGATGAACAGGTATCTGCAGATGTTGTGTGGTATAGATATCAAATATATTTTTGCTGTGTTAGGTCCTGAGACAGTTTGAGAACATGGGTTTTGATTCAGCATGCTTCCATTAATTTGGTTAGTGACTGTGATTATGATTTATTTCACTCTGTGTAACCAACTGCTGCACAGTAAGTGACAGCTGAACAGTGTATTATCTAACAGCTAGAAAAATAGCACCACTGTCACATTTAGGAGGCTGAGGATTGTACTTTTATTGAACACGTGTTTTGTACAAAAGTTAAAATGTTTTGGGAAAATCTTCCTTTTTTCAAACTACTTGTAACATTACAGATAGGACATGTCACAGTAAACAGTATGAACTATTTGAAATAAGAAATTAATTTTAATTTAAGAATAGAATAAACCTTCTTTTTCTGATTTTTAGTAACTTATTGGCTTGGTTGCAAAATTATGCCTGCGGATGCTTTGCGGATAGTCTTGATTTACATATAAGTGGTAGATTTGAGAAGCTAAATTTAATTGAGTGGGAAATACTTTTCAAGTGCTGATGTTACTTCCTTGATAATATATGTCACATCAGAAGACATTTCAAGTGAAGCAGTAATTTTAATTATTCTCTGAACTTTACCAAAAGTGCTAGGGAAATTCAAAACTTAGCATGTTGTAAAGTTAAGCTAAACCTCAATATGGTTGAAAAAAATTGTATTTTTACATTGTATCCATATTTCTTTTTAAAAACTGTATCTTCCAAATTTAAAAGTATGTATCAGAAAATCCAAATATGTAGTTTCCAACCAGGTTTATGGTTTATCTGAAAAAGGGCTATAGAGGGTGCTGTGAAGGCACTGAGCCATAAAAAGGTATTTTCAGGATAGAGTACAGAGAAAGTACTTAATGTTTGAAAGTGTTGAATTCTTCCGTCTGCTTGATATCTGAACATGCAGGTGGCCAAAGATGAATGAAATTTAATGAAGTATATTTGAGCACTGATGTACATTTATATATTTTGAATTTCTTTAGGCATGGTTGGAAGATAAGTATTTTTAGCTACTTTGAGTGTTTATGAGAACGTCTTCCGCAGAATTTACTAAGTGTTCTTGTCTAAAATTTGTTCTGAGTTATATATTTGAAAAGTATTTATAACACAGATATTCTCATGTATAAAAGAAGCTTTTATTTGGAGAAAGACAAAATAAGTATTTAGTTAGATTTTTAACTATTAGTATGATTGGTAATATTTGTTCTGCACAAACAAGAGTGATAATAGTTGTAGAATTAGGCCATGATCACACTGACATGTGTCCCAACTTCACTTCTCAGACATAAGTAACTATTTCTTAGCTCAGTAAGATCAGTTAGTTACAAGTAATAAATTCATTAAGTTGGAGGGTTTTTTTATTTATTTAGTTTTTAACCATTGTGCATATAAAGAATATAATATATTCTTCACAAATTATGTTTACTCTTTTAATAAGAAAGGATTTCCTGAAAGTTTACTAGTAAAATTCATTAGTTCAGTCATTGAATAAATAAAAGCTCTGTTGTATCCTTTTTTATATTATTATTATTGAAATAATTTAGTGATATACTCAGTTTAATTCTTAGGTTAAATCATAAGAAAGAGAAGTTTAGAATTGGCAGCATTTTTTGTCACTTTTCATAGCCATAAGGTTTTAACTTGCCAAGAGCTTAGGAGAGTTTTATTGCAGTAATCCATGAAAAATTTGTCTTTCAAAGGGACTGCTGTTCCTAACACAAGTAAGACTAAACACTTCCTTAATAATGATTACCTATTTTAAAACAGCTCCTGCTTCCCATTGGCTCTGCTAGGTATTCAGTAAAGCTGCCCACAAGAAAGATGGTGGCTTTTGTTAAAAGAGGAAAATTGCCATTAAATATCTTCTATTTTGGAAACAAGTCAGTATTATTCAGTATTTATAAAAGTTACTGAATGGTATTATCATGATGTGGAAGGAGATTTAGACAAGAGCTGTACTAGTTGGAACATCTGCATAATATTTTTTTGTATTTACATTACTGAAAATTATTTAACCTTAGTTTCAGTTTAATAAGTTTTTCTTCAGAAAATTTCAGTGTGTGATTGTTACTGAATTATTGCCCATCAACCTGATTATTCTTTGTCTTTTAATTCATAATTAGATTCATAATGCCATAATAAATGAAAACTTATGTAAGAGTTTATATGGAAGCTTGTAACTCACTAGATTCATAACTAAAAATTGTATCACTTCTTTTGCAGTATGGACTCAGTATTTACACTGGGTTTACATGGTGTTGGGGTGAGGCTGCAGGGGTGGCTTCTGTGAGAAGACACTAGGAGCCATCTTCATGTCAGGCAGGGCTGGTTTCAGCTATCTCCAAAATGGACCCACCGCTGGCCAGAGCTGATACCATCAGCGACACTGGTGGTGTCTCTGCAATAACATATTTAAGAGAAGATAAAAAATGCTGTGCAGCAGCTATGAGAGAGAGGAGTGAGAAAAATGTGGGGAAACAGTTCTCTACACATTAAGGTCAGTGAAGAAGGAGAGGAGGTAGTGTAGGTGGTGCTCCAGGTGCCGTAGCAGAGATTCCTTTGCAGCCTATGGTGCAGACCGTGTCCTTATCTCAACTGATCCTTTCTCAGGCTTTTCCACCTTGTTTTCTGCCCTGTGCTGCTGAGGAAGTAGAATGACAGAGAGGTTTGGTGGGTGTCTGGCAGCCAGCCAAGGTCAATCCACCACAATATTTTGCAAATATATCTACAAACGCTAACTCAAGCATAGCGACGCCACTTTTCCTGGGCTCCCTGTGGAATCTACACAGCAAGAAAGAGGCTTCTCCACAAGGCAGCTCTGAGGGGCTAAATTCAGCTCCAGAACCCCAGGCAGTTCTCTGCTGTCAGTGCAGCATAGGCAGCCCCACTGCAAGCCCAGCTGGTCCTTCCTGCCTCCATGACACCATCATGGCTCTGATGCAAGTATCTGATGAACTGTCTAGTGACTTCAGGGAAGTTAACATAAAGAAAAGTATTTTCCCCTTAATTTTGGCAGGAGCTAATCTGGTTTACTGTAAAGTTCTGCAAGCTGCTGAGCTGGCACAGCTGAGGGGCTGGGAGAGATTAGCTACAGTGCTTCTGGAGTTTCTGGGAGCAATGAACTCATTCCACCATTTTTTTATCACAGTCTGCAATGACTGGTTATGTTGCAGTCACTGAGAAAAGCAGCAGTCAACACATATGAAATGATTTCTGGTTTAGAAGGTGCTGTTTGAGGTTTATGGGTCAATGCAGCCAGAATTTATGTTTGGAGCTTTTCTCATGAAGAAAACAAAGGAAATGCTCATGATTTTTTTCTGTTGAATAACTGGAGTTGGAAGACTATTACTGGTGTTAGTTCAGGTAGAACAAGGTTTTGTGTCTCTGTATCAAATACCGTATGTGTGTTTTTTATTTCTTGAACACTCTTAATCTGGTTTTCTGATATAATGGAAGAAGTTTGTTCAGCTCATAGGCTGTGGAAAGAAAGGAGAGAGGAAATACCTTGGATGAAGCTGGCTAAGTGAGTGGGTGCTAGGAGGCTCTAGCTGTGTTTTGTATTTTCCAAAGTGATCTGGGACAAAAATAATGAAAGATGTGTAGTGGAAGTCCTAGTTGTAACTGCTGCACACCTAAGCTCTTATATTTGTACAGGTGACCAGACACTCCTTTTATTGTATAAAGTAATGGAAGAACTGCATTGCCCCCAGCATGTCAGTTTTTGCATAGAAATAAGGTTTTGGATTGTTTCAAGTATGTGTTGGCTTTGGCTCTGTTTACTATTTACTAGAAACGTAGGTTACATGGATATTTTAAAAAAGAGGACATATAAATAACTTTGTTGTAATTTAATCTGTTATTAAGATATAATTTTAAATTATGAATCCTGTAAATAGCAACAACTGTGATTGAATTTCAGTTTGCTAGGGTCATGAATACATGAACCACCAAAAGTTTGTAGGATTACAGAGAGAAGCACAAAGCATGAATGTAGCTACTGTCTATGCCATCACATCAGGAAAAAATAGACCTTGCATCAAAGCATTTAAATTTTTTCTAATTGTAATAAAAGTAATTGATTCTGCTAAGTTACAGACTTGCAGACTTCTTGTGCATCTGAAATGTGGCCTCATTGACTTAATTGAATTTTGGAGGTGGGGGAGGGGAGGACTGTTTGAGAAATACAGCAATTAAAAATATTACCACGCTAGTTGCAATTTCTGAATGCTTACCTAGCCATCTTATTTTTAAGCAGTGCTATATTTAGAGGGTCATTTCATTCTTTCAGAAGAAAAATAAATCTATTAGGGCTAGGACTATTAAATATTCACATATTTTGTACTACTTGGTTGCTAATATTAGCCCAGCATTCATTAGGAGCTACATTCTGCTCTTGGTTGGATTTTTTCTTTTTTTTTCTTTCTCTTGGATTGCTTGAACAATCATCTTTGATCTGTATTTACTGAAAAATGAAGCAACTGTCCCTTTTCTTATGCCTCCCCCCTAGAACGCTCATAAAACTTACTACAGAAGCAAAATTTTGGCATGGTAACATGTAAAAAACCCCCAAATGAGTGTGATGGTCCTCCTTTCAGAATCAAAGTCCACTCTTCTGGAATGATTTGCTGTCCCAAAATATGAATAAGTTATACATTTTCAAATGTCATATTTATTCAGAAGCCAGCCATTTTCTTAAAACAAACTTCATTTTGAGCAGTATCTTCTATAAATACCAGACACAAAATTCCAGAGGGCTTTGTAAGCTTTTACTTTTTCACAGGTTAATATTCAGTGACTGGTTTAAGAAATGTCCAGTATCTGACTAGGTTACAGCAGCTCAGTTACTGGCTTGTATGGTTGTGTGAATGCCTTTGTTATTGTCAAATGAAATAATTAAAGGTCTTTCCCCTTAATGCTGTATGTAAAGGAGATGCACTTATACTAGATGTTTCTCTCTGTAGAAGATGAGATGGAACTTCAATGGAGATCTGGCCGAGATGATAATAGAATTATTCTGAAAAAAGAAATTACGGAGGGCATGTTCATCTTAAGACATTTTTTTCTATCCAAGAAGTGACATATTTCTTCCACTGCTCCAAATATATGTTTTAAATTATGTAAGTGCTACTTGGATATTCTTAATTTTACTTACTTTTAGGTTATACAAGATAGGATTTTCCAATTTTTTGTAGTTTTATGTCCATTTTATATATAAAAGGGTTCTGGAAGATGATCATTTAAGTCTGTCAGCCCTATAGATTTTAATACAGATAAATTTTAAATTATACACTTTCCCAACTAATTTTTATGGATGAACCTTGTGAGAAAATATTTGGGCTAGACCATATCACTGTCAAATAAAAACACTTTATAGCTTTTTTGTGATGCTTTCCTGAAAATTTTGTTTCCATAACAGAATGACTGAGCCTGATTTTTGTTGAAATTGTATACTTTTATTCTGTTATAAGTCTACTGATGTCATTAGATCACTTCTGATTTAATTGTACTGTCAAAGAAAAAAAATTAGGCCCATTATCCCTCATCTTCTATGTCAAAACCTGTAATGGCCATGCAGGAATGAGAGACTGCAGACAGCCTTGCTCCTATCCTGCAGAATTTAAGCAATGAATTTGTAGTTCCTGAGCTGGCATTGCTGCCTGTGGAATAGTGGAGAGAACAGCAATCTGAAGTGAGGCATAGTACCCAGCCTAGGAAAATTTTGAAACAAATAAAAACCCATTCTGTTGTGCTGGAGGTGTATTCTTCAGTTTTGTAAGATTTCTTCTGTTCTCACTTGATACAGTGGATCTTTATTGTGTTGTCATAATCACTGTGCAGGCCTTCATATTTTCTTTTGTTTTAATACTGCTGGAGCTGAGGTGCATGTATTGAAAGCATGGATTGTAGATTGGCTTGATAATATTTTTGCCAATGTCTTCATCAGTCTTACACAGTAAGGTGTTTTCTGGGAATTTCTTCAAAGGCTGATAATGTTTTCCCTTCTTAGAACTGGATAAATTCCAATTCGTAATGTCTAGTGTTCCACTAGCTGTAGATAAGTGGATAAAATCAGTAAAATAAATACATAAAAGTGAGACAATTTGCCCAGAATGCCATAGTAAAATAGTAGAATTATTATTCTACCATTATAATTATATATGCAACTATAGAATTTTAACTATTATCCATTATAACTATTGAAATTAATCAAGCTAGTCACTATACCTGCTAAAAATGAACTTACAAAGTAGTGAAGAAGTTAGCAAATGTTTTAGTGTCAGCAGTTCTCGTGTTCACTGTTGCTTCTAGAGTTTTTTCCTTTCTATCTTTTTTTTTTTAATGTTAAATACTTCATCAGTCTTACTCATCTTTGGCTACTTTGCTACCTCCAGATATTTTTGTGTAATACCAGTTTGTTTAATACACACGGTACGAAAGTTAGCATTTTAATAAATGATGAAACCAGTGTACATTCCACAAACATGATGTAGCTTTGGGGTTAAGGTTCAAGAATAATCATGTGTAGCAAGTACTGCACTTACGATAATAAAAAGTTAAGGGAGCTGAAGGAGATTGCAACCTGATATTTACACTTATGACATCATCTTGTATATAGATACAGCTTTAGGTTTTATTTGTTTGCAGTAGACAAAGGGCGCACTTTCAGTGGTTCGCGGTCTCTGTTTGTTACAGCCAGTTAACTAGCCTTTAAGAGCATGGTTACTATTCGAGTTACTTGAATCAGTTTTACACAAATTTTTCTGGAATCTGAAAGTATTTGAAGAATAATTCTGATTTAAAGCAGAAAGAAAGCTATTTAATTAATAAAGTGTGAAGTGGAAATTATGCATGCATTTGGCTAATATTAACAGTCTAAAATGTTTTCTTTATGTGTGTATGTATGTTTTTTTTATGAAAAATGGCAATTATTTTTGAAAAATAAGCAGTAACAAGTCAATATCTTTTGGGGTCTCATTAAGAAAATCTTTCTGATTGAAAGTTTTCTATTGTCTGTGCTGACACTGTAAAATGTGTTAGCGCTACTTGTAGTAGATAATATGTAAAAATAGTTCATCTTATTGCCTTGAATTATCTCTGTCCCTTTATCTTTCTTTTAGCTCTTGTTGGTGGAAAACCCCTATATATCTGTTGATAAAGGAATACATATTCACGGATGCTGTCAAAATTGACTTTTATCTGTGGTTACATTTATCCAGTTTAGTCAAATAATAATCAAAGTACAGAAATTTAAAATGGGCATATTTAATTAATGTTATTTCCAACAGTTGGCATCTGAGAGCTGAAGCTTTTTGTTGTTTTTTTTTTTTTTTTTTTTTTTTTGTGCTGTCAGCTGCACCATTTCAAACTGAAGTGCTGGTTTTAATTTGCTTGTGACAGCCAGTCGTGCCAGTCAAAATGTGAGATGTTATCAGTTTCTGTTAATTTGCTTATTTCTGTTTAGTTTCTTGCTTTGCTACAACCTATTTGTGCTCTCTCAATATGTCAGACATACTTAAAGGAAGTTGTACTCTACATTTCTACACTAGTTTTGTTTTCCCATCTTTATTTTAGTAAGCTATTTTATCCAGTTTTAGAGCAGATTGATCCCTATTCTTCATAAGATGAATAGATTGAGTCAAGAATGACACCCAAATGCTGAATATGTAGTGAAATATCCCAACCCTGTTTCTGACAGTGCTGAAGTGGCTCACAAAGCTCTTTTCAGGGCCAGGAACAAGACCTGCTGCTCTCCATCTGCAGCAGCTGTGTGGGTGTTTCCAGGGCAGAGGTGGAGAGTTGACCTTAACATTTGTTAGCAAGTTTTGGGATTGTCTGTGCTCTTGCGAAGAAGGAAGTGATTAGAAACAAGAACAAATCTGACTTAGATTATCCCTTTGCACTCCCAAAATACATTTTCACAGCCTTGAATAAATGTTGCCCCTGAAGCAGCACAAGTAGGTTTTGTTCCTTTCTCTGGGCTTTTAGTAAAAATAGAGCAAAAGCACATTATCCACGAGACTTGTATCTTAGTGTGTTCATCTCTCTTTCTCTGCTTCTGTTATGGTGTCCTTGAGGAAGGATGTCATTATTGCAAAAAGTTTTCAATGGAAAGGTGGGCCATTCGTCTTAAGGGGCATGTGAATTTTAGTTCAGTCTAGCAGATGAAAAAAAATTGTTGCAAAACTTCTGTTCCAAACTGAGAATACAATTTTCAATACTGAGATTCCAAGAGTTTCTCAGAAAACATTTCCTAGTATCTGTAGCATGGTACATGCTCCAGTCCTCTGGATCCAGATATGCAACTCAACTTTGAGGTTTTACTCTATAATAGGATGAAATTAAGCTGTATACCAATTCTGTCCAGTTCCCCTGTGTCCTGGTTTCCACAAAAAGGAAGCATCACTGTGTGCATTATGGGAGAGCTATGGCATCCCATAAAAAAAAAAATAGCTGGTTTGGATGATTCAGAGGTGAGGATATCTGGGTCCTGATGCACAACGAAAGATTTGTTTAGATTCATCTTAGGTCCTCTCCTGAATTCTATTACCTGCAGTGCGCATCATGTTGCACTATCTACTATCTATGTAGTATAGTAGGATCTACAGCAGAAAAATCAGTAGGTTGCCCTGTAGTGATATTTTTAACCATAAAAATTGAGTGATGAGTTTTGCTCTCTCAAGTTCTTCTAATTTGACAGGGAGGTTGCTGAATTTTATACAAGCTATGTTTTCTTGTCTTCTTTGGAAAAAGTTGACGTAGTCTGATCGAGAAATTATTAAAGCATGAATCAGAGTGACAGTGTCCTCATTTGAAAAGAAAAAGTGCAGCCTCCTGGATATTAAGGTTTTAAAAACACTCTTTGCCATCAGTACAACTGTGCCTCCAGGAGAAATGAAGAATCCAGTATGACCCCATGACTGTGCACTTGATAATCATTTCACTCTTAATAATCTAATCTGTCCATTGTAATAAAGCAATTAGCTTGCTGTGCCCCTAGCTGTAGTCTAATAGTGAATAATGGCATTTATTCTTATTTTAACAGTTTTACTGTTGAATACTATTAGGTGGGGTTTATTTGACCTGCCCTTTCAGGCCTTGTACACAACAGAAAAAAAATCTTTTTATAAGTTAGCCCTCTGTTGTGAGGACATTTATGATGAATGAATTTAGCTCACTGCCATAAATTTCTTTGGGTCAGAAATAAAGGTAGTACAACATTGGAGGAAAAAAAGGGAATTAGAGGTGAAACCACTGCACTAAAGCTGGCTGCTATTAGTTCCTCTGGTTTCATTTGAAGTGATCAAAGAAGTGATCTGTGAAAAACGATTACTCATTCCTGATCTCATCAGCAAGCCTTAGAATCTTCCCTGTATTTTTCAATTTCTTTTATGGTCTAACACTCCATTTCATTAGATGTTATTTTCCTAGGTCTCCCTGTTTAAAAATGGGGAAAAAAAATCCTTGTATAATTTTAAATGGGTTAATGGAAAGATTTTATTTGATGTTTAATATTTAAGCATAATTACTATGTCTGTTGGCTATGTGTATCCTATATAAATAGGGATAAAGAAGACTTTGCAAAAACTGAATAGCACTTGTTTTCTTTCTTCATTTGCTGCCTCTATTTTAGACTTCCTTTCACTCCCTGCTTTTTTTTTTTTTTTTGAAATGTTTATTCCTTGTGAGAGCTTTCTGTGATGCAGGCAGATTTTGTCCAGTGCAACCATTACTTTGCTCCTACAATGACTTTTTTCTTTGTAGGAATGGCAGGCAGTATCAGATGTTGCATTCAAGGGATGTGAGTAGAAGGAAGGCAGAAGGAAGAGTGTTTGGGTTTTGTTCAGTGTGACTGCTAAAATGCAGATCCAGGTGGAAAGTGACATTAGGAAGTTCTTGAGAGGAGAAGGCACGTTTTTGTGTGTAGAATTTTCAAGATTTTATATAAGGTTTATTTATTTTCAAGCTCTATCAATAGAATTTCCTACTTCAGTGTGTTATCCGGAAGTGCTGCAACTGTGTATATTCTTGCGGGCTCCTTGGGATGTTTTCACATCCTCAGTAAAGTCTGGGTGTACTCAAGGCTTCATTAGACCTTGACTTTTTGTTGGGATTTACATGTTCACCAAGGTAATGAAAAATATCTTTAAAATTTTTGTCAGGAATTTTTTGATAGAACTTTTTTGTGTGCTGCTAGAAACCAGACTAATTTTGATATCTGGATTCTGTTGGAAGAAACCAGAATTTCTGCCAGTTCCTTTCCCTAGCTCCTTGGCAGACTGGCTGGCAGGCTGGTGAGAAGCCATATTCTGCATCCTTGGAGTTGTTCAGTCCTCATTTCTTCAGCAACAGAGACAGCTGGGTCTTCCAGGACCCCTAGTTCTGGGCAGCATGTCAGGTGGCTTACTGCTAAACCGGATTACTGATTAAAGTGGATCAGAAAAAAGTTATTTCCACTTTGTGGAAAATTTTTTAATTTTTGGTGTTCATTCTTCCATAAAAAAGAATCGCTGCTAGGTTTGAACCTTGTATCTTTCTTTCTTTACGTGGTTTTGAATGTTCTCCTGTCTGCATTTTTTTGGTATCTCAAATGGGAGCAACTCCTTTCTCTCTTTTACCTTTCTTCTCTTCCATCAGTTACAGATAATTGTTACAGAACAATTTTTAAGCTGTAGGGGTGCTTTCACAAATATGAATGAAAATATTGAGTTGTGAAAAATGTGTGATCTTACATTTCCATGGGTAAGAAAAATAATTCAGCCCAGCTAATCTGTAGAGTGACAGATTATTATTAAATCTGACTACTTCTCTCTTTATGGGGGACTGGAGTTTCCCAGTGAACTACTGAAACTGCATAAACCAACAAAGTTTTAATCCAGAATGGGCATACAGCATTGTATTTTTCATATTCTATTTATCTATTTGATTAAAATTCCCTTGATCCAATCACTTTGATTGATTCACCCTGCTGAACTAATGCTTCATCATTACATGAATGTTACACAGTAGTGGGCTAAACCTCTGCTATAAAAACACTGATATTATCTTTGCTCCATAGTGTTTAAATATTCTTTTCTGTGTATTCAACACAGTCAACAAACAAAATGTACTTCTAATTATTGGTATCATTTAACAAATAGCCTTCTGTTGTCTCATTTAGAACAAGAAACTTGTTTAACTCCTCAGAAAACTGAATTAGTGGCATGCTTAGACAATAATAGAGAACAAATTTAATTGCCTACCTTTCCCTATTCTTCTTTATCTAATTCATATTGTGAGCATTTGAGAGCAGCTTACAGGAGTTTTTGTTGGTTTAGAAGTGCATGGCTACTCTGGATTATGCTAAAATTTGTGGTAACTATTTCTAGAAGTCTTTTTTTTAAATGTAACTTTTTTTTAATGTAAAAGTCTTTTTTTTAAAGTCTTTTTTTTAAATTGACATTTCCCAAAGGAACTGCTTATAAATATGGCTCTTTGCTTTCATTAGTGTTTGGAAAACCCAGAAGAGAGCTCATACTGAGAACACAGGAAAAGGAAACAATAAACATTTGTAAATGAAACAGGAGAATAGTAAATAGCACTTAGAACTAACACCAATTTCAACTATAAATTTCTTGAAGGCTGCATCTTTGTTAATCATGTTCTTTAAATATAATTGGAGCTAATTACTAAGTCAGACACATGGTAGATTTTTTTCTTCCTGTTTAACACAAGATACTTGTCGTGGTTTACGCCCAGCTGTAACTCACGGAGTTTGCTCACTCACTCCCCTCTCTTTCTTCCCCCCAGCTCACAGGGGGATGGGGAGGAGAATTGAAAGAATGTAACTCCCACAGGTTGAGATAAGAAAAGTTCAGTAACAAAGGTGCAACACAAACCACTACTGCTACCACCAATAATAACAATGACAAGGGGAACAACAAGGGAAGAGAATACAACTGCTCACCACCCTACGACTGATATCCAGCCCGACCAATCTGTGATTCCCCTCTTCCAGGTCCCTCCCCTAGTTTTTGCGTCCTGGGCACAACGTGCTGTGGTATGGAATACCTCTTTGGCTAGTTTGAGTCAGGTGCCCTGTCTTTGCTTCCTCCTGGCTTCCCCTCCTCCCTGGCAGGGCATGAGACTCAGAAAGTCCTTGGTCAGACTAAACATTTGAGCAGTAACTAAAAACATCAGTGTTATCAGCATTGTTCTGAGGCTGAAAGTCAAAAACACAGCACTGCACCAGCTACTAAGAAGGAGAAAAATGACTGCTACTGCTGAACCCATGACAATACTATTCAAAGAGATCAAGAGAAAAAGTAAGCAGTATTTCACACTTTCACCAGTTTTTTAGATTTTTTTTTTTTGTCACTGTAACTGTCAGAATTTGGAAAATTTTGGAACAGTTTTCTAAAGAAGTTTGGGGCCTTAGAATAGCTCCCTTCTGTTTCCTGCTTTGTAGCTTCCTCCACCATCTGAATTCCATGTTGGGCTTTTCTCCCAGGACTTCTTTACTGGCACATTTCCACAGGCTCAGGCAGCTGCCCTCTTAGTCAGGGGTCAATCTCTGAAAAAAGAATAGGTAGCTGCACAAGGAGTGGCAAAAGAATAAGAAGGGGAATCTGTCTGAGCTGTTCACAGATAAATGGCTTGGAGAAAAATGCAGTTTCTCCTGTACTATCTTTTTACTTAGCGCCAAATGATGAAGAGTGAATGTCATAGTCAGAAAAGTGTTTTTGAAGATGCTGGTTTATATTTGCTGGGGATGTGGTCTTACACCTTTATTGTAAGACTAAATTGCAGTTTGCTCTCACTTCCCATGCTGGCATTGAGGAAATTCTCATGATGTCCTAACAAAAACTGGAAGATTTTATTTTCATGTTTTCTCCCTTGTTTGTTCAGCATTCCAAATGAGAAAAGCTTAGAGCCTGACTTGTGGGTGAGGCAAACTGCTCAGCTGCACTTGGGAGAATATAACTACTTCACTCTCTTTCACCATTCTTGCTTCAAGCCTCAGTGATTTGATGGCACGTATTTCCAGAATTGTGTTTATTCCTTGTTTCAGGTTACACGTGCAAATCTATATGAGAACATGGAGCACTGTGGTGCTGTTGCTGTTAATGAAATAGCAAATAAAACCAAATTTCCAAGACAGTTTCCTGCAGATGGACAGTCGTTGTCTTGAAAAATTTGGTGTTTTTTTTCTGAAGATCTTTGGAACTGAGGAGGAATTTTTTAGTCGCTTAAAAATGATCTGTGGTGTGGTGATCAGTTTTGATGTTCTGGAAGTTCTTTTTTTGCTTCGGTCTCTCTACCTGATATCCACGGCAGAGTCTAGTCACTGCCCATTTGCTGCAGGCAGAGAATGAAGAAGCAGTGGATATCAGATCTTTGTTGAATGTTAACATAACAAAATTTTCAGGTGCTTACTTTTTGAGAGTGTGTATTGAAATCAGGGTTCCTATTTAATCTTGTATTCATCTGATGTCTTCTATTTGGAATACAGAACATTTAGGAGAGAGGCCACCCAAATGATTATATGACCACCTACCAGGAATATTTTGTGCCATGTTATATACATATGTTTTAAAGGACTTCTCAGCACTTTCCAAAAGAGTTTTAGAGAGGTTAGGGGGGTGGTTTTGGTTGTTTTTTGATTGCTTGTTGTTTTGCTTTTCGTTTTGTTTTTGTTCTTTTTTTTTTTTTTTAAGTGACATAGATCAGAAAGTCTGTTGGTCTGTAAAATCACCAAGCATCTTTTATCATGCTTGCTTTTTTCTTTTATGTATGCACATCATAGCTATACATCATGTTTCACCCTTTCTTTCTTCCTCATGTTATCAGTCCAGATCTCAACACTGTTCAAGCCCTGGCAGATCATCGCTAGTTGTGTTTGAATGACTGCATGAGTGTTGCCAAAATGCAGCTTTGCCACTTATGGAATCCCTAGGGACAAAGCTTCACTTGTATATTCTAGCATTTACAGATCGGGTGCACTGCTGTTACCTCTGTCAGGTTAAGGAACTGGAAAAGCCGTTCTGTATTTAACACAGATGCAAAACTTGGGAGTTGGGATTGCTTTCATAGGCTTGCACTACCTGCGATAAACTAAAGACATTAACTTTTTTTCAAATGCTAAAAATAACTGTGGATTAAAAATTGTCAATTCATGAGGCTCAAGTGTCTAAGGAACAATAGGAATTGTGGTTTGTGTTAAACACATAGAATCATAGAATAGTTAGGGTTGGAAAGGACCTTAAGATTACCTAGTTCCAACCCCTTTACCATGGGTAGGGGCACCTTGCACTAGACCTTGTTGCCCTAGGCTCTATCCAACCTTGTGGCCTTGAACACTGCCAGGGATGGAGCATTTATCACTTCTATGGCCTGTTCCAGTGCCTCACCACCCTCACAGTAGAGAACTTCTTCCTTATCTCTAACCTGAACTTCCCCTGGATTTGTTTGAACCCATTACTCCTTGTCCTATTGCTACAGTCCCTGATGAAGAGTTGGTCTCCAGCATCCTTGTAGGCCCCATATTACACTACATATCACATTAAATGTTATTATATTGTGGAGATTTTTGTATGTAATCATTTCCCAATCTAAGAGTATAAGATGATCTAGAAAACATCACATTTACTTGTATGCATGCCTGAGACAAATGTCATAGTTAGGAATTTGGTTTAATGTTGCTAAGACAGCGATTTCTCAACTGTTGAAGAAAATATATGAAAAAGGATATAGCAGAGTCAAACTGAAAAATCTAAGGTGTAAGCTAGAGGGATTTTTTTACAGAACATGACACATGAAGAAATGTAATAACATCTCTCAGACTTTACAGGATATAGCATGGTAAAGGCCATTGAAGAAGCTAGCATTGGTGGGACACAGAGAACTAATTGAGGCAAAATAGTCATAGAAGTGTAAATGCATGCTGAGAAAAAGTCTGCTAAATCTAGACTATGATTTTCACTTCCTACAGGTAGCTTTACAATAAGGCATTGCAACTGAAGTGGTTTTGCAAACCAAATATGTTTTATGATTTGTTATACCTATTGACTGATCTGTTTACTAGGCATGATTCATGTAGCTTGCAATAATGTTTGCTATCAGATGTGCAGCACTAGCCCCTGTTATTCCGCTGGTTGGTGAGGAACTAAATTAAAAATAATGTGAAACCTCTTGGATGAAGCTGAGGATACAGATATCGATTTGTTTTATATATTTAAAACACACAGTATTCGGGCTATTATTTCTTATGGAATAATCTTTTATTCAAGAGAAATGTATAGAACATAGCAGCTGTATGAGACAAATTGGGGTTTTGCAGAAGAGGCAAATAAGACTTTATTTTAATTTGGGGCCGCGGGAGGTTTTCACTAGTTCAGTAAATGATACAGTCATGTGTACTAAGGAGATTAACAACTTTCAACATCAGGGATGTCATGTGAATGCGTCCTTAGACTTTTAATATTTTCACCACAAATAATGGTGAAGAAATAAGCAGTATTTTTCAACTTACACAGGAATATTAGATACTAAGTTTGACATTCTCTTGAGAAAATTGGGGACAGCCAATAATAAAATGAGGTTAAGACAGATGTGTTTTATTATGTTGATAACTATTTGTATTTCTGTACTAAGTAATTAATTGTTCATTGATCAATGTACTGGGAAAGAAGCAGTGCACTACATCATCGGGGAATTTTGTCACCAAATTTCATTTTTTCATGTTTGCATTGTGTTTAGATGACAATACCCAAGCTTTAAGAGCTGCTAGTTTAAACCAAGTGTGCACTAAATATGGGATTAAACACACATGTTTTAAGCAAAAAAAATTTAATACCCCATATGAAGGTTTTATCAGGTTTGTTTTGCCTTAAGTACAGTACAGACAAGGAATTCCTGTAGTTCGGTAATTTTATTACATAGACAATATCACAAGTTAATTTGAATATAATTATTATTCACCTACCTTCTAATGTTCCGGTTACTGAACTTAATTTTTTTGCAACTCAGAGCTACATGAATGTTCTTCTTATATGTTGGACTGTAATAGATATGCAAGTATAAGAGAAATTATGAGAAACGTGGTCTAATTGTGATTATAACTTTATGTAATAAAACTTGCCATCTTTTTTGTTCAGAATTTTTGCAAAGAGTTTCTAGTTGGCCTTAAAAGGAGTAAAGCAGTGCTAATTGGAACAGTTTAGAGAATGTAGATATATGTGTATATCGTCGTAGTATGGGTTTTATTTACTTAGCTGGAAATCTTGTTAAAATGGTATATGTGACTATAACTTAGATAACAGAACAAATGGAGTGCTGTTCCTGCCAGGTGTTAATCTTTTAAAATTTATTTATTTGAATCTTTAATAGCCATTTCCATATATTTTTTTTTTTAACTTTTAGAAAATTTGGTGTGACAATTTCCTGATGGTTTTGGGAAGCTTATAGAACACCTGCTGTACTGCAGTTGCACTGTGTTCTGTGAGAGCAGTGCTTGAAATATGTGCAAGGCTCCTACAAGCCAGAGGATTCTACATAACACAAAGAAATGCCTATCAAAGATTATTCTCTAAGTCTCCAGTAAGCTTCAGTACCCAAGATACCTTAGGGTTACTAATTAACGAAATGTAGATATTTTTACATGCGGGGCAGATTCACATATAAGTGTAGGGAAGTGCTTAAAGAGAGGGGAAAAATGCCAAATTTCTATAGGTATACGCACGTTTAGTACCAAATGCTATAATTAAAAAAAATAAATCATTGATTGTTTTGCTTTTAAAAGGAAAACTGATAATTATTCTCCATTCCTGTTTTTTCAGTGTGTAGCTGAATGATTCTTAGGTCACCAGCTCCAAATTCTCTCTCTCAGACAAGCATGTCTTAGTAGTCCATTTTATAACTATTTTATAGGTACCTATTGATTAGTTTAACTGTAATTTGCTCCCACTTTTCTTGTTTTAAGTGTACTCCTCCCTTTAGAGCCAGAAGCAATCTTCTAAGCTCTTGCTTAAGCCAGTCCCAGCTGATATATATCTGTTCTGAATTATTTTTCTTATTTTTCTGATATTTGCTGCTACTTTTACTCCCTTCCCCCCCCCCCCCCATTTCTCATTTAACTACAGTTCAAATTTCTCATCCTATTTCTTAAATTAGGATTTCTATTCCCTAATCAACCTCCTAACTCCTCGAATGTAAGTTCATTTTTCATTAAGAGGGAAAAACAGGACTGTGTGTGATGTTCAAAGTGAAGTTTTATGAGGATCAGTGTGTTGGCACTGTGTCTTCCTTTAGCGGAAGTGGCTGGACTGGTTCTTTCACAGGTGCTCTCCTCTTTTATTCTGCAAATTCTTGGCCATTCCTAGTCATTCTGAGAGCAGGAATGCCTTTTGTATGCTGGCTTCTTAGATGCATGATCCTGTACTTAGCACAATTGGCTGTAGCAGTTTGAGAAGGAATTGGGAGTGCAGAGACTAAATGAGGTTATGTATCAGCAATAGAGTCAGGGATCTGTTTAACGTTTATGAGTGTTATGACCTCTGACATGACCTCCCAGTTCTGCAGAGTAAATGGCAGGGTCCAGGAGCAAAGCTGGGGGCAGCATGGCAGTTCTTCACTCAGGCTCCTATGAGGCCTCAAATTTGGAATGTAAATTTCAATAGCAAGAGAGAGATTTTACAGCTTCTCAACACATGACATGACTTCTCCCAAGTAACCAGTGACAAGACAAGAAGAAACAGCCTCAAGCTGTGCCAGGGGAGGGCTGCCCAGGGCAGTGGTGGAGTCACTGTCCCTGGAAATGTTCAGAAAAGGTGTATATGAGGCCCTCAGTGACATGGTTTAGTCGTGAACTTGGCAGTTCTGGGGTAGTGGTTGGAATTTATGATCTTAAAGGTCTTTTCCAACCTAGCGGATTCTAGGAGAGATAGTCTCAGGAGAGGCTGGGCTGATCGGGGCAGTCTGAGTGTTGGGCTGTTGCTGCTGCAGACTCCCTCAGCTCCTCTGCTAGGACTCCTCAGTGGATCCTGACCCTGTCACTTACAGGTGTGGGGAGGGGATGCCCCATTCTGATTGGCTCAAGATGCCTTGTCAACTGATGATTAGCTATTGCTGTGTGGGCTCAGCCTGTCTTTCTGGAAAGTTCTCCACATACTGGTGGCAGCAGTCTTGTGAGGTTGTGGGTCTGGGGTTGGTCTTGCTGGAGTTACTGGAGAGTAATGGTTGTTTCACTGGATCCCATCTCTTTGCTCTTGTGGTTTTACTTCAGGTGAGGTAGTTTATATTGCACAAAGTGTTGATCTGCCTTAGTTGTAGTGATATGCCTAACTTTGTGGTGTCAGCAAAAGCACGTTGTGCGCTTCATGTTGTGTGCTTACTTTCCTACCTTTCCTATCTTTTTTCTAAGCATGGAAACATGCTTAAACTTTTTAAGCAGGATGGTATATTCAGTAGAAAACGCTATTTTCTTCAAGTATAGACTTTCTCATCTCTAGTATACTAGAATTCCTACCCATGGAAAACATTCCTCATGTAGGCGTAGTATGTAAATTAATTTCCACTCTTTTGGGTGTTACCATTCCTCTACTGCTATCTTCTGTGTGGCCTTTGCTAGAATATTGCATTTACTTTTAAGGCACCCTGGTCAGAAGTAAATTGATGGATTAAAAGTTGTTCTGGGAACTTTGAAGCTGTTTACAAGAACCTGGGAAAAGACCAAGAATATAAATTCTTTTATTTTTTTCATGTAATTACAGGATTAAGTGATAGTAAAAAGGGGAGAATATAGAGTCCACAAGTTTATAAGCAAATAAAGAGAAGAAGTAAAAAAACCTAGTATGAATTCCTAATAAAAATATTCCAGGAATGAGGACTTACTAGTAGTCTATGGGGTAGTCTTTTACAGGAATTGCCAGAACTTGTTACTTGATTCTTTCAAAATAAGACTAAGAATTGTATTTGTAGGTAACAATTGTATTTGGAGGTACGCAGTAAAGAACAATACTGATGACCAAAGGAACAATTATTTCATTTTAGTTTATGATTCTATATTTCCTAATATTGACTGAGTAATTTTTATAATGGTCTCAAGAACTTTGTTATCCCTAGGGATTTCTATGCAGCATACTCCTATTCAGCCCTTATACTTTCTTCAGTGATGCAAATGAGTGAGGCACATCCTGGTTGCCATATGCTTAAGTTGGAACAACTTCTTTGTTTTGAAGGTGTTCTATTTTTCTGTTTGTTTGTTTTTTTCTGTATTTACTTAACATTTTATTTACTTTTTTTCTTTCCCTGACTGTTTGCATTCATTGGGGAAGTTCCTTTCTTATAACTTTGTCCTGGTCTTCAGTTCATTTTCTTCACAAAGCTGCTTCTTAAAAGACTCCTCTGGCTTCAGGCCTTGCTTGGCATGCAGTATAGCATCCTTCTGTCAGACAGCCATTCTTACCTTCTTGGATGTCTGTCTGGGTGAAGACATGTTTGGAAGAACGGTAGTGATCAGCAGACGTTGGAGCTCAGAAATAGGAACTGCAAAAAAGTCTCAAAACTACTCATCTGAGAATTTCACTAGATAATTTCCAATCTGACAGTTTAGGTCAATCTAATTAGAATGTCAGATGGGCTTCTTTCTGGACTTCTGCATGCACAAGAGAGAAATTTTCAAAATTAGTCTGATACCTAGTATGTATCATCTTCAGAAGTGGTCTTTTGAACATCATTTTGACCTTATTATCATGCTATTTCCCATTGCACAGAGGTACTAGAGGAAGCTCTTTCTCTTCTGCTTTGGTGGGTTGACCCTGGCCAGCAGCTGAGTGCAGCTGCTTGCTCCTTCCTCTCTCCCATGAGACGAGGAGAAAAATAAAAAGGAGAGAATATTTGTGGATCAAGGTAAAGACATTTTAATACATGAAGCAAAAGCTACACATATAAGCAAAATAAAGGAATTTATTCACTGCTTCCCACTGGCAGGCAGATGTTTGATTTGTGGTAAGCTTTACTTCAGCACACGGAACAGTCCAAATGCCATAACTGTGAATATACCTGCTTCCTCTTCCTTTCCTAGAGTAAAATGTCATATGTTAGGGAATATCCTTTTTTGCTCGGTTTGGGTCAGCTTTCCCAGCTGTGTGTCCTCCCAGTTTCTTGCCAACTCCAGCCTACTTGTGGAGGGACAGACTGGGAAAAAGCCTTGATGTTGTGCAGGCACTGTTCAGCAATAGTCAGAACACTGGTGCATTATCAACGTTGTTAGTCACAAATCAAAAAAACCCACCCAGCACCATCCAGGATGCTATGAAGAAAATGGGCTCCATCCCAGCCAGACCCAGTACAACTTCAGAGTTCCTGTCTAAGAAGCTACACTGCAGAGATACGGGAACTGGGGATTATTCAGAATCTAGTGGTGTTGTGTGGAACAAAGAAATATCTTTAACTTGTGACACACGGCTACTAAGGTGGTTAAGAGATGGTAGCAGTACTCCTTTGTTCTACTTCCAGTTCCTCACCTGCTCTCATTATGAGTAATTTTTTTCACTATTGTAACCTGAGCAACTTTGTCATTAAGACGTTGATAAATGATATCACTGATGGTGATGGTAGATTGATTTGGTCACCAAATGTTTCACTGTGTTTTATTCTCTGGCAATAAAGTTACTTTTTATCTCTGGACAAACACATCTTTTCTGTTGGCTGCCATGTTTTTCCCCCATATGAGGTTTTTCTGAGTAAAGTTTCACATAGGAAAGGATCCAAGATAATTTCTCACGTGTTCTTTAAGTTAATTCTTCCCTTTCTTAATGTATATCATTCTAGAATTGAGACATTGCTTCACATCCTGGATGTGTAGGATAATTTACATTTTATATATGTTAAACAAGACTCTCTTGACTTTCTCTCTCTGAATTAGGGGTACACAGACCTTCACAGTAAAGGCTATAAAAATTGTTTCTTGATTGGTACGAAAACACTAAGAAATAGCTAGCTACAGTGGGGGTGAGGGTCAATTGCCTGAGGCAGTGGTGATACTATCAGCTGCAAAGAGAATCTGCATCCTTGAGATCTGCAGATCAGCCACTCTTGCCTTCATGCCTCAGTGACCTCCGGATGTGATGCAGCATCTGGCAGAGGAGTTCTTCTATAAAGCTGTGGATGAGCAGCACAGGAAATAGTGGAATGCATGTGAACTCTTAAGCCAAAAAGCTTGGTTTTGAGTATTGTTATTCTCAACAGTTGATGGGAACATGTCTGTGGATTACATATCCTGAAGGATTTCCCATTAGTGATAAACCCCCCTTTTTTAAAGGTTTAGATTATAGCCAAGAATAACTGAAAAGTCTATTGCAAGTACCAAATTACATAGTGAAAGCAGGATTTTAATAATATGCATTAAATTCAGCTTGGAGCAAATGAGTACATCTGAAATGAGAGCACAAAATATTGAATGACCCCTTGCTGCTTATCTGAACTATGCTAAGTGTGACATAGGGTCTCCGTTAAAAGTGATATGTGATCATGTAATTATTGTAACACAAGCGTAGAATCCACGTAGAGACTGCAGAAACAACACTAATTTTCTAAAACACTTTCTAAGACTTCGGTTCTTCATTTTACAAACAGAAGTGATGATGTGCAAACATAGCACATCAGGTTGCCTTGTGCAGATCCTCGTGAGGATGGAACCTTTAGAATGACAACTCCTATCTCTGTTACAGGAGGTAATAACATATTAGTGGTAACTGTTCATTGGTTTCTGCCTGAATGCATAGAAAGAGCTTGAGGGGTTATTCTGCCAGTGACTGTCAGCAATATTAGCAGAGGATTGCTTGATAGTTATGTGTACAGTTTTTGGGTGGGAGGTGGGTTCTGTTTTAAGGTGGGAAATAAGTAGTACATATTAGGCTTTATAGAGGATTAAATGCATCTCCTGTAAGTTGCCTGATCCCAATAGGGAGCTGAGGAGAAAAAGCCTTTCTGTTCTCATTTCAAGCGTCTGGATCAAAACCTGATGTGACTCATAGAAGCTCAGAGCTGTCATTTCAGGTACAGTTTTGTTCAGCCCAAGTTAGAAGATTTTACATGCAGATGAAATGTTTGGAGGATTTGGCTTTTAAAATCTAATAATTCTCTTTAGTATGTGTGATCTGAAGTTACTCTCAAAGTTTGTTTTTTTTGTTTGATTTCCATGTGATGACCAATGGTACATACTTTGTCAAATATTAAGGTGTTCCTCCAAAGTATGATGCTCAATATGATATTATCAGTTTTTTTATGTTTTTTGAAAATGAAGCCATTTGTTTTCTTGCAACTTTGTTTCTGTAAATGGAGAAATCTTTACAGAGGTTATTAAAGAAATGCAGAGTGAAGTAAAACCTGTTTAGGTTTCTTACCAAATAAAATAATTTATGAAAAGGTATGGCACACACATTGTTAAAAATAAAACCCCAAATCTACTCTAAAACTTCATTAAGGTTGCTTTTACATTTGATGATAGGATATAGGGGCTGGTGCTCTCTGTGTGAAATATTATGTCTTTTGTACAGTATATGGGAACAGTAGAGGCTAAAGGTAACCCATCATGTGGTTATGCTTTGACAAATGGCTAAATGAAAATGATGGTATTGAGTTCCATGTGCATGTGGTTAAATCCGTCAGCTTTCAGAAAGCAGAAAAAAGACAAAACAAAACCCCTGAAAAAAATTTTCATGCTTTATAGTTGTTAAATTTTAAATTCTGAGAATTTTAAATGAAACTCTTGGTTTTTGTTTCTTCCCCTTATGTTCTTCGTCATTCACAAATTCAGATACCAGGAAAAGGAGTTTCAGTAAATCATTCTGTTAAAAATGGATAGAGGTTAAAGGTAACATAAAATATAGCACAGTGGAAAAAATAGCCAGTAAATTGAAATAAAACTTGTTTCATTGTCAGAGCAATGCTATCTTGGAGATCTTAGTGGAGGTGAAGATTCATGAAAAAGTACTTACTAAAGGAGAACTGTGACTTAAAAATACAAAGGAAACATATTTAGACAGTAATTTTAACTTTTTCTATTTTATACACTACAAGCAAAAAATGACTATTTTGTGGTCTCTGGCGGCACTGGGAGAACGCTAGAACAACTCTCAAATGTAAAGGATTTTTTTTTTTTCCTTGTAAATATATTTGTGGAAGAATCAGAAGATTGTTATGCGTGAATTTATACTTATGGTACAAAAATGGTACGGTTCACATATTGCAGAGACCTGATAGTTAAATTTATAAAAAGAGAAATTCCAGGGTTTCTTAACTATGCCCTGATGATGTATTTTTAAATCCTGATTTTTTTTTTTTTGTTTTTAATTGAGAACAGGCAGGATATTTTCCTTAGTTGTCTGTATTCAATACATGAATTGTTCATGCTTTATATAACATTTCTTTCATGCTATTAAGGAGTAAGAAGCAAAGAAAAAGTGGCAAATACAGTAGTGAGTTAATTTTTTGAAGTATGCTAAGTGAAGCAGATATAATCTGATTTGACGTTCTGAGATAATCTAGCTCAATTGGTGCAAATATGGAATAAAATAATTGACTTGCTGACTTACCATTTTTATAAAACATATCAGTATCATTCTGCAGGCTTGGCTGTGACTGTGGAGGCTCTGTGTTGCTTAGAGTGTGCTTAGGTGCATGATGGAGTGTGAATCAGGAATGGTCATTTCTCACTGATGGCTCCTGGTTAGGAGGGCAGTGCTATGTCTCAGCTGTGACACACGCTGCCTGCCTGAAGCACAAGAGCCAGCATTTCCCACTACATTAATTTGTAGTTTTTCTTTGTAAGACTCTAAATAGTCTCTTAAATTGTGTTGAAAAGTCTTTGCAGTACATGAAAGGATGACCTCAGTTTTTCTTCCTGAGATGGAAACTGGGATTTAACTTTTTAAAGTACACTTCATATTTTCATAAAAATCAAATAACTTTACGTATTTGCCATTTACTCTCTCTCATATCAGTGTGAAAAGAGATTATTGCAGTACAATGTTAATATTGTAGCAGTTGGTAAAATGGAGACTTAAATAGCTGTAGTTTGTGGGCTTTTCTGTCTTTGCAGCAAACTAATAACTTTGCTACATCGCCATGTAATTGATAGCAAGGAACAGTAAATTTCAGTTCACTTCTTTGTCCATTATACTGTGTTGATTTTCTCAAATAGAATTATGAAACTAATAATTTCACTGCCTGACCTTACAAAACCTTTGAGTTAGCAAGGCGTGCTTCTGACCTCATGGTGATTGCCTGCCCTATCTCTATATGGTATTACTACCTTGTATATTGGATTACTTTCCGCTGTCTTTTTTTCTGTTTAGTGATTAAGCATTTTGATTTGGTGTAGGAGAGATAAGGATGTCTTCTACTTCATAGAGCATTTAATGCTCAGGAAGCTGTGAGAGTGCAGATTATAATAATGGACTAGCTGAGCAGCAATAGAGGACCGATATTCTGTCAGATATGAGGGCATGAATGAGTTTAGCAAATGGTTTAACAGCTTGGTTTTATACTGCTGAACAGCAAAAAGAAATTCAACGTTCTGAGAAAAGAGACCTGAGCTTGCTTAATCCTATGGAAAGGATGACCACACGCACACACACAAATTTCCTAAAAGCCCTAGATTAAGTGACAGGGAAAGAAGGAACACAATTAAAACATTTTAAAGTGTAAAATGCTGAGTAACACTTTTTTTCTTTATGGTACCTCTTAATATTTTCATGCTAGCTAAGGAATTTTTAACGAAAAAGAGCTCTCCTTCACATCAGTCTTTAGGTGTCGCATTATGAAAAAAGAAAAGAACTAGACAAGACAGGCTTTAGCTAGCATTGTTAGTTCGATTCTTCGTTTTACTGACAAACACACATAAAAGGAGGGTAAAAGAAAGTAAGAGAAAAGATGTATTCCTGTGTTAGTTGTTATTTGGGTCTTACCGCTTTGGAGCACAGGCAGAGCATGAAGCCTTGTTAGCATGAAGTAGTTAAGTCACTGCTTTTGGCTGCCTTACTCGTCGTTTTCTCAAGGGGGTGCTGCAGCCAAGAGGCTGTGGCTATGAAGGAAGTTTCTGATCTGGTGGTGGAAACAGGAGGGAGACAAAAGAACAAGTAAAAGATAAATAAGAGAAAGAACCGTTGAGACAGATTTTGAGTCTTGCCTTCTAGGTTTTTCTGTGATTTACGAGTAGCTGCTTGAGATACCTTTTCAAAAACTTGGGTTTGGCTGGGATATTTCTGAGGATCGGGCTAATGAATACTTGTTACTGTTGTCTTGATTATTGGGCCACAGAGGGTGAGGAGATTGCAAATTGCCCTTCTGGCAATAATGACTAAATAAATAATGCAATATGGCCCATTCTTCAACTGGTATTTTTTACCCATCATTTAAGGCTAATTTCTGATTTTCTGATTAGTTTACTGTTCATCATTATCACACTGTCCTTTGATGACAGAAGCTGTTTTGAAATGATTTTTTTTTTTTCAATTCCAAATTCACTCTATATGCCTCTTGTATATTTTCTGGCCAATATTAATTATTCTAAGATATCTGACATTTTAGGAATCCTTACAGTAATTTCATATGCAAGATTGCTTATTTATTGCAAAAGTAGGATTCCTTCTTGTTCAGCATCTTCATATGCTGAGTTCATTAAGAATGAAGCACAGTGACAAATCAATGGGGACTTCAAGAAGTACCTTTCCAATACAATAACACAGCTGGTATCTGAAGTTTAGGTCTCTAAATCTTGACAGAATCTTTTGTAAACTAACATTAAACTTAGAAAGCATTTTTTTTTTAACTCACAGTTATTGTTGTGGCAGTTAAGGTGCCACATTAATCTCATATTCAAGGCAGAGAAAAGCCGCATGATTGCATCGGTGTAAGCTGACCTTTTTCAGCCTTGAAAATTCCTTCAATTTACTTTTATACATGCAAATGAAGAGTAAAACTGTGTATACAGTAATCATATATAGTGTAACAATTGCTTACTGAAAGTGGGGCTGTTAATTTTTTTTTGCTTATTTCCATTGTGTGTTATACACATTTTCAAAAGCAAAAATAAATGAATTTTAGTTGAACTAAAAACATTCCATGGAAATAAGTTACTTCAACCAGTTATTTAGAGAGGAATAGTGTTGTGCTGATTTATTTGTTTATATATAATAACTTCTTAATATTCTACTTACTAGTGTCATTGTTTCTAAGTAGTCTTCTGTATTAGATTCATATTTAAAGATCAGGGTAGTTGTGTGTGATCACTAAGTCGTAAAAATGAAAAATGACTTGCTGTTGTAGGAGAGAACAAAAACTTTTTTACCTTACTTAAAATAAAAAATAAGGCTAATGAAACAATAGTCACTATATGGCATAATTAATATTTTTTTTTTCAATGTGACATTTTTGGCTTTCTCTTCAGAAAGAAATGAAAAATTACTGGTCAGTTCAACTCAGAATGTTTTCAGCTGTCTTAAATGTAATTTAGCATACAGCCATGCCAAGTGCAAGGTCCTACACCTGGGTCGGAGCAATCCCAGGCGCAGCTACAAGTTGGGCAGAGAACAGATTCAGAGCAGCCCTAAGGAGAAGGACTTGGGGGTATTGGTCGACGAGAAACTGAACATGAGCTGGCAGTGTGTGCTCGCAGCCCAGAAAGCCAACAGTATCCTGGGCTGCATCAATAGGAGCATGAACAGCAGGTCGAGGGAGGTGGTGATCCTGCCCCTCTACTGTGCTCTCGTGAGACCTCACTTGGAGTATTGTGTGCAGTTCTGGTGTCCTCAACATAAAAAAGACATTGAACTCTTGGAACAAGTCCATAGGAAATCCATGAGGAAGATCAGGGGACTGTAGCATCTCCCATATGAAGATAGCCTAAGAAAGTTGGGGCTTTTCAGCCTGGAGAAGAGAAAGCTGTGCGGAGACCTCATAGTAGCCTTCAGTATCTGAAGGGGACCTATAAGGATGCTGAGGAGGGATTCTTCATTTCTTCATTAAGGACTGTAGTGATAATACAAGGGGTAATGGGTTAAAGCTTAAACAGGAGAAGTTTAGGTTGGTTATAAAGCAGAAGTTCTTTACTGTGAGGGTGGTGAGGCACTGGAATGGGTTACACAAGTGTCATGGTTTAAGCTCAACTGGCAACCCATAACTACAGAGCTGCTCGCTCACTCCCCCCCCCCCCCCCCCTTTCTTCCCCCAGCTCCTGAAGGAATGGGGAGGAGAATGGAAAGAATGCAACTCCCATGGGTTGAGATAAGAACAGTCCAGTAACTAAGGTATAACGCAAACCACTACTACTACCACCAATAATAATAATGATAAGGGAAATAACAAGGGAAGAGAATACAAACACTCACCACCCCCCGACTGATACCCAGCCAGACCCGAGCAGCGATCTAGCTCTTCCGGCTAATTGCCCCCAGTTTATATAGTGGGCATGGCATGCTGTGGTATGGAATACCTCTTTGGCTAGTTTGGGTCAGGTGCCCTGTCTCTGCTTCCTCCCGGCTTCCCCCTCTCTCTGGCAGAGCATGAGACTCAGAAAGTCTTAGGTCAGAGTAAACATTACTGAGCAGCAACTAAAAGCATTGGTGTTATCAGCATTGTTCTGAGGCTGAAAGTCAAAAACACAGCACTGCACCAATGACTAAGAAGGAGAAAAATGACTGCTACTGCTGAACCCAGGACACCAAGGAAGCTGTGAATGCTCCATCCCTGGTGGTGTTCAAGACCAGGTTGGACAGAGCCTAGGGTGGCATGGTTTAGTGTGAGGTGTCCCTGCCCATAGCACGGGGGTTGGACCTAGATGATCTTAAGGTCCTTTCCAGCCCTAACTGTTCTATGATTCTAATAATTCATAGTTAAAATGCTACGTCATAGATTTTAAAGCTATGAGGAGCTCCTCCAAAAGAGTATTCATTATGACCATATGGTCTAACTTCTGTATAACAGCTTGTAATTTTTTTGTAGTGGTCGTGTTAAAACTTTGGCTATGAGAGATAGCTAGAAATATCCAGTCTGCTATTTCTTCCCGTTATTTCTGGATATTAATCTTAAAGGTTTGAGGACTAGGAGAATTCATCTTCTTTATTATAAAACTAAACAGAAATACTGATAATAGCTATTAAACATGTTATTATTGGTACGCATCACATGATCTCTTGTCAAATGTGTATTAAAGTATGCACATAGTTTTTCAAAATTTGGTCAGTAGCAAAGATCATGAAGCATATCTTTAATAGATTTTGTCAAGATGCACATTTCCTGGGCATGTTTCCTTTGCCTACTTATTTTAGTCCCCAAGTTTGAATGACTTTTCATGGAAGGACAATTTTTGGAACTGTAACTCTCTTGTTTTCCACTAGAAAAGATGACATCTTTCATGTATCAGTTCATTGGCATATCTTAGATAACTTCTGTGAACTTTAGAAGAAATGCCTGTGTGATAACCAAGAACATTAAGATGATGAATTTACCCCTTTTGTATAGTATGCTTTGAAAACATTAAAAATTATTTAATAATGAAAGTAGCCAGTCCACTTGTTGACACTTGTGATAAATCCTTCAAAAAGCAAATCTTGGGAATCTGGTACTAACACCGGACTTGGCAGTGTTAGGTTTATGGCTGGACTTCATGATCTTAAAGGTCTTTTCCAATCTAAATGATTCTATGAATATTATGTTTACTTTGTCATTTAGTGACATCTTGTTCTGTATTAAACAAAGAACGATCGATGGCATCTGTCAGAAACCACCTGTCATGTTGCTTGATATAGCTGCTTGTTAGACATGTTTTGCTTTAGGTGAGAACAATTTCAGGAACTGTGTTTGCACATTTCTGTACAAACATTTATTACCCTGTTTAATATATTTTACAGCTAGTACATTTTGTAACAAGTTTCAGCTATCACAAAAATGGAACACTGCATCAATTTTGCTGTCACAGCATTTCAGATGACAAAGTTAAATTGAAAATTTGTCTCTTTTTGGACACTAATTAAATGAAAATCATAATAACTTTTTTTTCCCTAATACTAGTACTTATCTATCATTTAGCCAAATTGCAAATTTTATTTGTGCAGAAACCTTTTGGAATCCTCAGTCAAATATTTGCTTTTGTAAACTGCAATTAGATATGGAAATGAATGGGCAGTGTAATGAATGATGACAGAATAAAATATAAGAAGTGGAGCTGATACTTGTTTATGTATCAGTTATGTATGGAATGAGCTATTTTTTTTTTGTCTGTGAATACTAAAAACCTCCAAGCTATCAATTGTATACAAGGCTAGAAATCCTGGGATATAATTCCTTCCAAGAATGATTATAGGGAGTTTGCCTTTCTTTTCTGGGGTTGAATAATAATGAATTTCTGTTTTGTTTCTTTAAAAAGTGACTTACAGTATCTACAATCAATTGATTTCTATTTAAAGAGCTATATAACTTTTAAGTCATCATTGGCATTCCAACCAGAATATATTTTTTGTATAGTTATCATGGAGATGATGATTTAAGATAAAATAAGTTAATTATAACAGTGTTATCACAGATGCCGCTGTTCTGCTCCATTTTACAGAAAGTTGCTAACATTTCTGTCCACATGAAATATTGTAACAGAAAAGACTACATTGGCCATTCCGCAGATAATGTTCATGTATAATTTTTTTTTCATTTATTAGTTGAGCACCTTCTTTAGTAATTCTCTGAATTTCAACTGGTATTTAAGAAAGTAGTTAGCATTTTCCAAATATTTTTAATGATATTTAAATACGTATAATCTTTAAGTGCTCCTTTTATGGGAGTTTGGGTTGAACATGAAGGCTTTGAAAGAACTGCCAATAGATATAATTATTGTACATTTTTTAATATTTTTTAATTGTAGCTTTTTTTTCAAAGCTGGTGTCAGTGATGCACAGAACAAATATCCTGTTTTGTTTAAAAAGCATTTGAGCCCACAATAATTATTATTTCTGCTGTGATAATATCTATAATTAACAATGCGATTATAGGAATTTAGATATTCATTTGTGATTTTAGTAACTAGTTTGTGTACTGTTTGTAATGAAGTCTCTCCATTTGCATCCTGAAATCATACTCAGGAATAATACAAGACATCGCAAATAGAGTGTTGTTAGTATCTATCAGTTTGACCACAGTGCTGTGTCATCTGTGGCTGATTTAATGTTAATTTTGAATCATAGTCTTCTGGGGGTTTGGCAGGCTTTATAGCAAATTAGAAATTCTGAAGCATCTTTGCTGAGCATTCTATAGTTCTCAATTTAATTAAATGTGAAAATGAGAATTGTTTTTGTTTAAATTTCAAACTGTTCCCTCATTTTTAACAATAGATATTGAAGTGCTGATCCCATTCTGTTATGCAGAGGTTCTTACATTGTCCTCATCAACATAGTATCTTTAGTCTTTCAGTCATGCATTAAATGACCTGAGTAACATCTGTTACATTTAGTTTGTTCTCTCACATTCTCTCCCTGGGGGAGGAATTTCATGTGCAGTTAGTGAGGTTTATTTTAACATGGTGTTTGTTTTTAAATATGTACATTTCTCTGTGTTCACACTGGAATAAGTGAGATCAGTGTACTTTGCAGCTGGAACAAAAGACACGGTGGTTTAGGAGTCAAAGATTACCATAAAAAAGCTCTGTCTCCTTTCTTGTAAATTAAAACCCTTATTGTACCTGAGGAGTGAAATTGTTGACCGTGACCTTTATCCTGGATGTGTTGGTCACAAGATGCTGAATATTTTGAACATAAGAAATGAAACTTTGCACTCAGTGCTCTCTTCTGTTAAAAATCAATACAGAGAGTAGGTAACTAGGCTACAGCCCTTATGTGGAAAAATGTGAATGGGAATCTGATAACAGCTCATAGCTTCTTGCTGAGGAATTTTGCATTACCGTGGTCAAGATAGGTAATGATAACGGCAGCTGATAAATATGGGCACCAATAAGGATGAAATGAAATATCCTGATAAGCTAGGAAAGGAGTAAATAGCTGTAGGTGCTCTATGGTAGGCCATTATCCGAAGGAATTCCAAGAGAATTCTTAAATATTTGACTGAGTTAACAATTTGAGGATATCAATGTTCAACGAAATAGTCATACAAATGTTTCAAAATGGTCTCTTCTGCCCATTCACTTTATCTTGCTCAGCTTCCACCAGCTGCTCTTCATTCCTGAAGAGATCTTGTTCAAGTAGCAAAAGCCTGTTGTTGTTATAAGTGATAAAAATCAGCACATCCAGATGCTAAGATGGGCTTTGAAGCATTGTGGAAAAATTAGGCAAGATTTCTAAAGCCATGATCAGTGTAACTCTTGTTCTTATTGGCAAAGATATAAATAAATTTTATTTATAGAATGCTATTTTATAGAAATCAAAAGAGCTTGCTATTTCCTTGTAAGAACTGTGGAAAAAGGCAGAGTACTTCCATCACTACTTTCTGTTCTAAGAATATTTTGCAAATCACTGTTATTCTGCAGCATTGTCTTAGCAGTAAAAAATGTGCAGTTCATTATGCAGTAATTTTATGTAGTAATTTTATGTGCTTTTTGTAGGTCAATCTAGAGTGTTTTTGTTTTGTGTAAAAGCAAGGTTGCTTCTGTACTTCCGTTGCCTAAGTGTTTCTCTTCCAGGTGCAACCTCTTCTTTGAGCTGCATTTAAAGCTATTGTACATAAGTTCTCCAGAAAGTAGAGATCCCTTTTCACATGAGTTGAAAGAATTTGCTATTTTCTCTTTCTGAAGATCAGTAATTTTGTATTTTTGTAGTTTCATCTAGTCTCATTGAATGTAGCTTTTTTTTTTTTTTTTTTTTCACAGTAGCGCTGTTTTTAGTCAGTTCGGTCAATGAGATAATATTGCAATATTTTTAGTATTGCTCGGATTACAGATATTATCAGAGATGTTGAAACAAAATAATTTTAGGCAAACTAAAAACTTCTGTAGTTTTAGCTATTCAGACTACAGAGGTTTGTTTGACAATGCATGAAAAAATTGACACATAACCCCCCATATCTTTTTAGATAATGTTAGTAATTGTTATTTAAATATCAACTGTATTATGTACATTTGAAATAAATTTATATTTGTGTGGTGGTATTGTATTAACTTGAAACAATAATATATGAGGAGGACATAATAGAAGATGACTTGTAGGGGGTGACCAGTTAAAAAAGGCTGCATGTTTGGATTCACACACAGAGGAAAATTTCTGAGTGCATCGTGAGAGAAGAGTGGTTAAGTACTTTTTAAAGTCAGAGCAGAGACAATTAGGATATGACTTCATGAATCACATCTGTAATAGAATCTCTGTGAGCAATTATTTTATTAACCTAAAGAAAGTGAGATTAAAATAGAACATATTTAGAAATGTACCAAATATTGACTTAAAATTGTGACATTTCACTACTATTCTGAGTAAAATGTTTCAGAACTCAAAAAATCTCAACTTTCAAAATTTACATATTTGTTTGAATCTTTCCACACCCCCACACTCTCAACTTCTATTCCTTGAAAATAAAATTTTCAGCCTACATCAGTACTGTCCTTTTATATATGTTAGGAAACAAGCCCAGGCTTCCAAACCAGATGGTACTTGTATTCAGAGTGCAAACCAATCTTGATTATCTCCTCATTCATAGTTGTTTTTTCTGCGTCAAGATGATTCCTTGGTTCAGCCATAATGGGGCTGGCTGCAAACTAGTATGTGTACATTTTGGATGATCAAGGAGCTAGAGTGCCAAAGGGGAAGAGAAAATGAACCAACTTCACAGTCAAAACACCATTTAAAATGTCTATGTCTCCTTTGTATATAGAAATAGATATGATCGAAATCAACTCATTGATTTTATCACCTTTCCAATAAGTTTTAAAAATCCTGAACTCAGGTCTCACTGATGTTTCTCCAGTCTTCATGCCATTCTTGCACATCTTTTCTGAAAGGCAGTTCTTGCTGGTCAGCTCTTTTGCTGTACATTATTTGGAAGAAAAGTTTTAAGTAAATTTTTTAATTGTATGCCCTCTTAGGAGTTTTGGGATTCAGCTTAGCTGCTTAGGTCCTTTTTATCCTTATAGTTGCTGTATCTGATGGGGTAAAACCAAACAAACCAAAAGGAATATTATTTTTAATATGAAAAAATTGAGACTATAAGTAAGGCTCAGTTTCAAAATGTGTTGTTTCTATAGCTATGACAAGCTATCCTCCATTGCTTTTCAAGTAAGAATTCAGCTGTGGCTAAAAATCCTGAGATCTTGGGGGAATAGACTATAGAAGTTAAAAATATCTGCAATATTTGCAACAAGCAACAGTGCCATAGATGGGCCTTGCAGGGCCTATGATAGATGAATCCTTTCTGTCTTTGGTGAATAGGGATCATCTGAATAGTAAAAAAATCATTGTGCCTTCCAAGACCCTGTTGCTCTAAAGTATTTAACAGTTACAAGTTTTGTCTCTTGGTTAATACAAGTGTTTTAACTACAGGAGAGAGTGTTCAGTACCTACACAGAACTATTGCATTCTTTTTTTTTTTTTTTTTTTCAGAAATAAGAGTGGGACAAATCTTAAAAGTGGTCACCAATATTCTGTACCTTGTTCTGAACCTAGAAGGTTGTGATTAGACTTTTAGCTAATATTTGTATTCGGACCAAATAGGAAGTAGTTTTCTGTTTCTGTCGGCTAAAGTACTATTTTAATTAACTGAGATGCTAAGATTGTCTCTAAATTTGTGAATTTGAATGTATTTGTGAGTCACAAAGTAATAATAAAATTACCAGTTACTTGGGTCTAATGGATTTTATTCTAAGCTATTTTAATTGCTGAGAAAATCTGATGGAGTCTCTTTTCTAGATATGCTTTTAGAGAAAACTAGAAAAGAACAAACACAGAATCCCCCTTTAAAAAGTGGGGGTGGCATGAGTGGAAGAGCCAGAGTATTAGAAGTGAATCAGCCCACTTTAATTCCCAGAAAAACAGTGGAAGAAATAAGCAAAGATCTTGTAAATATCTAGAAGATAAAAAATAATGAATGACAGTCGATGTGGATTTGTCAAGAACAAATCATGCCAGAAAATCTAATTTAATCCTGCATCAGGTATCAGGTTCTGTGGACAGAGAAGTGGCAATAGATAACATATCTTGACTTGAGGAAGGATTTAATACCATCTTGCAGAACATATTCTTAAAAATGCCAGGGCAGGTTTTGATGTCACTTTGTGCTTACTAATTTTCATTTATATATAGTGTCTCCATGAATGGCAGTTCAATTCATTTTAAATGCACCCTAATTGCAAACAGACAGGAATGAATGCTTGTAATTAGCTGGAAATGAGAACAAGGAGTGTCTGCATTAAAATAAAGACTAAGGAGTTAAGTGATCAACCAGAGCTGTGATTCAGAGTTCCATTATTAAATATTTAGAGCTTCTTTTTACAGAGGAGTTTGAATACCACATGTTTATGAACAATGATGCTCACAAAGGTAAGTATTTCTATAGATGGCATTCTGTTTATTCCTCTAGTAGAGGTGTAGTTTTGTGTCATGGGTTCAGCAGCAGCAGTCATTTTTCTCCTCCTTGGTAGCTGGTGTAGCGCTGTGTTTTTTGATTTTGGGCCTGGGAACAGCACTGATAGCACCAGTGTTTTGGTTACTGCTTAGTGATGTTTTGGTCTGGCCAAGGACTTTCTGAGTTTCATGCTCTGCCAGGGAGGAGGAGAGCCGGGAGGAAGCAGAGACAGGACACCTGACCCAAACTGACTAAAGAGGTTATTCCATACCACAGCACGTCATGCCGAAGATGGAGGACGGAGAGGAGAGACCCAGAAGGGTGGGGGGTGCACTGCGTGGTCGGGCTTGGTTTTAGGTGGTGAGAATTGTATTCTTTCCTTGTATTTGCCTTGTCATTATTATTATTGGTGGTAGCAGTAGTGATTTGTGTTATACTTTGGTTACTAAACTGTTCTTATCTCAACCTGTGGGAGTTGCATTCTTTTCTATTCTCCTTCCCATCCCTCCGGGAGTGGGGGGCAAGAAAGAGGGGGGAGTAATTGAGAGAGAGTCTGCGTGGTTAGAGAGGCTTAAACGACGACATTTTGCTAGAGGAAGAATGTGAGAGCTGAGGGAACTGAAGTTGATTTTTTCTACTGCTGACTTCCTCCTACACTTACTATGGCCAATCCTATGTTTCTGAAATCTGAAACTGATTGCTCTTACAAAGATGTAGTAAGCATTCCAGATACCATGTATGTCAGGGAGAGGGTTCTCAGTTATAATTGATTCTTAAGTGGATTCCAAGGAAACAGAAAGCAAAGGGGCAAAATTCAGATTCTTCTCTATAATGTCATGCAAAGGGCATTACAACTTTTCAGTAAGCTTAGGTGTTGAGTCAATGTTTAAATGTTAATTTTTATGAGAATATTGTAGTTTAATTAGATTCTGATGTTTAATTGTGCATTTAAAATTTTCAGTGTTTTTTGGTGAAAAGTTTTAAATACTATCAGCCTAGACACTTGATTTTGCCTCTGGCTGTTGGAAGTTTTTCTAGAAAGTTAATATAAGGAAATGTTGTGGTTTAAGCCTCTCAGCCACACAGTTTGCTCATTCACTCCCCCCTGTTTCTTCCCCCTGCTCCCTGAGGGATGGGAAGGAGAATCAAAAGAATGCAACTCCCACAGGTTGAGATAAGAACAGTTTAGTAACTAAGGTATAGCACAAACCACTGCTGCTGACACCAATAATAATAATGACAAGGGAAATACAAGGAAGGAGAATACAACTGCTCACCACCTGATACCAAGCCTGACCCCGTAGTGAACCCCCACCCTTCTGGGTCTCTGCCCCTTGTTTTTACATACTGGGCATGACGTGCTGTGCTAGGGAATACCTCCCCACAGGTTAGTTTGGGTCAGGCATCCTGTTTCTGCTCCTCCCATCTTCCTCCTGGCTTCCCCTCCTCCCTGGCAGAGCATGAGGCTCAGAAAATCCTTGGTCAGACCAAAACATTCTAAGCAGTAACTGAAAACATTGGTGTTATCAGCGCTGTTCCCAGGCTGAAAGTCAAAACCACAGTGCCGCACCAGCCACCAAGAAGGAGAAAAACCACTGCCGCTGCTGAACCCAGGACAGGAAAAAAACTGAAGTAAGGTCAGACAGAAAAATGTAAGACTTACACTTACAATTATACTTTATTTATACATTTTAAAAAAAATTATGTTAAAAGTAATTACATGATCAAAGATTTTCACCACTTCTGAGAAAGAATTTTGATTTTTAGAGAAATTTCTGTACTAGTTTCAGAACCATTGTGATGTATTTTTTAACCAGAAGAATGAAACTTTCAGTCTGAACAACCTCTATTTATTAAGACTATAAATTATGTAAGATCTCAGAGGCTAGGTGGCTTGTTCAGAGGAATAATTATACATGTGTGAGTAGTTTTTCAATGAAACCCAGTTAAAGGAGTGTAAATAAACACAGAATTTGCTAAGTAGTGACACAGTTTTTGTTTGGTAATGGTCTTTTATTTTTGGTTTCCAGAGTTCTTTCCTGGACCCTGTTTAGAAAGTAGATGTTTTGCTTTCATTAAGCAGTGGGAATAAGTTACACAGATAAGGTCCTCATTTCATTCTGCATTCTGTGGTGAGGAGAGAAAATAAATTTAAGATATTTTTCACTGGTTATTAAAACAGTTCACTGCATAACCTATAAAAAAGCACTGAAGGAAATTAACACTCGAAAAGTATATGATGTCACTACAGCCTTGAAATTTAGTACAGCCTGATTCATCAACTTCCATTGTACACTGGAATATCAGATCTAATGGACCAAACTTATCACACTTCTCAAGTACTACACTTTGGTATGGCAAGATTTTAGTAGGCTGAGTAAAAGCACAACTAACTCAATTAGGAAATGTCTCAGATCCAGCCGCTGGCCACTGCAGAGGTTTATATGTGGAAGGAGTTAATGAAAATGAATGAAAATTATGTAGTTCTAGCTTTCAAAACGATTGCTATTCTCAGCCAGAGCAAGATACTTTGGAGAGGCTAAGGAGTTCTGATCAGAGGCCCTCACACCTCAGTTTGAAAGAAATAATTTTATTAAATTTGAGAGTAGACCATTTAAATGCTTTTTAGCTTCTGCTTAGTGTGCAACTTGTGATATGGAAGCTATTTGAAAGATTTTTAATTTTGGGCCAAAAAAATCCAAAATGTTAAAGCTTAATCTCACTAATGTGTTCTGCAAAAGTTTTTCAGCAAAAGTTTTTTCTTTTTTTTTTCTTTTTTTAAAGTAAGTGTTCTTTGAACATCAGTTTTAAAACCTTGAAAGTTGAAACTAACTGTAGAGAGAGTGGAATGCAGGCAAATTTCTCAGTAATTTTGAATCTGGATATGTTTATAGCATAGGATTATATTAGAATCATAGAGTCATAGAATAGTTAGGGTTGGGAAGGACCTTAAGATCATCTAGTTCCAACCACACTGCCAGGGGCAGGGACACTTTCCACTAAACCATGTCACCCAAGGAACTGTACCACCTGGCCTTGAACACCACCAGCGATGGAGCATTCACAGCTTCCCTCAGCAACCCATTCCAGTGCCTCTTCCTCATATCCAACCTAAACTTCCCTTGTTTAAGTTTGAACCCGTTACCCCTTGTACTATCACCACAGTCCCTAATGAAGAGTCCCTCCCCAGCATCCCTATAGCCCCCCTTCAGATACTGGAAGGCTGCTATGAGGTCTCCACACAGCCTTCTCTTCTCCAGGCTGAACAGCCCCAAACTTTCTCATCCTGTCTTCATACGGGAGGTGCTCCAGTCCCCTCATCATCCCCGTGGTCCTCCTTTGGACTTGTTCCAACAGTTCCATGTCCTTTTTATGTTGAGGACACCAGAACTGGACACAATACTCCAAGTGAGGTCTCACAAGAGCAGAGTATAGGGGCAGGATCACCTCCCTTGACCTGCTGGTCACGCTCCTTTTGATGCAGCCCAGGATACGGTTGGCTTTCGGGGCTGCAAGCGCACACTGGCGGCTCATGTTCATTTTTTCATCGACCAACACCCCCAAGGCCTTCTCTACAGGGCTGCCCTGAATCTCTTTGCCCAGCCTGTAGCTGTGCCTGGGATTGCTCTGACCCAGGTGGAGGACCTTGCACTTGTCATGGTTAAACTTCATCAGGTTGGCATCAGCCCACCTCACAGGCGTGTCAAGGTCCCTCTGGATGGCATTCCTTCCCTCCAAGGTACCAACCGAACCACACAGCTTGGTGTCATCAGCAAACTTGTTGAGGGCACATTCAATCCCACTGTCCATGTCACCGACAAAGATGTTGAACGAGACTGGTCCCAACACCGATCCCTGAGGGACACTACTTGTTACTGGTCTCCAGCTGAACATTGAGCCATTGACCAGAACTCTTTGCGTGCAACCATCCAGCCAGTTCTCTGTCCACCAAGTGGTCCATCTATCAAATTGATGTCTCTCCAATTTAGAGACAAGTATGTCATGTGAGACAGTGTCAAATGCTTTGCACAAGTCCAGGTAGATGACATCAACTGCTTTACCCCTGTCCATCAGTTCCATAGCTTCATCATAGAAGGCCACCAGATTGTTCAGGCAGGATTTCCCCTTAGTGAAGCCATGCTGGCTGTCACCAGCCACCTTGTTGTTTTTCATGTGCCTTAGCATGCCTTCCAGGAGAATCTGCTCCAAGATTTTGCCAGGCACAGAGGTGAGACTGAATGGTCTGTAATTCCCCAGCTCATCCATTTTCCCCTTCTTGAAAATGGTGTTATATCCCCCTTTTCCCAGTCATCGGGAACTTCACGTGACTGCTATGATTTTTCAAATAAGATGGACAGTGGCTTAGCAACTTCATTTGCCATCTCCTTCAGGACCCGCGGATGGATTTCATCAGGTCCCATGGACTTGTATATGTTCAGGTTCCTAAGATGGTCTTGAACCAGATCCTCTCCTACAGTGGGCCCAAGGTCTTCATTCTCACTGTCCCTGCGTCTGCTTTCCAAGACTTGGGTGGTATGGTCAGAGCATTTGCCAGTGAAGACTGAGACAAAGAAGTCGTTAAGATCCTCAGCCTTCTCCAAATCCAGGGAAGCCAGTTCTCCTGATAGCTTCTGGAGAGGGCCTACGTTGTCCCTAGTCTGTCTTTTATTTGCAAGGTACCTATAGAATCCCTTCCTGTTATCCTTAACATCCCTAGCCAAGTTTTATTCTAAGTAAGCCTTAGCTTTCCTATCCTGGTCCCTAGCTTCCCGGACAATATCCCTGTATTCTTCCCAGTCTGCGTGTCCTTGCTTCCACGTTTTATAAGCCTCTTTTTTCCTTTGAATTTTCCACAGCAGCCCCTTATCCATCGAAGGAAGTCTCCTGGCTCTTCTGCTGCGCTTCCTTCTAGTTGGGATGCAACACTCCTGAGCTTGTAGTAGGTGATCCTTGAATATCAACCAAGAGTCTTGGGCCCCCCTGCCCTCTAGGGCTATATCCCATGGAATCTTACTGAGCAGGTTCCTGAAGAGGCCAAAGTCTGCTCTCTTGAAGTCCAGGGCAGTGAGCTTGCTGCATGCTCTTCTCACTGTCCTGAGGATCTCGAATTCATGATCGGTGCAATCAAGGCTGCCCTGGAGCGTCACATTTCCAACCAGCCCTTCCCTGTTGGTGAGGATGAGGTCAAGCATGGCACCTCTCCTTGAAGTACTCATGCTTATGAAAAATTAAAGCATCTTAAGAAACACTCATGTAGACTGAAAAAGAGCTTTCTAAGCAGAGGATCCTGAACCATGTTGCATAGGGTAGCTTATTTGCCACATGTATTTTAACTCCTCTTTCATCACTTATGCATAACTATTAATATACAAACAAATATTTACCTTGAAATCCATCTTCTGTACACTTTTTCTCTTTTACCATAGACTGTCCCTTTGAGAGGAAGTTGGCTTTTATTTAGTACCTACCTCTTCTATGGAGTCCATCACTTTTACAATTTAATGTCTCACAAGATAATCCTAAGCAGGACTCTGAAGCTAATAAACCACATGCAACCACACACATAGAACAGTATTACAGAATTCAGTGTGTGGTGGCATACTTTTACAAAACGTCTTTCCTAATTAGGCAGTTTCCATTTTGTTAGGACAATATGATCACAATATTCAGTCTCATAATGTTTTTAAGGTTTTTATTTCCCCTTTTTAACATAGTTCCTACTTGGATTTGGTGGGGATTTGTAATTTCTGGTTAAAACTGTTGTTTCACAAGATTTTTATCTACTTAAGAAAATACACCTCTCCAGAGAACGGAACAGAAATGTTTAGGAAATGTTTCTCTAATTAATTGTAGGGAAACATGCTAAGCAAGTTCATAGCCTGTATTCCTATAAATTAAAGTTGCTTCAACATATGAGACTCTCTTCTCACTGTCCTGAGGATCTCAAATTTGACCATCTCGTGATTGCTGCAACCAAGGCTGCCCTGCAGCATCACATTTCCAACCAGCCCTTCCCTGTTGGTGAGCTCGAGGTCAAGCATGGCGCCTCTCCTTGTTGGCTCCTCTATTACTTGCACAAGGAAGTTGTCTTCCATACAATTGAGTAACCTCCTGTATTGCTTGTGCTGGGCCATACCGTCCCTCCAACAGATATCAGGGTGGTTGAAGTCCCACGTGAGAACAAAGGCCTGAGAGTGTGAGGCTGTTCCTTTCTGTCTATAGAGTGCTTCATCCACAGAGTCCCCTTGATCAGGCTGTCTGCACCAGATCCCCACAATAATGTCTCCCATTGCTTTTCTCCCTTTAACCCTCACCCAAAATTATTAATCTCCTGATCCTAATGCCTGGTCATTAGATAGAAATAATTGTGAGCTATTACAACACTTCATTTTAATTTGTGTCTATAGTAAAGTGTTAGGATCACTTTACTTGGTAGTTCTAAATACATTTGTACAACATAAGAAATAAAAATTTCCACAAAAGTTGTCAATTTAAATCAACCCCTCAGATTAGGAGAGCCTTATTCATGCAGCAAAGAGTAGAAGGCAAGGGAACTCAGAAAAATAAGCATAAAAAGTCTAGAAAAATTTGGTAAGTTTCAAGTATTGTCTAACTTGAACTCATCTGAAAATAAAGATTGAAATGGCAGCAAATGCCAACAGAGCACTCATCAAAGGAAACAGGTAGACAGAAATAGCGAACTTCTGTAAAACAGTAGACTGGTATCTTCTTAGTGGAACACTGATTATAAAACCTATGGAAAAGAGCATTTACACTATTGTAAACAGTGTTACTATAGCTAGTTATGCAGACAATTTATAATAATATTCTATTTATAATTCTGGCTCTTCCACACATCAAATCCAGCCTGCATCTGTTTCTAAAGAAAACCAGTTGTGCTTTCTTTCAGTACCATGTAAGCTGGACATTGTATTTACTTCAATTATCTCATGTAAATAGATTTTATCACAGATATATGAGATTGTATCGCCGTAATTTCCAGTGATTTCCCAGATATAAAGTAATATATTCTGGAGAATAGACAGGGAGTTAAAAGTAAGAGAAAAGTGTTGCATTTGTAGTTTTGTTCAATTAATTGTAGTATCAGAAAAAAAAAGGTATTTTACAATTTATTTTCATAACAGAAGGCCTTAAGAATATTGGAATTATTTCTTCCGAAAGTACTTTGAAAGTTTTCCTTAATAATGATAATTTTCATCTCTCGAGATTTTTGTGAACAGCAACAGCAAATCAGCAAAAATGAATGATTTCTTGATGAATTGGCCATTAAACATGGGCATATCTCTGATATATGTAATTACATTTTCTGTTCTTCAACAAGAAGATGGCACAGTAAAGTTTGTGCCAGTAGGAATAACACTCTCCTAGATTAAAAAGATCTATATGAAAGTATTGTCACAAAATTTGTACGGACCAACAGACTCTGCATTAATGTTGTATTTCTCATTTATTTTTCCTCTCCTGGTTTTTAATTTCCTGTTTCAATGTTAGTTTCTAATCTTGTTTTCATAGCAGAAGCTGTATTGTGTTTCTGTTTTGCAAGGATCTTGTACATTTTTGCCTTTAGTAAGCTGGCCTTACTGATGAAGTACTTGTACTGCCAGTACTGCTGTTTACTACAGGATAGTCATTTAGAGCTTCATGTACGAGTAGATCTAGGACATTATTCTGCCTGGCAAAGTAGCTCTCTGTAAGGCTGATTTTGAAGAGGCTGAGAATAAGAACAAATTCATGATATTAGTTACTTCTGTTCCTGTTATTTCCTCTGCAAACAATCCTAGGATTGCCGACACTCTGGAAGAAATCTGAGTCTATTTCATGCAATTAAATGTGACAGTCTGAGAAATACTAATTTAGTATCTGTGATGTAGTTGTTAAGCTCTTCAGTGTATATGAATTACACCTGGTGAATATACTATAGCGAACAATGTTATAAATCCTTATTAGGCAAAATAACATATCATGACCAGGGTAATTACTAATGCATTTCAAATTAATTACAGAGTTAAAATGAATTTTATATAATTCACCTGCTAGCAGCTGAGCCCAGTGTTGCATATTTCTCTGTAGCAGCTGGTGACAGTACAGACATCTAGGAGATGCTTGGAATGCCATCTACTGTTGAAGCAGCAAAAAACCCCCAAAACCTAAACCTGTCTCCCATGGCAAAACCTGATTTTTATAGTACTTGGCTAAATTCAATCTAACAACAGTAATGGAGCAAAAGATAATTAGAATTTCCTTCAATTTTATTTAAAAATAGATACATTCAAATGAATTTTAACTGTCAAAAATTAATCTCTGTTAAGGGAATGGTTTGTAGTTGTATATGGAATTCAAACATTTTTCATCCCAAATCTCACCTGAGACTTGCTGTGAGGTCCTCATGGCTACATGGAATTGCAGTTAGTAACAAATCTTACATGAAAATTGGACAATTTTTCTTGTGTCCCTTCTTTGAAAATGAAAGTCCAGTTCTTTTTTTTTTTTTTTTTTTTTTTAATTTGACTCCTGCTGTTTTAGGTTGAATATTCTTTTTTTTGGCCCAAATCACCTACCTGAAATATCCACATATCTGCAGGGTAGGAAAGTCCCATTAAATTGGAGAGAAAAAATGAAACCCAAATAAAACTTTTTTTCTTTTTTTTAATTTTTTAATGAATTTACATATATATTTTTTTAAAGCTTAAGCAGCTAAAATTTTGTTAACCTAATTTAGCACAGCCTGAATATCATGTGTGAAGGCAGTCACTGCTTATGTGGATCCTTGAAGAAGTGTCAGGCTCCCATGTGCGGGTTTTCCACATGTATATGTTACAAACACTGAGATTATAGAGAAATGAGGACTTTTCAGATTGTGTGAGAGACATCAGTGTGACCAAATACAGTTCAGGACAGATGACAAATGAGTAAACTTTTGCCTCACAATGTAGCTCCTTAAAAAGAAGAAAATGGGTACTTGTGGAAACATAACCTTTTTTTTGTTGGTTTTTTTTTTTTAAATCCAGAAAGGTGTGTACCAACAGAAACAAACCGATGAAATTCAAGGAGGTGTTTACCTGTATCTTATGTCTTTGAAATTGGATTTGAAAATTCATTCTAATTAATTATGTTATACCACCTGCTCTTTGAATGAGCCAATAGAAACTGAATAAGTAAACTTCTATTAAATAAATATTTACTAAGGCTCAAGGACTCCTTAAAACTTGCTTGCTTTTTTTAACTGCTGCCCTTGACAGCCTTTGTATGCATTGTCTGGACCTTTGTTTTGCTCTTACTGCCTTCCTAGCATAGGCTGATTTTTAACCTTCCGTTGCGAGCTAGCTGGTCTTATCTTGCAGCAATTATATATGGTGTCAGAGATGAACAACTAACAAGTAAGGACTTGTTTACTCAGAGAAGATCCAACTGGTGAAACTCCTAATTCAAGAATGTTAGTAATATGAGAGCCTGAAAAAAGCTTCTGGAACTTTAAGATTGGAAGACACTTCTTCAGTGAATATATTTTCTTATGTTAATATTGTTTATACAGGATGAATGATGTTACTGTCTTCTGGCTATTTTTATTGTCCCTCTTTAACAACTTTGCTTGATCCAAGACTTTCTACTAATTATTGCTTTATAATTTTTGTTTTTCCTATTTTTTTGTGCATGCCTCATTCCCTCAGTAGACACAAGATACCCAAGTGAGAAGCAGCTGGCATATTCCACATGGCAACCAATTATAATGCTGATGGCTGCAAATTCCCACTTACTCTGTGATAACCAAAATGCTCTTTTATTTATTTTTTTTTCCTAAATACAGGAAAAAGCTGCAGTAGCCTATTTTAAACAATGTGGTAGTTTTGGGCAATCACTAGATTTTTAACATTGACCTTTTAGTATCACCTCCCTGGTTGAGGCCTCCTGCTTGCAATTTTGGTTAACCTTCAAAAGAGAGCATTGATCCGTGAATTAATTATTGGAACTGCACATAGCATAAAGACTGCCATTCAGTGTAGTACTCATTTATTATTACAATTGTACAACAATCATTTTCTCATGTGTTGATTTGTGATCTTGACACTTGTTTCACGGTTTCATTACTAACACCGTAACAGAAAGGAAAAAGTCTGTCCAAGGCAGGAATTGTGTAAGAAGTATGGGAGCTTTGATTTGTAGTACAGTGTCTCCATCTCTTTTTTCAGAAACAAATAATAGGAAACATTGTTGCTCTGAAGAGTTCATATCCCAAGATAAACAGTCTGATTTATTGTGCTGGCTCTGAATCAAAAATACTGTCAGTCTAGTCAGTTTTGGAGTTGAAAGTACAGGGCTGTTGAGCACTATGATTTTAGCTGCAGCAAACCACATCTTAGTATGTATTTTCTAAAATATTAGTGTCAAAATTGTCAAAGGTAAGACTTGTTTGTCTGAAATCTTTGATAAAACCCATCCCATTTCTAATTATCAATGCCTTTGGGAGTATGGCAAGGATTTACCTATAACCTAGAGTTTTTACAGACTTTGACAGACATTTGGTAAGCAGCATGTATAACTACAAAACATGAACAAATGTGTTGATCTAGCATGTGTTGGATACCCACACAATTTATTGTATTAGGTAATTTAAGTTGGTTTTACTTGATCTGCTTATAAATTTTTGTTAGTATTTCTTTAATTTTAAACGGTGTGTGCTAAAGGATGTAGGTGTCTCTGCTTTTCGGATGGGTTAGATCTTCTTTGGTCAGGTGATGAAAGCATCAGTTTGCAAAGGATGGCTTTAAAAATATCACCTTGATAGGCATTTGTTAGTTAGTAATAGACTTTTCATGAGATTTTTTAATTTTAATAGCAGCTATCACAAGCGTCACAAACACAGAAATACCCTCTTTTCACTATTTACAGGACTTGACTTCTGCAGAATCCTTTTTACTTTTCAGAATGATCTGTAGCATGGTGTAGTCACAGTAGTCCCATTAATTAGTAATATCTCTATTTTAGACTTCTGTGAAAGAAATAACACTGCCGAACTTAAAATCCATACACTGCGTATATAGTTTTGTCTTCAGTCTTTGCTTTTCACTAGGTTTGCATTGAGAAAATATTTGCCAATTATCAAATAATTTTGGAATAGCTCAAATCTGCTAATAATTTGAGGCATATACTGAAGACAGAGAACATTTCCCCTCAAAGACTGTGTGCTGACATCTTGACTTGAGAGAGCTGCTGGCTCTGTACTGTCATCTGGGTTAGTGGGGTCTGAAATGCAAATAAGAATAAATGGAAATCCTGAGATTAGTACTCAGTTTAATTCACTTTATGATATATAGAATCATAGAATCATAGAATAGTTAGGGTTGGAAAGGACCTTAAGATTATCCAGTTCCAACCCCCGTGCCAGGGACAGGGACACCTCCCACTAAACCATGCCACCCAAGGCTCTGTCCAGCCTGGCCTTGAACACCACCAGCGATGGAGCATTCACAGCTTCTTGAGCAACCCATTCCAGTGCCTCACCACCCTTACAGTAAAGAATTTCTTCCTTATATCCAACCTAAACTTCCCCTATTTAAGTCTGAACCTGTTACCCCTTGTCCTATCACTACAGTCCCTCATGAAGAGTCCCTCCCCAGCATCCCTATAGGCCCCCTTCAGATATTGGAAGGCTGCTATGAGGTTTCCATGCAGCCTTCTCTTCTCCAGGCTGAACAGCCCCAACTTTCTCAGCCTATAGTGAGCATTCATGCTATTGTTTTCATTTGAAAGATAGCAGCTCTACAGATGTTTTTTTTAATGTGTGTAACTGGAATTCTATATTAGAGGCAAAATAATTTGCTGCAGTCTTCTCTCAACTGTTTTCTTCTTCTTTACTGTGAACACAGCTGAAGGTCAGTGTCAGTATTGTATCTGTACAATAGAGAAAACAAAATGTGAAAATTCTTTTTATAGATCCGAGACTACCCCTTATTGTTCCTCTATGATTTGCTTTAGGAAAACCAGATGGTTCGTGCATTAATATTTAATCTCATCTTAATTCATAATCAAGTGTAGTGTAACAAGTGTTGCTCATTGAGACTTCTGCACATATATTCTGCTTTTGGTTTTGGGTCATCAGGCTGTGTGTTCTTTAAACTTAAAATTTCATACAAGTGTTCGACTCCATGGACTTTCTAGGCAATATATTTAAAAGAAAAGCTACTGTAAGAGCATCAATAACTTTATTAAATTGATACCAGCAACATCAATTGCAACATTAATTGTGATAACAAATAAATGTTTAGATGTTTTTGTTCATGGATGAGGGAAATCAGGATCCCAAACAAAAGATTTGTATTTCCAATCTTCTCAGCTTCAACAAAAGTGCTAGAAAAAACCTCTATTGTAGTCTGTCCTCTTCTTAACAACTAACTGAAGTGGTTAAGAGATAAGGAGAGTACAGAAAGGGACTGGGCAAAGGAATGTAACTACTGACCTTTAACATTTTTAAGTGAAAGTGCCATGGAGTGTTATATGCTTTATGCTCAACTCAGTGTTTCTAGGAGATGTTAGGTTCATCCAGACTACTCCTGCAGATCAGGTCTTGTGCTTGTAGGTCCATGGGTGGAAAAGTTATGAATCTTGAGAGCACTGTTGGGTTTGAATAGATACTAAGATGCTTATCCATGCAAAGGATGGCTGATTCTAAAAATCTGGATTTCCTCAAGCTTCACTGGAGAAGAGCGAGTTATCTGTTTCATTTCAGACATCTAGGAGGTAAGTAGTGTGTTTTACAGCTCATTTTCATGGACTGAGACACCTCAATTCTGCCCCACGTTTTTGTGGCTATGCATCCAAGGATGTAAAAGTAGAGGTCTGGTGACAGTGCTTGTTGCTTTACCTGTGACCAATGCATCTTTTGGGAAGAATGCCTTACGGTGTTGGCATAGTAGATTTTAGAAAGGAGCTTTTGCTTATGGCAGTTAGTTGAAGGAATCAAAAGTATTAGGAGTTTAAAGGGCTAAGAATAATTTTCCTGCTTCTGTTTTCCTTGTTCTCTTCCCTTTTCTCTCTGTTCTGTTCTATCATGCTCTGTGATAGTGGGGCTAGCCACAATCTTTGAGGAAATGTTTAGTACAAGGAGAGGATCTAACATCAAAAAGTGTTCACTGAGACTTGAGATCTAACCTTATAATACTCACTCCTGAAAAAGATCAAAAGGGACTGGCACTTGAACTGTGTAGGCTTGCAGAGGAACACAAGAGAAATGATGCTGTGAGTGTTTCAAAGGGCAGAGGTTCCAGATGACAAAGTGCAAGGTGTAAAAATTCTTTATTGTTGACAAGTAGACAAATCCTGGCTTGTTTTCAAGTGAAGCAGTATACAGAATTATTATCTGCACTAAGAAAAGTGTGATAAAGGCTTTAGACTCTTCTAACATTTTACAATTAATTTGGTGCTTGTGCAAAGTGTTGAATGAATTCTTATAGTGATGGGAATAATAAAAATTGAAAATAGGTAGTATTTAATATTCTACACTGCTATACAGCACTGTCCCCTTCACTGCTAATCAGATACATTACCTGCAGCCTGTTGGTGATTTTAGCAAACTAGTATCAATCGGAAATTGTTTCTAGTGAATAACTAGGACCGGCATTGTTCTTGGAAGAGTTTTGGGAGCATATGATTGAGAAAATACGGGAAGGTAAAGGAAGACATATTCTGGAAGAAGCAGAATATGGACATACTGCTTGGTGTTTTTCAGTTGATCTGTTGAGTAAATGGATGTTTGGGTTTTTTTTGACCTATCAGTCCATTTCTTTTAAGCAATTAGTTGCTGCTTTTTGAAAGGATGGGAGAAAGAAATGCATATCTACGGGAGTATACAATCTAGTAAAATACAAAGCAATTTTGTAACCAAAGGAAATTTAACTGTATGTGTGTATATAGACAGGGTTTGAGAATGTAAAGTTTCTTCAGTCCTTTCTGTCTAGAAAAAGGTATTTAAACCACACCAATGTTAAAAACACATTTTGTGTATTTCGTCTAATATATCATTATTTCTGTCAGTTACTACCACTTCTACTCCTGATTTCACCCTATTGAAAAGTCTTTTGGAAAAAGAGTAGCAGGCATTAGCCTGTGGCTTGCTGATATATATTCAGAATCTCTGTCTATTCTCTGACCTGGAAAGATAAATATCTGTGCTGTACACTTGAAGGGTTCAGGCCTGTTGATCCACAAGGTCAATATTAGTTTAATTTCATATGGTCAAATCTATATTTTCAATAGATTTTTTCATAATTTCTTTTCAAATTGTAGCTTGCCCTCCATGGCTTTTATGAAGTCAAGGAAGATTATTGCCGAATCCAGGGACTGAAGAATGTATAGAGAGTGCTCAAGGAATGCGTCACAGTTATGTAATAATGGAAGCTGTTGTCCTCACATAACTGCAGTGTTGGACAGTGTATAGTGGATGAGACAAAATTGTAAGAGAAAAGATTATTTCATAGGAGATATATTTTGAATTGGAGAGTCAAAGTATGTCCCAACTTAGAAAACAGTCTATAAAATGATAAGGAAATAATTATAAAAGTGGGTTTTGAAAATGTCTGCTGATGGACAATGTTTTTTATTTAATGCTGCTAAACTAAAAATTTGCTATAAGATTTTAAGAAATACCAAGGCCTTGCAGCTGGAATTGAAGTTATTGAACATGTATTATTAGTAGAGATGCTAGATCCCCTTGAAAAAAGCACAAAGATTTCAAACAACACACTCAGAAGTAGTGTGCTGTGTTGCAGTTTTGATCTTACTGTGTTTTGATGTCAGTTCCACATTTGAAAAAAAATTGACTATGGTCACTATACAAAGGAAGGATGTTGATTGTAATCTGTTTATGTGAAGCACTCAGATTTCATTTGTTTAGTTCAATAGAAAAATTCATAATGAAGTAAAAAGTCTAAAAGTGTCCAGTAAATACGTTTGGAAGTCATGTATGGAAAGGAATATAAGCATTAGCTGCATATTCAGTTTTCTTTGTCCAGTTGCCAGGGAAGTGATATTTATGCTCTCTAGCATGCAATTTAGGAGCTCTGAATCATTGTCTGGGAGTGTTTTCTTCTCTCAGTTGACTGTGTAGAGCTTTTAGGCTCTTAATGTTGGGGGGTTTGAATTAAACGTCCTAAGCTGCCTAGTGAAAAAAGCATGGAAACGCTTTGATTCCCTGCCCCTTCTGTTATTCCCTCTTTGAAATTCCTGTGTTGAAATCTTGGTTAAAGATAATATTATGATTAAGAAGTAGAATTACGACTGTAATAGAAGTTTTTATTTTTGTATTTCTTTATTTTGGAATATATCTGCTTGTGGTTTTTTGAGTGTTGGTTTTGTTTTTTTGGTGGTGTTTTTTGGTTTTTTTTACTGGAACATTTCTTGGAATACAGATTTCTAAAGTGCTTTTGTGTATAGATTTCTAAAGTGCTGAAGAGGCAAAACCGTGCTAGAAGACATTTTGTTGTGTGCTACATGTTCAGTTTTCCTTTCTGTAGTCAGTTTTGGAAAGTTTTGAGTGTGTCTTAATGTCCACTTATTTAGTTCTTGTGTAGTCACTGAACCCTGGTTATAGAGGTATTCACTGGGCTATCATACGGTGAAGGAGCTATTTTGGGGAGTTTTAATTTTCCTGTCCAGCTTTAAGCATCCACTTATATTAAGAACCTGCACTCCCTTTTTAGTTAGGTAAGAGAATATTCTTCATAGAGACATTCAGAATATCTGTTTAGAAACCTTTTTGGGTTTTTAAATATATAGGGAAGCTAGACCCTAACTTGATATTTAAGACCCTAGCTTGATATTTAAGACCAATATCTGCAATTAAAGGATGCAAATATGCCTGCATTTGTGGGTTTGGTTGAGAGGAATTGCATAGAATATCGTCTTGCTCACTGATAGGGTATTTGCCTAAAGACAATGGATAAATATGAATCAGTACTATAAAGACCTACGGTATGTATTACCTAGTTATTTCTTTTAGCAAGTCTTAGTAAATTTTACTCAAGAGTAAAAATTTTTTATTTAAATTTTTAATTTTTAATTTATTATTTATTTAAATTTTACTCAAGAGTAAAATTCCTTAGTTTTCCTTCCATAGTTTTTAGAGTTACATTGTCTGTAGGCCCTGACATCATTGTAGTTTAATACATATATTGCAGATTTTCTTTTAATCTATTAGGATATTGCATTTTAAATGACATGTTACATGTTATAAATTCATGTTGAATTATGATAGGTTGTAAATAAAAATTAATAAGATCAAAGCACCTTCCATTGCATTTATGGCTGAATGCATTGCTGGAAATACTCTAGCATGGTATTCTGTCTGAAGAATTGGAAACTGATTATAGTTCATTACTGATTTAATTTTATAAGTAAATGTTTTTGATACTTGGCATTCCCCATTTTTAATCCTAAATAGAAATAAGCACAGAATGCAACTTAATATAAATATACAGCAGGTATTTAAGGAAATCCTTTTAGCTCAAATTAAGAACTCTCTCCTGCCCATTCAATGCTGATTATAGGACTTTAGGGTAGTTGTTTTACTGCATGTTGCACTCAGTTGTGCAAACTTATCTTTTTAGGGTGAAAGAAGAGCAAAAACCACAGCTGACACAGTAAGTAAAATATCTTAAAAATGCAATAGGCTTGACTTTTCTACCTTTGCCATGTTCTGCTTCCTGCACCTTGGTTGGTATTAGCTTTCACTAATACCTGGTAGGTTGCAGTTAGTTTGTCATCTGCTTCCTGACTGGCTTGTGAGAAAGCTACCTGCAGCTTCTTACTTCATCCACGTGTTAGATGGATGTAGGTACTTGCTGCCTGCTTGTGACCTAGTGAACTGTAAAACTTTATTTCCTTTACATCCTTAGTGGCTGACTTAGTATTGTAGCTAACATTCCCATTGGCTCTAGCTTTTCTGCCTATATATTTCTATTAAAGTTGGATAAGAAAGCATTTAAACTAGTGTGGTTTTATTGGTTATTCAGTCACATTATTTGCTTATTTAAACAGGTGGTTTCCCTTTAGTGGGATCACTGAGCTGGTAAATAACGTTCTTCAACCACAGCAAAAACAGCAAAATGAAAAGGAGCCCCAGACGTAAGTAAGCTGCTCTCATTAGACTAAGTAATGTCTGTATAGCATTAAAACATACTGTAGTGTATGTTTAAAATAATTGCCCATGTAGAACATCCTGCTGAGGGCGTTTTACAAGCTAACACCATTTGCTTTCTGACCCCTCATTTCCAAAGGGAAAACTGAAAGTCAGGCTGTACTCTCCATATCAGTAACTCAAATTATTATATTAGAATACAAACTAAGGAGTTACTATTGCTACATATGCCTTTTTTCTGCAAATGTTCCATACATGAAACTCTCAGTGAAGTGATGCATTTTCTGTGCATGAGGAGCTGGAATGATCAGACATGTTGTGTTATATATAGCATGTCTATGCACGTGCATGGTATTTGTGATATTGGTTATGCATAGAATGCTATACAAATCTACATAATATGTATGAAGAGCTTTTTAAGGACCAGGAAAATGTATTTTCATTTTTTCATGCTTCTAAAATATCTGTAAAGTTTCAAAACTTTAGCAGATAAAAGGTGAAATCTTGAGTCTGTCAAAGCTGAGGAAATTCTGACTTTGATGGGGCCGGTATTTCATCCATGGATCTTTTGCAGTGCTAAACCAGTATGTGAACCTTGTGAAATATTTACTTTTCTTGCTATCTGAAAATATAACAGAAACTGGCAAAGCTAGGACATTCAGTCTTAGAGTAGAACTTAAACCATAGAGCTGAATATATTCTTTTCCATAAAGAGAAACTAAATATTATTAATTATTCTAGATTTTCAAATTTTTAAAATGTGACTTCTGATATTATTTAAGCTTTAAATAGTTAAGTTGCTGTCTTTTCTTTCTTCTAAAGGGGAATGCCTTATAAATTCACTTGGTAAAAGAAATGTTTGCTTTTGAACCCATGCATAACTGGTTTAAAACATGAATATAAGTGGTTATTAATTATTTTCCGGGCAAAATCAGTTTTAGTTTATTTTCAAATATGTATATTTAAGTGGAGTTTCATACTTGCAGTATATGAAAGCTGTGAATTACATTTGAGAATACACAGTGAGAAATATTCACAAAATTAAATGGAGAAATAGGCCATAAAATTGATATTCTGTAAATGTGTTATTCAGAGCTCTGTTTCTGATATTCTCACTTAAATTCCTATATAATTGCATACAAAATTAAGTGAAGTTTTTATTTATTGGTTATCGTTAGATACTGGCAATATTACATTTTGCTCACAACACCTCGGTACCTGCTTTGTATTCCCAGTTTCCTTAACATAGCAGTTTGTTCTGCTTACCAGTGCTATACATATAAAACGTATGGCTTTGAAGAAACTGAAAATAATATATACTTTGTGTATACAGTTGAGTTATGGTTGCCCAAAAGTGTTTATAAATGGTTACTGTTATTGTGGAAGGATTTTTTTGAACAGTGATCTCTTAGGGAACCACCTTCATTCAATTTTTTTAAAATAATTAAGAAATGAATTTAGGTGCATACTCCTTGAATTTACAGATGGCACAATGCTGGGAGAAGTATAACATCTAATAGCAGGATTATATTCCAAAATTATGCTGAAAAATCAAGCTATGGTTATGATATTATGATACCATTCAAAAGGATAAACACCAGGTGGTGAAATTCTATATGGATAGTTTATATGGTTGAGACAGGATAGAGAAAAATGGTGTAGGTAGAAGATTTTTTGGCAGAGAATCTGGGAACCATAATAGTATGTAAGTTGAGCAGGGGTCAACATTGTGAAGGAAGTGATCCTGCCCCTCTACCCTGCTCTCATGAGACCTCACTTGGAGTATTGTGTGCAGTTCTGGCGTCCTCAACATAAAGAGGACATGGAACTGTTGCAACAAGTCCAGAGGAGGGCCATGAGGATGATCAGTGGACTGGAGCACCTCTGTATGAAGACAGGCTGAGAAAGTTGGGGCTGTTCACCCTGGAGAAGAGAAGGCTGCGTGGAGACCTCATAGCAGCCTTCCAGTATCTGAAGGGGCCTTTGAGGATGCTGGGGAGGGACTCTTCATGAGGAACTGTAGTGGTAGGACAAGGGGTAACGGGTTCAAACTTAAACAGGGGAAGTTTAGATTGGATATGAGGAAGAAATTCTTTACTGTAGCGGTCTTGAGGCACTGGAATGGGTTGCCCAAGGAAGCTGTGAATGCTCCATCCCTGGCTGTGTTTAAGGCTGGGCTGGACAGAGCCTTGGGTGGCATGGTTTAGTGTGAGATGTCCCTGCCCCTGGCAGGGGGGGGGTTGGAACTTGATGATCTTAAGGTCCTTTCCAACCCTAACTATTCTACGATTCTATGATTCTATGATCTTACAAATTTGATACACGTGCTAGTGTTTGATCACTCTTTCTTACCCTTCTTCAAGGTGGGAGTGACATTTGCTTTCTTCCAGTCATCAGGCATCTCTCCCAAAGATCATTGAGAATGGTCTTGCAGATCTCGTCTTCCTTGATGAAGAATACTTTCATCTCTGGCTCCTGTGTACTTCATCATAAGTTTTATCTGCAGTGTTTAAGAAATTTCCATGTTGTCATCCCTACAGAGTAGAAATCCTTGGCTGCCCCTGAAGCAGCTGTTCTTGATGCTCAGCAATTAGCCTGTCAATTTTTATTTCTTCAGATTCATATGGCATATATTTTGTAAAAGGTGTATATTAAGATTGTTCCTTATTGGGATTTGGTGGTGTTCTTTCTGCCTAAGTATGAATCTTGGAACATTATGTAAGGGTATGAAGCTCCAATCAAAATAAAAGAATCTCATGCTAGGAGGCATTAAAGATTCATCTAGTCTAATACTGTGTATTGACAGTGCCCAGCAACGGGTATTTAAAAAAGCACATGAGGAGTAGGGCATGTATAGGCTAATTCTTATACAGCCACTTCAGGTATTTTAATGGTTTCCTGAGCCAAAGGCTGCATGTAGATTTCTGTATTTATTTCATGACTATTAGGAATCTGTCTTCCATAAGTATTTTCAGTGCCATTTTAAACCTGTTTGTATTTTTGGCTTCAGAACTTGGTGAAAATGAATTCTGCAATTTAATTATCTGATGTGTAGAAAAGCTGTTTGGTTTAAACATGCTTATTGGGGAGTCCTAGTCTAGTGTTGTGTAATTCCTTACACTCCATGTCTATACTATGCTTAGCGTTTACACATTTCTATTATATTCCAAGCAGCCTGTTATATTTTATAAAATCATCTTTTTAAGCTGAAGAATCAGAATTTCTCCTTCTGTGAAAAGCAGTCTGTGCTTCTGTTTGTCTGTGTTGCCTTGTCTCCTTTTAAAAATTCTACTAGACTTTTTGAGTTAAGGGTGACAAGCATCTCTCACAGTATACAAGATGTGAGAATTTAGTAATTTTATACAGTGGCTTAGGAAAGAATGTTTCTAATGTTTGCTGCCTAAAGATATCCAGATATCTTTATTGAAAAGATGTTTTGGTTTTTTTTTTTCCCTTTTCCCTGAACAATTCAGTTGATGTTCAGGCTGGAAGAGTCTCTAGTTAATTTGGTTTTGTTAAGAACTGTAAGAGGGCTATCGAATGCCTTTTGTACCCAAAATATTTTAAAAGAAATAGATTAAAATATTTAGTTGCCTCTTAGTACATTCAGTAGACTAATTCTAGGAGAGATTAAAAAATTTACATTGCTTAGCACAACATGGGGGAATTTTACTGCTAAAAGGAGTAGCTTGTTAATAAATAGATCTTGAGGTACCTTCCAACCCTAACCAATTTTATTTCATTCCATCCCATTCCAGCCTAGTCTAGTCTGTTCTAGTCTAATCCTTCCTATCCTACCTTACCCTACCCTACCCTACCCTACCCTACCCTACCTTACCCTGCCCTACCCTACCCTACCCTATCCTACCCTATCCTATCCTATCCTATCCTATCCTATCCTATCCTATCCTATCCTATCCTATCCCATCCTATCCTATCCTATCCTATCCTATCCTAATCTTCTCTATTTTATGCCATGCCATGCAATGCCATACTGTATATTTATATGTTTTTCTGGAAGCTATGTTGTCGTTATAGGGAAATGAAGATTGAAAATTACTGTAAAATGACACTTAGTAAAACCTTTTCCTCCATATTTTAATATAAACTGAATTATTTTTTTCTATTGGTAGAGCACTCTGGCAAACTGTTAAAAATTTTCAGTAAAATGTCTTCTCCTGTAAAAGAAATATTTTTTTCCAATTGAGTTCCATAAACAACTATAAAGGAAAGAAATTATCCATCAAGAGTGCTAGATTTTCTTGCATTTTAATTAGTTTGCTCTTTGAAACGTCAAGTAATACTGAATTTTATCAATACATACTAAATCTCTGTATTTGCACACATAGTTTTGTGAACATGCCCTGTCCTGTTGGTAGAAAATCACTCTAGACATCCTGGAAAAGTTTTCAGTATATGCATATATGTACTGTAAAGAGCAGGTACTGTATTTGCATAGAATTTGTACTGTGTCATTATTTCACATTGCCTTTCAGGCACAACTGCATAAAGTTGTAAAAAAGAGCAGAATATATTGTAAGATTCAATACATGCAACCTTTTCTTTTCTTTAGGATGCAAATTCAGTCTTACTAGTCCCCAGATTCAGCATTTGAGCAGTATAACTTCTATTAGGTATGTGATTTTCTTCGTAAAAGTAGAAATGTCTGTTAAGGACATATTACTGGATATTTTAGTCAGTGTTTGAATTCAAATAAATTGTTCCATTTATAAGACTCTCTAATGAATCCTATTTAAAGTAGATTGGCATTTCTCAAACACATAACATAAATCAATGGATCATTATTTTTGTATTCTAAATTTGCTGTGTAAGCAATATGTCTGCTTACCATTAGTTAGCTTTGAATTTCTTCAGATTATCTATCCCAAGTGTGATAGCAAGCACAGATAAACAATTATTTAATAAGGTTTATGCTATATACAGTCAGCAGATTTATTTGCGCTCTGTGTAGTTCCTGTTCAGTATTGTTTTTAATAGAACCTGTTGAAAATAACACACTCAAAGAAACATTTTTCTGAAAGAGAAATATATGTTTTGTAGCCAGGACACTTATGAAATTGGAGTTATGAAAAGTCTAGCACTCTACTGTGTTTATTTTCTTAGACAGTAAGATGGAAAGAAAATAGAGAGTAAATGAACAAAAAAAAAAGCATAATTTGCAGTATAAATAAAAGAAGCAAAAGAAGCAGGGAGATTGTAGTTATTTTTAAGTAAACCAGAAATACACAAAATACCTTCTTAACTAGAAGACTGTTTTGTCTACACAATTGCCCCTTGTCCTATCACAACAGTCCCTAATGAAGAATCCCTCTGCAGCATTCTTATAGGCCCAATTCAGATACTGGAAGGCTGCTATGAGGTCTTCATGCAGCCTTCTCCAGGCTGAACAGCCCCAACTTTCTCAGCCTATCTTCCTACAGGAGGTGCTCCAGTCCTCTGATCATCCTCGTGGCCCTCCTCTGGACTTGTTCCAACAGTTCCATGTCCTTTTTATGTTGAGGATGCCAGAACTGCACACAATAGTCCAAGGGAGGTCTCACGAGAGCAGAGTAGAGGGGTGGGATCACCTCCCCCGACCTGCTGGTCATGCTCCTTTTGATGCAGCCCAGGATACGGTTGGCTTTCTGGGCTGTGAGTGCGCACTGCCTGCTCATGTTAAGTTTCTCGTCGACCAACACCTCCAAGTCCTTCTCTACAGGGCTGCTCTGAGTCTGTTCTCTGCCCAACCTGTAGCTGTGCCTGGGATTGCTCTGACCCAGGTGGAGGACCTTGCACTTGTCATGGTTAAACTTCATAAGTTTGGCATCTGCCAACCTCACAAGCATGTCAAGATCCCTCTGGATGGCATTCCTTCCCTCCAGTGTATCAAATGAACCACGCAGCTTGGTGTCATCAGAAAACTTGCTGAGGGCACATTCAATCCCACTGTCCCTGTCACCGACAAAGATGTTGAACAAGATCGGTCCCAACACCGATCCCTGAGGGACACCACTCGTTACTGGTGTCCAGGTGGACATTAAGCCATTGACCAGAACTCTTTGCGTGCGACCATCCAGCCAGTTCTTTGTCCACCAAGTGGTCCATCTATCAAATTGATGTCTCTCCAATTTAGAGACAAGGGTGCTGTGTGGGACAGTGTCGAATGCTTTGCACAAGTCCAGGTAGATGGCGCCAACAGCTCTACCCCTGTCCATCAGTTTTGTAGCCCCATAATAGAAGGCCACCAGATTGTTCAGGCAGGATTTCCCCTTAGTGAAGCCATACTGGCTGTCACCAACCACCTTGTTGTTTTTCATGTGCCTTGGCATGCCTTCCAGGAGAATCTGCTCCAAGATTTTGCCAGGCACAGAGGTGAGACTGACAGGTCTGTAATTCTCCAGGCCATCCATTTTCCCCTCCTTGAAAATGGGGGTCATGTCTTCATTTTTCCAGTCATCGGGAACTTCACCTGTCTGCCATGATTTTTCAAATATGATGGACAGTGGCTTAGCAGCTTCATTTGCCAGCTCCTTCAGGACCCGTGAATGGATTTCATGTGGTCCCATGGACTTGTGTGCGTTCACGTTCCTAAGTTGATCTCAAACCAGATCCTCTCCTACAGTGGGCCTAGGGTCTTCATTCTCACAGTCCCTTCATCTGCATTCCAAGACCTGGGTGGTATGGTCAGGGCATTTGCCAGTGAAGACCGATACAAAGAAGTCATTAAGAACCTCAGCCTTCTCCAAATCCAGGGAAGCCAGTTCTCCTGATAGCTTCTGAAGAGGGCCCACGTTGTCCGTAATCTGTCTTTTATTCACTACATACCTATGGAGTCCCTTCCTGTTATCTTTCACATCCCTAGCCAAGTTTTATTCTAAGTGGGCCTTAGTTTTCCTAGCCTGGTCCCTAGCTTCCCACACAACATCCCTGTATTCTTCCCAGTCTGCGTGTCCTTGCTTCCACCTTTTATAAGCCTCTTTTTCCACAGCGGCTCCTTATAGCAGGTGATCCTTGAATATCAACCAACAGTCTTGGGTCCCCCTGCCCTCTGGGGCTATATCCCATGGAATTTACTAAGCAGGTTCCTGAAAAGGCCGAAGTCTGCTCTCTTGAAGTCCAGGGCAGTGAACTTGCTGCACGCTCTTCTCACTGTCCTGAGGATCTCAAATTTGACCATCTCATGATCACTGCAATCAAGGCTGCCCTGGAGCATCACATTTCCCACCAGCCCTTCCCTGTTGGTGAGGACGAGGTCAAGCATGGCGCCTCTCCTTGTTGGTTCCTCTATTACTTGCAGAAGGGAGTTGTCTTCCACACAATCCAAGAACCTCCTGGATTGCTTGTGCCGGGCTGTACCATCCCTCCGGCAGATATCAGGGTGTTTGAAGTCTCCCATGAGAACAAGGGCCTGCAAGCGTGAGGCTGTTCCTATCTGTCTATAGAGCGCTTCATCCACCGAGTCCTCTTGGTCAGGCTGTCTGTAACAGATCCCCACAATAATGTCTCCCATCGCTGTTCTCCTTTTAAGCCTGACCCACAAACTCTCTATTGACTGCTCTCCTGTCCCCAGACAGAGTTCCATACTCTCCAGCCTATCCCTAACATAAAAAGCAACTCCCCCTCCCCGCCTACCGGGCTTGTCTTTTCTAAAGAGCCTGTAACCTTCCATTCCAACACACCAGTCATAGTATCCATCCCACCATGTTTCTGTGATATGAATGATATCATACCCCTGTAGAAGTGCACACATCTCTAATTCCTCTTGTGTGTTCCCCATGCTACAGGCGTTTGTATGTAGGCATCTGAGCTGAGCTCCAGTTGAAGCCAGCTCATTGGCTGAAGCAGTTGGAATATATCTACATTGCTCCAAGCATTCATTATAGGTGCTGGCAACTGACTGGGAGTCTTGGAATGGAATGATGCCCCCCTCCCCCAGCACATCTAGTTTAAAGCTTTCTTGAGCAGCCTGGCAAGCCTCCTACCAAAACTGCTCTTCCCCTTAATTTCAAGACGAGATTCACCAGCTTCCGGTAGACCTGGCCTCCTAAACTGGGTCCTGTGTTCTAAATACCCAAACCCCTGACTATGGCACCACTGTTCTAACCATTTTTTAACCTGCCAAATCTGTCTAGCCTTTTTAAGGTCCTCCCCTTTATCCTGGAGAATTGAGGAAAAGACAATCTGAGCTCCAGAGCCCCTAACCACCTCTCCCAGGGCTCTGTAGTCCTTCTAAATATTCTCCAGGCTACTGCTATCTATATCACTAGCACCCACATAGATCACAAGAAGTGGGTAATAGTCAGTGAGACTTACTAGAGCAGGCAGCCTCTCTGCAACATCCCTGATCTGAGCCCCTGGTAGGCAACACACCTCCCTTGAGAATGGGTCAAGCTGACAGATGGGTGCCTCTGTGAAATAAGAAATCATAGAATCATAGAATCATAGAATAGTTACGGTTGGAAAGGACCTTAAGATCATCTAGTTCCAACCCCCCTGCCATTGGCAGGGACACCTCCCGCTAAACCATGCCACCCAAGGCTCCGTCCAACCTGGACATAAGACTTTCTTGCATCAAATATTATGGTTGTATAGTTCAGAGTGTTAATGAGGCCTGGATAGTAATCATGAGCATGGTGGAACTCAGTTTTATCAGAAGTCAAAGGTAAATATGTTATGGACAGGTAAATATAATCATAAGACATATATATATATATTTAACTTAGAATCCAAATGATCTGTTTTAATAATAAAATATACACAGATTTGTAATTCTGCAGACAGACCCACAGACCCACAGCTGAAAGAGACTGGATTTCACATTTTTGATAAATTAAGAAGTCTTAATACTAAGGAATTAAAAAATACTCCAAGACAATGTGAGGAAGCTATTGTTTAAGAAAATGTCTGTTTGTGAGGGGAAAAAGTAATCTTTAAACAAAAATCAGGTAGTCTGATACAGTGAAGAATTCCCTGAGGATCTCATGCTAAAAAAAAAAATTGCAAGGAGAAAAAGAACACAACCAAAAATAGTTAGCTATCCAGCAGTTAACATTTTGGACAAGGAAAAGGTGAAAAACCCTCCAAACAGATAATAAGTATACGTACTTTAGTCAAAAGGTTGGATAACAGTAACAAAACTGAATTTTTTTATAAGGTAGGGTTGAAATGGACATATATCTGGTGTAAATAAACCCATTGCTATCTAGATAATAGACTGCAGTATGTTGCAACACAGTTAAAACAGCTCATAAAAGTGTTGTGTTAGAATATTTCTATTACAATTCTTGAAATTTCAGTTTGTGGATGTCATGGGCTGTGGTGCTATTAATGTGCTGACAACATCCTGCTTTGAACTGCTTTCCAAAAGAAATGGACAATACCCCTGGAGGGATGACAGGTTGTCTGAATGAGATAAGCAAATAGATTTAGAAAATGCTGACTTAAGCTTAAAAAAGACAGAAGTGATACTCCGTCTATAAGAAGAGGAACGTATGTTAAGCATGCAGCTGAATCAGTGATCTCAGTCTCCAGTGGAACCTGCCTTCATGGCAGTGGCAAAAGCGGTTCTTGCAAAACATTGAGGCTATCCACTTGTTTTGTCTTGACTGTAACCAAAATGAATATTTTATTTTATTTTCTCTTTCCCAAAGAATTGAGCTTTTCACACTGCGAAGAAGAGATTTCATGCTGTGAAGAAGTGATGCTAAAGATCATAAAGCAAGTTCAATTTGTATGATGTTTATCTAATCTTGTCTTAGGAAGGTCAAGACTTCTGGAGAGGATCATGTCACAGCTGCTGCACTTTTCTGGCTATGCATTATTGTTAATAATTTAAAGTTTTTCTCTTTAAAATGGCAGGGCAAACAATATTTTGTGGGTAAAAGTGATGTGAACCTTATTTTTCTTGCAATATTACTAGTTTCAGGACTTCTATTTTTATCAGAATTTATTCCCAAAAGTGGCATAAGATGGTTTTGACTAGCCAAATTGAATTTGAACCTTGTTTTCCCTGATATTTGTGATCATATTACATATGTGTGTAACAAACAACATGTGGCTCTTCAGTACAGTCCCTATCCCATCTCTGGTGCTAGGTGAGCAACTTCCCTCAAGTTCATATGTCTGAAGGGTGTGAACATCCATTACTTTTATTTCTGATTCTCTCCTTTAACATGCTTCTACTTTCCCATGCAATTTTCAGTCCATGAGAGATGCCTGCTCCTTTATTTTCTTTTTTGTATCTTTCAGGGACTAAGCTGGCAAAGGAGTTTTTGCTATTTTGCTGAGGCAATCTGACTAAACCTTCCTCGAAATATCAAAAATCTTCAATTTTTATGAAAGGCAGGCTAACCTTCAGGGTAGAGCATATATGGAAATGTAGGTAATTATTAATTGTTGAAAATACAGATTGACATTATAGACTTATCTGGCTATCTCAATTTTTATTTAGAAGTGACTATTCAGGGCATCCATAGCTGCTGCTATGTATTAAGCATTTTTAATAGATTATGTCTCAATTTTATGTTGAGATTTTTAATTTTTAAATATTCATGTAATCTATTTTTTTATTAATGTCAGTTTTGATAGGGAAATCTAAGGGTGCACAAGTAACATTTTAATAACTGGGATTTTTTAGAACCAATGGAATATTGTCGTAAGCAACAAATTCTTAGCTTTTTTATAGAGCTTCTCTTTTGTTAAAATATTCAGTAGTGTTCAGATATTCAAATAGTTAATGAAGATGACTTTGCAGAAACTAAGCAAAAGAAAAGAAAATGAAAATGTCTTCTGGTTCTTCTGTTTTGTTTGCAGGTCTATACAAACAATACAAAAAATGTTGAAACTAGGTAATGACTTCAGTAGAACTGATATGTATGTATGTAGCTTTTTTTTTCCTAAAAAGATGCTTCTGAGTCATGCTGCTACACTAGTAGTACTGTAAATTTAGAGGATGTTCAGGAAGCACTCACACAAGACAGTAGAGGTATGGGTATTTACACCATTTGGGTGTCTATATCACTTGGGAAATATATTTGTGGCACAGCTAATGGGCTCATTTTGGTATTACAGCTTCAATTTTCACATGAAAACTGCTGATTTGAGCTCACTGTTTTGTCAGCTCCTGCAAGTAGACTCATCTGATATTATAGGCTGAGGTACATTACCTTGGGATGGTTCTCTAGACTTTTTGCATGAGGCTGTAGATTAGAACAGTCCTTCAGTACCTCGCCTCAATTTTTTTCTCTTTATCTCCTTCTTTTGACATCTTTCATCCTTTTATCATTTTACCTGGAAAAACTCAGAATGGCTGTTACCAAAGTGGAGTCGAAAATCCGAGAATGTTGAGCATCAAACATGAGTAAGAATAGGACTAATGAAGATATGGTAGATATTGTTTAGTTTTTTGCAGAGCAGTAACTTTCTCACAGAGCAATCCCTGTTTGTTTGGGGTTTTTTTCATATAAACTGATAGTAAGAAAGCACTAACATTTGTTTATTTTTGCTGTTTGTGTTACCAAGTGATCGGAAAGTTTCTGAAAATGAATAGGAGACATTTTTAATTTATTGATGAATTGAAAAAAAAGTTGACCAAGAATTTAAAGTCAGAGATGTATAAAAGGTTATTTAGAAGTCAAAATAATGTTTCCTGAAACAGTGAGTGACTTTACTGAAGGCTTTAAATTATCTGTATCAAATACATCAGACTTTAAAATCCGTAGTGACTGGTGTAATAAAAAAGGATTTCAAATGGCAGTTTTAATGAATGGTAATTTCAGATATAAAAGATTTTAAATATTTTTGTTTTGCATCGGAGTAGATATTAAGTCATGAAAAGAGCATAATGAAAAAGGCTGAATAAATATTTAGGAAAGACGGAGAGATTTCGTGATTATGGTTGAATCAATTATAACATTGTAACTGTGTAACTACCCTCAAAAAGTTGGAGTAAATCCTTTAAAAAGAGAGAATCAGGTTCATGAGCTAATAGCGAATTTCAGAACCAGGAAGTAGGTTCTAAAACAGTTAATGACAGTAACTCTAGAAGTGCTCGTGGATACCTCCATGGGGTTTCTTTGGTACTGAAAGATATTTGGCACTTCATAGAGGTGGCTTGTGTAGATGAAGCCCAGCATTTTAATGTTTGCTATCAAATGCAAGTACTGAGAGTAGTTTGTACCTGTGCAAATGACTTCTACACAGGATTCAGCTGTGGGTAGTGCTGAATGCTACTATGGAATATTGAGCACTTCCAGCTGCTAATGACACCAGTGGAAACCGTGGTGTTTTTTCATGCTAAGTTTCACACAGCAGTGGTATTTTTGCTTACTTGCAGGTTAAAAGCAGAGCCAGGTCTGCCAGTCATCAGTATCTGGGGAATTCCTGTCCCTTTGAGTCAGAAAACAAAATTATGCTTGCTGGAAATACAGTTAGGCCTCCCAGCTGCAGAGCTTTTTGGGAGAAAGTTCAAATGTTGGCTACAAGCTTCTAAATTCACAACTCCTTTCAATAACATTTCTGTTTAATTGACAGCTATGAATCAGTATTGTGTTTGTCTTTGGAAGAGTTGGTTCTCTCAGTTATATGCTTTTATTTTGATGTATTTTATTTGGTTGATTTCGTTACATATTTCAGAATGAGTGAAGGTGAATAAGGTGTTCTTTTCACTGTTATCTTGTTTTACTCCTTTAATCAGGAGTAGTTGGAGTATTTGCCAAATTCATTACATAAAAATAAAATGCAGTACTCACGCCTTAATTGAAGAAATCTGGAGGGGCAGCAAGGCTAGGGGAAATGTCTGTTTATCCTCCCTTATTTAAAGCAGGAAAGGACTAGACTGATTTAGAAAGGCTGACTGCAGGATGTGGTGCTCTGCCATGTTTACCTAGGAAAAGCATACTAGATGTGACAGTTGCCCTGTGTCAACCAGGTGCAGAATTTTGTGATGTGGTAGTCCTCACTCTAGTTCCGGTTTTAGAAATTTGAGGATGACTGAACAAAATCCAAAACTTTTCAGGTATGTTCCAAAAGGGGAGCATTCCTCAAAACATTCATGTCATGAAACCCACAGCCAGATCTTCTGTTTCACAGACAAATGTATCCTTTCAGTTTTCAATGTAATCATTCCCATTTGCTTTTACTTGTGTGCTCATGGGTGGCTTTCCATGATCATTGTAAAAGTAATACTTAAGAAGGAAATTCACTTATCTCTTCTGAAAGATGTTTTTCTGATTATGTTGTGTATAGAGAGAAATTTGAAGTAAATTCACAGTGATGTGGCTCCTGGAGTATCTTGGACTCAGAACAAACAGACAGATGGTGCCAGGGTGAGTTGATCAGAAGCCTGGGGTGAGGATGAGTACTACTGGGTACAAAGTCTCATCTATGAATAACATTAACAGACGGTGAAGATGATCGCAGAGAAAAAAAAATAAAGAACCATCCAAAAAAAAGCCCCAACAAAACAATGCAGCCTCACAGAAACACAAATCCAGTTTTTATTGTGGCCTGTTGGGTATTTCGATCTGTAACAAGCATGATTCAAAATTCCAAAATTTGAAAGCTTGTCAATAATTTCAGCTATTCATTCTACATGTAGCCTTTTTCTCATTCTTTAGAAAGCTTTGCATCCATTTGTATATTCCCTGTTTCCACAGATGATGACTAAGGATAATTATTTTCTAGCAAAGGGATATTCTTGGATCAATGCAAGGATATTCGGCAGAGAGAACTTGGGTTCTGTTAACAGGAACACAGTCAGCCTTCTCCTCTCAAGTGTGCTTTGTCCATGATCACAGACTGTGTTAGAAACCAGTTTTGGAACAGTTGTGGACCACTCCTCTCTCCCAGTTATGTACCTAAGAGCAAAACATGTTTTACTGTTCCTAGTGCAGTGTTTGCCAACAGGGTGAAAACTGCTAACATTTGTGTGACAAAAATCTGAATAACAGGTGACATCAGAAACAGCAGAATGTGCTCTGTTTCAAGATTAAATGTGTATTCATAAAATCATAGAACGGTTAGGGTTGGGAAGGACCTTAAAATAATCTAGTTCCAACCCCTCTGCCATGGGCAGGGACATCTCTCACTAAACCAAGTCACCCAAGGCTTTCTACAGCCTGGCCTTGAACACTGCCAGGGATGAAGCATTTATCACGTCATTTGTCACTTCTGTTCCAGTGCCTCACCAACCATACAGTAAAGAACTTCTTCCTTATATCTAACCGAAACTTCTCCTGTTTAGGTTTAAACCCATTACCCCTTGTCTTATTGCTACAGTCCCTGATGAAAAGTTCCTCCCTGGCATCCTTGTAGGTCCTTGTCATGGTTTAAGCCGTAACTCACGCAGTTCGTTCACTCACTCCCCCCTCTTCCTCTCCTCTCCCGGGGGATGGGGAGGCAAATGGAAAAAATGTAACTCCCACGGGTTAAGAACAGTCCAGTAACTAAGGGATAACACAAACCACTGCTGCTACCACCAGTAATAATAATGACAGGGGAAATAGCAGCAGAGGAGAATACAACTGCTCACCACCCGATACCAAGCCCGACCCTGCAGTGATCCCATTCTTCTGGGTCTCTGCTCCCAGTTTTTACAGTCGTGAGTGGCAGGGTATGTGGGACAGTATGGGCAAGTATCTAGTCCACTGGGCCCCTCCAGTACTTTGGAAGCATCGGAGATGGAAGGCAGCTGTATGGAGTCCCCGACAACTAGTTGCAGAAACTGCTGAAGGGGAAGGGTGAATAATTTTGAGCCTCGTGTGCCCATGACACCCCAGGCCATCAGGGCAGAGATGCAACATACTGATGGACTCATGATCGAGGGGTGGACTTAGCAATGGACACTATTGCCCAGGTTATTCACGAGTGTGAAACGTGCTGCAATTAAGCAAGCTAAATGGTTAAAGCCTCTTTGGTATGGAGGACGAGGGCTGAATTACAGATATGGGGAGGCCTTACAGACGGACTGTATCACACTCTCTCTCCTGCCCTGAAAGAAAGTTACAAGAGATGGAGCCCGACATCATGGACCGGATGGACTTAGCAGCTTTATAGGGGTTGGTCCAAGCACTCTCTCCCTCTCTCTCTCTCTCTCTCTCTCTCTGTGTGGATGTATATATATGTGTACATCACTCATAAGAGTGATGGTATATTGAAAGTATAGGATCTGAGCATGAAGTGAATGGTATGGAATAAAGGGTGGACACTGTCCTGGGGTCAGCAATAGCAGTCATTTTTCTCCTTCTTAGTAGCTGGTGCAGTGCTGTGTTTTTGACTTTTGGCCTGGGAACAGTGCTGATAACACCAGTGTTTTTAGTAGCTGCTCAGTAATGTTTACTCTGACCAAGGACGTTCTGAGTCTCATGCTCTGCCAGGGAGGAGAGGAAGCTGGGAGGAAGCAGAGACAGGACACCTGGCCCAAACTAGCAAAAGAGTTATTCCATACCACAGCACATCATGCCCACTATATAAACAGGGGGCAGTTACCTGGAAGGGTTAGATCACTGCTCGGTTGGGCTGGGTATCGGTTGGCGGGTGGTGAGCGGTTGTATTCTCTTCCCTTGTTATTTCCCTTATTATTATTAGCAGCAGTGGTATTCTGTTATACCTTAGTTACCGGACTGTTCTTTTCTCAACCTGTGGGAGTTGCATTCTTTTGACTCTCTTCCCCATCCTTCCAGGAGTGGGGAGAGGAAGAGGGGAGAGTGAGAGAGTGGCTGTGTGGTTCCCAGTTACAGCTGGGCTTAAACCACGACAGTAAGGTTCCATGGGATATAGCCCCAGAGGGTAGGGGGGCCCAAGACTGTTGGTTGATATTCAAGGATCACCTACTACAAGCTCAGGAGTGTTGCATCCCAACTAGAAGGAAGTGCAGCAGGAGAGCCAGGAGACTTCCTTCAATGGAAAAGGAGCTGCTGTGGAAAATTCAAAGGAAAAAAGAGGCTTATAAAAGGTGGAAGCAAGGACAGGTGGCCTGGGAAGAATACAGGGATATTGTCTGGGAAGCTAGGGACCAGGTTAGGAAAGCTAAGGCCCACTTAGAATAAAACTTGGCTCGGGATGTGAAAGATAACAGGAAGGGACTCCATAGGTGCGTAGCGAATAAAAGGCAGATTACTGACCACGTGGGCCCCCACTGGAAGCTATCAGAAGAATCCTGTGTTTGTAACTTCTCATCTAGCAATCAGACTAGCTTCAGCTATGAGATTCTATCTGGCTTAAAATATCCATTAATCATTCTTCTTGACGAATGATACATGAAAATTTTCTTTGCAATGTACTTTTGTTGATAGGTATGCTTAAATCCACATGCTGAAAAGATCTTATTTTCCAAGATCTTCTTTTAGATCTCATTCCTCAAAAGCCTATTTAGACGAAGTATAAAAGATATGTACGGCCTGGCACAAGCAATCCAGGAGGTTCTTGGATTGTGTGGAAGACAACTTCCATCTGCAAGTAATAGAGGAACCAACAAGGAGAGGTGCCATGCTTGACTTCGTCCTCACCAACAGGGAAGGGCTGGTGGGAAATGTGACGTTCCAGGGCAGCCTTGGTTGTAGTGATCATGAGATGGTCGAGATCGAGATCCTCAGGACAGTGAGAAGAGCGTGCAGCAAGTTCACTGCCCTGGACTTCAAGAGAGCAGACTTTGACATTTTCAGGAACCTGCTTAGTAAATTCCATGGGATATAACCCTAAAGGTCAGGAGAGCCCAAGACTGTTGGTTGATATTCAAGGATCACCTGCTAAAAGGAGCTGCTAAGGAAACTTTGAATGCAAAAAGAGGCTTAAAAAGGTGGAACCAAGGACACGCAGACTGGGAAGAATACAGGGATATTGTCCGGGAAGCTAGGGACCAGGTTAGGAAAACTAAGGCCCACTTAGAATAAAACTTGGCTAGGGATGTGAAAGATAACAGGAAGGGATTCTGCAGGAACGCAGCGAATAAAAGACAGACTAGTGACAACGTGGGCCCTCTTCGGAAGCTATCAGGAGAACAGGCTACCCTGGATTTGGAGAAGGCTGAGGTTCTGAATGACTTCTTTGCCTCAGTCTTCACTGGCAAACGCTCTGACTACACCACCCAAGTCTTGGAAGGCAGACGCAGGGACTGTGAGAATGGAGATGCGAGGCACACTGTAGGAGAGGATCTGGTTCAAGACCATCTTCAGAACCTGAACATACACAAGTCCATGGGACTGCATGAAATCCATCTGCGGGTCCTGAAGGAGCTAGCGAATGAAGTTGCTAAGCCACTGTCCATCATATTTGAAAAAACATGGCAATCAGGTGAAGTTCCTGATGACTCGAAAAAGTGAAATATAACCTCCATTTTCAAGAAGGAAAAAATAGATGACCCGGGGAGCTACATATCAGTCAGTCTCAGCTCTGTGCCTGGCAAAATCCTGGAGCAGATTCTCCTGGAAGGCATGCCAAGGCACATGAAAAACAACAAGGTGGTTGTTGACAGCCAGCATGGCTTCACTAAGGGGAAATCCTGCCTGAACAATTTAGTGGCCTTCTATAATGGGGCTACAGAACTGATGGACAGGGGTAGAGCAGTTGACGTCATCTACCTGGACTTGTGCAAAGCGTTCAACACTGCCTCACATGACATCCTTGTCTCTAAATTGGAGAGACATCAATTTGATAGGTGGACCACTCGGTGGATAAAGAGCTGGCTGGATGGCCGCATGCAAACTGTTGTGCTCAATGGTTCAGTATCCAGCTGGAGACCAGTAATGAGTGGTGTCCCTCAGGGATCGGTGCTGGGGCCAGTCTTGTTCAGCATCTTTGTCGGTGACATGGACAGTGGGATTGAGTGTGCCCTCAGCAAGTTTGCGAATGACACCAAGCTGCATGTGTTGGCTGATACGCTGGAGGGAAGGAATGCCATGCAGAGGGACCTTGACATGCTTGTGAGGTGGGCTGATGCCAACCTCGTGAAGTTTAACCATGCGAAGTGAAAGGTCCTATAGCTGGGCAGGAGCAATCCCAGGCACAGCTACAGGTTGGGCAGAGAAGAGATTGAGAGCAGCCCTGTGGAGAAGGACTTGGGGGTGTTGGTCAATAAGAAAATGAACATGTGCAGGCTGTGTGCGCTTGTAGCCCCGAAAGCCAACCGTATCCTGGGCTGCATCAAAAGGAGCATGACCAGCAAGTCAAAGGAGTGATCCTGCCCCTCTACTCTGCTCTTGTGAGACCTCACTTGGAGTATTGTGTGCAGTTCTGGTGTCCTCAACATAAAAAGGACATGGAACTGTAGGAACAAGTCCAAAGGAGGGCCACGAGGATGATCAGAGGACTGGAGCACCTCCCATATGAAGATAGGTTGGGAAAGTTGGGGCTGTTCAGCCTGGAGAAGAGAAGGCTGCGTGGAGACCTCATAGCAGCCTTCCATTATCTGAATTGGGCCTATAAGGATGCTGGGGAGGGACTCTTCATTAGGGCCTGTAGTGAGACGACAAAGGGTAATGGGTTAAAGCTTAAACAGGGGAAGTTTAGATTGGATATAAGGAGGAAGTTCTTTCCTGTAAGTGTGGTGAGGCACTGGAATGGGTTGCCTAAGGAAGTTGTGAATGCTCCATTGCTGGTGGTGTTCAAGGCCAGGTTGTACAGAGCCTTGGGTGGCATGGTTTAGTGGGAGGTGTCCCTGCCCCTGGCAGGGGGGCTGGAACTAGATGATCTTAAGGTCCTTTCTAACCCTAACTATTGTATGATTTTATGAATCAATCCAACTCATTGGCTGGAGTGACCGGAATAGCTTTGCATTGCTCCTAGCCTTCTATACAGGTGATGGCATCTAACTGGTATTTTTAGGATGGATCAGTGCTTCCTTCCCACCACAAATCTAGTTTAGAGCTGCCTTGACCAGCCTGGCAAGTCTCCCACCAAAGCACCTCTTCCCCTTCTATCTCTGACTGGCCTCACACCCTCCAGTAGATCCGGCTTCCCAAAGCAAGCCATGATCTAAATAACCAAACCCATGACTATGGCACCACCCCTGTAACCATTTGTTAACCTGCCAGATCTGCCTGACATTTTTAAGGTCCTTGCCTTTGACCTGGAGGTGCTCCCCTTTGACCTTGACAGTCCTTCCCTTTGACCAGGATATTCAAGATAACAAGTATATTTCAGCCATATTTCATCTTATGTAGTGATGATGCTGCATTCTTCTCTTTAAGTATCCATACTGAATCTCTTACGAAAACGTTATGCTGTCTGTTCTGTTTGAAACTCTTCTCTAGATTTACTAATGAGTTTGTGGCTCTGTGTGCACATTTCTTAGCTATTACAATGTTAATTACCTATATGCACTTAATAAATACTCTTTTTTTGGTTAAACACATAACATTGATGAGTTCTGATAATCCTAGTTTCACAACTTCATCTCCTCTGGTGATTTGTTCATGTATTGGCTGTTACATCTTAGTCAATGCCTTTGCTTCTCCTTTGACTCTACCTTTAGAGGCCAGGGAAAGATGAAAGAGAGATGTATTATATATCTAATCAGCATTTATATAATCAGCTTCTTTTTTGGGCGTCTGTACTTAACGATTCTTCTTCCAATGCTGGAAACATGTTAGAAAGATCCTATTGTAGCAGCTTAGTCTTGTTAGCAGAAAGGGTTGGAAATGTATCAGTATTGATATTGTCTTGTGTTTGAATAGTAATTTCTGGTCAATCCTGGTACAAAAATCTGGTAAAATAAGAATGCAATTGGTTTTGGACATCTGTATTTTCTTCAGGTGGAATCAGCCATGTTCTGCAGTAGGAATGATAATAGATAATTTTTTCTCCAAATTATATTCCACAATCTTTTTGATTGAGGATATTAGATTTGTTGAAAGGTTATGGCAGTCGTAGATACCTTCAGAAGACTGGGTAAAGGGAGAACAATGCTATAAAGTAAGGTTTTCCTTCTACTAGAATCTACCAAGTCTGAACATCTGAGCTGGGCTGAACCCACTGAAGGGTTAGGTCTGTTGATGTTACTATTCAGAAAAAAGGACTTCTCAGACTTCTCAGCAATTTACATGATCACATAACAATATAGTAATCTATGAGCCCTGCTCAACAATATGAAAAAACAGAATGCATGAACATGGGAGCTATTAGATGGAAAAACGTTGATGAAAAACAGAATTAAGACTTGTTCTACTTGTTTAAGTGCAATAATGCTAAAACAACTGTGAGCAGAATCTGTTTATAGGTGCTATTTTTCCTAATAGAAGTACGCCAGGGGAAGGCTTTTATAAACTGATATAAAAATCTTGGCATAAAAAGTATAAAAGAGTAAAAATATATCATAGGGGAATAGATTTTCACAGAGTGAGCTCTGGGATAGTTCTTGGATTTTGAGTATGGAGGTGTCCTTGCTCCCTTTGCTAGTTTACAGGCTCTGCTCTCACTGTTTAACTCTACGGTATTGTGAATAGCAGAGCGTGATTAGCAGACCTGTTGGTAGCCCAACATTATTCTCTTACAACCCTCATTTATACCTAGTAGCTCTGGGCTTTTAATTGTTAATTAATAACCTTTAATTGAGAGGTTAAAAGGTTTAAATATAAGATTGAATTCTGGTCTTCTCTTTGGCACTGATTTTATGGGGTGGTTTTGCAAAGCTCCAATTATTTGGAAAACTCAAGCAATAGCTCTCAGAAATAGTATTGTATTAATTACTATTTCTCCACTTTTTGAGACACAAATCTCTCATCTTTTAAGTCATCATCAAGTAGTAATTATTTAAACTGAAGAAATACTTCTGCAACCTAAATTGACATTATTTTTTTACTTCTGAGAAGTAAAAATTGAATTCAGTGCACTTTTCTAATAAAGGGAAGGTGTGAAGGCATGGATTTAGGTATAATTAGTACAGGGATAATGGTTACACACTTTGTTCTTGTGAACTCCTTCCTCATAAAAGTAGCTTTTATTATATCAATTTCCATTTCAAGACCCTTTTCTTTTGTTTGTTTCTAGAAGAGTTTACATTGGCATGATGAAAATAATCTGTTTTTTTACCCTGCTTCCGGTTAATTTTAAAATATGAACAGTATGGAAAATTACAGGCTTCTGAGAACTGGAAAACTTTCAAGAGCATCTCCCCTTGTAGTACTGCTGGCAAATATGGTTCCACTGGTGGTACTTTTTTTAGTAAGAATCTTGATACAGTCAAAACCAAGATGCACCACAACTAATTACTACCACCAGTTCTTGTGATGATAATTCAGCATCAAGCATGTTGATGTAGTTTTCTTAGATGAAGTTAAGACAACCATATATTGAGAACAACTGAGACTTGCTTACACTTGCTTTCCTAGTATTGCTCAAATTTATTTCCTGTTTGTTAAAAAGAAAAATCATCAAGACAGAAACAAACCTGTCACAGGGGTAAAAAGATAAGGATTGTTTAATAATTGAAAATGCTCATGAATATTGTAAACAATGTAGAATGAACTCGCTCTAATCATGATACTGTAATGTCAGGAGGTGTTACATTTCGGAGCAAAGACAGTCTGACCTATTATTTAGCATGTACTTATTTTGTCTCTGTGTGTAATTGTTTAATGAAAAAGTAATTTTACCTTTAGTAGTAAGGATAAAAAAGTTTAACACAGTAACTTATTTTGGGCATTTCTAAAACTACAGGTGTGAAGTGAGTGGCTTCCTTTTGTAAGTCAACTGATGATGCAAATAAAGTAACCTGAGTGACTGCGAGAAATATTATCTCTGCAGAGATGCCCTTTATAAATGTAATAGTGTTACAATGTGCTTAATTGCCAGCAGCTGAATTAATGCCTTTTTAAGGTACATTTGGTAAATATTGAATACCTTTAAAATAAAATTTAGTATAAAAAGAAAGTATGATTTATGAAAACAAGTCAAATATAAGATAAACTGTGAAACTTTCTGTGAATGAATTATTTGGATAGAATAGTAATTTGTATACTTTTAATAATGAGGCTGTTTAATAACTAAAGGTCTAGTAATTAAAAAGTACATAGGCATGGCCAGGTTTATAAAAAAACGGATATTTATTTGAATACCTAACACAAAGAGCATCAGAAAAAAAACCCCAGAAATAGCCAACATGCAACTATATTTCTAATTGATTTTTGTCTAATACAACATTTATATTACAAAAAATATCAGTCAAGTGAATCAGGAAGAATCATATAACAGTAGCTATAAAAATCAGTCTGTTTTTTAACATAAAAAGTAGAGTGACAGGATACAAAAAAACTGTAAAAAGAAATTTTTGTGATAGCCAATTGTATTTCTTAGTGAGTTAGATTTCAGGTGAGATTTTTTGTATATGGGATGAAAGTATGTGTACCTCTGTGTCAAAGGTATGCACATTTGCAAAATATCTAGATGTCTTAATTTTTGCATAAAGCTCAGCATAATAAGGATGCTGCAACAACTGCAGAATAATCCTAATTCAAATTTATAAAGTAGTTTTATGTTACAAAGTAAATCATGAGATGATATTTTCCTTCTGTTTAGCAAGGAGCTCTGGCTCTTCTGCATTTTTACCTGGAGGTCTGTTGTGGCTGTTTGGCTTAGAGGTCTAAGACATTTTGGGTTCTGGTTGGGGTTTTCCAATACCTAGACTACTGCAAGTGGTGATAGTCAAGAGTGTCATAATCCTAAATGTATATGATGTCCATTTTACAGCAGTACACATGCTACAGATTTTTCCTCAGCTTTGTGCCATATCTCATAGAAATTAAGGAGAGATGCTGGTCAACAGCGATATGAGACTGAACGCTGAAAGACTTGTTGCTGCCATGAACAGCTTCTGAAAACTTCCCTACCACTTGTCCAAACTGCTTAGCAGCAGCAATATATGATTGTATTATGGTATCAGTACAAAGATTCAAATAGTATCACCTTTTGTAAGGTGATTGTGTCCTTTCTAATATGCGGTAAAGCTAGAGTTCATGATGCATCCTTACCCTTCAATGCAACAGTTCCAAAAGTTCCTTTTTGTCACTATTACTACTTTTCCAAATTTCAAACCCAATTGTCTGTGATACAGATGTTCTTTCCCACCAGAATTGGCAGAAATTGTTTAAATGAAATTGAAAATATCTGAATATGTAAGGCACACAGAGTGACTGCTTACATCTTGTTTCATGAGTTAGTAAAACAAATTGACCATAATAATGTGTAATTTTTAATCTGTAATCTTGTAATTTCTTTTACTTTAACTGGGATGAAATAGAAATGAAATAACAGTACAAATGCCCATCATTAAAGATGCTTTTCTTGTGCTTTGCCATATATACTTCCTGGCAGCCTACTTTTACTGGAAGTTCAAATACTTGCTCCTGATCTTCATTGTCAGCTGAGGATTAGTGTTTACAGTTTCAGCACTTTACCAAGGAAGCTGCTTTGCGATACTGTGAATTGCAAATGCAGGGACAAGGCCCGTGGAACTGGAGATAAAATATTTTCAACTGAGGGAAGGCAGCTGTGAGATATACTTGGAGAGTTTCCTTGGGGAGTCAGGGGCACTGGAAGATTCTCTTTTTCAATTGCAACTGGCATGGTTAATTTTACTTTGAGTGAGACCTATAATTATCTGGAAAGTGTTGGCCTTGTCACAAAGGTAAAGAACAGAAGGAAAACTACCAATATTGTGTATAACAGTGTGAATTTAATTTACTTACTTGATGCTTAAACATTGAAAAAGTAGTCTTTTTGAATACATTTCAAGTATAGGTGGAGAACGTATAGAAGGAGGGGCAAGATTTAATAGAAGTATAAATGAAGAATTTTTGTGGAGAAAGAATGAGAAATTTCACTAACAAGGTTTATTTTGGAGAGAAATAGGAAAAACATGATGGGAATTGATAGACTTATAATGGTTTAAAAAAGCTCTTTTGCAGATATTTTTCTAATACAGGACCAGCTAATGCAAATGAGGAAAAAAATACCCCAGCATAATCACCAAAATATTTGTATAAAAATTGTGTAAATTTCTGTTCTAAGTTAGGATTTTAAATAAAATTCAGAAAAGGATAATTAAAACCTTCTCAGTTATGCTAAAATAAACCACAGAGGGGTATGAAAATATTCAAAGATGTGAAGTAATTTCTATCTGGAGTTATGAAGGAACCTTCCTTACTTACAGGCAGTAACTTATAGTCAGATATGGATACAATTGGTCACCACCCTATGACCGAGCTGTGAACTGAACTCCTCCCGGTTCCTGCCCCCAGTTTTACATCCTGGGCATGACGTGCTGTGGCATGGAATAGCCCTTTGGTCAGTTTAGGTCAGGTATCCTGTTTCTGCTTCCTCCCGGCTTCCTCTCCTCCCTGGTAGAGCATGAGACTCAGAAAGTCCTTGGTCAGGCCAAAGCATTCTAAGCCATAACTATAAACATGGGTGTTATCAGTGCTGTTCCCAGGCCGAAAGTTGAAAGCACAGCACTGCACCAGCTACTACGAAGGAGAAAAATGACTGCTGCTGCTGAACCCATGACAGCTACCCTGCCTGTAAATAGCAGCCTTTCTGCTTCCAATAAAGAAAGTTTATAAACAATTGCTGCAGTTGTATTCAGTACTGAGCATTATTAACTGGAAAGAAAATATAAATAGACAAGTAAGATAATACTCAGTTCCAGCTAGACTTTTTGTCTAGCTAGAGTGTAATCTGTTGTTTCATTCAGATCCATATTCTTAGTCAGTTACTATAGCTGAATGTTTTTTCCGCATCCTTTCTTGTCTTTTTCACTAGTTTCTGAATGCGCTAAAGTAAAGTAGATTCAGTGATGTGACTTTATCTGTAGTTAAAAACTTATTTAGGGTCATACCAGATTAATTAATTAACTCATTATGACATCGGGAAAAATGCCGTGAGAGGAAGTCACAAGGGAGGTCAAATACGCTGAAAACAATATGTGGTATAAGCATGAACTGGAAGCCTTTACAGGAAGCCCTAGTAAACTGGGTAAAGAGAGAGTGGAGCCAGGGGAGCTTGAAGACCTCATTTTGGAGATGTCTTTTATTCTTTAGAGTGGCTTGTACATGTTCCCAGCAGCAGAGAATTTGTGGTGCCAAAGGCAGTATCATTTAGCAACCACACTCTTTTCTTGCCATTCTCTTAGCTGTTTTTCTTCTATTCAGGATTTCAAGCACTGTCAATGTAATTAACTCAGTTTTAGTGTACATACACTCACTTAGAATAAAAGTATATGTTTTTTGCAATAGTTCTTTCAGTGAAGCTATCTGAAAACACAATATCCCACATGTGTGGACTGCAGTAACTTACTTTAACTGTGTCTGTGTCTTTTTAACCTGGGATTCAGATTTTGCCTGTCATGTGTTTTTCATGTTAATTCAGTTAGGGTGTTGTATTGGTAAAGAAATACTTCTGTGGCTGAGAGACAGATAGTATTTTTTTAGTGTGAATGAGGTTACTCCTGTTGTAACTAAGTAGGTAAGTCTTTCATCAGGTTCAGGTTTTTCTTTTTCTGTGATTACCCTGGTTTTTAGCCTCTTTAAAGATGTTCTGCACTTAAAATTTCATTCCTGTTCTCATAGCTCTGTTCCTATTTTAGGTTAATGAATATCACAGAATAATTAAAGTACATATTCCTTGACATGTTAGAGAATAGGAAGCATGAAAATTATGGTTTTTTTTCCCGTTTGCTCCATCTGTATGGAGCTAACTGGACTTGTCTGGTTTGTCAACATCCATCATGAACTGTCAGACCCCAATCTGCAGGTGCGTGTTGCCAGTGCCAACTAAAGGGGAAATACAACTTCCCTTTATCTGCTGCTTATATGCCTTGCTAATGTGGCCTCATATGTCATTTGTCCAATTTGTAAAGAGAGCACACACTCCACTGGCTCATAACCTGGTTTCTGCCATGTTTTCAGAGTTTCTTATCAGCAGAGCTGATGCTCAGCCAGTTGTTTCCTAACCTTTACCAACACATGGGGTTATATGTGTGATAATAGTATCCATTCAGAAGAGAAGTGGGTGTACTCGGTGACAGGTTAGCTAGCACTATTGTAGAAAGCGTTAAGTATAGTCAGTATAGTACAGGGAGGAACATTGTTACCGGAAAGTCACTGCCGCCAGGCAGAAAAATCATTGCATGAACAAGCTTGGCAGAACTTAAAGTGAACAAACCCTGTTTGAAGCCTGAATTCCAGCCACATCCATGCTTCCTGCCTGAGAATAGGAAATGAGGCAGGAGCTACAGTCATTAATAAAACTTTGAAAGGAATGTAGCCAGGAAATAAGAAGTAGCAGCTACACTTGTATCTGGCCTCAGCATCCTGGATACTTGCTTAGCAGTCCCCTTCTAAGGGCAGATTTTAAGCACCTTTGGAAATTTCAGAAATGTTTAAGTGAATTTTTGGAAGGCAGGAATGGCAATGACAGGAACTTTCTATCAGTGTTAAGGACTTTTTAGTGTGTATAAAATGCTGAAAGTTTTGTGGGCATTTCTGGAGGACCGGAGAAAATGAAAGCTCCTGCACAAGTGAGAAACATCACGCTATTGAACTTGCTTTTCTTGCTTCCCTTTGGCAGCATCTCATGGATCATGAGAGACTCACAGATTGCTGTTTTTTGACTGATGTTGAATTTCTCATTTCCAGGAAGGTGTATGGAACCAAGAATAAGCAGAATTAAATTAATTCCATTCCAGAACAAAGCAAGTATTTCAACAGAAGCTATTTCTTGACCTTGACACAGCAATCCAAGCTCTTTCAAACAGTTGCTTTTCACAGTGAAAAGTGCTCTATGTATCTGTCTTGGATACAGTGTTTTACAGTACAAAAATGTTTTGACTAGTCATATAAGCCTCATGTACTTCACCACTGTAACTTCCAGCAGGTATGAACGTGATTAAGGGATCTCATTCTCACGAGAGATGAAAATGAGCAGAACTTAAATATCAATTTTCCAGCCTAACTTTTCTCATTAGGTCTTTGCACAAATTCATACCAACTTCTCCTTTCCCTCTAAAATTTATAGCAGGTATTAAAGTGGATACTTGTATTTTTGGAAACAACATGGAAAAGGAGATTTTGTTTCAGTACAGATGGTATGTGCTATTGAGGCCACTGTCAAAATACACATATATAAGGGTTAAGATATGAATTGTTGAGGTTTGTACTTAAATGTTCTGTTACATATTTTGATATAATTATCTGGGGTTTAAATCATAAAAAACCTTTCATGCCTAAGAATAAGATTTGTATTATGGATAAGCATTTTGGCCTAAAATGAAGCTCATCTGCAGAGCCTGTTTTTTCAGTATGAGAGCACAGATCTTGGCCACTTGCATTAGAAGAGTAACTCACTGGAGGATAAGGACTAGAAATTGTAGTCTTGGGATACCCAAGTTCAGTTCCATGCTCTGAAGTTTGCTTTGGGTACCTTTAGTTCCCTGGTGACTGAATTCCTGAGCCCTGTTAGGCAGCAGTGTTCTGAGTGCAGACAACTTGAACAAAATGGAGTTTTATTTGCATTGCATTTTCTGAAGAATATGCTATACAATTTTTACTAAATTTATTTCAAGCACTGTGCTATTCTAAACACCTCATTCTCACTGCATGCTGTTAGTTTAGTTTTTGGCTTAAACCCTTGCAGGCTAGATGATTAAAAAAAAATAAATGATTAATCTATAGAATAGATCAGAAATATTTTTAATGGACTTGCTAAAATGAATACTTTCTATTTTGTTTCAAGTATGCATATTCAAATTGTTCTGCTTAGCAAGTAGAACATACATTGTGTGTAACTGATTATTTCATAGATTTTTGTCTTCTGTGTTTAATTTTTTCTGACAGGTATCAATACATGTAATATTTTTCTTGGAAGAGAAAAAGATGTAATAACAAACTGTTTTGGCAGGTGATAAGTTGCTTGCTTCTAGAGCAAGGATTTTAAGAAACTACCCTGTATAACCTTGAAAAGTTTATACTTTGAAGCAAAAGTTGTGACCATTACATAGATTCTTGTGCCCAAGAGGAAATAAAAGTGAAATTATTTCAGTACATGAGGCTTAAGAACTGGCAAAAGGCTTCCTTTTTATGCATCAGTGAGACTGGTAAGCAATCAAACTAACAAAGGCAGTAGATTATAAGGAAGCCACAAAACTGAACGAAACCTAAAATAAACTTGAAGTTCAGCATAGATAATATGCTTTAAATGAAGAACGCAATGTTTGGCAAAATTAAAAGGCAGGCAAGGTCTCAGAGATTATATGTGTTACTGTTGGAAGTGGGCCAGACTACCAACTACCAATTATATACTGTTGTCAGTGTAAAACATTGAAATGTGCCAGGCTTCCAGATTTCCAAATTTTGTTCTCAACTTCATTCAGCTCTTTCTCATTAATAATTTGTGTCCTGCCCCATTCGACAAAGAACAGTCAACAGTGAACTCTTTGAACCAGTGAGAAGGCAGAAGAACCCACTTAATTACCCATGGCTCCACAATGCCATTTGAGTCAATGACAACCCTTGTAACCTTCCTGTGGAGGGCCAGAGACATGACCCCTGGCACTGCTCTGCTCCAGGCCAAAAGGTTTATGCATGTGGGGGAGAAGGGCTGGAAGCACGAGAAAAACAACTGCTGTGTCCTGAGGACAGCATGTGGATTCAGAGTTGAACTCAAGTGACAAGAGCAGGTAGAGTAGAAAAATGACACATAAGCAACATGAAGTAACCCTGGTTTCCCTCTTTCTGTAGAAGGTCAGTGGCAGCTGAGAGCTCAAGGCAGCATTTTGGTACACAGAAGAAGGGGCATGGTTCCAGCCTCCTAGCTTGCCTGATGGAGAGAGGGAGCTGCCTGTTTGTTCCTACAAACTTCTCTGTGGTATAATGTAAAGGTCATTATTAGGGGAGTTGTCCTGAAAAAAAAAACCAACAAAGCAAATCCCAGCAGTTATATCCATATGTGAATATCCATGGTAAATATTTGTTTGAGATGATTTTTAACTGACTTATTTGTTTTGGTAAGAGCCTCTGACACTTCTGATGAAATAATTTTGTATGATTACATTATATCTTAACTATAGGAAGGATGTATTTCTGCATTAATGAAATTGGTCTCCCACATTTAGTTTTTTTTCCAGGAGGTTATTCTTTGTTCTATCTTAGGCTTCATGTGTTAATATCATAATCTCAAGAACCTCTGGAAGGATAATTATAAAGAAAAATAAATCTTGCCTTTTTTTTTTTTTTTGGCTTAGTGTAACATTTTAATGTTTTATAGAAAATGCTTCATTTGTGGGGTTTGCTTGTGTCAGTTCAAGGGGCTAGAAAACCTGCTTATATTGGATTAATAAATTTTATCTTGTTGAAATTTACAGCCTCTATTAGCAAAATTAGGTGAGTTGAATTCCATGCTAAGAATGTAAAGGTCACTGTTTAGACCCCCTTAAATCACAAGGACAAAACCAGAAGAGAAGTCAAAATTCTTTTAGTTTTCTCTTTGTGTTTGTATCTCTTTCTATCATATGCTATGTCACATTTTCCAGCTTTTTTCAGCAACAATGGGAACTAAAAAATTCTGATTTCTTAGAATGAAAATTAGATTTCCCGTGACATCATTTATCTTCAGAAATAGGAGCTTTGAGAAGAAACTTCTATTATGGAACATGAAATGAGTCTTTAACTTTGGTCATATTGAAACAGCATTAATTATCATATATGGAGAGTTGATTATTGCAGGCTCAGAAATGTGAATAAAGTAGCATGCCTGAAAGAATTATTGCAGTTCTGTATGCACGTGGCAGCTGACTATGTCTGTGCTCCTAATCCTCTGGAAACGGGATGTAAAATGTGTGTGCATCTTAAACCACCATCACTGAATTTTACACCTACAGCAGTTTTTCTACCTTGTATTTAGCATGAGATGGCAGTACCTATATAATGATATGAATGGTTTAAATGATTTATAACTTGTTAAGCTGAGGTAACTTGTTATGGGCTTGCACCCAGTGCTTGGAAAGTCATTGAAAAAGCATTAGAATCATTATTCTGTGCAATAGTATTGAATGAAAGAAGATAAGCCATATCAACAGCAGATATTTGCATCTGTCTGCCAGAATTAGGTAGAAGCGCACTTGGGAGAATAAATGAGATTTCTTTTTTTTCCCCTGCTATTAACCAGTTTGAAGTCTAGTGCCATGGGCTCTTGGATCACTCAGCCCGTGTTTCCTACTGTGGTGTTTGCAGCTAACAGCTGGTCACATTCTAAAGCAAAGTTACTTCTCATTGTAACAGCTGGACTGTGTGCTGTGTACTATCAGTATTGGGCCTCCTCCTTGAGTTTATTTGTAATGAAAAAATATTTTTTTAATTCTTTTTTATTCTTGAACATTACACTTCTGGAGCATCATAAATTAAATTTATTTGCCTTACTGGAATACTTCTCTATGATTTGTATTTTGAAATTGATTGCAGTTTAAGGATTACAAAGTATTTGTGGTCTTAAATAAAACAACTGTTAATAATCTCTTCTCTTCTGCAGAAAATTACATCAGCAGTTTGAAATGTATAAAGAGCAAGTGAAGAAGATGGGTGAAGAATCTCAGCAGCAGCAGGAGCAGAAGGGTGATGCACCAACCTGTGGCATCTGCCACAAAACAAAATTTGCTGATGGCTGTGGCCATAACTGTTCATATTGCCAAACTAAATTCTGTGCACGCTGTGGAGGAAGAGTGTCTTTGCGGTCAAATAAGGTATGAAGTTATGAAAGTTTAGTAACAAGCTTCTCTTACTCAGTATCTCATTCATTGCTTATACATCCAAATCATATAGCTACTGAAACGGATTTCCTTTAAGGTGGTAATGATATATACTTTAGGGCCTTGTAAGACATCTGTCCTAATTTCAAATAATTGCTATTTGCAGGTGGATTTGTGACTATGGCTTTTAAGTTAATACATACTATTTCTACTAACAGGCTCATGAAAGCAGAATGCTTGAATTAGAGGATTGAATTTCTGTACTGGAGACAGGGAGGTATATCGAGTGATTTACTGATGCCAGTATTGAGATGCCAACTATTACAAGTTAGAGCAAAGATATGCTTCTTTTCTGCTTGCTCAGGCTCTTCTGTACAAGATTATTGTAAAATTAGTCTTAACAGAGTCTATACAATATATTATGGAGCTTTTAAGTCTTTCTATCTATTATACATATGTGCATATATTATGTATACTATAGATTCATAGAATGGTTTGGGTTGGAAGAGATCTTGGGCAGGGACACCTTCCACTTGATCAGGTTACTCAAAGCCCCACCCAACCTGGCCCATCCCAACTTCCAGAGGTGGGACAGCCACAACTTCTCTGGGAAAACCATTCCAGTGTCTCACCAGCCTCACAGTAAAGAATTTCTTCCTAATGTCTAACCTAAATCTACCCCTTTTCAGTTTAATACCGTTCCCCCTTGTCCTATCACTACATGCCTTTGTAACTGATCCTTCTCCAGGTTTCTTGTCAGCCTCTTTAGGTACTGGAAGGCTGCTGTAGGGTCTCCCCAGAGCCTTCTCTTCTCTAGCCTGGACAAGCCCAGCTCTCTCAGACTGTCTTCATGGCAGAGGTGCTCCAGCCCTCTGATCATCTTTGTGGCCTCTTCTGGACTTGCTCCAATAGATCCATGTCCTTTATATGCAAATACAAATATGCTTACAGATGTAAAAATATTTTTAGGAAAAATTAAATGCACTAATAATACAGAACAACAGCTAGTGCACCTGTGTTTATTGTATAAGAGCAAGTAATCTGATTTTTTTTTATCCAAACAGCAATCTGAATTTTTAAATGTTGGATCGTAGAGTAAAAAAATTCAGCGAAACTGAGGTAACAACAGAAACCAGTTCTGAGATCAGTTTATTCAACATTTTAGAGAAAATGTTCACACCTTATACAGTATCTTTTTCAGATTCTGACATATACTTGTAGGATATTCATGATGATGCTTGAGTCTTCTGTGGACACACATCTTTTGTAAACCAATCCAATAATGTAATAATTTAATAATTGTTAATGTAATAATTTCCCAGTACCATTTATTTCTATAATTCTATTTTTTTTACATAATATGTTCATTTCAAATATCATGCAATCTGCAAATCTTTTCTTAATCTTTTGGAAGGTAGAAGACAATGGTATGACTGCTATGTATTTCTTAGTCCAAAATAGAAAGGTAGGTTTAAATAAAGGACTAAAAGTTTTGGTTGACAAAGTATAAAATAATCTGCTATTTCCTGTTGATTAAAGTAACTGAGATTATGTTTAAACCCCTCAAAGTGGATTTTTTAAGGTAATTTTAAAATGTCAGCTCACATATATTTATTGTGGGTTTTTTTTTTTTTTTTTTGTTTTGTTTTGGGGTTTTTTTTTGGTAACTAAATCACATTGCCAGTAGTAAGCGATATAATAATTTCTGTCTTAATTTCATCTGGTTATGAAAGAGAGTCAGGATAGATATTTAAGTCATTACGTCTACATACTTAAAAACATAGAAAAATTACATTCAGAGAAGGGCTTCATTATCTAATGAAAATTTCCAATACATAATTTAGACTGTCCTCAGGGTGGATCATGTGAACGTGGCAGATATTTGTCTGACTTCTCTTGACAGATTTCCAGTGAGATTCTTCCACACCTTCTAGGTTATTTGTTCCACTGCCTCACCATCCTCACCATAGAAAGTTTTTTTTACTGTCTAACTTAAATCTTTCTGTAAGCCAACTTCTCCATTCAGTATTATGAGTCTGTTCTGCAGCTCTTCTCAGCTGGCTGTTTTTCTACTACTGCTGATATTTTAGTGTGATAAATAAGCTTTTATATCTCTCATTTATTTCTGTTGTAGGTAATTTATGAATATGCTGGACAGAGCATCTCTAGACAGATCCCCTGTGAGGCTTCACTAGTGATACTTCTCCCTTAAAAAGCCCTGACCATTTATTTGTTTCTTCTTGTCTTTTCATCAGTTGCTTTCTCATGGATGAATTTATTCCTATTCCATGGCAGATGAGATACTTTAAGAGACTGGAAGCCCAACTCAGCAGTACGAATAAATCTCATTTACTCACTTTCTTTGTGACTCCTTGAAGGAATTGTGATACATGTAACAGAGGTTAATTCCCTTCACTAAAGCCATTCTCACTTTTCCAAATAGCATTATAATTTATTCACATGCTTGCTAATTTTATTCTCTATTTTGGTTTCTAGAAGTCTGTCCAATGTGGATGTCAGACTCACTTGTTTATTATTCAGTTCATCTAACAGTGAAATTCCTAAAAAATAAATAAATTGGCATCATATTTACCACATTTTGTTTTTCTTGTTAGTGAGAGACTCTGTATTACAGTTAATAGATATTTTAGACTTCAGATCTTTTACACTGAATATCATCTGATGTTAAAAATTTGGTACTGTTTTTTTTTTTTTTTTTTTTTTTCTGTAGACTCACTTTATCCTTTTCTTTCTGAAATATCAGTTTGAAGTATATCCTCTAGTTCGTTCTGCATAAAATAATATTCTAGAGTAAGTATCTCTTTAATCACTGTGAACATGAATACAAAACACTGAATTCCAACAGACTGGCAGTCTCTTATTTATGAACTCTTTTATGCCTCTACACATTATTCCATGGAGATAATTTATGCTCTACCAGAATTTATCAGAATTCATTCCCTTCCATTTTCCTTAATGGGTATAACTTCAGCTTCTTGAAGGATAACTTCTAATAGCTTCCTGTTTTAACTTTGCCAGATTCTCTTTGGTCTTTGTGGACGTTTTTTGACAGGTTATGTATGTCTGCTTTGGGCCTTATATAAGGGGATTCTTTAACTGTCTGAAATGTTCTTTCATGGAGCTGTTTGATCTCTTTGTGGACTTTTTCATAATATCAAGTTTCAAGCCACATTCATGCCATTTTTACCAGATTCTGCTACTAAATAGTGTAGCGCAGAGCAGCATTAGCAGCGTGCATCTCAGATGATGTAGAATTGCAAAGAACTCGTTCAAAGGTCACAAAGAAAGAGGACTACTGCTTACAGAGTTCATGGTCATGAGTAGGAGCAGAGCATGAAAAAGTTTGACTTTGTCAGAGCATTAGATTAGGATTCTCAGAATGACTGGATGATTTATTCCTTTTTCAGTTTAGTTACAGTGCCTGAAATACAGGCATTAAAATTCAGTTCAGGTTGCACAGAAGTTATCATTATGTAGGAGTTCCTTCAAGATCAAAGGAATAAAACTGATAATAACAGTGATGCTGCTTCTGTACTGCTTACTATCTTAGTAAATGGAGTATTCAGTCAGGATGGGGGCTTGAATTTCATGGGACTAAGGGGCATTGAAGTGTGTTCTGTTAAGTTTATGAACAATTTCAGATGGATTAAAACTGAAATAATAAATAACATGACAGCAAGTAGTAGTTGTTCTTAGTAATAAAGGTACCAGTGATATACAAAATATGCTACTGTTCTTTTTTTAATTATGTTCAGATTTATATAGGTGAATGCACACTGAATGAGGCAGTAGATAGAATGAGGTTTATGCAGCTGAGAAATTTTCATGCTAAAATATTGGAAAAATGCATCTTTCAGATAGGTGCAATGCAGTGTGCAGTGAATACTAATTTCAACAGCTCAGAATGCCAGTTCAGTAAACCAATGTTTCACTTTTAGAGGAAGAAAACAATACTTGTCTGAAAACTTGATTTGATGCATGCTGCATACCTCCTTTCAGCATGTTTGACAACTTGCTATCACTTGCAGCCACTGAAACATCCTCCTCTCTGTCTTTGAACATAAAAAATAAGAGATTTTCAGTTGGTTTATAGGACTCAGCAACTGCATGCAGAACTATTAAGGTATAAGTAGGGAACTTCCCTCAGCTCCCTCTGGTTGTGTGAATGCTTTGCATTCTGTTTATTTCTCTGAGACTATGTCTGATTTTCAGAAAACCTTCAAGTTCTCTTTGTTGAATGATTCTAACTGCAGGACTTGCAGTGTGACCATCCGAGTGGAGTCAGAAAACAAAATTTTGGCAGGCTTGCGCTAATGCATAATCCATTGCATTTTGTTGACAATTGGCAAGCACTAAAGAATTAGTCTGCCACAATCAGAATTTCTAAGTCGCTAGGATTTGGGATGAAGTCAATGATTTCTTATCACATACAAATAAATTGGTCCTTAGGAGACATGGTTTGATTCTGCATTTCTGTAGAAAAGAAATGTGACCTTGCAAACTTGAGGAAAGGATTTCTCTAAGCCAAGCATGTTTTCTTTCTTCTTTTTTTTTAACTCCTTCAGTTTAGTCCATGTAACACCTGTAAAATCTGATAACTTACAATTGTATTAATCTTTCTACAGAATTTCAGTAAAAGTACCTCTGAAAGAAAGTCAGCTACTGAATTATTCCAAAGACAATTCTAATTTAAAAGTTGTAAATTCACAACTGGCAGTGGTAAAAGTTATTCTTCTAATTGGGATGAATTTCATAGCTTAGTCTTTCCATTAATAGAATAGTGTTTTTATTATCAAATATATGAAAGACTTCCAATCCAAAATCTGGTCCTGATTATAAGAGAACAATGTTAAGACCATAGTGAACATTTATGATTATTTTGACATCTGAAAACAATGATCAATTATTAATTGAGGTGAACAGCCTCTTTATTCTTTTGAAAGTTATAGTATCATAGAATCATAGAATAGTTAGGGTTGGAAAGGACCTTAAGATCATCTAGTTACAATCCCCCTGACATGGGCAGGGACACCTCACACTAAACCATGTCACCCAAGGCTCTGTCCAAGCCAGCCTTGAACACCGCCAGTGATGGAGCATTCGCAACTTCCTTGGGCAACCCATTCCAGTGCCTCACCACACTTACAGTAAAGAATTTCTTCCGCATATCCAATCTAAACTTCCCCTGTTTAAGTATGAACCCATTACCCCTTGTCTTATTACTACAGTCCCTAATGAAGAGTCCCTCCCCAGCATCCCTATAGGCCCCCTTCAGATATTGGAAGGCTGCTATGAGGTCTCCACGCAGCCTTCTCTTCTCCAGGCTGAACAGCCCCAACTTTCCCAACCTATCTTCATACAGGAGGTGCTCCAGTCCACTGATCATCCTCTTGGCCCTCCTTTGGACTTGTTGCAACAGTTCCATGTCCTCTTTATGTTGAGGACGCCAGAACTGCACACAATACTCCAAGTGAGGTCTCACAAGAGCAGAGTAGAGAGGCAGGATCACCTCCCTCGACCTGCTGGACCCACTCCTTTTGATGCACCCAGGATACGGTTGGCTTTCTGGGCTGCAAGTGCACACTGCTGGCTCATGTTCATTTTTTCAGTGACCAACACCCCCAAGTCCTTCTCCACAGGGCTGCTCTGAATCTCTTCACTGCCCAGCCTGTAGCTGTGCCTGGGATTGCTCCTGCCCAACTATAGGACCTTTCACTTGTCATGGTTAAACTTCATCAGGTTGGCATCAGCCCACCTCACAAGCATGTCAAGGTCCCTCTGGATGGCATTCCTTCGCTCCAGCGTATCAACCAAACCACACAGCTTGGTGTCATCAGAAAACTTGCTGAGGGCACACTCAATTCCACTGTCCATGTCACCGACAAAGATGTTGAACAAGACGGGTCCCAACACCGATCTCTGAGGGACACCACTCGTTACTGGTCTCCAGGTGGACATTGAGCCATTGAGCACTACTCTTTGCATGTGGCCATCCAGCCAGTTCTTTATCCACCAAGTGGTCCATCTATCAAATTGATGTCTCTCCAACTTAGAGACAATGATGTCATGTGAGACAATGTCGAATGCTTTGCACAAGTCCAGGTAGATGACATCAACTGCTCTACCCCTGTCCATCAGTTCCGTAGCCCCATCATAGAAGGCCACCAGATTGGTCAGGCAGGATTTCCCCTTAGTGAAGCCATATTTATACTGAAACTTAATCAGTTTCTAGCTACTATACTAGCTACAGTTTAACTAGTGTACACCATGGTCCTTAGTACTATTCTTTGTACTGCTATGAACTCAAGAATGTTTCACAGCAATGTGGGGAAAGCAACTGAGAGGCTGGAGGTAGTCTTACGTGTTTAGTAAAGCATGTTGGCTTGCCTTGGACTTCACATACCTTCACATATCTTTATATTTCATAGCCTGTTCTGAAAAGATACTCTTCATCCTGGAGGCTATTCTACACAGGTAGATTTTTGTGAACCAAGTCTTGATTACTGTTATGATAACAGTATTTGGAGTCAAAACAGACTCCATAACAGGCAGAATTTGGAGTTTTAACTGCCCTTTCAAAGGGCCAATATTCGGGGTTACTGCTTTGTGTTGGAAAGCTTAGCCTTGTATGGTGAAGTGTTTGAGACTCTTCATTATGCCATTAATTTCTGAGAAAAGTCTGTCTTCTTTTAATATATAGTTTGTAAATACATGTACGTATATTATTTCAATTGTTGCCTAAGTGGTGCTTGATTTTCACGAATAGAACCTGAGGTTTTGGGAAATGTGAATTGTGTGTTTTCCTTAAAATCTTAGGATGCGTTTAGTTTTATCTTTTCTGTGATTAAAGTTAAGTTTGGTTTTTGGAAACTCTTGGTCTAAACACAAATTAAGATTTGGCAAAATAAGACAATGATGGAATGGAACAGTGCTACCAGATCAATATTTATGAGCCAGTGATTCCTAACATTAGAACCTCATGGCATAGGAGTAGTTATTAGAGAAACTGTCTCAAAACTCTTAAGCTGTCATTTCTAAAAGATATGAAAGTGTTGTAGTAAGATTTGTTCCTGTCCTTTAATTTTTTTATTTCTGAGACATCTTTATTTCTGGTTTTTGTGTGCACTACTTATGTAGTCATCTGAATTTACTTTTCCTGCATGAATTTACCTATTTTCTTATGTATTATGGTTTTATTCCTCATAGGTGTTTTAAAAAATCCTTGTATCTTAGATGAAAAATACTGAGTGAAAGAAATAGAACATATTTCATAGTATGAAGAGGTGCAGATCATCTGTGTATTTGCAGAGACTATTAGAATAATTAATAGGTAAAATTTTCTCCATGTTATGATCACTAACAATTTGGTTAGACTGTAATACTATGTTAGAAAAGCATAAAAGTAGTCAGGACAATGGATAAACAATATTAGTCATTAGTTTTGGAATAGAGATAAAATTGGAAAAGAAATCCTAATGAATTGCAAAACAGAATGTTTAAATACATGCAGGTGTATTTTATGTAGGAGAAAGTTATTTAAAAAGGGTAATGTAGTTATATTTTCTTCATGAGTGAGGAAAAAGTATCATAGAATAATTGGGGTGGAAAGGACCTCTGTAGGATATTTTATCCAACCTGTTGCTCAAAGAATGTAGAATTGCTAAGTTTCCAGAGAGCCTTGCCCACTTGACTTTTGAATCTTCAGGTACGGAGATTCAGCAACCACTCTGAGCAACATATTCCAGTGCTTGTCCACTCTCATGATTAAAAAATAGATGAAAAATGTCCTTATATCTAACCTTAATTTCCCACGTTCCAAGTTGTATTTGTTGCCTTTTCTCCTGTGCTTCAGTGTGTATCCTTGAGGAGAACACTACAAACAATCCTACTTGCCATGAAATGACAAAACTGTGGGTCCTGTATAGTGAAAATAACAAAGACATAATACAACTTCTAAGCATCTTCTTGAAATATTATAGGCCTTATTTATAGTATATTTTAAAATTTCAGGGATGGGGTGCATTGCAGGATATGAAAAAAAGAAGTTAAATTATTAAGACATTAAGAACTGTGCTAGAAACAGGCAATCCTGCTTTAAAGAATAGTCAGCCCTGGCACACATAACTGTAAGCTAAATTATATGATAAAAAATCAAATAATATAAAGATACATTTCATCTCAAACTTTGTTTTCTTAAAATTTTGCCCCTTTTAAAACTTTCTGTAAGTTTTAACCTCTACTACTTAATATTTGTATTTTTAATTCATTATTGGTTGTTTTAAAGATGTTCTTATTTTCTAGTTTGAAATTTCACTGTTTTCCATGTTTTTGTAAAACCTGCTACATTTACTTTTTTATTCAGTTTAATGTTTTTAAAATCTTTGTCACATCCTGCTTTACCTACTGTGTCTTTTTGAAGTTTATTTAATTTTCTCAAGTTCTTTTGTTTTAACATTTTATTTTTAATTGCTGTCTGCATCTTTAAAGTGGGGAAGTGGACTATTCTGACTTAATTGCTCTTCTGTGTTGTTACTTATCCTTTCTGCAGCTGTGAGACATTCACTGAGAAAACAACCTCATCAGGCATTTGCAGTTTTAAAAATTTCTTAGCCTTTGTGCTAAAAATACCTGCTTCTGGGTTATGCTCCTTTTGCAAAGAAGAGTATATTTCTTCAGAGGTGAGGATGTGAAATCAAGGCGCTAGATGTTTCCATTTAAAATATCTATGAGCACTACTGCTCTTATTGCAGCGGGACAGAAACTCTTGCTAGTTCTGCACAGAGAGTGATAATGCTTAGAAGTCCTATGATTTAGATAGCTTTCAATGGTATTTGCTATTCATATTAGTGAGAATGCCATTTAACCCGCAGCATCTTTGAAAGCACTTTAATCTTTTACTACTGTACAGAGGATCGTAGAAAAAGATGGGTCAGATGAGACCTGTGGAGGTTATCTAGAGCAGTCTCCTGCTCCAAGCAGGATTAACTTCAAAGTCAGACCAGGTTTTCAGGATCTTGTCCAACTGAGTTGTAATAATCTCCAAGGGTGGAGAATCCGTAACCTCTTTGTCAACCTCTTTGAGTGCTTAACCACTCTTGTGATTTTGTTTTTTTTCTTATATCCAATCCAGTCACTTGGTTGTTGCATTTGGTCCATTAGTTGTGCATCTTCAAGAAAATTCTCCCTTTGTCTTCCCTACAGCTCACCCTCAAGTAGTTGAGGAATGCAAGTAGTTCCCCTCTTCCTGCACCCTTCCCTACCCCAGCCTTCCTTTGGCTAAAAAAGCCTGTCTCCGTTAGCTTCTCCTTGTATATTGTGTGCTTGAGTGTTGTGACTGTCTTGGATGGCCTCTGTTGTATTCTGTCCTGTTTGTATCTCTAATATTGGGGGGAACATAAAACTTCTGTAGGAGCAGAGGAGAACAAAAGTTTCATGTCATATATGTACCTGAACAACAAAGCTATAAAATGAGTTGTCACCCTCTCTTGGGGAGCAGCTGTATTTCCAACATGGCTAAGTGTTTAATTGCATGCCTAGATTTAGTCTTCATATTGGCATGTGAAATTAAGGTACAAACCTCATTCACAAAAATCATTCAATTTACAGTTTTAGACAGCTAAAAAGACAATTCCTTCAAGAAAAATAATTATGGGAATGTTTGTAGTTAATATTTATGGGTCTAAAAAAGAAAGTATAAATGGTACAGATCTGACATGACATTTTGTTATGTCAGCTGTCCCACTTGTTACAAACTCTGTCTCCTTATGCTTTAAAACTAGTATTTTAGTTGAGTGACTAACAGGCAGTTATGCCACTATACATAGCCTGTATCTGGCTGCAGTGAACAAACATTCATAATTTCACTGGACTCTGCGAGTGCAAAGGGTGGATGTGTGCTAATTATTTGCAATACTGTGGTACAAGGCATACAGACCTAAATTCTGCATCCTTTTTATGAGATGCCCCTTTTGTTTTATTGACGTGATCTGGACAGTACTCCCAAATTATTTTTATGAAAATAATTTTCTTTGTGTGGATGGTTTTTTGCAAATATTTTTTTTTATATAAAGTCATCTCAATTTCACCCATAAAAGGACTAAAAAAACTATTAAAATGACACATTTTTCACTAGCTCTTTTTCACCACTAGGGGTGATAAGAAAGATAAGTATTAATTCCTTTGATATTTGTTCATTTATTTTACTAACAAATACTATTGCTTGCTTTCAAAATGAAAGTGACTCTTTCCTTCTTTGTCTTTTCTCTGTCCTTTCTTTCTTGCTTTCGTGGATATGAACTCCAGGAGGACAAAGTGGTTAGAGCCTTTTTTCTGTCTAAAGTTCTTTTATGCATAGACTTATTTTCCCGGCCTACATTTGCTTTCATTTACACAGGTGTAATTCCCATTCAAGGCAAGGGGAGTTATTGTCATTAAAATGAAAGCAATGTTTGGCATGAAAGGCTTACCTGATTTTCAGATAACTTACTAATAATCTGTGAGGTTTTGTGAACAATATGCATGATATTCCTCTCTGCAGCTTTTGTGAGCATGCCCCTACTGATCCTTTAGTTTTGCAATACAATATGTGCACAGTTTAAAAAAAAAAAAAAAACAGAGTAATGTCTCACAGGTGTTTCTCTTACAAAAATACAAATGAATTTTATAAAAGTGGCATAAAGTTCTCAAAATAGTTTTGCACCCTGTGTTAGTCATGTTTGTATCATTGATATGTATGCGCTCAATGTTTTATCTTGCAATGTTTTTCAGCATGGTGGTTCAGTTTTAATTTTCAATTACAGTACAGTTAGATACCAGTAAACATTAAGAAAACATATATATTCTAAACATATAGAAATATGTGAGCAATGTCATGGAGTTGTCCACTAATTTTCTAAATTAAATGGTATGTAGGCATTCCTAAAATATAGTGCACATATTGTATTGAGCATAATATTGAACTGATGTTAGATGTTATGCATGCCACTGACACTGTGTTTGTCTTGGTAATATTATACCTACAGTAAATAGTTTAATCTGGTTTTATTTTAGCTACATTTAGAAAAGATTATATAATACTGAATTTGAGAATAAGCCTGGATATATTTTGATATATTTCAATATATTACCAAATTAAATGTGATGCTTTTAAATAACAGAATAGAGAAAAGTAGTGTAAATCTGCTCTCCCATGAAAGTCTCTAATGTATTCTAAAGAGTTGCAACTGCAAAAGCAACTTGCCCTTTAGTGCTTGGCAAGTAAGTTCCTATATTAGATAAAGAAATTCTTTAGCTTTCATATGTGTGTAGTGAATATGTACACAGCTAAATCTCTTGCTATGATAAAGGTATCTTTTTCTTACCGATAGCAGTGTCAAGGCTCATATTTAACTCGTGGTTCGGAAGTACTTCGATTCATACAGAAGTTGTAAGCCATCTGCTGTTGTTTACATTTCAGATATGCTTTTACTAGCGGGGAAGCAATCTTTGTGGTGGGCAACATACTGGTCCCCAGTCTGTTGGCATGTTACATAGTTTTCTTTTGGCCTACATTATTAGAGTTTTCCAAAATTAAAAGGTTGTGAAGTTATAGAAGCCAGGGAGTAGTGAGATTTTTCTGTAAGTAATGATGGTGCCTCAAGTTGCTTTACGTAATATCTGTTTCTAGCGATTTTGAAATAGACATTTTACAAGTCAAGAAGGCAGAAAGAACAATAAGTATTTTAGGTCAGCTTTTTCTTGACTACAAACATTGTGAAGTGGGGACAGCAATGTTATTCATCTTGTTATTTTAGTGCTCAGAGTATGGCCAAACATGATGGTATATTGTATGCAGATATCATCAAAACAAAAACTTCAATATAAACAGGATTTTAAAGTTTTGTGTGGTACAGTATTTATCAGTAGGTTAACCCACATGAGAGAATCCCTATTATTACTGGTTATGCTTCATTTTTTGGTATATCAAAGAAGATGTGAATTCCAGTATTTCTTAAGAAGCTTATTCTATATTTTGTAACCATTGAACGGCAAGTTCAATCTACAGTGCTCCTAGGTAAAGTTGTAGGTACTTGGTGACTGTTGGTGGCCCATTGACCAAATTAAACAATGCGGATTTGGAAAATGAGGTGCATTCAAACGATCAGATCTGTGAGGAGTTACGGAGTAGAAAGACATTTTAGTATGTGCCATGTAGAAATTTTGCCGTATTTTTGATAAAAATTAAGATTTCAGAAAAGCTAGGACAGCATACGTTGTTGTATGATTGAGACAATCACACACCAGTCTACTGGTGCTGTTTATGGTGGTGGAGAGTGGAGCTGGATGTGGATTCTGACTGAGTTGTAGTGTAGTAGTTGTACCAGTAAACACACATAGGAGAGAACTTACATTACATACTAATATCACTTTGAAGTATGAAGCTCACTGTGTGTTTTTCTGTGTAGGACATGGGAATGACTAATAAATATCCCAGTCCTTCATTAGTCTAGTATCAAAGTAAATAAAGAAGCACTTTTGCAAAATGGGAACCCAAATGTACTAGAAAGGAGTAGTTTATGCCAAGTTGTAAAAGAGTAAGATGATCTCTGAGAAGGAAACAGTTTAGTTTTAAATTGAAAAACAGTGTGATTAGTGAAATTTTTCCTTTTTTTTTTCTTTAAGTAAATGTTATCCTGAATTTAAATGAACTTAACATACTACGTACCTTTGCTTGGAGGCAGTGGCTTTAAAGTCATCGCTGATATTTCTGGAGAAAACAAATAAGTAAGCAACTTAAAACAGGAAGTTTTTGAAAACAGTTGACAGGATAAAATACTATTCCTTCTGATTTAGGTTCCTTCTCTTGCTAGTCATCATCTGGCTTTTAAAAACTTTGATAAAATCCCTATACAGTGTTTATGGACATTTGAGGTTTAGACACATCAGTTCCTGTTTTATTTTTAAAGTGTTTGTTTTCTTATTCTTTCTTTATACCTGTCTCAGGTACGGAGATAAAAAGCCGGTTTTATGGTTCAAGTTAGATGCAACTTCATTATATTACATATAAATATTGTTTGCAACAAATGTTTAAAATTCTGTAAAGGGTAAACCTGAGGAGCAATGCTAGGCAGCTTCCATCTTGTTCTGTCTTTATTTCTTGTGCAATTTGGTAAAACATTTGACACTTTTGTTGGAGTAATTTTTCTGCTGCTGTAACATTATGTATTTTGAAGTACTTAAGACACAGAGAAATAGCTTGTCTCTAAAAATCAAGTCTTCAACTTCACCAGTGTTAAGAACCTGCAGAACCTTTTTTTGATAATCTCAAAGATCTCAAAGACTCCTCTAAGGAAATTCAAAATCAGATATTTTTACTGAATAGTTACCAAGGTTAATTCCCCTAATGACTTCCTTGGCTTTGGAATTTTATTCGAAATTTGATCATTGCATCAAATTTTAATAATCTTTGAGAATCCTAGACAGAATTCTGACAATCACAGTTATGTTTAGCAAATTAGTCTCAGAAAACAATTCTATACAAAATGACATTAGAAAAGTTCAAAAGCAACTACCATTGCATTATTCTCTCTCCCTTTGTATTCCTCTAGTTAAAATTTCCGATTCCTCAGTTTTTCTCCACCATTTTCCAGAGTAATGAATATTATTATTCCAGTCAGGAAAGACCCAGGTGGTGGTAGGAATGCTTGCTGTCTTTCTGTGGAAATTTCAGTGTTAAACAAGAGAGAGAGTTTTTCTTATTTTACTTCTGCTATTCTGAACCATTCCTAGGCCATACCAAGAGTCCTATTGTTTCTAAACCATCTATATTGCAGGTCTGCACTCCGACAGTGTCCTACAACTTTCTCACCTGGAATTGCATAAATGTGACAAGTATTTGTAGTAACCGTAGGTTTCTCCTCCTCCTGCTGCCTTCTTGCCATTGGAAAATACCTGCTTGGCTAAACTCTTACTCTGTTCTAAACAATTGAATCACACTGACAGTGTCTTATGAATAAACACGCTCTGAGGCTCATCAATGTTTTCATGGGCTCTAAAGGATATCGGGTTTTAACAAATATGGTAATTTCCCAATTACTGAAATCTGGAAAAAAACAGTTTTTTTGCAAAGGAACTCACAAAACCAGTAGAATATTTCCTAGTCTTAGAGTACCTCTAACAAAAGCCTCCTGTAATAGCTTCATTTAGGATAGTTTTCTGGGATACCTCTATGCTACAGGAAAGCTTAATGCTTTTCCTCAGCTGGTAAGTATTGTCTTTCAGATTGAGATCTCTAAAAGTAATTCGAAGAGTTGGCAACTTAGAACTTCCTGTCTTGGCCACTTGTCCTAGGCTGTTCTCTGATCCTATTTCTCATGTATCCATTTGTCTAAGCTGCTCTCCTTTACCTTACTATGTTCAGAGTTCACTCTGGTTTCCTTCATCGCTACAGGATGCACCTCCAAAAGTAGGTGCTTTTAACGAACGTAGCATTGAAAGCCCATGTTTTTTTGCCTTCTGTTTCTTGCAAAACATAAACCAAATGGACTTTCTGTTAATGTATTTAAATACTAAGTTGCTTCTTTTTATTAAAATTACTCTGAATGCACAGTCAAATCTCGTTCTCTGCTCAAAAACTTTAGGTAGCTTTCCATTTTCACTATTTTCAAGATTGCTGTGATATGCCCCAATAACATGTAGTCAGTATACACACATCTTATTAAAGTTGCATATTTAAACTTGCCTGAGATCAAGTTGAAATCGAGTGGAAGACCAGACATAGTAAATGCCTCCTACTGATGGTAAAATTGGCATGTAAACATAAACATAATTGTTTTCTCTAAATTAGATCTCATGTGTTGTTAACTCTGATGGCCTTACGAATCAAACTAAGATACACTCTGTGTTGATCATCACAGTCAAGGAACAGAGAGATTGCACTATACAGTAGTCCAACTTGTATTAACTTCAGTCAGTTTTCTCCTGCACAGATGAATGGTGTTCAAATACAGGGGAATGTGGTCCTAGAAACTTGGTTTTCTTTTCCATCTTCTTTTGTATTTGAAAGTTAATTGGAAAATAAAACTAAAACAACTTCTTGATACAGTGTAGCTTCAGAATAGTCTTAACTAGTTCAATCTGATCACTGCATAGGGCTTTATATCTACGTAGTGGGACACTGCGTTTGTTAGCAAGCTCTGTCCTTGAAGAATGCACTTGGATATGTTTCTTGCTTAAGAATGAACAGAAAACTAGAAGTCTGAAAAGCTCTTTACAGTCATATATGGGGGTTGGAACTAGATGATCTTAAGGTCCTTTCTAACCCTAACTATTCTGTGATTCTATGTACATTTGTATTAGATGAGCAGTAGTTTATGAGCCTAAAAGATCAATTTTTTCACCTACACAGTCAGTGTGAATTGTACTAGTTTCTCCTGTAAACCTTGTCCTGTACATGTACGCTACAGCATTGTAATTTTAATAGTACAAAAATGAGAAGTAGTTGGTTTGCTTTCAGATAGCGCTGATTTTCTGACAATCAATAGCATTGGTTCAGACAGAACCTGGTGAAGTTAGAGGGGCTGGCTTTCATTTTGCTGTTTCTCCTGTCCTTTTAGTACTAGAAATTTTATCTTTTGATTTCAAATTGTTCAAAACCTGTACATTTTCCATTTAAATTCTTCTTCAAGGTATTCTAAAATAATCTTATATTTAAATGGTATGGATAAAGTGTAATAACAATATTTATTTTATCACATAAAAAAATTTTCTCTCATTTTTGTTCAGTCTAATAGAGCTATGTGCAATTCTGGAACCAGAAGATGAAAGAGTTCTTGACCATTAAGTTATATTTCCCACCTGTTGCAATATTCAGAAACCATATCATGTGCTATTAAGTTCCAGGTGTAGACCTTTATCAAAGGCAGCTCAGCAAATTCCTTGCTTCAGTCCCAGGTGTGTAACAGCACACCTAGGACTCTTTGGACACAGTTAGACGTTATGGCACAGCAGGGGATGGTATAAATGTTTAATTATCTAGATTCAGCTTCAGTGGCTGGAAACCAGTGCCTATATATATAAATAATGAAGACATTGCCAGTAATAGAGTAAAGCTGCAAACCTCCCAAGGTGTTGGGTTGTTTTCCTTAATTGTTTACTTAGAGCTTTATTTAGCTAGTGTCTTCCAGGAACAGTTTGTTGATAGGTTGAGGAGTTAAATGAAAAAGGCCTTGCATCTGGATTAATATTGTTTGTTTGCTGTTTAGATCTGCTGTGTGAAAAAAGAAATCTGTATGGCAAGCATCTGTTCATATATGAAATATTGGATGCACAGGCAAGACAGTTATTCAACATAATATGAGTGGCTTTATGTAGACAGCTTCAGTGGATATTGAAGAAATTTAAATAAAAGTGAAAAATACTGTGTTTAAACAAGATGTCACCTATGAAGTAGAAATAGGAGGGTATTTGAGAATTAAAACTTCCTTGGTTTGAATTATTATAAAGATGCCTCCGTTCAGCATCAAGGAGATCTACGGAAAAGCCTGGATTTCAGGTAGCTAATTCAATTTCAGTCAATTGATGTGTGTTAATGTTTGTAGTTACAATTAGCTTCATTTAGTTCACAAATACTTGTTATTGTTTTAGATCTGCAGAAAATAAAAACCCTATGCTTTGTAAACCCAATGCATTAAAAAATTAACAGGAGTTCTGTTTGATGTTGGGGCTAATACGCTTTCATAAAGTAAATCCCTCGAGTGTTTTTATACCAATGGAATCTTAGATGTATCTTTATTAACCCAATCTTAGTCATTTAGTTCACTATATATACAGATGCACCGCCCATTTATCTTTAAATGTTTAAACTGGGGCAGGGTTAATCATCAGTGTTCATTTAACCTGTCCATCTTTCAGTTTCACTGTAATTGCTACATAACTTCAGAGTCATGAACTGTTTAATTAAAGTGTTCTTGCTCTCAGATACTTGGCATGTGATTATGAAAGGTGATATTTATTATTGTTAATGATTTGGGTTTCTTACAGTCCTAGGAAGGGAATATATGGTGCCTTTCCAAGAGGTTAGAGTAGTTTACCCCTGCATTGAAGATAGGGTTCAAATGCTTTCTTTTTTCCCCAGTGTGTACAATTGTCTAGTTGCCTGTTTGCATCCAGTGTTGGATCATTTTTAAGCTATAACTCCATGTTGACAATTTTTTTTTTAACAAATTGGTGTTGATTTGTACGTGGGAGGGAAATTCCTCTTAATCTAATTTAAATTTTTTTTTAGTTTTATCTCATCCTGGTTTTGCTTCTTTTTTGTCATGGACATCACTGGGAGAGGCCAAAGAAAACTTTCACTGTGATGTGTGTTTGGCCACACTCATTTGCGAATAGCATAATTGTTTTCATTGTTATGAACATGTATGTTTTGTAGCAAAAAAGTGAAAGTTGACTCACAGCTTAGTCTATAGAACCAGACACCAATCTCAAGTGCTCATTAAAAATGTCTAAACCAGCTATTTTTTATTCAGGAGAAAATGCTTTATTATTGTGACCTTTTTTTTTTTTTTTTTTTTGTGGTAATCTATTTTTCTGGACTCTTTCTAGATAAATATTATTGGTTTTGTTTTATAGCTTCTTCATTTATCTGTCTTAACTTGGTATTTAGAAGAGACTATGATCCTGCAGCATTCGACTTCTGTAGTTTTACTCTGCCATTTTGATTATTAATGAAATTCCATAGATACATTTTGTGTTTGGATTCTGAGCCTTCTATTGTAGTTGTGTCACAAATTTTAAATTAATTTTTAAGTAACAATGAATATAAGCCTATTAAACTTTTCCCTTGCCTATAACTTTTAGCTTCTATTAACATTATTTATTAATCTTTCCTTCTCATGTTTAGTACAGCAGTACCAGCACAGATTATCTGGGTATTACTTAAGGAAAACCTTGTGTAAATGAAGCATGTTAACCTTTTTGGTAAAGATAAGAAGATATGATCCTTGTTTTCTGTGATTTTTTAAAGAGATATACTTTTATTTACTGCTTACCATTCAGATCAGCATGGGGTTCTATTTGTTGAAGCCTTCTATAGAGCGTAGGTGACATGCTGAACGAAGAAGGCTGTAAACTAATGACTTTAATGATCATTAATGATAAAGATCAAGGCCTTAATCAGAAGTGATTTGCTGCAAGGTATTTTAAATGAGAAGTTTCATAAATCATCTCTGATCAGTCATTGTTTCAGAACTTTGTGATACCTTTGTCAAAAAATGTTCCCATGTAAAAAAATATATATAAGTATGTGTTTGATTTAAAAGCATACAGTTTCTAAGACAACTGAGAATAACAGTACTGTAAATCTGGATGTACTCTGCAGTGATGAAATTAGTAAGCATGGGAATTACAACATTAATTCCTTCAAGGATGATGATGATGTGACTGATCCAAACCCACTGCCTCAGTGCCACTTTGTTCCCGTCACTGTGATAATGTTCTCAGGAAGTGAGACACTCTAGTGATCTACTTTTTTCAAGCCCCTAATTAACCTGGAAAACTTTTCTTCACACCTGTTGATATTGAAGAACAGAGGCAGATGACATACAGATATTGTAAATTTGTAATTTACATTGAACATACATGCTCTTTCCTTTTTCTCCCGCAACTATGCAGTAGTTCTCACAGTTGATGCTGAACTGAAAAGACCTTGTCTCTAGGCTGTAAGAAGAGTTGAATAGAAATCCGTGTTTCCTCTTACTGACCTCTTCAAAGCCAATATTTATCACCTTATTAACAGCAGTCCTGGCACAGGAGAAGGAATCCAGCACTGAATTTGGGGAATTGTTTATGCTGTAGTGACAGCTTTTCTATTAAATGCAGGTACTTTAGGATTTCTTAAAATCTATGAAGCACAAATTTTTACAGTGCAAATCCTTGAATATTTCTGAATTTACAAACTCCCCTTTGTCAACAGCAAACATCAGCCACAGATCAAGATGCTTCAAATACTTTTATTCTTAGAACACTGTAGTGGGGCAGACACTATTGAAATACTTAGGTAGTAGATCAATACGTTGTTGAACCAGGGCCTTTAAGACTTACAAGTACCTAGATCTGAAATCTAGAAGAAAAGAAAAATAAAATTAAGCAGGAACCTTTAAAGAAATCTGGCTCACTTTAGGGGGTGTTTACAGAAATGCCAGAAGTACTGAGGGAAGACTTTGATGTTTTTGTAGCAACTTTCCAAAGCTTTCTACTATTGATGCATTACTGTAGCACTACTAACATGGTATACGACTGAAGCCCACTAGAGGGAGCCAGAAATATTTTGTTATGACACGACCAGTGCCTTCAGTACTTCGGGTGATTTACTTTTCTACTTTTTATACAACTCTAAGAAGGTGTAACATAGTGCTGTGTCCTTTATGGCACACTCTAATCTGCATATCATGTACATGTCATAGGTAAAATTTTGTTCATGCTCCAAATCCATAAAACAGGAGCTGTGTGCTCTGTAATTTCGGGAAATCTCCTCAATTATTTGAGGAGAGCATGGCACTGGTTATGAACTTAAACATATGAACTAGGGAAGAAAGTGATGGCTTTATCAGAGAGAAATAGACCACTCTCTTCACTTTCAATGGTGTTAAATGTGAGTTAGGTCTGGTCCGGAACTGGGAATAAAAACACATATAACTTCACATCCTGAGAAGATAAAAATTCTTTCATAAAGAAACCAGTGTCAGGTTTTAATCACAGTGAAAGTGCTTGTTTAATTACTTGTCTTCCTGAAGCCTCAAACATTAAAACTTGCCCATTTATATAGGCTGCATGCAGTGTCTTCATAGACCTTCACTTGCTTCACTCAACATTGTAGTGTGTGCTGAAAAAAGTGAAGAGAGAAGCAGAAGCCACATGAAGATGACAGTAGTAAGATACACTGATTTATCAAGGTAAATTGATAAGAGCTTGCAACTTTGAGCTGGAGCATAGTAACTGAACAACCTATTTAAAAAGATTTCCTAACAAAATACGTGTTCTTTGTTAGGCAAACTGCACTTCATTTCTAAAGCACAGATATAGTTTACAGGACATAATTCTAGACAGCCTTTTATTCTGATGAGAGCTTCAAATCCTGATGCAAAGATTGTCAGGATTAAATTATCTTTATAATTAGGTAATATTCACTGAAAGGTCTACTGGTTGCTAGCTACAAACTGAAATCACGGTGCGGATGCTTTTTGAAGAGCGATTACTAACCTATGCAGTTATTGGTATTCTTCAAGACAGTGCATGACTTGTTTCCTGTTCTTACTTCGCCTGTATTCTTACATTAGTTTTGAAGTTCATGAAGGACTTAAGGTATGAGACTATATTGTTCTGCTTTATACACATAGTGTATTGAAATAACTTGTATGTGAAGACTTTTACCACCTTCTATCTCTTTACCTACAAGAGGGAAGGATGCAAATGAACAATAAAGCAGGAAGTGGTCATTAAATGTAGATACAATTATCTGAGTGAAATGCAAAGTAGCGCTTATTTTAGGGAAGGTAGTAATCTCACTAATAACACTTTGAAAGCCTGTTACAGTATTACTTGTTACAGTAACAGTGAAGGGGAAGCATTCACCTAACTACCTCAACAGGATAGTGAATTAGCAGAAGGATTTTGCATATGTGGCATTTGTAGATATTTTAAAGGAAGAAATAATTATGGAAGTACAGAGAGTGTCAATATATATGTGAAGTAGAAATATAGGCAATTAACCAGATTTGTTTCTTAACAAAGGGGACTATTTGACACTGGAATAATAATAAAAAAATGCTTTATTTCATTGCACAAAACTTCCTTATTCCTTTAGTAATATGGTTATTCTCTTATTTATTAGGAATTTGTAAGTAATATATACCTGACTCTATTGGGTGTCACTAAGTCTGTTGCTTTTCTACACTTACTCTCCTTTCCTATTTTGAAAATGATGAAACTGGTAATACGAATATAAATGTAAAATATTCTTTTAGATTTTCTTGCTGTTCTGTCAGGGTTAACTGTGGCTGCATCTCATGTAGGCATAAGATGTGTAGCTGTTGCAGCATGCACCTCCATGTAGGTTTCCAGCCTCAATAGCATAGCTGGTTGAGAGGGGTGACTGTCCTACTCTACTCTGCTCTTGTGTGGCCTCACTTTATGTACTGTGTGCAGTTTTGGGTGCTTCAGTATATGAAGGACATCAAACTATTGGAGTGTGTCCAGAGGAGGGAGACCAAGATGATGAAAGGTCTCAATGGCAAAAGCAGCTGAGGTCATTTGACTTCTTCAGCTTAGAGAAGAGAGGACTGAAGGGTGGCTTCCTTGCAGCCTACAGCTTCCTCAAGGGGGAGGTGCTAGTTTCCTCTCAGGGGACCTGTGATGGGAAATGAGGAAATGGAATGAAGCTGTGTCAGTAGGAGTTCAGATTGGGCATTAGGAAAATGCTCTTTACTGAGAGAGGTGATTGGTCACTGGAACTTCCCAGGGATGTGGTCATGCACCAAGCCTGTCAGAGTTCAAAGAGCATCTAGACGGTGCTCTCAGCCATATGGTTTAGTTTTAGATAGTCCTGAAAGGAGTTGGGGGTTGGACTCAATGATTCTTATGAGTCCCTTCCAACTCAAGATATTCTATGATTCTGTGGTTATGTGTGTCTCATTTTTGTCTGTGCTTTGCAGCTTACACTGAAAGTCTAGGCAGCAAGTTTATGTTAATTTGAAAGATGTTTATGTGGGATTCAGTACAGCAGTAACTGCTTGACAGCTATATCAGTTTTTCTATTACCATTCTGTTGCATTTCATTACAGTTGGATCTTTCATTTTTCTCAGAAAATTTCGGTAATGAGTGGTGACACAAATGATGAAAGTGGTGTAGTTCTATTTGCTTCAGCTGGCATTTAGTTTAATGCCATCATTTTTTTATTCCATCTGCATACAAACCCCAGGCCTGTTGTGGTCCTGCCACATTTTCTCTCTTTTTTCATGCCTTTTAGATGTTGATATCATGTCTTGTAGTACTAATTAACCTGTGAACACTTAGTGCCACTCATTTTCAGACAGTTTGCAAGCATTAACTAGTGAATATGCCTAGCACCTCTGTGCTGTAGATCATTTGTTATTTTTATTAGCTGGTTCCTTAACGAAGCTGCAACATTAGTACAGAACTTTGAACACGAAGTGACATAAATAACATCTAATTGAGACTTTCAGGCAACAAAAATTTCAGAATCGAATCACTGTAAGATATTTGAATATTTTCTCCAGTGCCTTTGAGAGTAAAAATCTTTGTGAAATAAAACAATTAGCAACTGTCATTTGGATGATTCTGTTGTGTGCCATATCTGATGGAGCACAGTATTTATTTTGCATGAATTTATTGTAAGATATTTAAGAAAATAAGAATATGTTTCAATAAACATTTCTGAAATGAAACAATATTTTCAGACTCTCTGGATTTGTCAGTCAATTTGCTATAAACTGTTGAAAATGAGTAATTCTAATATGCATTTGTATTACCTTACTCCAGCCATAACTGCCCATCTGTATTTTTCTACCAAAAATTTAATTGCTTTTCCTCCATCACAAATTTTTAATCCATCAGCAAAGTTGCTCTAACAGTCTCTACAGAGAGAAGTATTTTTTCTTTTTAGTAATTAAAAGAACAAATTAAAGGAGCAAAGCCAGTTGAACTGAGGATTTCAAGGAAATAATTTGTGTGCAGAAATGTCTAGGGATTAGAATGTAACAATTAACTGTAACTTCTTTGCAGAAGATTAAATGATACAAGGCCACCTAGAAATTACTGGTTAAACTGATAATATGAGGATTAATTTAATAATAATACAGAGGGGAAAGCGACTTCCTAGCTGAGTTCCTTAAATATTAGTAGTGGGGAGGATCTTTAATATTTTCACTAGTGACCCTGCCATAGAGAACAAGAATGCTGTAATTAAATACACTGGTGACACAACGTTGAGTACTTGGATACTATATAATAAAGAACCAGATGACCTTATGAACTCCAGTAGTAAAAATAAGTGGGATTAAATAGCACTAAGTGTAAAATCAGGAATTTAAGAATAAATAAGGATTTCTACTCTGAACTATGTGTCAGGGACTCCTGTGTGGTTCAGTCCTGTTCAACAACCCTGAATTCTGCTTTCCGTAGCACGATAGCTGTGTCCAAGCAGCTTATTAGGAGCAGTTCTTGCTCTGTGCTGTTCTCCTGTACTGTGTGCTGGCATTGTCTGGGAGATGGTGGTTAGCAAATGCCTAGCTGTGCCAGGAAGAATAAAAATTAGTGGGCAATCATGGGCCAACAGCAAGCCCCATGGCATGGCAATTTCTTGCTAATATAGGCATGGCCTGAAAGAGCAAAATTTATTTGGTCTTGAAAAAAAAAAAAGCAGGGAGAGTATGTGATTGGTCTCTCTCAAAACATCAGGCAGCAAACACTGAGGAGAGAAAGGAGCTGTTTAAACTGAATGACAACACTGGTACAAGAATAAATAGCAATAAACTAGCTTGGAATAAATTAGAACTGGAAATTAAAAGGCATTCTTTCCATTGTAGCTGTAGGATTTGGAAAAACATTTTGACAGAATTTGGCCTTATTATTTCTAGTTAATTTTAAAATGGAACTTTATAAAATTAAACAAAAGCTGTTGCTTGAATCAGCAGGCAATGGGATTCAATGCATGTTGTCTCCTTCCATCCTGTATTCTTATTTAGTGAGCTTAAACTTGCTGAGAAAAGTGACAGAAAATGTATACTCACTTCTCTTGATTTCCTAAAATCTGCAACTTTAGTTTAGCTGTAGCTTGGTTAACTGCATTCTCAATATATTTCATAATCATGCGAGTTCCCAAGGTTAAAGAAAAGCTTTGTGGGACTGTGTTGTAGGGTCTGTTCACTTAGGGCAGATTTATGTCATGCCAAAATCCAATCCACTTGTTTAATGAGCCTTTACGGCACAGCAAAGCACTTTTTGGGCTTACAAGCTCTGTTTTGGAAAGCAGTACAGCTGCATTTCCTGAGATGTAACACTCACTGATCACCTGGTTTCACATTAGTTATTTCCTTGCACCATCTAGTTTTTCATGAAGTCGTGAAAGCTCATGAAGGAGTTGTGTGTGGTCAATATGGCGCTGTGCAGGAATTCTGTAGTATTTCTATTGGCATTGATAAAAATACTTTGGACTGCAGTGTTGAGTTGTGACTATGCCATAATAAAAAAAAAAAATAAGTGGCTTTACAGATCTTGAAGAATATCAGTACTATTTTTCACATAAACTGCTTCTTTTATACAGTATACTGGTATTGAAATCCTTGTGGTACTTAATGCAATTTTGGGAGATGGGTAGTTGTGTGTCATGGGGATATAGGGCTAATAAACATTATAGCAATTTTGGCATTTGGTCAAACTGATTATAACTTTATTACTTTCGTGAAAGTGAAAGTCAGTCCCATAGCACAGACTACTGGCATAGCAAAATATTGAAAAAGTATGTAATCTTTGTCAAGTCTCACAACAGTCACAAGTTCAGAGATTATCTTGGCTCCTGTAGTATACTTCATTGATTAAATGCATTCATTTCACAGAAGGAAATGGTATGGCAAAAAGGGTGAAGGATCCCACAGCTGTAGTTAAATGAATAGAGTAGAGTTGAATAGATAAATACTGAGATATAACCTTTGTTTGCTATAGTGTAGTATCAGAATAGGATCGAATGGGACTGGGACTGGAAATGGGAATAGGAATGGAATAGTGATATGAATCGAATTTCAGTTGGGAGGGATCTACAGCAATCATTCAGTCCAACTGCCTAACCAATTCAGGGCTGGCCAAAAGTTAATGCATGCTGTTAAGGGTATTGTCAAAATGCCTTAAACACTGACAGGGCATTGGCCACCCTTCTAGAAAGCCTGTTCCAGTGTTTGACCACTCTGTTGGTGAAGATATGCTTCCTAATGCCCAGTCTGAACCTCCCTGACCTACAATCTTCTGATGCATAGGTTTGCTATATAGCCATAACTTTGATGACTGTACAGAAGAAGCTGACTCATGATTCTGAGTGCCAACACTGACTCAGCAGTGTTTATTCAAAGTCAACGTAGTAACTAATGGAGGGATGAAGTACTTCTTCCTTAAAAAACTTCCTTGATAAAGGGTGGGATCAAACACTGCGCTGCTCCGTGATATAATGAAGTTTCTTTACATCCGAGACAGGTTGAAAAAAATAAAGGGCTAACTATAGTCTGTTAGCAAACATGGTGTCCTGGGTTCAGCAGTAGCAGTAGCTGGTGCAGTGCTGTGTTTTTGACTTTCAGCCTGGGAACAGCGCTGATAACACTGATGATTTTAGTTGCTGCTCAGTGATGTTTAGTCTGACCAAGGAAGCTCATGCTCTGCCAGGGAGGAGGGGAAGCTGGGAGGAAGCAGAGACAGGACACCTGAACCAAACTGACCAAAGAGGTATTCTATACCACAGCAGGTCATGCACAGTATATAAACAGGGGGCAGTTACCCAGAAGGGTGAGATCACTGCTGGGTTTGGGCTGGGTATCGGTCAGCATGTGGTGAGTGGTTGTATTCTCTTCCCTTGTTATTTACCTTATCATTATTATTACTGGTAGCAGCAGTGGTCTGTGTTATACCTTAGTTACTGGACTGTTCTTATCTCAACCCTTGGCAGTTACATTCTTTTGCTTCTCCTCCCCATCCCTCCAGGAGCAGGGGGAGGAAGGGCGGGGAGTGAGGGAACGGCTGCATGATTCTGAGTTACGGCTGGGCTTAAACCACAACACACGGTTAGTTACATTGATGCTGGACCCAAGCAAAGATTTTTCTTACTCTTCCATTTTTCTCCCCCTTCCTTTTGATGCTGTGGTCTTGTTACCTTATATAATGTTTAAGGAATTGTGTCTTGTATAAAATACAAGGAAAAAACCCCCAAACCCTATATATTTAAACCAACTGAAATTTTCTGCAGAACACTCACAAGCAAGCATAGCAGTTAATGTAATGCTTATATATTGGGTGCTTCTGCCAAGCAGGTGGACTCTAAGAGATTTGTTAAATCCATAATACTAAAGTTTACTGTTCTTTGGAATACATTGAGTATGGTTTTGCACCTCTGCCCACCTGTAATTCAAAATAATGTTCTGAAGGCTGAAGAGTATTTGGTGTAATTATTTCTTAGATTGAAGTGTCTAAACTATCAAACTCAGGCTGATATGTAATCAAATACACTGTGCCTTTTAATCTATACTTAAATAAAGTAACATTTCAATTTTGTTCTTAGAAGTTTCTGTTAGACCATCTGTAATTATAATTAGGGGAAGAGTGATTGGTATTTTGTAAGATGGCTGTCTTTTCACATAATTTATCTGAAAATATTAAAATGATTGTCATATATGCTTTTTATTAAATTAAATATTTTTTGCTTTAAACTGTATGCAGATGTAATTAATTTAAAAATATCTTTCTCATCTTACTGAATTTAAAATGGTGTGTGAAATGCGGTTTGAAGAGTTTAATAGACAAATTTGTAATATTTTATAGGACAATACATAGGAGTGATTTTTTTTGTGTCTTAATTATGCCTGATGTGTAGATGTGAACTATCTGATTCTTGCAGGTTTTGCAGAATTTTTGTGGGCTTATGTAATAATGTGTTAATATTTTGTGGCAGTAATATTATGTGAGCTTTTGGGCAGTGTTAGCAGAAGTGAAAGCATATTACAAATAATCTTGTGAAAAATGGTGAAGAAATCCCAAATGAGTTAGAATTTGTTTGTGTTATGTATGGAATAAGTCTTTGTGAATGGAAAGCAAGTGGCAGGTTTGAGGTAAGTCTGTTTAATCCAAATTGGAATACTTCATTTCAGTGTTGTATAAAAAAAGAATGCTTCCTTATTAAACCAAATGAAATTAAGAAGTTCTTATGAAAAGTTAGACTAGCTATAGTTTGTGTGGTTATTTTCCCACTTAACTGGAGACATTTATTTGAAAAGAACTTCATCAATTCTTATTCTAGGCACTAGGTGGTGTTTCAGCCTTTTGTACTGAAATGCACTCCCAGGTACGGTGCCACGAGCACTTTAGGTTCTAGTTTTAAACTCGTACTTATATAACAGAGATGTTGAAGAGCAGATTTTTGTCCATATTTTTCTTTTCACGTTAGTAGTGTTCCCATGTTGAGAAGAACTGATGCCCACAAATTGCAACACTGATGTTCATGTACAAAATGTGTTCAGAAAGTTGAAATCTTCGGAGCAGTGGTTAGGAGATTTGAAAATGGGTGTAGTGGGTAGTGTGCCTATTTCAGAGTGCAGATTTCTGATGGAAGAGATCAGCCCTTTTTAAGTACTGCTTTACAAGGGAAACTTCTGTGGTTGCTCTTTGCAGATATGTCAAAATGCATGTATTAAACATGCAATCCACTTGTGTAGCCTCCCCTTTATTTCTCTGCCATGTTGCTGTAACAGTCCCATGAAATGCTGTGTCCTGGCAGGGACTTGGCAGGCAGGACAGAGCTGCTCTGCATGTATGTGAGCTGCTGAGCAGTCTGTTGCAGACACCTGGGGGCAGAAGGAGAAATCCTGTCCAGTAATATGCCACTTTCCCATCTGTGCTCTTATAATACTATCTTACATGCATGTCTGTCATTTAATTGAGAGGTCTGCTCTGTAAATTACCATTTTTTTTTAAATTGCAAGAATGCTTCTATGTGTTATGCTAAGATGGAGAAGTCAGTTAACCCTGTACTAATTGGGAACTTGAATTTCTTGGTGATCACTGAAAGCACGTAAACTTTATGTGTCTGTCACAGTGTGTCACATTCTGCTCATTGTGTGTGATTATTTGAAACTAGAGGTATAGTTGTTTGGGTCAACACTATGCAAGTCTACATGATGAAAGTACATTGGAAATAAGGCTTTATCAGAAGTCTTACTTATTAGTAATTTGAAACAGTCTTAGAAAGGCAGAAAAAACCCTGAAAAAATATACAAATTTATTTATTTTTCACACTAGAATTTTCTTTGACGTTGTCGTGGTTTAAGCCTAACTCACGCAGACTCTCTCTCTCTCACTCCCCCCTCTTTCTTGCCCCCCACTCCCGGAGGGATGGGAAGGAGAATAGAAAAGAATGCAACTCCCACAGGTTGAGATAAGAACAGTTTAGTAACTAAGGTATAACACAAACCACTACTGCTACCACCAATAATAATAATGACAAGGCAAATACAAGGAAAGAATACAATTTCTCACCACCTAAAACCAAGCCTGACCATGCAGTGCACCCCCCACCCTTCTGGGTCTCTGCTCTCTGCTCTTCCATCCTGGGCATGACGTGCTGTGGTATGGAATAACCTCTTTGGTCAGTTTGGGTCAGGTGTCCTGTCTCTGCTTCCTCCCGGCTTCCCTCCTCCCTGGCAGAGCATGAAACTCAGAAAGTCCTTGGTCAGACCAAAACATCACTAAGCAGTAACCAAAACACTGGTGTTATCAGCGCTGTTCCTAGGCCCAAAATCAAAAACAGCGCTGCACCAGCTACCAAGGAGGAGAAAAATGACTGCTGCTGCTGAACCCATGACAGACATGAAATACCATAAGTAATTTTTTCTTTTAAAAAAATGTACAGGAGTCAAGTTAGATCAGGAGTACTCTTCCTGACTCTACTTTTAGAGGAGGAGATATTAAATCACATTCATTCAGAAGGACCTCTCATTCTGCTAGGTACAAGAGAATGATACTGGTCATCCTGGAGTGCACTGTCATTGGAAAAAATGTGGCTGCCAGCCAAGGACATAGTTGCTCAAGTGTTTAGACTGTGATATCTAGTTTTTGTGACATTTTAACATCTACTAATGGAAGCAAAATTAGCACATGAAAGCTTTGGGAGATTTTATCTTGTAGTTATTCAAATTATATATATTTGTATACTTAAATAATTGTTTCAGATCTGGCCCTTTCATTGCACTGGCACGTATATGGAAAGTTTAGAATGTCTTTCGTATGTGTACAAACCAAGCAGAAATACTAAAGGCTTTTAATTGCTATCAATTAAAGAGGGTAAAAGTACTACTATCTTTGGTGCTGAAATTTTAGTTTGGATCTTTCTTGTATTCTCTAACTTAATTAGCGAAGGCAAAACAGATCTACTCTTAAATTTCTGTTTGAATGATGGCCAGGCCTGAAGCATACACGGTATTGGCCTTTGTTCTCAGGACATCTAACCTACTTCAGACAGCGAGCTGCTGTTCAGGTAGTCTCTCTTTTTTACCCTCAGTGCTTTGACAGTTTGTTCTGTCTTGTTGAAATAAGCCGACATGAGTTCTCAGAGATGGAGTGTCAGCACTATAAAAACTTAAGAAGGAAGTTTACCAGGATGGGGCATATTGCCACCATTAAATGGACAAGTGATACCTCCTTTTCCTACCCCAGCCTGGCAGTCAGTGAATGAGGCAGTCAGTATGTTTCATTTGTGTACGAATGTTGCATCCAAGTAGCCTTCTATATGAAGCTTTTGTCAAAGTGTTTATGGTGAGAATTGACTAGACAGAATGACTCAAGTTTTCTATAACTGCCTGGAGAATGAAAGTAAGATACAGACTGCAACTTCTGAAATCTTTTCTGGTGGACTGAGATAGATGTATTGTGGAGGTAGAAACTGCATTTTCCATGTGACTCAACCATCGAGCAAGCTGCATTTAGAAGAATATTGCAGAGCATTAATGTAAGCTTTTGAACTTCATATACTGTAAATCCCTGAAAAATAGGCAGGTAAACATAGAGTTAGAACTGGAGGTATGATAACTAGATTGAAGGCCGAGTGTGGACATTCAAGGAACAGGTATTACAAATAATACTATTTTGCCTGAGAACTAAACCAAAATATATAAAGAACAGAAGAGCTGAGTTAAGACTAAATAAAAATGAAAAATAAGGAGTGAAGAACTAAACTTGCAGTGAATTAATGCTATCTACAGTCCAAATTTTAACACAATAACCAGTTTGAAAGTGCCATTGTATTAGTAGTTGGTCTGTTGTATTTGATTGATTACATCCTGATTTATTCTCATATAACATAAGAACTGAATGTGAAATTAACTTACAGATAATTGGCATTAGCAATTTCCTGCACTGCCATGTGACTAAGGTGAGGATAAAAATCTTTGCAAGAAAGTACATTTTAGAATATTAAAAAATCTCATTACTATGCACAGGATCTCACAACTGGGAAGCCGTAATCATTTTAATAATTCAGTAAGCATACAGTGAAAGCTGTCTTGCCTATGAAGTGGAGAGACTCGCCAGCTTATATATCCTATTACTTTACTTATAGAATGGTTTTCATTTGCAATAGCTTTGAAAATCAAGTCATTTCTTGAAGTAAGCTTATTCATGTAAATATAAGATACAGACCACTGCTGAAGTAAATCAGCAGAGCATCTTGGAGAATTATAAAATTACTTGCTTGCAAAAATAAAGAATCTATTCCAAAGTTACTTCTTCTGACTTAGTAACAGAACAGATTAAATATTTAATGACTTTTTTTATTCCTTTTTCCTATCATCCTTTCAGCCTCAACCTATATACTTAATTTTCAATTCTTAATTTTCAGTTCTTACATTTCCTGCTATTTGAATGCCAATATATAGATCCATTTCATTTGCACTGCTGCTGTTTATTGCTTTCTCTTGTATCATAAATGATTAAGCAAAGGTAGAATGAAAGTATTTTTGTGTTCGTATTTTTTCTAAACCAATTTCCTCCAAGGTCCTACAGGCATATTTTGTTAGGCTGTGGCTAACTATTGCAATTTTAACAGAAAGAATTAAAATAGTAATATTTTTACCTTTGGAAGTGGCAACAGTTAGTTGCTGTATGCTTGATGAAAACTTTGTATATAGTGTTTACAAACTAACAGATTTTCCATTTAAATATGTCTGAACAGGTAATGTGGGTATGTAACTTGTGCCGAAAACAACAAGAAATCCTCACAAAATCAGGAGCCTGGTTCTATAATAGTGGATCAAACGCACCACAGCAGCCTGACCAAGAAGGTAATAGAGGTCAGCGGAATGAGGAAGCACCTCAAGAGAAAAAAGCAAAGCTGCAGGAGCATTCGCACTACCAAGGACCACCAAGTGACATATCCACACAAGTTTTGGACAAAACCAGATCTCAAGGACTCACAAGACAAGACTCAATTAAGAATGGTTCAGGAGTAAAGCATCAAGTAACAAGTGACACAACATCAGACAGGTAAGAAAGTATTTAATGTTTATACTGATATGATCCACTGAATTTATTCAAAAACATTATCTTTTAAAATTTTATTTTATTTTTGTTCTGTAGCCTATAAGATACTGCCTGGGGTTTTTGAAACACGCCTAAGAAGCAGCAGCTGAGGGGTCTTTTATTGTATTCAGGTGGTTGTGAACAACCTGTGTTCCTTATTCCTTCTTATTAAAAAAACAACATGGAAACTGACAATCACAGTGTGACAGAGCTTGTCCAAGTGCTTGCAGCTTTGTTGAAGCATAGTCATTGCACTGTACAGAGTGTTACAGTATGTTTTTTTAATGGCTACTAACTTTATAGCAGAATTTTAGTAATCCAAAACAGGGCTCAAAATGCAGGTTAGTGGAAGGTGGTGGTTGTTCATGCTACTGAATTAAAACATCTGCTAGTAGTTGCAGTATTGAAGTATTGGAGATACTTTGTGTGATACTTTGTGTGATACTTTGAAATCTTTGTGTGATGACCTGAGTCTTTTCATGGCTTTTAGGGGGCCTATAAGGATTCTGGGGAGGGACTTTTCTTTAGGGACTGTAGTGATAGGACAGGGGGTAACAGGTTCAAACTTAAACAGGGGAAGTTTAGACTGGATATGAGGAAGAAGTTCTCTACTGTAAGGGTGGTGAGGCACTGGAATGGGTTGCTGAGGGAAGTTGTGAATGCTCCATCCGTGGCGGTGTTCAAGTCCAGGTCGCACAGAGCCTTGAATGACATGGTTTAGTGCGAGGTGTAGGGGGGTTGGAACTTGCTCTTACGGTCCTTTCCAACCCTAACTGTTCTATGACTCAGTGGCTTCTCAGTTTCTTACTGTTAGTTATTGTCATTAGTGTGAGAATTTTTTCTTCACTGTTTTATCTCAGTGTTACTTGGCATTGGCTGAAACTGTGGCTGCTTCAGCACTAGTGTAGCAAGACCTGGTTTAACCAGAGGCTGGAGCCTTCCCTACCTTTTCTTGATGTGTTTGTACCAAGAGGCACTGGAAGGCTCAACTTTTTACTGGAACACAAAAATAAAAGTTGTTTCATTGAATAGATATAATTTCTAAGGAAGACCAGAATAGAACTTTAAATATGGTGGAAAGGGAAAAAAGAGAGTGAGCGTGCTCATGTGTTTCCATGGAAATGACACCATCACTCTCCCCAGAGACCTCCACCTGCCTTAGAATTTGGCAGCTGGAGCAGTATAATGTCAGCCGTCCTCTGGTGCCCAGCTATGACCTCATTACCATGTTTATTCTGCAAGCTTGAAACAAGTTAGACATCTATAAAATCTTTTACGGCTAATAAAATTGTTTTCCTTTTTCCTCACCTCTTGTATTCCACCATATTTTATTTGGTCTTATTTGGGAACAAATTAAATGTAATTAATGTAAACCTTTTTGTTTAACTTATTTTGCCTTTTGCCCTTTACCCTGATTTCAGCTCATGGGTTCAATATTTAGTTACTCTGAGTGTTCCTCAGTTATCTTCATGGTCTGTGAGAAATACTGGCACCTTAATTTGATGCTTAAGGAGCAGGAGAGAGAGTATCATATACAATGGGGTGGTAACCCCCCCTCCAGCCTCCTTCCTGTTCTCAGCAATATTTCAACTCTAAAACTGGTTTTATGTTGTACACATGCAGACAGAGAGAGGGAGAAAGTGATATACAAATAAATAGGTAATTCAGATATGTAACATGCACTTAACCTAAGTAGAGTTACATGATAAACATGAACAGTATAAAGCATATTTACCAACAGTAAGAATGTAGACTTTGTGCCTGAAATCAGATCTGTTCTGCTGATTGTGATCACATCTAGTCAACATATTGTTTAAAACTAAATTGTTTTTCTCAGTTGTTATCCTCTTCCTGTTTTATTTGGATACTTATACTACAGTTCACTAATTAACACATACAAGTATACTTAGAATATATTTATGTTATATATCACATGCTATTGAAAATTGGAAGGTGTTCTGAATAGTTTTCTTCCTAAAGTTTCTCTCATTAATTAATTTTCTTTTGCTGGAGATAATGAAAAAGACTCCACTTTGGTGCCAAATCAATGTCTGATTGGTCAAGTGGGTTTTTAGAGGAGAATACCAGTGTCTCTGAGAGCTATTATCTCAGAATTCAAGGATGGGGATAGGCCTTAAGTTTGGACCTGTATGTGTTGTGCCATTGCTATTCTCAGCAATAGTACTGGGAAGGCTTACAATTTTATTACATTCAACCACTGTTAAGAGCAGAAGATAGCATATTATTAACTTTGTGCTGAAGTCATGCATACATATGTTTCATAATTTGATATATAGTTTCAGTATTGAAATTTATAAATCTGTACATGTTCTGCTTATTATTATTGACTAAGTTAAGAAAAAGCATTTTATCTATTTGAAGTTTGTAGCTGTTGCCAAGCAATTTCCTAAAGGCTTCCTAAAGTCTTTTCTTCTATATTTTTTAATGTTAACTGCAAGAATCACCCTGTAGAGAAGCATGTTTTATGGGAGATCATTGTGGCAGGGTTTTTTCTATTCTGAAATTAATTCTATGCAGAAGCTGAGCTATTCTGGTATTATAGAAAATTTATCGATAAGAGCTAATTCTAAGAGAAAATTATGGCTATTCAAATGTCCAAAATAATAAGGAAATAGCCAAAAAGTCTCAAATATTTAAAAGTGGTTGTATTTGGAGGCTAGATTTTCTAGCATCTTTTTTATCTCTGAAAAAAAAAAGGATTTTTATGATGGTTTCCACACACTATAGTGGGGTTGGAGAATGCGTTTTATTTTAAGAACTACAAGCAAGACTGTTGAGCCTACTTGGGTCTGAAGATGCAGGTTTTGTGCACATGTTCTTTATGGAATGTGTATATGTGTTTCCCCACATAGAAAGGTTTTATTCTATTGCATTACCAATGGCAGTAGAATGAATGTGGTCCCCAGTGTCCCTTTGCTTTCATTCTTGGAAGGATTGCCAGTATGAGTTGGTGGCGTAGGCTCTGTCTTTTGGGACTGCTGTTGGGGATGTCGGGGTGTGAACAGAGTTAAAAAAGAGACCAAAATAAGAAGGAAGAGGAGGAGAGAAGAAAAAGCAGACATAAACTAGCTGAGAAACATCAAAAAGTAGCGTGAATTAGATAAATGAAAATGTCTGTCCATCTGTTTCATGTTATACCTTTTTCAAATGCCTTTTCTTTAATTACTGGATCATGATTAACTGATACTGAGAACATCGCTGATGGTAGTTTGTTGCAATTTAAAATATGAAAATGTAACATAAAGAATCAGACAATTACATTTCTTTCTGAAAGACTGGAAACCGGCCATTTCCCAAGATTATCACTATTTTAATTCTGCCACACGTATGACACAGCACTGTAGTGCAGCCTCTGATTTTGACTGTTACTATTTCTGAACACCTGAGTTGATAGAACTTCAACCCAGGTCTCTTTGAAAGTGTACAGTCTTTTCTTGGACCTGTTGAAATGAAGCATAGTTGAAAGCAATCTCAAGTAAAATAAAGGCGTTTTAACTTTTAACCTGTGTTTTTCTACCTGCTGAGTTTTTTAAAGCCAGTGAGAAATATTAAAGGTAATGTATATAGACTATTTAAGATAATGCAGTTGATATCCAAGACTCAGATGGACAGTACTTTATGCAGATTTGGAAGTGTTCAGAAGTATCTATTAAGGATAAAAGGTTGTCTAAACTTTTTAGAATTCTTTATGTAAGAATTACCAACCTGAATAGTTTTTGTGTTTATTATTGTTGACCATTCCAGTAGAAAGAAACCACAATTGTTGAGAAAGCATAAAGATATTCCTTCACTTCATGAATAAATCTAATACTTTGTACAAGTATTTTGCAGGTTGAGTTTAAAATTGAATAAATATTCTTTTCCATGCATGGCTGCAAAGAGCTGTCACTGACTTTTTCTGGTGCTAGAACAGGATGCAAAAATTGGGCATTAGAGGTACTCTGCAGTGTTTTTTAACATTAACTAAAGTTTCAAGGTTTAAGGAATTTAAACTGCATCCAAATGAAGTTTTATCTTCCTGCTCATGTTCCAACATTTTTCACCACTTTGATAGTCAGTCCATGGAGCTGTAAAGTGAAACCAATGTCAATCTGAAAACAGTAGTCTTGGTAGTTTTGCCTTTGTTTCTTGTGGTGTCTATCTTCCAGTTCAGTGTATGTTTTGTATGATTCTTGAAGTAATAACTTAGAACAAGTTTCTTCTTCATGGAACACCTCTTTTAATTATGTCAGTCCTCTACATACAGATTTAGGGAAGTGGATCAACATTTCATGGCTATTCCAGTTTTCAGGTAGAAACTAAAGCTATGTTTATCTCTTGTCTCAATCTAGAATAAAAAGGAAATTAATAATAACTATGGGCAGAGGAAGCAATAGAAATTTATGGGAAGGGAGCCAGAGAAAATGAGGAATTTAATAATTGAAAAAAAGTACCTTGGGTCCACAAAAGTCAGGAACCCTTTAGTGCAGAAATTTTAATAAAATGATTAAACACTTATGACAAGGATTAAGCTATGCCTACTTATGAGGATGAGTAAGGAGTTTGGTACCATCTGTAGTGCAGAGTCTCTATAAGAAGGTCCTACGGTACCAACGTTGTTCATTAATAACAGCCCAGACTACCTATAACAGGTTTACTGTGATTCTGTCTGCTATTGGTAGGTTGCAATGGATTGTAGCATCTTGATTCTTCTCTAACTTCTGGAGAAGAGGGGGAGCTTTTTCTCTCTGTTTCCTTTGCAGAAGCGTCTTCTGAGAAACAAAACTGCTAGTACAGTTCTGTTTGTCTACTAATTTAGTCTTATGGGTTTCTCACTCATATGCATAGTGACAATGCTAAGACAATGTTCAGGACATGTAGATACACTGTGGCTTCTGTGTGGTTTTTCTGAGATGTGAATTGCTTACCTCCCTTCCTCCAATTTTATTTTCCCTAAAACAACAGAACAACCAATGAGTTAGTCATACTGATTTTGTATATTTTTTTTCAGATGATGTTCTACTAGAAAAAAAAAAAAACGCTTTTTTTTTTCCCTTCATTTTTTAAAAGCTAACCCTTGTCTAGCTGTAGAATCTGTACTGAGCAGCATTGGGCCTCTGACCAATGGTAGGTAGAATTTGGGATCTTTTTTGAAAGAAAGTTAATCTGTTTGAAGAAGAGAGAGGAGGAAACTTCCCTAAATGTAGCAGAACTAACCTACTTTAATAAACAGGCTAAATCTGCTGTGTTTCTTTTCAAACATTAAAGAATGTTTTAATTAAACACATAACAAAGAGATTGAATTCCAGCTTTAAGTGACGGTCTGAACTCAGCTACAAGCATTCTCTGCAGTGAGCAAATCTTACCTTGGTTTTGGGGAATTTCATTTTCACAATTTACTCTAGAGTGCCTTTTAAAAAATAATTCCATTGCAACATGGTGTTTATATTTTTCTCTGTTACTGATTACTTGGGTTTTTTTATAAATCATGTGCATTTGTTGCATACTGCTTACTGAAAAATACCGCTTACTATTTTACTTTTCTCACTTAAGCAGAATGAGCTCGGGGAAGTCTTGATATTTAGTGCTGATATTCAGTATCTTTGAAGCAGAGTTTGGCCTTCCATTGCAGTGTTATGCTTCTGTATATCACAGCTATGTCTTTAACTGTGCTAAAAGACCATTAATAATCCAAATATGTAAACACAAGCCTCAGCTGTATCAGAAAATTGAACATATTTTGCTAAGTATTAACTGCAGCTTACATTTATGAAATTAAATGTAGTTTTGCTTTTAGCTAAATTGACCCTGAAAGAAAGCAATACAAGAAAAAAAATGGAGGGTAGTAGGGTTTTTTATTTATTTTTTTTAAATTGATGAAGCCAGTACCTTTCTGGGTTACGCATGTATTCTTGAAGCGCTGATTTGTTGACCTTGTACAAACGTGCAAGCTCACTGTGTGTTTGTAATCCTTAGTTGTGCTGTGCTCTGGAGGCTAAGTTCTCTTTGAATGTATAAAGAACAGATTTTGTTTCAATTTCATATTTAAAAAATTGGTGTGTGAAGGTGAATATGTTACACCATGGAGTGCTGCCGAGGGAAATGGCTAATATTTAATAAAGGTCTCTGCTAATCTGAGTTTGTGGCTTCTGGCAGTGAAGTGGTTCTGAAATCTGCAGGAGGCAATTCAATGAATGCCTTTAATTTTCATACCTTTTACCATAGCTATGTAGACTGAATTAAAATTAAAAATGAGAATGAATAGTTGTTACTCATGAAATTCTTTCTTTGGCTCTTTCTTTGTGCCTTGAGAAGTCACAAATGATAAAGCAATCACTTCCGTAGTGCAATTTAATTGTTATTTATGTTTTACATGGCAAATTTAATAATTTTAGTAAATGTCAATCTATTTTATTGCGATCTGATGAAAAAAATAACAAAAAATGAACGTAATAGGACCAGAGTAACCATATAACAATTAAAGTTTACATTATTATGCAATATAATTTTGTTTTCTGCCTTGTCTGTAGCATGATTATTCGGTTTCTTTTTCTGTCCCTTCTTCTTCAAGCCAAATCCTTGTTTGTTCCCTTTAGCTACTCTGGAATGTCTTTATCTAGTTATATATTTATTTTATTAGCTTATTCTCTTTTGTGTATTATTATCTATTTGTCACTGGTGTGGGTTTTTACCAAACTCTGACTAGCCATTGGAGTGTTTTTGAGGATACACTGATGGTGTATCTTCACTTAAAGGCAGAAGTTATTTTCTTGTCTAACCCAGTTCTTTTCCTTTCGTGAGCTCTAACTCACCTCTCTTCCTCAGTTTCCAACAATTCTGCAACCATTCATAAGTATCCTTTCAGATTTGTGGTAAAGTAAGTGGACACCTTTCTTCCAAGCATTGAGAAATCTTAATTTTGTGCCTTTCAGTAAAAACAGGCCTTGCTGCATTCTTTACTAACCAAAAAGACAGCCACAGGCATTTAAAGGGAGTAGTTACCTGTTCCAGTGAAGTAGTGCAGTTCAATGTCATTTCAAGCTCATTAGAAAATGTAGGTGACCTGAAGTCAGTGACTGTTAAAGTGGAGTTCTTAAAATCCATGTGTATGATATGCAGTGGGTTGTGTATATGCATCTTGTTCTGACATCTCTGCACTCTGCAGCACTGTGACCTGTAATCATGCTCTGGTCTTTCAGAAAATTGCATCAGAAAATGTTCATTTCTGCAGCACTGGGCTTCCTGGAAATGCTATTAAGGACTGCAGTAAGTGTATCGTCTTCATAGAATAACAGGAGGTTAAACTTCTCCAAACGGTTTTCCCAGTTTCTGGTCCAGTGTTTTCTCAGCTCATACAATATGCTTGAATGGGTCCTTGCATGTAGTTTGTCTGCCAAAGTAAGTTTTTATTATGCAGCTTGTAATAGGATGAACCATGAACTTTGCTGCAGAAATCCCATTTTCTTTGCCAAAAAGAAAACAGCACGGACAACAGTTCTTATGGCAATACCTCGTTAGAATGAAATGCATTTTAGCCGCAAGAAGTTTTATTCTGTAATGATTTTGTGCAGCTCCTGGGCTTTAAATGATAGGCTTTGTTAAGGATCACTTAAAAAAATAATAAAAAAATAGCCATCAAGGCAGATGATATTAACGTAGAAAGCATCTAATTTTCTTTGTAATTCCAAATAAACTGGAAAGTTTCAGAGGGACATTGAATTCCAAAGTTCCAAATCAGTGCACAAGACCTTTTATTTTTTTTTTTTCCCAGAGGTAGATTAATTTTAATTAAATCTTGTTGACCCTGGCAGGAGGTGCTGGGCTGACAAAAATGGACCTGCCTTAGTTGTATCTTCATGCTCCACTTACAACTGTGAAAAATATTTAAGCTAGAAGAGAAATCACAATTAGTTCAATAATCTCACCTCTTGAATATAAAAAATTTGACAACTCAACATTTTTAGTTCAGCAATTTCACCTCCTTATGGTGCTAATTGGATTTTATTCCTAAAATGTACAGCTAATGATTCATCTTCTTGTACCATTCATTAAGAGGGATTGGAATAAAAAGGAATTCTTGAAAGAAATCCAGTGTAATGGTTTGCATTTCTTAAAAAACAATGTATATTTGGGTACTTCCTGTGTCTTACAGCTCATGTAAATAAAATAATTGGAGATTTTATTTTCATTTTGAAAATATGTATCAATATTTGCAGCAAGAAATTGTATCTTTGAATAAAGTTGAAAGCAAAATTACTTAAATTACTAAGCACCAGATTTTGCTATTTTTTTTTTAATCAGAGATTCTTCCCAAAAGAGGATAAATATGAATTGTAAAGTCCCTGAGAATCAGAGTGAGGAGGAAAAGATGAAAATATGTCACTTAAGCAATAGAAAAGTGAGGAATATTTTGTAGATGAGAAACGCTCAAAACAAACTCTGAGGCTTTTGATATTAAGGCCAACACTAGTAGTGTCTCAACTCCTCCTCCTCAACAAACTTGTTTGGATGGTGATACACTACAGTGCAGTGATGACTGACGCACTGTTGTAGATCAGGACCATTTATTCTTACCTACTTCATTTCTTCACTCCTTCTTCAAGTAATTTAAAGTGTTTATAAGAATGCTTGTGTCCCATTTGCAGATATTCACAAAAGCAGTTTATTTTCAGAGTTAAGCCCGGAGAAGCTAACTAAGCCAGGAGATTTCCCTCAAGACAGGCATTTTAAATTTCATGCTATATGTGGCGTATGAGTATCTCTTTTGGGAACATTTTTTTCTCCCCGAAAAGAGATTTATTTGGAAATTTATTCTGTGGTATATCACCGAGTATCATGAAGCCTTACAGTTATGATAACAATAAATTATGAAATTAGCCTTAACACTCCCTTCTCCCAAAGCATTTGATGTAATGGCTGGAACTGCCTTTGCTCCACTAAGATAAAGCTTCAGTATTAAGTGAAAAACTTTCCAAAGTAAAATATTTACATTGCCTTAATGCTTATAAAACCCAGGCTCCATGACACTGTCAAAGAAAATGAATTCCAGAGGTGTGTGTTCATCAAGAAAATATTTTTCTGGTATTCCAATCAAATGAAGATAGGAGCAACCCAGGAGACCATAAATCTTATAATGACATGAAAGCAAGATAAATTAGTCTCTTTGAACTCATTCCCAAGATATGGAAGGCTTCGACTTTTATCCAGTATACTGAACAGCAGAAATTAATAAACAACCCAGTGCATTGATTTGTTCTCTTAGCTCCTGTTTCAAAAGATTAAAAGGCTAATCTCAATTTTACTGTCATTTGGAGAATGATCTATCTTCTAGTTAACACATATATTACCCTTTGTTTCATCACAGATCACCTGGACATATTGACACTCAACACAAGTTTGGAAGCCTTTTAAGGTCCAATTCAATCACCTGAAAATAGAGATACTGCAATAAATCTCTTAAGATATTTTCCAGTGACTAAAAATAATTCTAAAATAAAATTCCAAAGTTCTGAACGTAAAAGAGACGATTTCTGCAATGCATAATCACCATGAACTTCAATATCAGTGTAACTTCTCTGCATAATAAGGAGCTTTGTGATCAGCCTGCTCACCCAAAGAAGTGTTTGTGTAAAGGATTTCACCCAAAGAGGATGATAACTGTGTGTTTCACAAAGAGAATGTTATCTCTTTATCTGAGTGTGTTTATGGCAATCATTACTGTGCTGAGCACATTTACATTGTTGGTAATCATCAGTGGACTGTTGTAGGATTTAATTTCTGCCTTTAGCTTTGTGCTAATTATGTCCTCTCCTGAATTAGTATAATTTGCAGAATAAGGAGTATAAGTATGATCTGCCTGTGAGCACTGAGGAAATCAACTTTCACCTTGAATACGTCATCCTGAGGCAGAGAGGACAGATGTCTGGAAACCATTACTGCATGTTTTTCCAGCTTCTATTTTTAGCATTTTATGTTATTAATCACGCATAATAGCCTGTTAGTACTTTTTCAAATCACCATTCATGGTTTGTTTTTTTTTTTTTTGGAAAGGTGACACGGTAACTTTTGATGAAAGTGAAGAATAGAAATCTCTTTTGTAGCAGATGGAGTTTTCAATGCATTGTTTCAAAAATCAATCAAATCTCTGTTCTAGGCCAGCACTTCTTGGCCAGTGAGACACATCTCATTGATGAACCATCCAGAACTGCAAATGGGGCATAAAGCAGGATTCATGTACTGTAATGAGGTGCAAAGAAATATTAATTGATTGTGAGTCAGCTGAAGGTAAAATTGGTTGAATATGCTGCTTTAAACCCCACATTTTGCCAGATGTGGCATCTAGTTAATACTGAGCCTACTTTATCAACGTGTATTACACGTACTCCTCTGCTTATTCAACCAGAGTATAACAGCTTTCTGTCCCTGTCAGGTAATGCAGCTGTTCTTTTAGTCAGGGAAATGAAGTCTCAGTTAGACATTTTCTCTGATTGCCTGATTCTTCCATCTTAATAGTATTCCTCTAATACTTTAAAAAATACGATTTTTACCTTTTATACCACATGCATGAGCATGCACAGATGCATATATTCATGCTAAAAGCTATGTATAGTCACTTCAGTAAACTGTCAGACATTCTGAGGAAAGTGGAGAACTGATTATAAGACCATTCTATGACCCAGAATTTACAGACATTTTTTTGTAGAGAAAACCAGATGTATTCCCCTGTAGGAAGCCCACCAGTCCTGCAGACATGAAACAAAATTATGAATTATTTGTGACAAACTAGAATCAGGGTCTTGCAGGTTGAAGAAGTAATTTCTATGTTTACTGGACGAATGCATTGTTTTATGTTTGCCAATTGCAAATTCTGCCCCAGCAACTTTTTAGATAAATTATGTTTTAGGTCATGTCAGTGGGTTAAAAACTACATATCCCTAGATTTTAGGGCTTCCTTTTTAATATGGGAGATCTACCATCAATAGGAATTTTCCTAGGAAACATGCAGATCTATGAATGCCTGGATTATATGCTGGGAAAATGTATGGGTAGAAAAATGGGAGGGAATGTGCTTACCTATTTTTTTTTTCTGACATGGTGTCAGAACACAGCCAAACCAGGAACTGGAGAGTGTTCCAGACTCAGCAATAGAAATGCAACTACAGAGTTATATTCATACCTCCTAAATAAGATACTTAGCCATGCGTAAGAACACTTCATTAAACCTTTTTTTTGGGCACTCATGCAATTTTTCGTCACATTAATGTTTTTTTATACATGCTCCTCTTTATTGATTATACAGGAAGGAAAAAGATGGCTTGGCTTCTAAAATATGCACCTTAGACATCTATATTTTAGCAGAATGAATCTGGGTGTCACTGTTAATAACTTCAGACAATGGTTCAGACAATATAAATTCAACTTTTTTGAATTTGCCTAAGATCAATAACATCTTCATTTTTAAGCATGGAATTCCTAAGCAAGAAAGACTTAGAAGTTCCCAGGTTTGGCAAGTGAGGCAGGAACTAGGCACTGGAGCTTTGTTGTGGAACAGAATTAGGCAACAATGTACTTAAAACTTAGCACTCAGACTTGTTGTGTACATGTCACGTAGCATATAATATTATTATCAAAATAGGAAAATCCAAGTGCCTTATTCCACTTTTGCTGGAAACCCCCTCAAACTCAACTGTATTCCGTTGAACATTTTTAAATCTCAAGATGTAACTTGTGCTTTTTTCTCTTTTTTTTGTAGTGTGCCGTAGTGATAGAAGCTTTTTGTTTCACTATGTAAGTTATATGTGTTGTGTAATATTAAGAAGGGTGAGAAGGACAGAGATAAGAGAAATAATTATAATTAAACATTTTGTGTACTTCTTTTCAATTATTCAAAATCTTGGAGCGGATTCTCCTGGCAGGCATGCTGAGGCACATGAAAAACAGCAAGGTGGTTGGTGACAGCCAGCAGGGCTTCACTAAGGGGAAATCCTGCCTGACCAATCTGGTGGCCATCTGTGATGGGGCTACGGAACTGATGGACAGGGGTAGAGCAGTTGACGTCATCTACCTGGACTTGTGCAAAGCATTTGACACTGTCTCACACAACATCCTTGTCTCTAAGTTGGAGAGACATCAATTTGATAGGTGGATGACTTGGTGGATAAAGAACTGGCTGGAGGCCACATGCAAAGACTCATGCTCAATGGCTCAGTGTCCACCTGGAGACCAGTAACGAGTGGTGTCCCTCAGGGATCAGCGTTGGGACCGATCTTGTTCAACATCTTTGTCGGTGACATGGACAGTGGGATTGAGTGCGCCCTCAGCAAGTTTGCTGATGACACCAAGCTGTGTGGTTCGGTTGGTACCTTGGAGGGAAGGAATGCCATCCAGAGGGACCTTGACATGCTTGTGAGGTGGGCTGATGCCAACCTGATGAAGTTTAACCATGACAAGTGCAAGGTCCTCCACCTGGGTCAGAGCAATCCCAGGCACAGCTACAGGTTGGGCAGGGAAGAGATTCATAGCAGCCCTGTGGAGAAGGACTTGGGGGTGTTGGTCGATGAGAAAATGAACATGAGCTGGCAGTGTGCTCTTGCAGCCCAGAAAGCCAACTGTATCCTGGGCTGCATCAAAAGGAGTGTGACCAGCAGGTCGAGGGAGGTGATCCTGCCCCTCTACTCTGCTCTTGTGAGACCTCACTTGGAGTATTGTGTGCAGTTCTGGTGTCCTCAACATAAAGAGGACATGGAACTGTTGGAAAAATTCCCGAGGGGGGCCATGAGGATGATCAGGGGACTGGAGCACCTCCCTTATGAAGATAGGCTGAGAAAGTTGGGGCTGTTCAGCCTGGAGAAGAGAAGGCTGCGTGGAGACCTCATAGCGGCCTTCCAATATCTGAAGGGGGCCTATAGGGATGCTGGGGAGGGACTCTTCATGAGGGACTGTAGTGATAGGACAAGGGGTAACGGGTTCAGACTTAAACAGGGGAAGTTCAGATTGGATATGAGGAAGAAATTCTTTACTGTAAGGGTGGTGAGGCACTGGAATGGGTTGCCCAGGGAAGTTGTGAATGCTCTGTCGCTGGCGGTGTTCAAGGCCAGGTTGGACCGAGCCTTGGGTGGCATGGTTTTGTGTGAGTTGTCCCTGCCCCTGTCAGGGGGGTTGGAACTAGATGATCTTAAGGTCCTTTCCAACCCTAACTATTCTATAATTCTATGACTCTATGTTTCTATGCCTTTTCATATTTAAATAATATTTCCCATATTGCTTTTCAACTAATGTATTAAAGAGAATTCCAAGGAGAGGTTTGAGGAGCCAAAATCTATATTGAGCTAAGGACATTAACCAATAAGTCAAAGTTATCCATGTTAAAGATAGTTTAAAAATAATTATACTAGGAGGTATACCTGGTTCTGTGGCATAGCTACTGATTCATTTCAAGAAGTAATACTGTTGTTTTATAGTCTATCAGTCATCATGAATCATAAAAGGTTTTTAAATTACAATTTTCATATTTCATTTGCCCAATTTATTTGTTTTTTCCCCTCTATCATGCTCATCCTGGAATGCGCAATTTGTATGGTCAGTGCCAGTTTTTTACTGTGTCCATATTAGGCCAAACAGCAAGATTTCCCAAGTGAACATATGGCACATTTCCTGGTATCTGCATGTGGAGCAAAATCAGACCTATCATTGTGTCATCTCGGTTTTAAATAATGAAGATTATTTAACACTCAAACTATAATAAATAAGGCATCTAGCATTTCACTTTCCTGTCTTCATTTTTCCTTTCATAGACTAGGAATTTAATTAAGCCATAACTAGTCAAAATAAGGTGAAATCTGAGCTTCCAAGTATTTTATTTGTAAAATGTATTCTTTCCAAGATAGTAAATATGCAGGGAAAGTCTCATGTTAAACTTGCTTGCTACCTTTCAGAAAGTTTTTGAGTCGTACTCATCAGTGCATTATGATTTTTTTCCTGTCATTTACTTAGACTATGATCAGTCACAGGGAAATGAATTGTTTGGTCTCATCACAGAACTTCAGCACACCTTTTTAAGGACAGTTGGCCCTTTTCTCCTTAGGAACTCCAAAGCTTTTTTCCCATCCAGCTTTTTGGGCTTATGTAGCCTGTACTCCTTGACTTTCTCAGGAATCTAAACACGTCAAGGTTAACTTTGTCTTTCATTAAAAAATAGGCATTTGCTTGCCTTTTTGTTCCTCTTGTGTTGATGACATTAGTTCTGAGAAATGCAAAATGTAAATTGACAGCTTATTTTTGTATTTTGTCCTGAATGTAAGTAGGTTATTCAAAGCATCCTCTTAACTATATGGAGCTTTGAGATACTTGCTGGGTCCGTTCATGACTGAGAAACAGTGCACAGACCTTTTCCACTGGCTCTAGAGCAGTTCCAATATTTGGAAACCTGCTAGAGGCGTAGTGCTGAACTGTGCTTTTGGGCCTTGATCCAGAGACTGTTGGCATGCAGCATTACCACTGATTTCACTGGAATTAGGCTAGAAACAGCAGCTGCTACAGGGAATGGTAGCTCAACAGACTTTGGAACAGCAAAGTTGTAGTACCCTAAAACACAGCAAGTAAGATTTTGGTTTTGGGTTCACACCTCTACCTATCTTATCAGGGCAGCTGAAACTGCTTCCTTAGTCTTCATTTCCGAAAGTATTAAATAGATAATGTACTTACAAGGTTTGCAATAATGAACTATTTTTGTAAAGCTCGTTTTAGTGATAAATTATTATTATTATTTCATTACTTTGTATTACTGCTTGCAGAGCAGGAGATAAACTTTGGTGAGTCCTTTGTACATGGGATAGCACTAGAGGTAAGTCAAATAGAAACTGAGGAATGAGAGAGTTAAATACAACAGAGGAAGGTGGTTCCATGATCACTAGAATCAATGCAGCCTATAATGGTGTCTCATATCTTTCTATCCTATTTCCACTGTCATGCGTTGGAGGATCACGATAAAGCTTTCTTAAGCACCTTTTCCAAATGCTTATTATAATTTTGTCAAACTCAAGATAGCAATGATGTGGCTATTTACGGACCATATTTCTGACTGTTTTTCTGCTGCCACAGTCAGTGGGTTCAGTTCTACCCACACTTCCTCTTTGCACACTATCCTGGGTCTTTCTCCTCCTTTGGTGATGCTGATTTTCACACAGCGTGCTGGAACTTAACTATTTCAATAATTATGCCCCTATGAAATTAACCAGTCTCCTCAAGCATATTAGTCATGGGATAGATGGAAATATGGACAGAAAAATAGATAAATAGGTTGTCCAGTTCTCTAAGTCTCCTATACTTGATTGAAAATCTGTAACTTAAGCTAAAAGGAGAGTATAGATTATTATTAAATGGCTAAATGGGAGAAATATGAAGAAGGACATTGGAAAGAATTATATGAATGAGGATAGAATGCCTCAAAAATGAGCGTAAAGAAGCAGAGATGTGTAGAATGTACTGAGATAAAAATGCAAACAAGAATAAACTGTATTTGGTGGTTGAAATTGAAGATGAATTTACTTCATTTTACATTTCCCTACTTTGTTAGTGGGTATTTTCTGTATCAAGGTTTTGTCTCTTAGCTGGAATTTCAGTATCTTCCACTGTAGATCTGTGTCTTGACTACCAGGGAATAAAAACAGTATCACTTTTCCATTCTCAATAAATGTTTAACTCAGTGAATTAAATAGTTCTTTCAATATTTAATTATTTTAGAGGATAGAGAACAGCTTCAACAGCAAAGACATATTCCCTTTGGAATAACCAAGAGGGTGTTGATGAGGACTTAGTGGGAATATTTGAGGAAGTCATAAGAGAAACTTGGGACTCAGTTTTCCATGTTCCCAGGCACTGTTCCAACTGCCAGACTTCATGTAATAAAAACAAGTTTTGAATGACTGCTCAGGCGCCAGCTGAAAGAGAGGATTTGTTATTACAGTTCTTGGGCAGAGGCTGATGCTTCCCTGCAGCTTGGATTTAGGTACTTTTATTCTTCTGGGGTTGGGGCTTTATCTGTATCCCTCTCTTTATTATTTCCTATCCTAGATATTCAGAATACTGGCTTCTGTCACTGCTATGCTTAAGTGATTAAATTTACAGTTGTAGGTTTTGCCGTAATTGCTAAACTTCTCTTGTGAAGTTGAACCTTTGAACATTGATGTGATGAAATACAAATGATTATGGGCTTTACTCCAGAAGAAAGTTTGGTTGCATTTCACTTGCAGTAGCAAAGTGACATGTCCATCCTTAAATCTAAGTTAGATCTTTAAAATCATGTCCCACCTTGGAGCATCAGTTTGCTAATATGGCCCAAAATGAATAATCTTATAAACTGTTATAACACCATCCAGTGTGCAAGGCCACCTGTTGTAAGTTGTTAAATTACATGTCTGAAAACCGTTTGTTCAGATGTTTTTTCCTTTCATAATGAGAAAAATTAAATAGCCAAAATTTTTAAATCCTAAATATTTAGCTAAATGCTTTGGTAAGGGCATATTGGAGAGCAATGGTAGCTGAAATACAGATATTTATGTGCTATTAATTACCTAATTTTATTCAGCTTCTAGATGAAAAAGGGGTTTGACTTTCTGTTCATTTCAAAATGTACACACTTACTCCCAAACTTTAAGTGACCCATCTCTACTATTTTCTTCTATGATACCATCAGACTATACTTACATAATATCCAGTAAATTAGAATGGAATTGAATCCCAAATTGTGGTTGATAGTACCTTTTATCACAGAACAATATTTGGCTTATGAGCCGTAATGTATGGTCTTAATGAGCTTGCGTAACTTTACCTTGTTTAAGCTATAGCTTATTGTGAAATGTCTTTTCTGTGCGGCAGTAGTAAAGAAGTGGTGCCTATGAGTAGTGTTTAAGATAACATATTTTCAACTCCCTTTGTATAATATACTTAAGAGCTTTCTAAATCCTAGAATCAAATTCAGAGAAATTTGATCTTTTACTTGAAATAAAAATGTTTTATAGAAATTGAAAATTATCAATACATACTTGGAAGGTTTCATGAAAAACTTCTTCCAATCTACTTTAGCTGCAGGGGTTTTATTAAGATTCATCTTGGCTGGAGAAATAGGTATCTGTATGGAGCTCAGTATAGCCTGGTTTAATGGATCCAATGATGCTTTTCTCAGGCTTGTATTTTCATTTTGAAATAGGCTGTCAGCCATGTCAGGTAATTGCTAAGGCTATCTGTACTTGGTTTTCTCATTCTGTGCAATTTGGGTTCATGTCTATGAAATCCTTTGTAAAAAAGAAGCATTTGCATATAGGACCTCTTTTTCTTCTGATACAGATAATGGAATATGTAGAGTGAGAGACCTGAAGAGAAGGAGATCTAAAGTGTAAGGTAGCTAAATATGAAATTAGGAAAGAAAAACAATCTCCTGTGTTTTCCAGAATTCTTACATGAGGTTTTTAATCTGGGAATGCTGAGGGTATAATTTCCTAAATCTTAAAAATGACACTAAATCACTGTGCCCCTCATCACAGGAAATTTTTTAACATAAAAAATGCTGACACATTTGCAGTTGAAGATCACTAAGAGGGTTGACATAAGGTAACTGGTCCCTGTACTGTTCTGTTCTCAATGCATATTAGTGTACAGCAAATGATACTATGTGTGGTTCCACAAACTTCTTTTGATTGTCAGTTGTATTCTGGTTCTGAAAGGATGGATACGTCAGTTGGTACAGCCTGCTCTGCTCATGCTCCTTCTCTCCACCCCCTCCAGCCTCTTCTTGCTAGGCCTCTTTGTTTTCTTGACTTTTCTAGCTCAAACCATTGTATTTTGGAAAAGGTGGAAGTAACTAAGAACTGGGCTTAATATTAGTAGGTCTGTATTATGGCGTCAATGCAATAATATAGGCAACATAGTAAATATGGCAAGGAACTGTTTATTGACTAAAGGGTCTCTTGGACAGCTGTAGAAGGGTCAGGAAAGAAAGGAAATCTTGTTTCTTTTTCTGTACAATTTCTTTTTTTATATAAAAAACCCTGTTTCTAACAGTAAGTTCAATCCTTATGGAAATTACAGACATCCAGTGTATTTGCACAACCCCCGTATCATTTCATTATGGGTGAATTTTCTGCTGTAACAGCTATGGAGTATTTGCCTTTGAAAGTTACCTTTTATTTTTGTCTTTTCCTTGTTAACAGTTTTACTTGCATGAATATCTGCAGAGTACTCTTAATCCCTTACTCCAAAATTAAAAGAAAAAATGTGAAGTATCCATTTTGTCAGCAGTTTTAGAACTTTGATTTTAAGTATCTGAAAATGAAGGCATAGAAAGGTGAACGTGAAATGTCCAGACCTTGGTTGCAACTTCAAAAATATTTTGGCTATGATGACCATTCATAAGACACACAGCAAAATGGTGATATATTTGAAATATATGATAAAATATTAGTCTTGTACCTGTTCCAATGTTAACATTGTCTCTGAACTGTTTAGTGGTGCATAACAGACTAATAATTATTTTAATAACTTGAATTATTTGTAACAGGATAACTTTTTCTCCTAGCAGATTAAAAAATGTTGTCTTTTTGATGCAATGAATGTAAAGGTGAATTTTTGTATGCTACAAACGTGAAATCTCTGTAAAATAAGCAAGGTGGTTACCAAGTACTAAGTTTTAATTTCATTATAGCAAGATAGCCATACTCATTAGCTCCTAATCCAGGATCTCAACAATTACGTTTTGCCTTACATATAACCTCTACTTTTAACCACAAATTGTAATTCATTCCTCAAATACAAATATTTCTGTAAAGCAATTATGCTGTAGACATAAAACAGGTATTAAAAACTATTTTGTGCAGTACTTTGTAGGTTTCCCCATAAGTTCTGGTAACAGTTTTATTGGCTCATATTTTCTCCATTATTTTTTTGGGAATATATAACATGGGTGTTAGTGGGGAGTCTTTTACATCTCTTTTAAAAGGAAAAATTTTGTTCAAGGTTTTAGCTGCCATCCTTCTGGCCAAAGAAGCCTGGATTGTTCTGCCTTCTTTGCACATCCATACAACACTTTAATTAGCTGGAAGCTTCCTTGCTCCCATATCTTCTGGGATTAAAATCACTTTCAATGGAAGAGCTTTAATAATGTTCCTCATTTTATGTTGGCTTATTTGGAGATTTTGTAATTAGTGCTAAGATGTTAAAAGCTGTGGGTAGGAAATGAGATATTCTAAGGAAAATCCTTTTAATTGATATTTTTCAGTTTGACAATGATAGAGTATGTTCTGTCATGTTATGTGATGTCATCCTCTGGCACAAGCATTAAAAGGGAAGAGGAAAAATATGTTTTTTAGTCGGGGTACTTATTTTCTGTATGTTTTATGGTATTTGCCATGCATATTATGCTGCAGAAACTCAATGTGTTCCATTAGATGACGGATTCTACTTGCTCTTTGACTTCCTATACTGTATGCGTACTGGAGACGTAGGCTTCTAAGACAGTAGGTTTTGCTGGAAGTGGACAAGTATGGAGTACCAACATAAAAGCTTGATTTTGCCTGGTTCCATCATGGCTGATTCTATGCAATGAACTCTTAAAAGATGCAGAAGGCTTCTTATTTTGAAATGTGCATATATAACACAGCCATTCTTTTTAGTAATTGTTCAGGTTGGCGTGATAAATCATTGCTTTGGTGCTGTATGTACAGTACCTGACAGATTAGTTATGTATGGAATGTATACTGTTTGCTTCAGTCATTAATTGATGCTAACATTTAAATGTTTGCGCTGAGAAAACCTGTTATCTCATGCGAGATACAGCATAGCATTTCAGATGTGAGACAAAAGGTCTATTGTTACAGTCTCAGTGCTTCATGTTGTTTATTATATGAAGAATATTTTGAGAGTGTCTTTCTGTCCTGTGGAGCTGTCTTTACATTAAGAGGAAAAAAAAAAAAAAGACCTACATACACAGCCACTGGTATTAGTCATTTTTCCAGGGGAGGGAAGGAGGAGGGGAGATGCAGAAATCCTCCTCCTCTTAGACAGTAGTAACAGTGTGAGGATGCCTTGTCCTCATTTTTTTACTTCTGAGATTTTATTGCTGGCAGCCAGATGTGCTGAAACTCCTGACGACAGCATCTATTCACTGCATGTTTTTAATAGGCTTAGAGAAATATGAGTAGAGTACATGAAAGCAGCTCAGCTTCACACTTTAGCAGGGAATGCCCAAAAAGCTTACTGTTGTTTAGAATTCTTGCTACAGTCAGGAGAAAGCCGCACGGGAACAAAATCTTCTACGACTGAATTAGAAGAATAATGACTGTACAATTAACTATCAGCCCCTGCTCATTTAAGCACAGTTTTTACAGAGACCAGGAGAAATATGGAACTTGATTGGCATGTTTGCATTTGATGGTGTGTGCAAAATAGATGACTTTTAAGACAGGTGGTGAAGAAAAACAGAAAGGAAAGAAAGAGAGAAAATGCAATTTGAGACACTGCGCCAGGTCTGCAATTCTGTTTTATCTCATTTTCATGGGGTTTTTTCATCCCCTCCAAATATTTTACAAAATGATCTTTTTGGACAAACGTTGAACAACAATAGGTGAGTAGAAATGAAACATTTTGCCTTACCTTTTCAATGCTGATAGTAATCTATTTGCATGTTTTTCAGTGGGGTACTTTTATAATTGCACTCAGATATTGGTATTTTTACAGTAGCAGTGAGTCTCTTCTGTTGGTGCTTTTATGTTTTATGTAAGGGTTACATGAGAACTCAATCTGCAGAAATAAAGGCAGCAAAGATTGAATTAAATATTTAAGATGGTTATGTATCTTTCTAATACATTAGCTACCATTAGAAGCTAGCATTATTAGCTGTAATCCTTAAAACATATTAAATATTCATAAACAAATTTGTCTGAGAAAATGATTTCTCTGTGGATGTGGCAGTGAAAGGATTAAATACTCAAAGATGTGTCTGTTTGACCATACCTAATTTGGTGGGAGCTGTAAATTAGTACTCTTGCATACCTTTTGCAAAATAGGCAGGAAGCAGTTTCTCATTTTTAGAAGACTTAGATTTTGTGTGTGATGCTTTTAAATAATCTTTTTAACTGGCCAAATTATAGCTGATCAGTGTGGATGCTTTGCAGCAGGTCAGTCAGCTCCATAGGCTGTCCTTTTATAAATAGCTGTTGTTTTGTGGGAATTAGAAATGATAGGCAGAAGTTGTTGCTTATTGATGTGAGTTGGTTATTAAATTGGTTTCTTAGAATATTTTTGAGGGGATGAACTGCGTTAATAATGACTCCCTTTTGTGGCATTATTCAGTAAATATACTGTAATACTGATGTTCAGAACTTTTTCATACTGCTATTAAATATTAACAGTAAAATTTATGAAGAATTTTATCTGAAAGTGTGAATGCAGATCAGGGAGAAAATGAATCCTGTAGTTTTTATAAAGATAATGCGCTGATGGAAACATTCTGGAAAAAGGGTGGAAGTTGTATTGCAGAGAGTATGTCTAGCACTTTAATCTTCTCTGTGTCTGGGAGAGAAATCCCTTGAAAATTGGCTATTATTAAATACGGCAATATTTGCACTCAATACTTAGAAAACTGTTACCATTTTATTTCCCAGAATACAGCTGTAAGGATTCCCTCCCTTATTGCTGGTGTTTCCTTTATAAATATTTTAATATTTATTTAATGCTACTGTTTTCAAGTTTTGATATCTTGGTTATGGGTTTCTAATTAAGCATGCAAAATTATGGAGGTAGCTTTGGTAATCATCATCACTTTAATAAATTAAGAGTTTTTTAAACACCTCAGAATCTGTAGTCCATGAGATTTTTTTTTCTCACAACCCTTTGGAGTACTGTGAAATCTTTGAAGCTCTACAAAATGGAGCAATAATTTACGTGTTATCAACTGTGATTGTAAAAGAGTGCCTGTTTCCAAGTGCATAGTTTCAGGCCTGCAGCAACCAACAAAGCCCTTAGCAACTGTTCTAATCAGCTACAAACCAAGTTCTGATTCTCTGGATCTGTTTTTACAGATCAAAATGCATGCTTTTTGTTAGGTTTTTTTTTTTACACATACATGTGCATTGTGCTTTTAGTTGTGTAATTTTGCTTGTAAATCTCTTGCAGATCCTGGAGACTTATGTCCATGGTATCAGTTTCACCTCACAAGGCATCAGAGAATCATTTTATTCCATTTGCTGTGCCTGAGGTTTAGAATTATTTTTATTCTGGAAAACTGGCAAACACGAAAGCACTGTTAGGAAACCTATCCTCCTACCTAGTATGGGCTGCCTTACTTAGGGTGAGAATATTTCTCTATTTATAAGGAGTAATGTCATTTTCTAGGTACAAATTTTGGTCTCTATAAAACATCGTGCAGTTTTTTAACAATATGCAGCAGTAATCATGAAAGGCTAAGTCATGTATTGTGTCTTCTGAAGTTAAAGTTAGTTGAAAGTTATTTAAGGTTATTGAGTCAGAAGTTTCCATCTTCTGAATAAGTACCAGTATTTTAAATTTTATCTTGATAAAAGGGCTTTGAAGAAGCCGTCTATTGAATAGTCACTAAAAAATCTTGCTGACATTTATTTCAGAGTCTAGTCCTTTTTGTTGTCTTACTGATTTAACCAAAAATCAGTCTTATTTTTTTGCAATTAAATTAATCCTAGTGTCTGTTTTAGGTAGATTTTTCACTTAAAGCTTTGCACAGTTAAGGTAATGCTCTAGCTAAATACTAATAGTTCATGCATTAAGAGTTAATGTTTCAGAACTGTGATAAGGAAAACAAAAATACCCCTAGCATGTAAAAGATTCTGCTTTAATGAGGTATAACATGGTTTCTCTCTTCAAAATTCAAAGTTAAATATTTTTCAGACTAAAAAGAGATGACCTATTTTCTTTTTAATGTTTTCTTTCTGGTTTTACATCTAAAAAGTAAAAGTCAGATTCCAGAAAGATAAGGGCTGACATTAAGCATAGGATGATTAACTGCTGCTTACACAAAGTAATAATGTGAAGAAAACAGGTTAATGCATACTGATAGTATAGCAGAAAATGCAATATAAAACAGTCATAGGGAAGTTGATAGTATGCATGTAACTGTAACTGAAAATAGATTCATATTAATTTTCACATTGTGTTCTTTGAATTCTTCAGTTCTAGAAGTTTAGATATTCTGTGATTTTGTTGCAGAAAAACCAGTTATCTCAGCCTTCGCTTTCTTATGTTTTACCAGACATCAATAGAAGAATATATTAAACTGGTTTTTATAATTTCCCATAGAAACCTTGCATGAGTTGGGTTTTGATTTGCATATATTTTGTGTTGCAGTAGCTGATGTGAGAGCACACAAATGATATTAAACTCCTCATGAGTTATATTGATTTTACCATTTAAATGGGTTTAATTATCCTCTGCTAACAGCTTTTGTTGGAGGAATGTTGCAATTTAGCTCTCCTTTGCCAGCTACATGGCAATGCTTTGCTGTAAGGTGATGCTGGGAGTGTAAAGTGATAGCTGCTTTCTGGACCTTCCTCCTAGTCCTGCACATCTCTGTCTGACATTATCCACTCCATCCAGCTGAAGCAGTAAGAGCTATTACTTTACCTCAAAACCGTGTGTCACCTATGTTGGGGGCTGTAATGTTATTTCCTGTGCAATAGGTTAATTTTTATTGAAAAAGGATTAGAATTGCCTCATGTCAGGAGGTCACAAGAATTGTTTTGCATTCTTAGCATTTGGCAAATAGCTAGCTTGTGGAATAAATTCTTCAAGTTTCTGGGGAAGAAAGTATGGAAAAGAAATCGTGAGCCCTTTTCTGAAAATGTACTAGGGCTTACATTACATCCAAGTTCTAAAGCAGTATCTAAAGGAGCTTCAGAGTTTTTTTCTGTCTAAATTTTTTCTGACGACTTTCAGTGGTATACTTTTCATTCAAATGACTAAAGATGATGAAATAAATAAAGTTTTTACATGTCTTTAAAACATTTAGTTACCAGATAAGCTGGATTTTCTGATTGCTATTCTTCATTTAGAGTTTAGTGTGCAAATACTGTGCTGTCAGATGCTCTATTTGTAGCAGCATGCTTTGCAAAGTCACAGTTGCTTTGGGCAATATTCAGATTAACACATCACTGCATAATGGTGAGTATCCGTTGTGACTAAAATTGATATGAACTGTACAGAGCAGTATCAGTCCAATTTTACCATTGCAGAATATATTAACAGCTTTCCTCTGAGAATGGAAAGCAGTGGATTTACCTAAATCTGGTTTCTCCCACGACACATTGGTACTTCATTACAGCTATGTGAAAGTGAATTTGTTGTCTCGGTTGGCCACACAGGGGCACAAGATAACTAATGTTTCTGGCCCAAAAATAGTACAGAGTTTGTTATCAAATTCTATGTACAGCAGAGACTTTCAAAGCATGGAATGGTTGGTGTTTTGAAATTAGACGCACTTAGATTAAAAAAGTAAACTGTGTTTTATTAAACACAAATATTTTTAAAGATTCCTTAAAAGTTTTCACTTTTTCAATCCCTTGGTAAGCATCTTTTACTTCAATCATTGATTTTCAGAAGGTCACTAAAATACCTAATAAATTAGCTTGCTTATGAAACCAGATATTTACACAGAAAATATAATTTAAGCAGAAAAATATGATTTGTGTTCATTATCTAATTTTCTGATTTGTTTCCTGAATATACCTATGAGCTATTTACTAAAGATCTGTTTTATAATGAAGTCATCACATGATGTCAATGGTTACTGTCACAGACAATTGTTGTTTGTCATGATGCAAGTAATCACTACTTAGAAATTGAAGGAAAAAGTTCATTTTCTGTTCCTTCTTGGGAAACAATTCTGTTAATATATTTCTGTGGAATAGTTTTGAGGTTTTTTTTCTGACTCTTATCAGTTCAACAAAGAGAGGGGTTTGCTATAATTCTAAGAGAAAATTGCATTTTCAAATATTAGTCTAAGAGCTAAGGATAAACCACACTGATGGCATTAGAAATAAGAACATATCATCCATATTCTGACATACAATAGTGAATAATGACTGAAACTGGCTCTCCTCACTTTCAACATCTAGCTTGACTATAGCTACCCTTAAAGATTTAGTTGACATTTTCATTTCTGCTCCCTTTTACCTCCATACTAGATTCACATAATCCTGTTTTAAATAATTCCCAGAAATTTGCAGCTGATGTCCTTTCTCAGTTGAAAAACCCATGCAATATTGGAAGAAAATTGAGGACATTTGTTTGTATTCCTTCCATGTATTTTTTCCTTAATGAGTTTAAAGGCATAGCAAACCTATTTCCTCCCCTGTTTCTTAACTGTTTGTGCCTTGCTTCTGACACAATCAGAAATCCAAAACTAAGCTAGCACCAGATGTGTATATTACTTTGGAGTTATCCATCTCAAATGATCCTCTGTCTTATTTATTTGCTAAAATTAGAGTCATAAGACACTTCTATAAACATAAGGGAAAGACTGACTGGGACCCCAAGTTGTATATATAAGGCAGAGAGAGACTTGCAGCTGTGTGCTTGGGTTTTTTTGCACCTTTTCTATGAGTCCCTCCATAGAGTGCTTCATGTCCTCTTTGAGCTGCGAATACCTAACACCATCTGTCCTTTGTCCCTTGATTTGCTACTTTGGGAGAAAGAGGGAAAAGTGGCATCAGTTTTAAATCTTCTCAGCTTCCTATTTCCCTTGGAGGAATCAGCTGAACATAATAATTTTCCATGAAACTATTTCTTTCTGAGAAGAAATTCTGTATTCCATCCTGTTTTGGCAGCCGTTGGGTTATAGGTTTGTTTTTTAAATCTTATTTCTAGGAAAAACCATCTCTGTAACATCCTGTTACAGATATTTTCAGACAGGAAAGAAAGAGATTTTCTTACCAAATGATTTCTCTTCACATCTCATCCAGCTCTGGAGAGACATACATTCTGTTACTTCCACCTCAGTTGCTACATATTTAATAAGGTGACATATGCTACCTCCATGAATCTCACAGAACTTGGATATTTGCAGCCATAACAGGTTTCTGTCTATTCTTATTGTGCATCAGCTGTTGTTATCTGATGATGGTAGTAAAATCTTATCTGGCATATGATCTTAACCTCCCACCAGCAAGAAAAAGAGAGGATGAGTCAGAGGTGGATAATTTATTTCCAGGTAGTAATTCAGATAGTATGTTAAATTGATAAGTTTAAATAATACTAAATTTGGAAATGATTAAGCATGCCATAAAACTTTATTTTTTTCCCTCAACTGGGTGAAAGCAACGGAAATCTAGGCTATATTTGAGTTACCAAGTGCAACATTTTTGATCAGAGCATATAAAAAGAATCTCTTTCATTTCTTGAATAACTCAGATAACTCATATCATTCCCTAGAACATCCACATAAGATGTGGGTATTATCTTCTTTTTCTGGAGGAAGAAAAGTCAGAAGTGTGATATTAAGAAATGACTAGTGATTTTGTGTATTAAGATTGAAACCTTTTAATGATATTTGTTCACTGACAAGAGCTCAGTAGTTTATGAAAACTATATTCTAATATGGACATCCAAAAACCAAAGTTGATAGTCATGACCCGTGATATGTCTGAGGATAGATTGAGCTGTGATGACTGAAACAAAAACCAGCCCCAGCTATCCATTTTACTCTTGAGAGTGCTGTCATTCTGATAAAACTGGCACGAATGCTATGTGAATCTGCTCCATACTGCTTCAGTTTAGAGTCTGGTTTGTTGGTATGAGGCAAAGTGAATATGCCAGGCCATTTGCTGCAGATGGTCAGACTCATATTCATAAATATTTCTGTTTTCCCACTTGTACAGCCAAAAACTCATGGTGAGGGTCTTCGTGAGTCCTGCTTTGCTTAGTACCAAGTATGTAAAGAAATGGTTGACAGGACTCATGCAGTCTCTCACCTTTTTTTCACTGTTTTCTATCTACTTCATAGCTCTTTTCATTTTGGGTCAGTAAGTTAAATCACATGCATGTTTACGGTACAATGTGTCTAACAATGGCACTATTTGCCAGGTCAGTAATTACAACGCATTGTAGAAATCTGGAGCTTTGAACATCAAAACTTACCAGAACTAAAGAACTTCTTTACCAGAACTAAAGAACTTCTTTGCATTCCTCGATAGAGAAGTGTTCCCAGCTGCTCCTGCCACCCTTAGTGACTCAGTGAAGTGGCAGAGTGGGGGAAGACCACTTCTGTTGGTGTGGGTCCTGCTGTTTCTGGATTTTATTTCTTTTTCTTTTTTGATCTTTTTGCATAGTGTGATTTCTGGGTAGGAAGAGAATTAGAAGGGAAAACAAACCTTTTTAAACCTCTGCTGTAGACAGAAGAGTACATATAAAATCAGAAATTTTGGCTGTGTAGGTCTGGTTAAGCTGGGGCTGAACAGTACTGAAGCTACAGTGCTTCTTTCCTTTTAGGTGAGACAGGGCTGTCCTACCAGTTGCTAACTGTGGACCTAGAGTCCCTTTAGATTTCTCAGGAATATACTGTTGGTTTTGCACTATAAAGGTAGAATGAAGGTTTACCCACAGAAAACGCTATGTTTCAAAATAATTAAAGAGAGATAGGCATCTGGTGGGCCTCAGCTGCTTTACAGGGTTTTGAGATAAGGAATAAAGAATTAAATATTGGCCCCTGGAAATCTAAGGTGAGTGTTGGAGGTAACAGTATCATTTTAGCTTTCCCTGAGACAAAATGTTTGAAGGGGAAGTTGGAAGCATTTCAAGTCCTTGGCTTCACTTCAGCATGTGCTTTACAACAGGGAGGCAAAGGAAGCCTTCTGGTTTCTACTTTTTTGTTTCTTAGCCTGAAAGGAAATAATTATGAGAATAAGAAATGAAATAAAAACATTTTGTATTCGAGAATTTTGTCCCAACTTTGCCTAAGTATGACAGGGATTACAGATTGAATTGCTGAAACATAACCTTTATTGATTTTAGAATAAGAATTGAGTTGAACTTAGTGTACAGAAGCCAAAGTGAATTTGCACAGCGCCTATATTTTGAAAAATGAAGTATGTCTTGATTAATATATCTTATCCTACCTGCAATTTTTTATTTATCTTTCTGATTAAGATATACTTCCAAATTCCAATTCTCTGGTATTCAGGATAGTTTTTTATCATGAAACTTTATCAATATTTTCAAAAAATCAGTTGTCTCTTACATAATAATAGCTGTATATATTATAATAGGAACAATAACCTTGTTAAAAGGTGCATGCAACTAAGTTGACAAGCCGGTAATGCAATTATAATAATTGCCTTAAAAAAGTTATAATTTTAACCTGCAAAATAATACGTAAAGTCACAGAGAAATACTCTAAAACAAATAATTTTAGTATGTGGCTTAACTATTGTGTGCCAAAGATCGACCTGTTGGCATGTAATAATAATTCACTTCATTATTAAATAAGTAGTAGAATAATGAAATGAGAATATTTGTGGCAAATTTTAGGATTTTTTCCTCCACATAACAGATTTAAAATATTATATTAAATTAAATAATATTAAAATATTATTTTTAAAGTGACAGAAATTAATAAAACATTCCTGAAAGATGGAATCTCAAGATTTCAAGTAAACTTTGCACTCCAGTTATTGATTTATTATATCTTGCCCTACAAAATATAAATACAATTTTACAAACATAATAAAAAATCTGGGATAACATTAAAAACTTTGGCTGAAACAGCAAGCATAAATTCTCTCCTCCCCTCTTACCCTCTCCTTTTTTATATGCCAATATTTCTCTTTACATTTCTTTTTTCCTGGTATTATTTTTTCTGTTCTTGTTTCTGTGCATTCTAAGTACATTTTGCATGGATGTTAGGAACCCAGGGATAGTCAGCATTTCATTCACTTGAGGACTTCCTTTTTTCACTGCTAATGGTGGCATTGTCCTGCTGTTAAATTATGAGATAAATGTGGGTTTTAGAGAAGACCCAATTTTTATAGCTCTGCTGTGACTGTTTGATCATTACTTAAATAAGTAAAGCTTCCAAGTAAGTGTGCTGTTTTCAAGAGCTCTTCCAGTATAACCTGCTTCATCTGCCTGTCATACTTTTGGAAGTTTTGGGAAAGAGTCAGGGAGAATAGAAAAAGTTTTATAATGCAACAAGAATTACAATATCAAACTTGCAGAAATTCATACAATTTATGTCGCAAAAGCTTGCCTGCACTTAGCATGGATCTTTAGTGTTAAAGCATGCTCATTTGTAGGACACAACATAGCAGTGGTGTATAAGGAATACCTGTAATAATAATTCAAATATCTTACTTTAGAATAAAGCAAGAGAAGAAGGTGTTAGTGTTGGTCAGTCAAAAACCTGGAGTTCCAGGGTTCTGAATTCTACACCTGCTACTTTCAACACGTCCTTTGTAGTGCCAAGAAAATTATTTAACTGCTGGAATTTTATGAGATATGTTTCATATTTAATACTTCATGGGAATCTTGGATGTTTAATTTATAAATATTTGCAAAGGTCTTCATGATCCTGGGTTCGTATGTGTATGCAAGTGAAAGACTTTTGCGTTCTCTTTCATGGGAATTTATGTTCATCTTTAAATTTTCGGCCATGTAGCAGAGTAACTTAAATATCTTGGAAATATACAAGGATTTTGTGCTGAACCGTACACTTGCACTAAGGATGCCTTTCATCATACTAGCTGCAAACTGCATCATATTACTAAGTACACTATTTCCTTACATACTATCAGCTACACAGCTGATATGTCCTCACTGCAGTGATTTGTTTGTCTTGAGATAGGTCTTTCAGAAGTTTTTTTTCACTAATTTAAGAATTTAACATAATTTCTCAAATCTGTATTCATACACAAATAAAGCAAATGTATTTGTACTTGCAAAGAAATTCTTAACAAGCATGAGGATTTCGTTTAGCAAGCACGTTTGATAATCGTAGAATTGTATGGGTTGGAAAAGACCTTTAAGATCATTGAGTCCAACCATTAACCTATCACTGCTGAGTCCGCCACTAAACCGTGTACATAGCATAACATAACAAAATAAAAAAGTATCTATGCAAGGTACTCAGAGACTATGCTCATAAGATTGCACTAGTTTGCAGAAATACCTCATTTTCCTGTTAATCACAGGAAAAATAATTAATTCTGCAGGGAGTGTTGTGCGGCTTCTTGACAGTAAACTGGGGAAAAACCTGTAGATCTGCATTTTTGTGGATTTTATGTTGCAGTACTTGTATGCAACTAATGCAAGGAGATCTTTGTTGGATTCTGGTCAGTTGATATAATGCTGTATGACTAAGTGTATTTTAGAGTTCACAGCTGAGAAATTTGAGCATTTCCTACTTAACTTTAGTTGGGAAACCTTTTGTATAATCACTGATGTCTAAATGCTATCTCAGTAATCACTTTTTTCACCGGTTTTTATTGATTAACAAGGTATGCTAATCAGTATTTAATTTTAATTACATACAGATGATATCTAAACTGTTCTTGTGTCATATAGAAAAAACGTTGCATATATTCACATTTGATTGAAGCAAGTGGATATTGAAAGAACAGTTTAGGTCAGATTGAGAATTAATCTCAAATCTACTGCTGCTTCAGCTGAAGTGAAATGAACTAACTGAAAAGAAGACAGAAAATTACAGTTTTAATAGGTAAAGGGTTTAATTGCAAGGCATCAGCTTTACTTGAATTCTGGGAGTTATAACAATTTCAAATTTGGAGTGATGGTTTAGTGATTTGATATGCTTTGTCCCCAGAAAATAATGTTAGCTCATTGTAATTGCCATGAAAATGCATAGGAAATATTACACTGAAATCTAAGTGGTGCAACAGTGTGGAGATAAGATAGAAAATTGAGTTAATCATGTAGACCTATTCACTGAGTTCCAGAGTGTTATTTCTATCTCTTGCCTTTTTTTTTTTTCTTTCTTCTGCTTCAGTTCTCTCTGCTGACAAGAAAATATTGCAAAATAATAGAAAATCCTCATTAAATCATGTGTCTTGCATCCCTCATGTAATGCGAAATTTAAACTATGGCAATAGAGGATAATATTTAATTATCTCCTTGTGCCTACATAACACATTTCAGAAACTTTAATTTCTTTCCTGGTTACTTTATATGGGGATGAATTTAATTCTATTGCATAACAAAAGCGCTTCGCTCGAAGTTCAACATCTTTTCCTGCTTGTATGACTGGCTAAATCCAAATAATTTATTTTTGTTTCAGTTTTTCAAATGATTTTGCGCTAACAGCTATTGGTGGCTTTTTTCTGTTCCAGAAAACAACACATTACTTTAAGTTACATAATCAAAGCCAGAGAAGGTAATGTGTTCTCAGCCTAATATATTAATTTCAGATTTTTATCAGCATTCTACTGGATTAGTCTATGTACTGAGCAGATCTAGAAAGAAAATTTTATATTCTATTATTTTGACAAGTTTTGTACTTAATCACTTCTATGCAGTGTGTTTTTAGGGTGTGCTTTAGCAAAGACTAAATTGAATACACTGAAAAAATACAGGAAAATGCTACAATGATTAATTTTAATGCACACAGTGATTTTCATGCAGTTTATACTGATTACAAGTTGACTAATGCCAGAATGAAACAGATGCAGTCATAGTATGGATCTTTGTATATCAACCATATACCTGGCCTTTGGCTGCACTCAAAACATGTCAGGAATTCCAATTTAGAAACATTTGAGAACTGGAAAAGGAGGTTTATGAAAGCACCTGTGAGGAAGAATACTGTCAACATCGCAGCTGAAGTCTGTATTAACTCTGCAGTGAAAGCGTAGCTTCCATTTCACCTGATTATATTTTCTGTCTGTGATATACTTTGTGCTGATTAGCTGCACTTTCTGCTGCAGGGCTGCTGCATCTTATTTGTGGTATTTAATCATGTATAATAAATAAGGCAGTTTGAATATTTAACCAGGTATGATACTACATTTACACAGGTATCCATGTATTACCGTGGATTAATTATGGTTCCATAGTTAATGTTAAAATGTTAAATCCTTTTTTTTTTTCTCTCTCTCTTTAAAGCAGAAAATGTTACTTATATGAAGGAAAAATCTCAGGTATTCCTAGAATTCTCTCAGGAAAGCTGACATTGAAGCATCTCTAATCCTGTAAAATAGTATTTTAAGTATCATATTTGATCTCATTTTTTTCCAACTCTGTGAAAATAGTACATGGAATAAAGTACTAGTATAACCATTCTCAGTTTCTTCATGATCTACTGTATGAGCTGCTAACTGAAAATACTAAACCCATCAAACTAAACATTGCTTTCCATGAATCATTATTGATCTTGGTTAGTCGATAGAGATTCTTTATGATCTGGTGGTTAAATTATTTTAAGTCATATATATATGAATAATTTCTTAATTAAAAGAGGATGACAGTATCTGCTGTTGTCCTCAGTAAATATCATACAATAAAATAGGTATACATTTTGCCATTATAAGCCCTTCGAGTATTTCTTCCAAGTGTCCTTATATTCCTTCTCTAAACCATCTTTCTATATGTTGATGAGAATTCTGCCTTCTAGTGAGATAGCTGGAAAAAGGAGCATTACATTTAAACTCTTCGTGATGAACATATGTTTATTATTTGTCACTCAGGAGCTGAGACTGAGGTAATATGGACTTTCAGGAAATACCAGTGAACTTTAGATAAACTTTATTTGTAGAGTGAAAAGTTAAAGTTTTCCACATAAAGCCCACAGGTGCCTGTTGAGGCTGACCATGACTGGTGGGTTATCGCCTAATAAAAAGGTTTTGAACACAATCTTAGGTTTTGCCTAGTATTTCTAACTATTAAATAGAAGGTAGTAAACATTGTCCTAAGCGTCTTGGAGACACAGACACTGGGATCACTGTGCGTAATTCTGGCTACATATGTTCAGCAAATCTAGATTTCAGAGAAGCTATAAAAATTGCTAAAAAAAATCCACATGAGAACAGTGAAGAGGAATGGAAATGTAACAGGGTTGGTTTAGTTAGAGTTGAAAGCAAACAGATTACCAGCATATATATGTATTAAGTAATTAAACAACAAGAAGGAAAGAGATTTCTTTAGGAGGTTAAAAAAAAAGTCCTGAAATGAGATGTAATGAATAGAAGGTTTTGAGTGAATGTCCATGCAAATTTCCTAATTGACCATATTACAGTACAAATCAAATAGGAACTGGTATAAGCCTTAAAAAAATAAAAACTTCTGAAATTAGATTGAGAAAACTCTAGAAAATGTACTGTGGGGAAAGATTCTTCATTGTCATGGAAACAAACTAGATGAGAAATGTTTTCCATTTCTGCCTGTATTTTATTTCTGCAATTTAGTTCCAGGTAAACTTAGAAAAGGGAGGCATTTTTTATTATTTTTACTGTCTGGCAATACCATATAGTATACTAACAGTTGAGATTTCAGTATGATCCCTGGAAGTTTATCTTTCCTTCAGATTATGTAGAAATTGCTGTTTGCAATACATGAATGCCTTACTAAAACTGATGGACTAAATAGCATTATTAACAGAGAGCTGTCCTGGGTTCAGCAGTAGCAGTCATTTTTTCTCCTTCTTAGTAGCTGGTGCAGTGCTGTGTTTTTGACTTTTGGCCTGGGAACAGTGCTGATAACACCAGTGTTTTTAGTTACTGCTCAAATGTTTAGTCTGACCAAGGACTTTCTGAGTCTCATGCTCTGCCAGGGAGGAGGGGAAGCGGGGAGGAAGCAGAGACAGGACACCTGACCCAAACTGACCAAAGAGGTATTCCATACCACAGCACGTCATGCCCAGGATGTAAAAACGGAGGGCAGAGACCCAGAAGGATTAGATCACTGCTCGGTTGGGCTGGGTATCGGTTGGCGGGTGGTGAGCGGTTGTATTCTCTTCTCTTGTTATTTCTCTTATCATTATTATTATTGGTGGTAGCAGTAGTGGCTTGTGTTATACCTTAGTTACTGGACTGTTCTTATCTCAGCCTGTGGGAGTTGCGTTCTTTTGATTCTCCTCCCCATCCCCCCTGGAGTTGGGGGGGTGGGGGAGAAAGGGGGGGCAGTGAGCAAGCGAACTGTGTGGCTGTTTTACGGTTGGGCTTAAACCATGACAAGAGCAAATGCTACTGCTACTATCTCTGTTTTCTGTATCATGTGAGTATCACTTCTATTACATTTTGCTAATTCTACTGTCTTGCAGTCCAGTACAAAGCCAGTGAAAGAACTGAAACTAAAATTAATTAATTTTATTTATCCTTTATCTAAAATACCCTTTGATAAGAAGGACTTTGTTTCAGAAAGAGGTTTGGGCTGTGTTTGTATGGTACATTTTCCACAAGATTTTATAGAGTAAATAATTTGTTTGGAAGATTTTCTAAAGAATAGTATCACAGATAAAATATGTGCTTCTTCCCATAGGTTAAAAATTAATTAGACCTAGCACCAATCTAGCAGCCTTTTTTCCAAAGAGATAACCGTCACCTGATCACGTGAGAAGTTTGTAAGTAAGACATCATCAGAAGTTGTGTTTGCTTAAATTCCCATTCTATTTTTAGTCTTTCTTTACAGGCCTTAATTCAGAAGTCAAGTAACTATAAAAAGAAGTAGCAAAATTCCCCAGAAACAGAATGTATAGAGTCTGAAGGCATTCATAGTGTTGCATTTGTCCGCAGTTTCTAAGTTTCAGCAGAAAGTTTTACCCTTTGCATTGCTAAAATAGTTTTCAGTCACATAAACTTTGAGTCAGTGTACTTACAAGCACATGAAATGGAGCTTGTATTAAGATTTCAAAATCTAGATGGAATATTTCAAAAGCTAGGACTGAGCTTCAGAGGCTGGTAGCAGGCATCAAGAACATTGTAGGCTGAAGAGGACATGAGACCTTTGCCCAGCACTGTCTCACCTAACTTCAGATACTGATCAGAGCATCATGGGTCTCCTGTGAAATCAGTGGGGAGATATAGACACTTCAGAACAAAAACCAGGTAACATGTTTTAGGCAGCTACATTAATTTAAGTGTACTGCTGACCAGAAAAGGTAAAGTCATAGTAGATTTGTCTTTTCGGGAGCTGGCATTTACAGAGGGATGTGAGTGAAAAGGCTGTAATTACTATTCCCTGAATATTTTCTTACTGGCTAGATCCCACCTTCATGCCCCTGGCACACATTGCATGCCCAACAGTTTACATGCTGAAGACAAACAGTTAATGGCAATTAAAATGAATCTCAGAGTATTCTGAGAAAAGGAGTGAGAGACAAATATTGATTACTTCTTATGAATATGTCCATAGATGACAAGGTAAGCACTGGCAACAAAGACGTATCACAAAAACTTTTTGTTTCCATTTTCACTATTAGGAGCTTATTTTCTAAATTGAAAAGAAACTACATCTTGACATTTTGTCTAAACCTCTCTGCAAAGATTTAATTGTAAATGTAGAGTGAAAAATTATCTATGTGACTCTATGTTGAATTATTTATGACTCAGCATAAAAACTTATTTTACTTTGTCATCCATAAATAGATGATTAATCATTAATTACTTAATACATAAGTAGATTATTATTGTGCAAGCTTGCAGAGAACTACTGTATTTATTCTAGTCTTGTACAGCACTGTAGCTTGAGGTGATCAAACCCTGGCAGAAATAATTGCTTTCAAGTCATGGAGTAGAGTAATAAGGTTGATCATCTTCCAACACAGTATACTGTGGGAAGTGGTTAAATGAAGTCCAGCTGGGCTCAGAACAGTGCAGTCAGTATAGTCAACCTGGTAGGAAAATATGGGATAATGAAAGGGAATGAAAGAGGCAGGGAAGAAGCAGGAGGATCTTCCCTGTGACTTTGGCTTAGGAAAAGCACTATCTGTGGATATCATAAGTAAGTGCAAAATATGTCACCTCAGTGCATGTGATTTACTATTATTAAGGCTATTTTGCTATGTTATTTTGGTTATTATGATTTAATCTTGTATGAAAAAATGAACATGAGCCAGCAGTGTGCGCTTGCAGCCCAGAAAGCCAACCGTATCCTGGGCTGTATCAAAAGGAGCATGACCAGCAGGTCGAGGGAGGTGATCCTGCCCCTCTGCTCTCGTGAGACCTCACTTGGAGTATTGTGTGCAGTTCTGGTGTCCTCAACATAAAGAGGACATGGAACTGTTGGAACAAGTCCAAAGGAGGGCCATGAGGATGATCAGTGGACTGGAGCACCTCCCGTATGAAGATAGGCTGAGAAAGTTGGGGCTGTTCAGCCTGGAGAAGAGAAGGCTGCGTGGAGACCTCATAGCAGCCTTCCAATATCTGAAGGGGGCCTATAGGGATGCTGGGGGGACTCTTCATTAGGGACTGTAGTGATAGGACAAGGGGTAATGGGTTCAAACTTTAACAGGGGAAGTTTATATTGGATATGAGGAAGAAATTCTTTACTGTAAGGGTGGTGAGGCACTGGAATGGGTTGCTGAGGGAAGTTGTGAATGCTCCATCACTGGCGGTGTTCAAGGCCAGGTTGGACAGAGCCTTGGGTGGCATGGTTTAGTGTGTGGTGTCCCTGCCCATGTCAGGGGGGTTGGAGCTAGATGATCTTAAGGTCCTTTCCAACCCTAACTATTCTGTGATCCTATGATTCTATGTGAAAAAAGAGAAATAACTGAGAAGGCTCAAGCAGGAGTGGAGGTAAGGTATAGTTTGGAGCAGGAATACAAGCATCTGAAAAATTGAATTGACTGCTAACATTTCTTGAATTGATAATGTGAGTGCTGCAATCTCAAAGTTGATTCATGGTAGTGATAAAATTGTAGAACAATTAGTTGGGTAGAAAAGAATTAAAGGTACAGTAAGAGTTACAAATCGTTGAGTTCCTAAGGGCTTGAGATGTCAGTACCTTTTGGATTTTTACTTTTTTGTTGACTGTAGGCTTGTGTTTCATGACTTTGTCTTTCATTCAGACAAAATTCTGCCTTCCAGAGAGGGATGAACATAAATCAGGTGTGACCAGATTTGCCCATGTGGGAGAGAAGTGTGAAAAACTTCAGTAAGATCATTAACTGTATCCAGTTTCTGGTTCAGGTGTTCCAAAGGGATTTTTACTCCTGGGGAGAGCTTAAGAAACTATTACAGCTACCTTCAAGATTAAGAGGAAAAAAATGCAGGCTATTTAAAGAAGGTGTAGTGTTTATAGACTTTTATCCTCCACTTGGCCTTTAGTTAGTTCATATATTAAATTCTAAAGAAATTACTCTTATCAACCTGTATGGTCTCCCTGATTACAAATACCGTAAGATTTCTTACATCAAGACCATAAACTGCATCGAGTTGAAAAATAAGCTTCTGAAAGATATTCGACTGTGATTTAGAGACTTTTGATGCAAAGTTCCCCAATTCTAAAATAAAACTTCTGCCCGTTTATAGTCTGAAACGTTGCTTTCCTTTCACCTAGCGGCTTTTGTTGCATCTAAAAAAACTTTTTAGGGAGCAGGCACCTAACAACCATTATCAAGTATCCTCAAAGATCTGAGATAAAGGAGATAAGGAAAGTTGTAATAAAAGTAAGGGAGTGTCCAATTGGTGATAAAACTACATTATATAGGAAGAGAGTGGAAATGTGCACAGAAGTAATGTGGTCTGTTTACGGACACGCAACAGGTTAAAGCTGTGAATATGTCAGGCATCAGGGTCACTTGATAGATTTTTTTTCTCCCAGATATTCCACATGAAATTGCCTTTATGTTTAGTTCTTTTGAGCATAATATTCTTCCAATTTTATTATGTTATCTATATAGAACAGGTTTGCCTCTATCAGCAATAACATGAAAAAGCAGCAATATTAATTGGGCACAAGCAGATGAGCATTATTTCACTTCTGAGGCAAGCTTTCTGAATTAAATTTAACCATCCATCTTGCTAATAAAATATTATGCACAATGATGTTATTTATTATTTCCTTAGACATTACATTTGTATTATGTTCTTCTTTTCCAATGAACCAGATTACTCAGTTTCAGAAAATTTTTCTTTTGATATCTATTAGTAATGCTTTTTGCGGCTGCAGTCAGTCCAGATGGGATATTTTAATTCTAGCAAATTTTCCATAGCAGGCATTTCAAGTAATATTGATTTTAGGAAAATTAAAGGCTTAGCTATCTTACCTGAGAACATAATTTTAAATCTGCTTCATTACTTAAATAGGTAATACTGTATGTTTTGTGTTGTATGCATTGCATGCCTTATGTTCAATTTTAGCCAATGTCCAAACAAGTGGAGGGTGGATATGATTTCTGTGCATTTTAAGAAGCTTGCCCAGATGTGAGTAATGCTGATTCACCACTCCAGATACAGGCAGTGGTTTTCTGTGACCTTCATCAAGGTGTATATGATGATTCTCATCAATTTATCTATGCTTATCAATTAATCTCAAAAAAGGCCAAGATAAAATGGATTCATGGCTTAAATAATATATATTGTTAAGAAAATATTCATATTTCAATCAACACTCTTCATTGCAATCTACTGAAATCTTTCAAAATCATTCAGATTCTAAGAACATTGTTAAAGGAGCGCACCTCACCATTTAGTTTCCATTTCCTGGTATTATATCATAGAATCATAGAATCAAAAAAGCATGGGTTGGAAGGGACCTTCAAAGGTCATCTAGTCCAACGCCCCTGCAATGAGCAGGGACATCTCCAGCTATATCAGGTTGTCCAGAACCACATCCAGCCTGGCCTTGAATGTCTCTAGGGATTGTGCATCCACCATCTCTCTGGGCAGCCTGTGCCAGTATTTTACCACCCTCGCTGTAAAAAATTTCTTCCTCATGCCCAGCCTGAATCTCACCTCTTTTGGTTTAAAACCATCACCCCTCATCATATTGCAATAGACCCCGCTCAGAAGTCTCTCCCAGTGTTTCTTATAGGCCCCTTTTAAGAACTGAAAGGCTGACATAAGGTCTCCCCAGAGTCTTCTCTTCTTCAGGCTGAACAACCCCAACTCTCTCAGCCTTTCCTCATGGGAGAGGTGCTCCATCCCTGTGATTATTTTGTGGCCTCCTCTGGACCTTCTCCAACAGATCCATGTCTGTCCTGTGCTGAGGAATCCAGAGCTGGATGCAATATTCTGGGTAGGGTCTCATGAGAACAGAGTAGAGGGGCAAAATTACCTCCCTCAGTCTGCTGGCCATGCTTCTTTGGATGCAGCCCAAGATGCAATTGACATTTTGGTCTGCAAGTGCACATTACCAGCTCATATCTAATCTTTCATCCGTCAGTGCTCCCAAATCCTTCTGCTCAGGGTTATTCTCAATCCCTTCATCCTCCAGCCTGTATTGGTGCTGGGGTTTGCCCTGACCCAGGTGCAGGACCTTCACTTAGCTTTGTAGACCTTGTTACTCTTTTTTATAAATGAAGGAGGTATCTATTAGGAAATTTATTTTCCATTTGATAATCTGAACAGACTGTATCAATCAAGTCTTTGTTAAGAGATATGTTCCCAGTGGTTGAACCACACCTTTCTGTACTTCCTGGAGTTCAATCATTAGACCTGTACATGATCTTCAGAGGGAGTTGCAGTATAAGTTTATAGCAATAATGGAGGTAGTGCAGCTTCTGTAATGAATTCCGTTTCCTCAGTTCCTTACCTATACATTCAAGGATTATATTCACCCTTTTTATCAGACTCTTTAAAATTGAAGTGACCACTTTTCAGTGTGGAGTCTTCCATCAGATGGAATCTTCCATCCTAATGATATGGCATACTTATTTTTTCCTCACTGTTGAGTTTTATATTTAGCTGTGCTGCATCATGATTTTTGAAGTTATCCCGTTCCTTTAGTCGTTCAGTCAGTGTCGTCCTGACAAGTTCATGCTTACTTGGGAGACAGGTAAAGATCAATGCATAAATAACTATTGGCACAACACCCCCAGTGCTTCAGGATCTTGAAAATCACTGGTAACACATCAATTTGCTTTCTGTGTAGCCCTTTTGAAGCTAGTGGGTGCAAATGTAGAAACTCTGTCATTTAAAATGTAAACCAATCATTACTAAAATTAGATATTTCCTTAGCTACTGGTAGAATGTGAAATATTTATGATCATCACCACCTAATCAATATATCATCTGCCTTCCTTCCAATCCACAGGAAAGCATTACTTACTGAGCGTTTCTGTCTGTCAACTGAAAATTTTCCATTTCATAATGGACTCATATAATTGTTAGAATTCCTGTGCTTTGTGGTTTAGTGTGAGGTGTCCCTGACCATGGTAGGGGGGTTGGAACTAGATGATCTTAAGGTCCTTTCCAACCCTAACTATTCTATGACTCTATGATTCTATCTTTCTAAAACATGCTAGAGATGTTTTGGCATTGATAGCCTAGGAGTTCAATTATATGTGGCATATATGCTTATATTAATATCTCCCCATTATGAAAAAGCTTTTCTTTTGTTACGCTATAGATAAGTTCTAGCAAATTCGTCATTTACTTGTTAGTGTGACTAGATGCTTGGTAGCTAGTCTCAACAACCATAATCTGGAAATGGTACAGCTGATATATCCTCTGTCACGTAACACAAATTATGTGTGTACTATGTGATGCTTATGGGTGGCTGGGAAATTATAGCAAGCTTGCAGTCTGTCTTTTGGTTTTATATGTTAAAACATTGATTTAAAACATTTGAGATAATTTCACTGAAAGTTCTTCAGTGAACAAAAGGTAGGCAAAGGAACTGAAGGGACCTCATTTAGTAAAGTGTATTATCTGACCCCCATTTAGTGACATGAGTTGTATGAAGAAATTAGTCTTTTTAGAGATGGTACATATATGTTCTGAATCCACACCTAGACAAAAGTTCACTTCCAAAATGTCATCAGTAATGTCTTCAACAGTAGTCATTAGTTCTCAATGTTCTGAAGTCATCTATAACCTGCCAAGGTGTTGCGTGGCAGCATCATTAATTCTGATATGCAATGTTACCAGTAGTGGAAGCCCAAAAGACAATAATTATGCCTTTGTCATGGGTTCAGCAGTAGCAGTCATTTTTCTCCTTCTTAGTAGCTGGTGCAGCGCTGTGTTTTGACCTTGGACCTGGGAACAGCGCTGATAACACCAGTGTTTTCAGTTACTGCTTTAGTAATGTTTTGGTCTGACCAAGGACTTTCTGAGCCTCATGCTCTGCCAGGGAGGAGGGGAAGCCGGGAGGAAGCAGAGACAGGACACCTGACCCAAACTGACCAAAGAGGTATTCCATACCACAGCACGTCATGCCCAGGATGTAAAAATGGAGGGCAGAGACCCAGAAGGGTGTGGGTGCACTGTTTGGTTGGGCCTGGTATTAGGTGGTGAGCGATTGTATTCTCTTTCCTTGTATTTGCCTTGTCATTATTATTATTGGTGGTAGCAGTAGTGATTTGTGTTATACCTTAGTTACTAAACTGTTCTTATCTCAGCCTGTGGGAGTTGCATTCTTTTGATTCTCTTCCCCATCCCCCCGGGAGTTGGGGGGAAGAAAGAGGGGGGAGTGAGTGAACAAACTGCCTGAGGGGCTTAAACCACGACAGCCTTGTATCTTGGCTTTAGAAGGCAAGATGGCATCCAGCAGTGCATTTATTTCTTGCAGATTTTTTTTGTTGTTGTTTTATTTTCACTGCATTCTGTCAAAAGCGATCATCAAAGACCGTATCTATCCATTGGAGCTTTTTATAATTCTCTTTATTGACACATTTTTTTGTCTTGCTGTTTGGGCTGATAAGCATTAAAACTGGTATGACCTGTAGTTTACTCCATTCCAGTTAGTAAGAAGTGGTTACATTCTTGGGCAGTTTTCTTCATTGACATTTTGGATAATGTCTGACAGTTTAGAGACTTTTAAAAGACCTTGCCTATGCTTTTTAACTAGTGAGAAAACCAGCCCCTTCTCCAAAATTAAACTCGGTGGATTAAAATACGTCTGCAAGAAGCATTTTAATCTTCCAAAACTTTGTTCCTTTGTGCAATTACTCAATGCTGCCTTTTTATATCCATAATAGTATCTGGCAATTTTGCAAGGTTCCTAGTGGTTTACTACTTGCTCACTGCAGGGCATATAGATGAAGTATCCCTTAGGTCACTTTCTTATTTGCTTCCCTAGTATTTGCACACCTTCAAGTCAAACAACTTATTTTTGTTTCTGTCCCTTTCCTTTAGGCTGTGGCCTACTCAGGAAAACAAACAAACAAAACCCCAACAAAGCAACAACCCACCAACCTTTCAATGTCCTTAATGTGAAAATGAATCCTTTTCTGATAGAGAGAGAACAAAGATTTTTAAAAACTGAAGTACAATGTTTGTGCACTATGGGGGAAAGTACAATGATGATTCCATTTAAAGTTTTTCCAAATGATCAACATCATGTAATAAAACTTACTAGAACATGTACGTTCTTAATATATGAAGAACTCAGCCAAGCAGGGCTATGGTCTCATTTATTTGAGGCATATTGAATGTTGCAGTCTATAGAACAGTTTTCTGTAGCTGAATTAATCCATTTACTAAATATATTTACTCTGACTTAATTTCTGATTTTGGGGAAAGTTATGTTACAGCCCATTCAGATGAGAATCTTGTGGCTTTTCTTGGAGGTGTTGTGCTGCTAATTAATGCCTTACTTTCAGAAACGTATAGAGGTTCTCAAAGGAGATCATAGGTAAAAGGTACTAGAATTGAATCCAGGCCCTTACATTGCGTTTAAGGATGTGAGTAGATACTTTTGAGAGGTTTACAAAATACTACCTACTACAAAGCACTTTGGGATTTTGTTTGGTTGGTTTTTTTGTTTGTTTGGTTGGGTTTTTTTTGTTGTTTTGGTTGGGTTTTTTTCTTTTTTTTTTCTTTTTTTTTAAACTTAAGAAAATGAGACGAGGTGAGATTTCAGGGAAAGGGAAAGATTAATCAAGAGCTTTACTGGTATCTTATATTTTTGCAAAAGGAGTAACACCTATAGGTAAGAAAGCCAAATGACCATACTTTATACTCCAGAGAAAACCAAAAATAAGTCTCTGAGAATCTGACATAGCTAAAATTTGTTCTTGCCATCAATTGCATCAATTAGCCTCTCCATGAAAAAGTAAGGAAGATGCAACAATAAGACAGCTGAGATTTTTTTATACCATCTGGAGCATACTTGTCCTCCTCTCAAAAATCTGTTGCTAGGTAGAGCCAAATTCTCACATATCAGTGAAAACTGAAGTCTAGCAAACCTTATATCAGATCATGCTTCTAGAAAAAACAAAACAGTTGTGTGAGCACTGAAAGTCACAAAGCACAGGACTTACTTAATAGGATGGTGGAACAAGCAGGATCCAAGCCTTGTTTTCAACATTTCCTTATGTGATAGTTAATCAGACTTCTGCATGCTCGTATCTCAAGCTTATATTTCTGTGTCATGGTCAGACGACAACTTTTTTAAAATTCTGGTGTAAAACAATGTAGGTTTCATGCCTCTGCTACTGTTTGGAACACAATCCGGGAGAAGTACTTCACAGATGATTAGATAACTTTGCAGGTTTTAGTCTTGACTCATTTGTAGCTAAATCATCTTATTACAGCATTATCCTTTAGCTTAAGTTGTTATTTTCTCTCCATGCTCATCCCTAATTACATATATAATGTCAATATTCCTTCTTGGCCTTAATTTTCATAGCTAGATAAGCCAAACTATCTTAGTATTACTTTTCAGTAAAATTCTCAATTTTCTTAGTCATTACAGAAGGTCTTCTATGTGGTTTCCTTCAAGGTAAGTGGCCAGAAGTGTACAAGGTAGTCTAAAAAAAGTCTTACAGTGTCACCTACAATGATGCCGATACTCCTTTCTGTTGCTCACAGTAAGTTTTTGAGTAGTCCTAGAGTCATGATTGCCTTTTTCACTGTGTCACGCCTTTGCTTTATGGTACAGTCATGCTGTGATTAGCCGCTGCATTTATCCTGGATTTGATTTAGAAACACCTCCCTTGCCTCTAACACATTAAGTCAAGGGCTGCTTATTTTGCAGCAATTTTTGCTTTTGAACAAGATCTTTTTTTTTAATATTAATTTTTCCTGTTTCTGTTATTGTGTTTGGTTCTGTATGTCTGGAAACTCTCAGATTCAGCTGATGAACATGGATGGTTGTGGGCAGCACATTTCTGTGCTTAATTTCTGCCATACACTCTATAATTTTATAAAACACCACTCGCATGGCCAACTTTTAGGAAGAAGACAAACCAAAACTGTACTGATGTACGTTTCCATTTCAGAATCGTTAGAATTTGGGTTTTCTATTTCTTCTCTGTAACTGAAAGGACTAGAAACTTGTCTTATTTAAAAAAAAAAAAAGTATTTGATTTTAAATGAGAGAGCTGAGATTCTTTTTTTTTTTTTTTTTTTTTTTGCTTCATGTATAGATAATCTAAGTAAGATTCATCTTACATGAATGTTCATAAGAAGCAATTAATCCATCAGTTCATGGAGGGTAAAGCACGGTCAAGTACACAGAACACACCATCTGCTACTTTAGCTGCAAAAAGACTTACTATATTTCCCATTGGAAAGCAAACATATTATTTAGAGAAAATAGAGCGACTGTTTTGGCTATATAGTTGCTACTTATAACTCTGCACCTAGTGTAATGATATAGACTATGATGTGTAACAGTAATGTAAAAGTCTGGCTCCTTGTGCCTGTTGAAGCAGCCCCTTTGTATTTTCCTTTCCCTCCTTATTCACTTTTTCATCATGTAAGCAAGGCCATGCAGGTCGGAGAGTTGAGTACCTCAGTGTTCTGTCTCTGACAGTGACGAGCAACAGAGGTTTAGGGAGGAATATGAACAGCAGTAAAAATGTAGAAGATCTTAGCTGCCAAGAAATAGAAGTTCAGGCACTTCTTGAGGCATTTTAGTGGCTCTAGTGGCACTGTCCTCCCATTTTTAAGTTATTGTCTTGTCCTGGGTTCAGCAGTAGCAGTCATTTTTCTCCTTCTTAGTAGCTGGTGCAGGGCTGTGTTTTTGACTTTCGGCCTGAGAACAATCCTGATAACACCAGTGTTTCGGTTACTGCTTTACTGATGTTTTGGTCTGACCAAGGACTTTCTGAGCCTCATGCTCTGCCAGGGAGGAGGGGAAGCTGGAAGGAAGCAGAGACAGGACACCTGACCCAAACTGACCAAAGAGGTATTCCATACCACAGCACGTCATGCCCAGGATGTAAAAATGGAGGGCAGAGACCCAGAAGGGTGGGGGTGCAGTGCTTGGTTGGGCTTGGTATTGGGTGGTGAGCGATTATATTCTTTTCCCTTGTATTTCTCTTGTCATTGTTATTATTGGTGGTAGCAGTAGTGATTTGTGTTATACCTTAGTTACTAAACTGTTCTTATCTCAGCCTGTGGGAGTTGCATTCTTTTGGTTCTCTTCCCCATCCCCCCGGGAGAGGGGGGAAGAAAGAGAGAGGAGTGAGTGAGAGAACGGGCTGCGTGATTTACATCTTAAACCCGACTTAATCCAGTTAGTGTTTTGCTACTACTGCAACATGTGAATTGAGTCCTTTGTAGAAAAATGTGTTTCATTTCATTTGTATTAAATTTGTATACTCTGACAATTTCATCAGGAACATGCAGTTTTGTGAGATACAGTGAGTAATTTTTTCTGTTTATCTTTTCATACCTGACTTCATGAACTGAAGTCTTTTTTCATCAGCCTTCCCTGTTTCTTTTCAATGTTTCAAAGGATTATTTCTATTCCTTTGGGCGTTATTGACCACTGAGATGATATTTTACAAAACTGTCCGCAGTGCCTTTGGTTTTGGGGTAGATAAAAGCTAGTTTATGGTCTTCTACAAGTCAGGTTAGATTTTTTCTTCCCTTTTATATTTTTAAACATTTAATAATTTCTGCCAACTTATTTTTCAATCATTACTGTAAAAACTACTTTATTTTTTAGCAGTTTTTATTTTATCCTGAACAGCTGAGAAAACTGTCATACCAGTATTTGAGTCTGTTTAGAAGTCATCTATAAATATACTCAGTGGAAGAGAAATAGGAAACTTGGAACTCAGATGTGTGTTTTTACAATTCTACAGCCATTATTCCCCATCCAAACTTTCCAAATTCACATGACAGGTTAGTTCGTCAGAAGTTATATAATACATGTTCTAATGTATCTAATACATTATCTAATACATGTTTTGCTCAAAGAGCAGTCTTTCAGTGATATTACTTTCTTGGATGCATGCCTTTTCTGTTGCCTTAAAGCCCCTTTTTCTTGCATACTGAGTCTGTCTGGTAATCTTCCCCCCACCCTACAACCACTGACTCTGAGAACTGGATAAACCCTGAGTCTTTTTAATGTGTAATATGATGGAAGGAGAGAGAAAGGTAGAGAAGCACAGTTTTCCTTTTTTTAAGTGCTTCCTTCTTCCTTCACATGTTGTCCCTAGATACTTAGTCCCTAGTAGTATAAACGCTTCTTTGAGGCTGAATGTGCTTAGTATTGTATGTATTCAACCACCTTTGCCTACTTTAATAGCCTAATTAAGCTTCTACTGAGATCACTAGAAAGTCTCTCACTGACTTCAGAAGGATGTTGGCTCAGAAACTGTTGTTAATTCTGTCAGAGTCGATTAACTTTCTCCAGCTTTATTCACTGGTTTGGTGATTTCAAATATCCAAAAAGAATTCCAGCTTAATTTGCTGGAATTAGTTTGATGTATCTTGGATTTGAACAGCTTTAAAGGTTAATAAAAATATGTAGGGGGGTGAGATAGGTAGGATGTGCAGTTTGAATCTTCAAAGCTATGGTGTGTAAACCTCATCTCCATACAGTGAAATAAAAATTTTAAAGGCAGAGATCTGTAAATCTGTATGGGGCCCTAAAACCAATCATTATTTTGAAAACAGGAAGAAGGAATATTACTTAGCAAACTACTTTATTTCACAAAATTGCATGAGAGGATAAAGAGGATATGTAGTTTACTGTGCTCTACAGAAGAGTTCTAATGCTCTCTTACTTCAAATTGGGCATAAGGACAATTGCATGTATTGAAGAGAGATAGAATGACATCGTGCAGTAGATTAAGATAAATGGTAATTTTCAGGATGGGAGACAAGTGAGTAACACATGGATTTGTGTAATATGATCATATGCTACATTTTTATTAAAGTATCTAAAGATTCCAGTAATTAAATACTTTGATGATGCTAAATGACAGTTGTTGTTCAAAACAGTGAATGGTAGAAAAATGCCAACGTGATGAAATTAATGTGATGAAATTAATATGATGAAATATGGTTTTAAAAATGCAAGTTACTATTTCTGTGCAGAAAGATAATGAAGTGCATGCTGAATTTTGAATATGCAAGTTATCTATTAGCCTGCTTAGAATGCATGTTGTCTTTGACAACTGAAGAATTTTTTGGCCATTCTCATCTGTCTCATATCCTGGCTCACACATTCCCAACTGTAAAGACACATTTTACCATCCCTTTGGGCAGATATCTTGCAAGTAATCATTTGTAGCTCCTTCAAGTCAGGCAAGCATGTTGGATGATTTCTTATGGCATTTTAGATACTGAATAAATGAACAGCAGTTGAGTCAAACTGAAACCATAGATACTGGGGACCCTGCGCTTTCTGTGCTCCCATTAGGGGATCTGCTGAGCCACAGCTTTGTGTTTTATTATTTGGTATAAGTATTTGATTATGGTAAAGAGAGCATCTGTTAAGAGATTGGAGCTGATGTGTTAGTCCGCTTCTTCATTACTGGACTTCTATTTCTTGCAGTGAAATTACACTATGAAAGAAAGAGAATTGGTTTACACTGTTCTTCCTCATACATCTTGCAGTAGTCACTAAAAATCTATGCCCTAAATTTTGATTTTTTTGGTTGTGTAAGGACAATTTGTTAGCTCTGTTTCTTTGAAGTATGCATAGATTTATTTTTTTTTTGTTTAAGCTTAAACCAAAAAAAGTTTAGTTTAGTAATACCACCCAATTGCAAATTGAATTTTTACTAGTTGTTCAGACTTCTATTTTTACATTTATGCCTTTAAACACCTACACCAACTGTTTTTGAAGGCCATGTAATTAGCTCCCATAGGCAGCTTGAGCTTTTGTTTGAAGCTTCATTTAGGAGGAAATCCCTTGTGTATCATTGTGTTTTAGGTATCTCTTACCTTCTCCTGCTACTTGTCTTTTTTTTTTTCTTTGACTAATGACAGACTCCTGATACTTTTAAATTTCAAGCAAATGTGGTGAAATGGTCACTGCTTGATGAAGAATTATTTCTAGAAAGTAAATTTTTAAATGAGATCACACTGTAAAAAAAATGGTTCATAATTTTTCTGCTTGGTAAGATATTCATGTTATGTGGATATTCCTACACATAAAAACATTGTCTTTTGTCTCTTACATTTTTTGGTTGTGGTATGATTTTTTTTACTTGACAAGATCTAGTATGAAGGATAAATGACATTAAGCAAAATTTGTGAAGACATTTTACCTTGCTCACATTCTTTTTGAATTTCTGAATGGTCGAATAGGCTTTTTATCTGAGGCACAAATATGTCAAACTACAGGATTCATACAATATAATGTAGAATGTACCAAAGTATGATGCAGTGCACCGTGTAATCTTCCATTACCAAAAAGGTAGGGGATTTTCCTTAACAGTAGGAAAAGAGGAATTTTTAATCAAGCTTTTACTGTTTGTCTTTTTTTTGTGTTTTTCTTCTCCATGTAAATAGCTTTACAGTAAATTAACACTTAGTAACTTGAAAGAACAAAACGTAGATGCTAAAATTTCAGTTGAAGCAGATGTTATTTTGAGATGAACAGCTGACTAAGGTTGCAGTCAGCTGTGAAAGCACAGTTGAGAATGCTGAGAATGATCAGAATACAAACTATTTCAGATGTCATTGTACTGTAACTAGAAGTTTTTCCTATTCTGGATTGACTGGGTTATTTGAATAGCTAAGCTGGATATACTGTATTTAAATTGGACTGAACTTTGTTAAAACATGTGTTCCTCTGTGAAGAAATTGGGATTGTATTACAGGCATATTCATGTAACATATTTGAAATTCAACTTTGGATCATGTACCTGTTCCCAGTAAATGAGTTCTGGACCGGTGTAGATGCTGCAGCTGTTACTGAAAGTTTAGCCTTCATCTGTCTTTAAAGAAATATTTTGATCTTAAAATATTCCTATTCCTTTTTTTTGTGTCCTGAAAAAAGCCTTTACTTTCCAACAGTTTTATTGAATTTTGGCATTTGTTTGTTTTGTTTTAGTTTGGCTTTGTTTTTGTTGGGTTTTTTTTGATGGCTGTAATTATATATTATTTTGTCTTCCATAGCTTTTTATTACAAAGTTAAAAATGACATTATTCTGATTTTAGCATTAAAAATGGACTATTATGGAGTTTTGGTTTTCATTTTGGCTTTACATTCCCACAGAAATGTGGATTGCCTTTGAAGCATACTGCTGTTTTTTTTACTGCGAAAGTCTACAGGCACACAATGTTGGCATAGGCTTTCATGGAGGATGAGGAATGGAAGGTTTACCTAAGCTATTTGCCTGGTTTCTAAATATTTGCCTTTTTAATCCTTATACCTGGTGGGTCTAAAAAGTAGCTGCTTACATAACTTCCCATTTTTCTCTTTCAAAAGCCAAACAAATACTTAAATTTGGATTCTGAGGCCTATGAAAGAATGCAGATACAATTTTTCAGTTAAGTCATTTTGGGACTAGAGTAGTACCATAGTTTCCTACCATGAGAGTGTGTTGAAATTAGGGAAGAAGGGGAGCATTCTGATTGAAGGGTGACAAGTAAGTGAAAGTTTAAAAATTGAAAACCTTTCATCAAAGTGATTTGGCTTGGTGCACATTAGGTGATAACAAAATAGGGTTTTCTTCTCAGCAGCATCACACATAGGAAATGTGCAAATGATTTGCACTTGTTTTCCTCAGAAAGTTCACAAGATATCTCTTACTAAATAACCTGACGAAAGAGAAAAAAAATGACTGAAGTTCCTTATTAAGGAGATGTAGCGATTCAGATAAGGGGCAACAGCTAATCTTTGATACAGCTGAGAGTGTTATTGGATATAATCTCAGTTAATAAAAAATATAATTGGTAATACAAAAATGGTTCTTTAAAGACCATGTGACTTCTAAGTGTCTACTTAAGCATTGCCTTCTTAGAGGATGTGCATTTCTTGACTCACCAGCTGAGAACCTCAGTCAGGAAGTGCAGAAGTTGAGATCTCATAATAAAGCAATACAGATTCTATGGAAATGGAATTAAGTCACACAAGAACCCCTTCTTCTCTCCTGCAGTGTTTAACCATGTGTATTTAACACAGTCCTGCATTTTGACCTTGGGAACGTGAGCCAGTCAGGCTGTCAGCTCACATTAATGCTTATACTTGGTAAGATTTCTTAATGAAGGCATTCAAGTTCTGGAACAGACTGTTAAGGAATGGGGTTTTCAAGACTGACTGCAAAAGATACCCACTCAAGTCAGCAAGTAATGAGTGGTGCTTGAATGTCTCTGAAAAATAATTAGTTTATATTTCACTCGCAGTTAAGAAAATTGTTATGCTTGATAGCATTTAAATAGAGCTTTTGTAAATTGGCTGGAAGTGTTCTGTTGGGATGGGCTATTGTATTTGGGGTAATAATATAGTACTTCAGCATGCTATTTAAAAACAGATATTGGCAGGCAAATCTCACATTACCTAAAATCATCAACTTTTAAGGTTTATTCATTTGTTTTGTGTTGGCAAATCAGTTTAAAACAGGAAGCAAAAGTGTCTTCTGTTTAACAAAAATCTAGAATTTCCCATAGAACTTTTATGCAGCGGGCTTCATTTAACTCTGTGTGAAGTGGTATCAATATATTGCCACAATATTATGGATTGTTTCGTGAGGCACTGGCATATCTTAGAAATACATCTTTTTCTCAGCATTTAAGGTTATGTGTGCTCCCAGAACAGAAGGACAATTGTATTCTGAGCTGCATCAAAAGAAGTATGGTTGAGGGAGGCGACTCTGCCCCTCTACTCTGCTGTCATGAGACACCCCCCACTGTGAGTACTGTATTCAGCTCTGTAGTCAATACAAGAAAGACACGGACCTGTTAGAGCAGTTGCAGAGAAAGACGAGAAAGATGATCACAGGGCTGATCACCTTCCCTATGAAGACAGGCTGAGAGAGTTGAGGTTATTTGTCTAAGTAAGCGAAAGCTCTGGGAAGACCGTACAGCAGTCTTCCAGAAGTTAGGGGAGGTGTACAGGAAAGATGGGGAAGGACTTTTTATTAGGGGATGTAGTCATAATGAGGGGTAATGGTATTAAAGTGAAAGAGAGTAGATATAAATTAGATATTATGGAGAAATACTTTACTGTGGGGTTGGTGAGACGCAAGAACAGATTTCTCAGAGAAGTTGTGGCTGCCCCATCTCTGGAAGTGTTCAGGGCCAGGTTGGATGTGGCTTTGATCAACCTGGTCTTGTGGAAAGTGTCCCTAGCCATGTCAGGGGGGTTGAAACTAGATGAGCTTTAAGGTTCCTTTCAACCCAAACCATTCTATGACTTATGATTCACTATGATGTCATTTAAAGCTCTGTAGCATATCCAGAATAATTAATTTTGACTAAATTAAATAGCATAATTCTCATATTTGTAGGCAGAACCTTGAGATATTTGTAATTTAAGGTTGGAAACTGAAAAAAATCAGTGAATTATGCAAAATAATTTTATTAAATATCAACTTAAAAATCAGAACCCTCCAGGAGCACTTAAACAATTATCAGTTTCTTTTCAGTTTACCAAATATCCTTAGGCTTAGGGCCATTTTTTCCAATAAAACTTTATGAATGTTTGATAAAAAGATAAAACAGTGTATTTGTCTGCTCAAAAGTCATGAAGCCTTGTTAATATGGACTAAAAAGATGCATTTAAAGTTTAAAAATATTTACTAAAGATACATTTATATTTATATAATGTTTATATAACAACTTTTTATTAGATCTTCAGTGTTTCCTGACATATAAAATATTCTATGAAGCCACTTATTAAAATAAATTCAAAGCTCTTTGAGTTCTTTTGAAAATATTCTTTGAGACTGTTTCGGAAAATAAGCCAAAATCAGCTGCGGCATTATCAAGGAAAAAGGCCTTGCTTTCAGGTTGTGCTTTAATCCTGGCAAGGTCTGAGTCAGTCCTCTTGTCTGCAAGTTAACATTGGGCATTTGGAGGGCAATGTCATCATCCTGGCTGTCAGTTATTCAGAGAGAGAAAAACAAACATTCATGCCAGATGGTCTCATACTTTTTATCAAATATGTAACAGTGATAGACAACATGTGAGTTAGGCAGCAAGAGAAACAAGATGGAGGAAGGAAACGTAAATGTCAGATACTTTAAGTCTTTCTTTCAAAATAATGGAATAGATGCCAGTGTAGCGGAGGGTTTCTTTGTGTTTGAGGAAGCAACGTACATATTAATTCTAGCCTTCATAGAGTACAAAGCACTTTAGTTCTTGTGGTAAAAAAAGATTTTATGGTTTTCTAAGACTAATTAATCTTGAAAGATTTAAGAGAAATGTTAAAGATGAACCACCTAGCATTTTTTTGTTGTCAGTATGCTCAGACTAGCATACTGACATTCATTTGTTAGCTTGAAGACTTCTGATGTTTTGAAATGCCAACTTCCCAGAGCTAACACTGAGACTATAATTCAGAAAATTAAATACACTGATTTTGAAAAGTTTAATGATTAACTTTTTTTTTTTAATAAATTCTCTATCCTGTTCTGGTGTTCTGCCAAGTCTTCCAACTACCGGAACAGCTGCTCAGTGCTTTAGGAGAACTTTGTTAAAATAAGAAAATCTGTGAGACTGTTTAGCATGCCACATTTTCCTCATTGTGTATGGTGGGGAGTGATTATTCTGTTTTTGAAGAGTACCATTAAAGAATAGGTAATGGGTTTAACCTGAAAGAGGAGAGATTTAGATTATATACAAGGAAGAGCTTCTTTACCGTGAGGGTGGTGAGGCACTGGAACATCTTGCCCCAAGAAGTTGTCAATTCCCCATTGCTGGAAGTGTTCAAGGCCAGGTTGGATGTGGCTTTGAGCAACCTGATCCATGAAAAGTGTCCTTGCCCATGGTAGCCGGGTTGTGCTAGGTGATGTTTAAAGGTCCCTTCTGACCTAAACCATTCTATTGTTCTGTGAAATGCTATCTATCCCGGTAGTAAAAAAGCAGCCTGTGCAATACCTCTTACTCAGTTGAAAATACCATCAAAAGGAGACCAAGATGTAGAGGGGTTTTATTAAAGTGATTATTTAAATATTGTTTCATTGTATTTGGACTTTCCAATTTATGATGTTATATAAGCAAATCAGGTGAGACTACCTGTTTTTCTGTCACTTATTTCATAGTTTAGAGCAGGGTTTTCCTATTCCTATATTTCCTGTTTCTCTACATGATTGGTTTGCCTTTGTGTTCTTGTTGTTTTGTTTGTTTTGATAGAGTTTTTGGTATTCTTCATTTTGCATTAATCTCATTTGGCTTTAAAAGTCTACAGTGTAAAAGTCTATATCTTAGTTATAAAGTCTTTCTTTACAGTAAGTGGATATAAGTAAGCACTTTTAGGGAACAATTAATCTCTTTCCATGACAGACGTCTAAAATTTCTTTGACTCTACAAATACCATTTCTTTCTAGTGTCTCTAAGGGGGGACTTGTGACTGAGGGAGCTTGCTTTAGAATGCTTAAGCTACAGTTTTCTCAAACTGGGTGAGATCACCCAGTCCCTTGGGTCTCAGATTTCCATTTGTTTGAACTAAAATATAAAATTTAAAAAAATGTATTTTTTGTTTATTTTTTTAATAAGAATGTAAAAAGAGGCAATTCTATTGCAATGTCTTTAGGCTACCTTTTGTCTGGATTTACATTTAAGTCTTAATGATGACTGTGATGATTGCTAGTTAGAGCATCTTAACATGTAATGTTGAGTATTATATATTTTTTTTCACACTTCACATGATGAGATATTGTGCAACAGATTCACAAATGCTAACTTTTAAGGCTCATCTCCCTTGGCTCCCTTCATAGTCAGTGAAGAGAAAGAGGGTCTCTATAGGATGATTCAGAGAACCTAAACTTAGTTTTCTGCTCTCAGTTGCCCATTAGAGTTGTCTGCCTCTCTCCATTGACTGTAGAGGGAGCCTGGAGAGAGCAGATCCTCTGAGCAAACATAAAAGAGTGCTTGAATATCCCCATGTAAGTATATAGACAAAATCTAATCATCTGGAAGCACCTGTAAATAAGTGTGTACCTGTTAAGGTATATGCTGAAAATTTAAGTTCTTGTCCCATATTGTATAGAGCTGGTTAACTGCAATCTATTTTCTTTACATCCTTAAAAGCAGTATCATAATGTAGCATGTCATATGGAGTCAAGTCTGTTAATTCTAAAGCAAAATGTGCTATATTTGATTTTTATTTTAAAGGACAGAATGATGTGGTTTCTGGTACATGTGTTATTTAGTTTTCCAGTCCTGATTTTTTTCTAGTTACACTGAGTTTCACATAGATTTCAAACACAAACGAGCGAATACACACACTCATTGCATTACAGATCAGATTTTATTGCTACAGAACAGAGCAAAATGTATGTAGTCATGAATTTTATCTTGATATGAATTTCATCATGCTATGAATTTTATCTTTATGTAGTCTTAATAATGTTAGGCATAGTATTTATTCACTTTTAGGTAGGTAAATGTAATTTACTAAAATACAATTGTATAGATAACTCATCAATATATTAAATAAAAAATGGAATCCCTGTGTATGTGTTCTTAACATATTTTGAATTAAGGCTTTAAATTTTCCAATGTCAGTTGTCAGTAAAATATAAAATATAAAACAGGGATGACTGGATTAATGCAATATATGACACAATGAGCAAAATGGTATAGAAAATATTTCTTTGTTAGCAAGACTGAAATATAATGTCCCTTTGGCATCACCACTTTTATGGTCAAGTGTAGTTTCATTGTTAATTTGAAAAGAAAAAAAAGTTTTAGTTATGACAAACCTTTTTGTCACATTTATTAAACCCTTACTTTAAAGATGTCTGTGATGCTTCCTTGAAATTAATTTTAAAACAGCTTACAAAAGCAGAGTTAATATTTTCTTTATTTCTTCTTTATTTTTTCCTTTCTTGGAAGGCATTCTGCCCAGAATAAAATACTGGGAATTGCTGGGTGATTTGATATTTTGAGGGCAAGGGGGGTTGTTTGTTTGGGTTTTTTTTTAAGATTTGAGTGAATTCTTTTCAATGAAGATGCTGGAACTTGAGTCCTCACTTTCAGGACTGGATTTTAGGTGTTCTTAAAAAGCTGCTCTCTGGGGTTTAATATGAACATTTATGGGTTACTATTTCTTTATAAAGGCTTATAGATATGCTGCTCATTTTGGCAGAATTGTATGAGTAATTTTCAGATGGACTTGGAGCATCCAGGTTCTGCATATCAGGTTACTGTTAGTGAGTCAGCAAAAATGGGTTGCTGATTACCAGTCATTTGAAAAAGAAAACGGATGTCAATGCCTGTGATTCCTTGAAGCATCCTGTGCATATGGAGGCATGCTACTTCTGTCCTCATCACTGAGGAATCCCCCATCCAGATTCTGCAGTGGCAAGGAAGCTGCAGGTCCTCACACTGCCCTTTTCATGCCTTGTAGGGAGTAGGGTGGGAGCAGTCAGGTACAGCCCCAACAAATATCGATGGCCTTAAGATTACATGTTGAGTGCCTGAAGTGTCTGTGCATCAAAACAATGCATCCCAAAGAGCTCCAGTTACTGTAAGGTAAGTAATTATTCTCTCTTTTTATCTTTTTTCCTTCTCATGATTATTCCTACAAACAGGCAAACTGAGTAGGTCTTCATATGTGAGAGAATAAAAGGCATTAAGTGCAAAAGTGATGACTCCAAAAGCTAGCTGTAAAAAAAAAATGATCTATAATCTTTGTTGTTACCCTGTGGTCTTAAAACTAAACTACCAAAAAGCCTGTCTGCCTCTTTCCATGGGCTTTTTAATGTATCTCTCTGATGTGCAGTGGCTAAACAATAAGTAGATGAATTAAATATTTCTTTATTACAGACATGGGTGGAAGAAATAAGTACATTTTGACACATCCAGAACTATTGCATAATATCTGGTGATTCACAGAAGTGTAAAGATAATAGTTTTCTAAAGATCTTGGCCTCCTTTGGAGATATTAAAATCTGTGGTCATCCTAAATATTCTTAGAATATAATGCTTCAGCATAACTGATCCAGTACCTTAATTACTATAGCTGTTTCTTCTCTTTTGGTGTCTGCACCTTGGAAAAATAAATCAAAAGCAGACTGCTTATATATTACTGTATATTTTCCTCTGATGATTTTAGTTTCACTGGCTTGTTCTAAGTCTGCTGAAAACCTTTGTGTTTGCACAGGGCACCAAATTCTCTGAGAAATCCATCTCTGATTAGATTCTTCTGTTGTTTCTTGACCAAATAATTACATTTCTTAAGCACAGTCACAGATACAGGCTGAGGCATACTGCTTCTGTGGTTTAGTCAGTAGACTGCATTGCATATTTTGAATTGGTTAGCTGTGTCCTATTATTAAAAGAGTCTGTAAAGGAGCATGTCTTTGTGATACTAAGTGTGCAGTTACATTTTGTATATTCAGTGACCCAGTATTTTGTAGCATTTCATTTGAGCCATAAGAGAAAATGAACAAAGACTAGATGCATGAGTCATTATTTGCTAAAAGGATCTAGTATTCACATTCTTATTCTGTTGCTCAGAGTGAACATATACGGTTTTTTTGTTCTGCAGGGATTGAAGGGTTTTTGTAGTGAATATCAGAGTAAATGTGCAGTTGTCTCCTTTTGCTGTTCTTTCAACCGGAAAGTACAATGCAGCCCCAGCATGTACTCTCTAGTTCTGATAATGGCATGAAAAGTATGGAGCTTAATAGAATATCAACTAAATGCTATGGTTATTTTTAAAAACTGTCCATTTTGCTGCAATAAACCCCCTTATGTTTTCAAAAAATATATACTTTAGTAGAATATAAACCCACTTTGACATTAAATCAGCTACTATATATAATTATTTCATGATATATTTATTTTGTGAAAAGATAGGTAAAATGAATTAAATAGTCTGGAAATTTTAATAATTATAATTTCCTTATTGTAAAAATAATTTTGTTTCTGAATACCAGAAAAATATATTTGCATTTTGGTATATTTTCTATTCTAAGCTGATAATAAAAGTTTGTCTAACCTCATTGGCTTAGAAGTAAATAATGCTATGGATTTAAAAGCCATGATGTGTAGAAACATCAAATTAATGAATTCACTAAGTATGATTTTCAAAAGAGAAAATTAAAGTACAAATCTCCAAGGCTTCATAAGCCTGAGGATTGTACTTCAGGGACATGCTGAATTTCGATAGTTGAGAAATTTCCATATAAATGTCTTTGGAAATGTGACAGACGTAGGTGCAATATTCCAAAGGAGGTAAGGAAACATCTTTTCTTCTCTCCCTCTTGGGTTTTTGATCCAGCAGTCATTTTATGCCCTGCACAATGTTCCCATTAGATCCTGAGAAGAAAAGCAGTTGCACTTTTTAACTACAAGAGCATAACATGTTTAAGCTTACCTTTTGTTTCAGAAGTATTTTACAAGTACTTGTAAATTGTTTTCTATTTCAAAATTAATGTAATCAAGGATTTAGGAAAATATATTTTAGTTCTAAAAACATTTCTTGCTATGCTTGCTTTTACATTCATTATTGAAAACATAACAAGTATCTATTTTATTAATATAATGTGGTAAAATACTAAAATTTTTATTTATATAAAAGTATAGGTCTTGATCCATATAGAGTGGCTTACAGTGAAACTGTCTAATGGCATTGTCAACATTCTACTGGTTAAATAATTTGAAACTTTATTAAACTTATGGCATGGTTGCCCATTGAACCGCCAGCTTTCATCTCACTGACAGGTCTCTGGATGTATTTTAAAAATTGTCAGTATCTTTTGGCCATGTCTGAAATTACAACTGAAGTTATTTCCTTTCGGACATCTTCATCCTAAAAATCAGGATCTCCACCGATACTTACTTTTAGCTACATAAAATAATGGCTGAAGTTACCCATATATAAACTCTTTCTTTCTGACATACTGATTTTCATCAGAAAATATAGCTTAGTGTGAGATTCAGCAATGAGATAACTCTTGTTTATGGCCTTTCTTTTTTCGTGTTTGTGTTTTTTTTTTTTTTTCCAGAGGAAGGGGTCTGGGTTTCTTTAGCGGATGCCATGTTGTTTTTAATGGTGATCTTGGTAGGAGATGGTCAAAGTTAATAAATGTCAGATTAGGCTTTGTTATAAATGCATCATTTTGCATTTGCCCCAATATTTTTATCTTTTGGTATTTTTATTATCACAAAAGCAAAGAGTAAATGAAAAGTTTTAGTAAAGACAATTGCAACTGAAAAAAATTCAGTGATACAGGGAATAAATTTTTTCCTTTTGTCAGCTCTCCTTTTGAAGAAAAAAAAGCGGACAATCCAGCTTTAAATCTTGTTGAAATCTTTTGAATTCTCTGGGTGTGACTGAGAATGTGGACTTAATTTCATGATTTTCATTTACAACAGGCTTTGAAACTTACTGGTCCTGATAGTTATCCTGACTAGATAACTTTTGTGTTGTTAACCACTTCTATAGAATGTCTGTCAGGAATGTTGCCTCTCAAAGAATGGGTAGCAAATTCTTCAAAGATGAGGCAATACATGTTCTGTAGTCACACCACAGAAAATTTCTAATGATGCTAGAATAGTTTTTACTCTTTATAATAAAATATTAAAAAAAAAAGGATGAACATTCTGTTAAAACTGTAGCTGGAATATAAGACAATTTTTATTTCAACCCTTCACTTTTTTTTGTTTAATTTTCTAAACTGAATATTCCCAAAGAATATTCAGACTTTTTAGTGTTTTGCCATATTATGATTTACTCTGGAAAAAAAAATCATATTGCCAGGGCTCATTATATTAAAAAACGTTTATATTGAAAATATTTTCACATAGATTTTTGAAGTTCAGACCGCTATTTGTCTGGATGTTATGGAAAAGTTATAAATAGGTTTTAAATCCCCAACAACAGCATTTCTACTGAGATATAAGAAGGAAGAGGTTTTTCTGGCACAGATAATCTGTCTGAAAGTAATGGTTTTTCAGAAAAGCCATGAAATCTGGACTCAGATATTAGGCACTTTTGACAGTCTCAGGCTCTTAGCTGGAGTAAACTTGATGGAATCACAACCACTAAATAGGTCTCCTAATTTAATGAAGGGAACCTCATTTACAGTAGATACAGGTTATGCTGCACATGCTCTCTTGCTTCTCTTTTCCCCCAGCCTTTTATTTGAAGTTTTGCAGATCTGTCCTTCTCTCTTTATTCTGTCTCTCCATTCCTTCTTATGCCGAAGGCATAAAGGAGTGATCTGAAGGTGATAACATTCTGGATGTTTAGTAGCCCATCCATTGTGTAACTTTTCTGAAATTTTCTGGAAGTTTGATTCATATATCCCTCTCCTTTGCATTATCCATCTGAATTCCAAATAAAGGTTTTACCTTTGCCATGGTGTTTATCCGTTTGCCACTAAAGTAACAAATTCAAAAGGCTTAAATGTTATTTCTAAGCAAAGAAAGTGTACATTGCTGTTATATGCATTGTGACTTTCATACAAGAGAACATGGACAATCAGTGCTGAAACTTCCTCATATGGCAACACTGGAGGCTTTGTATGCCAAGCTGCTGCTTAAGTATTCTTGTACTGGTGATTTCTCCCTGAACTTGGGTTCGAGGCCAGGTATTTTTCCACTCTGCAATAATGTGCATTCTTATGCACACAATATTGCATAAGAATGGTTCAGGTAGCATGTTAAATCATTTCACTGTAAAAGTAATTATTAATAATTGCAGAATAATTGTACCACTACTCCTTAGTGTACTACTTACTGTTAAAAGAGTGTGTGTCACCTCAAACAAAGAATTCTGGGAGCCTTCAAATTTGAATTGCCTTTTCTAATCTTGCTGTTTGTTTTGTATCCACTTCTGATATCAATGTGTTCCAATTTTCTCTCTTATGCTGATACTGAATCACTACTTGAGAAAAGTCTTCCTAACTCTGGTTCATATGAAGAGATAAAGTTCAATCCAAAGTCTGCTTTTATGTGCTTACCCTCAGAATGGGTTGTCGTAAAAGATGACCTGAAAAGATAGTACGATCTCTAAGGAAAAGGCTCTTAAAATAAATGCTTTAAAAATATATTTTGTTGTAAGGCCTGATGCAAACAGATTCTCTAATGAAATAGTGAGGTTCTTTTTTAAGTGAAGAATAAATTGTTGTCATGCTGCTAGTCTAAGGCATTAGATTAGGACATATGCTTCTCAGCTAAGCCTCTCCTTTGAGTTCATAGACATATCAAATACTGAAGGCAAGAAATGCTGTCCTATTCCAGACTACAAGATGCTTTGTGGGAATATCCATTCTAAGAAGGAAGAAGAAGGGTAAAATCATTCCCAGTCATAGGAAACTAGAAGACAAAGTTTATGAATAAACTAACACTGTGATATTTGAAAATTTTGGAGTGGAAATGATAAGAAACATCATAAGAGTGGGAGTGTTTCTGGACATGTGTCTAGGCAACTAAATAGACCAGAGTATCACAATTTGTTCCTGCACAGGTACTTAGTCCATACTTATATGCAGCAGATCCCAGCTCCTAGACAGTGTACAGGAGCAATGCACAGCACTCCCTTCTTGTTTCCCACAAGCATTGCTATTATGGAGAATGTAGAGTAATGCCAGAAATTCAGATTAGAAATATCCTGGATATTTCTGTCTGTCATCCCTAGCACTTCTTTTTTTTTTTTTTAATTTTTATTTCTTTTGGCAGTTTTTATAAAGTTGCAATGCTCATTTACAGCTATATCTTTTTGTCAACTTGTTATTAAGCAAAATTTGACTATCTTTTTGTGTACAACTTCTCTATATTTAGAATAGGCCATGTTCTTTAGTCCTTCATGAGCTTCTTTGCCCGACATGTCAACTAGTGCTCAATATCAATTGCAAGACATACAAATTCCAAATAAAGTAATTAAGGAAAGCATTTTAGTCCACTTCAATAATATGTATAGCTCTGTGTTTGCTTGCAGCTCCCCTGTATTCTTAAAATAATAGCAAGGTAGTCCTGAACAAGTTCCTAATCCAGGTTCTTACATTGTTTGTTTATAGTATTTATAGGCTCCTGTGCTAGTTCCTCTGATTATACATAATTTGCATTAAATGCCAATCATCTCACTGTTTTTGTTACAATCTTTAATCACTTCATTTTAGGTGATGAATAGATCCATTATCCCTGATAATCTGGAGCTGAAATGTCAAGTCTAGGCTCCTGTGTAAGTGAGACTCTTTTTATAAATCCAGAATTTTTGAACTAAAAAAGTGCTGTTTGCAGGAAGTGAGACAACATGGTCCTACCAGTGTTAGGCTGACCTGACTTGAAAATGACTTTTGATTCAGTAAGTGTTCTTTTAAGGCAACTTGTTGAGAAAAAGAGAAAACAGAATTTCATACAAAGTTAAATTATGCTGAATTATATAATTGCCAGCCTTGCCAGCCTTGCAAAGTCCGTAAGTATTTTGCTAGACCAGCCTTCACCAGTAAGCCTGAATCTTTGATGATTCTTGACAAAGAATGTCTGTGATAATCTTGCATCTCTTGGCTATGAACATGCTTTCCTTGTTCAGTTTGCAGAAATACATGTTATTTCTAATGACTTCAGAAGTTTTACTTCTTTTGTCCAATTTTTTCCAGTAACATGAAAAATTTCCACTCAACATTCCCTTAAGCCAGTACTTTAAGAAAGAGCTCTAGGAAAAGTATGCATAGAATAGGGCAGCTACAGTCAAAGCAGCATAAGTAAACCTGTGCGGGCACTTGTGTCTGTAGATTCTAGGAATGTTGTGCTTAAAGGCTCTATCCTGCTGCACCTAAATCTGGTGCAGTCTGACTTTGTTGAGTGTGGTTAAACTGTGTAGTGGAACAGAGTTGTCACGCAGCGCAAGAGCAGTTGCAGTGCAGAATAAACAATCAACAACATCAAGCAGTCATAATGCATAAAGCAATGATAAAATGACTGAGAAGGACAAATAGGTCATGAAGTTCCTCTGTTTTTGAAAAGAAATCTATGCTTTAGTATTGTATTTTTGTAACATGGAATGTCCTTTTTATAACATGGATATAACATATATCCTTTGAAGTCAAGTCTTGAGGCAGAGTTTCTACTTTCAGTTAAACTGATCTAATACCTTTTTTTTTCTCATGTCTTTTTCTAAACTGGAATTTTGATTCATATGTCCAGTATTTTGTTAATATTGAGCAAATGCCAGATGGGAAATGTCTGTCTATCATTAATGTCAGATTTTAGCCTTTACTCTATTAATCAGTAACTGCACCTGAATTTTCTATTCAGAGTTAGTCTGTAATGTATTTTTGAAGTATTTCTGAACTAGTCTAAGCAGGTGAAAAGGGGCCGAAGAAGATATGTCTATAACCTTTAGCACAGTAATATATTTCTGTCCACTTTTCACAAAACTACCTTTTAGAAACCCAGTTTTTTCTATGATATATTGATAATGCTAATTCTCTCAAGATTTTATCTGTATTTTAACTGTTTATATCTGTGGCAAGAATTTTTTAACATGTTTGTAATTATCCACTTCCTTTTGCCCTGTGCTTCCCTCCTCCAAATACCTATGTATTTATAAATCAAACTCATAATTCCAACTGAATATTATTGGTACTTCTCACCTTGCTACAGGAGCTACAGCTTTAGGGAAATGACCAGATAGTGGAAATATAAAAGTCCTTCAGGTTGTACTATTAATAGCATATAATATCATCCATATAAAACAATAATCTAACCCATTGCTTTGGGAAGTATCACCCTAATGATGAGGATAAATGAGCTTGGTTGTCACAGTAAGGCCAAACATAATAAATTAATTTGATTTTTGTTTTCATTCTCAGCAAAGTTTCAATTATATTCAGCATTAATCTAACTTCTGGAAAAAACGTCCTGTGAAGTAAAGACAACAAACTATGGGATCGTGCTTATCTTTTTCTCATTATTATATATGAATCTATTAATTTTGTAACTGTTTTGTGTTAGTTCACCTGGATATGCATTTCAAAATTGCAATATACCATGAAATAATCTTTGCCAATTGGAAAGGCCGAATTTGCCTGAATATCCAATTTGATTGTTTTTCTCCTCTAAAATTATGAAAACTTGATCTTTGCTTTCTGCTCCGTCAACTCAAGCATCTTGAATGCTTTTTATAGTCTCTTGTGAGGTTAGCCTGGCTCCCCAGCCTGATATTCCTTGCTGTCATGCTTGAAAAGTGCTTCAGTGAGCATACATTTAACCTTACTTGTTGCTTAGTTCAACAATGAAAACAGAAGATAGCTTAAAAAATACTACCTATCCCAACAATCTGACAATAACAGTACTGAAAGTGATGAAGGCATCACCGATCTCTAAAAGCTTTCTTGAGTGTCTTCACAAAATGTTTTAAATCATCATTTTCCTTAGTTGCTTTCCCTCTGTTCCTTTGACTGTGTTTTCTTAATTGATTGCTCCCATTCTATTTAAGACTGAGTTATTGAGAGTATTCTATAATTTTTACAATAGACTTTTGTTATCAAAGATTCTGAGAACCTGTATGACTTGTGTCGTGGTTTAAGTCCAGTCAGCCACACAGTTTCGCTCTCTCACTCCCCCCTCTTTCTTCCCCCCACTCCTGGAGGGATGGGAAGGAGAATCAAAAAGAATGCAACTCCCACAGGTTGAGATAAGAACAGTTTAGTAACTAAAGTATAACACAGATCACTACTGCTACCACCAATAATAATAATGACGAGAAATACAAGGAAAGAGTACAATTCTCATCACCTAATACCAAGCCCGACCAAGCAATGCACCCCCACCCTTCCGGGTCTCTGCTCTCTGCTCTCCATCCTGGGCATGTGTTATGGAATAACCTCTTTGGTCAGTTTGGGTCAGGTGTCCTATCTCTGCTTCCTCCCGGCTCCCCTCCTCCCTGGCAGAGCATGAAACTCAGAAAGTTCTTGGGCAGACCAAAACATCACTAAGCAGTAACCGAAACACTGGTGTTATCAGCACTGTTCCCAGGCCCAAAATCAAAAACACAGCGCTGCACCAGCTACCAAGAAGCAGAAAAATGACTGCTGCTGCTGAACCCATGACAACTTGGAAAATTCCTTTTCAGTGTTTCTCAGCTATTTGCTAATTGAGTCTAGTTGGTCTTGTCTGGCCTTGCTTTTATTAATTGTCATACCTTTTTAGAAATGCTATTGTTGATGGAAGAAGTGACTAATGCTAGGTCCAGAATTGTCTAAACTGTAGCCCTGAACTTTAGTTAGAATATCATCATTTGTGCCTTGAATTTGGAGACTCCTGTTGAAAACTAAGTTTTTGGGTAAGGCAAGTTATATTGGTGAGAGGAACTGTAAAGCCGTAGTTAGTTGGAATGTTTATTTATACATGGAATTAGAAAGTGAGCATTCATTTCTCCTGTGGAATATAAAATGCTGGCATCTTATTTTCTTTTTAAAGTAAGAGTAGAGTAATTAAGACTAGCTTCATTGCAATAGAATGCAAAATACATCTAAGACCTTGTTTACATTACAAAACTAGGTTTATTTTTGTTGTTTCATTTTCAAATTCCTTTGATTCCCCCATAGCTTTTTTTGGAAGAAACATAGTTAAATATTTCAGTGAATTTTCTTTATGGCTATTGTGTTTCTAGTAGTTATGCAAGGACTATTCAACCCTGGTTTGCTTTCTGCTAGAAGAGGTTGGTATTTTCCTCCGTATGTTCTATACTGTTGCCATCCTGGCTGGATGCTACTTTTCCATATAGAAGCAGCTAGGCAACCAGGGTTACCCTTTTTACTTCCAAGTGGTCACTTCCACACACTTTGTAGAGTAACTAGTCATCTTCCATATGGATTTTTATGAAGACCTAGGAATAAATTTTCTTCTTTGGAAAGCTGCGTGTTGAGCCTCTTTTACAGAAGACAATCTATTGCAGGTGATTAGAAACTAAAAGGCGGGAATATCCAGAGCTGGTCTTAGCATTGTAGAAAAGCAAAATCCCTCTGGTAGAAATACCTGATTCAGAGATCTGAACTGTGTATCTGAAGATGTCTCTTCTACCTGCTGAAATTTCAAGAAACCAGGTTGTTGTTATGCACACGATGTCCTTACAACATGGTAGTATGATGGGAAGTTTTCACACAGCATCTCTGAAAACCCAGCAGCACTGACATGGTGGACATCCCCACTACCTGTGTGAGCCCTGGAATCTAAACTGAAGGAGGTAGTAACTGTTAGATCCTGCACATTTGGGTGCATATTTGGGCTCACATGAGGACTGTGGATTGTGAGCCCAGTACTTAAACTCTAGTGGAGCAAGTTCTTTTAGCTTGATAAACATTGTGAAGTCATATCCTACCAGTATATAATATAGGTGCTTATTACAGAAATACAAATTATTCTTCTTTAAATTTGTGGTCTGCTTCTATGTCGGGTAAATATGGGTGCTGCTTTAAAAGCACACGTTTAATCCCATCTCACCAGCATATTGATAATGACAGTTGAATTGCCATGTAGCATGGCAATTTCCAAATTACTGAATGCACCTATTTCATTTCGTAGTAGTCCAGCTGAAGTTCCCTAGCATGAACACAGTTAGCCTTCTGGTGCTGTCTTGGAGAAGTTGCTGCAAATAACCCACCATTCATGGATGAGCCACCGCTGATTTAATTCACTGGGTTTAATAATACACGTTTACCTCCCATTACTGAAGAAAATGGACATTTTCACAGCAGTTATTTTCTGCTTGCTCTTTTGTGGAGATTTCAAAACAGCTCAGTGTGACCTATTTCATGTCTTACAGACTGAAATATGAAACACAGAGATATATTAAAACTGAAATTCATTGTGTAATATCACTTGTATTATAATTGTGGATGCATAAAACAGAAAAAAAGATACAGTGACTCACATTCATTAGTGAAGTTACAGTTTTAGGAGTTCAGCAATCCAGAACAGCCTGCAGAGATGTCACTAGGCAAAACCAATTCTCATATGACTATCCATGTTGCTGATATTTTATTGCTACTTCGTCATTACTGAAGAAGTTCTTTTTTATATTTAATGGTTATAACACTCTAGTAATAATGGAGTGTTCGTTGGAAAAAAAAAAAAAGTCTCCATCAGACTTGAAAGTTTCCTTTGAAAACCAGGATACTTTCAACTGCTGGGAAAAGCACCTGCTGAACCACCCCTGTGGTAAGAAATTGAAACACTTCAAAAAGATTAGAGTCAAAATTAGATGTAATGATGTATAGATGAAGTGTATTATCATATATTCTCTGTGATGGCTGAGGGAAATATCTTTGGTGTCAGAATGTCTTTTCTAGGAATGTGAAAGCATTATTATTGAGAAAATCTAGGTTGCTGCTAAGTCTGGCTTAAACTCATTATAGGCAAATCTGTCTGGGGTATGGTGTTTTATATGAAATATAACTTATTTGTAAGGTAGATTGCATGGATAGAAGATGCACTGCTTGTGAAATTGTGGGAAAATGTGTTTATAAGAATTTAATGCAAAGAGACTGTCTACCTATTTGCTTGCTATTATTTTAATATTCTCACCATATTTTGAAAGCAAGTTCTGATAACTGTTGCTAGAAGTAATTAGTCCACTGATTTTCATTGTTGCTTTATTACTGGTATGTAAAAAACAATGTATTTTCAATTCTGCAGTATGTTTAGTACATCAAGCTGATGTAGGTGCCACAGCGGTTTTAGCCTAACAGTTCAAAATTATGCCAAAATTTGACTTCTTACAAACTAAAAATAATAGCTATTATGTACTTTTATTTAAGACTTGGAACATAAAGAAGATGCTGGACCTCGTAGCACAAAACATGAAATACTGAAACTGCACAATTTTAAAAATGGTCTAAATTAAATGCCTTGACAAGCATGTACATTTGTAGGCAATAGCACTGTAGCAAGGCACTAATCAGCTAAGTACCGTAATCCTCCTTATAGAGTAAATTCTTACTTGACCTCCAGCTATATACAGCACATGATAACAGCATTAAACTGTGACACTCCTCTTATGCTCTAAATATCTTCCCATTGGGTCAGCTCTCTGCCTTGAATTGCTGTTGTTTCTAGACTTGTTTTTTTCCTAGGTGCCTTATATTTTGTAATTACATTTTGGGGGAAAGAAAAGGATTGTAAAACATATGTAAAAAATTTTGTCTCAAAATTAAGAGACTGCTCCTATGATTTCACTAGAGGATTAAATGAAAACCTAGGCAGAACAGAAATTGATGAATTCTGATGATCCTGAGGCTTCCAACTTCCCAGACGTGCAGTGGCTGATCAAAAGGTAAAGCAGGGAAGAGAGATGCTGAATGTGCTGTATGAAAACAATATGTAATGCTCAGCATTTTGTGTTCTTTTGGGGGATGATTAGGAAGATATTTTTTACTTTAAGAAAAAAAAACCTCAATGGAAGTACTGAAAAAGTTTATTGTGCTTCCGATCTAGAAGAATAGTATCTTTAACAAAGACTTGTGCTTTCTTTAAACTAGTATTTTAAATTGTGCTGTTTTCTGTGACAAAAATATTTATTAAAAATTTGGATTTATTTCCATAAAAATAATATATATAGTATTACATAATTTTCTTGTATTTACTTTATTTTAAATCCTTTTTAGCAACAGTTCAGTATTGTATTAAATTATTCTTACATTTTAATGTTTCTGTGACCTACTATTCTTTTAGCACCACAGGTTTTAAATGCATCTGAATCCTGCTGTATGGCAGCTGTTAATTAATTCCACCCTTCTGCAGATGATTTCTATGGTGTCAGTACTGAGACAGATTACTAGAATGCATATTCTGACCAATTATTCTGAAAGCAGTTTAATCCATTTAGCATTTTTTTGATGGTTGGCCTTTTTAGCATGAGATTTTATTAAAAAAGTAGGTGAGATATTTGTTGTTTGTATATTAAGTGGAAATAATTAGCAAAATATTGATTATGAAGATGTCCAAAAATCGAAATAAAGAAAATTCTCAGGATGTGTAACCTCTTAGTAAAAGGTAAACATTCATCAGTGTAGTTGAATAATCAAAAAGATAAAAGTATAGTTATTTTATTTCTCTCTTTGCAGTTCTCTAAAATCAAATTATAAGATAAAGGGCTACTGAAAACTCAAAGGAGAACAAACCATTCTAGTGGTAGTCCCATTTGCCTATCTGTTTGTGATGTTCTTGATGTAATAAAAAAAGTTAAAACAACCACACTACCTGAATGTCTGTAGATTAACAAGGGATACTTACAATCATCAGTTTTGTTAAGAAGTTCCTTGTTTTTTCCACGTTATAACTCTTTTCTCCCCGCAAATTGAAGTTAGCCCTGTAAAGCTGCAATGCTGAATTTCTGCTGAATTGCCTGCACAGAAAAGATGTGATTCTGAAGTAATTGTATTGTTTTATGTGTCTGTTCAGTCATGTCAAGTTCAAAGCAAAGTTGTTATCAGTGGTGAATTTAATTATGTTAATGTTACTACACATTTCCTTTCATTCTGTTGGTACCAGCCTGCAGTCAGTGAAGTATATTTTCAGGTAAAATCTAATTGAGATCAACATCTGCAGATCACTGTCATGCTTCAGTAAATTTTATAATCATCATTATAAACTTAATTCATTATTGTTTGGAGATATTTAGCTGGAAGGTATTTTAATGGTTCGAAATATGGCTGTTATAAAATAAAATTTGTAAGGCATGGCTGAAATAAGGAATGAATGTCTCAGATGGACTTTTTCAGTTAATTGCTTAGATATCTAAGTGTTAGATGTACTTCACAGCAGCCTGTTTAAAACTATATTGGTCTATAAATACCTTTCATTTTTATTATAGTAGGCTTTTTAAATTAATTAGCTTGCAAATTGTGCAATGGTTGCTTATGTTTGTTTTTTTGGGGGGGATGTGTGTGTAAAAAACTAAGCAAAGGGGAGCAAACTGATTAGAAATTAATCTTAAATAAAACTAGACAACATGGAAGAGCTGCAAAAAGAGATATTGGTAGAAACTGGAACTGTTCAGAAGTCAGAAGAATCTATTTTTTAAAATGAGCTGCAGCCATAGCTGCTTTGGAGAGTGTACAAAATGATTTCTCGTGCCCTATGTGACTCAGCAAAAGCAAAAGTTATCAGCAAAGAATGATTAAAAGAGTTAAATCAATACCAGCTTAAAAAACGCTGCCAAAAATAGGTAAATATTTTACAGATTCTTCAGTATGGCAAAGGAAGTCTATGGAAATGCTTTTTGTCAGAGTACCTAACAGTGAGAGTAAGACCAGCCCTGAGAAAGGCTGTCAGATCATGATTTTGCACAGCAAAATTATGGGTTCATTACACTCATGGCAGTTTTGGCTGCAAAGTCTGGCATCTGTTCAACTCATGTTCTTGCAGCCTAAAACCTTTTTTGCAAGGTGTCATGGTGGTGTTTAATCTGCTCCCTCTCACTGGTGTTTCAAAACAAGTATCTGACTGTCTGCTGAATACAACACATAGAAGCATCAAAGTTTAGGATACTAAAACTGTTCTTATATGATCACTCAGGCCAACAAATGCTGTTTTCCTGACAGGAAACATGTACTAAAGGATAGTCAAAGCTGTGCTTAATGTATTTGGTGAGGTCTCTAACTAGAAGTCATATCTCTTGCATGACTTTTGTGACAGTGTTCCAGTGGGAAATGTGAATTTTTACTTACTGAAATTTTTACTTACTGAAAGGATCACATTTTGAAAACAGTTAAGCAAAATTACTGTATGTGCAGGAGAAATGTTTTTAGTTCTGTTTTTCCAGTCAATGTTATTCCTTACTAATTTATAGAAAGCAATGAACAGAATATTAAAGCATTGCTAGTAATTTTTATTAGGTCTTACAAGTAGCTGATCAATGTTCAGTTTTCAGGTAGTTTATGATGGCTCACAAAACTTCTTATCTATAAAATTTTCCAAGTAAATGTAGATGAATTCAGGTACCCATATGTTTGAACATATCTTTAGAATGAGATTTTCTTGAAACTTTTTTCCAGTTTGAATGTGTCTTCTATTGGCTGAGAACAAGATCAGCAGTCAAAAAGGTCTGGGATCTAGTTTTGACTTTGATATAAATACTTTACATATTACAATGCTTTTGAAATGTGATGGAAACTTACCTTTGAAAATTTCCTTTGTCTCCGTACGCGGGTTATTTTTTTAAAAATCTAAATCAAAGCAAAAGAGTGTTTTCTCATCAAGGAAGAATAAAATGGTATGTCAAAGGCTTTCAAGCTGTTTAGTTCCATTACTGAATTCAGAGGCATCAAAGTGAAATAGCTGCCTTATATTCTTCTTTATAATACTTAAGTACTTACTTCCTATTGTAGTGCAGGGTATTTGAATAATTTAAGTTTATGAACAGGAGTTCAGGTTACAGTCAACCTGAACTTTTTCATAATACTGATGATATCTGTGGTGCACTGCAAATAAGTTTTCATCAGTGTAAAATTGTGTGTTAAAACACTGAATGTCATGTATTGATAAATGACAATGAAAAAAAACAAGTCAGTGATAATTAGTGGAAAATAAGCCTCAGTTTCTAGATCTGAAAAAATAATTTTCATAGAATGTTCCTGATGAAGATTTTTGTGCAGGTTCTGTAGTTTTCTGGCCATAATTTTTTATTTTATTGTTGTTTCAAAGAAGCAGTCATCACAGCAGAAGGGAGCATTTTTCAGTGGTGTGGTGACCTTTTCAGAAAAGGTGCTAATCCTTCTGACAAGAGATATATAGTGCTTAGTTGAACTAGCAGCTGGATGGTGCATATCACAGCTGTTGACACACATTTAAAGTTCTCTTAACTTCTAATATTCCAGGAAAGTCCTGGAAAGGCAGGAATAGTTGTTTGCTATCGTGTATCTAGATGGAGGTACAGGAAAAAAGGCTTTTATTAAGGTATCTTTCAGGTAGTTAAGGATGAGAAATGGATTAGACAAAGGCTTATGAAGGTGATTGAGATTTAGCTTGTGATCTAAAAATAACAGCAGATTTTTAATAGTAGTGACTGGCCATAAGTTTTCACAAGTACTTTTCCTCCTACCATGATTTAATAGCACCAGTTTAAAATGTATACCATACATTGTACAGCTGTATTTGTAGCAGGTATTTTTAAAATGAAAAAAAGTAGCTGATGGTAAAGGGGGGCTAATTGTGCTGAAATGACCTGTAAAGAGAATGACAGGCTTGAACACTAAGTGGTATGGTGACTGCTGGGCAGGATGACTCCCTGACCAGCAAGGTTTCTGGCTGATCAGGTGTACAGTCATTTATTTCTGATGGATAGGTTTACAACTTCTAGTGTTTGATCCCGGTAGTGAAGTTAGATCCCTTCAGCAGGGATGAACCTAATTAGAAAGGGAGTTTGATAGTGCCAATCAGCATAGGCCAGGAATTAAATTAGTTACTTTTATCAATCAGGCGGCTTTCTCTGAAGAAAAAGGTTGCATTTTCAGGAAGCTCATTGTTCTTGCATGTGGCCTAGTAGTTGCCATATGCAGGGCACTTGTATAAAGCTTCTTCATGAAGGGTTGGAAGGTTGGAATAGATGCAGGACTCAGCTGATCTTTACGTTACTGTCAGTTATAGATGGTAGCCATATATTCATATCTTAGCATCAAGATGAAGGAAAGTCGATGACTACTTGGGGTAAATGTAACAGAAAAGGTTAGAAAATGTTCATGTAAAAGGTATAAAAATGCCGCATTGGCACATATTCCTCTCATTAACATGGTTCATGCTAAAAAAAAACAGGCTGGATTTTTTAGAAAATCTTCTGCCAGTTCCTCAGATGATGTCTTTTCCTGATAGAAGTGCATTTACATCAGCAAAAAGTCTACAATAAATTTTTTTACTGGTTCAGAAATTCCACCTTTTTTTATCCCCTCAGCCTCTCCCCCCATGGCATTGTGGAAACAATGTTTCCAAAACAGATTTGTACAACACTCTTTGCATCTATAAGAGAACACTGACATGGAGTCATACAAATATACACACACATATGTGTCAATATATATATAAAAACTCCTACACGTAGCTAAAACAATTCTTGCTGTTCTGTTTTTTATATTACTATAGATACATGCATGCAGATGTTTAATCCTGAAGAATGTATACACTCAGTTTGCTCCTAGGTATGCATGAGTTTTGTCACCTAGATTCTGTACGGCTCTCTGTGTTACACAATTCATGGTAGTCGATCCTATAAACCATACTCACTATAATGTTTTGATGTCTTGGAGGATCAAATCTATGCAAAAATCTGTGGCTGTGAATACAACTTGATTCATATGTAATACACACTGAGTATACACAGTGTATTAACAGTAGACTATGTGTACATTCCATGTGCACAGGTCTCAGTCTTGCAATGAGATCCATGGATGAATGCAAATCTGCTGAGCGTTAGGGTGGTGAGACACTGGAATGCGTTGCCCAGGGAAGTTGTGAATGCTCTATCTCTGGCAGTGTTCAAGGCCAGGCTGGGCAGAGCCTTGAGTGGCATGGTTTAGTTGGAGGTGTCCTTGCCCATGGCAGGGGGGTTGGAACTAGATGATCTTAAGGTCCTTTCCAACCCTAACTATTCTATGATTCTATGATTCTATGATTTATTCCAGTTGGATTTGCATAGACATAAAAGATTTTGCCTATAGGGACAGAATTGGTGAGGGGAAATTAAGCACATTTTTGTTGTTGGTGTAGCAGAAATTTTCAGCTATGTGGGTAATTTGCTATTGGAACAATGTAGTTTGGGATGTGGCATATTTTTCATCAGCTGAAGTATTTAAATGGAAAGTATTTAGCTTCTTTAAAGAAAGTTTCTACATCTAATCTCTGTTATCTTAATGAAAACATCTGTGTCTTTGCAAGCTAACTGAATTCTGGTAGCTCTGTTGTTCTAACTGTCTGTTCCTGGCCATTTCGGTTTTAGACTTAATGAAACTCTGTTCATATCACATTAGAATGATTCAACTTATAGGCCCTAATAGCAGAATCCATAGAGGTTTTGTTAAACTTTCAGAGGTCATGACTTGTTCTGGTGCTAACATGACACTTTAATAAGACAGACAGGATATTTTAGCTACACCATAAGCAAATAGGCATCCCAGTGATGCTTATATTACTTGTCATGCTTCACAGGAAGAGTTTAATTTTTGCAGAATTGAATTAGTTTTCTGTTTGCAGATACCACTGTAAAGATAAAGTACTTTAATATTTGTAAGGCAAGACTAGGTCCAGATCTTTCAAGCACAGTTTAATGACCCTGTACAGTACCTAAGATGGGATGTCAATTTGTCAGTCACCCCCCTGTGCACACTCTGCTCAGGCAGTGGTGGTTTTCCCTTGCTGAGCAGAGACCGCATTTCCTTTCTGACTATGAGAAAAGCATTCTTCTCTCCTTCTAGCTAGGCAGAGCTCTTTCTACTTTCCTGGCCACCAAGGAGAGCCTGTTTTTCCTTTTCCCTTTACTAAGTTGAAGCCTTTCCATTCCATATCCCTTCTAGGAAGACTGTGGCAACAACAGGGCCATGTCTTTGCTCTCCTTTTTCCTGTTCTTCCCAACACTAGGCAGAATCTTCTGGTTGCTGCCTGTAAGGCTACCCTTCAGGATCATTGGTTATCTGTGAGGGTAGAAAATATTTGCAAAGGGATCTTAGTATTAAAGATAGAACTAAATATAGGAGGAAAGGGCTAATAATGCAAAAATAGGTTCACATACATAGTTTCATTACTTAAAGCTTAAGCTGATCTGTCTTATCCTAGAGAAGGCCTACCTCCCAGTCTCTTTTATCCACATCTGGGATCTTTGCTCAAGTTTCCTGTAGGCAGCTCCTTCATATCCCTCTCAGGTGAAGAACTAAGTATGAATCTGGATGTAGCATTTTAAATGCTCATTACCCTGTTAAGATTGATAAAGGCAGGATCTCATGTTCCAGTTTGTTTTTTTTCACTACTCCCTATTTAACTGATCCCTTCTAATCAAGCAGCTAATAATGTTGTATCAAAAAAAAAAAAAAAAAAAAAAAACAGAACATATAATATTCATAATATATTCCAGACACATCATCTATTAAAATGTTGCATATAATAAAATGACATGCTTCAGTTAATCATTTGTCAATGTCAGGAAAGAATATCTGCTGATAATTCTTTTTTCACCTTTTTAATGAAGCCTCAGATGTTGTTTTTGGCTTGATTTCATCTATGACAAAGAGTCAATGCTTAATGTGGTACAGGAACTCCATTCTGGTGTCTGGCTAGTCTGTCTTGCTCAAATGTTTGGACTAATCATCCCTAAAGGCATGGTGTCGTGGTTTAAGCTGTAACAACCAGTTTTTTCACTCACTCCCACCTCTTTCTTCCCCCTAGCTTCCAGGGGGGATGGGGAGGAGAATCGAAAGAATGTAAATCCCACGGGTTGAGATAAGAACAGTCCAGTAACTAAGGTATAACACAAATCACTACTGCTACCACCAATAATAATAATGACAAGGGAAATACAAGGAAAGAGAATACAATGGCTCACCACTGATACCCAGCCCGACCACGCCATGAACCCACCCTTCCGGGTCCCCTGCCCCCATTTTTACATCCTAGGCATGACGTGCTGTGGTAAGGAATACCTCTTTGGTCAGTTTGGGTCAGGTGTCCTGTCTCTCCTTCCTCCCAGTTCCCTTCCTCCTTGGCAGAGCATGAGACTCAGAAAGTCTTTGGTCAGACTAAATATTACTGCAACAACTAAAACCATCGGTGTTATCAGTGCTGTTCCCAGGCTGAAAGTCAAGAATAGTGCTGCACCAGCTACTAAGAAGGAGAAAATATGACTGCTACTGCTGAACCCAGGACACACGGGAAGGATTTTTTTTTTTTTTTTGCCAAGTCAGAGATCAGGATTTTGAAGCTCTTTCCCTTATGCAACAGAAAAAAATGTTTTGTTTTCTGAGTTTAGGTCTTCTGAGCTCATTGGATTTAGATGAGTGCTGCCACTGGATCTTTGTCCTGTTCTCTGCTGTTGGCACACATTATAGTTTCGTGGGAACTGATATGCATGTTTTTAAGCCATAATGGTTGGTAGAAGATCAAACCAACTGAATGGTCCATCTAGCCTTAATTTCTACGGTGATTATAGAATCCTATGAAATAGAAGTTTATAGTCAAGTTATGTCACCGTAAAATGATTACAAAGGATTATGAAATTTTGGTACTTGTAGAGCAGTTATGACTACAAAGTAGAGTAAGTATTTGTAGTCTATATTTTATAATTTGATATTAGCATTTTTCCTTTAAAGCTGTTTTTTGATTTAAACTGTACACCATAAGCAGATTTGTAGCATGACATACTTTTTCTTTAGTTTAGCACAGAAAATGTGTGTGTGCATTCACAAAGAAATACAATGAATGGATTTTTTTTTAATCAGATGATCATTTTATCATTTAATTAGCATTAACTGCATATTTGTGTTACAAGAAATATTGACAAAATTCTCTTTCTTCCTTCCTGTCATGATTATTTAGGAAAAGAAGCCCGTCAATATCAAGAGAACAGAACAGAAAATACGAGCAAAGGGACGAGAGAGACGAATATTCACAGTATGCTACATCAGACAGTGCAATGCCCAGGTCACCATCAGATTATTCAGATAAGCGGTCGCAGCGTGGGCCTCAGTTATATGAAGAACCTGAACTGGGTGATTATAGAGATTCCAACAGAAGGAGTCGCAGGCGTTCCAAGGAGTATCCGGTAGAAGAGGAAGATGCACAAAACAGGGAAGAATATGAAAGGCAGAGGAGGGAAGAGGAATACCAGGCACGATACCGAAGTGATCCTAATTTGGCTCGTTATCCTGTCAAGCCACAACCATATGAGGAACAAATGCGTATCCATGCTGAAGTGTCCCGAGCACGCCATGAACGGAGACATAGTGATGTCTCACTCGCAAATACTGAGTTGGAAGATTCTCGGACGTCCATGCTGAGGATGGAACGACCATCAAGGCAAAGATCAATATCTGAGCGCAGGGCTGCCATGGAAAATCAGCGTTCATACTCTATGGAAAGAACTCGAGAGGCTCAGGGACCAAGTCCCAGTCGTCAGAGGACCACAAATCATAGCCCTCCTACACCTAGGAGGAGTCCAATTCCTCTGGATAGACCAGACATGAGGCGCTCTGATTCAATAAGGAAACAACACCATTTGGATCCCAATTCTGCTGTACGGAAAACAAAACGTGAAAAGATGGAGACCATGTTACGGAATGATTCACTCAGCTCAGACCAGTCTGAATCTGTCAGACCTCCACCACCAAAGCCCCATAAAACAAAAAAGGGGGGTAAAATGCGCCAGGTTTCATTAAGTAGCTCTGAAGAAGAATTGGCATCCACTCCAGAGTATACAAGTTGTGATGATGTAGAGATTGAAAGTGAAAGTGTTAGTGAAAAAGGTAAGATTTCTAATTTTCTGACTGTTTCAATATATAGATGTGGTTTAGTTTCCATTCCGTTGTATGTTTTACCTATAAGACTTGATTGTAGCGACATATCTACAGCCCTTCACAGGTGACTCAAGTTTGTTGTGAGGGGAGTTGTCCTCCGACTCTGTGGTTGATTTACTTAAATCTAAATTTAATGATTTACATGGAGACGAACATAACAGCTACAAGAAGTATTATATATGCTGAAGGAAAAATATACCTATTGAAAAACCTGTTAATTAAATCTGCAGAGTATATAAACCTGGGCTGTCATATAAGGCCATGGTTTTGTGTCCATGAATATCAGATTTTTGTACTCCTGGATCACAATGTGTGCATATTTAATATGGATCAAGTGTGGGTGCATGACAGCATTTCTGTTGAATTAACTAGAGCACATGACACAGAGCTTATGCCACTTTCATGCTAGCTGCTGCTGGTTAAAGAGAATCTGATCTGCAAAAACCCCGTGTGTATGTAGTCAACCCATTTGAGTTTGTAAACAAATTTAAAGTGACTGATGGAGGTTTGTTTTTGCTGTGGGGCTACAGTGCTTCTTGGTTTAGTGCTTTTTAGGATTCATGGTGTTGGAGTTACTCCATTGTCAGAAAGAAAAGCTTAGATTAATTGAAATGATTCCCAACCTACCCAGTGGTAACATAGGAATTAAGTATGAAAGTATTGGAGACCATCAAATTAAACTGAATCGAATGAATAGATTTAGTTTGCGTACCATGTATGTTGTTGGTCTAAAGTACAATAGTTATAACCTGTTTTCAGTCATTGTTATGCTAGTGTACATTTACTAATGAATGGTCATCTGCTTTTGTGGAATAGGTTTAGAAAATTTGCTACTATTTTTTGTTAATATTACTATCAAATTGGTTCTGATGCAAATAATTAGAGTTGGTAACTCTGAATTTTCATATGTCAATAGCAGTAATAATGGTCTGATAAATAAGGAGTATAATAGTGTAGAATGGGAGGAAATTTCACACAGGGGAAAGCAGACAGTTAAATGCACTTACATGAAATAAGTGTGGTAAAACCTTGACACCCTTAGTCTAGATGAGTAATAAAACTATCAGCTTCAGAGTGTTCATGATTTTGTTCTTAGTAGCAACCTTCAGGAAAATAAACCCAATGAATATATGGGAAGTAGTAACAAAGTGTTTATTTTATGAAATTCACCATAGGAAACATAGTCTACGAACGTATTTTTTGTACACACAACATACAAAACTTGCACATTCACAATCATAGAACTGTTTAAGCTGGAAAAGACCTTTAAGATTGTTGAGTCCAACCATTAACCCAGCACTGCCATGTCCACTACAAAACTATGTCTTTAAGTGCCACAACTACACACCTTTTAAATGCCTCTGGGGATGGTGACTCAACCACCTCCCTGGGCAGCCTGTTCTAATGCTTGGCAATTCTTCTGATGGAGAAATTTTTACTCATATCCAAACTAAATCTCCTCTGGAACAACTCTAAGGCAATTTTCTCTTTTCCTATCCCTTTTTACTTGGGAGAAGAGACTGACATCCATCTCCATAAACCCTCCTTCCAGGTAGTTGTAGAAATTGAAAAGGTCTCACCTGAGCCTCCTTTTCTCCAGGCTAAACAACCCCTGTCTCCTCAGCTGATCCTCATGAGACTTGTGCTCTAGGCACTTTACCAGCTTCATTGACCTTCTTTAGATACTGTCCAGCATTTCGATGTCTTTCTTGTAGTCAGGAGCCCAGAACTGAAAACAGGATTTGATGTGTGGCTTCACCAGTGCCCAGTACAGGAGGATGATCACTTCCTTTGCACTGCTGGCTGCACTATTGCTGATCCAGGCCTGGATGCTATTGGCCTTCTTGGCCACATTGGCACAAGCTGGCTCATGTTCAGCTCTGTCAGTCAGCACCCCAAAGTCCTTTTCTGCCGAGCAGCTTTCCAGCCACTCTTCCCCAAGCCTCTAGCACTGCATGGGGTTGTTGTGGCTCAAGTGCAGGACGTGGTACTGAGCTGTGTTGAACCTCATACAAATGGCCTCAACCCGTTGATCCAGCCTGTCCAGATCCCTCTGCAGAGCCTTCCTACCATCCAGCACATCAACACTCCTGCCCTACTTGGTGTTGTCCGCAGACTTACTGAGGGTGCACTCTGTCTCCTTGTCCAGAACCTTGATAAAGACATTAAACAGAACAGGCGCCTATACTGAGCCCTGGGGAACACCACTTGTGACCAGCCATCAACTGGATTTAAATCCATTCACCACCACTGTTTGGGCTCAGCCAATCAGCCGGTTTTTACCCAGAAGTGCATGCCCATCCAAGCCATGAGCAGCCAGTTTCTCCAGGAAGAATGCTGTGATAAAGTGTGTCAAAGGCTTTGCTAAAGTTTAGGTAGACAACATCCACACCCTTTCCATCATCCACTAAATGGGTCACCTTGTCATAGAGGGAGATCAGGTTAGTCAAGCAGAACCTGCCTTTCATAAACCCACACTGACTGCACGTTATCACCTGGCTGTCCTGTATGTGTGATGGCACTCAAGATGATCTGCTCCATAATCTTCCCAGCACTGAGGTCAGACTGAAAAGCCAGATCTTCTTTCCAGCCCTTCTTGTAGATGGGCATCACATTTGCTAACTTCCAGTCAGTCAGCTGGAACCTCCTGGGTTAGCCAGGACTGCTGCGGTGGATCCCATCTGGCCCCATAGGTTTGTGTGTGTCTTAAGTGGTGTAGCAGGTCACTGACCATTCTCCCTTGGATTATGGAGGCTTCATCCTGCTCACTGTCTCTTCCATCTTAGGAGGCTGGTACTCAGAGAACAACTGGTCTTAATGTTAAAGACTGCGTCGAAGAAGGCATTATGTACTTCAGCCTTTGTCACTATGTTTTCCCCCCCTACATTCAAGAAAGGATGGATATTCTTCTTATACCTTCTTTCACTGCTAAAGTATTTCTGGAAACATTTTTATAGTCTTTTATGGCAGTAAATAAAGTTCTAGCTTTCTGCCCTTCCAAAACTCCCTAAACCTGAGAATTTCTCAGCTGTCCTTTTAAGCCACATACAAAATCTTTCTGGCCAGAGATATAATGCTAAATATAAAATATTTGGCATTAGAGTGATGAAAGGTGGCAACGTTATAGTGCGAATTTGGGTGCAGTAATAACAAGTTCTCCAGAAGAGGAGGATTAATTTGTTTTCCATTTCTTTATTTATAGAGTACCCATATCTTTTCACAGATTCTGCAAATAAATATTAACAACTGCTCAGCTGTGAGGAGCAGCCTGGGCCTGAGCTGCAGGAGCAGCTGTTTGTTGAATTACATCTGAGATTTTGCAAGGCCCTGCCATTGGTTTTAGGAAATTAGTCTGAAAACTGAATTATCTGAAAATGTAGGAAAAATCACAGTCACATGCTTTTAAAAGGGCTGAAAGTTTGCCTTTTTAAGCTCATTTCCAAACTGAAAAGGATTGATACACGTATATGGTTTGGAACGTGCATATGCATACAAAATGCATGCAAAAAATTTCATTTCACAAGTCCAACAGAGACATGGACCAGTGTCATGATTTAAGCTGCTGGAATAAGAGCTCTGGAAAAAGCAACCAAGTATTACTGACTGCCTGTGACTTTAAGTATTTGGGTCTGATCTTATTTCAGTAGCTGTCTGCTTTAAGGTATTTTTTTCCTTGATTTTAAAAGATGCAACCTGATTGTTTTCGGGGAGGGGACAAGGCACAGTTATTTTTCTGCATGTTTTTGGTAACGGCCCAAGAAACCGTTGCCTTGTAATGTTCTTGCCTCATCTCTATGGGAAGCAAGGGGAACTCTGAGCAGAGAAAGCTGAGGAGCACACAGACAACTTCCAGGTACACAGGCATAGTGAAGAAGCTTTATAGACGAGGTTCAACTGGAAAAAAGAAGAGCTAGATTCTTGAGATACTGCACAGTAATGCAACTATATTTGGACTGGGAAATTTGGGTCATAAACTAGGCTGAGGACTGGCATACTGGAATCAGGAGGCTTTGGAAGGATGAGCAGACAAGAGGAGGAAGTTTAGGAAGAAGAAGAGGGGAGCGCAAAGCTGGTATATCAAGTATGCTAAACCTGTGACCAGTAGTTTAGGAAAGAAAAAGTGGAGGTTACAGATAACGAAGATAACTGAGAAGCTGAGAACTGGATCTTCCTGAGCTGTAGGTTAGAGGATTCTGAGTTTGGCTGAGAAGCAGAAGCAGCAGTTTAGAAGAGACAGTGCGTGGCTGGAAAAAGTGTCATCAGAGACAAGGACAGAAGGGCTGGCTGAGCTGAGTTGAGCTTGGGAGCTTTGGCAAAGAGGGACTGGGACTTCCTGAGCAAGGAACATAGGCCTGGCAGCATTGACCTGAAGTGCTGAGAGAGGGTTTGGTGAGGTGAGAAGCCCAGGAATAAGATGAGCAGCCAATGGTGTGACAGACCAGTTCATTCTTTAAAAGGTCAGGAAATAACGTATGACAACAAGTGTTAAATAGACATAATTGAGATTCTAAAGATGTTTACCTGAAACTTAGATTGTGCCAGAATTAGGCATATTTTGCATCATAAATGTTATGCAAAGCTTCATACACATGAAAACTGTCATTAGTCACGTAACTGAATACTAATCTGAGATGGCCTCTGCCTTTTTCTGTACATAGGATTAACAATTCTTGCTTACTGTGCTATTCAGAATTTTCTGAAGCTCCCAAGATGTTTTCCAGCTTATCTAAGGGACCTTTCTTTACTTTTGCTGTGAATACCAGGCTTCTGAAACTGTATATACAGTGTCTCATTTTGCAATATTTGTTGTCAGTCCTGGAGATCAGGGTAGCAGACAGTACAAAGGCTGTATCTTCATGGCAGGACACGCTGTCTGTGTTAGGCAATACACTTTGCAGAAGAAAACAAAAGAAGGTGACCAATAAGTTTTGGATGAAATATTAGGTACATTTCTATTTTAACTACTACTGAAATAAGAAAATTGCTTAAAATATTTGAGTAAAACAATTCCTGAAGTGCCAGTGCTTTTATGCAAAGTTTTAAGTGGCAGTAATATGGATCCTCAATCAGTAAAAATAAAGATCATAATAACTTATTTTAAAATGTTCTGGATTATTCAATTCACCATTTCTTTCTTAAAATCATCTCAGTTTACTTGGTTTAGTTTCAAGGCTCTAGAAACATGGTTTATAAAGTAAGAGTGGTTGTAGTATTAATAGCAGTAAACATTGAACCATGTTACCTACAAAGCTCCAAATGAAGCTATGTTTTCTGTGGTGTGCAAGTTAGGCCAAGCTGTCTCCATTGCTTTCCCAATTTAAGTGTTTTCTATTGTGCAGGAATATTAAAGTATTTTTTATTTGCATGTTCAGTTAGATGTTTTCAGTGCAACTGTAAGAACAGGCTTTAAGGCAGGTTTGAAAGGTCCCCCATAATTTGTCAGCCAGCGTGAAGCAGATGCAAAGCAGTGTGCTTCAGGTTTGTGGTGTGTGTCCACAGGTTTTCCAGGTAGAGTTAGTAAACCAAACAGCAGCACTGCCCAAGTATTACTTGTGGCAATACTGTCACACCTGCAGTCTGCCAGACTGCCGGTCTGAAGAGACTTGACACAGCCATGCTCAGGAAAGCCAGTGGTCCTTGAGGCTGTCATACCCCCTATTCAGAATACAGCAAGGAAGAGAAAACCTGTGCTGGAGCTGGGGTTCCTTCTGCTCCTTCCCCAAACATTTAGGACTTCTGGATATCCTACAATTCTTTATTAATCTCTCAAACTCCATGGTTCCAGCAAAAGACAATCTCTGCATGGAAAAAGAGGTTTCATTCAAGGAAATCTGGGTGCATGATAGTTCAAAATACTGCTCTAATTTGCTGGAAATATAAAGTAGGACACAGTAGATTTTCCAATAGTGGTAAACAGTTCAGGCATAAGTGCATAACATGCTTCTAGCCACCTTCCAGAGCACCCTGTGAGAGGTATCTGTTTGCACAGACTGTGGCTGACATCTTATGTGGGTGGAATCTGTGGTGGGAAAAGCAATTTTGTCTGTGTTTTGTCAGAGGTGCAGTTCTTAAGTTTACTGTTCGCTTTCACTGTTCTTCTATAAAAACATAATAGTTAGATGAGGTGCAGCTTCACCAGTGCTAAGTACAGGGGGACAGTCACTCCCCTGGTCATGCTGGCCGCACTATTTTTCTGCGATGATGTTGGCCTTCTTGGTCACCTAGACACACTGTTGCTCATATTCAGCCAGCTGTCGACCAACAGCCCCAAAATAACATGAGGATAGATGAATTTATATACTCCAGTGATATTTCGTACTTCAACATCCCTGTGCTGTTGATTGAAAGCTGCATAGCACAGGCTGTGTAAGCAGAAATGTGTTTCTGCAGGACAGCGGTAAATACATTGTTCTTTGTTCTTTGTCAAGGGCATTGAAAACTTGGATTTATAATGTATCCTTGTCTGTGTCATGGTAATTTACAAATATATGAGTAATTGCAGTTTTTTACTATCGAAGTTAAAAAGGTGCTCATGCCTGGAACAGCTTGCAGGACCTGCTTGTTAATTGCAATATTGAAACCAATCTGGTAGAGATACAGTTTAGGTTTTGAAATAGAACAAAGTCTGTTTGGAAACAATATACTTGTCACAAGTTAAAAATGTGTGGTCGCTCGTGGAGTGAGGAGCAGAAAGCACACTTTCTGAGTGCTACTGCAAGAACAGTGTGTGTCCCACATGATCAGAGATGCCAAGCAAGTGGGATACTGTCACAGTGCTCTCACTTTTAAATTCTAAGAGATAAGGGACCTGATTTCAGTCTCACTTGTTCCAGTTTCACACATCTTCAACAACTTTGGCTTCAAAGTTACAAGGAGCTAAATTAGATAAGAATTAGGTCACTGTTTCTAAAATTTGCTTCATTCAGATTAGAGAGTTCCTGAAAGTCTAATTTCTCTGTAACAAATTATACTAGAAGGCAAAATTTCAGTACTGAACTTCAGCACTTGACTTGAACACATGAAGCTTTGAAAATCCATACAGTTTCAGTATGGAGATATCTTAGAATTCAAAGTACAAGATTTTGAATGGTCATAAGAATAACTGATTATTTAAAATACTGAAATGTTTGATGTGTTTTATTAGAAGCCAGATTTTTTATTTTCCCTTTATTTCAGTGTGAGAGATTATGTTTTCCATTTTTAAAGAAATCATTTTTTCTATAGAGACCAGTGCATTTGCATAAGGCAAATGTGGTTTTAATGTATAAATGGAAATTCAGAAACCTCTTCCTCTTTTTTTTTCTGTTTTTGTTTTTGTTCCACTTTCTCCTATGAACTGCCTCTATTTCAAGTGCCAAGATAAATATTGAGAGATACCATATATTATACTTTTCACATTATATTCTTAAACAATAAAAGTATAATTTCTTTTAAAGTACTCTTACAAAATGGAATGAGAAGTATCTTACTACTTTAAGTATTAGTATTGGCTATGATAGAGTTTTTCTACAAAAATATTTTTCATAGATGCATAGATGATAACAGAACCAGAATGTTTAAATTTGCAGACATTTCTAACAGTAAAGAATGATTTTTTTTATTTTTGACAAACCTTCTCCTGATTAGACACGTCTGTTCTTCATTAGAAGGTAAAGGGATGTGATCTTCTCCAGCATTTAGAGGAATCTACTGTAAAATATTTAAATTTCAGTCACTTAAACTTGGCATAAGCCAATAATATCCCTCACAGAAAGAGCCCTACCTTTTTCCAGTTCTTGGCTGTGTATCACATGCTTACATCACTCCTTTCTCTCTGCTGGCAGAAATATTCAGGCAGATACACACTGCATCAAGCCAGGAGACTTTTGTGGGGTGACACTAATTAGGCAACAAGATGGTAAATATTAAAATTTGAAGCTTCTTGATAAAATGATATTGAATGTCTTCTTAGATATTATAATGCATGCTGAAAAGATCAGGTGTAAGTGATTATGCCTTATCAGGATCTGAGGATAGATAGGGATTTGCTGAAGTAAGAAAGAAGAAATATTTTCGTATAATAGAGAAGAGAGAATATTTTGCTATAAGTAAATGAACATGAATAATTTCATGGGCCTTTGATTCAAACAAAAAAGACTAATACTCAATTTTATTGATTAAAACCTTGACTAAATTACAGTCTGAACTTTTTATATGCAAATGTACACAAAACATTAAACCTGTAGTTCTTTAATCATGTTTACTTTTACTCTGGGACTTTGCTAGAGCTACAGCTAGAGTAAAAGTGTTGTGTGGCACCAGATTAATTCCCTCATGATGTAAGCAATGGAAGAACTATGAATTATTATTAAAGTTTTTTAGTGCATCAATTGTAGTTATTTATGTTTCATATGAGCTTAAGATGATTACTAATATTATTGATAGTAATTTAATTTTTTTAACATAGGGAAAATATTTATCAGTAGAACGTGTCTTCAGTTTGACTATATTTTTAACCATAAAATATGTTTTGCCTTAGAAATTGTTGAAATTTTCTATTCTGAAGGTAAAGATGCTTCTGTTTCTTTTTCAATTGAAACTGTAAGCGATTGAATTGTCTGGGTGACCAATATTGAAAGTGTCATAAAAAGCATTATCCCTGTCTCTGAACGCTTTTTTAATCTTTTTCAAATTTAAATAGAAAACAGAAACTTGTATTATAGTTTGAAAATAATTTCCTATTATCCTTTCACATCCTGGAAGCTGGAATATTTGCTGAATATGCTCAGTAAACTGTCATTTGCTTTTTAATGTAGATAGCAATGAATTATTGTCCAAACATGCCTGGAAAGGGTTTCCTTCAAACAAATGCAAGGCTTCCTATGGAGGTAGTTTTTATCTTATCCAACCTGGTCCACTTATTTCTAATCACAATTTCAGTTTAAGTAAGTTAGGAATTCAGGACTTGTTATCTGATCTTGTATAAGAAATAAACACTATTAATTGATACAATTCCCCAATTAAGTATCAGAAAATAAAGGGCCATTGTTAAATAACTTTACTTAATTAATTTGAAAATAATTATTTAGTTTGGTGTATTCTATCAATAATATGCTATGCTTTCTTTTTTTTTTTTTTTCATTTTCTTTAAAAATGTAAACATCTTTGTTGTTCTGCTGCTATTTTTATGTGTATTCCATTAAGGATAGGATCATCAGAAGGGAAGAAGCAGAGAATTGGAGGGGAAATAAGGAGAAACTGTTTGAGATTAAATTTAATATTGTCAAAAGTAAGAGCTGGAAGCATATGTCTGCCAGAGGAAAGCACATCCTTTCCATCTTTTCCCAGTTCTCTCCCCATCCAAGCCTCATCCATTGAAATTCACAAACTATCAATATTCAGAAATATTGGATATGAATAATCTAGGTAAAGTGGCACCAACATCTGTGTCCTTTAATGGGGTCTTGACTGAAATTTCAACTACAGCTGATCAGGGGCTGCTGTATAACATTGGAGCTAGTCCTGTGATGAAGGCAGTAGCACCAGTGTGAGGGGTAAGCCAGGAAGCTTGGTGCAGACAATGTCACAGCTACAGTCCCACAGAAATCTGTCCTCACTTCTCAGTCTGAGCCCTGAGGAGGTGGCCGAGTTTTTCAGAAGGAAGAAACACTTCATCTCCTCACCATCCCACCAGTGAAAATCAACCTGCTGAATGATGAGTGCCTTTGAAAATCAGGCCACCTGCCTAGGAATCTGATTGTTGATTTAGGAACTGAATTTTATCTTATTTGTGGAAATTCTAGCTAACTTTTTCCAACAGTTATATTTTTCTGAAATTATATTTTAAACCCTGCCAATGTGTTTTGAAGTTTTGGGTGTTTTTCCTAAATTTCAAAGATTCATTAATGTGTTCCTTCAATGATGGCCCACTGTTTTGATATGAAATCTTTATTTTAGGGGCAAGAAAAAAATGTTTTCTGATAATAGAGAAAATATTAAAGAAATGTGATTGAAGAGAATTGGGTTATTGCAGTCTGTCAAATTGGTGCTCAGTGGTTCTGTTGTAAAATTGCATTTAGAAATTGATTTTTACCTTGGGAAAATATCTATACGTCTCTTAAGAATGAAATTTTATACTAACATATATGCTAACATTTTCACCTTTTCTGTTGAAATAATCCTCATTGTCATGGAAAGGTTGAAGACTATTGCATGGACAAAACAAGAAGAGTGTTTAGCCCAGCATTCTTTTTCTCTTGGGTATAAGTCATTAGTTATTAAGTTCTGTACATGGCTTTGAAATGTGAAAGCATTTTAAAAATATAATTTGTAATTTATTTCTGAAAATATTTCTTATAAAATGTATCTTGTTCCACTATTAAAATAGTTGTATGAGCTTAGTTAGAGCATGCAGGTGTGTTGAGAACAAAGCAAGTCTGCAGTCTTTTGGTACTAACTACTAGATGATTATGCTTGAGCATTTTTACATGTTAAAAGAACTATTACAGAAGAAATGAGAGAGCAAAAAATAGAGATGTCATAAAAATTTGACTGAGTTCCTCATGGCAAGATTGCCATTACTTACATAGCAGCCTGCTCCAGCTTTGTGTAACCCATCAAAATCTTTACATTATTCTGTGGTGCTTTTTCCCTTTACTGAATTTTTAATTTTTCTCTTACATGTGTTGGTTCTTTTATTTTCTTCCCTCTCTTTGAAGCTGTGTTGTTTAGGTAATGGTTTGATTGATCGTGCTGCAGCACTTACAGGTTTTCAGACTTGAAGAGACTTTAAAGATAGTTTATTTCAGTTATTATTTAACTTGACAAATTGTCACCTACTGTGGGAAGTCACACTCATCTTATTTCTCCATTTCACATTGTTGATTAAATAACTTGTTGTAAAGGAAAGCATTTATGAGCATGGAGATGTAGACTGTGAAAGAAGGTTGTATGGTAATATTAGTTCTGGTTTAGGTCTCTTTCAATAAAAAAGTGAACTTAATTGCCTGTATTCATGCAGCAGTATTCTCTATCGTCTCTATGCTAAGATATTCTTTTGAGGTGTATAAAGACAGATGAACTCAATGAATACATATGTAAAAAATACCTGTGACACACACTGAAGTTTAGACCAGATTGAAGATAGCAATTTTTATGGAAATGTACTCAAAGCAATGGTATTCTAGAGAAACATTCTTTTAAGAAACTGTTCAGTGTTTATATTTTCAGCCTTTCTGAACATTTGGATTATGAGTATCTTTTAGGGCCATAGTTATGTAATCTGTTTACTTGGAAAATGGAAATATATGGACATCAGTTACATAATCTAAATAGTAAATAAAAGTTTTCATCACAAATCTCCATGAGTATTTACTATTATGCCTATTTATAGGCCATTTTATATACATCCATAATAACAAGGCAAGGCTTGGCTTGTGATGCTCTATGCGGGATGTCTAGATACTACATGATACCTTATCTAAGTAACTGCATGCAGTATATTTCATCAGATTTTATAATTTTTAAGAATTTTAACATTTATATATTATAGTTTGCACTTAAAATTTTTTCTTAGTTCAGTTCTGAAAATCTGTTCATAGTAAGAATTTCTAAAAGCTGAGTTCCTTTGAAAAATCTTCCCTTTCTGTTCTTATCCTACAATTTTAATACACTTTAAAAAAGAAAAATATTATGAAAAGCAATTTTTTGAGCTTTCATATTCATGAGTTAAAGGAACTGAATTTGTTCTTGAAAGGTTTTCTCTGATGAAGGCCACCAGAATTAGGGTTGAACTTCAGACTAATTATCTGAGAACAATTTAAAAGGCTGCTATTGTCTCTTCTAGTGTTGAAAATTTATTTATGAGGCTGAAGGTTCTTTGTTTTCAGACATAAGTAATCCATTGCCTCACTGTGATCCTTTGCAAAAGCCAAGGCTGGTTAGTTGAAATCTTAATGGATGTAATAACTGAGGCTAGCCGCAGCAGGTTTTCTGCTCTTAATGTGTCTGTTTGCATGCAGTACTTCGAGAAAAGTGAAATCCATTCAAAAACATAAGTTACATTTTAAAAGTATAAAATTATCATGGAAAATAAGACCAACAGAGTAGCGGAACCAATTTCAAGTCTTTCTTCAGAGCGAAGAAGATATCAAGTGTTAGTGTCTTGCTTTAAGCAGTGAGCAGAGAGCAAAAGGTTTCAACTTGAACTGTGGTTCAGTAAGGTGAGCTGTGGCAAGCCAGCAGCACATTGTCATCCAAAATGCAAGCCCCTTCCTCTCCTCTCTCATGCTCGCTGCTATGGACCAAATCCAGTATTTAGCTGACTTTTAGTGAGCCAATTTAGGTCCTACACTGGTATAAAACTAAATCATTACAACAAATCAACATTTCTTTCACCTTAGCAAACTGTAGAATTATTGTGGCATTTTGCACTGTTATTGGAACTGTCACAAAAGAGCAGTTACACTGCTGTGAGCAGCCTAGAGAAGAGAAATGACACAGCCATGTCCAGTGGCAATGAGCTGTTAGGTAATTACAGGACTACATTTTCACTAAGCAGTAAATAATAGTGTAGCTTTCAGGCAACACTGGCAACATCATAGGCAAAAATGCAAATTTCAAAGGTGATGTGTGTGACAGCTTGAGGGGTGATAGGTTAGGAGAGAACCTCCTGGAATTCTGACCTCCCTAAAATTGAAACTGTGTATCTTATCTAAAGAGAGGGCTGCGCTGCAGTCCAGAGTGTGGACGCAGGAGAACTGGTCTTGGGGATGATAGTTAAAGTACAGGTAGTGCTGGAGCTGCAGATAGTGCTAACTGCTGAGGCCTTGGGTATTAATGTTCTATGTCCTCACCATAAAGAGGACATGGAACTGCTGGAACAAATCCAGAGGAGGCCACGAGGATGATCAGGGGGCTGGAGCACCTCCCGTATGAAGACAGGCTGAGAAAGTTAGGGCTGTTCAGCCTGGAGAAGAGAAGGCTGTGTGGAGACCTCATAGCAGCCTTCCAGTATTTGAAAGGGGGCTATAGGGATGCTGGGGATGGACTCTTCGTTAGGGTCTGTAGCGATAGGATAAGGGGTAACGGGTTAAAACCTAAACAGGGGAAGTTTAGATTGGATATGAGGATGAAGTTCTTTACTGTGAGGGTGGTGAGGCACTGGAATGGGTTGCTGAGGGAAGTTGTGAATGCTCCATCCCTGGCAGTGCTCAAGGCCAGGTTGGATAGAGCCTTGGGTGACATGTTTTAGCGTGAGGTGTCCCTGCCCATGGCAGGGGAATTGTAACTAGATGATCTTAAGGTCCTTTCCAACCCTAACTATTCTATGATTCTATGATGAATCAGTGTTGAGCTGCCATGCCTATGTCCTCATTGATACAGGGGCTGACTACTGGTGTACATATACCCTGTGAGATAAGCAGCTTTTCAGCCCTGGCCTCTGGAAGAAGGTGGCTTCTCTAAGCTGTAAGTTCAAACAAGTAAGAATGTGTTATGGCACCTTTGTAAAATGAAAAAAAGCATCTATGAAAATGGCAATACTTAGTGTTACTGCTATAAGTTAAGTTCACAAAGATATACGGTTATGGCAAACTTTGTGCCAGAAAAAATATATGCTCAGTGCTATTGCCTTTTTTTACTAATAGCTTTCTGTAAGAAAGGAAAACCCCAGTAAATGTAGATATGCAAGAAGTCATCTTGACGTAATTCTCATTCAGGATTCTTCTGAGCCTGATTTTCTGTTGTTCCACTCCCTCTTTATCTGTACAAGTGACTGAAAAGTGGGTGTAAAACATTGCCATTCTGATTTGCTAGCATTAACATCAGCACCTTCCTTGTATTCACTCGGTGGTAGATCAGATGACCAGACAACATGCACTGCAGGGGAAGATAAAAGCTTTATTTTTCAAAAGTGCTAAAGTCTCAGCATGCCTATGAAATTCAATGAGAGCACAGAGTGCTTAGTCAACAGCTTTGTTCTTTTTAAACATTCGGAAAGACCGTACCTTTTTGAGCCATTTACATTTGTGTAGTGTGAATGTGAAATCTCATCACCCCGTGAGGGCAATGACCTTTAGTGACTCTGCACAGATACGCAATCACTGAGCATTTTAAAGAGCTAGATGAAGCTGAAGTTGGCTTTCAATTGACAACCGTAAAACGCGCTGTAAGGAGTACTATGAAAGTACATTGTAATTATGTAATTTAGTTGCTAATTATAGGTGACAGTTGTGGGCCACCTGGACTGTTTATAAAAATCAGATTGAAGCAGTGCCTGACATTAAGGCTTCCTCAGACTTCCTACCTGGAGATCGCTTTATGTGTAGTTTCTGTACTCTCAGAGAGAGTTGGCTGCTTGTGCTGTAGTTTTCCTTGCTGGATTTGTGCTGCAGGCTGATTTTTTGAAAAAAAAAAAAAAAAAAAAAAAAAAAAAAAAAAAAAAAAAAACCCAAACAACCATAACAATTGAGAAAAAGTAGTTCAACCATTTTGAAGGGTGAGTCCAGAGGAAAATGCCTTGTTTAGTCCATGTTAAAACAGTGAAGACACTCACTTGAAGTGGTGCATCACCTTTATTCTGGGGGTGTGCATTTCATGTCACTATGAAAACTGGCACAGAGCTGGCTGCATTAGAAGCCTCTGAACAAAATTCACAGTTCACATAGGCTTAAGAGAGAATTGTTAGTATTCAGTTGCTAATATTCTAAGGCTCTACCTAAATTGTTGAAGCTCCTGGGTATAGCTACAATATATCGGGACCTTTCTGAAGGAATTATTAACTAGTTTTCTCTTGGGTACTCACAGACCCAAAAGGTTTTTTTTTCCTGTAACTGCTCTGGATCAAGACAGGACAGGAGTGAAAAAGAGCGACTATGTATTTTGTATTTGTGACGTATATTCCACATCCTGCTAATCCCAGGAAAGAAAAATAGGCTGGGGGCTAAAGGTAATTTTAGGCAGAAAACCACTAAACTGTGACAGTAAACTGTAACACTAAACTGTAAACAGTAACAAGTGGTGTCCCTCAGGGTTAGCTGTTCTGACTGGTCTTGTTCAACATCTTTGTCTGTGACATGGACAGTGGGATTGAGTGTGCCCTCAGCAAGTTTGCCGATGACACCAAGCTTTGTGGCTCCGTTGATATGTTGGAGGGAAGGAATGCCATCCAGAAGGACCTTGTCACGCTTGTGAGGTGGGCTGATGCCAACCTGATGAAGTTTAACCATGACAAGTGCAAGGTCCTACACCTGGGTCAGAGCAATCCCAGGCACAGCTCCAGGCTGGGCAGAGAAGAGATTCAGAGCAGCCCTGTGGAGAAGGACTTGGGGGTGTTGGTTGATGAGAAAATGAACATGAGTCAGCAGTGTGCGCTCGCAGCCCAGAAAGCCAACCGTATCCTGGGCTGCATCAACAGGAGTGGGACCAGCAGGTCGAAGGAGGTGATCCTGCCCTTCTACTCTGCTCTCGTGAGACCTCACTTGGAGTATTGTGTGCAGTTCTGGTGTCCTCAACATACAAAGGACATGGAACTGTTGGAAAAATTCCCGAGGGGGGCCATGAGGATGATCAGGGGACTGGAGCACCTCCCATATGAAGTCAGGCTGAGAAAGTTGGGGGTGTTCAGCCTGGAGAAGAGAAGGCTGCGTAGAGACCTCATAGCAGCCTTCTAATATCTGAAGGAAGGCTATAGGGATGCTGGGGATGGACTCTCCATTAGGAACTGTAATGATAGGACAAGGGGTAATGGGTTCAAACTTAAACAGGGGAAGTTTAGATTGGATATAAGGAAGGAGTTCTTTACTGTAAGGGTGGTGAGGCACTGGAACAGGTTGCTGAGGGAAGTTGTGAATGCTCCATCGCTGGCAGTGTTCAAGGCCAGGTTGGACAGAGCCTCGGGTGACAGTTTAGTGTGAGTTGTCCCTGCCCATGTCAGGAGAATTGTAACTAGATGATCTTAAGGTCCTTTCCAACCCTACCTATTCTATGATTCTATGAAACTGGGACAAGAATTCTGTAGCAAAAAGAGAAGATGGATGTTCCTGGGAATAGATGGGCTGGAACTAGGTGATATTTAAAAGTCCCTTCCAATCCCGAGCATTTTATCATTCTTTGTTTAATCTAGATCAGACCTTTATCTCAGTGCCTTTCTGTTTCTCCTAATTGTTTTCTTTGCAATAACTGCAAAATAAATGTTTTGTTTACCTGTATATTGAACTCCATTAATGTCACTATAGTTAATGCAGATCTGAACTGAACACGTGGTCCATGGCTTCTATGCTAAGTATACTCTCTTGCAAGGCTCAGTTTCCTTAGTGGTCTTGAACAATCGTTTGCCTGATTCCAGCCCCTGCTATTTTTATTTTCTGGTTTGGTTTTTTTTGTTGTTTGTTTTTTTTGTTTGGTTTGGTTTGGTTTTTGTTGTTTGGTTTTTTTTTTTTTTTTTTTATTAGCAATTGTTACAACATTCAAAATGTCTCTTGCTCAGGGGGAAGCCAAGGTTTAGGAAGGAAGAAATGTGCAGAGAAAAATGAGATTCATTCACCCATAATACTTCAAGTGAAGTTAAACACTTTTCCCTCTGACTGCACAGTTGGTTGATCCTTTCTGAAAAGTTGAAATATGCTCCAAAAAGAAGTTTTAAACAATTATAGCAAGCAATGAAAGATATTTGAGTAAGAGCTCTATATTATATTCTTGTATTAAAGGAAAACAGTATAATACCCTTTCAAACAGCACCTTTTTCAGCCAGAGCTATGTGTTCATATTTTGTTTCTTATGGACCCATGCTTAAACTGAGCTACTCCTTATATCAGTTGGAGAGAACTCTAATGTGTTAAATATTGTTCAGATAGTACTTTCTGCAATTTACTTAGGCTCATTATCATAATTTGACTTGTAAAAATATTGTTTCTTGAGTAAATTCCTGCAGTCAAGGTCTCTGGTACAGATGCACTAAACAGCTTTATTAAATAATTGCTATGGCAAAAACAAGCCACAGAAACTTCATCCTGTTCACTATAACATGGTCGTTATCAGATTATGTCAATGGGATCAGGAAGCTCACAAAGCATAAGTTCAGATACTGCATTCTGTGAAACAAATTTCAATATATTTTTAGTTTGTTAATATATTTCATAAGGGGAAGTTTAGATTGGATATGAGGAAGAAATTCTTTACTGTAAGGGTGGTGAGGCACTGGAATGGGTTGCCCAGGGAAGCTGTGAATGCTCCATCCCAGCTGGTGTTCAAGGCCAGGTTGGATAGAGCCTTGGGTGGCATGGTTTAGTGGTAGGTGCCCCTGCCCATGTCAGGGGGGTTGGAACTAGATGATCTTAAGGTCCTTTCCAGCCCTAACTATTCTATGATTCGATGATTCTATGATCATTCTTTTTGTTGCTGTGTACAGTTTTCTAAGTATTTGTTGTTCTATAGATGTTTCTAGATGGATCTTTTTCTCCAGTTTCTTTTTGAAAACTGCTGCTGCCAAGATTGGAAGTTATTTAAGATTTATCCTTGTATGAGAACAGCTAGTACAGTTGACAAATCTTTTCTAATCATATTTGTCAAGAGGGGTTGTAAATAATTTTGAAATGGATTGTTTAATAGTGAATGACGTAAGAGAATTCAACTCAGTTGTACAAGATAAATTGATGGATTTACATTTTCCCATCCATTTTAGGCTTTGGATCTGCATTCATTTGTAGATCTTTACTTACTGTGTTTGTATCTTCAATATACATATATATATATTTAGTTATACATGGTTATATGTACAACAGCTCCCCAAAGTTCTCCTGTTCTTGGTGGGCAGGGCAGATAGAGTCTCAGTGTCACTCATGGTGGATACAGCTGCAGTCTTAACAATTGCCCAGCTGTTGATTACACTGTATCAAATCAGCCTGCGATGTCCTAGTGTTAACTGGAAAGGTAAATAAGCTTTTGCCTCTCCAAATTACACTTTTTAAGGCTTGCTTCATGCAGAAATATTTTGGTTCTGCAAGTTTATGCCAAGTACGTAGCTTTTTCATTTCTGTGCTACGGCAAAACTATCTCACACTGGCCAATTTGTCAGACAGGTAGCTAAGCCCAATTTGATGGCTTAGGAGTGCACACTAGGTCTTTTTCAAGGCCAGGGATCTGGCCTGACTATTGGAGGTTTATATTTGGTATTATGTAGCATCATTCACCAAATGCTTTGACTAATTTATTCTCTGTAAAAAATAAAGCAGATTTTACTCAACTAGACAGCCCCATCAGTTCATGTACTTGCAAACTATTTGTGATAAAAACATAAGTAAAAAAAATTAGCTGCATTTCTGTATTACAGGCTGAGGCATAATCAAGAGGGCCGTAATCATTGATTGCTGTGTTTAGGCATTATTACAATAGAACTAATATATTGCTGTCTAAAGTCTTAACTCGATCAACTGAAAATGCTTTTTGAGCAAGGAAGCTCTGCTTTGGTACTTGTGTAGTAGTTCTGCTGGTTTTTTTATAAACCGCTTTTATAGCTTCTCGGAACTTAAAATGAATAATTACCATTACAACATCTAATACAGCCTGCTATTTATCACAGTCCATTCGGCGTCATGCTGTTAATTTGTTACTGAGCTCAGTAACTTGTATGACTGAAGAACATCTTGTGTTTGACCAAAGGGCAAACCTTTCTTGGGAGGTATCCAGTGTTTGTGTGAAGGAGAGATGAGAATCCATGATGTTTCTTGATAGTTCATTTCAATAGATGATTTCTGTTATCATTTAGGTAAGGTGAGGATTTATATTCCAGACATTTTTCTAGCTTTGCATGTGTTTTAAATCTTCATCTAGAAAGATATGAAGGCTTAATTTTATGCATTCTAAATCATCCTGGTAAAATCAGTGGTGTTAATCATAAACTATAAGTTTCTGTACATGCCTAAGACTGTGTGGGAGCAGAAATAGAGAGCAGCACTCATACATGTATGTAATCTGGGCTCTAAAGGATGCGGGACATGGCAAAACTTTGTCTTACTAAGTTTGGATTCATCTTCATTAATAATTAGGAGGACACATACTAAATAAAAAGATAAATTAATCTTAGTTTGTTCTCTAAACAGATTTCCTAACAACTGCTATGCTCTGGAGTTTAGCTAGATGTCTTTCCTCCACTTTAATAGGAGGACTTTTGAATTTAAAAGATGTGAAGACATCAGCAGAGAAAATAATATTGAGTTCTAATTATAGAATGAAATTTATGTTTGAGACTATGGTTTGTTGTGTGCTACATATGAACTGCCTAATTTGCTTCAGGTATTCAGCACAGTCATTTAGGCGCTGTGAGCTAGCAAACCTGTAAATGGATTAATATTATTTAAAGAAAAATATTAAAATTAAATAAAAAAATATAGAAAGATCTCTATAGAAAAGATAATGATAAGTTTTAGTGGAAGAAAATTTAAAAAACAGTTGCATTTAGATTAAGTACTTTGCTGCCACTTAAAATGAGTATCCAAGAAATCAGTGTGTATCTATTATTATGTCGTGGTTTAAGCCTAGTCAGCCATGCAGTTTGTTCACTCGCTCCCCCTCTTTCTTCCCCCCAGCTTCCAGGGGGATGGGGAAGGGAATCAAAAGAATGCAACTACCACAGGTTGAGATAAGAACAGTTTAGTAACTAAGGTATAACATAAATCACTACTGCTACCACCAGTAATAATAATGACAAGGCAAATACAAGGAAAGAGAATGCAACTGCTCACCACCCGATACCAAGCCCGACCCAGCAGCGAACCCCCAACCTTCTGGGTCTCTGCCCTCCGTTTTACATCCTGGGCATGACGCACTGTGGTATGGAATACCTCTTTGGCCAGTTTGGGTCAGGTGTCCTGTCTCTGCTTCCTCCCGGCTTCCCCTCCTCCCTGGCAGAGCATGAGGCTCAGAAAGTCTTTGGTCAGACCAAACATTACCAAGCAGTAACTGAAAACACTGGTGCTATCAGTGCTGTTCCCAGGCCGAAAGTCAAAAACACAGCACTGCACCAGCTACCAAGAAGGAGAAAAATGACTGCTACTGCTGAACCCATGACACATTATTATTCCAGTGACAAGAGAATATGTTATATGATGCTCTGATTTAACTACTCATTTTATTAGAAAATATGCCTAATGAATTTAAAACAAGCGAGAGGAAGAATTCCTAAAAATGTATGAGGAGAAAGTATGGATTCCAATATTAGGCTCAGTAAATTATTCATTAGAGATTTATTATATACTTGAAAATTAGAAAATTATTTGGAATTATTTAATTGCAACTGGTTGAAGTTCAATATCATATTTTACTACATACAAATCTAAAAGCTAATAATTTGACTTAACATGATCAGATAATATTTAAAAGGGGAAAAAGAGAAGTTATGATAACTGAATCTATCAAAGAAAGAAAATGAAAGAGCTAAATGTCATCATCCTTTCTTGATGAATGCATTTCTCAAAGAGTGAGAGCAGATATGAAGTATTTTTCATCTGGACTGCAAAAGAATTTGTGTTCTTTTGGATCTTTCTTTTCTTCCCCTGCAGCTTTTTTGGCTGAGTATGACATTGTATGGTATGGGATATCCCTTTGGTTTGTTGGGATCAGCTGTTATTAATAAACTTGGCATCACATACTCTATTTTTCATGTAGAAGTAACATATCAAGACTATTGCAATAAATGTGAACTGGGTATTTCAGGTTTGCTAAAAAGAGCAGAATTTTACATGTCTCTAAGATTGACGTATTCTGCAAAGGAGTAAAATTAGCACTTGAATGTATCCACAGAGCTAAGTGCTATCCCCTTCTGTACTCTGAGCTAGAGGGGCATTTGCCAACCCCAGTTCAGCGCTCATTTCCACATGTAAGTATATGGCTAATAAGCTCATTAGAGTGTCTGGGTTTACTAGCATGATCACAGTTTGCATAAATACAATTATGCCCTTTCCAACTGAGGGCTTGTTTGTGCATCTTTAGCAGAGATGGAAGAAGTAAGCATGTAGGACTTTGCAGCTGACTGTGTAGATAATGTCCTGGATGGGTTTAAAGACTAATCTAAGTAGGCAGCAGCCCAGGATACTCAGGGTTGGTAAAATTGCTCAGCTGATTATTTTGCATGCTGAGCTTGCTGTTGCTGCAGCAAGATAGGTTAGCATTTGGTGCATCAGTTGCTGCTGGAGAGAGGGATAAGATGAACTGAGTGATCTCAAACTGCAGTGACAGCCATGGCCTGGAGGAAGCAGGAACAACAAACCTGTTTCTGAATGTACTCTCAGTGTCACCTTCAGCTCCATCTCTTCTGTCTCCCTCACCGTTGCTATGGATGTTGCTAGATGTCCCTCAGTGCAGAAAAACTTGGTTCTGTCTACAGAGTTGTAAAACTTTGCTTTGGTTCTGTGCTTATCTGCTGACATTGCCAGCCTCCTGCAGGGTAGATTGGATTGAAGTGCAAGTAGATGTCTTTCAAATGAAGTTTATCTGGTTGTAATCTATATCATCGTATCAACCTAAGACTATATAGATAATACCTATTATTGGGATGGAAATAATATGTGTAAAGGTACTACTTTACTTTCACTGTTGCAGCAGCAGAACAGTTCATTATGGTGTGCAGGGCTTTGATAAAGGGCTTTTTTCACAGAAAACAAATTATTTAAGTTATTGCTATTGACATCTATAACACCTACAAACAAACAGAAAATAATGAAATAATTGGGATATGAAAGTTAAATAATGAACAACTCTTTTGCTTTCATGTTCTGTAACATCCTCAGAAGGAAAAAACCCCCACCTTTTGAAGGCACTTTCACAGGTGATAACTTATTCCTCCAGAAAAGGAGAGGGAATAAACTGAAGTGTTTCTGCTTGTTTACATTTGCTAATGTTATTTCTTCAATATAGAATCACAGAAGATCAAGGAAGAGAGGTGATAAGAAATAAGGAAAGCTTTTTAACATGGGTGGTTTCTTTGGTGCAATAAGTACAGGATGCATAAATATACTGTTTGAGAGAAGGGAGGCTTTAGTCTTCGGACTTTAGTTTGGGCTGGACTCATTGATTTGCCTTTTCTCCTCTGCTCCTTTTTTTAACAAGTTGGATGCTATCACTTACTATAGTTGAGCTTATGCTGATTTTTACTGTGGTGGTAGTATGAAGTCAGTTATGTTTTTGGAACTGGTTATGGAGAAGTCAAGAAAATGACAGAAGAGAAAATCCAATGTGGTGAAGAAGCAAAATATAATAGTGATTGTGACTTTATTCCTGAAGGCTTTTTCAGATCCACCCAGCTGACCAGCTTACAGGTTTCTGATCTGTCCTACTTAGCTAATTCACCAAGAACAGCTGTACATGAATAATGGTGAGAAGAGCCGTCTAAAAGCAGAGGTTTTGTTTGCAGGATAACAAGATGAGAGTTGCAGGTCCCTGATGGTAGAATCTCTGAGGTGCTCTGCAAGAGTGAAATCTAGGCTCCATTGCAGTCAGCGGGAGTTTTCCTATGGTCTTAAGTGCAGCCAGGTTTCAGTGTCAATGTTGCAAGGGGCATTATCCCCGATTAAAAAGTCACCCAAGTGTTCCATTCTAGTGTAAGAAAGTATGTTTCCTACTTTTTAGTTTCAACTAAATTTATTCTGTAATTTGAAGAGTTTATGCAATGATTTAGACATCATTTCCTATTGAATTTATCTGCTGAGAATATTTTTGGCTTCCCTGAATTTAGTAGGAAATCACTCATATGCATCAGTTGGAATGAGGATTTATGTTTTAATTACAAAAATGAATCTAGTTTATCTAAGAACCTTCAAGTTAATCTATTTTAACAAATGCAAATGTTCAGACTCTTTCCTGCAAAGATTAATGCTCATACCAGAGATTTTTCTGGTAGAAGCTGATAGAAGCTGACCATGACATTAATTTAGTGTGTGAAAGGGTTAAGTGTTCATTTGACTCAGATTTCTTCAGAAATCTTGTTCCAAAGTGAAACATCATAAAATTTCAGTGGAAGAAAATTATAATGTTGAGCACAAGCATGAGTGAAAAAAGATTGTTAAGCCATAAAGACATATTTAAATATCTGAATGGCAAGTCCACATTTATACATTTATGTGGAGTATCCACATAATACTTGCGGTTTATTGTGATTTATTGTTTTAATCCAAAACTTTCAAAGAGAAATAAAGAAGTTTTCTTCTTGCTTGTGCATTTTCAGTGGCACTGTTGATGTTTTCCTAAGTTTTATTTTGAAGAAATCTCGAAAATCAAGACATTTTTTTCAGGAAGCAAGCGGCAATTCTGAATATTTGTTGCCTTGAAGAAAGCCTTAATTATTTCCTTTAAGAGGAAAAAAAAAAAATAAGATGATAAACCTTTGTTAAGCAAATTATAATGAATTGGCATTCCAGATTGTCTGTTCTCAAATGCCTGTGCAGATGTGTCTAAGTAAAGCATTTGTACCTCTGCTGTGAAAATCATCTGCATATAATTATTACTTGCATCTGTGCCCAGACTGCAGTGTTTTTGTAAAGCTGTGTCTCATCTTTGATTGAAATTTTTAGTCTTCTGTTCAAGTACATCGGTATTATTTGCAAGTGAAAGTGTTTGAATGAGATTTGTGCAAATACTCCCAATATGAAGGCCCTGGTGAGTTATCTTAATGATTTTTTGACAGTTTCTTTTTATGAAAATATTTAGAAAAAGTTTCATTGAAATATAACTTCAGCAATGCAACAGAGAAGTCTATTGGAAGAATAATATTCAGGTCAGGGAAATTCAAACTGATGGTGTATAACAGCTGCACTTTTGAAGTCCAGGGTTAAAATCTCTCTTGTAAGAAGGTTCTAAGGATTATGTCTTTTTATAACATCACGCATATGACTAAGCAGTAAAAAGTATGTTATGAAAATAGAATACAATTGAAAATTGTGCATATGATGTGCCCTGCTTATTTGATGTGCATTCCTTATGGAATAAAATGTTTGCAGTCTGAATAAATTATAGAAGAAAACAAGATAGGTAATCTGCTTTTAGCCAGCCACTTCAACTAGGTAATAATAAAACTGTTTTGGCACAAGAAAGTCTTAAGCATGATAAAGATGAGGTAATGTGGTTGTAGACTTTGAGTTTTCAATGCTATGTCCAGTCGAAGTGACAATGAAATATTTTAAATATTTAATCTAAATTAATCTCATGGTTTTCTGTTGCAGAATTTATTTTGCAGTTGTAGATATTTGTAACTGCAGTAACTTATTTTCCATAACTAGTTTCTTGATTCAACTTGTTAATAAACAACCTACATGTTCTTACTTTTGCTTGATGTTACTCACATTTGCAGAAAGAGTTCGTTTGGGGTGGGATGTTCTCCTAAGGCATTGAGGAAAATAGCACAACATATTAATTGTTAAGAATGGAAAGGATGAGAGAATGCAATAATTATAATGCAGTGCTCATGTACTGAGGTGAACTTAAAAGGGCAGACTCGTTAATTGTGACCTTCTTTCTATCCTGTAATTTGTCTAAGTGTTGAAGATTTTCTTTATATATGCACATGACAGTTGCAGTGCAACAGATATAAACTATGCAAAAGAGTGAGACAATATAACTGAAACCTGAAGAAACAAAAGTCCTTAGTACTTTCACACAGTCTGTAAGCAAACCAGAGTTTGTTGAGTGGTTTTGAAGACCTGCTTTGTTACTGGGTGTATCTAGAATGTGGAAGATCTGTAGTCAGTGAACAAATATGAATTTTGCCCCCGTGTTTGTTTTTTATGTTCTGTAACATCAATAAAAATTATGCCCTACAAGAGCCCTACAATCCTGTAACTCAAGTCTTTGGGATTAACCACCTTTTATCTGAACATATCTTTTGTCTGATTTTTAGTCTTTTCTGTATTCTGAGTTGGCTTTTTTTTTTTTTTTCTTCTTTTTTCCTCTGCTGGTCTCAGTTTAAACATTGCCGTTAAGAAAACAGACTTTTAATGTAATAGATGTGTTGTAAGATGCATGTAACACTATTAATAAGATTCTATTTTTTCTTCTTCCAATATTTATATTTCTTGGCAAACAGAGAAGCTAGAACTTTTGGGGGGGGGGGAAAAGAAAAGAAGGCTGTTTGTTACCTAACTAAATTTCAAAAAATCATTCTGTCTCAGGATAAGACTTGATCAAACAAAGTAATCATATTCACAAAGGAAATTAAACTAAGGTTGCATTCTGGAATTTAAAAACTTGGAGCTTTTATATCATGATCAAAAATTTATGTTGTTTTTTTCACAGTTTCTTCACAGTGAATTAATTTCCATGATATTTTGGTGGTAAAACATTTAGCAAGATATTTCGTAGCAGTGACGCTATCATGGTGCAATGCTACGAAAAGAAATTGGATAATGAGAGAATCAGAAAGTGTCTGCCAACCTGAGGAGGCAGAGTCATACAGCAGAATCAGTCTTTGCTTTTTCAGGCATCCCAGTAAAGAAAATGAGAACAAAACTGTTGGAATGGAGAGCAGAGAGAGGAAAAATGACAACAGTAGCAAGGAAAAGGGAGAGAAATGGGAACTGTGTGGACCTGGCAAGAGGCATTTGCAACAAAGAGAATTGGGACACGGAGCTGATCTAGATCTGCATAGTAAGACAGGAGGGCAGTAAATCCGGGCTAACACCCTAGATCGCACGTAAGACTACAGAATTACAGTGTAGTGAACGGAGTGATCGTGAAGTTAATGCGTGTCATTGAGATGAGTAGGACTGTTAAAATGGCTAAAAGCATTGCTAATACAAATCCTCTAAGTTCTCTCACGGCTGCTCACTGCATGGCCACTGTAACAGAAAAATTCAAATGGTCTGATTTTGAAGCTTTAAAGTATTTTTGTGATTTCAGCTTCTTAAATGCTGTTCTGTTTTCCTGAAGTTCAGGGTTGCCTTTTGTTAACAAATAGGATAGAAGGATAACATTTTTGAAGACAAAATGAATTGTGGTGGGGGCGGGGCATATTTTCTACTCTGAACATTTATCCTTTCACTTGTGTGTGTCAGATCAAACTAATCCCACTGACAGCTCAATGACTAAAATAGAGATATAAACAAGCAGTTTTGCATGCCAAGTAAGTGAATGGATTCTTCACTTCCTTCTTTCTCCTTTTTTTTTAACATTTGAATGATAAAGTTTTGAGAGAATTTATGAAAAAAACCTTGAAATTTATTCCCCCTCAAGACTGTTAAATGCTGCTATCTTAAATAAATGTACACGAATCCCTACTTTTGTGTTCTTCCTTATGTAATCTTTCAAATTTAAAATATTTTGTGAATGATATGAGGGGTTGAGTGCACCCTCAGCAAGCTTGCAGACAGCACCAAGCTTTGTGGTACAGCAACACGCAAGAGGGACAGGATGCCATCCAGAGGGACCTGAGAAAGCTGAAGAAGTGGGCCCATGTGAACCTCATGAGGTTCAGTGAGACCAAGTGCAAAGTCCTACCCCTGGATAGGGGCAACCCCTGATGTTAATACAGGCTGTAGGCTGAAAGGACTGAGAGCAGTCCTGCAGAGAAAGACTTGGAGGTAGCGGCGCGTGTAAAGCTGGACATGAGCTGGCAATGTGTGCTTGCAGCCCAATGACAACTGTATCACGGGCTGCATCAGAAGCTTGACCAGCAGGTCAAGGGAGGTGATTCTCCCCCTCTGCTGTCATGCTACCTGAACTGGAGTATTAGTTCAGCTCTGGGGCCTGCCACATAAGGATGTAGATCTGTTAGAGTGAGTCTGGAGGAGGCCCATGAAGGTGATGCAAGGGTTGGAGCACCTCTCCTGTGAAGAGAGACTGAGAGAGTTGGGGTTGTTCAGCCTGGAGAAGGATGCAGGGAGACCTTATAGCAGCCTTCTAGTACTCAAAGGGGGCTTTTAAGAAAGATGGGGACAGACTTTTTGGAAGGGCCTGTTGCAATAGGACATGGGGTAATGGTTTTAAAATAAAAGGGGCTAGATTTAAAGGAAGAAATTCTTTACTTTGAGGGAGGTGAAACACTAGAACAGGTTGCCTAGAGGGGCTGTAGATGCTCTCTCCCTCAAATATATCCCTGCTATAGTATTTATATATGTGTTTTTGTTTATGTCTGGTATCTCTGCAGTATTATACAGAACTCAGAAGTGAAGAAATAGGAAGTAGAAACAAAACAGAGAACTTGGCACCATTTTCCATTTCTTAGTGCTTTGTTTTGTGGTCCTTATGATTTATAACAAAAAATATTTTCATATATAATTCCTAATGTTACTGTTAGTGGTAACTCCTAGTACTGTTTGATTTATATGTCATATAAGTAAATTAGAACATGGGGGAATGACAAACTCTGAAGTTACTTTTTCATTCAATGTAGAAAAATTCAGTAAAAAAGCAAAGTGTTCATAAAGCTTATGAGATTTTATTCTTAGCATAGTATATTCATTTAATATTATCAGATGGTTTATATCTTCTTTGACTACAGCTAAAAGTGTTTTTTTTAATCTGAACGATGACTGTAAAATCGGCATCTTAAAGAAAAGACCTACTATCACTGTCAAATCTCTTCATTCTGCTAACCTATTTTTTGCTATGCTTCTTTAAAGCACCCCAGAGAGCTGAGAGAAGGAGATGGCTTGCTTTTAATTGCCAAACATCAGCGAAGTTTTGCTTGCAGAGCAATTTATAGTCAGAGGTATGCAAGCCTGAAGTTGCTCTTAAGGTGCAGGTTGATTTTGCGGTGAAAATGGTGACAAAAGCTGCCATTTAAAATTGCAGTATGGGCACGTTTCATTCAGAAATCACTGAGCATGAGGCTCCAGGTCTTTATAGACCCTGTCAGCAAAGCAATGGCAGAGAATCTCAGTTCAAGTTGTTTGTTTTTTTTTTTTTTTTTTTGTCTGGATTGGTCACCTTTGCCTTTTTCTGGTGTTTTGCTTGCTGAAGTTCTCATTTTGAAAGTAAAATTGTGTATGAGTTTCCAGTTATGCCAGTTTCTAAGAAATTAGATGCTTGGTTTCTTCTACCCAGCATCTTATTCAGGCATTTACAGCACTGAAAAGAAAATGGCTGAAAATTACTAGCAATTGAGAGTGGAAATCCAGCATGGGAAGTGCATGTGATATCTAATGTTGGCTTATGGGAAGCTCCTTATTAAAATATGGAACTTGCTTTAGAGAAATGTTTTAACATGTGCCCCAAAACACTTTTTGCCTGTAGTTGAAAAATATTTCCACTGCTAGGGAAGAGTACAAAAATGGAATTATCTTTTCAATTTGAAATGTTAATGGCCACTGGTATCTGTTAGCCTGAGTCATGAATAATGAACACGGCAGAGCAAAGGGCAGAATATGCAAGTCATGAATTCAGAAGTCAGCCGAGAATTCCTCTATTAACTTTGGATGCATTTATATGGATTGTGGTTATCTTTTTCAGTAAGTATAATGTTAACATATAATCAAATCTAGGAATTTAATGAACTGGTTTATACCTATAACTTACTTCATACTTTCCCAGTAGCTAACAATGTGAAATAATAAGGCAATATTAAATGCATTTCCAGGAATAAGTATTAAAACAGGGTGGTAATACTTTAAAATGCTGACTGTTGATAGTAATGATGAAGCAGACTGATAATACTATCGCATTTCTTTATCAATTACATTGTGTCCCCCATAGGCTGCACAATTTTTTTCAGAAAGTTCTAATGAGAAGCAGGCTGGGCACTTATGTGCATTGTGTGTTGAAGAGCTAAATAATAAAAACATCATTTGAACTGGGTAACAGCAGTATTCAATATCTGAAAGATGTATATTGTTGTACTGTAAACAGAACTTTTTAATGATGAAGTTCTGGAACAATTCCATTAAGCGCAGCATTGTGTGCTTACAGAAAGAGCAAAAGGATTGTGAATATTAGCATAAGGCTTTTGTAACAATGCCACTTTACACATTCCAGCTTAGTATAACCCATGTGACTTTAGTCACCCAAGGCAAATTTTTTTCAAACTGCAGAAATAATTAGTCTTGACAGATGAAAGTGAGGTGCTCTAATTTTTATAGTATATTATAATTTCAAAATGAGACTTTTGTATATGAAAAAACACATTTTCCTTCTATTCTACAGAAAAAACCAACCTATGTTCATGAATACCTTTAGTGATTTTAATGTAATTTAAATGATGAGGACAGTTCTGTTTTTATGATCCTTATTTCTGTCATGTTAGTAGAAAACAAAAGAAAAAAATCCCCATCAACAGGTAAAGCGTATACATTTAAAGAAATATATTTATACTTGTATAAAACAAAGGCAAGTATTTCTCTAAGCCAAAAGAAAAAACTGCTGTATAATTGCAATTTGAAAAATGCTGACCAGATTCTTGTTTACATCTGTATTTGCAATGCCAGCTGACAGTGTCCTGGCTAATGGCAATTCTAGACTGAGAACAGTATTTTGATGTTGTTAAGTAGAACATGGTACCTGATTAAGATATAGCAAAGATTTTTTAATATTGAAATGAATACTACTCAAATTGAGTAAAAGATTACGAATGTATATCCCAAATTCCACAGCTGCAAATATATGTATTTTTCTTTTTAATTTTATTAATACATAGCCTGAGCAATTGAATTTTAAATTCATTTTTTTGTGAACTAGCTGAACTAGGCAAACTTTTGATGTAATTTCTTTCTGTTTTCCTACTGGTAGAATGTGATTTAACTCAAAAGAAAACAAGAACTGTAAATAAAATATTTATTAAAAAGGTACTGGTGTAAAAAATTAAGATTACTCTTGAAAACTAAATTTAGTGTGACAGAATAAGTTCCTGCTTACCAGCCTGAGGAACCTCAACCTTGAGCTTCACCTTTGAGCCTGCCTTTGCTCCTCTGTACATAGAATCAGAGCCCATATCTGATTACTCCTTCCTTTGAACTGTAATCTAGATATAATATTGTTGTGGTTCAGAGTCAAGTAAGAATTAAAAAAAAAAAAATAAAATCAGTAACCAGATTGCATGGTCAGCTGTACTTTGCTTCCTTTAATATTTGCTTTTTACCAATATCTTTCATTACCCCATGGTCCTTTTTCAGCAGGCATCTTCATTTTTCATTGTAGGGAATGGAGGGTATCTGAAGGAATAAGACATATTTATTCTTTTAATTCTTATTTAAAGAGCCTGGATTATTGTAAATGGTTTTTTTCATGGTCCTTTGCAGAACACTCATCACAGTAGTATTTGAATAGCTCCTGTTCATTCCTTTATCTCTGTAGGTGAAATAAAGCTTTATTATCTTGATTTTATGGACTGGAAATCAATGGATCAATGTCAGAACAAAGCTTAGTCTTCAGATCCCTTGTACTTTGAGCTCAGCACTCATTACTGTTACGGGAAGAACTGAAGATTCACATTTCAGTTAACCTTCATTATAATTGTTAGATTTCAGTTGGGCGTCACTTGCCAAAATTTTGTTTGATTTTCTATTCAGGCACATAGCGTTTAAATGAAGCAATAGATCTAATTTTTTCCTACATTCAGTTCAGTTCATTCTAACCCACAGGCTTGCTTCCCTGACATTCTTTGTCCTAGTCTTCTTCCTTTGGTCTGCTCTGGGTCTTGTAAGATTTTTTAAAAGTCAAAATCAGTTCTCAAGCTGTAATATCCATTTGACTCTCCTCTATTAGCACTGCTAGCATTTATTCGTTGCTGTACATTGGCTTCAAGCCCCTTTTGCTGTGTTTGAAGCTTTTCTAAATCTACTATTTTCAATTACTTATCTCTTCTAGCAGATTAAGTAACCAAACCACTGTACAAGGCTGGAAACGGGGCCTGAAGTCTCTAGTGTGGAATATTTGAGTTTGTTATACGGCATCTGAGAAAGAGCAATCCACACCAGTAGTTACTTCCTTTGCTTTCTAGTTCTCCTGATGGGTGCTTTTAAGCCAGGAGAAGAACTGCAGAGTCCTGACATCCACCATACTCAGTTTGCTGGTTACACAACAGTTCTGAAAGTGTTACCAGAATAGGCAGCTTTCACAGAACTGAGAAAGTGCACGAGTTTTGCAGAGTCACCTTTTTTATTGTGCCTGTCATAAATGAGATAGCTTCCATTCCTCAATGTACCAAACCTGTCAAGATGAGGTGAGTGGTCTTCTACTTTGGTCTTCTACTCCACTGTGGATTGGTAACTCATAACCTATGGTTTGCAGTAAGGTGTTGTCTGGAATGCCTCCTTTTCTTGCTCTGGGCCACATGGAATTAAGTATGAAGGCAGCAACTGCTGGTGAGAGAACTGTGACATCGTCTGCAGTGTAATATTGGCTGAGGAGCTTTCCTCATGGTTTGATAAAGGGTTAGCACAAGTGTTGTAGCTGCATAAATTTGTATCCAAAGTTCTCCTTTACTAGAATTGCATTCACCTATCTATTTAGTTCCCATGTCTGATTGCATGATGTTGCTTGCATACGACAAAATTTTTGGAGATAAATGTAAAGGACCCTTCAGTAAAAGTCTGTGAAGAGTCCTATTGAACTCCTGTTCTCTCTAGGAACAGGCAAACTCCTACTGAATTCTTGGTACATGCAGGACCTGGAATTAAAATATTTCTTTAATTGTGCAATAAGTTTTTTATCTTTACTCCATTCAGACACTCTGAAACTTGGAAAAACATGAAAGAAAAGGAGTAGGGGATTTTTGTATTATCAGCCTTTGTTGCTTCTGACTTTACTAAAAGAAATAACAAATTGCTTATTATACTTAGAATGTTGTAAAAACAAAAAAAAGAGAAAATTATAGGACTGATCTTAAAAGACACACTCATGTATGAAATGTGGAAGCCATTTTTTGCGTAAAATCTCATTTGAAAACAAGGGAAAAGATGCTGAATTTTGGCAGAGAAGGAGTTAAATTCTGTGACTGTTTTTTGTTGAGATGTGTAGTTTGCCAAAGTTGTTATTCCCAAAGCATATCATACTTGCCAGTTCTTTATTGAATTTGACAGAGGATGATCTAAAAAAAATAAGCAGGAACAGCAATGTCACCTGAAAAAGTCATTAACTGCTTGTGTCGTTTACAGTGTATAGCTATGAGGATAGCAATCCTACATTCGCAAAAACCTTTGACATCTCTTCATTTCCATAAATCAGTTTTAGAAATGGGAATTTCAAATCACAATCCATTATGAAACATGCAGTAATAAATGTTAATAGTGTCATTATTTATATTTATGGTATTACAAATCAAGATTTCATTTTAAGCTAATTTTATTTTCTGTTGATAGATGCAGATAGTCCAGATTGCATAATAGTAAGCAGCAGTAGAATACCAAGGTTAAAATTATTTCTAATCACAATAAAATAAGTAAAATATTGCCACAGACTTCTTAAAAATACCAGATTCTGATTATACAATATTCTAATAATAATAACTTTATTATTGCTTATTATAGCTTATTCAAGTGTCCTGGTACAAAACAAAATTAGACAGCTCATCATGACTCTTAGTTCTGATATCCACTGGAGATTAATTTTCCTTTTTAAGGAAGTAATTAATTTCCTTCAAAGAATATGGTTTGACAAAAATAACATGTAACCAAACTCAAAACAATAGCTGTTTTTACATATACCTAATTACCTTCTTCATCATGACTATTAAAGGGGACATCAGTAATTAATGATCCAATTACTAGTTTACTGAGGGTTTTATTGCAGTGTCAAGGTGATGAAAAACCCTCTTGCACTAATTTTTTTGCTGCCACTGCAGCTCACTGAATCAGCAGATGCACTGGATGTTTCTAGACTGCTTGAGCATGTGTTCCACTGGAAATGATACTTTGGATTTACTGCTGTGATTAAGGTCACATTTCATAAATCAAATAAATTTATCAGTGAAGTGAGCCTGTGTTATGTCTGGTGTAATTTAGAAATCAGTTTTGAGCAGGTAGCAGGTTGAATTAGTTAAAAATCACACTTGTTTAGGCAATCAGAAAGGCTGTTATTAGTATTCCACATGTGAAATATTAGACCATGTTTAAAGAAAAAACCTGCTATGATTTGTATTGAAATGCTGGATTTCCTTGTTACAAATGGTTTAATCTTAATCTGGTGACATGTACCACAGTAGTTGCATTTCCCTCTTGATTCTTGGGTAGAATTTTAAAATTTGCCTATGGCTTTCTGCATAATGCAAACAGAGTTACAGACAAGAAAATAACTCATCTTGATTCCTGATTGGTGGTTTGCTGTTCAAAACACCTAGTTGTTCAAATATGTAATACTGAAGGGTTTTTTTTAAAAGGTTATTCTTATTTCTATTCTAAAATGTATTTCCTCCTTAGTGATCAAGACTTTAGAGTTAATTTAGAGATCTTTTCTGGAAGACCAGTGAGAGTGTGCTAGAAATTATTGGGAATACCAGACTCAATAATGTGGACTGGATCATTTTTACATTACTCCTTCCCTCCTACTGTCCTTAAAGGGCAACAGCTATGTCCAAGGGTAAAAGAGGAGGATACTTTTTCTTCCCAAACAAAACCTAATAACTGAACAGAAAATGGCACTGGGGAACTGGAACTTAGATATTGGTTTTCTTATTTTATAATACTGTTTCACTTGAAAACTTAAAATATTTCTATTTTTAAATGATGTATTATTATTTTATTGCATTGTCCTATTATCCTATTGGGTACACAGATGCATTTTGTGGTTTGGTTATCACATACTGAAAATCATAAGAAGAGTATTTCTAAATATCACTTTTTGGTAGCAAGTTGTCAGTGATCCCGACTGGAAGTAGCCGAGAGAAAGGAAAAAGATGGGATCAGTGAAACAACTGGCCGATCCTCAGTCATAATATATAGCTGGCTATTGGACTGATGATGGAAACTGATTCCAGATAATGATGTGCCTATGATAGGAGGCATCTTTATGGTAGTAGTGTCTCTTTCACTAGTGTTATCTCTGTGTGACTTTGGGGATAATAATGAAGAAAATTGTCATGAAGTACTATATTTCTGTTTCTTTAAAACTATGCTAAGAAGATTTTCGTTTTCTTCCTGTCATGTTCCCCATTTCAACTTTTCTTATGGTTGATTGTTCTCCTAATGAAATTAATACAGCTTTGTGATGAGTACAACTGACATGCTGAGTTTGTGTTCTACTTTGTGAATTTGACATCATGTCTCATAAAGAAGCCATCCCCTTGCTATTCATGGTCTCCTGTTGTCTTCATTTCATAAATTTGAGGCTTACTTAGTAATAAAGATGTACTGATTCAAAGTAGCTTAGGGTTATTTTCTGTAATAATTAGTTTTGACATCAAAGCCCTAAAGCTTGAAAGTGCGCAATATAGGGGGTTAATTTTTCTCTAAGAAGTCGCTAATAAGTATTAGAAGGATCTGTACAGATGTATACATGTAAAGAAAATAAGTAATATTTGCATTGGCTTCAGCTGTTCTAGTAGTCTTAAATTATTATTTGAAGAAACCTTCGGTACAGACTCCTTGTCAGTAGATGCTGATTTCTAAAAGAAGTTAAAATGTACCTGGTTAAACACTGCCTCTCAAAGATACAGAGCTTCTGAGTCTGTCCAGAATGTCTAAATAGAAATAGGTTCACACTTAGTATTCAGTGCATGTGCTGTAAATCCCATACTCCTAAGAATTCCAGATGCCAGGCGGCGTTTTTGGAGCTACCATGGCAGTCTATTTTACCAAAATCATAACTGTAGGATGTAAAAAGAGTGCTTATCTGTGGAAAGCTGCATATAGGGTAAGCTGGCACAAAGTGAACTGCATAAGTAAATGCATCTACTAATGCTAAATACAGTTTTCTTGAAACTACTTATTTTTTCAGTTTAAGCAAGCCTCCTTCAGTGAGTGTAAATAAAATGGTAATGAAAAGGAAAATCTAATGGAAATAGGTATCATGAGCAAACAAGCCCCAAACCTGTTTCTTAAACACTGCAGCTGTTTCTCACAAATTTTCGAAGTGCTGCAGTTATAAACTGAGCTCTCTTCTAGAGTGCTGTAAGGCTCGTTTCCAACTGGCTTGTCAGGTTTCCCTGTTGATCTACTGTTGGCAGCGAGGCAGTTGAATATTCCTGGACTATTTTCAAACTCTGAAGAGGGAATTTGTTGTGCATATGCAGATTGGTACCCAGTTGTGCAGCAGCTCCAACGTATCATAGAACCATTGCATCTTGTATGCTTGTATGACAGAACTGTGCTTCCTTAATAGTCACTTTCCAAAGTGACTTATTTTTTCTGAACCAGTAATTCGGGAAACATAGGATCTTTTCTTGCCTTCCAGATACCAGTTAAATCCTGTACACTATAGAATCATAGAATCATAGAATAGTTAGGGTTGGAAAGGACCTTAAGATCATCTAGTTCCAACCCCCCTGACAGGGGCAGGGACACTTCACACTAAACCATGTCAACCAAGGCTATGTCCAGTCCAGCCTTGAACACTGCCAGCGATGGAGCATTCACAACTTCCCTCAGCAACCTGTTCCAGTGCCTCACCACCCTTACAGTAAAGAACTCCTTCCTCATATCCAGTCTAAACTTCCCCTGTTTAAGTTTGAACCCATTACCCCTTCTCCTCTCACTACAGTTCCTCATGAAGAGTCCCTCCCCAGCATCCCTATAGGCCCCCTTCAGATATTGGAAGGCCGCTATGAGGTCTCCACACAGCCTTCTCTTCTCCAGGCTGAACAGCCCCAACTTTCTCATCCTATCATCATATGGGAGGTGCTCCAGTCCCCTGATCATCCTCGTGGCCCTCCTTTGGATTTGTTGCAACAGTTCCATGTCCTTTTTATGTTGAGGACACCAGAACTGGACACAATACTCCAAGTGAGGTCTCACAAGAGCAGAGTAGAGGGGCAGGATCACCTCCTTCGACCTGCTGGTCACACTCCTTTTGATGCAGCCCAGGATACGGTTGGCTTTCTGGGCTGCGAGTGCACACTGCAGTCTCATGTTCATTTTTTCAGCGACCAACACCCCCAAGTCCTTCTCCGCAGGACTGCTCTGAATCTCTTCCCTGTCCAACCTGTAGCTGTGCCTGGGATTGCCTTGACCCAGGTGTAGGACCTTGCACTTGTCATGGTTAAACCTCATAAGGTTGGCATCAGCCCACCTCACAAGCATGTCAAGGTCCCTCTGGATGGCGTTCCTTCCCTCCAGCGCATCAACCGAACCACACAGTTTGGTGTCATCAGGAAACTTGCTGAGGGCTCACTCAATCTCACTGTCCATGTCACTGACAAGGATGTTGAACGAGACTGGTCCCAACACTGATCCCTGAGGGACACCACTCGTTACTGGTCTCCAGCTGGACATTTAGCCATTGAGCACAACTCTTTGCATGCGGCCATCCAGCCAGTTCTTTATCCACCGAGTGGTATCAAAGAGCCTGTTAACTTTCAGTAGACTAGACTGAGAAGAGAGGTGGGCTCATTCAGGACACCTGATTAGGCTATCTCCTTTTAGCTTATGGAGATATCATCACAGTGTTAGGAACGACTGAGCTGCTGAAACAAGAACCAGATATGGAACTCTTTAATGGTATTAATAGGTTTTATTCTCCCCTGCATAATTAACAGGTTTTTTTTCCTCTTGAAATGAGCCTCTCATTCAAGAGAAAGCAATCTGGTGTTCCTTAGTTCCAAGCCTGATATGGTAAAGATCTTGCAATGAAGCTGTCAGTTGGAATACTAGAGTGGAGGGATCATATTAATGGCAGATAAGCAAAGAAGATGTGTGAGGTCAGCCCATAAATATTTGTATGGTCTTTGTGGATGTGAATAGGGAAAAAAAGAAAAAGACATATTATGTAAGAAGGGACTGGACTATTTAGAATGATCATAAAAAAATAGTAAATTGCTTTGGTTATTTATACTGGGCATGATCCAGAAATACTATCTATCTTTCCTATGCTATCCAAAGTGTGTTTTCCTTTGTATTCTGCAGAAGGATTTTCTTTTTCCAGGCCTAGGCTCAAAACTTCCTACAAAGAGAAGAGGACAGAAGGAAGAAGAGGAAAAGTGAAAATGCCAGGAGTAGGCTCAAAAGTGTAATTTGGAATAAACTTCTTCCTAAGACAAAGTTTTAAAGACATTTGCACAAGAGAGGGAATTGATAAGATGTCATGCTTAGTTAATTTTAGTTTTCACTGGTCTTAATAGAAAGAGAGTAGCAGGGAACATACGACAAAGATGTGAAAATCTGAGAAACTTGAATATTAATATCAACTGGCAGTGGTGGACCAGGTCCTCAGCATAAAATGTCTGTCTGTTTCCCATGACTTCTTAAAAGTACCAGTCCATTTTCTTGGTAATAGCCCAGAGCATGAGTTTGTGTACTGGATGACCAGATAGAGGCTATGGTGTGACTTATACAGTCACACTGTAGATGTCATATGAGAGTCATGGATGTAAGTGTATGAGATCATGTAGTATGTGCACTGTGTTGTGACTGGAAGCATCTCTTACAGTGAGATTCTGGTGAGTATTGACATCCAATAAGAAATTATGTTTTTTTTTTTTTCTTTTCTTTTTTTTTTTTTTTTTTAGCTCCAGCCTTTTGGTTTTTGTATGCAGTAGCTTTCTACAGGAAGTTGACAGTTTATCATAGAATGTATTTGCCATATTGATACGCTTTCTTTCAATTTATTCCAAGGAAAGACATTTATTATATTTGGCTATATATCAGGTGGACAGCCTGATTTTGCTTTAGAAAATGTAATTTTGAAGAATGTCATTCCTGTAGTTAAAATCTTTCCAACAAAGCATACTGAAAAGAATACTTCCAGTAAATATTCTTCTATCAACAGTGATGCTAATTTTCAGTTTCGGAAAAAGAGCCAGAGCAAAATAGTCACACTGAAGCCCTTTCACCCTTTACATTAGATAATTTTCTCTATTAAGATTAATATAATTTCTGTTGATCAGTGCTATTAAAGAAGTCTACATATTTTTTGAGGGTAGACCAGGGTCTTGAAAGTTAATAACATCTTCCTCTAAATAGTATAACTTAAAAATATCTTGATTTCTTTTTTATTCTTAATGATTGATCCATGTAGACCATGGTGGCAGTACCTCTAGTCAGTCCCATGCTCTAGTCATGCCCACATGCTCTCTATGTCATCATTCTTGGCACATTGGTATGCATTGTAATATGCCCCTCTCCTCCCCAGTCTATTCTCTCACCTGCTTTATGGAATGCAGCAGTCTGCTGTTCAGAATCTTCTTCCAACTGTGTAGCTTCTTTTTTATGTTTTTCTTGGCCATAAGAACTTCAAGTGCTTATGGATGTTCACCATTAACAAGGACAGTTATGCAAGATCACACAAAATCACTCTTAGACCCATATATAGTGGTCCTATAAATCTGCAGATCTATTTGTCAGGGCTGGGATTCCATTTGACTAAGTGCAGACATCCACAAACAAGGCATCTACACCAAAGCTAATAATCTATATTACTTTTACAGTCATTGTAGAAAAACAGGCAGTTCTTGAGTATAATTCATGCCAACCTTAAAGTGGATGTATAAAACATGTCAGATGAATGTAGCCAAGAGTATGTGCTTTAGACATAGAGATCTATAACTATTGAGATGAAATCTGTGTGTCTCTGCTTTTCAGGTAAAGGGCACTTTTCTACTTGTCATAACATCTGCTAATTCTCTAAGCTCCAGATCTCTGAAGTTATCTGATCAATTGTGCATAGTGATTTTATCAGTGCTTGTGACTGTCAATTTCCAGTGCAGAAGTGTGATTGCACTACTTAATCATAGAATCATAGAATAGTTAGGGTTGGAAAATACCTCAAGATCATCTAGTTACAACCTCGCTGCCATGGGCAGCGACACCTCATGCTAAACCGTGTCACCTAAGGCTTTGTCTAGCCTGGCCTTGAACACCACCAGGGATGGAGCATTTACAGCTTCCTTGGGGAATCTTTGTTTTCTCTTAATAACTGCAGCATTGAATCTCACAAGTGGGTAAAGGCCTGCTTTCTAGGAGATCTAACAAAAGATCTCCTAGATCTTTTGCATTTATTTGTCTGGTTGCTCCAAGACTTCCCAACCCTTAGCAGTAAGGCTCTTGAGGCCTTTGAGTAGAGCTCTCAGCACAGGCACCGCTAATTTACATTGTCAGGGCTAAGTGCAAACACCAGTTTGGTCTACAGTTTCCTTATCACTAATGAAGTTTGATGCATCTTTTTCTCCTAGTTAGTGCATTTCAATGTATTTCATATATAAAAAGTAAAGACTGTACTCATATCCTTTACGTAAAGAACAGCTTTTCTTTTCTGTTTTTGTAAGACCAGATCCTTAAGACATGTTCCATGTTGAAAGCTGTGAAATCCAGAGGAATAAGTATTTCCAAACAAGAGATGTTGAAATGCATGGTAGGAGGTTTCAAAGCCTGTTACAAGACCTATAAGCAGCAGCTTCCTTTTGCCATCAGTGCTCAAACTGCATTAGTGACTATCCTGAAAAATATTTCTATGTTTTACTTGTTCCAGGCAAGTTTGCATTTGTCCCTGCACCAAATGCTAGCATGTCCCTAAAATGTTCAAAGCTGACAGCAGTTGCAAAAAGCAATTGTTTAAGCACTCATATAATCACCTCCAGGCAATTCTGGCAGTGTAGCTCCTCTTTGGAGTCACCCAGTGTGTGGCAGTCTAGATGGATAGTATTGCAAACACAGAAAATAACCTACTTGAGTGGAAGTTCTTCAGTAGCTGTACTCCACTTTCCACTTTTTACTGGGGGCATTTAAGAGGAGGGAGGATCAAGTGACATTGGATGTACTCTGTTTACTATAGCCTTATGCTGAAAATTAGCTTGGAGGAGGAATATACTCAGTTGCATGGCTAGTTAGTAATTTTGAGTAATGACACATACTCACAAGCACTGGCTCCGGTAGTCAGTATGTATTTTGCATTCAGCATGCAGTAAGTAGTCAGATAGACTCCACAGCTTTAAGAATTTAAAGTTATATGGCCTGTCCTTTTTGTCAGGGAGATTTGTATTTGGGGAAAAAAATTAGTTTTATTTGGTTCAAAGCAAGATGATGTGTTCAATTTATTTAGGGGAGAACTTTCTGGTTTAAATAGGTCCTGTCTTAGAAATGGTGTGGGTCATCCATATATCCTATATGAAGGTTTTTGGCAGCTTAGAACATTCCAAATGCCTCTGAATGCGTAGAATAGCAAATTCAATTGAGCATTTTATGTCTAAACTGTTTGGAAGATTAATGGCTTTGGACTTGACTGGGAACTTGGACAACATTCAAGAAAAAGTAGACACATACTATGTAGGTTAGATTGAACTTACTTAATGCCTTTTAAAAGATACTTAATTAACATATTTCTATGTGGGAAAGCTGTTCTAAGAAGCAAAAAATACATATTCAAACATTAAAATATGAGTGGAATGGAAACTGCAATTCTTTTAAATATGTGCTTCTATTCAAGGTTCCCATTGCTACAGGAAGTTGCTGTTGCTGTGGGTTACTGGGTGAAGAAGAAAAATATTTTTCTTCTGCCTATTCTGTTTTTGGCTAATGAAAATGAGGAAAACATACTTAATGTCAGTAAGCTTACAAAGGTTTCAGTTTAACACCATTTATATAGAAAGGCTAGGTCATTGATGTTTTTTTAATCCCAAGCTGGTATGTCCATAGAGCTCACTGACATTAACAAGAGCAGACCTCACATATGTCCTTTCTTGTATCCAGCTGCGCTCCTGAATTCATGAGGCATCTGAATGCTGTTATAATGACATTAGTTAAGCTTGTATGTTCCTTATTAATATATTAGTTCCTTTTTCCATGAAAGATGACTTTGATATTATAGCTTATATTATTTATCAGGAGGTGACATTTTTTCCTGAGTCATTTCTTCTGCACACTCTAAATGCACATATTCTCAATAAAAAAATCATCTGCTACGGTGGAAGAGAAATACCTAGGAGACCAGCAAGTGCATTCTCTGGTAGTCAGAATGAAAAGTGCAGTGATTTTATTACAGACAGATTATGCTTTAAAAATTTTTATTGTAGGGAAGGAAAGAACTCTGTCTTCATAGAATCACAGAATAGTTAGGGTTGAAAAGGACCTTAAGATCATATAGTTCCATCCCCCCTACCATGGGCAGGGGCACCTAGCACTAAACCATGTCACCCAAGGCTCTGTCCAACCTGGCCTTGAACATTCAGAACTTCCCTGGGCAACCCATTCCAGTGCCTCACCACCCTTACAGTAAAGAGCTTCTTCCTTATATCCAATCTAAACTTCCCCTGTTTAAGTTTTAATCCGTTACCCCTTGTCCTATCGTTACAGTCCCTCATGAAGAGTCCCTCCCCAGCATCCCTATAGCCCTCCTTCAGATACTGGAAGGCTGCTATGAGGTCTCTACACAGCTTGGTGTCATTGGCAAACTTGCTGAGGGCGCATTCAATCCCACTGTCCATGTCTCCGACAAAACTGCTGAACAAGATCGGTCCCAACACCGATCCCTGAGAGACACCACTCGTTACTGGTCTCCAGGTGGACATTGAGCCATTGACCACAACATTTTACATGCGGCCATCCAGCCAGCTCTTTATCCACAGAATGGTCCACCTATCAAATTGATGTCTCTCCAATTTAGAGTCAAGGATGTCGTGTGGGACAGTGTCGAATGCTTTGCACATGTCCAGGTAGATGGTGTTGTCCTGGGTTCAGCAGTAGCAGTCATTTTTCTCCTTCCTAGTAGCTGGTGCAGTGCTGTGTCTTTGACTTTCAGCCTGGGAGCAGCGCTGATAACACCAATGTTTTCAGTTCCTGCTCAGTAATGTTTAGTCTGACCAAGCACTTTCTGAGTCTCATGCTCTGCCAGGGAGGAGGGGAAGCCGGGAGGAAGCAGACAGGACACTTGACCCAAACTGACCAAAGAGGTATTCCATACCACAGCATGTCATGCCCACTATATAAACTGGGGACGGTTTCCCGGAAGGGTTAGATCACTGCTTGGTTGGGCTGGGTATCGGTTAGTGGGTGGTGAGTGATTGTATTCTCTTCCCTTGTTATTTCCCTTAATCATTATTATTACTGGTGGTATCAGCAGTGGTTTTTGTTATACCTTAGTTACTGGACTGTTCTTATCTCAGCCCACGGGAGTTACATTCTTTTGATTCTCCTCCCCATCCCTCCGGGAGTTGGGAGGGAGGAAAGGGGGGGGGGGAGTAAGGGAAGGGCTGCGTGCTTCTGAGTTACCAGCTGGGCTTAAACCATGACAGATGTCAACAGCTCTACCCATGTCCATCAGTTCCATAGCCCCATCATAGAAGGCCACCAGATTGGTCAGGCAGGATTTCCCCTTAGTGAAGCCATGATGGCTGTCACCAACCACCATGTTGTTTTTCATGTGCTTCAGCATGCCTTCCAGGAGAATCCGCTCCAAGATTTTGCCAGGCACAGAGGTGAGGCTGACTGGTCTGTAGTTCCCCGGCTCATCCATTTTTACCTTCTAGAAAATGGGGGTTATATTCCCCTTTTTCCAGTCGTTGGGAACTTCAGCTGACTGCCATGATTTTTCAAATATGATGGATAGTGCCTTAGCAACTTCATTCGCCAGCTCCTTCAGGACCCGCGGATGGATTTCGTCAGGTCCCATGGACTTGTGCACATTCAGGTTCTTAATATGGTCTCAAACCAGATCATCTCCTACTACAGTGGGCCCAAGGTCTTCATTCTCACTGTCCCTGCGTCTGCCTTGCAAGACTTGGGTGGTATGGTCAGAGCATTCACTTTGCCAGTGAAGACTGAGGCAAAGAACTCATTAAGAACCTCAGCCTTCTCCAAATGCAGAGTAGCCTGTTCTGATAGTTTCTGGAGAGGGCCCATGTTGTCCCTATTCTGTCTTTTATTTGCAATGTACCTGTAGAATCCCTTCCTGTTATCTTTCACATCCCTAGCCAAGTTTAATTCTAACTGAGCTTTAGCTTTCCTTACCTGGTCCCTAGCTTCCCAGACAACATCCTTGTATTCTTCCCAGACCGCCTGTCCTTGCTTCCACCTTTTATAAGCCTCTTTTTTCCTTCAAATTTTCCTCAGCAGCTCCTTATCCATCCAAGGAGGTCTCCTGGCCCTCCTGCAGCACTTCCTTCTAGTTAGGATGCATCGCTCCTGAGCTTACAGTAGGTGATCCTTGAATATCAACCAACAGTCTTGGTCCCCCCTGCCCTCTAGGGCTATATCCCATGGAACCTTACTGAGCAGGTTCCTGAAGAGGCTAAAGTCTGCTGTCTTGAAGTCCAGGGCAGTGAGCTTGCAAATAGAATGGCAGACTGCCACATGCAGTGCCTCACTTGGATGTGTCCGCAATCTTGGAAGCTTGACTACCCTACGTTCTCCTACAACTGGACCTTGAGCTTTTTTGGTGGTTCTAGTAGGAGAGCACAGCTACTGTATGCCCGTGAATGATGAATGATACCACCTGTAAGGGGGAAGGTTGTTCTCTTCGACTGGGCACGCAGCTTCAGGAGGGATGCATGTGGAGCGGTGAGGGAGGAAGGGGACATCCACCTAGCCAGCCAGATCAGCCGAATCAACCCTGGCTATCAATGGGGTGACAGATGTTGCAGTCAGATTGCCCTCCCATCCAACACGTAACGTCTTACATGTATTGCTCCTAATTTTACAAGATTTCACAAATAATCTACCCAGTCAAGATTTTAATATTTATAGAACTTGTAGTGAAAAAATTATGTACAGTAATTTTATCAGGTCATTTATTGTTCGTCAAAAAAGTGTGAGTGTTCTTAGCATTACACATCTCATAGAAATGTAATATACTCCAGGGCTTCCAAACAGTCATCCTGGGTAAATTTTTACAAGTTTAAATATTTAATTAATAATAGTTTTATTGCATTTTAATAACTTTTATAGCATTTAGGCCTGTCATTTAAATGACAATGCAGTGTTAAGGACAAAAATCTAGATGATCTATGAGGGCTTTATAATAGTTTCCATGTCAATTTGAAAGTTATAGCTACATATTTTAATGGAAAAAACAATAGAGATAAGAACAAATCAGTCTTTGGATGGAGATGTTGCTTATTATTTTATAATTTTAATTGCATTTACTGTGAGACACTGTTAGGTTAAAAAGAATGTTGAATTTCTGCACCTTAACTGAAAAGGAGAGGGGAAAATAGTAAAGGAAGAAGTGGGAGTGCTTTGATGAGGCAAGAGGCTCAACTTTGCATGTGTTCCTTTATGCAGGTTTAGGTTTAGGGCTTTCCATTTGATTAAAGTATCAGGTGCTGCAAAATAACAGGATCTTCTAGGATGTAAGTAGTTTCTATGTGCTAATGCCTCAGGTATGCTGGGATAAGTGTCTAATCTTGGGCACATAGTATGTGGGTGCACAATATAGTAATACGTGGGTGAGAGGCCTCTTGGAAGCCTTTTTAGTAAGCGGAAATCAGTTGCACCAGCAGATGAGCCTGAGACCAATGCTTAAAGACTTAACACAGAAACTGGTCAAGAGATCCTTTTAGTCTCCAAAAGCACTGTTAAGGGGAAGAGTGAAAAAAAGAGTATATGACATATCAAAAGAAATATTTGGTATTTCTAAGTGTATAAAATCAATCCACTAGATTTGCCTTCCATGAGGCTTAATGAGTCCTGAGTCCTTTCTGTGGTAATTTTGGTATTTTCTTGGATATGTGAACAAATGGTTGAGGCTGTGTCAAAATAGTCATTTAAGGTAGTAGGATCCTCCTCATGAAAATCTGAATGATTCTCTGATTCTATGAGTAAGTAAGTCACTGAGACCTCCTTTATAAACAGTGGAGGAGAAGTAAGGTGTTTTGGGTGTGATGAAGGTATGATTTATTTCACATGGACATACACATCTAAAACAGGTCATATAAACTGCATCTTAAAAAGTTCTGCTTCCCTTCACTGATTATAAAATGAACGGAGACTGATTAATCCAGGTGTACAGATCTGTACTATAAATATCCAGATTTTGGGAAGAAGAATTAGAGGTCTCTAGATTCAATTATTTCAGAGTTGGCTGTAAAACTTCTCTAACAGCATGTAAATAGTACTCACCTTACCCCCTGGAAGTAGAGAGAAATTGGGAGTTCTATAGTAGGAAAATAGCATCATAGAATCATAGAATAGGTTGGAAGGACCTCAAGGATCATCTGGTCTCAACCTTTCTAGGCAAAGCATGACTAGACTAGATGTCCTAGCACTCTGTCCAGCCAAATCTTAACATTGTCCAATATTGCGGAATCCACCACTTCCATGGGGAGATTATTCCAGTGGCTGATCTCTCATTGTGAAAAGTTTTCTTCTTGTGTCCAATTGAAATCTCCTCAGCGGTAACTTGTACCCATTACGCCTTATCTTTTCCATGTAACTCCTTGTAGAAATGGAGTCTCTGTCTTCTTTGTAGCCACCCTTGAAATACTGGAACAAGGTGATACAGTCTTCTGTAAGCCGTCTTTTCTCTACGCTGTACAAACCCAGCTCTCACAACCTTTCTTGGTGCAGCAGGATTCCCAGTCCTTTGATCATCTTTGTGGCCCTTGTGGCCCTTCTATGGACATTCTCCAGCCCATCCACATCTTTTTTGTATAGTGGGGACTAAAACTGAGGAAAGTATTCCAAGTGTGGCCTGACAAGCGCTGTCTATAGTGGAATGATATCTTTATTTCTGCTGGTGGTGCCCTTGTTGATGTAACCCAGCATTCTGTTGCATTTTTTTGCCACAGCAGCACACTGTTCGCTGTTGTCCAGTAACCTATGTCAAAACCAATAAACAAATAGCCAGTGTATTTTATTTTAACTGCATAATGGGAAGTTTTTAAAGAACGTCAGAGCCCACCACTGCTCAACATTTGCTCATATGAACACCTGTAGGATGAACTTATATATGTGCAGCACAGCTGTACTGTAAAGTAAGTTACTGTAAAGCTAATATAATTTCTGTCTTTGAGGGTATGCCTATATACTGATATTGTGGACACAAAAGTAGAAAGTGAAGATTGGAGCAGTTTTTGGTGACTAGGTATATGCACATCTGCAGTGGGACTGTGTGTATATGGTCAGAACATCTCAGGGGCCTCACCTTTTCAGTTACTTATTTTCTATTTTTAAGAAGTTATTTTCAATGTAGACACACAGGTGAAAGTATAGTTTGATAGGAGTCCTTGCTTTCAACAAGCTCATATGAAAACGTATAATTGATATGGAAAAGGCATCAATAGGAATGCTGTCAAAGTCACGATGGGTTTCCTGAAGTACAGGTAAAATGCTATGTTCATTGTGGAACAGCAAGGACATATAGCTATAATCCTGGCTTCCTTTTTGGTGGCTTCTTTTGGATTGTAAGTGATAGTCATGGTCCTTGCTGTGAATTTTAAAACCTTAAAAAATGTCCAGTAATTTGCAGTGGTAGATTTGCCTAACAGTAAATATGTACATTTGAATGTAGTCCTTTCAATAACAGTATACACTTGGAGACAGTCAGTCAGTAATTAGTGTTGGTGAGAATGATCAGTTTTAACGGCTGTGCCTATGAAGCGCATTTTATTTCAGTGCTTTGCTCCTAGAATTAGAAACCAGATTACAGGGAACAAAATCACAATTTTTTTAGTCAAACTTTGGTTTTGGGTACAGCAGTTGACACAGATGCCACAGGAAACAGCTGCTAATAAAAAAAGAATGGGCTCATGTGCCTTTAGTTCATGCATTTAGAGCTGAGAAGTCATCATTACTGTAATGAGATCAGTTTTCCTCACTTAAGATCCATTTTTAAATGTATTTTAAACCCAGGATTTTTACACCAGGCAATATGTAGACTAGAAATCTTACTATCTTCTGGATATCTCCAATTGTATATTTACATAGCAAAGGTTAGATCTTCATGAGCTCACTGATTATTTCACTCAGTTCCCCTGAAGCAGTGTCTTTGGAGGCAGAGGTAAGACAGCACTGGAAATTCCATGGCAGAAGTACATCTTGCAAAATAATTCAATATTCAAATGCTTTCCTTTCTGAAAAGCTTTAGGAATACAACACAATTTGATTTTATTTAATTTACTGTAAGTAATTTTCCATGAACAATTAAAAATGGTGAAGCAGTGATTTCATAATTTCATGCACACATAGACACAAACATACCTCCTTCCTCACTGGATTTCAGATTCCATGTACTCTACTGTTGAAGCCTTAACTTCTTCTGGGAAGCACTTTGCAATTCCTGCTAGCAGAGGTTCTGAATCAGATAGGATAATCAGAAGTCTTTACAATTTTACTGTATCTTTTTCTGTCCTTTCTTTCACCTTTCCTTTACTGCACTATCTTGTCTGTCTGATTCTCACAGGAGACATGGATTACAACTGGTTGGACCATACGTCTTGGCATAGCAGTGAGGCATCCCCAATGTCTTTGGTGAGACATGTGGAGCCTTACCATTTAGTTTCCTTTACATTTCACATTTCCTTTGTTTTATTTACACCTTTGCATGTTTTCTTTTTTGTATCCTTTTTTTTATCCTACGCCTATAGGGGACAGTCAATGGGGAAAAAGAAAAACTAGTGAGCAGGCAGTTTTGTCGGATTCTAACACCTTGTCCGAGAGGCAAAAGAAAATGGTGTGCTTTGGTGGCCACTCTTTGGAAGAGGACTTGGAATGGTCTGAGCCTCAGATAAAAGACTCTGGGGTAGATACGTGTAGTAGCACAACTCTAAACGAGGAACATAGCCATAGCGAGAAGGTACTGAGATTATGGAGCCTGCATTTTAACCTGCTCATTTGGTCTTTGTTTGCTCTCTGTCACTCATTAAAATAGTGCATAATATGGAAGATAGGGTGTTTCTAGAGATAATGCAGCATTTCTTGAGGTGCAGAAAAGAAAAACAAAAAGTCTCTGCATGTTGCAGCTTTTACTGCTTGGCAGCCTAAGAAAAAAATTGAGAAGCATAAAGGAAGAACCGTTGTTCTTATGGTTGCATAATAGTATCATGGTATTGCCTTCAAGTATCAAGTAATTAAAAATAAGGATCCTACTGATTGGCTTATTTGATTTACTATGTTCAAACTCCTGGGGCTGAAATTAAATGAATAGTTTAAACCCCAGGTGAAAAAGGGAGAAAATTGGGTCTCTCTGCACAGAAAAGTTGTTTTTCTTTTTTCCCTGTCACTGTCATGGTTGTTCTTTTGTTTTGTTGCCATGCCCTTTTTGTGCAGCATTGTACAGAATTAAAGGCTTTGCCATCTGCTTTGATATTTTTTTTTTTTTGCTTTCTGTTTGGTGGAGATTATGAGAAATCTTTTTGGAGTTAGTAGTTGTAACGGGAGCAGATTTGTCTGTGCTTGCTAATTTTGCATGAAATAGAGCATGAAATAGTATTTTGCTGTGAAAAGTGCTATGATTACGCAAAACAAAATATAAAATTGTATTACTTATGACAATATACAACTGTGCCCACGTACATTGACTGCAACTATGCTTTGTATGTGAAGTAATTATTCCAAGAAAGAAGTGATACACTTAAATAGGGTAATAACTATAGCTGTTAAGGTATCCTATAATTTTTAATATATAAGTACTGAAAGAAAGTAAAAAACTGAAAATGTTTATCTTAGAGCAAACTGTCATGGTTGGAATAGTGGAAAAAGAAGGAATGTTTTGTATCAATTTTCTGCTTTGAGTTAAATTTTTTTAGTATTGCACTAGTCCTCTACAGCTGTTTTTGTCTGTATGAAGGTGTGATTTCCATTCTATATAGGTAACTATGTATAGTTGTATATATCTGCGTGATCAAGATGCAAAGATAATTCTAGATATTTAGAAATCAGATTTAGTAAAATAAATAATGTTATTAACTATTAGACATGCACTGCCATGGACTAGATATCCAAATACATGTTTTCTGGCACAGTTTTCTCTCGTTCTATTATTACAGTAAATGTTAATGTAATCATAACACTTTCATGGCATTCATGAAATATATCAAGAAATGAAAAGGATTGCTGAAATATTTTCTTTAAAATCCTATTCACTGTATTTTCCATTAACACCGCATGATAGCATCCAGTAACTTGGCAACCATCCAAAGATGGAGACCGTCTCATTGGTCGGATTTTGTTAAATAAACGGCTAAAAGATGGAAGTGTGCCTAGAGATTCTGGAGCAATGCTTGGATTGAAGGTTGGTAAACTAGCTACTTCTGTACCAAAAATATTCTCATATTAAGCAGGTTATGCATACTGATATCTGTAATGTGTTATCATTCTCAAAATTACAATACGGAGACATTTTATAATTAACTAACAAGTAATTTTACAGGGTCCCTGAAAGGCTCAAAAATTTGTATTCTTCTGACTGAAAGATTAGACATGTTTCCACAAGTTTGCGGAGAATGTCTGCTCTGCAAGGTGCTAATTGTGTCCTTGCTGGGCAAGCCAAGCCCTGTCTCCTTTTTTCAATACTGAGCATTGCACTAAAGGATAACTTCTGTTACCCAAAAGAGGGAAGAAATGTGAAAAACATATTATCTTATTTGAGGACTGGGGGGACATCTGGAATCCAATGACATTTCAATCCAGAGCAGAGTCTACCGGTGGAAGAGCCAAAAGCCAGAAAGTTCTCCTCCCTCTCCCTGATTGTTTGATTTGCTACATTTTAAATGCACAAGACTGAAAATGATATAATATTTATGATATATTATCACAAAGTAATGTATTTACATCTTTTTCATAATGTAGTACTCTTTAATATTACGAAGTTATTTCTAGCTCCTATCTTGATCTTATTTTTGTATGATATCGTCTGCAGTTCCAGCAACACTAATACAAGAATGAGAATGAATTATACAAAATAAAAGAAACAAGCATATATTTATTTTGAATCAACATCCTTGTTGTGAGAAATTATTAAGTTTGATTAATTATCCATTCTCTATTTAGGATGACACTGACTTCACTGGGTACATAGATTCAGATATAGTCATGCACTGTAAATAGGGATTAAATAAAGGTAGTTACTTATAACATACTAGCATGCTTTGGATTTTTTTTTATTTAATTGACAAATGATTTTATTTTGAAGTCAGTGAAGAAGCCACTTAAGCATCATTTCTGGAATGTGTGTAATTGCCATAATGTCTGAAAATACAAGAGATGAGACTAATAGTTCCACTATAAAGTACTTTTTGTTTAAACTTCTATATCTAAAACTCTAAAATCCTCTCTTAAAAAGTTGAACTCTTCACAAATATTCATGAACTACTTTTTAATCTCAATAGACATCTGAAGAGAGTGATTTTCAGCCGTTATTCCTGACCTAAATTTGCAAATATTTGCATTATTAAAAGTAACATAAGCTGGATTTAGTATTACAAATTTTAAATTGCAATATGAAGGCTGTTAAGAAACTCTTAAGAATTTGAAGAGTATCCAGTTATAATGGATTCTGGTATGTGAATCTCCTGATTCTAAGATAAATATTAAGGTCAATCCTGTTGTAGTTTCCTGTAGAGAAATCTTCAGTATGACAAGTATTTTCATCTGACTTGCCAGCCAATGTGAATTTGATTAGTTGAGGTGTTTGATGCTTGGTGTGAACATTATAGGTTTGGTTACATTAATACATCTATTTTCAGTTTAGAAGCATTGAAGTAAGCAGTCTCATAACCAGCAGGTTACTTTTTTTGGGTGGTAATTTATAATTAAATGAGATACTATACATATATTTGGTAAGTCTAAAAGCTTTAGCATTTTAAATTTGCATTCTGTTTAAATTACAGAAATAGCCAGAATAGATAGAAACATAGCCTGTCATAGCTAATATTCTGTGGTGTTTTTTTTTCAAGTTTATGTGTCTTACCTGGGCTACCTGGAAACCAGGCATATAATTGAATTTTTCTTTCTGTTGCCAGAACATTGAAGTAAATTAAAGTAATTTTCATTCTATGAAAATACTTCCTCTTTGAAACAGGTAGTAGGAGGAAAGATGACTGAATCAGGTCGACTCTGCGCATTTATCACCAAAGTTAAAAAAGGAAGCTTAGCTGATACAGTGGGGCATCTTAGACCAGGTATGTATCTACTATAGTTCTGTACTGGTGAGTTGCTTTTCTGAAGGTGATAACAACTGAGTGAGTTTAATTAGCTGTGAAATTATGTTGAAAAGGTATGATGGACTACTGCAGAATTTAACCTGACATTTAGTTACTGGATTATTGACGTTACTTCTTTTGTCAAATAGATAAATTCTCACATTGTTCAGAATCATATTTTAGCATGTTTACTCATGCTTTTATACTCAGAATGCTATTCCACTAATGTTCTGTAGAGTAATTTTGTGGTCCATATTTTATTTAGAGCAAACTAAGCTATCACAATTGTGTGAACAGAACCAGCTCAGCTAAGAAACTGCTTCTATCCCAACATGCAAACCATAGATAACTAGATTGAAGAATGTGTCAGAAATATTAGCTATTAACATAAGAACTAGCTGAACTTTAAATACTAAACTTGCAGAGTTAAATAGATCTTCAAAATCGTAAGTTGATGAGATAGATATGCTGTTTTAAAGAGCTGTATTTCCTAAAGAGCATGTTGGGATTTTAGTAAATCACAGCTGCCAAAGCAAGTAAGAGCTCTCTCTTACTCAGTAGGCACTCACTCAATAATATCACCTAGTGGTGATATTATTGTTTCACTGAACTTTACATATTTGAAGCTAAGCTGCTGAAAACCTTTTATACTCAGGATTTTCCTGTATAAAGGACTCCAGACTTGTCTACAGCACAGGTTTCATAGTTCATAGAACTTGAGAGTAGAATAGCTTAAATTGTCATTGTAAGTACAGTGCACAGCAGACTTACTAAGAAGTGTTATTACTGAAATTATAGGTGATGAAGTATTAGAATGGAATGGAAGGCTACTACAAGGAGCCACCTTTGAGGAGGTGTACAACATCATTTTGGAATCCAAACCTGAGCCACAAGTAGAGCTTGTTGTTTCAAGACCAATAGGGTAAGTAATTTTATAAGTTTTTCTATTAAATATGATAAAATGTTGCTAAATTCCACTTTTAGGGCAAAGCATATCATACAGATTTATAAGAATTGTAAACAGTAAAACTGTGTTAAAAATTCTGTAAACCAAAAGCATAGCTAGAATGATAGATCACAACAGTAATTAAAAAGAGCTGATGTGAAATTCTGTGTTCTCTGAGAAAGTCCCAGGCATTGTCTGCCAATGTGGTCAAAAATAAGTTCCCTTCTGTGGCTGTTTACTTTGTGATCAAGCCAACATTTGCTCTGAAATTGTTATACTCTTTATTGTTGCAATTCTAGACTCTTGATTTTTATTTCGTCATTCCCGTCTTTATATAATATATATAAAATTATGTATTTATGTTTAGTCTATGAATTGTGCTGAACTCTATTGAGAGTATGCAATACAGAATTTGCACAAAATACAGTATGCTAATGACATAATCAGTATGCTTTGGAAAGTCTTGAATCCACATTCTCATCATCTTCATCTATGAAATCTATTAAATTATTGCAGGTTATCTAATACAGAGCATATCTGCAGGACTTTTTCTTTGGTGCTCTACATTGCTCTGTTTCCTTAACTTTCAGACCTGTTTCAAAATCATGCATAGCAATAGTTGCTTCGTTATATTAGAATGTGAATGCTTCCCCTTCTTCATCTCTTCCTTTTCTTCCAAGCTCCTACCGCCTGCAGTCACATCCATCTATTTTTTACTTCTCCATTAGAAGTTCCGTAGCTAATCACACCAGGGCTCTGTAGAGGGGGATGCTTATCACTGAATTTGAAGATGCTTACAGTTGTTAAGAATTTTCTCTTTTCTCTCACTGAATTTATTATGATATATATGGCACAACTGCACGGGGCGCTAGGTAATATCATCTGGGCTTCCTTTTCCATGTGAGGTTGGACCAAGATGGTCTTTCAAGATCCCTTACAACCTGGGCTGTTCTATGATTCTATGATTATGTATTAATAAATATATTCATTGGATGCACACAATAAATATATTTATTAGATGACACAATTACCTTTTTACGAGAAAGCATTGGCAATATTACAACTAAAAATCAAGAAGTATAAAAAGTCTAGAAATATATAATATGAGGACAGAATTTCAGTGAGGATGATTTATCGGTTCAGCTGTAATAACTACTTCACATGTCTGACACATCCAGAACTTAATGTGTAGGAACTTAATTTGGTTTGAAAATTTTAAATAAAATTGATAATGACAAAACTTGCTTTATCTTGTCAGTGAGATGAGAGGTTATCTCCTACGTACATATTGAATCACAGCCCCTTTAGTGCAAAGGCTGTATCATCTGTCCTATCCTTAAAAACTTCTGCATAACTTGGAAGTTGTGAGTATAATAGTAATGCTGAGGGACAGACTATTATTCTAGTTACTAGAATAATATTGTCTCCAAAAAAGAGGTTTCAAATTCATTTCATAAGGTGTAAGATCTTTCATGGTTTCTCTCGAACAGAAGTTTATAGCAGAAATTTCAAGGAACTGCTCACGTCTTGAAAATATTCAATTTATTTTCTCCTTCTGCATTTTTTTCAATGTGGAAACCTCCTGTATTCTTTCTTGTGCTTTTATATTTACTGTCTGTTGCTTACCTTCCTTATCATCATGTTTTCTGTTATGTTACCATGTGCTCTGCTTGCTGTCACTAGAGCAGCTCATCTAAAATTCCTTAAAGAAAGTGAAGTCGGCTCTCAAGATGCCTTCTTCAGCATTAACTGCTTGCCGCATAGCCTGAAGAACTGAGCCAGATCAGGGCTAAAAAAGTGCTTCTGTACACTTTATTCACAGTGCCTTTTTGGAGTAGATGTAAGAGAGGGTTTTCCCCTCCAAAAAGCAAATTACTAATCTAAATGGGTTTATATCTGCAGTCTCAGTGATGAATGCTTTCTGCAAGTTGGTAAGGTTTTAGGTTCCTGTTAGATGTATGCAACTCTTTGGATTTTGATATTGACATAGCTTCAGATCTATTTATTTATTTATTTATTTATTTATTAGTGATATTTGAGCTGATGAACTGGAAATTCTGTAGTATCTTCTCAGTTTAGATTTCAGGTTATAATTAAGTGGACTATAGAAATTAATACCTTATGCTTGCCCAAGGAAATGTAACACCATAGGTTTGTGCTCTGCTCCAGGGAATAAAGTTTCAGTGTTGTTAAAATCATTAAAAGTTCAGATTTACCAGATGTCAGGAGTGGTATTTATTTTAACTAGAATATTTGATGCCCACCTGAAGGATTTCACTTTTGCGTTGAGGAATATCCTGTTACTTATAAAGAGAGTCTCTTAATGGTCGCATAGCAACACATTAACTCATGCCAGAAATCTTCTGACAGCTACTGGTGATTAACTTAGCTGACAAAGAGAACCTATTGTCAAATCCTGATACTCTGAACACAAAAACAAATTTCAGTAAACATGATTATTAGTTCTTCTTTGTTTTATTATGGCCTGACTGCTATGAAAACTGAAGATAACTAGCAGAGCTGATAAAGGAAGATAGAATGAAAAGCTCCCTAAGAAAAAATATCATATAATTTTGGATTGCAATTTATCCCTTTTTCCATCTTAAAATAAAACTTGATGGCCAAGTTGTTACTCTGTGTGAACTGGCTGTCTCTCATGCACAGGAACTTACCTATTTTCTGCTTTTCTAATTCTCAGAAATAATTTTAAAATTCATGTTATTTTCATAGTTACTACATTTTGAATTTGGAAAGTGATACGATCTTCTTGGAGTGGGACATATCTTAAAAAGCGAAGAGATGCCTAAAACTACTTCTGCTTATTCTATATCTGTTAATATCAGTGATAGTTTCTTGTAAGAAATATCAATCACACTACCATGAAGTACAGAGATATGCATGCTTTAGGAACATAAATGCTAGTGTTCAAAGCCTTCAGGTTTATTGTTTCAGCTATCCAGAGAAAACTCATATTCAATTTGTTCACAGTGATCCATATTTTCAAAGTTTTCTCCTCAAGCTCACACAATAGAAATAGTTTTCTGAAATTACAAGTTAGGTGCAGGAGTGCATTTCTGAGTAAAGTAATAGGCAAATATTGGGTCCCTTTATAAATTCTGTACACATCAAACATGCAAATTAATGTTTACTTCTTCAATAACCCTTGTAATTTTCTGACAACTTTTGCTTACTGATGCTCTCTTATTTATTTGAGTTATTGGGCACTGTGCATCAATTCATTTGGAAAGGCTCCTCAATCTGCTTAGTAAAGCTGACTTTCTATCAAATTTTGAAAAATGTTTGGAAATGGTTTACCGAAAAAGGAACAGATTATTTTCCTTTTTTTTTAATTGGTTTTTTTTTCACTGTATGAGACAGTAGATATCATGGAAAGCATTTTTAACCTTTCATTCCTTTTCATACACCTTTCTAGTGGGTTGACCTTGGCTGGTCATTAAATGCCCACCTAGCCACTCTCTCCTTTCTCCTCCTCAGCAGGAGAGGGGGAGAAAATAAGACAGGAAAGCTCATGGGCCAAGATAAGGAAGAGGAGATCGCTCAGCAACTACCAGCATGGGAAAACCTGGGGAGGATTAATTTAATTTATTAGGAATTAATAAGATAATAGGATAGTGAGAAATAAAACAAAAATAAACCCACATTCACTTTACCTCCCTTCTTCCCAGGCTCAAGTTTACCCCTTTGTTCCTGGCTATTCTACCTCCCTGCTCCACCAAGCAGTGCAGGGGGATAGGGTATGGGGCTTGTGGTCAGTCTTCTTCCCACTCCTTCTTCTCTGACCTTGGTGTCTGCAGGGATGTTTCTTTCATGGCTTTGTTTTTTCTTACTCTACCCTCTCACAGCTGCTGCACAACTTTTTTTTAACCCTTTCCTGAATATATTATTACAGAGGCACCACCTTTACCGATGGGCTCAGCCATTCCCTGCTGTGGGTCCATTGGAGCCGGCTGTACCGGGCTGTGTCCAGCACAGAGCAGCCCCAGACTCCTTTCACAGAAGCCACCCCACAGCCCCCTCTGCCAGCAGCACATGGATCCTGGCACCAAGTGCAAACTTGTAGAAAGCAACTGCACTGAACTACACACATCATGATTTTAAATATTGTCCTTGCTGTGGCTCAGAACTGAAGCTCTTCATTTTGCTTGGTTTTGCTCAAATGCCTCTGAAAGTATTTATTAGCATATTAATAGTTTTTATTAGCATACAGTACTGTTTGCCCCTCACAGGAAGAATGTTCCTTTTGGAGGTGGGTGGGCGTAATGAGTTACTTAGTCATTGCAACTGAGTGCTTTAAAATTACATAGCTGTACACATGATTTAATACAGGTGTTGAAACATCTCATGTATATGCAAGTATGCAATTTTGCCAAATGAACTTGCACATTTTATTTAGTCATGGAAAAGGTAAGATTGTCCAAACTTGGCTTTCAAGGACCGTAAAGGACATCTTGGGATTGCCATTATTGGCATTTTAATATATTTGAATAAGGGTCCAGTAAATTTAATTAATGTATAATGTCATCATAAAGTCTGCTCCTCACAGTTTTAGTCTACTATTAACTCTGAGATTGTTCTTGTTTTATTTACTGAACTGTTTTATTTGTGACTGTGCAGACTCTCTCCTGCATCCACCAAACCACTTCCTCTATAGGCTTTAATTTGCCACTGAAATTATTTATACTGAATATTAGTCTTCTATACTGAAGATTAGTCATCCCCATGGCTGAAGACAGCCAGCTGATCATACACCCTTCCTGAGGCATTCCATGGTGACTTGAAAAGTGTTATAGTGTAACTGAAATTTGAATATGCTTGTTAGATAAAGGATCAGCCTGTCTTAATTTTCCTGATTTCAGGGACATTCCCAGAATACCTGACAGCACACATGCACAGCTGGAGTCCAGTAAGTTTCAATTGTGGGTAGGAAAATCTTCTCTGTTTTTATGTAAGCACAAAAAGATTGAAAAATGTCAACTACAGTCAGTATAGCTTTTGTCTCTTTGTCCATATTTGTCTCGATATGTCATCTTACTGTATTATCTATCTACCTCTGTTTAATAATAAACTATCAAAAGTCAGGATATTTTGATTTAGGCTTGACATTTGGTTATAGGCTTAGGCTATTTTTGATTGAAAAGAAAAGCATAATTCTAACTAATATACAGAAACATTGATAATAATTTTTAATTTCCTGTTGTTTTGCATCTCAGTTGAACTGTGTAAGCCAAAAATGGTGGTGAAATGTTGTTTATTTACAAGCTGAGAGATAGCTATTTTGAAATCAGAATATTTCCACTCTATCGGAACCATTCAGCACTCCTTAAATTGGCTAACTCAGTATTTCATGTGAGGAAAATTACTTGTTCTTTGGCTTGATCTGATATGATGGATTTCAGCCTGGAGTTATTTTTTATCATTGTTTTAGAACTCTTTTATAATAGAAGCTATGAATAAATGCAGTGGCAGAAACTTGATTAGAATAATATGAAAAACTCCAACAATTTTTACTGATCAGCCAAGTCTTAAAATAAAATCCATTTTAAGTTTTGTGAGATGTGGATTGTCTTTTGTATTTATAAAAATACTTTACTTTTACTCTATGCTTTATATGTCAAAACTTGTCCTCTGACATTTTGCGAACCTTGTAGATTTGAAAACAAAATGCACAAAACTCACTACATGCATCTTGATGTTTTGAAAAAAATCTAATTAGAAATTTGTCTGATTGTACAAGATAATAATAATAAGACTGAATTCCTTTGACCACAGTTAAGTGTTTACTTTACTATGTAGGAGTTTTGGGCCTTCAACTTACTGATATAATAATGGTCGGAATTGTCTAAATGAGCTATGTTTTACTCTATAAATAAAAGCTTTTGATTGCATGCGAGCAGCAAAAGATTTAGTATCATTATTTGATAATTTTAAATAGATGAAAAATTTACATTTCTCAAAACCTTATTGTATGTTGGGTTATATTTCTACAATTTTTATTTAAAGAATGTTGTGAAAAATGAATAAGTGCTACTATTTAGATAGTATTTTATTTATGATTACAGGTTCTAGTTCATTTGAATCTCAAAAAATGGACCGACCTTCTATTTCAGTGACTTCTCCTATGAGTCCTGGCGTGTTAAGGGATGTTCCACAGTTCTTGTCTGGACAACTTTCAGTATGTAAACATTTCATTAATATTACTGTTGTGCTTTTTGCAGTATATACAACTCTCACTGCAGAGTGCAAGTTTCTTCTAACATAAATTTCTTGTTAAACTGGCTAAAATTTTTTATCTCAGAGTAGACAGGGCCATAGTTTCATAAGGGCATTCTATTTTATTAGGCTTTGGAAATCTTATATATGTTGCATTAGAGATATGTATATGTATGTATATTTTTTTAGTAAGCTAGACTGGTAGAGTCGAATTTTCAGAAAGGTCTCATCATGGCCTTCAGTTACATTTGTGCTGTTGAGCGTATACACTTTTTCAACTGTAATACTTACATGAAGAGTTGGTAGATTTTATTACTTGTGTGCTTGGACATTTATATTGCTTATTTCTTATGCCTTAGCTTTCATATATACCTTTCCCAGATTTCTCTTTGGTTGTTTACTAATGTTACTTTGGTTGTATTCTTTGTACCAGTGTTACTCACTTTTGTTCTTCAATCTCATTGAGAACAAAGTTCATTACATGAATGTTTTCTTTAAAATGGTAACTTTTTGTACTAAACTGAAGTTTTGTACACTTTTCTGTGTCATTGACAATTCCAAAGTGTGATTTTTCAAAAGTGCTCAGTTGTGGTGAGGTACATGTTGAAAAAGAGAGGAAAATGGAATAGAAGCAGTGCAAAGCTGGTGCTAAACGTGTTTAAAAATGTCACATTCATATTTCTTCCAAGTTGTTTATGTTAAGATGAGCACGCCATTAAAATATGCATAAAATCTAAGCAGACTGTTTAAAGGTCTTACAGAAATGGTTTATGGTATTGATAGAAGAGAGGAAGAAATGAGTCTTTTTAAATTCAGCATCCATGTTGTCTCCATTTTGCAATGCATGAGACATTATTTGTTTTGCTCATCAACCCAGCCGTCTACAATATATAATTTTGAATTTTCTGTAACTGTTTTACTTAACTACTTTGAAAGACTTCGTCCTTGGGATAAATGAAAAACTAGAAATCTTGACTGTAGAGTGTAGAATTCTTTGCACAAAATGAAATTACAAGAAAACATGGACTGTCAAAATACACAGTTTTCTAAAAATCAATTTAGTTTTGCGATACAGTGAAAATTGTTGATAACGGAAGTGAGGGAAAGAAATCTCTTTTGGATAAATATCATAAAAAATTAGGCTAACAAAAAGTTTTGTTTCCTAGCTCCAAGTATGAAATTCAAGGTCTGTAGTTAGCTGCTCAGACATTCAATGCACAAACACTGTGGAATAACGGTACAAATAGGAACCACACAGAACTGACTTCCTCACTTTCTCAGGTTCAGAAACAAAATCTTCGTGAGTTTAAGATTAGGATTTATTAGTAAAGTTAGTAAGTCTGTTGATTTTGTGGTTTGATTGAATATTGCAGTTTAAGGTGTATTAGAATAGTATCAGGAGATTTGGAGGTATGTTCTCACAATGGAATTCACATAGTTTTATATCTTAGAATGGCATATAAATTCAGTGCTTAACTCAAGAAGGCATCATTCCTATTTTGAATTGCATTTTTTTTTTTCCTTGTTTCAAGGCATAAATGCCTTTAGTAAGAAGTTTATAACACCTCTTTCCATTTAAGGAAACAAAATAATGTCAGAAGACAGTTAACAATCTCTCCTATGTTTGCCCTCTTTGTACTTCCTTATGTACTATTTGCACTTATACAGTACTCCCTACTACACAGAATCCTTATTTCCTTCAGAGAGCAGCTGATCCCTGAGAACACACAGCTCCAGTTGAGTGACACTGATGTCAGAAATAGTAACTCTTTAAAGTCCCACTGTCTCAGTGTCGACACCTAACATTAGTAGACAGTTTGAAGGTTTGAACACTTATCTTTGCAGCTAAAGAGAAGATGAAAATAGCTGTATTTCATGCTAATCATCTTAATGGCACAACCTAGCTCCTGCTGCTGTTGGTTCAAAGCTTTGGGAGGCTAGTACTACAGTGTTTGCTTTGTGAGGAAGGGTGGCTTGTCAGAATCTCTGAACATGATGTGAATAGATAGTAATGTAGCACCTGGCTGGGCACATTGAAATGCCTTGACTAAAATATGTGTTCAAGATTTATTTAAGAGAACTGAAGTATTCAACAGGAACATTTTTTTCTTTTCCTTTTTGATCTGATATTTCAAGTTTGTTTAAAATATCACACTTTTTTGACTTTTAAAATTTAAGCATTTATGTGTCTAGAGGTAGTGCAATGACTATTTTTTTCTTCACTTTTTAAAATTTTGGTTTGCTATTTTATGACTTCAAACAGTTTTGACACTTTGTAAGAATGAAAAAACCAGCTCTTTGTAGAGTTGGATATGTTTTGAAAAATTAGAATGGACTATGAGATCTTCTAATTTTGGACCTTTAGCAAAGCTGAAGTAACAGGGGAAGATTGAATTTTAAAAATCTCCCCTGTTCAAAAATATATTTCAGTTTCAACATTACAGAATGGGTGAGCTTCAGTATCTTGATTTTCCATTTTTTTTTAATCAGCTCTTTTCTGACAAAACAGTTGATGGAACACTCATTCATTCTGAATAGCTGAGTATGATGGAAATTAAAGGAAATACTAAATTCAAAATATATTAGGGAATGTTCTCTTTATGGTGAATGCCTAGCAGGAGAATAACTGAAGAGCCCTGGCAGTAGATGGGTACAGGATGCTGCCTTGTGTGGAAGTGGCAGGTCAGCTCACATTCTGGGTGATGGTAGCTGAATTCAGATGTGATGAATCTGAGGGAAAGAATGATAGGCAAGATTTTGGAAGTGTTTTCTGTATTTTCTGAACTTTTTGGTTAATTCCATGTAGTCCTGGTGGGCTGCTGTTAGGGCAGCTGTGGTTAGTGGGCTGTGAAATCCAAGAGCTGTGGGCAGAAGTGGAGGTACCTACAGTTCAGGTGGAGGTCTAAAGTATTTGAATAAATAGTTGCACGTATGCAGACAGTGCTACAGATCCTTCAAGGATTTTAATATTAATAGTCTTTCAGAATGGATTTCTTTATGTTCAGAGTGGTTTTAGCCAGCTTAGCTGCAGTGATGCTCCTCTATAATTCAGAGATATCTGTCTCTTCAAGTCTTCTGTGTTTTCCTCCTTATTGACATTGGCCTGCATTCCTGTTTATTCCACTTGAGGTTACAGTGACACTCCAGAGCTGGCTAGTAGGATTTCCCATGAAGCAAACCATATCACATAGCTAGGAAATCTTCTTTCCATTAACAAAATATGTATTTGATTGAAAAAAATATGTGCAGCTATGGCAAACTATTGTGTTATATATATGTCATCTATATATTATCTGTATTCTGTAAGATTTGTAGCATTTTTGATTCACACTGCTCTTTCAGGGGAGTATGTGACTGTAACTGCAATTATTGTTTCATTATTTGCTTTGACTGGTTCCTGTTTCTGTGATTTTCCACTGATTTGTTTTTTGTTTAATACGATTTTGAAAAAGTCAGTATCCTTTGTGTGTTGGTGCTCTGTGCTTCATTACTGCATTCTGGCTACTTTTTCAGTACTGCATGAAAGGTATAACTTGGAATGCTTTTGGAATAGTTAGGTTTAGAGACTGGTAATATGATTACAAGACCATGTAATGGATACAGTATAAAATTACAATATTTCTTTTTTGTACTGCTGGAAATTCTAACAGAAAAGGGATGCAATTTATAAAATTAATCTATTTCCTTGCTCAGCTGAACCATAGGGCCACTTAAACATACATACTCAGTTTAAAAAGCAATAAAAATACAGGTCTATTAATTATAGTTGCAATATATGTAGCATATTACAGAGCAGATATTGTACTTTGTGAAGGACATAATATATCATCGTCATATTGAGGGGATTAGGTCAAGTATGAGATGTGCTCCCTTTCCCCCTTTTGCCTTTTCCTGTTCCCCTTTCTTTTTGACCCTTTGTACCTCTACACAAGTAAATTTCTGTTGCCCAAACAACAAACCCTGGAATTTTTAGGTAGTACACATAATGTGCTTATTGCTTCCATTTTCCATGGCAGAATATGGCAGGTGAGGAATTGGGGCACAATGGGAGACATTCTATACCTTTTAGGATTGTGATATTCTGGAGTATCTGTCTTTCTCTTGTAATATGGAGGAGAAGCAAGCTAAAGGTCTACTCCTATTGTACATGAGTAGGTGACATTCTGGCACCCACACACAGGGCTTTGCAGAGTAGGGAACAGTGTGAAGCTGCTGCACCTCACAGAGCAAAGGAGCACATCAGACAAGTCCTGTGATCCACTGTCGAATTTTCTTACACATCTTTTTGCTTTGGTGTGAGAACAGATTACTTCACAGATTTTACAGAACACATTTCTCCAGTATCTATCTATGCAAGCCATGTAAGCGAGGAGGATGGCAGAATCATTGTCACACTGCCTCAACCCATAATTTGGGTACATTTCTTATAGAAGGGACTACTGAGTAGTAGCATCTTTCCATCACTTCAAAACAGATCAATAATGTCAGGAAAACAGAGCAGGGAAGAAAATCAGATTCAAATCTGTCAGACTGCTGTGATTGTTGTGACCTACTCCCATGCACTCTGAGGATCACAGAATGGCGGAGGCTGGAAGGACCACCAGAGGTCACCTATTCCAACATCCCTGGTCAGGCCAAATAATTCCTATGCATTCTCTAGACTCGATATCCTTTCTGTGTCACTCCATTAGTTGTTTACCTAAGGTGAACATGGAGAATGGTTGGCTCGAGTTTGTAGAGAGTCCAGGAATTTAGAGGAGTTGTCTGTACTGTTATAGTCTTGATGTAGCCACAGGAAGCCACAAGGCTGTATGTTGTCTGGAAAAAAGTGTTACATAACAAAAATATAAGCGTTATAAATGCATCTATGTGTGCAATGCAACTACTAAGTTTGCTAAATGCTCTAGATCCCATTTCATGCTAGGGTTTTCTGTATATACCATATGTCATTTCTGTCATTATTGCTAGAGAATTGAAAGACATTGATCGTACCTTTACCCATGTAATGCAAATACCAGATAGCACTAACTTTCTTTGAATCATTTAAAGAAATATTTAGGGGGCTTTTTATAGAAATGCCACTTAAAATTGCAAAAAAAAGAAAACCTTTTACTTTACTTGTTTTATTCTAGAAAGCAAGGAAACCTGACAATGTTGGAAATGTACTGGATTCTGTCTCGGAATATGCATCTATAATCTTTCTAAAAGAGATGATCAAGCTGAACTTATGTTTGCTTCCCCACTTTTAAATCACACTTTGCTGATCTGCTCCTTTTGTTAATGTTATTTTTTAATCTATTGTAAATGTTATCTGTAGATCTGCAAAGAGAAATCCTTGCTTCTGGGGAATCAGTGTCAAAATTCTTGCTGACTTCCCTAAGGCCAGAATTTCCATCACAGGGTTTTGGTATGACTTGGTAACATATCTGCAGATTTAATTTATGCATTGCGTTAAAATACTTTGTGTTATATAAATATGTTGTTGGCGTAAAGCTGTGTTTAAAGTAATAGTTGTGTGTCTTTGTTTTTACTTTTGGTCTTTTAGTTTCCAGCGTGTTGTCCTTTTTGGTTTTGTTTTATTGCTTTTTCTTTAATTTTGCTTACCAGAGCCAAAGCCTTAGTAGAAGAACAACGCCTTTTGTTCCTAGGGTTCAGGTAAAGACTTCGTCTGCCTGACAGAACCTAAAGTTGTGGGTTTTTCTTTTGTTTGTTATGGAAAATGCATAGTAGGAAAACGTTACCTTATAGTCCGTTTTCCCATATTTTTAGTGTGTTGCTTTAAACCATATTAACAAGTTTCATGTCATCTTGTGAGCAGCTTGTAAAATTCTGCATGGAGTTTAAAATATTAAATTAAAATTTAAAGAGACAACTAGTTTTTGTTTCATATTTACCCAAAAGTAAACTCGTATAGGTTTCAATAGTGATGATAGCTATGCATCCCGCATAAAAAATGTGTACTGTTTAAGAAATAGGTAATTTTGTGCTTGAGTTCATTATATAAAGATGAATGTCTCTTTAAATCATTCATTATCATTACTTAACACATCTTTTTTTGCATTTTCCAAGTAATAGTAGCGCCTTGAGTGAAAGATAGGCAAAAAATTTGTACCTTGTTAAAAAAAAACAGATTTATTGTGTCTGAAACTTGGGTCTTGCATTTATTAAAGATAGATCAAAATAATAAAAACTTTATTAAACAATAACAAATTCTCCTATTGTGTTACTGAATTTATTTAGGCTTGGTATTCTTTTTGGGTACAAGTTGTTTGCCTTTTTTCATTAGGAAACTCCTAAGTACTGTAGATTAACGCCAAAGTAGGTTTTACTAATATTTTACAGTGCTTATCTTGCTTTGCTGCATGTTTTTCAGTTTTTTGTAAATAGAATATTATCTGCTTTTCTTTCAAAATACCTTTATGGAGATGTTAATCTTTTGTGTGGGAGCTATCTAAATGTTTCTCTTTTTTGATGTCCTGCTCAAGGAAGATGTAAAGGATCAGAATGAGATGACTAAACTTCATATTGAAATGGAAAAAGAGATCATATATACATATTTATAAAGGAATTCTAAATAAGACTGTAGAAGATGGTTTAGTTATGACTCGTATTAAAGTACATTTTTTTTCCACAATATATTATTTTCTGAAAGTAGCCTTTCCTGCTTAAATTTAAATTAAAATTAAAAAATTATAAAAAAAAAATTGAGAATAAAAAGGTAATGTCTTGATAGTATTGTTTTAGGTTAATGTCTTATTTTGTGCTACTGACATAAACTGGCTTTGTATTAAAAATTTAAAACGTCCTTTAGCATGATTAAGAAAGTTGGCTTTTGTAAATGGTAATGAAATCAAAGAGGGATATGAATTCAATCACAAGTTGCTAAGTAGTTCATAAAGGTAAATAACATAAGTAGTCTTTTAATATTTAATTTATTTTTAGATATGTGCAAAATAAATTAAGAATTTGTATGAAAATTAATTATTCCATTTAAAAAGGAAATGTCTGCCTGAAACCTGAATGTTTCATGAAATACCATAATGTAGAATTAACATGTAGCAGTTCCTTATTTTAATCACATTATGTAAAATAAGGAAATAGACATAAAAAAATCACTTCTACTTAAGCTATTACCCTGTAGTTTAAAAAATCAAATTACTTTGAACAAATGATTGTGGTAGCCATTTAAGGAAATAAACCAAGTGTAATGCTTGATAGAGAATATCTGCCGAGAGGTGAAAGCATATGAGGCTTGTTCCCTCACCTCTGGCTGGATTATTTTTGATGCTGTAGATACGAATTGCCTTTATCCCCAGTTTTTATTTCTGCACAATGCCTGTGGAGTCATTGTGGACCTCTCTGATAAGTTTTTGCAGAGTTCCATAAAAAAACTAAACATAAAGTTTGTGACAGGATTTCCAGAAGAACTCAAACTTAGGAGCTTGGCAGCATCCTTAACAACAAGACTGAAACAAAAAGTCCAACATCTGCTCACTTTTAGTAGAGATGGTTGATAGTTTAAAATGGATTAAAGATATGTTTACAGTGCAGGCTGCAGAGAACAGATTCTCCAGTGATTCTTGAAGAAGGGTATTCGAAGCAGTGCAACAGCTGTGCAGAACTCTGGTTACTTCTTGGCATGGGAAATTAGCTAACTCAAAGCTCTGAGCTGTTGTTTATGGTTGTCAGGAAGTATACATTACATTGTGGGCTGTGGTATAGCTGCATCTGTAGAATTCCCTACAAGAACGAGGATCCCTGAACACTGTTTATACCTATTTGTTTCATTGCTCTCAACAGGAAATGCACATCTGTAGTCTTGCTCGCATCTTCTTTACTTGTTAGTCTGAAACTGATCCTGGTGATAAATGTCCCACATTCTGGCACAAGTTCCTCTTCCACACTTTTCTCAAAGTCATTTCATTCATTTTTTAGCTCTTGTATCACTGGATGACTTGAAACACATTTATTGGGAAGAAACCCGCTCAATTTCCTTTTTCCACTGCCATGCACCCTTCTCCTGAACTTTCACTAATTCTGCAGTACTTAGGAAAGTGTGAATTTATTTCCTGAACTTTTGGATTCAGTTTAGGATACCAGCAATTTTCTAATTCAAATTGTGAGGTTTTGCGATATCTTTGTAGGGAATGATCTGTTCGTAAATTTGTGTTTTCCATGCAGTCTCTCTTGTTTACTTGGTGTGGCCCCCTTTTGAGCCAGATTTGCCATGAAACCACTGGCTTTTTTTCTGACTTCAAAAATTTCAGACATTCTTTTTGCTTTAGTACAAAACAAAAATGTATTTGATTATGTATAAAAATACATGCATGCATCTACTTGTCATTGCTGAAATCAAGAAGAAGCCACTAAACCAAAAATTTTTAAGAGAATTCTAGATTAGGGCAGCGTAAATACCTCCATAATTTTCTGGTGTTCATATCTCGAGGCTCTACAGTTTGGCAACCTTTTTTTTTGTATTTTTTCCAACATATCAGACAGTAACTGAAACAGACAGCAGTAACAGTTTGGTTTAACAATCTTCATTAGTCATAATGTGTTAAAGGCATGTTTAACATCCAAAGCTCACCTCAGCTACACTCAGGACTTTACCAGCTCAGGGCAGTGTCTGCATCTACATCAACTGAAGTCCAAATAAAATAATTGATGTAAGCATCTTTTAGAATCACCTGAGATAATTTTTTTATTTTCAACAACAGATCCTGCTCATCTGATACAACATATCCTGTGTATCTTCTGTTTCAGAAAAATGCAAGAAAGAAAAGTAGCATCTGAGTTTGAAAATACTGCACTAATAAACAGCTGTGTAGGTTACTTGAAAAATTGTAATGAACAACAGAAGAACAAAAATGCCTGACTAGCTGTCTTTCAAACCTAGTGATGTTTGGGTGAGCTGTGGTGGCTGCAGGGCAAGCAGTCTCTCCCAGTGGCAGAAGTTTTATCTCATTTCCATGAGATATGTGAAGTAACTCTTATATAACAAATAAAGAGTAAAACGTAGCATAGAATTGAAATGTTCAAATATTCTGTTTTTAAATCTTAAGTTTTCACTTCAGTTATGGTGTGCCTTTATGTGCTGTACACAAAACACATTAGGATTGCATACTTAAGCAAACAGTCAAGTATTCATAAGATAAGAATATAGCAAGTAGCAATTATATTATCTAGATTTTCTTAACTGATTTTGCTTATGCATATGCATTAAAAGTATGGGTCCTAATCGCATGGTTACTTCTTTTCTAGAACTCTGACCTCAGTCAAATCTCTGAATAAAACTTCTTGTTAAGATGAGATCTAAAAGAAGAAGAATGAAATCTAGTGAACTGAAATTATGTCCTTAATTCATATCACTTATGCTAGCTTCAAATAAGTCTGAGGTGCCTTGGGGAGGAGCTTAGACTTGTATAGATGAAGGGAAGAACTAAATACCTCATTATCTGTAGTGAATGATCCAACCCAAATAAAGGACACCGCATTAACTCTATTTGAAATTTAGGCTACTCCACAGGATTAGTTGGCTCTCCAGAGTGAACAGACCTCTTCTGATGCCACAGAGGACCAAACAGGAATACTAGACACCTGTATCCTCATTTCTCAGAATGCAACACCAGCAGTCAGCTTTTATATACCTTTCTACATGTAGGAGGCTCATTCCAGAAATAAGACATCTGTGGTTTAAGCTCTATTTAGACTGAAGAGTTTGAACCAGTCTCTCAAAAAAGTGCCTTTATAATCAAGCTGTTGCACATCCCTTTCTTCTCTGGAGTATGAATTTTCGTTTGAAGCTGAAATACTGTGTGGCTGAGAATGTGCGTGGGAAGTGATAGCAATGAAAGCTTAATTTTGGTGTAGCAGATTGCAGACCTGCCATGCAGAATATATTGATCTTGTATTTGACCGCTCTTGTTTAAAAACTGAAAGAATCCTATGAAGCTGTGACCAGACTCTCATCTCTTTTCCCCCCGATGACTGCCCTCATCACCGGACTGCAGAAGAGCTCTTTGGTCTTGCTCTCTACAAGGCAGGTATTCTTACCTGGAAGCCTGTCTCAAGGAGTGCAACAGATGCACCATTTTACAGGTAGAAGACCATCTCACAGTTTCAGGATGTGCTGAGTTTAGATGCCTGTTTGGCTGAATGTAGGTTACAACAGAAATTTAGTCAAGAATTATGTTCACATCTGCCTAGGGAAGGAAAGTATATGAGTCTGTGTGCGTGGCAAGTAAGTTTCCAGGACTTCAACACTAAGTGAAAAGAAACCATTCAGGATCACTTCCTATGTGAATTCTAGGTTTCTACATCCTAAGTTGCCTTGGTAGACAAAGTCCTGTTCAAGAATTTTTTTACAGGTGTTAGCTTGCACATTATCAACAGCTAGCATGGTTTTTCTGTGGTGTGTTTTAAGTGTCGAAAACATGGCTTTCCCTTTCCTTCATTTAGATCAGGACTGCATTGTCACAGTTCCTTAGATGTTGTAAGCTTTTAAAAGTGCCAATTCCTGTATGTGTGAAAAACCTGCTGATTGGAGGGTTTGTAAATACTGCTGTTAGTCAGCCGCTTAAGTCTTTCAATGCTGAGCATCACATCTGTACATTCTTGTGGAACGTACACCCTATGGATTGAATAATTCAGTGTTCACTTTTTGATGTTAGGAGTCATTTCTCATACAACTCAAGAAAGCTATAAAAGAAAAAAATAATTTCCTCATCAACTTTTACAGTTATACCTGTGCTAGCCCACATTTATTTCACAACATAGAATACGTATAGTATTCTGTAAGTGTGGTAGGATTGTCCTGCATTTGTTGATTGAGAATTGAGAAACTATGGTCAGGGTCTGAGACAACCAGGTTCTGTCCAGGCATAATACACACCACAGACTTCAATTCCGATACTTTACTTAGCACTACAAATCAGGCTCCAGGGTCTCATGCCAGACTCCCAGAGAATGAAAAACATGCAATTTATAAATACTTTTAAAAATGTTTCAAGGGATCTACGCCTTGATACACAAGGCCTCTGGGAAAGAGGAAGGGATGGAATCTAGTTCTGTTGGACTGCACCTGGCTGTCTTAATGGCTGGCCTTTTTCTTTCCTTGTGAATAAAAAAGGTTCTTGTAGGAAAATGCCATACCATCTGAATATTGTCATGATACTTGTGCATAGGAGAGTCAGAATTAGATCAGTCCTATTCACAAACTCATTTTCCATGCTCAGGATGTTAGTTAAGAGCCTTGCTTCTGATTTTCCTTTCCAATTTTCTGCCTTGACTTCTTGTCAGATTTCATGTCATCCCAATCTCTCTGTGCAATGTTATTTTGTATCAGTTACAGAATGTCTGTTTCTTTTGTCACTTTGTTCCATTTCTCATTCAGTCTGTTTTTTCCCCTCTGTCCTCCTGTGGTCCCTGACATTAGCGGCTTTGTTCTTCCAGTGTTTGACCAAGAAGTATCCTGTACCCGTACACTTTTCCAGTAATTCTAAAGTAGTTTCTGATTTGTCCTTTCTTTCTTCTTCTGACCCCATGAGAATGCAATCCCATCCTCCCCCTTCTTTCTTCTTCTGACCCCATGAGAATGCAATCCCATCCTACTCTCCATGGGGTTCTTTGTCCATTCTCTCACTTCCAGTTTCTTCCTTTCTTCTCTTTGCATCCAAGTCAAATGAATTTTTGCATTACTAGTGCATGTGCTGTATATATTGGAGTGCTAGCAGTGTGAACACAGAAGAGAATTCACCTTCTACTCATGATTCTGCCTCCTGACCTATCCTGTAACAAGATGAATTACAGAGAAAATATGCTTATTATGTACAAGTTTTTCTTTTTTTTTTTTCACAGTTCCAAGAGAAAAGTAGAAGGTGTAAGTCATCATGAATTTGAGTTCTTGTTCTAAACCACAGGTGTTAGAACATCTCAAAGAAATGGTGTCAGATGATTTAACCTTTTGCTTAGAGTAATTCTCAAACATTTTTACTGAAGTTTTCCTGCAAAAATTCAGTCTTAAACAAATATAGTGAAGAAATACTTAGCTGGGATATGAATGCATAATTCTGGTACTATTTTTGGCACCCACATCTTGATTATCTCATCTTCACTTAGTAATAGTTTGTAATAGTATCTGGATCACATATATGTTGCATTCTGCTTAAGCAAGGATAATTTTTCCTAAAAAGCAGATGAATATGGTGTTTAGTGCTACTGCCCCTGGAGTGTCGGATTAGCCAAGTCTGTCCTTTGCCAAAGGACTCCCAAGGAACCCTGGGAGCTTCCTTTAGTGTCAGAGTGCATTTAGTGTTAGAGAACATTTATGTTGACTCTCATTTCAGAGATCATTAAAACTTTGCTTTGGATTTACACAGTTGGTGCCAAGCTTGCTACTTGTGATCTGTAGCTGGATGAAGATACCTACTAGTTCAGATAAATTCTCAGTTTAGAAAAAATACTGACAAAGCCCCTTGCTTTGCAGGAATGTAGGAACAGCATCTAGAACTCTCTTAAATCCTATCAAAGGTAATTTCTGTCACACAGTTTTCTGCTTTAGAGCCCTTTACCTGCTGGTACCAGAAACTTGTAAAATCAGTAGTAGGGTCAATGACAGGAAAATAGAGAACAGGTATCCTCCCCTTTTTAGTATCTACTCAAGCACTGCTGGCTGATGGCTACAGGAGTGGCAAGATCTAAAGTAATGCAGAAGTACACTGCCACCATTGGTTGAGTTGGTGTGTCTTAGTGTAATCTCACTCAAGTATTAGGGAAATCAGCCTCTTGCTGGGTCAAAAGTCTTGAGAATTGTGACAGGGCCTTTCTTTAAGTGACTGAAAGGCTGAAGATAAAGAGCTATGACAGCAGATGGAGACCCTGTCTCTGAAGCGATGCAAGATGGGCACTGTCCCCTGGCTTTGTTTACCTTAGCCACGGCATATTCATGCCTAAAAGTGCACTTTTTGGTTGGTCGTGTAGTTGGGAGTTATCCTCTTTGATCCCTGTAAGTTCAGTCAAGAACAGTGTTTCCTCTAAATGTCCTAATCTGTCCTGTGTCATGGAAAGCTCCCCATGAAGAGAGCCTCCCCCGTCAGCTCTAGTTACTAATACTACATTGGTACCACTATGTAGTGACTCCCTTGCTATTTGGAAAGCCTTGGTCCTAGCTGCACCATGTTCCCCTTCCATGCTCTAAAACGGATATATCTTCTCCTTGAATAATGTATTTGCAGCTATAGTATTCAAACTGAAATAGCTAAATAGCAGCTAGTTAAACAGGATAGCAGACCATGTCTAATACTGATTAATAATAATTTCTACAGATGAGTAAGATTAGGTTTTGCCTTGTTGCTGCTGAGTTGGACTGTGAAGAGTGTTGGACTACTGGGCCTTGCTCTCTTACAATTTCTGGAGGGCTTCTATAATTTCAAGATGAGTCTCTGCATCTTGAAAAATGTTTAGTTTTGAAATATTTATGGTCTTATCCCATAGTCTTTCCAGCACAACAGGATGTGAAATATTAATTCACTCAATGTGCATAAACTACTTAGAAATGTATATATATGAATATCATATATCAGTAATGCAGGTAGTACAGTATCATTGCCAAGAGAGAATAATCCTAACCATTGTAAAAAACAATTAGTATGAAATAATGTACTTATTATACAGGGATTTTTTAAAAAATAGTAACTCCTGGTACATACCGAAGCTATTATCGTATTAATTTATTTGTATGCTTTATTATAAATGCAAAGTGGAACGTGATTTTTTCTGTTTAAGTAACCAATATAAATAGAAGCTTATGAGCAAAATTGATTTTAAGGATTAATATGATAATTTGTTGTTGAAATGAGTTCATTAATTCATATTTTCTCATTACAGATAAAACTGTGGTATGACAAGGTTGGTCATCAGTTAATAGTGACGATATTGGGGGCAAAGGATCTTCCTTCAAGGGAAGATGGGAGGCCAAGGAATCCTTATGTTAAAATTTACTTTCTTCCAGACAGAAGGTAGGGTTAATGCAAAGACAAGGAGCATTTGAGAAAGAATTAGTCTGATACTCAGACGGCATGCATAGCTGAGTTTACATATATATATATATATATATATATATGGAAAAATCTTACAGTTTGGAATTTCTTTATCGAACATGCTATGTAACAGCGGTGTGTCTTTGAACACTAAACACTTTCACTGGAGATTTTATTCAATACTGAATAGAAAGGAAAGGTAAATCTATGTCATAGACTCAGAATAGTTAGGGTTGGAAAGGGCCTTAAGATCATCTAGTTCCAACCCCCCTGCCACAGGCAGGGACACCTCCCACTAAACCATGCAACCCAAGGCTCTCTCCTACCTGGCCTTGAACGCCGCCAGGAATGGAGCATTCACTACTTCCCTGATCATTGCATGGGGATCTGTTATTTGCAAAGAATGTTATTAGTTTCTTATAATATCCTTATTTCCTCTGGCAGTTATTCCTGCCTAGTGCAAATAAAATGCTACGAAGTTTGATTCACACATTTCTGGACTGATCAGTCCAGCAGCCTGGGTTTCCCTGTGTTTACACAACAAAGTAGGAACAGGTTTGGCAGCTGAAACACATAGATTTCATATCACAGGATAGGTGACTCAGCCGAGATTCCCCAGATGCACCTTGAAAACTTTCCATAAAGCACAGGACTGATATTAATCTGGACTGGTATTATATATGCATTTAGGGAAAATCAAACTATGGAACTGTGGTAGGGATTGTTTTTCCTGAATAGTTCCTCATTTTTCAGTCCATGATTTTCTGCCATTTCAACTTAGGCAGTAAGAAGAACAGAAAAGGAAATGATGTGTTGCACATATTTTATTTTTTTTTTAAATTGGTATTTCCAAAGATTGTGTCAGTAAGGGAACATGTTTACCTTTATTTTGTAGTGTATCAACCGAATAATTCAAAGATTTAACCTGATTCAATATGTAAAAGTTTGATGTAACTTTACAGTTTATATTTTTACAACCTTCGCTTTTCCTAATAGCTAAACTAGAAAGATGCTAAATATCTCCAGTACTAGTTAACTTCAGCAGGAAACAAAGCTATTCAGGATTTTGAAAAGACACTGCTTTTCCATTTTCACTGTTTACCAAAGGTTGACAAGAAAATTTGCTGTGACTGTATAATTTGCTATATCGTTGATGACAAAAAGATTTTAGATGGATTGTCTTGGGCTCACCAATATTTGAACTGTTTGACTAGGTTCTTAGTTATTCAGATTGCTGCAGTGTGTTTGGAGATGCTGAAGCTGTGCTAAACTGAGAACTAGGTCTGCTTAAATAATCATCTGCTTTTTCAAGTTTAATAAAGCTACCAGAAATGTCTGCATTCAGAATGTTTCACAATGAAAGCTGTAATAACTAAAAACATATAGAAGAAAAATATTTAATTAAATAATTCAAGTATACAGATATAAAAGGCTACATAACAGTAAATTTTTATTAAGCTATACTAGTGTTTTCCATTTATGTGAAGTATTAAGAAATTTTCCTTTAATTGTTGCATGTGTTTTCTATCACTTAAGTAAGAATCAGCAATTTGTCTTATGGAGCTCTTATGATTTGTTTTGGAGTTTTTTTGACATACAAATTCACTTTCCTTTTCTTAGAGGTAAAAGCAAAGTAAGCAACAACATATTTCTTGTGTAGTAGAAGGAAACGTGCCAGAGGTAAAATGCACTTAAATAAGTTAAGCGTTTAATTAGATGAAGATACTGAGCACTCTTTGATTAAACAAATCTCATTGGAAAAGCTTATCCAATGTAACTTATTTCATCTCTCAAGGGCAAACAAATATTTAGTATAATAAAAATAATTACATTATTTGTTTAAATAATGTGTCTGAAAATATTATTCCTTGGTTAATATTTTGATCCAGCTTCTAAGTAACAGTTCAGAAATTAAATAACTACATTACACTTCTGAGTATTTGTAAATGGAGAGTATCTGCACTGCCATATTAAAAAAATCATAAATTAGTATGCAGCTGCAGTATGCAGCAATCCTCAGTTTTAAAATTAAGCATTGTTATAAGAACTCTTGTCATCAGTATTCTTAGTAGAAGGAGCGTGGGTGAAGTGAAGCTTGTTTCCATAAGAAAATATTAATTCTTTCAAGCAGAAATATTCTGCAAAACACATTGCTTTCAACAACACCGTGGAGCCAGAGCCAGGAGTTCCATGGTAGCCTTGCATGGAGACCTTACCAGTCTCCACAACATAAGGCCAATCTTGTAGGAGAGAGCCACCTTCAACCTCTGTGTCTCTTTGGGGTGACCCAAATGATTTTGGGAGGTGTTCTGAGAACACTGTTGCTTCCAGTCTTTCTGGAAAAAAACATATGACTCATTCTCAGGGCTTCTGGTTTACCAGCGGTGGAGCCATTGGTCAGGAAAATCCTATGGGGAAGGCCCCACACTGCCTGCAGCTCCCTGACCATTCCTTCATGTGAGCCAGCTGCTCCCTCCTGCTCTCCAGTTTGAGTCAGCCAATGTACAACTGGAAGTCTGAGTGAACCAGCTGGCTAGCTCATCTGAAATGCAGATTTTTATTATACCCAATGTTGTCTGCATACATGTTCTACTGTCAGACTGTGCCTCATGGAAATCCCATTAACAGAATCACAAAATCAACTAGGAGAAGACCTTTAAGATTATCAAGTCCAACCACTTATAAAGATATATATCTTTATAAGATGCTGGTTTCATAAGAAACGTATTAAGGCTTTTCTGGTTTTCAGGGAGCTTCTGAAAATTAGAACTGGCACATGAACTGGAAATCACCTAACATTATTTTTTAATGAAGTCATGAATTGCTCTCAATATATGTACTGAATTTTATTTTATAATAAAGGACTAATCCTGACATAGATTATAGTGTCCGTAATACTACAAAATATAATGCTGATTTAAGATTTCCTGCTTTCCATAATATGCTTATTACAATAGAATGGTCTTTTGAATATTTTTAATCTTTAATTGTGTTTTTATTTTTTAGTGATAAAAATAAAAGAAGAACAAAAACAGTAAAGAAAACATTGGAACCTAAGTGGAATCAGACATTTATTTATTCGCCAGTTCATCGGAGAGAGTTTAGAGAACGAATGTTAGAAATTACTCTTTGGGACCAAGCACGAGTTCGAGAGGAAGAAAGTGAATTTTTAGGAGAGGTATACAATTATTGGTAGCTATACAAGCACGGTTGCTCAAATAGTCATGTCCAGATACAGTATTTTTTTAAAAATGATTAAATGTAGCATAGCAAACTTGGTTTAAATTGTTGAATATTTGTCCTTATTTCACTTAGTAGTAAACAAATGGTGATCTTGCAGTTATCACATAGTACTGTTATGAGATTCTTTCTGTTTGTTCTGTTTCAGTAACAGCATGCACATGGTTTCTCAATTTCTTTTAGAATTATTTTTTTAAAAATCCCTATTATCCACAGCTATATTTTACCAAAATATTGCAATGTTGGTGCCTTACTTGCTACAAGATATTGTAATGCTGTAAAGAGTGTCATAAGGTAATGAAGGTTTTGTGGGAGATTAATATTCTGTTATGTAATGCTTTCCTACTTTAAACCTTTTTTTTCTTTTTTAGATTCTTATTGAGTTAGAGACAGCATTACTAGATGATGAACCTCACTGGTACAAACTTCAAACTCATGATGTCTCTTCATTGCCACTTCCCCATCCTTCACCATATTTGCCACGCAGGCAGCTCCATGGAGAGAGTCCCACAAGGAGGTTACAAAGTAGGTTGCTAGTTTTACTCACTGTGTACAGTTCATCTGAATTAATATGTAAAGTATATTAAATTCTTTTAGATGGGAAGCTCTCAGAATTTATATGCTTGTAGCTGGTTTGAATTAGTTCATTTATGATTACTGATAGTCTGACAATGCTACAGATTGCAATATTGAACATTGGGCAATACACCAGGTTTGTTTTGTTGTGGTTTTTTTTTATGAGACTACCCAATTCAGTTCCTGAGCTTGAGCAAATTATCTTGGTGTTTTGCAATGTGCAGTTTTTATCTTGAAGTCCTATCTTCTATGCTATGTTTATAATTTCATTGTTTGAATGTGGAGGACCTTTCTCATACTTCTTAAGAATAAAGTGACCTGTATTTATCATAAGTTGTAACTAAATTAGTACCACGGCCTATTGCCTTGTTTTGATTCTATTTTACATGGTAACATTCACAAATGGAATTATTTTTAATGGAATTATTTTTAATGGAATTTTCTTCCTTTAAAGTCTGGTATAGTTGCTCCACAGTAGTTTGATGTTATCAGTAGATAATTTGAAAATAGAGTATATATAATATGCTAATAAAAATAGATACATAAGAATGAAATACAAAAAAGTAGACATCTGCTTCCTTAATACTTGTTTCTCTAGTTAACTTTGTTTCTCTAGTTTAACTGTTCGGTATTGTCAGTGATGGAAAGCTATCCTTCACTGAATTAACAATATAAAATATCAGTTGACACTGATATTAAAGACATAAAAAAAAAACAAACCAACAAGCCAAAAAATATTTCTAAGAATTCTTTGTTTTTTTTTGAGTCATTGTACATGAGTTTGTTTGTGTGTATGTTGCACACAAACTCACAGAAATATATGCAGGTGTAGCCGTGCAAACAAGCTTGGATATTTCGTATGTTCTATGCGGACTCTTATTAAATAATACCTTGTATGTAAGTGTTTCATGTAGTTGAAAGGTTTTGTGTCTGTGCACTGGATGGTGAGAAGTATTAAAATGCTCCATATCATAATATTCTGAGATGGATACATTAACAGAGAGTTACAGTGCATAGCCTTCAAGCTGTAAGATAATACTTATCCACAAAGGAAGGAAAGAAATGATAGTTAATAGATAAAAGTTCTGTTTCAGTTCAGTTCTCTTCAGTCATCTCATAGAATCATAGAATAGTTAGGGTTGGAAAGGACCTTAAGATCATCTAGTTCCAACCCCCCTGACATGGGCAGGGACACCTCCCACTATATACCATGCCACCCAAGGCTATGTCAAACCAAGCCTTGAACACCGCCAGCAATGGAGCATTCACAACTTCCCTCAGCAACCCATTCCAGTGCCTCACCGCCCTTACCGTAAAGAATTTCTTACTCATATCCAATCTAAACTTCCCCTGTTGAAGTTTGAACCCGTTACCCCTTGTCCTCTCACTACAGTTCCTCATGAAGAGTCCCTCCCCAGCATCCCTATAGGCCCCCTTCAGATACTGGAAGGCTGCTATGAGGTCTCCACGCAGCCTTCTCTTCTCCAGGCTCAACAGCCCAAACTTTCTCAGCCTATCTTCATATGGGAGGTGCTCCAGTCCCCTGATCATCCTTGTGCCCCTCCTCTGGACTTGTTCCAACAGTTCCATGTCCTTTTTATGTTGAGGACACCAGAACTGCAAACAATACTCCAAGTGAGGTCTCACGAGGGCAGAATAGAGGGGCAGGATCAGCTCCCTCCACCTGCTGGTCACATTCCTTTTGATGCAGCCCAGGATACGGTTGGCTTTCTGGGCTGCAAGAGCACACTGCCTGCTCATGTTCATTTTTTCATCAACCAACAACCCCCAAGTCCTTCTCCACAGGGCTGCTCTGAATCTCTTCCCTGCCCAACCTGTAGCTGTGCCTGCTATTGCTCCCACCCAAGTGTAGGACCTTGCACTTGTCATGGTTAAACTTCATCAGGTTGGCATCAGCCCACCTCACAAGCTTGTCAAGGTCCCTCTGGATGGCATTCCTTCCCTCCAACATATCAACCGAACCACACAGCTTGGTGTCATCGGCAAACTTGCTGAGGGCTCACTCAATCCCACTGTCCATGTCACTGACAAAGATGTTGAACAAGACCGATCCCAGCACCAATCCCTGAGGGACACCACTCGTTACTGGTCTCCAGCTGGACGTTGAGCCATTGACCACAACTCTTTGCGTGCGGCCATCCAGCCCGTTCTTTATCCACTGAGTGGTCCACCTATCAAAAAGATGTCTCTTCAACTTAGAGACAAGGATGTCATGTGAGACAGTGTCAAATGCTTTGCACAATTCCAGGTAGATGACATCAACTGCTCAACCCCTGCCCATCAGTTCTGTAGGCCCATCATAGAAGACCACCAGATTGGTCAGGCAGGATTTCCCCTTAGTGAAGCCATGCTGGCTGTCACCAAGCACCTTGTTGTTTTTCATGTGCCTCAGCATGACTTCCAGAAGAATCCGCTCCAAGATTTTGCCAGGCACAGAGGTGAGGCTGACTGGTCTGTAGTTCCCCAGCTCATCCATTTTTACCTTCTTGAAAATGGGGGTTATATTCCCCTTTTTCCAGTCGTTGGGAACTTCACGTGACTGCCATGATTTTTCAAATATGATGGATAGTGGCTTAGCAACTTCATTTGCCAGCTCCTTCAGGACCCGCGGATGGATTTCATCAGGTCCCATGGACTTGTATATGTTCAGGTTCTTGAGATGGTCTCAAACCAGATCCTCTCCTACAGTGGGCCCAGGGTCTTCATTCTCACTGTCCCTGCGTCTGCCTTCCAAGACTTGGGTGGTATGGTCAGAGCATTTGCAGTGAAGACTGAGACAAAGAAGTCATTAAGAACCTCAACCTTCTCCAAATCCAGGGTAGCCAGTTCTCCCTATAGCTTCTGGAGAGGGCCCACATTGCCTCTAATCTCTTTTATTCGCTACGTACCTGTAGAATCCCTTCCAGTTATCCTTAACATCCCTAGCCAAGTTTAATTCTAAGTGGGCCTTTGCTTTCCTAACCTGGTCCCTAGCTTCCCGGACCACATCCCTGTATTCTTCCCAGGCCACCTGTCCTTGCTTCCACTTTTTATAAGCCTCTTTTTTCCTTCAAATTTTCCTCAGCAGCTCCTTATCCATCCAAGGAGGTCTCCTGGCCCTCCTGCAGCACTTCCTTCTAGTTGTAATGCATCGCTCCTGAGCTTATAGTAGGCGATCCTTGAATATCAAGCAACAGTCTTGGGCCCCCCTGCCCTCTAGGGCTATATCCCATGGAACCTTACTAAGCAGGTTCCTGAAGAGGCCAAAGTCTGCTCTCTTGAAGTCCAGGGCAGTGAGCTTGCAAATAGAATGGCAGACTGCCACCTGGCCAATCCTCCTAGCCTTTTTAAGGTCCTGCCCTGTATCCTGGGGAATTGACGAAAAAGACAATCTGAGCTCCAGAGCCCCTAACCACCTCTCGCAGAGCTCTGTAGTCCTTCTTTATGTTCTCTGGGCTACTGCTATCTCTATCAGTAGCATCCACATGGATCACTAGAAGTGGGTAATAGTCAGTGGTACCGACTAGAGCAGGCAGCTTCTCTGCAACATCCTTGATCGAAGCCCCTGGTAGGCAACACACCTCCCTTGAGCCTGGGTCAGGCCAACAGATGGGTGCCTCTGTTCCTTTCAGAGTAGAGTCCCCCACTATTACGACCCATAGCTTTTTCCTGGCAGCACCAGTAGTGATCTTCTTTACCAGTGCATCAGCCGTTTGTTCCTGGTGCGAGTGTGTTTCCCCATCAGCCCCCTGCAGGACAGCAAAGCAGTTCTGGGTGGGACAACAGATTTAGGAGGAAGCCCCTTGCTTTTAATTGTCCTCTTCCTCCTTTTTTTGTTGTTTTTTTTCTGTTACTGTTTCCCAGCTTCCTGGGTTAGCGGCCTCCTTTCCTGCATGAGCAACAGTGGACGCTTGAGGCTTCTGCACAGTCTGGTCCTGGAGCAAGCAGTGCTGCTTCCTCTCAGCTTCCCTGACACCTTTCAGCCCAGTAACAGCGTCCCGCAGCTCAGCCGCTGCTGCAGAAGGACCTCCACCAGGGAGCACAGAGTGCAGCCCTGCCCATTGTGCACCCTCCTATCAGGTGGGCAGTGCAGGCGCTCTCTACACCCCGAGCTCTGCACTACAGCCTCCCCTCTCATCGGCTCTGTCTGGGTGCCCACACTGGCCACTGCCGGGGCAGCCAGAGCAGAGCTCCCAGACCGAGCCCTGGTCATACAGCGAGCGCTTACCATCCCGCTCGCCGGCCCGCGGGAACTGCCGCGCAAACTGCCTCGCACCCGCCCTGGTCGCCGCGCTCCCTGGGGCAGGATTTTATCCACTCAGTGCTGGTGCCGCTCCTCCTGGCACCGCCCTCTCTGAGTGAGCTCCTCGCTTCCGCTGAGCTGCCGGCTCTCGGGTAAGCCCTGTCGAGGGCTTGAGGCTCCCTCGGTGCCTGTTGCTGCTCCGAGTTGAAGCTCCTGGACGCCGAGCCTCCCCCCAGTCAGGCTCTGCAGGCGTCCCTCCTCGAGACAGTCACCTCAGCAATCTCCAGTACCATGACTGTTGCTCCAGTAAAGTTTTAAAATTATTTTTCTTCTTTTTGGCCATCTTCAAATACATTTTAGGAAGTTAAATTTTCCATTTAAAATCACTTTGCAGACCAGGTGGGCATTTCAGTATCTGTTTGTATGAAAATATAGTGAAATTTTGGTTTTCAGGAAATATTCAGTCCTGCAATAATAATTCCTGCTTATGTAATAAATAAGTGCTATGAAGAATGAATTAAAGTGTAACTGCTTTATTTGGAAAGGATTGTTGTAATATTTGTCAAAAGACCTTTTTAATGATATTGACTCAAAATTTGAAAGTTTTTTTAAATACTAACACTAATGTTAATACTGAATGCATTCAATTTAGCAATCTTAAATGCCTGTCTGGAAATGTAGAGGGAAGGATAACTTAGTGTTTCACCAAGTTTATTAAAAAGAAGTTCTGCTTTTCAACGAAGATGATTTAACTTGACTGTTCCCAGAGTGGTCTTTGACAACTTGAGGTTCTAAACATTTCAGCAAAATAAGCAATGTCAGAAGTCCACTGTGGTTGCTGGAGAATTCACATACTCCTACAATAAATTATGCAATTTGCATTTATACTGAGATCGGGATCCCCTAAGAAGTGTTTTCTCTAGTGTCCTGCTAATATATGCACTTCTCGAATCCTTGTGTGTCATAAATAATGTTCAGTTTAAACAGATACTTTTACATGTACAAAAAAAGGTCTCTTGAAATTAAAATCCCTCCTTTCTGGGGACTGGAGAGACATCCAAATGGAAATATAGCATCTGGTCAGAGTGCTGCAAAGGCAGCAGAATCATTTAGCAGTTAAAAGATAAAATTATTTTAAAATTAGTGTCACACCTCTGGAATGGAAATAAAAGTATTTCTTAGTGTTCAGAGAAGTGGTGGAATATCCTATTAGAAATACAGAGAACTCAACTGTACATGGCCATAAGCAATAAGCTGGCCAAGGCTGAAACGGGTATTGAACCAGATGGCCTCCAAAGAGCTCTCTCCCACTTTAAATGTCATCACCAGGAGACTGGTGAAATGTGGATATCGCATCTTATGACTGTTGGCCTTCACTAAGTAAAATATTTATAATATATTAATAACATATAGAAGTCTGGTTCTTTTGGGGCTTTTTTGAGGTTTCAAAAGAATGTCAAGTTAAACTCAGTACCTTGGGGTTTTGTGTCTGAAGCTTTTTTTGTGTCCTTCAATAATAACTCTTGTATATGAAACACGTTACCCAGTGGTATATTACAACAATGTGGAAAAGTTCTCCAGAATGAAGAGAAAACAAGTCTAGCAAGTTTGTCTACCTTTTTCAAAGCACATCTTGTAGCACTTAATGTGCTGTTGCACAGTAGGCTGAGTTCAATTTCTGGGGCTGCAAAACCTGAGCACTTCAGTCCTCCCACCTTTTGTTCATTTTTGTGATACCGCTATGTATAGATAGCGATTACAAGATGAAGTACTTTATTTCATGTCCTGAAATATTGCTAGTGTAAGAAATAACAAGAGAGAGATTTTGAATTACGAGGTTGGTTGCTGTTTGTATGGATACACATCTACACATCCAAGCTTTCTTATCCTCATGATTGCCAAGTAGCTATAAATATTATAATTGAAGACAATGCTTACGTGTTATTCTCTAAAGGTAGTTTAAAAGAACCACCTACACTTACCACTTCTCTTTTTAATATCACTGAATTGTACTGTTCCTGAAGAAGAGCAGGCTAACAGCTCTGAAGACTGAATTCCTATATTTATACATTGCCAGTAGCAAAGTGCAAGCTTCCCACAGAGCCTCATATGCCATTTTCTATGAAACAGCTTTCAGAGACAGTAGCTTAGTTTTTACATATATTTATCTCCCAGTAACTTCGAGTAGGCATTATGTTGTGGTACAGACTGATCTAAACCAGCTGTCCACCTTCCTGTGCCCAGTCCTCTGATCCATAAAATCTGTTAACTTCCTAATGATGCTTTTTCTTTATTTTTTTTGAAATAAATCTACTTAGAAACTGAAACTAATATAGAACGTAGAATTATGGCTTCCTAGGTCGTTCAGCTAATTATACTTCAGATTTTCATACACTGACTTTTATCCAATGAGTATATTTTAAACTTTTTCTTGTGTTAAATGTGAGGTACTGAGTAGGTCTATTTTACTTATTGCGCTGAACTTCTGAAGTGAATTTTTGAAATTACTTCGTTTTCTCTAAAGTTTGACATAAAATCAGCCATACATTAAGAACTGCAGATAGCATTAACTAGAATTACAGACAAACTGAACTTCTTTTTATATTGTTTCTGAAAAGAGACTGTAAACAGAAAATTAAAGATTCTTTAACAGAATATTTGGGAATTCCTGTTGTTAGTTAGGTGTTTTAATGTTGTGTTCATAGTTGTAAGGATCAATGAGATGCAAGTTGTTAGTATTACTATTTATTGAGAAGTGATACAGAAATCAAGTAGGCTTTATACTATAGGATTACAAAGCAAAAAATGCTTCCTCTCCATGTAGCCCAGAATATAGAATATAGAGATAACAGACATGAAATTGGTTCTGAGACATTCTTATTCAATCTTTTACAGTTATGTCCATGTAATGTGTGCAGTTGTGTGGTTTGAGCTGGTACTGTATAGCTGACAAAGAATACTGGGATATAATGTATTTTAAAGAACAACAATTTGTTTTAGTTTTATACTGACTCTGAATATGGTTTAGAAGAAGATTTTTGTTTTACTTCAAATGTTACAATAATTTCCTGATTATTTAGGACAAAAAGTAACTGATGCTAGTTTTCTAAGATTTTGCAGCTTTAAAACCCAGCTGTCCTAATTACTGATCTGCATACCACAGAGAGTATACAATGCAGTCAACAGCTAAGTGCCCAAACAAGGGAAGAAATGTGACTATAACAGTAGAAACAGACATTTTCAGGTCTCTAGTTACAGCATAGGTATGTGCAGCAGTGGAAGGAGAGCTTTTAATTGCCTTGAGAATGTACAGTATGGTTTGAAAAAGCAAGGGGAAGTTTTATAATTTGAGTATCCTCAGTAAGGGATAACTAGTAGATCTATGTGAGATCAACTGCTGAAAACAAGGTTAAAGAGCTTTTAGAAATTACAGTGTTTAGAAATCAACATACAGAAGTGTCCTAAATGATGAATGAAGTTGTGTTTTTTTCAAGAACTGGACACCAGAAAAATCAGTCAGAATCAAAACAATTGTAAATAAATGGTCTGTGAAGTAGCTTTCTTTTAAAGGCTGTTTGAATTTCATTACTTTTAGAATTAACATCACTGATTAATCCGTTCACTAAGTTTCATGACTCTTAAGGCATATAAAAAAATTTTGAAGAAGAAAAATTACAGTAATGATTATTTAAATTGTGGGGTTGCAAAATTAAGAATAGCTGTGTTCCACAAAATAAAGTGTGGATACTGTGCAAAAAACTTCATATAATGTTCCTTCTTCAAATTTTATTTATTCATTCAGATGTGAATAAAATATTCTATAATGCGTAAGCAAAGTGATTACATCACATAAATAGTTTTTGTCAGCTTCATACATTTTTCCAAGTCAGAACTACTTTTTCTAGGGAAATGCTAAAATCTATTACATCTGACTAGAAAAAACAGATTGAGAGACAGAATTCACAAATAAACAACACCATTGCATATTAATTTTTGAAAAATATTTTTAGTCATTTCTGTGTGCTGAGGGATTTTCTTTGAAGGTTCCGTGGCTGTACCATCAAATCACAGATGAGTTGAATATTATAACTGATAATTCAAGCCCTCTCTTTTATTATTTAAATGTTAAAATTTTCAAGTCTGCATTATAAAACATTTAAGAAGTACACTTGGTAGTATGAAAAATCATTAAAGTTTAATAACTATTGATTACAATGATACAATATAGCTGAAAATTTACCCTGTGGAATCTAAGCCCTGCATTTCAAACCGCAGTTGTCCAATGAAAGCAACTGATTTCCTTGTAACTCTGGAATCTCAATTTACTGCAGAATCAGAATCTTGCTGTCTCAGTAATTTCCTTTAGTTTGTTTGGAATCTGGTAAGTCGGTAGGATGATTTTAAATCAATGTCACTGAATCTTACTTGAGGGAATTATTATAATGCTGTTCACTAGTAGGTAATGGAAACATGCATCAGTGACTTTTCAAATTATAATATGGAGCATTTTATGATCAGTGACACAGACTGTGAATGATGAATGTATTCTAAGAATTCTATGCTAGAGAGCAAAAATAACACTTTTTTTTTCTCTTTCATGCTTCTTCCTTAATTTTTCTCTTTTTTTTTTATGGAGCAAAGACATTGGGCATGTTATCTTTGTTTGCATGCATAGATATTTTGTTCACAGAATATGGATATATACACCAGTACTGTATTTATTATGCACCTATGATTTATTTCTAATATTTATGGTACATCTATGGTTTATTAAATACTTTAATTAAAAGGTATTTAACATGATACAGGGGTGTCTGAAAAGGCCTTAAACTATCAAAGTATTTTTCCTAATAAAATAAAACAAAGGTATTAATTCTATGCTGTTTGAAAATTTAAAAAAAAATTTGAAACAATTTTAATTAAACTACAAAAATACTTTAAAACCTGTTTTAAAGCAATTTAAGGGTATTTGATTATTTATAACATTGTTGCTCTGGTTACTTGGTAGAATTATGTTATTAAATTACTCTTCTGTCGTATATTGATAAAAGAAAACAGTGTTCTTTGCTGAAATAACTTGGCAGATAGGGTAACACAACCTTGCTAGTCAGTTGATAAATAACAAGTTAGATGTCCTTCAAAAAGATTCTAAAAGTTGTAGGTCCATATAGTAGCTTCCTTTTCTGGCTAAAGGTAGTCTGTATTATTATTATTTTTTGTTGTTGTTGAGGCATAATAAGCTCTCATATAGCAGTGTGATGGTTCTGATGAAGTTTTCAGATAGGTTTAAAACTATTCTGACTTTTCTGTGTTGTAATCATACAGAAATAAACATGGCTTCCTTAGTCCTCACTCCCATTATAATTGCAGTATTTTTATATTCTCATGCTCTTCAAGAAGCTCTACACTTTTACAGATCTTTCCAGAAGTTAAATTCAGAAAGTCCATAATTTTTAATTATGTAATTAACTTCTAGACTATGTTTGCGGGGGATATGGAACAACGCACGCTGATCAATGTGATCAAAACGCTGAACAACTTTATTGTGTGCAAGCACCTCTTTTATAGAAAAGTTACAGAACACCCGAACATTCCACAACGGTTGATTGGTTCTGCCTCCGAGTTAAATCATAGCAACGGCTTGTGATTGGTGGCAGCTCCTGAAGTGACAGCAAGTGGGCGTCCCCTTCTGGCAACTTCTGGCGGGCTTCTGGAAAGGTGTCCTGTAGTAACCCCTCCAGCAGCCCCTGGCCCCCTCTGCTCACTATAGGGGTGGGGCTAAGCCAACGGCTGGATTGCTCATATAACCATTTTCAGTGAGAAGTGCCTCCACATATGTTAATGGATTTTTGTGGCTTTCTGATGTTGCTGGAGTAAACTAGAAAACTTGCTCATACTCCATTTTTCATAATTTTTTACCCAAAGAAGAGTCAGTTTTGCATGAAATTTGTAACTGGAAGAGATTAATACCAAGGAATACAAATACTAGAGAAGTTATTCAGTAAAACTCACATCTAAAAGTTTGTAAATGATGAAAAAATACCCTGCTATTCTTTGAAATTATATAGCCTAATGGAATTGTGGAGCTGGAGCATGAAAATTATGTTTATTAAGAAACACAATTTGAAAACATAAACAGTTAGAAGTTATGAATAGTGGATGATTTAGTGATATGGTCTAGATATTCAAATAGTTAGTACCTGGATGTCAGAAAAAGTGTGACTGGGAGATACCTAGTCACCCAGTGAATTCTTCACAGAATCAGTTGGCAAATAATTGAAAGTCTTATTTTATCTCTAACACTGTCACATCTTGTCACCTGAGATGCATCATTTACTCATGGACTGTCAGTCTATCATACTGTAAGGAATAAAAATATTCTTAATGTCTTGCTAATGGCAAGATAACTATTCATGTTATTCTGACTTCCGGGCTTGTTCATTCTACCATATGGAAGTCAGATTTACAAAATCTGCAAACACTAAGTAACAATTCACATTTCCAATGTTGTCCAGATATTTGCATACTCTTATATTGTCAAGTTCAGGAAAACTAGTGTGATTGCATGGAAAGCTAAAATGCATAAACCAGCCAGAGTTAAGGAATGCAAACAATAAATCACCTATTGCAAGTATTTAATCGTGCTCACAACACGACTCTTAAATTCACTGGTAACAATGATATCTACATATGGTATTCATGTATATACATATTTACCAAATCAAGACCTAGCTGGAGACAGAGGATTGTGTGGAACATAACTTCTGATTCTGTTAAAGTAGGATTTGTAGCTACATCTCAGGAAAATTCTACTAATAACTTCGTGCTGAGGTGCCCATAGCCATGTGCAGTAACTTTAGTGTAGCAGCTCATATTGTATGCCTAGTTTAATATACATTTTGCCCTTAGAAAGTTAAACACTTGCTTACAGTAAATGTGCAGTTTTATTTCTGAATTGGAAATGACTGTAATATCTCCAGTAGCCCACTGTGACTACTAAGTATAAATGTTCGTGCAGAAGTGATTGGCATTTTTGTGGTTTAATTTCTTCTAGCTGCTTGAGTTTTATTGTTTTGAATCAATGTGGCCTACTGTATCAAATTCTTCAGTTTCGAGCAGCAATTATAATGGAAGTTTAAGGTTATAAACATCCCTGTTACATGTATTGATTCATGTATTTTTCCCTGACACTACTTCATTTCAATATTTGTTTTCCAGATAAAGGCTTATATTCATATAATTCAGGTAAATTTCCAGCATGCAGAAATGCATATTGTTTCCATATACATGCAGATTTTAATTTGGCAATTTATTGGTGTGCTTTTGCTACCTATTCTGCAGATGCTAAATTGCTTAAATGTTTCTTAGCTTTTATTGTCTGCTTTTCATTTGTAGGTCTTTTGTTGGCTTGCTTTCTTTATCTTCATGTCTCTGTATTGATATTGGAGCGGTATTATAGCACTATATTTGCTTTGGCTGCCTTCAGTTTAGGTAGAGCCTTGGTAGGTAATTTGTAGTTAGCTTTAGTAACTATACTAGGAAAATGCTATTTTGCTTAAGTTATATTAAAAGGAACTCTGTTGTATTGCAGCTGTTTGAGAAATAGTGTAAGTATTTTTAGAATACAGACATGGGGTGGGTAAGTGAAGTACTGGCAAAATAAGTATTTGCACTGATACGTGTTTTTACAGTTTCATATCGATTTAAATCCCCAGTTACAAATCCAGTTGCTATACCTGAGAAGTTTGCCTTAATTAAATATAAACAAATTAATAATGTGCAGGTTTTTTTAAAGCTTAAGTGTTGCAGAGCATTTCATGTGGGTTTTTTTGCAGTTCCTGCAGTTTTAATTATGGGAACCTTGTTGAGAATTAGTTCATCTAATTGTCTTTTAGTTATGCTTAAAAAAGGGAAGCGCACATTGGTAAGAAAATAGTTCCAATGCCATGGTGGAGAGAAACAAAAACCCCACAGGATGTTTCTTGAGGGCGGTAACAATAAAACTCACTTTCCATTGCATCTAGCTTTAGTCTCCCATGTTTCTTCTGTTCCATTCTCTCCTGAAAGAATCTCGCATTCTTCTCATGTTTTATGATATCTTACCGTTGGAATAGACTGTTTGCTGTCATGACTGTGGATTTATCTACGTGTGGATTAGCCACACATTTTATCTTAATAGTGTTTCTTTTTCATTAAGGGATTCTGATTTGTGTCTCTTCTATCCATTTTCCAAGATCTGGAGGAACTCAATTACATTTTTGTATTTCTACCCCTCTGTCAATGTAGATGAAATTGGTCAAAAACTAAAAAAGAAAAAAATACTACTGTCTACAAGAGGATAAAGGGACAGATTGGCTTGGAGGGAGCAGGACTGCATAAGGGATTATTTCACACTAAGAACCTTCAGGCACAGACTGGACAAATACAAGAGAGCACAATCTTAAGACAGTTGTTGTGAGACTGATTTTAGGGTTGCTTATATGTCAGCTTTGAACACAGAACAATTACAGGCAATGCTATGTTACTTTAAGTGGTTGTGAAGTTTTTCTGTGAGCTCCAGGGAAGGAGCTGATAAGCATGCTTCACTACCCTTTGTTCTCCCCAGGGAGTCCACAAAACCCTGTAAAAGCTTCCTGTAAGGGTCAGGATTCCCAGCTTGGGGGCTCGGTAGCTTTCTTATTCCTCTACAAGAAAAACAGAGAACTCCTGAGCCATAAATCTGGCACTTCCTTCTGTATTTAAGTTTACCTTAATTTTCTCTCTCGTTCTCTCCCCTGCCCTAGTCTATTCTGGCAACTGTATTGGTTGGCTATAGTAGGCTTTAGTATTTTTAAACTTCTTGTGTTGGTCTTCTCTTGAGGCCTATATCAGAAGTAGTATTGGACAATATATGGAATACAGGAGGTATTATATCTTGCATTGGTTCCCCTATGTATTAATAATGGAGTTGAGCACCGCTCTGTCCCAACTTTAGTTGTCATGTGGATGTCAGAAGATATTTCAGAGCTCTCCACAGATTTTAGTTGCTTTGCAGAAAAACGTTTGTGATTGCCTGTAGCTTAATTCATTTGGAAGAGTTCCAGTTACTTAGAATATTGTTACGGAGAGAAATGTGATTCTGTTGAACCAAAATAGCACAACATGGTTCAGGTGGAAGGGACCTACAAAAGTGTGACCACTTCAGGGCTGGCCAAAAGTTAAAGCACGTTAAATACATTGTTCAAGTGCCTCTTAAACAGTGACATGCTTGGGACATCCAAAGAAGAATCTCTAAAAAATTCTTCAATGATTTCCATATTTTTTTATTCAGAAGTTGTTAAAGCTTTTCATGGCAACCAACACTGAAGCTTGTAAAAAGTTAACAAAAAAAAAACCATGATTCATAAAATTATATAAGACACCTCACTTTTTTCTTTACCTTATTGTTAGCCATGAAGACGGAAAATTGATAGGTTTTTACACTAAGAAACTACTGTATTTTAAATTATTTTCCTGCCTCATAGAAAGAAATAAAATAATAAAAATATGAATAGAAAGTACTTTTTAACTGGAAACTGAAAATAATGGGCCTAATGATTTTTAGGTGGTGGGGTTTTTCCGAAACCCTGCAATGAAAGCTCCAGTGCAAATGTTGTAAGCTTCTAGTTCTAGTGTGTCTATACTCTTGCAGTGTTGTCATGCTGGATGGGATGGTAACTTGTGCATCAGTGGCAAGGAAGGAGGTAGGTAGGTGTGAGAAGGAAAGAGGGTTATCAAGTTCAGATGGGGAGCTTCTCCACTGTCCCTGAGATAAGCTCTCCCTGGAAAACAGTTTCATTGATAGTTTTGAGCTATTAAACGAAAACTTGCCAAAGTGAGTAAGAATTGGGTGACATGTTTTAGTATGAGGTGTCCCTGCCCATGGCAGGGGGGGTTGGAACTTGATGATCTTAAAGTCTTTTCCAATCCTAACTATTCTATGATTCTATGATAATATATTTTTTTATTTCACTGGGGATGGGGTTATGTAGAATTATGGCATTTTTTATGTAGTTCTCACTAGGTAATCATAGAGCACGGGCTCTGTTTTGCCTTAAGTCTGCAACTTTAATAACCAGTAATCCCGGTGGAAGGTATTCAAAAGTCCATATTTACCATCTGTTACCACCCAGTTATCAGACAAAATAGCAATAATATCCCTAAGAATGTTTTATTAGTAAGCTGTATTCCAGTGCAATGTCAGTGAGACTTAATTAATGCCATTCCTTATGTTTGAACTCCCTCAAATTAAAAGCTAATTATATGGAAGCTATATATAGGATCAATGCATTTATTTGATGCACCCAATGTCCCAGGTGTTACATGAGTAAACTTTTTACTGAATTTTTAATTTATGTTAAAATGGATTTAGTCTTCTTGCTCTTGAAATAAGTACCATATTTTATAATGGTTTTGTCAAGCACTATAAAATATTCATTAAAATAACAGTTTAATTGACAATGTTCATTTGGACTAGCTTCCGAGAGGCTTCATTGTCACATTTCCCAGAAAAACTATGAACTTCTCATTCACTGTTTTATGATCAGTGTCTCAAATTGCTTAGATAATGAAGTGGTATTTTGAAAATATGTGGCTAAAGTGGGACTGAAGCCTAAATCTTCAAATCTACATTGTCAGTAGGTTAAAAAGAAAATTACTGTCTAAAATTAGTATATAGCAGATGAAATTGCTATTGCAAAAATTGTAAGTAATATTAAACTAAGGTGCTAGCTTAGTTTAATAAAATTAAAATTTAATTTCATAATTATACTGGTATTTTGAATACTCAGTTCTATATATGATGTTAACCTCTGCACTTTCTAGTTTGTTCCATTTCTGAAATTAGTGGAAGGTATATATAAAAATAATATATTTAAATAAATATAATTTTATTCCTTTGCAGAAGTTACATGTTTCAGGAAGCACTTCTTGGCATTGCATATTTAATTGGCATGCTTTCCTTCCTCCCTCCTTCCTGAAAACATTGATTTGTAAAGATGTAACCGAGTAATTAATTCTGGTTTATGTTTCTTCTGACTTCTTAACCAGCATTTTAATTGACATTTATAAGTAAATGTGATATATTACTTAAACATTAATATTTTTCAGTTAGTTTAATTCTGTTAGTAGTTATAGTTGGCTTAAGGTAGCCTTTGCTTGAAGAAATAGAATAGATGATCTGATCTCAACAAGCTTCATATCTCATTTTACAGAAAAAGCTGACATATTTAAGAGATGTCAGCTATTACAAGAGACCCTCATCTTTGCAGTAGCAAAGACAATTGGAGAAAGCACTGAAATCTGATTCTTCCCTTGACTCTACTTGTCTCTACTCCTAACCTCAGGGCAGGTTTCAGTCCTGGCCTAGTCACTTTCCCTATTCCCCAGCTCTTCCCTGCAGCTTGGATGGGGGTCAAGGCAGACATCTGTGTGTGAAAAGAGGAAAGGGTCTCAAGATTTGAAGATTATTTGGAGTTGAGGTATTAGGATATTCTGGAAAAAGTGGATGCAGTTTGAGGGGACAAAGAGAGAGAGCACCCTGTCTTTTATATCTGTGGTTTGTTAAAGCTTATTCTCTCTTTTCTGTTGGATGTATCCTGTGACTACAAGATCACAATTTTAGCTATGCAACTGGGGAGTCAAGAGCCTACTGTGACAATAGCTGGCTTTTTTCATCCTCAAAGTTGGAAATCTTTTCTCCAGAATACAGAATATAATATTCTAAAAATACATTAAAGCAGATGTACTCAGCTGTAAATATAAACATAAGTAATAAGCAACCTCAGTTGTAATTAATTAGGTTCATTCATAAGGATGAATTAAATGATGAGTAAATGAGTTTCATTCAAATCATAGTTGATTCAATCCTCAAAAAAACCCCACATCTTTCGTGATACAGACCTTTCCAAGCATCCATGTGATGGGCATCAGCAAACTGTTCAGTTACCCTCATTTTCCCATCCTACAGTCCTCTCTCTCTGATGGAGCCTGAGTGCTGTTATTGGTATCTCTGCGCAGCAGCCACAGTCCCCTTGCCAGATCAGTACCAGGGTTACCAGAGTCCAGAATGGCACTGCTGTGCACTGCCTATGCAGCTTCTCCTCTGCCCCAGAGATCCCAGCCAAATCCAAGCCAGACTAGTGGGGATCTCTTGTTTAGCATTTGATCACAAATATTGTCCTTATTTAATGACCTGATTTTGAAACAGTGGCTGAGGAGAATGGCAACTACTCCTTCTTGTGCACTGACAGGTATAACACTACACCAGTAGAAGGGTCTCCTGAAAAGCAGGAAGAGCATCACAGGTGGAATGGATGCTCATTCTTTAGGAAGCAAGAGAGATTCTCACATGGCCTCTGTGATACTATAATTAAGAAAATAATCAGATTGAATATTGTCCTGATAAGAATGTTATGACTCATGTGGTTTTAGAGATCCTGATACTCAGAAAGTCCTTAGGAGGCTGAACCCTTTTCCTCCACTCCTGCTCTCATCTTCTATGTTGTCTCAGGTACTAGTTGTGATCGCTTGCTATTTCATGTTTCAGAGAAAGATTTTACTTCTTGTTATTTCTTGAATTCAAAGACACCTTTCCCCACCCATTGTAGCATGGCTATTTCTAAACTTTTATAATAAATTGAACTAATAATTCAACCATGTAAAGAATTTCAGGGCATAGGAAACCAAAGCATGGCTTTCTTTGTACTCATTTTAATTTCCTATTTGTGAGGAAAACCCTAACTTACCACAATTAAATAACAATAATTAACATATATCACACTTTAGTAGTGTAGTAGTAGCCATACACTAGTAGAATAAACTTTTACAGAGCAATTTTCATCCAAAAAGAAATAGTCTGCAGTCTAGTTTATAAATTCAAGCACCCACATCTTGATTGCTGCAATCACTTCTGACTTATTGTGAAAGACACGGAAGAACTAGAAAGCATGCAAACAGTTACCACAGGAACAATCAGAAATAAGAAGTTTGCATATGCAAAGGAGCTAAATGATATTTCAGTTCATAGAAAGTGGTAGCTGCGGAGGAATATGGAATATTGATTCATGTTTCTCAGAACACAAAAGCTTGGAGGATATTGTCTGAAATAATTTAATAGATATAATACAGAGGGAAGTCTGTTCAACATAATGCAGAAATAAGCTGCAGAACTCACCAGCATAGCGTATTGTAGAGGCCAAGATAATGCTGTGACTCAAAAAGAAATTATATGAATTTGTGGGGAATGGGTTGATTAATGACTTATGGTAAACAGGATGGCTTAGGAAAAGTCTCAGTTGCCAGGATCCCTACCTGCTGAAAGCTAGAAGGACGTAACTGCAGCCTTTTTCCATACAGATCTTGTTAGCACACTCTTTCTACTAAAGAAGGGCTTCTCACTATTCCCTGGTGGGTAGACAGATGTTATACAGTCTGAAAAAAACCAGCATTTCTTATGATACAAATAATGTCTAATGTTTCTTTAAACAGAAACTTTTTATTTTTTGGCCAAAAATCCTCTTAGTATTTATTCTTCCAGATTTTTATTGGGAAGGGAGGGTAGGGATCCTCTGTTCCAGTCCTTCAGATAGAACATAAATCCTGCCTTGTCCTGGACTTTAGGTTTACTCCCAGATTTTACTGGTATTTTTGTGGGTATGTTTTTCAAAATAAACCATCCCGTGGTAGGAATAAAAAAATCTTGCTCATGGTTGAAGGTTTGGTGACAATTATATTTAAATTCCTACCTTCTAGTTACCTATTTTTAGGTGGCCAGAAAATTAGAAGAGACACAGTGTCTTGCTGACAGGGATTTTCACATTTAAAACAACTAAATGAATAATTATCATTCACATGCTAGTGCTTAATCCTGATGTCAGCGATCAAATGCTGTTGAAAATATGCCACAAAAGACAGAAGTAAAATTGAGCTAAACACAAACTGACACATATATTTGTCCTACATGACCTACATTTTGGCTCTAATTGTGGACGTGGAATCTGCTTTCATCAACTATGCTCTGCACTTTTTGACAGGTGTAGTCTTGTAGGGCATTTAGTAGTTTGCTTCCTTTAAGTTATCACAGAGAGATTTTGGTTTTCAGGACACACTTTGTATGTGAAGCTGCCTCTTCTCCTGATAATGCTTACTAATTCCCTAAGGAAAATATTGCCTCAGTTAAATATTATTGCTGTTATTAAGTTTTTCTGGTATTGAAAGACTTTAGGGAAGGATGGTGCCTTTTATGTGAAAACTTTGAAGATGAACAGTGTGATGCCAGTTTCTATATGGAATGGATACATATAGGTACAAAATATATGAAAATGTTTCATAAAAGCAATGTTGCTGAGCTGTATTTCAGCATTTCATTGTATGTTACATTAAACATTTAGGTGGAAATAGTTGGTGCACCAATACATTTACAATAATACAACAAAAATAATTTCCCTTATATGCTTATATTAATGTTTCTTTGTCCAGTATGAAATCCTTACATTTATTTATGTATTATTGACTGAGGATAGTTTTAACTTACAGGAAGATAAACAATACATTTTGGATTCTTTTTCTTTTTCAGGGTCCAAAAGAATCAGTGACAGTGAAGTTTCTGATTATGACTGTGATGATGGAATTGGTGTTGTTTCAGGTATTACTATTTAAATTTCCTTTTTTCAGTAGAAATCATTCCTATATATAATTTATTATTATGAATTTTATAATGTTTCTCTAGTGAAAAATAAGTTGAAACTAAGTGTGTATTTTTCCAACAGACAGAAATAAGTATTATGGCTAATGCATATTTAGCTACAAAAATTACTAACAGAGGGAAAAAGTCAGTGTGTGAATTTCATTGTTGCTTTTATAAAATGATAAAAATAGTACAAAAGTGGGTTTTTATTATATGTGAGGAAGTGTTTATTTGATTTTTTTTGACAGACATTTGTGTTTGATATATCCTTTAAAACTTCATGGTGGAAGCAGCACTGCCAAAGGTCTGAAACCTGAACATTCAAGTGAGGATGGGAAATATCCTGAAAGATAATATGTTTTACTAAGAAGTATTGGAATTGGGAGTTTAATGAGTATTTGTGATAAAAGGTGTCATGTGAAAGAGTATTTCTCCTCTTCTAAGAGAACAGATAATATTCTAATCATAACTGAAAACAGTAAAATCAGAGAATCATACGCTTTTGCTGACTACAGAAGATAATATATTTAGGATCATAGAATCATTTAGATTGGATAAGATCAGTATGGCACCATTTTGAACTCCTTGTGTTGTCCTGGAAAAGGGTAATGAGTTTTGCAGAAGTTTTACCAAGTGCTTGAATCTGAAGGAATCATCAGGATTCTTGTGAAAAACTGGATTTAAAATTTTGTCATTTCATAAATTCATCTTTTGACAATTTGTAAAATTGTGTTGGTCGAACTTCAGTGAATGAGTCTACTTCCCTTTCCTGACTTTTTGATGTACCTTTAGCTCCTTTAAGATCTTTCAGCTTTTCGGTTTCTTCAGATAATTCTGCATCTTAGTTGCATTTTAAGTCAGACTGGCTGTGTGGGTGGGAAAGTTTGATGTTCCTTAGGTTTTGAAATATTTATTTATTACCTTTCTTTTTTTGTGCTGCTGTCAGTATGTGTGCAAGTCTTTTGATTTATCCTTGTCTTATCATCCACATCCTTCTCTTGTTTAAGGTTATCTTATTCATTTGCAGACTCATCACAATTTTGGTTTAAATATACACTTCCTTTGCATGAGGCCAATTTGTCTCTCTTTGTTTTCTTTCTTTCTTACTTACCCCAGTTCTTTCATTTGTATTTTCAGGTTTTATTTAACATGACACTTCACTTTGCTCTTTTTCCTTCTGCCATATACTGTATCATATCGAGTATCAAAAGGAGCGTGTTCAGCAGGTTGAGGGAGGTGATCCTGCCCCTCTACTCTGCTCTCGTGAGACCTCACTTGGAGTACTGTGTGTAGTTCTGGTGTCCTCAACATACAAAGGACATGGAACTGTTGGAACAAGTCCAGAGGAGGGGCACAAGGATGATCAGGGGACTGGAGCACCTCCCATGTGAAGATAGGCTGAGAAAGTTGGGGCTGTTCAGCCTGGAGAAGAGAAGGCTGCGTGGAGACCTCATAGCAGCCTTCCAGTATCTGAAGGGGGCCTATAGGGATGCTGGGGAGGGACTCTTCATGAGGAACTGTAGTGAGAGGAGAAGGGGTAACGGGTTCAAACTTCAACAGGGGAAGTTTAGATTGGATCTGAGGAAGAAATTCTTTACTGTGAGGGTGGTGAGGCACTGGAATGGGTTGCCTAGGGAAGTTGTGAATGCTCTGTTGCTGGTGGTGTTCAAGGTTTGGTTGGACAGAGCCTTGGGTGGCATGGTTTATAGTGGGAGGTGTCCCTGCCCCTGTCAGGGGGTTTGGAACTAGATGATCTTAAGGTCTTTTCCAGCCCTAACTATTCTATGATTCTATGTTTGCTGACCTCTGCAAGGTGTTCTCAGTCACCTTTTCCATAAAATTAACACTTATTCAAAGTACTGGACTTTTTCAAATTAAACTCCAGAAATCTTTAAGAAGAGCGAGAATTCTCTTTTGATTCCTCTTTAATTTACTTTTATTCAGCAGTGAACTAGATGATCTTTAAAGGTCCCTTCCAGCCCAAACCATTCTAATATTCTGTGAAATCCATGGACCTTCCTTGATCTTGTGATATCTTTAGAATCATAGAATCAACTAGGTTGGAAAAGACCTGTAAGAGTCCAACCAGTACCCTAGGACTGTCAAGCCCACCACTAAACCATGCCAATAAAGGCAAACTGATCTCCTCTCAAGATCTCCCCTCATGGCTGTCCCTCATAGTCTCCTATCTGCCCCTTCATAGTGGCCCACACTATATAGGTGCCACCCATACTCCTCATGGGCACCTCTCGGGTCCTCTCAAGATCTCTCCTCATGGCCCATGGCCACCACTCAAAGCCCATACCTGCCACTGCTCTCACGTCACAATCTCACCTCACAGCCACCTTTACCCCTGGTGGTCACCCTTCTGTCCCCTCATGATTTCTCCTCATGGCCACACCTCCTGTTCCCTCACAATCTTCCCTCACAATCACCCCACCTCTCCCATCATGATCTCCCCTCAAGGCCACTCCTGCTCTCTCCCTGTGATCTCCCCTCATGATATAGCATAATATATATAAATATATAGCATGTCCTCACTTCTGGTCTCTCTCCCCTTGGCTCCACAATCCTCACCCACTGTGATCACGCACTTTGACACTAGAGCCACTGCACAATCATAACCACGCTGGTCCAGCAGCAGCATTCCTAGCAGTCCACCTCAGATGGCATGAACCTGGACAGATTTGAAAGATGTATGGTGTCTGCCTTTGCCATGTCCCTGATTGAAGCTGAGATTTCCTCTTTCTCCACAACACCTTTTCATATAGCTTCTCTGGTACTGATCCCATGATATCAGTTGACTTCCCCTTCGGATAAGCTGGTGACAAAAACTTAAAATATTTATTCATAAAAGCTATCACTTCTAGTGGCTTGGATCTTACCCTGCTGAGACAAGCTTAATAAAGTTTTGTCTTACACAAGAGAATGTTGTTTCTATCAACAGGAAAGGTTTTGAGGAAAATAATGAGAAACCAATTGAAAAACTTCAGTGTCTTTTTGTCTAGCTGTATGTGTATTCTATGCCAGCTACTATCAGAAAAGGTTGTAACATATTATGTATTTAAACAAGTATACAAAAGTGATTTTTGACAAGATTTAAAAGTAGTTCTTTTCACATGTAATATACATTCATTTCATCTTGGGATCAAAAACACTAGAACAGAATCTCTATTATGTCTCATTGCTGCTGGATTTAATTTTAGCACAAAATAGCAGAGGAAAGAGCACTAGCATTTCTGGTTTTGTCTTCTAAATCACTTTTGCATAGCCTTCAAGCCATTTAAAGCATTCATTTTGCTGTCCAGGACAATAAACTTTGGCCCTCCTAAAGTTGTCTGTCATCAGCAATTCTGTGTGGGAATGCATCAGCATCTCCACGTGCGCCTCAGTGCTTACTGGGAAAAGCAACACAGTATTCTTATGTTGACTTTAGAAAAATTCCAGAGCACTTTATGAAACACCATTTATTGTAATACTGAATACAGTTCAATGAAAAGCAGGGTGTTATGCTTTTTTGTTTGTTTGTTTTTCTTCCTATTGGCCAAAGTTGAATGGTCATTGCAGTTAACAAAGTTCAGTGAATATGAACTATAATTTCTGAATAGTTTTCTTTCCAGATACTTCCTCATAGTTTACGTTGAACCTGCTGTAACCTACTGAGTACAAGTAACCTACTGAGTCTAACTTTATGAGCAAAGGAGCATGTATTGTCAAGATCATTTAATCATAAAAGTCTCACCTGCCATTTTTGTAAGACTTAAATATTGAGATATTAATGTTTAAAATTCAGTTCTACACCAGTATCTTACCTGCACTACCTTTTGTGACACACTTCTAATCTGAGATATGTTTTAACAGATAAATCCTGAAAGAGTATAAGGCAGTGAGTTCTGCTTAAACGGCATTGCAAATCTCTGTAAAGAAGAGGTTTTCTAAGTATAAGAATGCAGTATCCAGCCTTGAGAAGAAAAACATTTATAGTGATAAGCTTTTCTCGTTATGCAAACAATAGCAAAATGTTTCAGGAGCAAATAAGAATACAAATAAGATATTTATTTGGAGGATAATTAGAACCAAATAGATTAGAAAAAATAGTAACAATCAGTGAAGAAATTCTTATGGAACTTACAAAACTGATTCTATGTTTGAAGAAGAATGAAAAGCAATTATTCATTTTTGCTTCACTTCTCAAAACACCAGAGGAGTCCTTTGTTCAAAAGAATTCTTTCACTGTCATGTTGTAGCCTTCCCTGCAGAGGAAACAAAAGTCCTTGTCTCTGCTTGCTGATAATGTGAACTGAATTTTTAGTCCTGGATCCTGTTGATGATTGCTTCTCAAAGCAGATATAGAACAAGCAAATACTTTGGTTACAGCTTGAAATCAGCTGCCTATTGGAAGGCATCACATAGCATCCACATAGAGTGGATGACTTCTACCCCTACTAAAATAAAGAATTTTGTTGTAGATCACCAGCTAGACCTAAACAGGGGCCTGTAGTGGCCCAAATGCCCAGTGACTACAGACATAAACACTGATCAGCTTTTTATTCTATGTTGATACCCATTGCCCTCCCCTAATATCTGTTATTTGTGAGTTCTTTCTTGAGTGAAAAATAGCTTAGTGCCTCTGTGCCTTGCAAATTCCCCCCCAGATTGGAAGTGAAATTCCAGTAGTGTTAAAATAGTCCTTATGGTGACGCCTTAGGTCAAGGGGTCTTCAACCATTTTCCTTGCATTTAAACAAATGAGGAGTATATTATTTACAACTTATTTGTAGAATTATACATTGATTAATACAAAAAATCGCTAAACCTATGCACAATGTATCTTCAGTTTGTAGACTATTCAGATATTAATATTTAAATTTATTTAATCAGTTACCATCTGAAATATTCAGAAGACATCCAAATTCTGCATTTTAAATGTTCAAATCACCATCGAAGCTGAGCACATTTGTGTTAGAGAACTGAACTCTCTCCGAAGTGCCCATGTGTGAAATCTTGGCATGTTAAGCATTTCTGGCAATTTGATTATATAAGTGGTTTTAATTAGTTCTTGTTCTAAGCCCAACTACATGAGTGCTAAAAATTAAATATCTGATAAAGAGAAAACCTTCAAGCTTCAATCAAGTACAAATGTTAAAGCAGAGAAAACGCCGCTTAGCATCAGTGCCTGAAACAAGTCAATTATTTTGCCAGTGATGAATGGGAATTCTAATACTGCTTTCCTAGAACAGTTTTCATATGAAGAGTTTCTTTCAAATCAATCAAGCAGCAAGACATCTAAATTAAAATTGGCACTTTTCAGTTTGTTTGGGGTTTTTTTTAGGGTTATTTTGGTGCTGTTTATATGAACCTTGTATTTGGAGGTTTGTGATTTTCATAGAATCATAGAATTTTCTGTAATTTTGTGCCTGAAAGCTGCAGAATTTGATAACAATTCCTTAATATCAGTATTTATTGAGCATGTGCCCTGCATAGCATAATATTAGCACAGTGCAGCCATACTGTGTGGATGAATACTTTAAGACAAATATGCGACTGTTCTCTCTTAAAATGCCTAAAATTAAAACTTCAGCTCAGAGGAAGCTATATTTATTGTGCCTTGTAGAATCCCTCATTTGATGTGTATCATATTTTTTAATGAGACCCTCCCAAAAAGATAAGTTGGTAGTGAGGTTGCGGGTATCTTTGTCATGTGCCCATCTTTTAAGTGTCTGCAGCTCACAGTTGTTTGTTGTTGATTATCTCCATACTGATTATGCAGTTCTGTGTGCTCTGTTCGTTGATTTTAGAGGTGCACCATAGTTATGCAGCCTTTGATTCTATGGTAATGACTTAATATTTACAGCTGCAAGCAGATTCCAATGCTTATCCTATTTTTACTACTGCTATAAATAACTATCTGTTTTGCTTAGTAGCAACTCCTTGGTCAAGTTGCACTTATGACCTCTTTTTACTATCTATAATTATTTCCCCAAGAAAATATTTTTACCTTCTTTCTCTAATGTTATTTCTAAGACATGGAATATTTTTGAAATTGGAAGTTAAATCATAACTTTCTCTGTTGAGGATGTCACTATAATTTTTGGAATGCCACCTGTCTAGAGAGAAACATGAATGTTGCAACCTGGACAAGTAAAGCCAGTCACATTTTAAGAGAGAATTAAGTTCTCAGGTTAGGACTACCAAAGTTACCACTTCATATCCCATGGTCAATTAATCATCAATAGCAGCTTTAAAGTCTGTTTGGGTTTTATAAGAACTCCAGCACTGATTACTAAACATATTTATTACAGTGTTGGCCACTTCTGGGGTATATGGATTGGTGCTAGGCACATTGTTAAGCCTCCTAAGACTTGTGTTTCTGCCATCTTACTGAAGCTTTGTGACTGAGGAGCTGGTCCATTGCTCTCGGCATCTCTTATGAATGCATGGTAAACACAGATTGCTCAGCTTTCCTCTGTGTCAATGAAGGGTGCAAATATACAGAAGTATTTGATTTGATAAAGTAATTGCAACAAAATTCAAAGAAAGAATAGGCAAGTGAAAGATGATTGAATTTATTAGTTTGGTATCAGCAGAGCCTCAATATACTTCACTTGTGAAGCTCATTCTTGAAAAAATTCCTAGGTATATTCCTTTTGCATCCCACAATAGCCAAGTTGGTTTCTTATACTTTCTAAATTCTGATTTGAAATGCCATGCCAGTGGAAGTCTCAAAGTAGAGTTTAGTATGTGCCATGTTTTTCATTCAGATTCAGCTGGAGAGAAATATCAGTGTATAGGTGGCATAAAGACAAGCTGGATGCCACCGGCAGGGCACACAAGATGTTGTTGTCTTTGTGATTCAATCACAAACAACTGTTTCATTCTGGAAGAGTAGTGATCACGCTAAAACATAAGCCATAATCATAGAATCATAGAATAGTTAGGGTTGGAAAGGACCTTAAGATCATCCAGTTCCAACCCCCCTACCAGGGGCAGGGACCTTTCTTTTAATTATATTATTTTGATCTCTAGGTTTAAAAGGTAAAATAAGTATTACACTGACACTGAAGCTTAGAAATCTGCATTTAATGTAAAAGTAAAACAGTAAATAATAATAATAAAAAAAAATTAATAAAAACCATAATACTTGGAAAAAATAATTATCCACTATTATAAATAAGGAAAACATGGTTTTAAATATGTATTGAGACTTGAGGACCAATAAATCATTCAACAGATTTACTGGGACCAAATTCCTTCAAGAAAGATACTGTAACTATGGACAATTTGATATGCCAATGCTGGCTTTAGGCAGAGTACCTTAACTGCAAAACTAATCAAGAAACTTGCTAAGCTCTTATCTGTTGGATCTGAAAATTTTGTACATGATTATGTACAAAATTTAGACCAGTCAGTCTCACCTCTGTGCCTGGCAAAATCTTGGAGCAGATTCTCCTGGAAGGCATGCTAAGGCACATGAAAAACAACAAGGTGCTTGGTGACAGCCAGCATGACTTCACTAAGGGGAAATCCTGCCTGACCAATCTGGTGGCCTTCTATGATGAGGCTACGGAACTGATGGACAGGGGTGGAGCAGTTGATGTCATCTACCTGGACTTGTGCAAAGCGTTCGACACTGTCCTGCATGACATCCTTATCTCTAGATTGGAGAGATATCAATTTGATAGATGGACCATTTGGTGGATAAAGAATTGGATGGATGGCTGTACACAAAGAGTTGTGGTCAATGGTTCAACGTCCAGCTGGAGACCAGTAACGAGTGGTGTCCCTCAGGGATCGGTGTTGGGACTGGTTTTGTTTAACATCTGTGTCTCTGACACATACAGTGGGATTGAGTGTGCCCTCACCAAATTTGCTGATGACACCACGCTGTGTGGTTCAGTTGATATGCTGGAGGGAAGGAATGCCATCCAGAGGGACCTTGATAAGCTTGGGAGGTGGGCTGATGCCAACCTTATGAAGTTTAACTATGCCAGGTGCAAGGTCCTACACTTGGGTGGGAGCAATAGCAGGCACATCTACAGGTTGGGAAGGGAAGAGATTCAGAGCAGCCCTGTGGAGAAGGACTTGGGGGTGTTGGCTGATGAAAAAATGAACATGAGCAGGCAGTGTGCTCTTGCAGCCCAGAAAGCCAACCGTATCCTGGGCTGCATCAAAAGGAACGTGACCAGCAGGTCGAGGGAGGTGATCCTGCCCCTCTATTCTGCCCTCGTGAGACCTCACTTGGAGTATTGTTTGCAGTTCTGGTGTCCTCAACATAAAAAGGACATGGAACTGTTGGAACAAGTCCAAAGGAGGGTCACAAGGATGATCAGGGGACTGGAGCACCTCCCGTATGAAGATAGGCTGAGAAAGTTTGGGCTGTTCAGCCTGGAGAAGAGAAGGCTGTGTGGAGACCTCATAGCAGAATTCCAATATCTGAAGGAGGCCTATAAGGATGCTGGGGAGGTGACTGTACATTAAGGTCTGTAGTGAGAGGAGAAGGGGTAATGGGTTCAAACTTCAACAGGGGAAGTTTAGATTGGATATGAGGAAGAAATTCTTTACTGTAAGGGTGGTGAGGCACTGGAATGGGTTGCTGAGAGAAGGTGTGAATGCTCCATTGCTGTTGGTGTTCAAGGCCGGGTTGGACAGAGCCTAGGGTGGCATGGTTTAGTGGGAGGTGTCCCTGCCCATGGCAGGGGGTTGGAACTGGATGATCTTAAGGTCCTTTCCAGCCCTAACTATTCTTTGATAGGATGAGAAAGTTGGGGCTGTTCAGCCTGGAGAAGAGAAGGCTGCATGGAGACCTCATAGCAGCCTCCCAGTATCTGAAGGGGGCCTATAGGGATGCTGGGGAGGGACTCTTCATGAGGAACTGTAGTGAGAGGACAAGTGGTAATGGGTTCATACTTCAACAGGGGAAGTTTAGATTGCATATGAGGAAGAAATTCTTTACGGTAAGGGTGGTGAGGCTCTGGAATGGATTGCTGAGGGAATTTGTGAATGCTCCATCACTGGCGGTGTTCAAGGCTGGATTGGTCATAGCCTTGGGTGAAATGGTTTAGTGGGGAGTGTCCCTGCCCCTGTCAGGGGGGTTGGAACTAGATGATCTTAAGGTCCTTTCCAACCCTAACTATTCTATGATTCTATGAGTCTATGATTATACTTCAGTTCCCTGAATGTCTGTTTCAGAACTGGCATAGTCCAAGTGACTAGTCAGTTAGCTGTTACATAAGCCTAGCAGTTTTCCTAGATTCCCAGGAAATGAATGAACCGTTTTCACTTTATCCATATTTAATTCTTAAAAATAAAATATATAAATATAATATACATATGTATACACACATTATGTCAAGAGAAAATGCAGGACTTTGGATGCTGAGTGGATGGAAGCATCTTCTGTGGGTTTTGGTTTTGGCAACTAAGTTCAAAACAAGGCATCTTCTCTGAGCTCAATCTACATGGCTGTGTTAGCAACATGTAGGTTTTTCAATAATTTTTCTGAAATATCTGATTTTCTCAGATATTCATGCAGTTTAAATATCTTCCTTTGCAATTTAGGTTTTGTTCTGGCTGTAAAATGCTGGAATGATAATGGCTATGCTCAAGAAACCTAAGAACCTTACTGGATCTATCCCTAAACTCCTTTATCTCCACATTAAATGCATGTTAATATTTTCTGGTGTTGCAACTTAATAGAATGTACAGTTTTATTGAATAAAACTCTTAAATTCTGAAGATGTTCACAGAAAGCTGTGTACTGTGAAAATCTGATATGATTCTTTTCAGTATGAGATACTGTTCTATCTTGATTTGGCTCCTAGCTAGTGCAAATATATAGTGTGAAGTAAAGCCGAGATGTACATTAACTGTACAAAATTGAATTAACTCATGTTGTGGCTTGCCCTACTGAAACTGCTGCTTTTCAATGTGTGACCTGTTTATAATTATAGTACGGTTTGTATTGACTGAATTAATTATACTTTTCAAAGTTATTTTCTGGCAGCAAAGCATAGAGAATATTAATTTGTTTCTTCAAACACATCTTGATGTCTAGTTTTGTTGATGCAAAATTATTAGGAGCGCTGATAGTTTCAGTCTTTTGAGATTATTATAAGGAAGCACTACCAGCATTAGTTACCAGAAAGTATTACCTGTCTGCTGCTAATTTTATGTAAACCATTTTTTGATCAGGATTATACATGACAATTTAATCTAATAGTCATACAACTTGATTTATTGGAACAATAATGTGCAAGTTATCAACTGCAATAACAAGTTAGAGCTGGAGGAGGCTTTTTGCTTCAAAGTCATTAATTTATGTATACAAATTTAATAAATTTAATTATTTTGATTTGCTAGTTCTAGGAATTTTTTAGACAGAGCAGGTTTTTGTTTATTTTTCATTAATTGAATTCCTTGCTTTTCACTATGTTCATTCAGGTAGACTACCTTATGCTATTGCTCATTCCCCTTTGACTGTACATACCAAATACTGTAAAAAACTGCTGATTTTAATGTTAGATTTTTTTAAAGAAAGAATTTTCGCAATTCTTCATATTACTGCTCTTCAGTATGTTTTTTAATTACCAAATGCTACAAATGCTCCCCATGTATGCAGAATACTAAGAACTATCTCTGTGGTATTTATATCTATAGGTATGAATTTTTTGATAATAATAGACAATATTGTCATGTGTATTTGTAAAGTAAATTATGATTTTTATTTCATTATACTTAAGTTCATAATAAATTGCTATTCACTTATGCATGTGCTGGGTTGATCTTGGCTAGATGCCACGTGCCCGCTAGAGCCACTCTCCCGCTGCCCTCCTCAGCTGGACAGGAGAGAGAAAATATAACAAAAGCTCATGAGCTGAGGTAAGGACTGGTAGAGATCACACACTAGTTCTGTCATGGGCAAAACAGACTTGACTTTGGGAAATTAATTTAGTTTATTAACAATTAAATCAGAGTAGGGTTACGAGAAAAAAAAAATAATCTTGAAACACCTTCCCCATCTTTCCTGATATTTTCTACTTTCTCCTCCATAGTGGCACAGGTGGATGAGGAACGGAGGTTGTGTTCAGTTCGTCACACACTGTCTCTGCCACTGCTTCCTCCTCACACTCTTCCCCTGCTCCAGCATGGGGTCCCTCCTGCAGGAGACAGTCCTCCACAAACTTTTCCATTGTGAGTTCTTCCCACAGGCTGCAGTTCTTCACTAACTGCTCCAGTGTGGGTCCCTTCCATAGAGTGCAGTCCTTCAGGAACAGGCTGTTTCACTGTGCATCCCCTATGAGGTCACAGTTCCTGCCAGCAAACCTGCTCCAATGCAGGCTCCTCTCTCCACAGGGCCACAGGTCCTGCCAGCAGCCTTCTCCAGTACAGGCTTCCCACGGGTTCTCAGCCTCCTTAACTCTCAGAACTGTTTATAGCATTCTTCTCTCTGGGGTGGTAGATAGTGGCCTACAAAGCTCCTCACAGGTCTCTTTTATTCACATATGCAGACACACACAAAACAGCTTAACCTAAACACAGAGGAAAAAATTGTGTATGAATCAGAGTGGTTCATATATTGAATGTTTTTTGAACCATAAAATGGGCTGAATTAATGAGGTTTTGCTTAGGTGCTTGACAAACATTTTGTAGGGAGAAAGCTAAGAACAATCTGGAATAGAAGACCAAATACTCTTGGATTCTCCGAAGATTCTCATGGGAAAAGAATAACAGTTTTGTGAGCCAGAATTTTTCCAGTGCCAGGTGCATCTCTCTAAATATTCTTTACTTGGTTACTCTCTTCAGAACAAAAAGTCATTTATATCTGTTGTCATAGCCACTGGGAGCTATCTGAAGACCTATTTCTGCAAAACAGTATCAGCGGATTAAGATTTGTAATTCTTTGTTTTCTTTTCATGCTATATTAAGTTGATCAGCATAAACTTTTTTGGAAGTTCTTTGAAATTACTATGTATCTGGCATCTTTTTTTTCACAGAGAGTTTTTTACCCTGGGACAGTGAATTAAATTTTTGAAATTGGATGCTTACAATCACTAATACATCCAGCTTTTTAAAAAGGGTTTTCTTAAAAGCCTACATAAAATGGCCATGTATTAGCCTTTTAAGATATTATAACTGGGAAAGCTTTTGCTTAGACCGTTTATGCTTTCTATTATCCTAATTCAAGATTAGGTCCAGGATGTAAGCAGGTGTCTATGTGCCCTTAGCTTATATATTTGTGAAGGAATCATGTTTTTTAAGTTCAGAACTGTGAGTAATATCTGATGTTATTGAGTCATTGTTACTTTAATTGTTTCTGAAATAAAATCTTTCTTGAACTCAAACTCTGTATTTAATCTCATAATAGCTTTAAACTGAATTTTGGATTAGTTTATAATTGTGGACATTTCTGTTTGAAGTATGTTATACACAGTCATTGCAATGTAATTTTAATAGAAATAATCAATTTTGTATATTATTCTAAGAAACAAGTAAGTTTTATTAATTTTACAATTCATATTGACCAGAAATATATGATAAATTTGGATATTTTTATTATTATAAATGCCATTTGATGCATGTCAACCTATTCCTATACTTCAGAGTATAACGATAGGAACTATAGCTGTACTTGAACAACACGAATCAACATTTGTATTTTTAATTAAAAAAATAAGACATAATAATATTCTTGATTGAATTCCATCTTTTATCATGCTTCTACTACAGATATGGTAGGAAACTAAAAAATCACATTTTTAGATTTATTGAATATTTGCATTCCTTTTTAGATTATCGACATAATGGGAGAGATCTTCAAAGTTCAACGCTATCAGTGCCAGAACAAGTTATGTCATCTAATCATTGCTCTCGATCAGGGTCCCCTCACCGTGGAGATAGTATAGGACGGACTAGATCGTGGTCTCCCAGTGTCCCTCCCCCACAAAGGTAAACTGTTATTTAACTATGCAGGGATATAAATTTAAGCGGTATAAATAATACTGGAAAAAATCTTCAGACTTTCAAAATGGAAATAATTTAGTTAAATCTTATGAAATTATGTAAAGCCAATAATGTTTTCTTACATTATGTTGATGTGCAAAAGTTCACCTCATTATGTCTTATTTTTCATGAAAAACCAGTACATTCCAATTTAAGGAAAAAGAAGTATTTCTTCAGACATTTATTTTCAAGAGCTATTTAGAAGGTGGTGTGTTGTATAGAATGTGAGAGTTTGACATTTTCTTAGCGTTCATTTGTTAGTGGTTGTTTTCAACCCTTTTGTCTGTGTACAGTTGAGGTTCCAGGAGAGCCATGCTTTCTGCCCTTAGTAGCTGTCTTTCTACTATTTTTTTTTAACTTTTAAAGCATCAAGAATAAATTGACACACATACAATTTTCTACTGAAAAACATCAACTCCTGATCTTAGAAGGCCTCTGATGACTATGTCTTATGAAACAAAAATTAGGCCATTTCTTCCAAATGCTAGCCACTCAATTGAATATACTATTTATGCCAAAATTAAGAATTTTGCTGTATGGATAAGCTTTCTCAAGAGGAAGCAGAAGAATACATGTAATGGGGAATGAAGCCTGTTTTCCAGCATTTTTGTCCCTATGTATGGGTAGGATTCTAGCTGGTGTAATTCAGCTGGAATAAAAGGGAAAGTTATTTTCCTTGCTCATAATGTTGACAGTTCCCATTTAATACAGAAGATGTGGTATCAACTATTTCCTGTCAGGTACATGTGTTTATCCCTTTCTTCTACAGCCATTCTGTTTCTCTTGTGTTCTGCTTTTCTTTCTGTTACATTTTTTCTTTTTGTTAGCTTAAAATTTTCTTGACTTTGTGTTCTCTTTCTTGCGTGTTTACTTAGCATGTCCTCTAGCAGACACAGACTAAATGATATTCTTTTGCATTAGTGAGATATTAGGATCCCAAATTATCCCATGTGATCACAGACAGCTCACAGGCAGGAATTGTAAGTTTTTACATGATATCTAAAATCATATGTAAATACAGCCTGACTGTAAACGAGACATAAACAGTAGACACAAAGGGGCCTGTTCTGATTTATACTATACTGATTTCAGTCTAAGTAATTGCGTGTGCTAAATCTCCTGGTGTTATTTGTCTTGGATGTAAACATAAATGTGAGAAAAAGCTCTTTCTGTGTGTTTGTGTTTGTGTGTGGGTGCATGCTGTGAGCACTTTGGGTGGAAATTTTGCCCAACCTCTTCGTAATTGACACTTTTCTAACACCAGTGAAAAACCTTCTTTTAATTTTTTGTAGTTTTGTGTTTCTTTACATGTATGAAATGTTTCTTGCTTACTGACTTTCCTAAAGCTAATTCTTTTAATATAACATTGAAATTACAGAGAAAAATATTTAACCTTTTTTCCTACTATGTCACAAGCAAATGCATTGTTTATGTAATATTTCCCTGCCTACACATCAGATCATTTTTTTGAATACTTGTGAGCCCAGAGAATTGGGTTGCCAGAACTTGAGAGTTTGTAGAAAAGGAGCATAATCCTTCGGTTACAGAAATGTCTTTTTTTTAATTCTGATGAAAATCTAGTGTACGCAGCAAAACCATAAGCGTTATTAATCACATTTTCACCATGTTTAGTTGTGTTTGTTATACTTGTGCTGCTATAGAAATGTTCTAACTACAATGAGTATGCTGTGTACCCAGAGACCTCCTAACTACTGATTGATCCCTCTGCAGGCAGCAGCTCTTTGGGCATAGCAGTACAAGTTGCTGTTATGTTTTAGAGGCTATTTAGCTTTTCTCAGTCCTTCTACTGACTGGTTTTGTTAATGACCTCCACCAAAGCCACATTGCATAGTAGCTGTCAAAAAATTGTTACTACTCTTGTAATATTTTCAACTAATATATTTAACAGACTGTTATTCTCTCTGTAGATCACAATGGAGTTTAGACTGTGGCAGGCACTGAACAACATGTTTAGCTTTTTCTAAGACTGTGCATTTGAAAAAACAAGAGTAACGTCATTATGTAAAGTGGCTAGGCTGAAATGGTGTGGTAAATCTAGTAGGATGGTCATTATTCTCTACCATCACCACCTGCGATTACACCTTTTCATCTGCTTACCTGTTATCTGGTTGCTCCATACATGTTCTGACAACTGCTAGAATGTTCCAAAGGAGTGAAGATGTATGTCGTGAAAGCAACTTTTCTTATAGAACAATATTCATTGGAGAAAGTATGTAATTTTCTGTTAAAATAGTAAATGTGGCTGACAAAGGCATCCTTAGCAAAGTGAAACAGAGCTGAAACAGTAGCACACTTTCAAAAAGAAGAAATGCATTTGTGTAGAATGTTAAGAAACAATATGAAGTCAGAATCTGATATAATACAGAAATTTAAAGAATAAGTTATTTATTTAGAACAATAAGCTAGTAACACAATCTTAATGAAAATTATTTGAGTAGACAGGATGGTACTGAGCTTTCAGGACTAGAACTTATAATCAGATCTTAGACAGCAGTCTTGATTGTGTGGGCAGAGAGTAAAGGTCAGACCTGTATGAAGTTTCGGGAAGAAAAGACAGCTTGAGAAATATTTAAATGAAAAGAAGATTAAAATAACATGACAATACTACATACAGAAAAAAAAGATGTGTTTTTAAACCTGAATGAAAAGAGACCTTGAGGAAAAGGGTCAGACAGAAACTAGAATTCAGAAAGAAGCAATGAGAATTGGTTGTTGGGAAAAGTAAAAAAGTTAACAAAGAACAGCGAAGGAGCCCTGTCAATGTCACTTTCAGATATAAAATATACATGAAACAGTCCAATAGCAGAGTAAAGGCTATTCTGGTTTTTCTATCATTTTGATGTAAAAAAAGGGGTTAAAACGCATACAGAGATGTTACAGGAAAGAGTTATAGAGTATAAGGTAGATGAATTATACTTAAGTCTAATACAGCAAATATAAAGTTTACTAGGTAGAGTAAACTTTATATTTGGCTTCATGAAAAACAGAGTGAAGAAATGCTTTATGAGAAATGGAGTAGAGCTGAAAGCAAATTTTTATGTGTAGTGCAACATTTTCATAGCACTTACATGCAGAAATCGACAACAGCATGGCAGCAGCAGTGAAGGATACTCATACAGGTTAACACTAATCAGGGACTGGCAAATGACAAAGGATAAGGATGATAGGTATCAAAAGGTCAGACAGTGACAAGGAAGGACACAGGAACTGAATGGTATAAAAGTTAAAAGAAACCCTGAAGCCCAAATTAGGGAAAACTGAAGGAAAGGACAGGAGGCAGAAGAATTTATTCATCTAAAATTTGAATTTATGTGGGGGGAAGCATCCAAACTGTTAATTTCAAATCTGTATGAAACAATTACGCTTTAATTATCCAGTAATTATTGCAATTATCTATTGTCTTTCTCTCTTCCTATTCTTGTGGATTTGTTTTACTGACCAGGAAAGGTGAAGTTAGTGTGTCTCAGTAGGTACTAATAGTTAAACTGAGCAAAGCAATCAATGGGCAAAGCTTTGCTCTCAAGTACTATAAAATTGTAAAGGTGACTGGTGCCTTTTAACGAACCCCGCACTATGTGTACCACTTATACCTAATTAAGCGACTTCATCTTTTTCAGATTCTATGGTAATGAGATTACAGAATAAGATTGCCAGTGCAAAACAAGCATCTCTTGTTTAATTCAGATGACAATGTTTCCAGCAGGCTGCAGTCTACCATAACAGCTAGAAGTCCTCATTCTGTCTTACTACTGTTTACATCTTTATAGTATAGCCAAACTTAAGAGCTCATGAAAAATTCTTTACAGCGTATGTTTTAGCTGAAAAGGAAATTTTCCTTGAAGGTACTAGACTAGAAAGGCTAATGAAATTGTCCAAGATCAACCTTTTAAAAAAAATAGATAATAAAAAAAATAAATAATTAACCTCTCATTTCCAGAACAAACATGTGACAGTTAAAGTATACAAAAGACAGGTCAGCTAACACATGTTACTGCCACCATGCTTGCTAATAATTGTTGGTACAAACCAGTGAGAGGACACGGTCCAGGCACTCCCAGAACTCAGAATCTGATGTGTTTTATCCTTAGTCGGAATGTGGATCAGGGACCACGAGGGACTCGATCTACTCCTGCGTATTACAATACCATGAACCGAATGGATAGACACCATGTTATAGATGACCACTACTCCCCGGACAGAGAGAGGTAAATATCTGACTGGAATTAGCAATTAGAAACAGCTGTAGCCTACACTTACCAATGTGAATTACTTCAGCATGGTAGCTCACTAAAGTAAATAGAAAAATTACCTAATCCCACAGATGAACATTTTCCTACTCATTTATCTACTGGTTGCATTACATACGTTACAAAATATACAGTGCACATGAGGCTGACAAAACTGTTCCCTCTTTGACAAGAGGCAGTCTGAAAAATCTGAGGAATTGTACAGTGCAGAAGACAAATAGCTTAGTTGTCCCTTTCTATAATTTTTTTAAATGTACTATATTAATTAATTCTTTAAGTGCTGAATATCTTTAACATAATCTAACAGTAGATTTGGTCATTTCTCCTGCTGAATAGAGGTGTAAAAATGGATAATTTCAGCTCAGTATTAATGCAATACTCCCATTGGATGCAGTGCATTTCACATACCTAAAAAAGTATATTCTAGCCATGTTAGTCTTTTTTCAATTTTATGAGCCATGTTTTTTGGATAGAAGAGAGAAGTTGCAGCAATGTGTGTTAAAATGAAACTGGGGCTTTTGTGTGTAGAGGTACATCTTACCCTGACTTGTGTTTTGCAAAGTGAAACTTCCAAAAGAGTGAGCAGAGATGGAGAAACCTCTATGAATTTTAATGATGCAAAAAAGAATTGCAGGCAATAGTTAGCTAATGTAGTTAATCTTGCTGAATTAATTATTGTAGTACATTTGTGACTTAAGAAGAAAAACCCCCAAAAACCCAAAACCAAAAAATGAAATCTACCTTTCCCATCTCATTGCCTTTAAGTCAGAAAATAAAAAGAGAAAGCATTTTTTACCTTTAGTATTCAATATTTTCCAGCTTCTTATACACCAAGTTGAAAACTTGCACACTATAATCAGAGGGGCATGATTGCTAGATGTTGGCCTATTTCATAATTGCATATAGGAAGTAGTAATACAGATACATTTTGTAAACTTACTGAGTGCTATGTGACTAGAATTTGAAATTAATAAACTTTACAGATAATTATTACAGGTTATTCCTGAAGTGAACATCAAAGGTCATGATTGTTTTGCTCACTGTAATATGAAGAATTTAAGAAATCAGTAGCTTTTTGTTAGCAATATTGATCTGAAAAGGTGAATATGTTTTAAAAGGACATTAAGGTGATGGTCAATGACTGTCATTAATGCAAGACAAAATTTTTTCAAAAAAAAAAAGTTAACCATTCCTAATTAGGTAAGTTAGAAAAAATAGTACCAAAACAAACACCCCCACCCCCATATTCAAGTGATTTGTAATTGAATTCCTCCCCAAAAGTCAAATGGGAAAAAAAATTAAGATCATAGAATCATAGAATAGTTAGGGTTGGAAAGGACCTTAAGATCATCAACTTCCAACCCCCCTACCATTGTCAGGGACACCTCCCACTAAACCATGTCACCCAAGGCTCTGTCCAACCTGGCCTTGAGCACTGCCAGGGATGGCGCATTCTCAACTTCCCTCAGCAACCCATTCCAGTGCCTCACCACCCTCGCAGTAAAGAACTCCCTCCTTATATCCAATCTAAACTTCCCCTGTTGAAGTTTGAACCCATTACCCCTTGTCCTATCACTACAGTTCCTCATGAAGAGTCACCTCCCCAGCATCCCTATAGGCCCCCTTCAGACACTGGAAGGCTGCTATGAGGTCTCCACGCAGCCTTCTCTTCTCCAGGCTCAACAGCCCCAACTTTCTCAGCCTATCTTCATACGGGAGGTGCTCCAGTCCCCTCATCATCCTCGTGGCCCTCCTTTGGACTTGTTCCAACAGTTCCATGTCCTTTTTATGTTGAGGACACCAGAACTGCACACAATACTCCAAGTGAGGTCTCACAGGAGCAGAGTAGAGGGGCAGGAGCACCTCCCTCAACCTGCTGGTCACGCTCCTTTTGATGCAGCCCAGGATACAGTTGGCTTTCTGGGCTGCAAGCGCACACTGCCTGCTCATGTTCATTTTTTCATCAACCAAAACCCCCAAGTCATTCTCCACAGGACTGCTCTGAATGTCTTCCCTGCCCAACCTGTAGCTGTGCCTGGGATTATCTCTCTTCTTGTCATACTTGTTTGTTCCACATTTAGCTCTGGGAAAGAATCACACTTTGCTTTCCTGCAACTCTGATGGTTTGTTGTTTACATGGTCTATTTATCCCTTGGATCTGTTTGCAAAAAAAGTACTTTGAAAAAGTACCTTCCTGTAGACATGCTCAGTTGCTAAGGTGAAATATGACTGAGAATATGAGTAGAAGATTCTTTCATTCATTTTCTAGATAATTCAACATAATACTCTCTAAAATATATGCCAGTAAGGAGCCAATTGAAATAACATACGAAGACGTCTACTGACCTCCAGTCTAATGGCAATGTAAACATTCCTTCAAAACTGAATGCATATGTAGAAGTGAAAATAATATTGTTTTTAAAAAGCTGAAAGATGTATTTTTTAAAATTTAATTTGAGATAAGTTTAATTTCAATCACCAAACATTAAAATATGTCAAATGTTGTTATCAGATCATATACTGGTTTTTGTTGGCAGATTAAAGTTACAGTTAAATTTTGTATCTGTTACACTGTTATCAAAAATGCCAGAATTGTGCTGTGTATATGGGTAACTTGTAGTGGGAAACCAAGTTAATTTGTTACCTATATCTGTTTAATATAGATGTCAAGAAATTAGAATAACTTTTTTTTTTGCACTCTTTTATGAAATAGCCTGTATTTGTAATGGAAAGATATATGAATACTTATGACCTAATACAGCCCCAAATTCCATGAGATCTTTTATCTGTAATGGGATAACCTTCTAACATGTTGTTTGACATATCTTAATAAACTCTAAAGCAGACTTTTACCTCACTTCGGAAACTGAAACTCATCAAACTATAGAGAAAATATTGGAAACAGCCACATTTGATGTAAGAATTTAATATTTAAGGTATCAGTATAATTAGGTAAATTAAAGGAACTATGTGAGAATCTTAGCATAGTTTCAAAAACAAAACATCAACCAGAACTGTATCTGTGTATTACTTTCAGAAAGATATATCAGTACTTAACACCACCAAGACAAACACCAAGGAAGTTATACTCAGGCCCTCAGCTGTAACCTGCTTAGATACTGTTTACTGTTTATTAGTTTAACTATGTTCTTTATCCTAGATGTACTCGCCCTGAGGCATGAAATTGCTAATGGTGAATGTACCATAGTAAGCAGGGCATTCAGCCTACCTTAAATTGTCTTGCATTGGAAACATATGAGAAAACTCATATGTCTTTCTAATTGGCACTTACAAGAAAAGAAGAGAGAAAAAACAAGTTAAATTTTAAGTCCTCTATCCCTTCATCAGGTCTATTGAACACTTTCCATTTTAAAGCACAAAAGTGATTATCTGCCATGTTAAAGAAGTGGTGTAGACATAGCCATGATTATTTAAAGAAATATTCTCCATTTTCTTCAAATAACTTCAAAGATGATGTATTCATACGCTGGAGCTAGCAAAACTACTACTCCACTACTATTAAGAGATTATTTCATTAGCATATTTAAATACTGGCTTTCTGTTGAACAGTTTCATGCTGTTGAAAGAGTTTAAAAAAAAAGCAACAACCCATATCTTAAAGGAAATACCAAAATACATGCCAAAATTCTGGTTACTATAATCAAACCAGTGAAGACTGGAATAATTCACTACCATGAGTCTGCTGCATGTTAGATAAATACCATTTAATTAGCTGCTCTCCTTACTTAGTACAAAATTAAATGTGGCCAAAAGCAATATAAAATCTGTATTTCTAAAAGTCATCTTACACTGGCAAATGCTTTATCAATAAGTAGCAGGCTCCTAATCCAACATTTTTAATAGTTGGGTGCCAGATTAGGTCATACTAAGAAAAGATGTTTTGAGACATTGCAGCAGAGTTAAAATCAGAAAGCTTAACAGATAACTTTTTTCAAAATCTTTATTAAATACACATTTGAATAATAATTAAGTAGTCATTTCTTAGTTAATATTTTACAGCACAATCATTTAAGTGTATATTACAGAAACAAAGGTATTGCAGATACGAAGGGTGCTTGATGCTTTTTGTGGAAATTCTGGGATAATATTTTCAGTTTTCAGTTGTGTCTGGCATACGGGGTAAGTGATATCATTGTTTTTTCACTTCTCCAAATACCCAGTCAACTATAAAAAATACATTACTGAGTTTTTTCTTATAGCTATGTTATAAAATGTAGGCACAATCTTAAATCTCAATAATTGCAGTTTTTCTAAGTGCTTTTTCTCCTTTCAAAATTTTATCTCATGCATTAATAGTATATTGCACTTCCTGATTATTTTGTATATCTACCTCTAGAAATGTACATAAACACCAGACTAGAGCCCTATACTTTCCAATAACATATTCTGTCATAATTTACTTACAATGTTGCCAAATACAATTTCTTCTCCCAAGGCTCTCACTAATGAGCCCTAAACAGATTTAAGTGCTGAAGCAGTTGCAGAGCACACTGCCATGTTTTAGCCTTGCAGTAAGGATCTCAGGAGAGTGTTTTCTCTTTGGCTGCTGTTATTTACAGTGGGCACATTACTTCACAGTGAAATCAGTGTAAAATTGCACAATTATTTTCACCACCCACCTGGTGCCTCCATGCATCTGCTGAAGGATGGTAACCTTCAACAGAAGGATGGAGTAGGAACATAGCAAGAGAAGTGCAGTCTTGCAAATACAGCTACGTCTGTAAGGACTCATGATTCAGAACCTTTGAGCCAAACTAAAACACAAACAACAACAAAAAGTCATAGATACCTTCCTCCGACTAAAATGTACATTTAAAATGCCCATGTTAAAAATAATGCAGTTCTGATAAAAGACTGAAGTGTTACACCCATTTCAGCAAGAATTGAAAATACACTACGGGGAGCAATGTGATAACGAACGTGATTGTGATTCTCTTGTTGAAAGTCATCTTGATTGAGTATCTGTCAGTTCACACATCCTCTGCTGATAATTGCTATTGTTTCACAGTTAAAGTCTTCAAACTGTCAATTGCAATCCATTGGAATATTTCTAGGACTTCATGTATCCTAGGAGATAATTCATGTATCCTAGGAGATAAGCAGTAATTCCTGTGCAATTGTTGTGGCAAAAAGCATCCTTGCCATTATTGGTGGAAAAGATGTTTATATGGAAAGAAAATATTCTCTCCTTTAAAAAACCTAAGCTATTAAATAAAACTATTCAGTTAATCTTTCTATGAAAACATAGAATCATAGAATAGTTAGGGTTGGAAAGGACCTTCAGATCATCTAGTTCCAACCTCCCTGCTGTGGACAGGGACACCTCGCACTAAAGCATGTCACCAAGGGAAATTATATAATCAGTGTTTTATTCTTGAATGGCATCTGCCATTTTCTAAAGGTTGAGATCTTGACTTCACATATTATTTATATAGTTTTTAGGTGTGATTTCCCAGGTGTTTCTGAAGCAACATGGAAAACGTTCAACCAAGGAGAGCATTAACTCCTGCTTTGTTCAGATGGAATCTAAACTTCTCAAACCATATCACTGGCCTCACTTATTTGGAAAAAGTAGCTAGTTGTAGCAGTTGCTTACCATTATTGGAATGATTAAGCTGCTAATAGGAAGTATAGCACAGTTTTTACCTGAAGCCACATCATTTCATTAGTTCCAGCCTCTTCTTTCCTTGAGCAATTCTATGCTCAATCTTGCAGTCCTAAGTTGATCCCAGGCCCAATATTTTGCTAAATTTCTTCCCTTAGTAGTTACCCTAAATTTCATATGCCACCTCTCTTTTCCCTTCTGCCACTTTCTATTGATCTAAAGAATCATCTTTTTTCTAAATTGCGGGACCTGGTCACAGAGAATGAAAATTGAAAGGAACAGATTCTCTTCTAATGCCTCATCTTTACTATTGAATAAAATATCCCAAGCAGTAAAGACCAGGTTAAACTACCCTTACACAGTATGAAGAACAGAAAGGTATGCCATGGATGGTTCAAGTGAGACCCTGTGCATTTTCAGGTGTGCTTCTGAGACTGTTTTGGTATGTCAAGCCTGTTCCTGGAAACTGAGTACTTCCAATTAGGCAATTTAACTGGTCACTGAATCACTGATCTCTGGTTTTTTTTTATCCTTCTGGTTCATTGGATTTTTGTGAAGGTGTAAGGAAACTGACAAATAGTTGAGCAATATCAGAAAATGTTAAGTCATCATTTTCTGTTCACTTTGAAGAAGGAAAGTTGTCATGTTTGCCTAGATGTCGAATCTTTTTGTCAGAATAGTGGATATCAGTATTCATCTGACGTAGGGATGTGTGTAGAGAATGCCTCTGTTGTGTGCACATTAATGATCATATTGCAAAACCTATAGTGCTGCACTATCAGACTAACTTCATTATTTTAAGTGAAATGAGTTGCTGCTGCCAATTTTCTGTTTATGCTATCTGTAACAAAATATGTAATGTTTCATAAATCTGGATGCAGGCTAATATTTTCATTTCACCGTACTATCATTTGATATACTTCTGCCATCGTCTACTATAATGTAGCAAGTAAGGAATGTGTGGTGAAAGGCTAGGAGTCTAAGTGAAGTTTGACCAAAAAAAAAGGTACACTGGGGTTCTTTTGTCTTTTTTAAAAATCTGCTATATCTAAACCCTTTCCATGTCTCCATGGTCTTCAGAGCATTCTCATCTACATGTGCATATAAGAGCATGACTTTCATGAGCAGTTCAAAAGACATAATTATTTAGGTTCAGATCTGGATAATTTCTGGAGTTTTTTTGCACTTAGACAGTGCAAAGCTTAATGATTTTACTACATTATAATTTATTTACATTATGATTTTAAGTGTTTTATACTATTAGCCAAATGAAAGTTGTATATGTTTCAATTTTGGACACTGAGAATAAGCTATGTTATAGGCATTTTTGGTGTTATATTGTTAGCATATTTTGAAAATATAAACAATTAGTTTTAAGCTAAATACATAAAGAATTAATAATCAAGAAACAAATAGTGGAGTATTGGCTGAATACTCAGAAGATAGTTGGCATTTAAGCCATTTGCTTTGCCTGTTGAAAAACATAAAACACAGAAATGTATGCTGCCTCCTAATGTGCATACTATCATATTTTTACCCGTGTGATATCATTCTCCCTTCCTTACAGATATGGCATACACCCTTCCTTTCTTGTTCACTAACATATTTTACGGAAAATATTATTGTACTTGAATAGAAACCATTTCCGGACAAAGATGAACACTTGCATACATGAGTAATAGCTCTTTAATTATTATATAGTTAGAGACATTATGAAAATGCACAAGCATTGCTAGGTTATATATTCTTGATTTATGGTGAATGCCATGACTCTAGTAAGTTACTGCATTAATTCATGTATAGAGCTGATTTTAATTCTTAATAAATTCAGATGTAATCTTCTAGTTTTTTATGTTGCACTTGTAAGAACATTTTGTAGTGAGTTATTGTCTATTATGAGTTAGACAGCATATATAACATGGGCTCTAAAGATTAGGAAAAAGCACGAGTAGCCAGTAATGCCAGAGAATCAGGTCAAGTATAAGCTAAAGTTTACCTCACTTCTCTGTATAGAACAAGAGTTTTGAGTGACAAGGAAGACTATTTCAAACTTGTTAAAAGTTATTACACATCAAACTGTATAAGTAGTTGTATCTAGATTATGTCTTACTTTGATTCTGAATTCCTGAATTGAAAAAGAGAAAAAAGAAAAGAAAAAAAAAAAGAAAAAAGGCTGAACTGAGCCTGCCTGCCGTATTTTCACAAGCAAAAGTCTTAGAACTGGGTAAGAGCGCTGGAGCTCTGGGTTTCTAGAAGTACTAGGACAAAACTTGATTCCAGAGGTTAGGCATTTAAAATAGTTTAGTGGCCATTAGAAAAGTAGTTAGGACCTAATCCTGCTAGTGTTTCATTATATGCAAGTAAGTGAAGGGAACAGGTTGGGGTGTTCCTTCTTACGGACAGTAAATAAAGCTGCTTGTAAATATCCATTGTATTCCCATTGCAAATCCTAGTTTTGTTTAAAGCTTTGTTCTTTAAAAACTGGTTGAATATATTATATTTATTGATGTCATATTTTTGAAAGACTATCAAGGAAACTTGTCAACAATTTACTGGAGAGGTAAAAGGGGAAGTAAAAGGGAATTGCTAACATTACAATGTCATCTACCAGCTGGAAACACTCAATTGTTTATTAATGCTAGGGTAATATTTGCAAGAGATTTGTGGTGTTATGTCCAGGGTTGCATCTGAATCATTTAAGGGCATATTCATGCAGATATAGGCTGGGAATGTCACCATGTAGTGGTGAGAATAAGCCGTTATGTAGTTGTTTGCCATCATCACTCATATCATAACTGCTGTGGGATAGACTCCTACGTTTTTATTTGATTGTTCTTCTGGTGGGTGTGCATACATTCTAAAGCACATTTTAAGAACATAATGGAATTATTTTTTAGTACTTGGCAGCATACTGACTGCCAGGCTGTTATGGATAGACTGCTTTTGGTACTCAGGTCTGTGCATTAGTGTAAGAACCCTAATGCTTTTTGCAGCCTGCAGTGTAGCTCTATCATTATTTTCTTAATTGCTAACCCTTCTTAGGATCTCTTCTTCAGATTTTCAGTGTACCATGTCAAATTGGGCCCTGCTGCATTGTGTGCAGATCTTAATTTTTTTGCAGTAACAAACTGCAAAGTTTAAATTGCATTATCAGGGGCTTAAATTAGAAGCTTTTTAGAGTGGTGACTATGTTTTTGCATTTATTTGACAAGAAGTAAGTACAAAGATCTCCTGGACTATATGTAATTAACTTAATATGCTTATAAGGAATATTTGCATGTGGCTGATGATGCATTTTATCCATATGCAAAAGAGGAAGAGATAGTAACTGTATGTAATATAATAACCTGTGTTAAATTTTTCTAGTAAAAATATGCTTTGTTACTAGAAAGTCATTAATTATAAGCAAATTAAGATGCAATAAATTAAAGTGGAGGATAAACATGAGGTTAACCTTGTTTCTTGTGAAATCAGTTTATACTTCTAATGTGGACTTTTGTGATTAGACATTCCTCTGAAATACCCTGGCTTTAGAGGAGCAAGTACTTTTTTGCATTTTAATAACTCCTTGTAAATTGGAAGACAAAAAACTACTTTCAAAACAGTTTTTGCTGTACTATGTACATTTATATTTACTAAATATACTAAAAGAGAAATAATATTCTTCTGGTTTTGATAATTGGAAAATATCTACTGCTGTAACACATATAAAGATATTGAAAATATATAATTTCTGACTTTTTCAAAATCAAACCAAAATATAAATATGTTGGGTTTGTTGTTTTGAAATGCATGCATTTTGTTTTGGACATGCTCTGTTACAGTTGTATCTCTTTATTACTTAAATAGTAACAAGGCTTTCATCTAAGTTCACCTTTTATCACAATAGGATAAATATTAGGAAAACTCAGAAATGGGAAAGCTCTGGAGCTAGCTCTTCAAGGACAGATTTCCCAATTGTTGTGATAGCCTTTCAGACAGACTAGGTAAACCTCTGCCAAAGAAATTATTCTTACTGAAGTTATCACTGCCTTCAAGCAAGAGAACAGGCAATCTGACTCCTTGAGAGTGCTTTCAGAGATGTATACGTTTTTTCCTCGTAACTAACTGAAATGTAGAAAATCACAAATTCTAGCTATCCGCTTGATCCATAGTGTTCCACTGGGTTCTCAGAATGTACATGTGAATCATTGAGATAATTTTATCTTTAGAACTGTGTATCAGATTTCTAATTTTGTTAATAATGTCACTGCTCTACACAATGCTTTTTTTGTAGCTCCTGTATTTTCAGATTTGTATGTCTTCTGTTGTGTGATGTGCATCATGCCTTCTCCATCTTCCTCTCTCATATTTGTATTTTCCTTTCTGCCATTGACTCAGTCATTATGTTACTTTACCTCGTTCCCGGTACACCCAGTCCACAGATCGCCATTACAGAGATGCCAGGTATATGTTTTTCTCTGTGTGACTCTGTGTGGATAATGCATGTGCTTCTATGATGTACCTACATGTCCACTTCTGGTTATATTAGTCTGTGTATAGTGGTAGAAAACTTAGAAGTGTTGTGTCAATATTAGCATTCACTTTCTCAATACAGTGTAGGCAAACACTGGGTAATTCATCATATGTTTCTCTTTTTAAACGTTTTTTTTTTCTGCCAGTAGTCTATAATTGGTAGTCCACGAAGGTGATGCTATATTTATGTCATTCTAATGTCTTTTAAAAAGTCAATAAAAAAATTATTAAAATCAACAAACACAAATAACTGCTAATACTATGATTTTCATATGCACTATGCCATACATGTAAGGCTGTGTTAAAGGTTACAACAGATAAAATTGGAGTGTAATACTTTTCTCATAGTCACAGCTGCAGGCCAAGATGCCTTAATTTTTAAAAGCAGTTTTGCAAAATTCCCCAAACTTCCAGCTGAGTTTTGTTCCAGTGTTTTGTTCTGTCGCTGACATTGCTTGCTTTTCATATTGTTTTCTTCTTATTTCATCTTTGTGTTGCTTTTCATTGTGTTCACCCTTTATTTTTTGGCAGCCAGGATCACACAATGTATCCTCTATTTTGTGAAGATGCAATCAGATTACTTCGTTCCCGTAAGATGTGCCGTACCTATTCTGAGGGTGCTTACTATGATCTTGAGAGGTATAATTGATAAGGAGCATATCATTAGCTCTGCTACTTACACTTTGACAGTACTATGTTTGATTTCCAAACTGAGAGTATGATCTGCGTTTTAAGTGCTAAACACATATAGTGAGGATGGTTTATAATACTCTGTGAGCATGTATGACTACTCAGGACTAAGGGCAAATACCAGGAGAAGCTGAAAATAGTGTGAAAAATTAAAGTACAAGCTTCTGTTGTAGATATTTGTATTCTGCTTATTCTGTAATTTATGAGTACTTGTATACATTTGTATACATTTGCAAAACAGGCAACAACCTGTGTGTTATTACAGAACATATGGAATATAGCAGAGTGAATTTGAGCATGTAATAATTCCTATGCAGTACTTTCACATGAAATACAGTGGCTTTGAAGAGATATAACAAGACATGTTGGTGCACTGTGGCTAAGATATTTTCAGAAATATTGCAAAACAGGAAAAAGTCGACATGGTTGTGTGGGAATAGATATAAGGATATCAATCAGATAAACTATGAGCCAGTAAAAAGTAAGTGGTGGCTTCAGATATCAAATAGCAGATATAATGGTTGATATGGCTATAGTTTTGCAAGAAGAGCCATTTAAAATTTTCCATAGCAACAGCTAAAGTATTCTTGATCTGTTAACTTAGTGACTGGCCTCTGGATATAAGTTCTGAGAAGTCTGTTAAGGTTTGCTCTGCATTCAGATCAAACATAGCCATAATTTTAGTAAGTGTAAAACTTATTAATAAGAAACAAAATAAATCTTTAACTGTTATGGTATCATATAAGTATTCCTTCCAAAGAAATATTGCGTTTTAGAAATTCTCCACAGCTATAGTAGAATAGACATTATAACCTTTAGAACTCAATTAAACAATTGTTTTGAAATTATGCTCTTTCACATGAAACCCAATGCACATGTGTGAAAATAGCTCATTCCTCATGCTGAAACTCTAATAAGGAGAGGGATTTTTTGTTGTTTTTCTGAAGTTATGTGACAAAATATGCTCATACGTATGCTATATCAATAACTAATTTTTATATACTGGTTTTTGCCTTAGTCATATTTGCATTAGTTTATCTGAACATGTTTCAAATTTGTGGTTGTATCTAACTATTCAGATATTGCTGAAAGTTGAAGCTATTATCAAATTGCCTTACTTTGAGGATCTTGACTTGCAAAACTTAATCTTTGTTTCTACAGACAGTAATTTCCCCAAAATAAAGTAAAATCAATGAAAATAAAGGGCAAAAGTGACAGTATCGCATAAAGATGAAAAAACTGTGATTCAATCAGTAAGATGGAGTAAATCCTTTCTAGGGCTTTATTGAAGAGAAGGATATTAAATCTAATTCCTCCTGGGGTCAGAAAAGAAAATTCAATGTAAAGTGGAACGTCTCTAGCTCTCTGTTAGAACAGTACCTTGAGATTCCTTGGGCCTAGGATCTGATACTGATTCTCTGGTCCACTTGAATCCTGTCTGCCTGTGGGCAACATTAGTGTTGAAGTTGAGTCTTCTTACCAGATACAAACTACTCTGAGTACCTCAGAGCCACTAGAATTTTTCCTGATTTTTCATCTTTTTTGTCCTCCCATATTCTGACAGCAGTTCTCCAGGTTTTTAAGGACCATTTTAAGCATAATCTTTATTCAGCTCCTCCTTATCCATTGAAAAATACTAAGTAATTTCCTCTTCCTTACTTTATGTATTGGAAGTATATGAAAAATTACTTTTTTAAATAATATTTCCTTATTTATCTTCACACTTTTTCTCTGTTTAATGCTTACTTTAAATTACATTATTTTTGTTGGTCAAGGTGTTAGTCCTGTCTTTGTAATTCCATTTGCTTAATGTCATGTTGACATCAAACAACCACCTCTCTTTCTGTCTTTTACTTTCACTTTATGAAGCATTGGAAATAACTTTCTGGTTTTCACTATTCATCAAAATAGCAAACATTGTTCCACACAGTCCAGCATTCAGGGAAAAGTCTGTCATCTGGGACAAAGAGTTATGTATTTTATGTCGCTGTGAATCCACAAGTGTGGGTGTCCTGCAGGCACGTGTGTCATATAGATACACCAATCAAAATTACTTGCTACCTTTGTTATTCTTTTTGTCATTTTTCCTGTAGTCATTCACAGCCAGCCCATTAACTCTTGTGGTCTGATGATTTTTTTCTTTTTTTCCCCACTGCTTGGGGAACAGTAGTGTGACTACTTGGTTCTCTTTCATCCTTCTTGTAGTTTGTTTCAGTTTCTGAGTTTTGATAATCTTTAATTTATTAGTTCTGTGTCACATTTATGTTATCAAAACCTTAATTTCTGAGTTTATTCTTAGGCTATGGCGCTCATAATTTTTGTCTTTGTGATAGTGCCCCCCCTCTTGAAGAAGTCCAACTGTTTTCCTACTAAAAGAAATGCAGGTGGCACTGAAATCGTATGCCTTAGAATGACGATAGGCACATGTGCAGCTTCAGGGACTCTAGTGTCCTTTGCACCTGGGGCTTTCTCAATAGCACCTTACTGTGCAGTACCCCACTCCAATTTTCTTTGACTCCTTAATGTGATAGTTAGCATGGTAGGTGTATTACCTGATATCACATCACACTGCTGCAGCTTTCAGACTGAACATAAATAAAACATTGTGGATGGACATGTAGAGCTTATGCTTTTATTTATATCCACCAATGCACAATCCTATAGAGTTAAGCAGGCTAGTTAATAATTTGATGGTCACCCATTTTAGATTGGCTGACATGCACGTGGACTCAATGGCAAAGTAATGTTCTCAAGGTTTTTATCCCAATTGTTTTAAAAATTAAAATATTTAGGAGTTCCTCCCAAATAAAACTCTGATGAAAACCTCGCTGTATGAAATTTTTTCACAACTTATTTATCCGTCTTGGAGCTCAGCTTAGTCACTGACAACACCACATTATGTACTTTTTTTGGTTTGTTTTTTTTTTTTTTTTTTTTTTTCTTCGCCATTGAATTTAGTGTTTGGAAGTCAATAAAAAATGGGCTGTGCACTTTTTGGCTGGGTGTGGGGTTTATTTCAGACAGAATTTTTGTTGCTTCACTTAAGGAAAAAGAATTTTGCTTTCATTTTGTTTTCTAGCTTTTGTTTTGCCAGTTAGAATTTTTTTAGCATATCTTATTTTTGGAATTTCTCAGTTGCTTAAATACTGTTTTCCTATTGATGTAACTTTTCAGCTCTATGAAATATGTGTGCATTTGATCAGGTGTTCTTAGTACATTAATTATTTCTGAATATAATTAGAAAGTAGAAGTTTAAAATGATATATATATAAATATATGTTCAGAATATACTGCTGAACTGTAGATGAATGTGCTCTAAGTTCATCACTATATTAATAATAGAGTGAAGGAAAACATCATGGGAAAAGCACTCTTTAAAATGTCTGAAATATCTGTGCTGTTTATTCCATATTCAGGAGGACTAGGCAGGAGAGAAGAGTGCCTAATTCATATTATGACGACACAACCTATACTCCTGAAAGGTATTTTAATTTATATAGTAAAAATAGATAAAGTTACGTAATACATTTTTCTGAAGTGTGGTCTAAAATTTTTAATGGGGCTAGACTAATGATATGTAAATTTACAGTGCACTTTATGCAGTAGTTCTCTATACACAGAACAACTAACCTCCATGTTTTTAAGTGCTTCATTTTCTTTTAGCCCTTCATTACCTTGACTTTGGATTTTTTTACTCATAAGATGTGGGAGGAAAACAGAACTGTACAGAGGAGCTAGGTACAACTGCAGGTTTTTTTCCTATTTAACTGCAGTGTATTTCTAATGGCTCTTTCCAGTCACTAGGGGTGATTACAGGACAATTTAGAATTCTCTATTTCATTCATAACCTGAGTCACTTCAGGGGGTCCTCAGCTTTTGATATGTTACTGCTCCTAGTGACTTAAAAAAGGACTAAATGAATGCCTTCAAATTGATTTTGAGTGATGCTGTTCTATTGTTCTTCCTAAATTTGGATATGCATATAGTGTATCACAATGAACACAATAGAATTAAATTCTGTCATGTAATCTGAAAACTTTTGGAGTGTCTCTGGAAATAGTTATTTGATGACAGCACAGCATTTCATCTTCAAAAAGATAGGCAAAGTCCAAAAAGAAGGAAATCTGGAAAAGAAGAAGCAAGTTGATGTTCCTCTCTCATTGTACGATTAGATCTTTTATATTTTTCTGTCCATTTTTAAGTCATTGTCTGATTTTTGCTCCACTATGGGAGCTGATAAGGCAGGGATTATTTTCTAACTAGTAGCAAATTTTGTTTTTATTTGATTGCTATGAATAAATGCAATCATATTTAACAAAAAATAAAGTGCACTGCATTTTTAAAACCATGCTTATGTATTATGGTGTCTGTAATAAAGTACTTTCACCAAAGAATCTTACTTAAAATGCTGGCTGACTGGAGAGCCTGGCTTCAGTTTTGAGGATACTGATGATCAGGGAGTGTGTAAACATATACCTGTCATTCTCCAGCTACTAAAGTAACTTTCATTCAGTAACTGATCCGGCTACAAACCATGGGGGTAAAAAAAAAGAAAAAAAGCCATTCCCATCCTATTCAATTTGATATAGGAGAAACAAGAGCAGCTGAGTGACATTCACAAATACCGCACTCCATACTGTCTTCCCTCAACATAACGACCAGGAGGTGTGGGGTTGTTTACTTTGTTAAACATTGCAAAACCTCAGATTCTGAAATCTGAGAAGTTTGGAATAAAATAGAGTCATGCAAAAAATACTGCTGTGATTCCCAGGAACAGACTCGTGAAAAACTTTGGATAAGTATATTCAAGCCATTAAAATATTTATCCTTCAGACTTTGGGTAGTATTTCCATTCAGACAAAGGAAGATTTATATCCAAGATGATAAAATGGTGGTCTCTTGATCTTTTCTGAAAATCACTGCCTTGCTTCTCACTCATTGTCATGTGGAAATCAGGAATAGCGGCACTATTACAGTTCCAAGACTTTACCCAAGCAGGATCCTGAAAATATGTATCTAGTTAAAACTCCTTAACCAAACGTTTGATGATTTATGTATAGTCTTAATACACTGGAGTAATGGCACGTAAACAGTTTATCCCCCGTTTTGTGAAATGGAACCAGCTTTTTTGGTCCCATTTTTTTCTTTTCTTAATGGTTCAACTTAAGATATTTTACATGTTTTTTATGTTGTCTTCAACTGATCAGCTGAATTGATGCTGAAAATGTTTAGATAGCCCATGTTCAATACCTGGAAGATTAATGCAGGTATAAAATTTAGTTTTCATTGTCTGATCTGACTGAAGTGAATTTTCTTCTTCTTAAATAGATTTAAAACCCAACCACCCTATCAAATATAAAAAATACAAAATCTGAAAAAGTTATGTATTTGAAGTTGAAATCAGTATTTTAAACTATTGCTGTATAGAATGTTTATTTTGTTAATGTTATGTCTCCACGTTGCTTTTTAATTATTCCACAAACGGTATAGACATTGAAAACATCAAGACTTCTATGTGAGAAAAGATAAGGGATCAGTTACTAAAATTCATAGCTAAACTACTGAAAAGAATAAGAGTGAAATACATCAAGAATTCTTGCTTTTAATTAAAAAAAGATATGGATTAAAAATAGGAAATGTACAAATTGATTTGGAAACATTTTGAAAGCTTCACATTTTATTGAGAAGTGGTTGTGTCATGAATTAGAGTGTTATTAACAATACATATGTTTCTTTATAACATTTCTTTATTTTAACTGCACTGTAAAGGTGGTACAATGGTGCAAGTTCTTGGGCAGATCATGTAGTCAATGGGTCAGCTGAAAAATATGGGTAAGTAAAGAGTGTAGTTTACAGATATAGCTAAAATATATTTCTAATCTTTATAATGTGAGTTCATTTATAATTGTACCAAAGTTATTACTAATAAGTATATTTTTCTTAATATCTTTCTTTCTTGTCTCGGGACTAAGGCCCATTTATGTGCTAGTCTTTTTTTAAGATTAAGCTGTTTTATTCAGTTACAAATAGAAAAAGAACATTAATTATGTTTGAGCTATTTTTGAAGCATGTTCTCACTGTTCAGGGCCACTTTAATGAGAAAGGGCTTTTGATTGATAATACCTGCCTACATTCACAGTGTTGGGAATGTGTCTTTGAGATCTAATACTTTTTACTTTCAGAAATAATCCCAGTTCTAATTGTCTAACCTATCTTCCTGTGTGATTGATGCAAAGTGCTGTGTGCCTTACAGTCTTCAGTTCTTCCCAGCTGCAATTGGCTCCTGATCAAGGGAGCACACAGATTTAGAACTTACTATTAGATCTTTGACTTTACTGCTTCCCCCTCATTTTCTTTTTGCTCTTGCAACATTTTTCTGCTTTATCTTTACTTACTTTCCTTGTGCATGTGCACAGAGCTTGCTTCTTTCTGCCTTTCTCCATCTTGTACATGGAAGCTGGACTATGCCTGTAGAATGTTTTGGCTAAAACAAACAAACATATGGTGTGAGTCCTAAAGGCTATTAAATCCTGAAGTTCTTAAGTGAAGCTCCCACAGAGTTACCAAGAACGTTTCCTTGAGAAGTTACAACACTTCATTTCAATGTTGTGAAATTGTACAAAGTAACACTATTGGTGTCTCAAATGTTATAATTGTGTGCAAATAGTTAATAACGTAAATTGTGCTTAAATATTGAATTAATTACTTTTTACTAAATTAATTACTGACCATACTTTGAATTTTGTGTTCCCATTTATTCTTTTGTGTTGATAAAAGTCAGTGTGTCTCTCTGGAGAAATAGTCATATACCTAAAACAAGTCACTGAAGGCTATAGACTATACTCCTTTGAATATAACAAACCATATAAAATGATACCATGTATTGAAAACAGAAGATTTATATATGAAAAGTATTAATCATAGTTCACCTGCAGTCCTAAGACTATTTAAATAGAACTGTGATTCATATTTGTTCTGTATATATTGTCCAAAACAGGAATTCTGTTTAAGGAACTCAGAGACTGAATAGGAGAGCCTAAGTGACTTTGTCATTCTGAAACAAACAAAAAAAAATCTGGTAAACCCCAAGAATTAATCCTTAATATTTTGATGAAAATTTCTCTCGTCTTTATAGAGGAGAGGTTTGTAAGGGTCCCTTGGCTCAATATTGCAGCCACAGAGACTTTCTCAGACCATATTTCTTCGCTTTTGCATTTGCTTTAATAGTCACATTAAATAGTTCTGATTTACTGTATAGATGCTAATATAGGTAAATATCAGAGGAATAAACAAGATTTTTAACTTGAAAAAGAAACTTTTTTGTTACTATTCTCTATCCCCATTTAAATATAGCTCCAAAAAGCTATGGAAAAAGAAGTAAAAGATAAGAACATTTGTTGTGAGCCAGTATGACTTTAGGTAGACCACATGGCATAGTACATACTTGAATAAAATGAAGACTACTTAATTGGATCACATTCTGTTAAGATCAATGGATTTACAGAATGCCTTTAACAGAAACAGTATGCTATTTTGCTCATTTGCAATTTAAGAGCTTAAAAGATAATGAAGTATTACGTAGCTATCTTGGAATGATCTGATTGAAATCCTGGCCTCATCAGGTGGGAGAAATCTTCAGTGAGATCAGAACTACCGGTCTGTTGCCAGAAGTTCAGAAGAGAGATAAGCACATATTTGCAGTATTAAGTCCTATCTGTGATAATTTACCAATTAAATGTCTGCCATACTATTGGCTTTTCAACATGTTTTTGGAAAAAAAGGAAGCCAATTAAATACAGTGTGCATGTGCAATTAAATTGAAGAGCTGAGGAAAAATATCTCACAAAAAGCACCAGAAACCAGATGCTTTTGAAATTTTGCATTTAGTACTACACTGTCCAGGGGCATATATAAGTACCTGCTTAATTTTAAGCATACAACTGATCCACTTGGTTAGTATACAGTCTAAGTGGTCTGCTGAACTGCGTTTGAACGTTCCAGCCCTAAGGATGAGCTTCTCTCACTGCTTCTCTCTCAAGCCTCTCTATGAATTGTCTTACATACCACTTACTCTTCTGTGATGAAATACATGTTCATTAAAACCCTTGAATGTTCCTGTCATTGCTCATACATTGTGATGCAACATTCAAGCCGAGTGGGTGAAATACTGTGTTCTGAAATGAGAAAAAGAAGTAAATGATGTTATAATGTACAACTGAAACACTTCTACTTCGGAATATAGCTAATATTTTTATTAAAATTTAGATTATTATCTTGGAGAAAATTGCAGAAGTATATTGAGTTATAAAATTGAGCTGGGGTGGATGAGTGCAAAAGGATTTTCAGTTCTCTTCTTTGAGAATTTTGATTTCCTAGCTTTTGAATACTAATCAGTTTTATAATAATCTTCAGTGAGTCTTCTCATGAAGAGAGAGATAAGTTCTTGCAGTGTGATTCTTTAATATGTGCCAATTGGATGTCTATGTTAAAGATGCTGAAAGCTGGAAGTAGTTGTCAAAATACAAGGTTCTATAAAAGGCAACTGGCTATATAAATTAAAATGTATGTTACAAGTACCAGAAAAAATAATGTAAAACCAAACAGTTAACATATTACATAATAGCAAAAACCTGTCTGTGTCTCTCAGACTTTTCAATTAGTGTTGAACACCTCCAAGTATTTCATACTGTAGGCACAGAATAAAAATATGAATAAATGTTAATATGATAAAGTTAGTCCAGACTAAAGAAATTAGTAAGACATAAGGCAACATTTTTATTGCTTGAATTCACTGGTTCACTTCTGTATAAGGAAATAATAGCCTGCAAGATTCATTTTTTGAGACATCACTTATGAATAAAATGCTGGAAATTGATTTTTAAACTAGTTAAATTTAACTATTTAAGTTAAATAATAATAGTAATTCAAATGAAAGCAAACACAACAAATGAGATAATAACCAATAATAGATATTAATAATAGTAATTATTATAAGTAATTTTAAAATTTATTAATAGTAAACAATAATAATTATTATTATATAATTTGTTATTTTTGCTTTCATTTGAATGCAGTTCCAAATAGTGTTAACTGGAAGTTAAGAAGCCTCTTCCTCAAAACCATTCACCACTTCTTTTTGTTTGATATTGAGATCTTCTATGAAGAAGAAATTGCTTTCATAATTTTACTATTTCCCCTTTGAATGTCCAAGTTGCTTTTCTATTCCTCACAAATACACAAAATCAATTGTGTCTGATTTTACAGGTAAAGAGATATGAAATAGTTCATCACGTAGTTCCAGTCTTAATTGTTCCAGGGTTGACACTACTCAGTTTTATGGATATTTTATTGTAATAGCTACCATAAATCTCTGACTGCATCCATAGAATCATTAACTAATTTGGGTTGGAAAGAACCTTGGAAAAACTGCCAGGTGTAACTCCTGACTTAAAGCAGGGCTTTGCTATTCTTCAGTAAGTCTATCAATGATGAAATATTTTGGAGGGTAAATCTCCATAGGTATAGCTGTATGTGCTTTCTTTAAATATTTTTATAATTTTACTATGTAATCATGTGTTAGCATGGAAAGATATGTCTACAACAGAATCACCAAAGTGACGGTAAAGCCATGTATAGATACCTAAGCAAGAAATAAGTAACTGAGTTTCTGCCACTGTAGCAGTCTGAACGTAGGTGTGTGGAGCATAATATGCCTGGGATTGCAGATGTGTTCTCTGCTTTGGCTGTTTAGCTGAGTCAGAAAATAGAAAAGTAGTTCAAATACTGGCATGTTACAGTTTAGTCATGCCTGTGACTGTCATGTAGATGTACCTGTAGTTATCACATACACCGCTGTGTAATGTACGTGTAAATAGATAGTATGAGTGTGTGCAAGTATGTGTATAGATACATATCTTGCTTTGCTTCCTGTTTTTATTTCTTTTGCAAGAGTGACTAAAAGCATTGTGTTCCTTCTTTTTAAAAGCTATAGCAGCGAGTAATTTTATTTTAAGTTTCTTTGTAGGTATAGATGAGTGATTTGAGGACATATTCAGTCATCAGTTTATCTAAATATTTTGCAGTATAGTAGCAATGCTCCTTCCCATTTTCCCATTTTCCATTACAATATTTATGACTCAAATTTAAGTTTACTTTCTACTAGAAATCTCAGTTGTTTGTAGACATGCTTATCTATGTTATGCTAACAGAGGATCTTGTGTCTGTGACTGAACAGCAAAGTTCCTATAGCTAGTAGAAGAATAACATGTCCAAGGATTGAAATCCAGCAGCCATCCACAGACACTGACAGGTATTACCACTGTATATTAGCTGGAGTTTGAAATCATGATAATTAGAAAATGTATAGCTGTATTTTACTTGTTTTGTGCTCAGTGTTTCTAGATTAAAAAAGATGTACTAGGAGCTGAATTGTAATGGACTGTAATCCTACAGCAATTCTATTTTTATTTCTTCAGTTTTTTGTTACAAGAACAACCTAGTACTAAAACTGTGATTGGCATGATCTCATACCTTGTTTTTTTAGGCTTGCACACAGTAAAATAATTTAACTTGGGCTTTCAAATAAACTGGTTTCAGTTATATTGGGAAAAATAACTTTATTTGTGTTGTAAGCTGTTATGATTTCTCACTCTTGAAAAATGTTTGTATTTTCAAGGGCTTTCTCTATGCATAAGTTTAGATAATTTAATGTATTACTTTGTTGAAAATTCTCCTTTTTATTAAGAACAGTAACAAATCTGAAAAATTAAAAATTAGAAATGGTTATGTGCTGCATTGGGAAAAGAGTTAGCTTTTGAAATTTCCAGAATATGGATATGGAACAATGCAGATAAATCAGTAGCTAAAATATAGTAGCACCTTTGGTTAGATACTGTAGTTACTAGAATTTACAGTGTTACCTAAATACCATGGGAATCTAATTCTAAATTTTGATGGGTTTGGTGTATAAAATTAGATTGTGAATACTCACAGAGCTCTGTGCATGGTGGCTTAAAGAGAGTTCAGACTGTTTCAGTGTGATAGGTATGCTTGGTTCAGAAGCAAACTGCTGTACTCTTTCCTCAGTGTAGGGGGGAATTACGCTCACAAGTCTTATAGACTTTGACAGGGGAATAGGCCACCTTCCATGCATATTTCCTATAGCAAAGGTAGAAGTATGCTACTGTAGGCAATACTAAATGAATGAGGTCACTATTTGATGTTTCATTAACTGCATTTTTATAATTAATTTCTTTTAGCAAAGATAAACGGCTTTAAAATATCATATGAATATTGAATACTTTAACTCAGACTATTTCCAGTTAAAAATTAGTAAAACATATGAATTATAGTGAGAAAAGAAGAAACTTTCATCTAGATAACTTGGGAGCATAAGCCCTCAAGGATGTAATCTAAAAAGTTATGAACTTCTGTTTTTAAATTCACTAAGGTCTTTTGAAAACTGCACCATTCATGCCTGGATTGTGGTACTAACACATAGTTGTATACTGTGCCAGATTAAGAGCTTCCTGCCCAAGCAGGGTACTGGAGTGTTATTTTCTCTATAAGAGAGACAGTTCATTTCTGAAGACCTGGATCATGTAACACATGTGTTTACTGTTACAAGGAAAAAAAAGAAAGTGAGAACAAAGAACAGACAACAAAGCTGTCTGTTAATTGTACTTTCTATGTGTATGATCAAGAACCACACAGTGACGTTTTCAAGTGGAATATTATCACTATGCTGATATAGCTCTCCATTTGCTGCTCTGGGTATGGGAAGATTTGCATCACGTAGCCTGTAACCCAGGGTAACAACTCAGTTTCACCTCAGGATTCAACTTAGTCTTCAAACCCTTCAGTCTACAAAACAACAGTGGTGCCAAAGCTTCATTAAAAGCAAAGGGTTCACTTCTAAAATCCATGTTGTCCTTCACTTCTGGGAACTCCTTGTTGTTTTTCCACTTGAAGTAAATGCCAGCTGCAGATTGTGGCAAATGATTTATATTACCCGTTGAATACGAAATTTCTGAGGCCTTTATCTGTTAATATACTGGTTAGATGTAGTGGCTCCGTGATGCTCTGCAGAAGACAAAACCTGCCCACCAAGCCATTAGTATTGATCTTAGTGTCAGAAAAGTCTGCCTGCCTTTTAATATAGGCAGTGGGTCAGATCCCTAACATCCTAAGAAATACATCTGATACTACAACTGAAGCGAATGAGGCCTTAGGAGTAACAAGTGAAAGAGGCTTAACTTCTTATGTAGTGTTTGTAAGAACCACGTGTTGCTACTCACCTGATCCTTTCTATGTCCTACTGGCTGTTGAAGAGAGAAATAGAAAATGGAATTACACATCTCACCATATTGCCCAGTCCTTGCCGCTGTGTCCTCCAGCAGTCCCACACTCACTGGCAGTAAAAGGGTTGTTCTAGCTTTTTGTGTGTGACAGACCCAAAGAAGGTCTTTGTGGGCTCAATAATTTTCTTAAATATGTTTGTAAACAAGGTAGGGGTGGGTCGTCTGGACCTCAGTCGTGTTCTATTCGTAATTTTATTGAATTTAGGAATATTTTTTTCTTGGAACTTATTCCCATAGTCTAAGAATTTATTACCGTGGTCATTTTTTAACCACCACGCAGATGGCTGACACCTTTCTCACATTCTATAGTGCTGAAACCTCTCTTGAACAGTTACCTAAAATAAGCAACATTCGTATCAAATCTAAGGGTTTTTTTTTTTTTATCTATCCACAATGTAAAAGAAGCGAGACAGTGGATGTTTTTGCTGATGAAGCTTCCCATTCAGAAACAGATCTGATAGAAGAAGAAGCGAGGTAATTCTGTTGTGGTTTTGTGCCAGGCTCATTGTGCTTTTCCTCCAGTCTTTAGTGCCTAAGCTTATAATTACCATTATGTGTCTCACTGTGGTGTGTTTACTTGTTAGGAGCTTATAGATGTAGCTTCATGGTGAATGGTATTATTCTGAACCTGTCTGTGGTAATTCCTTCATATGCTCTAGGAGTCCAATTAAGACCTCATGGAAGGCCTGAAGAAACATTCATTTTAATGAATCTTTATCAATCTATTCAGCAAAGTTAGCCACCCTGGAGACAACTGTACTCTGTCACAAGACATTTTTTAGAAATAAAATGCTATTAATAAAATAAGACTCTTCATAGTGAGACTGTGGTATGTCTCTCTCTTTTTTGATGCTAATTAAAATTTGGCTTCTTGTTGCACTTAATCACCATCCAGTCACTCTTTCTATTAACTGGCTTAATTGTAAAATGCATGACTTCACTCAAGGAGAAGTCCTGAAGGGTACATGTTCCCCATTTGTATTCTATAGCTGTTCAGTTACTCAAGGAGATGTGGGAGGAATATGAATGTAATAAGTAGCTCCATCAGGGTGTGGATTTTACTTTCACAGTTACCTTGATTTTATGTATTTTAGGATATAGCTAGCAAATATTACTCCTTGCAAACATCCCAATTACATTGTGAAAAAAAGTGGGGCTTGATTAATTTCTGAAAGTAATGGCATGATTAATTGCCTAAGATAGTAAAATACTTGGCTGCTTGGTCGGGCAATTCTCTTCTACTCAGTCTAGTTTTTCCCTGTTACATCTCTAATGGTTATTTTTAATGGCAAAGTTCATTAGGCTGTGGATTAGAAGAATTTATTTTTTTTTTATCACAAACCAAACTTTGTCTAGTTGGTGGAACCGCTGCAAATATTAATGATGTTGTATATTTTCATCTGACTACAGTCCAAGCATGACTATGAATCCATCAGTATACTCTAGCCTATATTTTGACAGACATCCTGAGTCTGATGATAGTTAACAGTGCTACATGGTAATTATATTTGGAATGTGGACCGTCCTATAAACAGGAGTACTACCTCTAAAGATAATACAGTCTGTAAAAATCTAGTAATCTGAGTAAAAATGCTCAATTAAACTGCACAATTAAATGAGTCCTTAGTTTTAGTTAGGCTTAATATTGTCAGCTGTCATTTTCCTCCAATGTTGATGCATTAATTAAAAAAAGCCTGTGGTGTCCCTGCCCATGGTAGAGGCGTTGGAACTAGATGATCTTAAGGTCCTTTCCAACTTTAACTATTCTATGATTCTAAAATAACAATATTTTTACCCAGCTTTCTCAGGATGCAGACTATTGCATGAATAGTCATTACTGAGACATTGGAAACATTTCAGCCCATTTATCAAGAGTACAGAGTCAGCCAAATCATACATGTATAAAAAACTGTATGTTATCAAGAAGCGAACTCAGAAATTTTACCCAATAAAAATGTACATGACAAAAGTATTTGCTTCAAACCAGTATCATGCAGCATATTCTATAATTAATAAAAAAGTCAAAGGTCAACTGAGCTGCTTTTTGACTAACATTACAGGAATTGTGAAGCAGCAGATAGACAGCCATATCAAAGATCCAGATCAACAGAGCAACGTCCTATGCTAGAGCGGACCAACTCCCGCTCCCGATCCACAGAGCGTCCTGACTCAAACCTCATCAGGTCGATGCCTTCATTAATGACTGGAAGATCTGCCCCTCCTTCACCTGCCTTACCGAGGTGAAACAGACAAATCGATCAGACTAATCCCCTTTTGCCCCACCAGCTCACCATTTTATTTTCCCAGTAGCTAATTGGTATCACCTCATTCTTAGCTGGTCACTAGTAGCAATAGATACTATTTCAGTGCCAACACACTATTTATATTCTACTCTGGATATAATGGTGTGGCTGCCATTGCGAATTGTTTGCTAACAGTATTTAAATGCATTTGTTTGTGATTTCTCATTTGTCAGGAATCCTGGATGGTTTCCCACATAAAGCACCTCATAACTATCATGCACTTCTCTTACAGAATGAGAAATTGTTTGTGTTCATCAGACATTGCTTATGGAACAACCATCACAACAACATCAAATGAAACTTTTTTTTTTTAAATTTCTTTAAATGAACTGTACTAACTTTGTCTATCAACTACCATTTTCACCACCATTTTTTCTGAATACATTTTGCTGTGCCATAGTCTGTATTGTTCCTGTTTGAGTGCTATACTTTACTGATTGACCTTTTGAGGATTTCTATACTTTACTCTTAGCTTAAATAACATAGCAAAAAGATCAGTACATTTCGGTCTAGTTGATGTTCAGTAAAGCCTTTCCTTATTTTAGTACTGCAGAGTACATTCTTTTATTTTCTGGAAGTTAGAGTTCGTAACATCAAATCCCCAGTGAGAATTAGAGTCAACTATGAGTGTATTTTCTCAGTTTATTACTTTGTTTAGACAAATCCCTGTAATCTCATGCCACTCAATGGTAATTTAACCAAATACGAGTAAAGATAGTTGAATTTAACTTGTGGATAATTTTATGTGTATGTGGGTATTTTATCCATGTGCACATGAATATACACACAATGCATTTTCTGGCTTGACTATGCAGACAAGCATCTTATGAATGTTCAGCCTTAGTTTGTCTTTCTTCTTTTTCATGGAGAGATTGCTCTTTTTAATCATGTCTTTTTCTTAAAAGAGATACTAGTTTCACTATGGGACTTCAAGGGTCCCAAGTGATCTAAAGCCTACTTATGTTATCAGTTCTTGATGGTATTTAAGGATGAATTTGTCTTTTAATGGCTATGGTTTGTTTTGTAATGTGTCTCATAGGTCACATCCTCGAACTGGGTCTGTTCAGACAAGCCCATCAAGTACTCCAGTAGTAGGGCGAAGGGGCAGGCAATTACCACAGCTCCCACCAAAGGGGACGTTGGAGAGAAGTAAGTGTATGTTTTTCTCCTTAATGACATTGCAAAATTGTTCATGAAGTTTGATTACATTTATTATATTTTTTAGGGGGCATTACAGCTGAAATCTCTTGAGTTTTTGAGTACTGAATTGGGATTTGATAGTATTTTGTACTTTTTTTTCTTCTATCATGTTTGAATATCTACAGTAGTCTTGACTGAAATGAAACATTAGCAGTGGAATAATAATTAGTAGTGCAATGCACACAAACCAAGATGGACTAACTGTTAGCATTGTCCTGTTCCTTTTGAACTCAGTAGGTGTTTTGTCACTGACTTAAACAGGGACAGGAAATGATCTTCTGTATGTTGTTTAGTGATAAAAATCTGTCTCTTTTGGGAGCTGATCACTTGTGGGTTCACATGGAGTGCATTACCAATTGCTAATATAAAACCTCTGCATCTTGAAACAGAAGAGCAAGAAGAGACGTAATAATCTTTAGAATAGATCAGCAAGATGTTTCATGATTCATGTTTTACTGGTACTGTAATTGTGCTTATCTTTAACGTCTTATAAAAGCACTAGTCAATGGAGACATTTTCCAAAATGTCTAGAAACAGTGTTATACAAATATATTTTTGATAGCATATACATTTTCACCCTTCTGATAACTTCATGTGCTGTGCAAAATCAGTCTAAATGGCCGTATACACTCCTTTTTTTTAATCCTTCTTAACATGTGTATTGTATCTTTTATAAAACTTCTGTTGTTTTTAACCCCTGTGCTTTGGTTCCCTTTTTTTGTTTGTTTGTTTGTTGTTCTGTTTTTGTTACTTTCCCTAGACAATGGAGACAAGGAAATAGAATCTTATGAAGGTCTGTACATAAAGGAGGGTTTGTTTTTCACCTGAAAGCCTTTTTGAGAGGCTAAATAGGGAAAAATAAACCCAACTGCAATTGATGTTACTGGAGTGCACAGACATAGTTGGAATTATTATCATAATTATTTAATCTTTTTTTTTATATTCAGACCTGTGGCTTATAAATTGTACAGGGTTCTACATGAAAAAAAAAAGTATGAATAACACTATCTAAATGTAATCATCATTGGAAAAGTACGTAGACATACACCCATCTTTAAATACCAAGGATTTACACTGCAGCAAATGAGAGTAGTTCAGTTAACCTACATATGTATGTACCTTTTCATGGTTAGCACTTTAGGCACATACTGTAATTTAAGCCTTTGTGGATATTTGATATGTTTAATGTTATCCTTGCATTTAATCACATCACTGGGTTTTTTTATTGCGAATGTGTTATGATGTTATACAGTTGCTGAATTACTAGGTAATTTTTCAAATAATATGGGAGCAAGAATAAATTGAATCAAGACAGTCTTTCAAAAATTTACAATACATCTGCTTAAAATTAAATATTCTTATTTTATACCATTAAAACCATTTAATTTGCCTAATAGCAAGTCTCAAGATATCAATTGCAGTCCTTGGTTATACCAGTGAGGGTCTGTATGTAGTATTACTTTATCCGTCTCTCTCATCAGACTTTTTAATTTAGCATTTACATGTTTAAAGTGTTTTTTTCTATTTTGAAAACAAAACTTCATGAAATCTTTCACAGATTGTCATCCTAATATATTAATTTCTTTGTGATCTTATGTGTTGTGAAATGGTTATATGAGATACAGTCTAGATATGTCAGGAAATAATAATATCTAATCACATGATGTTTGCTGTCCTTGCTGTATATGCTTTCATGTTTTACCACTCTTCCCTGCTCTTTGCTTAGAATTTCTATTTAGACTGTGAATTCTTTAGGGCAGCAATTGTGAAGTACTGCATATTTTTACCGTGTTTGATTAGAGAAGGTAGCAGTCTTATTTACCTCATAGGTTCTACAGAGAGAAATATAATAAATACAATTAAATAATTATTTTTTATAGGAGTGCTAGAATTGTTTGCTCTGGTAAGTACTGCTGGGACTTGAAGATCTCTATCTTCTTTTACTTGAAGTCTGAGTAATATTTTCCTGTACCTGTGTCTGAAGTAGTGTTTTAGAAGATCTGGGTTATAAAAAGTTGCCAAATCCACAGATACTGAGTTTTAGCATAGAATCAGAGCATCACCAGTGACTCGAGGTACAGTAACTAGACCATTTCGTGTTGAATTTTACACATATAAAGGTGGTAAACACTGTAGATAAAAACCATAATCCTTAGATATTGCTTTCATACAGTTTTCTATATAATTTTCTGTCATAAATTAGGAGATCATAGTCTACTAACAATATGATTCTACATAAAGGCTCTTTCTATACTTCCTTAGGATTTTCTAATCCTTCTCTTTAAGGGGGATAATAATTTTCTTTCGAAGGAATAACATTTTAAAAGAATAGCAGATTACCTAACTTCTGTCAGTGACAGAACATAATTATGACTAATAGCTGGTTTTTACTGGGGAGAACTGAATTTTACAAAAATATATTTTTAAGCAGTTGAAGTACCAGAATCAAAATCATGTGCTATATTAAAGGTGTTTATGTTATTAATTAACAAATAAAGCAACAAGTAAGCCTGAAAACATTATAACATTTGAATAGATTTTTATGAGTTATGCCCTGATGATAATTAAAACAGTTGTTGTTTGGCAATAATTGGCAACAGTTGTCTGTTGCTGGGAAGGATGTATGCCCATACCAGAAGATGTCGCTGTCACAGAGTAGTCCTTTCTGTATTTACAGAAGCACATACTTGACTCAAATGAGAGGGGATTTTATATTGTATGGACACGTGCACATGTATGCATGTCTTGTATGTTATTATTGACATGTATGTTTATTTTGAAATTAATGATTTTAGTGTTGACCAGATTAAGTTAGAATCATACTGAAGAAAAGTGTTAGTAGAAAATATATTATACACAAAAAGGAATCGGTACTAATGCCGTTTTTGTGGAAAAGTTCTATGTTTGCCACTCCTGCAGTAGTCTCATTTAGTCTGTGTTCATTTGAATAATCTGTATTTTGAAACTGCATACCATTTCTTAGAATGCAATAGAAATGCAAGTAAAAATAATGGAAAAATTTGCAGTTGTGAAGATTTTTTTGTTATAGTACAGTTATTGGTGTAACATGGAATACGCTGTCCTTAAGGCAATATGACTAGAACTGGAAGGAGAAGAATCTACAGGAGAAAAAAGCTCTGTGTAACTGCTTTCTAGATTAGGGTCAGAATTAAAAGATAAAAAAAAGCTGAGATTTTGCTTGTATATTTTTAAATTATGTTAGCGATAGAGATACTTTGTTTCTAATGAACATATGTAGAAAAATAACCTGGTTTTAGCAGTGAAATGGTTATGTACTCTTAAGTGTTCTGTATAATTAGTGCTATAGATGGTAAGTGAATAATGGAATATTTATAGTTCTTATGGGTTAACAAGATTTTTTCATTTATAGGCGGATATATATTCCTTTGTTCTTACTTGCTTTGGTGGAAGGATACACACACTGACTGCTTGCTGCTAATTAAAATGGAACACTGTAAAGTGCTCTTGAATGTACTCAGTATTAGCCATTTAGGTTTGTTGTTAATTGCTAATCAGGCAAAGATTTTTTCCTGATATAGATTTTTTCCTTTTCCTCTTGAAAATAAACATGGATCTTCTTTCTTCATCCATACAAAAAACAAAACAAAAAAAACCCCAAAACACCAAAATCAAAACCAAACCCCAAACTTCTACCCAACCATAGAAACTAGAAAATTATGTCAGGCCAAAGAAATTAAATGAAAACTTTAAAGATAAAAGTGAAGCGCTCAGAAATCTAGCAAGTAATAGAGCTCAGTGAGGATCTACCCTTCCGTTTATGCTCTATGGTACAGGCTTTAAATATGTGATCTCATAATAATCTTGTGTCTTGGGAAAGTTGTTGGGAAAGCTGTTAAAGCTGACATTAATGCTGATTAACTGTCCCCTCTTAACATCAGTGGTGAGTGATCTAATTCCAGAATAAAATTATCTGTGAACAGAATTAACAGAGGTAGTTGATTAGGTTTAATCAAAGATAGCTATCAGCCATAACTCCAGTATTTATATCTCTCAGATATAATTTTAAAACTTTAAAAAGAAAATATCTATACTGTCAATTGTATTGTTGGAACTCATGCAATATAGAGTGCAAAGTACTGAGACACTCTGATGGTTAGGAAAACACAGATAATGTTTACAGACAGAAAGACAGACTGCTTATTTTAAGGGGCTATAACCCATTCAGAACATAATTTGTCTGTTAAATGAGACTTAATTTTGCAATATGAGAGGGAATTTTATTGTGTGTTTTCCAGTGCCCTATCGGAGTTTGAAGGGAGACAGACTTTTACAATGCAATTACAGAGAACCTGTCATAATTTTATCATACTCTATCAGCTGTGTTTTCGCATGTTTTAAAAAATATATGGCATATAAGTTTGTTTTTGGTTTTTGTGGTTTTTCTGTAAGATGTGATTCATCACATGTATATAAGAAAGGGTAGGAACTTGGACTACCTTCAGGTTGGCTAGGAACTTGATGACTTTGTCATCAATTGTCAAACAGAGCAATTTAAAAAATGTCTTTAAACCCACCCCATTTTTGTGTGAATATTTCCATGGTATCTCTGTACTTGCTTGCATGGGTAACTTGCATTATGTGTGCCTGACAGGAAAGAGAGTAACTTAGCATCAGTAACAAGACTGCCTTAGGATAATGCATGAATCTGCCTTGGGTTTTTGATTTCAACTACGAATTTACAAAATATACCTCAGAGTTTCACTTATAGGTGCTTTATTCACTCTCCTGAGAGGTGGCAGGTCCCTCAGCCGCCGAAGAATATAAAAATATTTTAATTGTATTGGTACAATTTCCATAGAAAATCTTGAACAAATGTTACCCGTAACACATGGCTTAGGGTGCTTACTTGAAAGGTTCTGACCTTTCAAGGGAAATAAGGGTTCATAATTTTTCTCTTGGATTTGTAAAATGAGGAATTAAACACCATGTTTACGCCAGTTGAAGGTCTTACAGTCTAGGTCTGAGACTACAAAAAGCATAAAGAAAAATAAGTAGAGCCATACAGTTGTGCTCAAAAGAGCTGTTGTTTATGTTTCAGGATACCAACATGACAAAATCATTTTAGTTCAGTTCTAGTGGAATCATTTTTTTCAATTTTTAGGCACTCCTTCTATGCATTCTTTTCTATGTGAGAAGTTTGACAGTATAGATAGTGTCCCTGAGAAATACCATAATTGGAGTTTTCAGTGTCATTTTTCAGTCAGAATTTGAATGTCATGATTTTATCACAGAATTATAGAGCAGAAATCTATGTAGAGATTAGTTTCCATGGCTTTGATTATAGCTTTGATTATAGCCTAAATCTCTCTCCCCTTATCAACAATAACCTGTTAGAACAATTAGATTATTATTGTTACAACTTAGCTAAACTTGAAGTCAGGTAATTCAATGACCTATTTAGTTGCACATAATCTATACAAGTAATGAGAGAGCTGGATAAAATTCTGGGAATAGAGAACATAAAAAAAATCTGTAAGTAATCACATGAACCTTGAAAAACCGTGTATGTTGCATCACCTCAAAACAGAAGTTAATGAATAACTGACATTTAAGTTAAAGCAGGCATATGATGCACCAGTTATTCAGCTCAACACTCTTCTATATAATTACTGTTGTTACTCTAGTGTTAGATGAACTTTTTCAAAAAGAAAGTTATGGTTCTTTATTAATGCCATATATAAAGATATTTGTGTTGCTTATCATTAATCATATTGTCACCATTGTTTCCAACTATTTTGGTATTCTCTAATATTTATGTATGCTCTAGGCAATTGTAGTTAGTGATGGAAAAGTACATGTCTTTCTGAATTCTAAGTACTCTGAAATCGAGATAAAAATCATATTATTCAGCAAATTGAGTATTTTTTTTTTTCCAAGCTGGAAAAAAACATTTGCATTGTTTCTTCTGCCCTTATTAAGGTACTGAGTATGCACACTTCTTTGCAATTTATACATGATTTTAAATATGGTCTACAAGAATAGAGAAAAACTAAAGCAAAACCAAGCAGAAGATGCTTTTAAACCAATTATCTACTAATATAGGTCTACTTTCTCCACCTTGGTACTTACTGTCTGCTTTCTGGTGCTTCAATAATTTAATAAGAAATAGTCAGCAAGTGATATTAAGACCTGCATATGACCATCATTACTTGCTAGAAATATCTCATTGGCGTAGACCAGAGATATTAATAAAAAATAATACATTGATTTATTTAATCTTTGATTCACTCAAAAAGTAGTCTATGCTACAGACTGATGGTTTGTATGCTATTATAAATGTCTTTTGTTTGATGTTTATCTTTTATCTGAACAGCTTGTAACAAAGCATGCATGTTTTTGTCTTGCTTTTTTTCCCCTGTCATACTTTGCTTAAACAAATGCAGCCGGAGATGAAGAAAACAAGCTTACTGGAGTTCAGGAATTGGAGGTTGAGGCAGGTCTGTCTGACCACAAGTGCCTATCTCCTTCAGAAACATCTCCCTCTGAGCATGTAGGAAAGCTTTACCAGCCAGCTTATAAATATATTAGAAGTCAAAATACAGACAACAATTATATCATTTTATGTAAGAACAAGAGAAATTCAATATAGCATAGTTTATTTACCGGTTTGTGAAAGCTTAAAATAGTTCAACCTGCAAAAGCTTACTTTTTCACTTTTTTGTAATCCCTTTTTATGAAAGTACTCTCTCCTATGATCAAGTAACAGCCGTAGCAGATCTGGGCGGACACCCTTTAGATGTGTTACCCTCTACCTTATATTGATGCTTTTTACAAGCAGGAAAGTAAAGTATTGTATCGTGGCACTTTTTTTCCCCTACTTTGCGTAGGCAGACTGTTGATACTGAACAAAAATAGTAGGAAACTGCATTACATGGACATATTTTGAGTATTTTGTATAATGTCCCTCATCCTGCTTGAAAGACAGTTCAGCTGGTAGAAAAAGAGTTATGAGAAATAATTGATGATGATAAAATCAAACAGATGAAAATCTTTTTTTCAACTCAAATACTATCTGATTAAAACATACAACTTTACCTTCTAATTTCAGAAAACACACACCATATAGGTTCAAAGACATTCAGAGATCTAAAGATTTTTTCAACCATCTGTTTTCTGCTGTTTAATTCCTTTCTCAAAGGAAGAATCATAAAAGCAGAAATATGCATTTGCATGCACTGTTAATAGGTTACATTCTGTTATCTCTGTTAAAAATTGTCTGTGATACATAACTGTGGTAGATGTGAAAGAGCAGTACAGATAAGCTTTTCTGGTTATAAATATTTAGGGCTAAACCAATGCTGAACTTAGCTGCCTAAAAGTAGGCAGTGCGATATGTACCACATCCTCAAGGCCCATGGAATGAAGCCCACAGAAGGATAATGCACTGAGGGTATTACTGCAGTCATGTGGAGAGAATTAAGCGCTCCAGAAAGGTGGCTCAAAAAAATGACAAGCTGAGCAAGAAACATATTTATTAGTAGCTGGTAAGAAAAATTACTAGCTAAACATAAGTATGCCGAAAATGCCATTTCCACTTAAAAGTGTGCCTGAATTAGTTTCTTTGAAATCTTTCTTTGGACCCTATTTCTATTGTTATGTAAGAGGAGAAAATATGGATCAATATTTTCTTCTTAAAACAAAGTAAGGAATAATTGCTGTGATGGGGCTCGATATTTGTTTGGAAATATGGATGCTGGAGTAATTTCAGGATTTGGGAGCTGGAAAGTAGGATTAATATTTTTTTTTAATTGTAGTTTTCACTTAAGCATCCAAAGTGTCCTACAAGATCTTTGCTTTCCCATTTTTCATTATAGTACATTTTCCGTTTCTTTTGCTTTTGTTATGTTTCTGTCTCTGTAGCCCACTGCTGTGTGTATTGTGTACTGTTCACTCTATGTGTTTTGTGATAACCCAAGCATAGTGCATGGAATTCTAACATAGTTTGCAAAATATTTGTGTGTGCTATAGTTACGTTTTTCGTTGTAGTAGCTGTTCCAATTGTTAATCATAATTGTCTGTTTTTAATGTTATAAAGATTGTGAGGAAAAACATCAAAATCCACCTGTTAATGGGCGAAAAGGCAAGTTGATTATGATATTGTTAGTGAATTGTAGGTGCTTGAGATTTTGCTTCTGTTTTGCTGCATGTGTGTGTTTTGTTTAGTTCTACTAGCTCAAAATTAGTGAGTTCATGTATGTTCAATTTTACTGTGCTGTTTTATGTCTTGCACTTAAAATAATTATTTTCAACTGTGGTTTTAAAATCTTTCTTCAAATCAAAGGCTCCAGATTTTTTTTTTTTTGTATTTTATTTACAGCTAAGTGTATAACTGAAGATGTAGTTTACACCACTTATATATGCTACAAGTTTGGCACATTTCTGCTAGTCACAGGAGAGACGGACCATTTAATTAGCGTATACTGTTAGAGAAAGGCTTATGTTATTAGCAATCATCTCTATTGTCTATTTCTCATTATGTTCAAAGGTCAATTCTATTTCAAATGCTGTAGGAAGAAGCTTAATTCAAATCACTGAAATGTTAACATGGAGATTAAAATTTATTTTCTAAAAATAGAACAGTAGAGGTGCAATGAGCAACCACAGCTTACTTTGAAGCTTTACTTCAGTTTTTGCTTCTAAATTGCTTTGATAACTTTGAGGAAATCTGTTATTATTTTTCCATGTACTTCTAGAGACATATTACATATAGACTTTGTCTCATCAATGTCTTGTGCCAGTGAATAGAATATCAGCTAAGGTAGTACCTTGACTTTATTAAAATCTGGATATTCGCTCTCAAACTTAATCTCTACCACATGTGGAGAGTAGCCCCATTTACACTATTGTGGGCTATTCCTAGCTTTCTATTCCTGAGAAAAACTTAGCAGAGGTATCAAGAGAGTAGGGATTCAGTTTTGCTTCTGCTAGCTCACTGTGTTGCAGGGAAAACCACACTGGTTTTGATATGCTGCTTATTATCCTGCATAGAAATGGCGTGCCTTTGCAGAGGGGGTGCTGTGTTGGCAGCAATGCACAGGGTCATTTCCCTTACTCTAGTGGCTGTGCCAGCATAGTCCTGAGCGAATTCAGAAGCTGGAATTCTACCTGCTGTAACTGTAATGCTTGCTAATTACCAAATAGTTCAGTGTGTTATGCTTTTAAGATCCAGATTCCAATCCTGGTAAATCTGGATGCTTTTGCCACTGACTTGGTGAAGTTGACAAACCAATAATCAATTATTAAGTCAGGCTAAAGCTGATTTTGTTTGGTTTATCTTTCACTCCTTTAGAAAACCCAATAGTTTATATACTTAATTATAGAGCCTGAAAGATGTCCTTTGCACAATAAATGGAATACAACTAACCCGTATTTAAAGTAGTTTGTTTTCATATATTTATTCATTTCTCCAAAGTGTCCATTTTGCATTTTAGAAGTTTCTTCTGCAGAGCTCCTTAACTCCAAAAGATTGGTGTGTGTCTAGCATTCGATTTCAAATATTTATTACCAAAATCACTATCCCTTTTATTTTTTCCTCAGGTCTTTTGCATTTCTCTTTCATATATCTTGTATGACACCTTTTGAACATTTGAGTTTGTGAGAAAAGGCTCCAGGTAATTTTGTCCTTCACTGTATTTATTTAGGGTGCATAAAAGATGATATAGTTGCCAAAGCAAAATGTTAAGCCTTTCAGATTATCAGTTCCCTCACTCGTTTTTATATTTGACATAATTATACCACAACTTTGTCTATATTATGGGAAGCAGGAATGCTTTCCAGTTCTCATGTCCCAGGTTGAGAAGTTACTGGAGCCTGTTTGTATTTTGAGTCTGTACCAAGACAAGGCCCAAGTCCCTTTTCTATGCACTCTGGTTTCTGCATGCATGGAAGCCCCACCATTCTGTGACCATTCTGGATGCCTGGAGGACTAGAGTTAAAAGCATGCTGTATTCCAGACTTGCTGTACAGTTTAGACACAATCTAAAGAATTCAGCTGAATGGAGTGCAAACTACATGGAATAAAGGGACCTCAGTCAAAGGAGTAATGACCTGCTTAACTGACTTGTAGAGATAGTGTGTATATATGTGGGTTTTTTGAAAAACAAGCATGTGGCTGTCATGTCAGAGGGAACTCATACTGCTGGCTGACATGAGCATCTTCTTCCACCTAAGTGCATTTGGGCTTCCTGGAAATGGGGCCTACGCTTTGCCTGAACTACTAAACATGGCTAGCGTGAGTCTCTTGTGTGCTCTGTCTTCACCTCGCCCACTGACTAGACTTCGCTATGAATGAGACCGTGAATGACAGCTTCTGAATTTTGCCTGGAAAATGATACTGGATGTATTTTATGTGTGCTGTGACAATACTTAACATATTCATATGCATTATGAGTACCTAGACTATTACAAAATTTTAATTAAAATCTAGTTCAAGGAAAGTAAGGCTTAAGTAAGGTATAGACCAGTTGAATTTTAGGCAGGCGCATAACCACAATCTGCACCCTGGAAAAATGGTGAAATAAGAAAAAAAATCCAAAAAACAAAACACAACACAACACCACAAGCCAGTAGAAGTAAAGAATTCTCCAGACTGAAGAACCTACATTCTGCTGAAATTCCTTATTCTGTTGGTGACTATTTTACAAATTTAACTCTAAAACTACCAGGGAAATATGACAAATTAGAAAGAGTCTAACTACTCACTTGCCCATAAATAAGTTCAAGTTTGATTTTTTTATACAAAATGTGAGGTGGCATCTTTCAAAACTACATCATAAACATATAAAGTTAGCATTTCTAAGACTGGTACATGACAATGTGATTTCATTTTGCCTGCTAGTCAAGCATAGTTTGTCTGGTTACTAATCTAACATTTTACAATTATATAAGTAATGCTGAAAAATAGCAAAGGTGTTTTGCTGTGGACAGCATTTGCATGTAAAGATGCGTGTAAAATTTGCATGTAAAATTGAACAATAGGAAAACCTGTGTGTTATTACTTAGTAGTATTTGATATTCTAAAGAACCTAGAGCTTTCTAAAGAAACAAATATATATTTTTCATCTTTCTGTAATGCATTTATTGTGTTTCTCTATCGGTTGGTGTTAGTGCTTAAAGCTACTGGCTTATTTTCAGAACCATTTTTTGAATGGAATAACTTTATAACATTTTGAAATCATGCCATAAACTTCAGTCTTAAGTGCACTTAGAAATGACAGAACACTTGTGATTGCTTTCAGAGGTTTTTTTTGGGGGGGAGGGGGGTGTGACAGAGAGATGTATGGTCATATAATAATAAATTATCTTTCTGCATAGGAAATGTTGTAAGATATTAGATTATGAGATTGCAGGTTTTCTGTAAATAATGAAAATAAGCTGGAAAAAAACCCCAAAGCTATACCAAGAGAAAACTTACATTCTGCATTCTTCAGAATGGATTTGTAGGCTGTTCACATTTAGTTGCATGCAGAGCAGCACTCACTGACACACCGGGAATGGGAATGCAAACAAGCAGACTATGGGAGAGAGGTGCAGATCAGACCCTTGCATTTTGCTCCAGATTTACATTCAACGTTACTTGCAATTTGCCTTATAATTAATTGCCCAAGACAGTCCTGGAAAAAAAGCCTTCATAGTGGTTTAAAAAGAATATCTTTAGTTTGTGATATTTAAATATACTTTACTAAATATTTCTGCAGTCATATGTAATGTACCATTAACTGACTGTTTTTTCTTCTGACTGATGCATTTAAGTTTTCTTCATGTTTTACAACTCTACTGTATTTATAAAAGCAGCAACATTATAGTTTGATTTTTAGCTAAAGGAAGATTGTGATTTTACTAAGGGATATTGCAACAAGTACTCTCTGTGAGCTTGTTTGAACACCTCTACAATTTTTCTGTAAAATCAGCAATAGATTCAAATCAAGCAAAAAATTCAAATCAATGTAATACCCATATAGAGGGATCCACTAGTAAAACCTTTTCAAAAATATGGTTAAACCAGAATTGATGGGATTTGCAGCTAGGGAATATGATAAGAGACTGCTACTGGACTAGGCCTGTTAAGTGATTTACATCTACAAATAATTAATGAAGAAAACATTTCTGGAGTAAAGGAGTAGCCTACAGTGCATTTTTTTTAATCTAGTAATGATAATATTAAATGTGGATATGTGGCAATATTTTTTATTGCCTACCAAATGACTTCCATTAAAGTTCTTCTAATATATTCCCACTGCAGCCCCACGGGATGGAGCCCAGGTGTTTTTTTGCAGAATGTGTAGTTCAGTAAGGAAGATGAAATCAAAACAATAAATAATTAAGATATGTCAGAATTTTAATTGGGATGCTGTATTACTTAAAACCGCAATGTAAATGATGCTTACATAGTGATTTATGAACAATAGTTTATTTCTTTTAAAATGATACTAACATATCCAAGCATTCATTTGTTGATTTGGCACAAATTTGCAAAGTATTTTCTTGTAAAGGGGTGTGTGCATGTGCATTTGTGCATTTGTGCCTCTGTGTGTGTGCGTGTGTGTGTGTGAAAGTGTATGTGCATGTATGCGCATGTGTGCTCATAAAACACAAAAGGAAGAGGTGCTGTCCCTACCTGTATGCTGTCCAAACTTTACCAACATTTAGGACAATGCAGGACCCAAATTCGTTTCACTCTTTGGAGAAAATCATCGGGTCTCTCATGAATGCTTTGAGCTCTAACATATAGAATCATTCTTTAAAATATTCTACCAATGTATAGAGATCAAAATGTAGATCAACTTTTACTGTGACAAAAGAGGAAGCTAAAAAGTTATGTCCTCAGATTTGCTGTGGCATATCACCTGGAGAGACAGGAGGTCTTGCTCTAAATCTATCAGAAAAAGATTATGTGTACTGTTATTTGTCTTCAGATATTGGGCAAGTCTAGTTCCTGTTACAGCAGGGCAGGGTATCATCAGCACTGTTTTCCTGAGGCGTCTGAAGGTTTCTCTGATGTAGGAGCAGCAGCAGCCTGGCAGAAAGCCTGAACTGATGACTTAGTGTCACTTGAAGTTGGCCTTGATGCCATTAGCAGCATGCTGGTGGTGCAAGGTGGCACTGAATTCATTCTAGATATAATGTAGTATGTCTGCGACAATTAATGTGTCATGACTTGCAGCCATTTGCTTTCCCATAAAAGAGATTTGACACAGCTGGAAATATTTCTCCTTTTATAAACTCTTGAGACTAGTGATATTTTAAAAATTTTCTTAGGGACTTTGTTTTGTAAATTAAAACTTCTGTAACATGAATTTAGCCTTTTTTGCATCTTTAATTATTCTTCTTGTGTTCTTAATGCATGAGTTAAAGATCTTGAGTATTTGGTTCAGAGCATAGTTTCTCAGCTTTTGACATTTTATCCGATAGTTCTAATGGCTTATTGTGCTGCCTTGTGTTTAAGAAGCACTAGCCAAATCCACTTGTGACTCATTTTCACAGTAGTCACCGTGAGTTAAGAACATAATTCCTTTCTGAGCATTCATCTTATAAAATTAAAAATAGAAGGAAGTTCTGAGGACTTTTCAATTGCAGGAAAAGATGACTAAATCATGTCCTAATGAAAAAGTTAAGACTTTATGACAATCTAATTAAAAGTCTAAAACTAGAAATGCACTGATAAAAATTGCTTCATGGAAATTTTAGGTGCTGAAAAGAATGTAAAAGATGAGTGGATATAATAAAAATAATGCAAATTGAAATAAAAGAGAAAGTGAATAAAATGCTGCAAGCAAGGGGTAATTGCAAAAAGGGCTATTACTCTCTCTAGTGTGGAGAAAAGAAAGGAGGGAGATACTATTTGCATACTAAAACTCATCATTAGCATCTGGTATTTTGCTGCATCAACTTGTACTTCAGTTTGCAGCAGCATTCCAGTTAAACTGCAGCATTCCTGGTGCTAAGTCGTCATGTTTAGAAATTAAATATTTGGAAATATGCAAATATTCTTCTCATGTATTATTTCCATATTTTTCATAATGAGTATTCTAAACAAAAATGTAAGGCATGCTGAGGTTGTACTTCGCACTAAACATACTGGAGCGTGCCAACCCCCTCTCCTAAAAAGCACAAGGGAGTATCATTCTCAAGAGGGAATGGCACATAACCAAGTGCCATCCTGACGTGCAATGGGAGAGCCCAGCTTCATAAATCGCTGTGGTGGTCAGTGCAAGGGGTAGGTGCAACAACTACATCTAATGAAACAATTACATCTAAAGATTGTACCTTTCATACTGACAGGAAGAATCTGGATCAGCGCACTTGCCAAATCTTTCTAGCCTTAGAGGTCCATCAGATACCTAAAATATAATCTAGAGGAGGTCATTTTGTATAAATTTACATAATTTTGCAGCTTTCTTTATACATATCAAAACTGATTATCACAATAGAAGACAGATTGAAGTTCATTTGTATGGAAAATGAGAGTGGTAAGAGGTGAATGATGAATTAGAAAACTGTATGGTTTCTTTCCAAATTTTTGCAATTTGACAAAAGTTGGCTGTGTTAAAAGAAAGGTATAGATGGCAGCCCTTTGCCTTGGTTAAAAAAAAATAAAAAATAAGAGATTATAATACTTATTTATCTAACCAGGGAGGAGGCAGGCAGCCTGACATTCAGCATATTGCAAAAAAGTACTCATTTTTCAACCTATTTTCTTAGCTTTGTAGAGCTTAGAGATGAAAATGGCATTAAAAAATGGTGAAGAAGAGGTTGAATGTTAGAATCAATCTAATGGATTTTGATAAATAATATCTGTTTTAATTTCTGAATTGAAGAAATAACCATTACTAACCAAACTCTTGAAATTTTTTAGAAGTCAATGAAGTCTTTTCACCTGGAGTACCTTCCATCTGCATATACTCAATCTAAGAGTTGTACGTAACTGCTGATAAAATTAAGCAGCCATTTGAATCTAACACTGACATGCTGTAAGAATAACTAAAGCTATAGAAAGATGTTATTGGAAGTCTGAAAGTGTTTACATGCACATTCTATCACTTATAGTATAAAAATAAAAAAGTAGCCTGTCTTTGTTTGGTTTTTTTTAAGGTTAACATATGGCAAAAGTATTTATTCCAACAGTTATATTTGTATTTCAGTTTTATTTGGTCGTGTTTGTCAATTCAAGTGTTATTATAGAAGCACTTCTAGAGTTGTCCCAGGTGGGTTAGCTATTTTCTAGATACTCAGTTCTCAAAAATCAGCAAGGCTTAGGAAAGCTTTTCTTCTGGTAGGGAACTTTGGTATGTTAAGTGATTTTGGTGACTGAGCAAACTACGCTTTTTAGGTTCAGAACCGAATCAGGAGTTCCGAGAAAGAACTCTGACCAAGAAGGTCCTTGTCTTGTAAAACTGTGATTAAGCTAGCATGGAAATCACTCTGTCTTCCTGGTATTCTTCAGTATTTAGACTAGTCATTAAAGATCCTGACAAAATCCCATGTTTGATATTATTGTCTGCCTACTTTTTATCTTTGTTTTAAATATCTCCACTATTTGACCTAAATGATTGTCCAATGGTTTGCTTTGTTGTTTTTTTCCTAGCACTGACTATTCCTTAAATTCAGTGGTAGCTTTACTAAGGTCATTAAATTTTTTTTTTGTTTGTTAGTTAAGAAGACATTTCTGGACTCATCCAAGGAAAAGGAAGCATAGATGGCATCAGTATATATTTTATTACTAAATGTGTATTTTCATAGAGAAAAAGAATCATATTTTTGTAGGAAGAAATATAAGAATTTATTTTCACAAATTGGAAACAGAGTCTTTTTTTTGAAATTTCTTATTTAGTACTTAGTACACACGGTGCTTCAAAGATGGCAGTTTCTGTTCTAGCATGCACATCTGTGGTGTCATTAAATCATCATTTATTAATGCATTACTTGAAGCCTACAACTCCATTATTGCAAAAATCAAAGCCACCTTTTAAAGAATGGCAGCCTGCCACAGAATAACAACAGCCACAGATAAAAAGGCTACAGGATGACTAGAGATAACATTTTTCATGTTTACATTTCGAATGCCAGATGCCCATCAGTCTCTTTTAAACCTCATTCATCAAAAAAAAAAAAAAAAAAAAGAAGAATGAACTCAGGCTTTTATCACTTTATATCAAATTATTTTTAATTTATAAGATTGAAAATTTATTCCATATCTATCATATTCTCCTATATCACTGGCTATTTCTTTAACCATAAAAGTGGTTATATCTGTGCCTAATGGCTGTGAGGAACTTTGCACTTAGCAAGGTCAGCAAAATAAGCAGATTCTTAACAGCCCATAGCAAAAATGGATTTTATGTATAAAATCTGTACTTTTCTAAGCAGTTAGGCCAGAAATACCTGTTTCAGAATAGAGGATCCATAACTAGCAAGAGAGTTTTATTGAATAACTTAATCTGCTAAAATAAAATCCAAATTTAAATCCCAGATTGAAAAAAGAAAATAAAACCCTGTTTTGGCTTAACAATACATTGTTAAAAATACTTTGCTAATTTAGAGTATTCATACACGATTGCTGGCTCACTTTTCTTTTTGTTTTTTTTTTATTATTATTTATTTATAAGTTTGCAAAAGCTTTATGCCAAAATATTTTAAACTTCCTTTTTTATTTACAGAAACACAAAAGATATTATAAGAAGCCATAGCGTATGGAGTGCTAAATTTGAAAAATGGAAGAAATGATTGTGGGTTTTACTCCAGTTCTTAAATATCAGAAATTATAATATTTTGCACACCACATAGATACTAGTTTTGTGTAGTATGTTCTGTTTCATTGTTAAAATGTTTACTAATTTTATCCACCACAGGCCTCATTAAAAAACTAATTTTTTATTTTTTTTTGCCATGTTAATGATAGTTTATTTGCTTAGGTCACGTTGTCCCAAATATTAGGTGTCTTACAATGTTACATAATATTTCTGATTTTTGTTTTTGCTTTATGCTAGAAGTTACATGGGAAGACCAGCAGAAAAAGGTGAATGGTACAATAACTGATGACAAACCATTGCCGAAAAAGAAACACCATTCTGAGCCAGGTTTGTCAGGGTTTGGAAAACCACATGAAAGCATGAGACTATAAAAACACATTTCATGCTTTTGTAATGCGTGTGTGCTTGACGTACCTTATTTTTTTCACTTTGGTGTGAAATTTGTAGTATGTAGAGACCATCTAGATTACATACTTCTGTTCTAGAATAGTCAAAATAGATCTGCTTTTGTAAACAGTTGTGTTAGAATGCACATGCATTAGAAGAGTTCTGGAACAGTATTAGACTTAGCTTGCTCTTTAGTGTTGAATTTTGTTCTGATTTATCTATGTGTGCAAGCCTGAGGAGTCCAAGTATGAATTATGCTGATTCTTACTTAGTTGATCAAACCAAAGTATCTACTGCATGTATGGTGGGAATATTATCTTCTAAAGTCTTGAATCTGAAACCTTCTTGCACTATCACACAAGGCAGAAATAATGTTTCAATGCAATTTTTTATACAAGCTGCATTCTATACCTCCATCGGCTGAAGTTCTCAAATCTAAGAGAACTCTTCTTTCCTCTATCCTGTACATGAATGGATTTCTTCTGAAACTATAACTATCAGAAACCTTTGTATGCCCCAGATATGAAGTACAATTATTCTTCTTCATCTTTGTTCCTACAGATGCATTGCAGTAAAATTAAACCTAGTCATAATCATAATGATTATGATTATGATAATAATATTATTGTTCTCTCCTCTGAATCAGGCAATAAAAAGTCCTAGTTACATTGATATATGCACTTGCAAAAGGCACCGTAAGATTAGGGTGATAAACACATTGTAAAGAGTGCAGGGAAAAGGGAGGGGAAGCAAAGGAAAAGAAAGGGAAAAAAAAGGGGGGGAAAAGGTGTCTACATTGCAGGTTTCATTCTGCATTTAAAGGATCTACTTGAATGATGGGAATTTTTCATTTCAAGAATAGTTATGATCAGTTTGGGGCTGAAAATCTCTCTCTAATCAGCATATTAGTTGTCTTAGTCTAACAACAGCACTTACCCAGTCACACCAGTTAAAGTTTACAAGATTGGCCAACTGTGCCACTTCCTAAATTAATGCTGTATTCTCAGTTTTGGCTCACCTACATAGAATCATAGAATCACAAAATGGTTTGAGTTGGAAGGGACTGTAAAGATCATCTAGCTCCAGCTCACCTGCCACAGGCAGGGGTACCTTCCACTAGACCAGGTTGCTTGAAGCCCTGTCCAACTTGGCCTTGAACACTTCCAGGGATGGGGCATCCACAACTTCTCTGGACAACCTGTGTCAGTGTCTCACTACTGTCTTCTACAGTGAAGAATTTCTTCCTATTGTCTAATCTAAATCTACCCTCTTTCAGTTTAAGGCCATTCACCCTTCCTATCACTACATGCCCCTGTAAAAAGTCCCTCTCCAGATTTCTTGTAGGCCCCCTTTAGGTACTGGAAGGCTGCTGTAAAGTCTCCCCCTGAGCCTTCTCTTCTCAATGCTGAACAAGCCCAACTCTCTCAACCTGTCTTCATAGGACAGGTGCTCCAGCCCTCTGATCATCTTTGTGATCCTCCTCTGGACTCATTCAAGCAGGCCCATGTCCCTCTTGTGTTGGGGGCTCAGAGCTGAACACAGTACTGCAGGTGGGGTCTCACATGCTGATAATTTCTAAGTCAGTTTTCTGTTGAAGCTCAACTATTTCGCAGCTGAAATTTCAAGTCAGAACTGAAGAAGAGCAGCAAAATATGGATTGACTCTGTAATACAGGAATTAGAGAACCTAACTGCAAAATGCCAGACCCGCAGTTGCATTTTGTTTTCCCTATTTAGTGCTTCAGAGGAATTTACAGGAAAAGCAAGCACTGCTCGTAAGAGTCAGGATCAGCGCGGAACTTATCTTCTTTTCCAGCTGAGTGTTTTTGTTACTGCATGACAGATTCAAAATACAATGTCTACAGATCTTCACTGTTATCTTTCCAGGGCGAGTTCTGAAAATAATGCCTCTGCCCAGACTTTTCCTTGTGTAGTAGAAACATTATTTCTCTCCCAGCTGAGGCAGGCTTAAAACTGTGTTCTTGGCAGATGGCAAATTCGTAGTTAGAATAGAGCCACCTTCCCCATTTTTTAGAAACAGGAGCCATATTTTGATAGATGGCTGCTTTAGGGGCATTCTGGTTTTTGGAACATGAGTGAAAACTTCTAAGACAAAACAAAACAAAACACAAACAACAACAACAACAAAACAAAACAAAAAACAAACCACAGAAGAATAGAAATCAGAAACAAATTCAGATGTTAAAAAATTGTCATTTTAAAAGTGTTTCATATGGTAAAAAAGTATTTATCTGGCTTTTCTCCATTTTTCTCACTGGAACTGTACCACTGATCTCCAGTGCTGCAGGGAATACACAAAATTGATTTGGAAAACCACAAGTTACAATTGCCAAGACCTACAATAGGTACAAAATTATGTAAAAAACTGTGTTCTGCACTCTATAGTCGTAGGACTTTCTGCGAGGGCTAATGCCTGATGAGAGCATAAATTCTGCTCTGATTTACATTATCAGTAATGTCATCCATGATATGTTCACATGAGACAGTGGTACTTGAAGTAGAAACACCTGAAGTGGTTATGAACATTCCACAGTGGGCACCAAATACTGCATATCTATATTCCTAGGATGCTTTTCCAGACTGTTTCTCTGGTTTGTCAAAACGCCCTAGATTCTAACGTATTAGAAGCGGAGGAGTACCAGTACTACGAGCCAAGGCAGCTTCCGTAAGTCGCATGATGGGTGGCACACTACTGTCCCCTACAGACATCCCTCTATCATTACAGACACTTAGCGCATTCCCAGGGAATGGCAGACAGGACAGCTGGAAGGGGGTGCCGTAACCCTGTTTATTGAGTTGTGTTGTATCTCTGTCCATGATCCACCACAGACGTAGTCTGGTGAATCTACCGAAGGAAGCTTCAAATTCCTTGAAAGTTTTCAATATGGGGTTTACCCTCTGCACAGGACTGTGCTCTCTTTCATCTGAGAATGCTTTAAATGTTTAAATGTTGCACGGAAAACAGCAAGGTGAATCTAATACATCTTAGTTCCTGTTGCAACTGGCAATCTGCAGAGTAAAGCAAGCAGGAATACAGGCATCTCATGTTGCTGTTGCCCTGTTTTGATTGCCTTTCCAAATACGGATTCTTCTGCTATAGCTCGTTACGGGACTTTGTCCTGTTTTTACGTTTGCTTTGTCTGTTAAGAATTTAACCTAAACAGTCACATGGAAGTAGCCATGGCAGTATTACAGCTAAGAAAATCTGTGAGAAAAAAATAGATACTGATTACATGAATACCTTGAGTGAAGAACTGAGCTGTGAGCAAGTTGTAGATAAAAACATAAATAGATAATGAAATTAATTCCAAATAACAGAAAAAATAACAGCAATACTGAGCCATGTGAAGTGTTAATATTCAAGAAATATGCATGACTAGAAAAGAGATTAGCAGATTTGTTGGTGGACAATTTAAGGACATTAAATAAATAGTAAAATGGTTATGTTTCAGACTTTTCAATAGAAGATGCTGATAAAGTTGTGCTCCTGAATATCAGAAATCAACATGTTTTCTTAGCAGTGCCTGTAATCTCTAATTTCTGAGGAAATTTGCAAAACAATTGTTCTGTATCTTACAAAGAGTCAATTGTATTAATGCAAAGATTTTGAAGGATTGGAAGAGTAAAGTTGCAGAATCATAGGTAAGCATAGTATCAACATTCAAGCCATGTCTTGAATGTGGGTGCCCTTCCAATGTCAGCGCTGTCAGAGACTACTGCATTCTTGGGACACCACCACATCAAAGAGCATGTGGAGTAGTTATTTGTTCCTATCTGATTATTAAGCATTTCTATTTTCAGCACCGCTGCCTCTTGAGCTCTAATAGCTGGCATATGAAAGAAAGTGAATAAAATTCTCATCCTCTAATCACATTTCCTTGGCCAGTGAATTAAAAAATAAGGGAAAAAGCAGCACAGCATGCAAACATTTCCACATGGTTTTGCATTTGCATATATGAGGCCTTATGAGAAAAAGTTGGAAAGAAGTAGGCTATGAGTGCCGAACGTGTTCTGTACTGGCAGATAATGTTAAGCAAGATATTGGTTTTCTTTAAAAGCAAGGATTAGTATCATCACTAGACTCTCTTGAACACATAAGAGTTGTTTAAAGGGAAAAAGTACATAGTTTAGGGTATCAAGGCAGTGATACTTAATTCTATCAATTCTTTGATACAGGTAATACAGAAGCTATCTTCATGAGACAGCAAAGAAAACACTATTGGTTTTCCTTGTTCTTTCTATATGGAGACATCAGATTTGATGGTTATTATCTGGAAACCATCCTGTAATAGTTTTGTTATTGTTGCCGGTTGGAAAGATTTCAGTATCATCAAATATCTCACATTTGCCGCAGACACTTTTAATTTCTCAGCAATAGTTGAAGAACAGAACAATGGGAAAGTGCTGACATATTTTACTATGATTGACCAAAAAGAGACAGAATTGTTGAAATGGATTTATACATCTCAGAGTGTAGTGAAGTAAAAATGGAATGTCCTTGTAATTATCTGGGGGAAAGCCATATTTCTTTAATATAATGCTAAAGTTTTAAAGGACAATGGTAGGTTAAGCATATCAGAAAATGCAAAGGCAATGGGTGATTACAAATGGTAAGTCTTCATATATACATAAATTGGCTTTCAGTTTGAAGGCTTGTTTTATCCATGGAACATATATGTCTGTCTCTCTCTCCTGGGTAGTATTCCATGACTGTACATAGACAAAGCCTTTCAGAAATAATTTTAATGTGAATATAATTTTGTAGGTTATCTATTGCCATGGAATCAGCTGAAGTAATAAAATATACAAAAATAATTCAAAACAAAGTCATGGTTATTTTAAAAGAAGTTTGCAATCAGAATTGGAAGTGCAATTGTTTGAAAATTATAAAAAACTGAGATATGGTAAGATACACGGAATGAATGAGGCTAGAAAAAATAAGGTAATGATAGGGCACAGAGAGCAGAGAGCACACTACAATTTCATATAAATGACCTCATGAGCATAGGATAAATGAAATTTACAGTTTTAAAGAAGTCAGCTAGTATAAAATTACCAGCTTGTGAAACAGAGAGAAGCAGAGTGGAGTCATGGAGTATTTCATGTTTGTTGAAGATGAAAATTTACTGGGCAGCAGAACAGTTTTCAAAAGAAATGGATTGGGAAAGGGAAGAATAAAAAGTCCATGGCCCTGACATAACCTTCAGTGTGCTGTGGAAGGTCTGGGGAAGAAGGTACGGAAGAAGATCTTATGACCATGCTGTGGAATCTTGAAGTGGGTAAAATTTACAAAAAGAGACATGTTGAATCCATGAGGATTTTTTAACCTGTGACAAGTGAGAAGTGAAGTAGATGGAATATATGGCATGAATAGTTGTTTTCTTGAAAACAAATGAGTGTTTGCATGCTTTTCAGGGACTCATCTTAAGATTAATAAATAGTATTAATAAAACAGATGGTCCTCTCATGTATGTGTATTTTAAAATTGGCTTTCATTTTTTCCCTATGCCACTTTGAAAGACAATATGCCTAGTCTGGACTAAAGTAACAGAGAATTGGGTTCCAGAGAACTCTGAGAAGGAGACTCTCTGGATGAGGCTTGCGCAGTGTGAATAGGGCAGTCAAATATTGCATTTCAGTGCTGTAGCCAAATTGCATTAAGTCAGGGTATTACCATAATTTACAGTAGATATAGTGAAGTGGCTTGAAAACGTCTAACCACATACCTCTTTATATATATCGGTTTTGCTGCATTTTTGTGTTCTGGAAACTATTCCTCCAGTCTTAAGTATGTGATCTCCTGGACAATTTAATTCTGTAGGTGCTGAAAGTTCTTGGCATCATTAAGGTGAGAATAGTTTTAGAATGGAGAGTTGTCTGACTTAAGATATCTCATCTATACTTTATTGGCAGTACAGGGTGTATTTGTATTCAGGATGTTAGGTATCTTTTCTGAAGTAGTGTTGATGTTTGACTACCTAAATCATCTTCTAAGGGAGATTTATTATCTTTTCAGGATTTATGGTATTTCAGATCCCAAACATGGCATTAATATTTTGAAATGTTACTATGTTGCCTTTTTTCCCCTTATAAAATTATAATGTGAACTTTATTCAGAGAAACAAAGTCACTCTGAATTCCTTGTTTAGTTTGCCTTGAGACTTATGAAAAAGTAATGCTGTCTAAATTGTTTCATTTGATTTATAGAGTTCGTGCTCCTGAGAGTATTTAAGATTTCTTCTTGTATGTTGTTTTCTATCTTCTCTGTTATCCTTATCTTTCAGTATGAATAACTCACATTTTCCTTATTCTTGCTGCCTTTGCCTAGCATATATTCTGTAGAGAGTATATTATATATGTGTTACGTAATTGCAATATCATATGTTTTGCTTCTGTCTTCCCTGTATTTTCTTTGTTCTAGTTAGTCCTCTGCTTATACTTTTGAGGAAAAATGTCAGCATCTGTCCAGTATACAGCTGCAATTTTGTGTGCGTGGATTTACAGTTTAAGATAAAGAAATCACCTTTAACTAGTTTTGGAAATTTCTGAGACCATGTATACAGTGAAAGATCTTTGCTTTTAAGGAGAAGAGAAAACTGAATTTGAGAAAAGCCTTGAGGAAAGTAAGAGTAATTAATTTACATCTATTTATCCTATGTTGCTTCTAGAATTTCATATGGGCAGGTTTGCATTTTTTTAAAAAACTTAAGTTCCTAAGTACTTCTCTTTAATAAGTCACATTACTTACAATGAGAAGTTCTGCATCAAAGCATGATAAAATAGATGGTACTTTTTTGTTTTGTTCAGACTTGCAATAAAATACCTGATTTTTATTTACTTCACAAGCTTATTCATTGAGAGTCCCATTTGTTTCTAAATCTCTGTAGAGTAAACTTATGCATACTACTTTCATACATCACGATGTAAAATTAAATCAAATAAATGCTAGTTCTACCACCAAGCAATAGCTATGCAAATGAAGACTGCTTATTGACATAATGTAAATTTAATAGAATTTTATTCAGTGATTTATTTTTTTTTTCCTTGGATTTGAATGTGTTTGTATCAACAAAGATCTATTTTGGAGGATTACGAGCCAGCAAATTTTCAAACTGTGGTTTGGGATTTATGGCATGACTTCTGAATCAAGAAGAGATTGGTTCACATAAGTGCTATTGTGTCTTTATTAACCAGTGTGTTAGTACTTTCTTCTTATCATTATTAAATGAAAGAAACTGCCATGCTGATACTTCTACTAATTCATTAATATTTGCAATAATTAGTGTAAAAATATTAAGCCATTTATCTCAAGAGTTATCAGTTGGATATCTATTATCTTTTACTCTCTGACTGCTATTATAATTATTATACTAATATATTTCATCAGTAAAAACTTAAAACTGAAAAATATTTGTAATTTAAAAATTGTTTTTGTTTGCCACTTTGATGTGTCATTTTTTTTTTATAAATGCTTTCTATGAGGAGTTTTAGAAAATTTTTTAAAGTATTGGTACCTGTGACTGATATTCAGCCAAATACTAGTCATTTGATTCTAAAATGTTCAAATGGAGCTTCCCAGTTCTTCAGCTGTGTCCGTGCTGAGCCCCACTGTCACTATTAGAATGCTTTGCATTACCATAGCAGGCATATTCCTAATTTGGAAATAATGTGATTCCAACATCCTTTAAAAATTTCTTGAGAAGGATTTATCTTAGTGCAGTACATGTCTCAAAGCTATGCGTAATATGCTATGGATATTAAAAATAATAAATGAAGTATGATGGTTCGTGATAAAGACTTTCTAATAACTGATTCTGACATAGGAGTGTTCACTTCAGGGGCATAGGTACGGAAAACATTTTCAGAAAATTTTAAGTACTCTATCTGGGTTTTGGTGGTAATGATGATTTATTTATGTAACAGTCCTTTCAGTTATAGCTACACTATATTAATTCAAGCTGAATACACCAGGGAGAAGTAGCTCTTTGTATTTGCTTGTTTGTATTTCATCCTATGGGTTCATTGTACTTGCCCCTCTAAAAAGACATTTATACATTACTTTTATTTAACATGTGAATACTTAACATCTGTTGTCAGAACTGCCAGCAGCTATGCTTTCATATTACATATCTCATATATAGCACTTAGTTGTGTGCATTCTGTAATCAAATTTAATTGCCTAAAACTGCATTCTAAATATTCATGTTACAAGCTGTATTTACAACAAAGTTTTGATACAGTTTTGGCATTTGATAGTAGGCGAATATTAGTCTGCCAGCTATAGAATAAAATTGTTTGACTACAGAACACAGTGGTTATCAAATGTAGTTTAGTGTTGACTTTCATTTCATTTAGTTGACTTATGTTGCTTATTCTCATTTTTCATTTTTAATGGTATCTTGATATTGACTGTAAGATGTGGATAAAATTATAGGATATTTTTGTGGTGTATGAACTTTTCTAGAATTCTTAATCTAACATCTACAGTATTAATGAATCATGAACAAGTTGAAATTAGATCAGGGCTTAAAGTTATAATTTTATTTTTTATTTCTGATGATTTTTGAAAAAATGCATTCATTCTGTTAGTGATGATAGCTTCACAGTTCTTTGTAATTATTACCACTTTTCAAGATGAATTCTTCCTATTCTTCTGTTACAAATAGATATTCAGTACAGAGAATGACACTGTCCCTCAGATGTTCTCCATGTCTGAAATGGCAGTGTGTTTTTGAATGTGAGGTAATAAAATAAGTAGTGAGATAGTTGCTTTGGCATTTAACTTGCATGCATTTGCAGTAACCTAGACTTCTGAGAGATGAGGATGACATTTGGTTCTGAAAAAGTATCTGCTGAATTGATGATGAGAGTTAATCACTACATATTTGCTTTTCTCATGTTCTGTATTTTGATCTTAATAATATTGCCGTTGGTGAAGTGTTACAATAATGCAGTCCTTTCCAGAGTGTATTATGTGGATTCTGAAATTCCTGAGCTTGTATATACTTTTGAAAAACAAAAAAAGAAACAACCCAAAGCAAACTGTTTTCCATTTTGAATATATGACGTTTGGTTTAGCGTAAATTACAATAATTTAAGAACTGAAAAATCTATTAATAGAGTTCTCATTGGTGACATTAAAGTGAATGTTCAATACTTGAAAGAGAAAAAGAATTCTTGCGTTCAAGTAGATGGCATTCCAAAAAGTTGAATAGTCATGAACAAAAGTGTTTATGCTAGTTAACATACCTTTTACTATCCAGCTTTTTCTACAGCTTCATTGCAAGGATTGACTTTGCTGTCAGTTATAACTTTTATTTTTTCCTCAGCTCCTATACTAACCCTGTCTTTACTGTTCTTTTTCAACCACAGTAATTTAACCACTTCTTCCTCAGCTTTCTTTTTTCCTTCTGATGTCTGTGTTATTTTTTCCCCATTTACTAACTCTGCTCTGCAGACTTCTCTCTAAACCAACTTTTGGCCCTTTCCCTCAGTGTCAGTTTTAACCTTCTGAATACATCCTCTCACGCCCATCTCCTTTGTCTATGTCTGTACATTAAACGATGTGATCACAGAAGAAGCGGAATCATCAAGGAGAAGAAACTCAGGTCTGTCTCTTCTACTGCTTTTCTCTGTGTTATTTTTTTCATTTTATCTTTCCTATAGATTTTATCACAGCTCACCTCACATACGTTTCACTCTCTTTCCCCTCAGAATATTTAAATACTGGCAAACTGTAAGAACTTAAGTTTAATATACATATGTAAATTTTACTACCTACAAACTATGTACTCTACCAAAATTTTTAAAAGGTAACAGATGATGTGTGCTATACTGTAAGACTTTAAGATGATTTAATTTCTATCATTTCAGTTCTTATTTCTCATCTCCATGATCTGTAAAGTAACCTTTAAGCTTCCAACTAACAATCTATTATTTATCTTTGCATTTTAAAACTGCTGCAAAAATTATGGACACTCTTATTCAACTAGTTATTTTTCATCCTGGGGAGGATATAATTTGAGAACTGAATAATTTTAGTAAGTTAAATTTCATGCTCTGGAATTTCAAATTTAGCTTCACTGTGTAAAACTAGTTTGATTAGAAATAGAGTTGTTAGTGGTCAAAAGTTATTCTCTCATGCCAGAAATTGTAAAACATAAGGTTAGGATAACAACAGAGAGCAAGAAGTCAAAACATTGAAGGAGCTTTAACTTAACTCTACTGATCATAGCATTTCTTTCATATTGTGCATACCTTCTGGTTTCATTTTACATATGGAGTATTAGTCTGCCATTTTATTGACTTTCTGGTGTACATTATATTACTGGCAGAGAACTAATGTCTAGCTAGCTATCCTAGCTCTGAAAATGCAGTAGTTTCAGTAGTTGTTCACACTTGCCTGCTTTTTCAGTTGTGGTATGTCAGAACAAGAATGAAATTCCCCATATTTAAGTTAATGAAATTCACCTATAGAATTTAAATTTTACAATTAGTGTGTCAAAGCTCTAATTAATTTCCTGTGCCTCTGCTATTTTCCAACTAATCCCAACAAATTAGAGAAGCCACTTGGGTGCTATTTAGCTTCTAAAATCTGAAGCAGTTTTGGGCTCTACTAGTTTGGGTGGTATTTGGTCAAACATTTTTGTCTTTTCTCTACTGTGGCTGGCTCCTTCAGAACTCAGTTTTACCCCAGGTACTACTCTTGTCCTAATCAAAGATTATCTTTATGAATTTTGCGAATGTTACTTGCTATGATTTTCATATTAAACAAATCTCAATCTAGAAACCAAATTACAGGAGGAAAAAAAGTTGAGTATGGATAGAAAAGACAAGTGGTAGTGTGATCGGAATTCCATCTTTCATAAATCACCACTGTTAGAATTTAGTTTATGTTGTAGAAAGACAGTTTATTTAAGTTTACTTACTTTGTGCCCACAATCCTTTCCAATGTCCTGTGCAGTGATTCTGAGTCTCTTTTATTAGAAAAATAAAATTATTGGATTGGCTGACCTGTATGTTCATAGTGAAAGAAAAGGAAAGTTTTGAACCTTTTTCTTCAAGAATCTTCCTCTGAGTTGTAGATTGAATCAACATATTGAATCAAAATATTCAATCAACCCATCTGATTCTTGGGGTTGGAAGAAATCAAACCTTAAAATGATATCTAGTGTCTCAGAAAAACATGTTTTTATCACCTGTGTTTCTTGAATATATATAAGAAGGCAGTGCCTGTGTATTATTAGCTTTTTTGGGGCTTTCCAATTCAGATGGACTTCTGCAAAACACTGTTTAGCTCACCAACAATGTTAAATAAATGTATTAAGCACTGATAAATTTAACTGTCTAGCATAGGCCTGCAAAAGTATGATCAGCAGTGCAGTTGCAGAAGTTATTTTTACTGTCTTTAAACTCAGGAGTAGTTAGTTTATTTTGTGCATAGTAGCATATTTTCACATGTACATTTGAAATGTGTACTCTTCCATCTTTTACCTCAATGACTAAATAGCTTACACATTACAGTACACGGTACTTTGAGCAGCTGTGTGCTAAAACAGCTTCTTAAAAGTAGGGGTAATATTTGAAAGGCATGCCTTTGGAAGGGGATGTTTTTCCACTGTTTTAGAATTTGCTTTAAAAAGTGTGGAACTAGGATTATCCATTTACAAGTTCCTTCAGTAAATGGTTTTCACAGCATTGACCATACTACCAAGCATTCATGTGAATCGAAGAATTCACTATTGATTTTAGGTGATTTTAGACCAAGGGGTGTTGTGAAAGCTAGATATCTGAATATGTTAATATTATATGGAAAGAAAAACATTGCCATTTCCTCTCTGTGGGTATTGTAGTCTCTGATTGCAAAAATAAGAAAATGTTATTCCCTGAGAAATATCTAGGCTATTTTTCGATTGAAAAGTCTTATGAGATGTTGTGCAAAGCTTATGCTGTATATTTCAAGCAAAAAAGCAAGTTCAGAAAGCTAACAAGTAGGAACATTTTTATATTATTTTTTTTAGCTGAAAGCAGTAGAGCTTGATCGCATCCTTAGTGACTAAAACCCTTTTCCCTTAGTGAAAGAGGAGCTTTGCAATGCAGTTTTTATGACTTGTTTCTAAAATCGTATTTCAGAAATAATTTAATATGTTTCATAGGATCCAAGTATTGTGAAAACTGTTAGGGAGACATATGCCTGTTCACTTCCCTATGTATTCAGTATGAGCAAGGGAAGTAAGCCCCTATCTGCCAAAGAACCTTTATGATAAAGCAGACATCTTTCTTTTCAATCAGTAACATATTTCAGATCCACCAGTTACCGTTGCGGCAATAATTACTTGAATATGCAAATAATGCTTACTGTGGTCTTCAAATATGAGAGATACAGAAAACATTCTTCAGCCTTACAGAATTAATCTAGGCCTAGATGTGACATTACTCAAGTAGCTACGCCTCAAAATCAATTACCAAAACTATGGAAAGGCTGATCCATGACAGTTTAAAGGCAGTCAGTGTATATGTAGCAGAAAAAGTGTTGGCTAATTAATTTTAGATTTATTCCAGTATGAGGAAGGATGGAGTAGCAATGCCCAGTCATTGCTGCTTTTTAAGGAGGCAGACAGAAGTTAGAAGATGGAGTACCGGGGACAGCTGCACTTCTAAAGAGCCATAAAAGGCAGGGAAGTAGAGTTCTCAGATCTTTTCTGCAACATCTGGAGCAAAATTCTCATATTAAGAGAATATGAAGGATTGATAGCCTTGGGGGGCATGGTTTAGTGGGAGGTGTCCTTGCCCCTGGCAGGGGGGTTGGAACTAGATGATCTTCAGGTCCTTTCCAACCGTAACTATTCTATGATTCTATGATAGAGGTTTTGCTAACTTTGAGAATAAAATTAAAATGGACAAGGACTTCAAAATATGGGTTGTTTTGTTTGTTTTTCCTGGATTTTATAATTTTTGTGGAAAATTATGTTTTTGTAATAACATGATTGCCAAGGGTGAAGCCTACAAAAACTAAAACAACCTTATTAAAGACGGATGACCAAATTGGAAGAGCTTGTAGCTCTGGACAGTGGAGGGCCAAACTGTAGAGTGGTCTGGCCAATAAACTGTTGGAAAAACCAAGGGCAAAAAATTTGTGTGTTTGAGAGATCAACTACAGTAGAAGACAAAAAGCACACTTATTTGGATTTGTTCTTGTCTTACGGTGCCCTGAGAGGTTTTCCAAGCCTTCCGAGAGTGAATATACTGTGATATACTTTACCTTTATAAACAGAACATGACATCCCTCTATTTTTGAGTTATTATTATAGTCAGTGTTCAATGACACACTTTCCTTTAAAGACCAGGATGGTGTTTTATTTTGTTTCCATCTGTCTTATGTTAAAAAAAAAAAAAAAAAAAAAGAAATCTGGATGGAATTTGTAACATTTTAGCACAAATATGATTAAATGACTTGTAAATCTCTGAAGTATTCCGTGACATTTAGTTTGACAGGTGTGTTTAAAATCTGATGTCTTAAACTGCTACTGAGACTTCTAAAGAGTCTACGTCTGTAATTAGTCAACAAAAAGCAAAGGGATACGTAAACTCCAAATTCAGTTTAAATGTACTTAGGATGCTAATAGATGCATAGTATTGGGTGCCTGGTAGGATTTTTGTCCTTAATTTGATTTTTGATTAGGATTAAAACCAGACACCAAAGGCCTCAAAATCCAACCCCCAAAATAGCCATCTGTACTAAACCACATTAGTAAAGGATGGTCTTCGGTCTTCAGTATATTATATAATATGGATTTTATAACGAAAAATTAAATCATAATTTTGCAAAAGACAGAATAGCATAATAGATAGATTTTTGATCTGTAAAGGTTTGCTAGTTTAATTTGTAATTGAGTCTTACATATGGGTGAATATACCACTGTTGGTTTTGTATTCTTTGGTTAAATCTTTGACCATATTTCTGTCTATTGTTAATGAAGACATCTTGCATTCTTAGGATGGCTGAAGAATCTCTATTAATAGCAGTTTGCTTTTCTGGAAGCGGAGCCATAGTTATCATCAAGTGTTTGTGCCTATGTTTTGAAGTGGCTGTATCAGAATGTGAAATATCCTGTGGTTTTACTGTGGAGTATACCCGTGGTAGGAACTCGTGAGGAGTTTGCATGCTTGGCACACAGAATGTTAGAGAGCTTAACAATAAGACTATGCTCAGGCTTTCCTGAAGACAATGCAGAGTTTATAGCATGGCTGATCTGAATGGATTTTTCTGAGTACAGAATGTAAGGGCCCACTGACCCCTCAGGTATTTTTCTTTAACATTTTAAAAATACTATTGCATATCATTCATATAGGGAGGATGTGCCAGAATCTTTTTGAGAAGTGAAGTGGGGTGTTCTAGATAATATTCATCTTACTGCTTCTTTTTCTTCCTTTTTCCATGTGAGTGCTCAATATTTTTCAAAGGTCACCAAAATGTATGCACATTGTTGTATGAGGCAGCAAAGACAAGCATCGCAGAGTATGCTGCAAAAATAACTTTGTAAAAGGATCCAGCCACCATAGAAAAAAGGTGGTCATATCGCTAGGAGTTACTTCAGTAAACATGCAAAATAGAACTTCTGAGTTTGCTTCAGTAGACCTTTAACAGCTGCACTGATCTGTCAGTAGTGATGAAGACCTGAGCTGACCCTGTCAATTCATGAACCTGTGATTCTAGAGCTTCTTTGACTTGCTAGCTTAAATCACCATCTTACTCACTTTTTTACTGAGCAGTGCCATGTATTCTGCAAATAATCCAAAGTAACATTGTTAACATGGTTTAAGCATTTTGATAAAAATTTATTTAATTGGTGAGAAATGCCCCCTGGGTTTCATTCTTTGTTTAGTGTGTCAAGTTTGAAGCAAAGATGAAAAAAAGCCCCACAAAACCATCAAGCAATTCTCAAATAGAAAACAGAAATGCAAAGGCATGCTCCCCCACTGGCTAACTGAAATTGTCTTCATTCTAGCCTTCCCTTTTAAGGACAGTGTATTGACACTTCAGTCTCATTGAAACAGTAATATAAAACGACTTAAACAACCTTCTGGTTTTGTTCTTGTTCCACATTTCTGTAGGTTTCTTTTCATTCAGACTGTGATGTGTATCACAGACTTCTTGGAAATACTTTGCTTGCTGCAACAATAACTTTTCTATTTGCTGCAAGTTAGACATAAAGACCTGTAGCAAGATTCAGGAACCATTTGTATCACACATCACGATGATATTTTGCTATACCTGTAGCAGTTAGGCAATTGTATTTTTCACACTATAGACAGCCAGAATGACAAACTTTAGAGCTGGTTCCTTAGAGGCAGAGTTGAAATTCAGTGGCTCTGGAAATAGGAGGAAATGTAATCCTTTGAGCACAAGACCTTTAACTGACAAGTTTTGATGTTCGGAGCAAATACTTTTAGATTTTGCTTTTAGGATGTATTCTCATAAATAGCATTTGAAGAGAAATCTCAAGTAAGAAATATGGCTACCATTTTTCAAAGTACTTACCAAAATTAGTGTCCCTTGTGTATATTTGATTTTTAAAATAGAATGTTATTTAATAACATTCATTACTTTGAAAAATCAGACTCAGTTTTCAAGAAGCTCTTAAGCTAATTTATCCACTCTATAAATACAATTTATTTAATTTAATTGCTAGTTACATTGCTGATTTTAAAACCCTGGGAGGAAGGCTATTAAGCCCAGCACCTAACTCCCAGTTGTAAGCTTAAGTCTCCCTCTTCTTCTCCCAAGGAAGGCAGTAATTTTTTATTAACTTCAACACTTCCCTATCAGTATTCCGTGTCTAGGGAGAAGTCTGCTATCCTGATTCTTCTGTGGAAATATTATTCTATTTGGATATATTTGGAGATTGTCCTCCTTCCAGGTACTTGGGGTTCCTGCTCCAAGGGTCTTCTTGCAGTGTGGTGGGTGAAGCCTGCTGGGGTGCTCTGGCCGTGGCACCTCCAGATTCCCAACAGAACAGCAGAGGTCATTGAGTTAAGGCATTTCAAAGAAAATATAGCTGATCAAGGCCATTTTAGATCAGTTTTGGTTACTGTTAAGTCTGCTTTTGTATGAGCCTCTTGATTGGAATTCTTTTTTTGTTCATTTTATCTTCCAGGTACACGTTAGATTGTTAGATACCTATTTGATATATTAATACCTTTTAGAAAGACTGGATCATTACAAGAACATGGGAACGTGGCTGTGTTTACTATTTTACAACATGTCAATGGTCATTATAATAGCAATGTCAACTGTGATGGTGGAAGAAGGATTGAGAGAGGATCTTCCAGCATTTCAGTTTCTCTATCCATATAGCTCATCTCTATATTTCATCATTATACTTCAATGTATCTGTATTCTGAGTAGGCTGGAAACATATAGTTATCTTTTGTAATGTACAGAAATGTCTCATTGATCAAAGCATCAATTTTTTTTCCTCCCAATTATTTATTTCTGAAAAAACTTTACTTCTTAAATTGAGATAATTGCACCAGAGGCTACAGTATATGCTTTTCACTTTGTAAACGAAAGTTAATTCAAGTGATGTAACAGGTTCAAACTTAAACAGGGGAAGTTTAGATTGGATATGAGGAAGAAATTCTTTACTGTGAGGGTGGTGAGGCACTGGAATGGGTTGCCCAGGGAAGTCGTGAATGCTCCATCGCTGGCGGTGTTCAAGGCCGGGTTGGACAGAGCCTTGGGTGACACGGTTTAGTGGGAGGTGTCCCTACCCCTGGCAGGGGGGTTGGAACTTGATGATCTTAAGGTCCTTTCCAACCCTAACTATTCTATGATTCTATGATGTAGAAAATTACTGACTAATGTGATGATGTTGAAGAAATCATGTAAATAGAAATAGACAAACATTTTTAGGAATGGCTCATGATTGCCATTTTATATTATTCACTTTGAGACATTTTGAAATCATCTCATAGTGATTTATTGGATTTTAGCATTTTTAAGACATTAAGGCCCTTTATAGCTTTTTGATTTGAGCACCTAATAACTGCGGAGCCAAAAGCATTAATTACTTCAGTATCAGCATTCTAAACCTGCTGTGATTTTTTTTTAGCCAAATAGCTGCTGTGGCCAAAAGCCGCTGTGAAGATCATTGCTGCTGAGAATTTAGCATTGTTTTATTTGGTCAGTTGGAAATACCAGCATTTTCAGTTCTGCTCTTCTCACCCAAGTGAGATATTTCTCAATTTAATCTTCTGTTCTTTCTAGAATATCTTCAGACAGCTCTTCATGATACAAATGAAACCTTAGTTTGGAGAGTAAGATCCACTGTGCTGACCATTCTTGTAAAAATCTAGAGGACTTATTTATTGTAGAGATTTGTAATAAATGTCACAGCACTTCAATTACTCTTTAAATATTGAAGAATCTAATAGAATTTTATGCTTCCTAATACTATGGTATTCTTTTCTCTAAGTCAATTTGGAAATATTTTTCTATATACTTTTTAAATATGGAGCTAGAACAAGTGAAAGTCTGACAGGTTTCAAGTTTTCCTTATTTTGACAGTGTCTTTATTTAAAGACTCGTGGTTGAAAGACATTCAAACATATGGATGAATGGACTTCCAGGCATTTTAAAAATGCATTATCCTATATAGTATTAGCTGTATTTATTAAGATGATATGTCAGGCACAGTAAAGATTTCTTTTCCCTATTCAAATGAAATAACTTAAAAATGGCATCATCCTGTCTGAGCTCAAACTCAAAGTATTTTAATGGCTCTTACTTCCCTTTGATCTATTTTGCATTATGTTGAATCAGTGGTATTGCTATCAAATTGCTTTCTGCTTTGTAAAGTAATGATGCAGTAGAAGACAGTTTGTATTTGTAGCTTTTATACTGGTGACAGCAATTTAAAATAGTAACAATTGAATGCTTGAAAAGCAGGCACAATCATCTCTCTCTTTCTGCTACTTTCCTAGCAATATCCTCAACCCACATAGACAATATAGGCCAGGCTACTAAAAGGCCAAAGCAAAAGAATACAAAAGGCTTTATTTATAAACTCTGTGCAATATGTGGCAAAAAAGGTTGGGGAACGGTAGAGGTTTCAGGAATCCACGTGGTATCCACTGATAGGCTTATGACTTGACTTTATCTGTTTCCCATTAATTTGTATAACAATTCCACTACGAATTGCCAGCAGAACAACCTTGATTCCACACAGGATGGGGTGCCAGATCCTATGGAAGTGTGGCACGTTATTTACGCTCTCTGCAGAAGCACTCTTTTCTTTCTTACACCTCTACCTTGCCCCACTATGAGTTCTCTTTTAGTATGACTTCATCTTCTGCTTTGATAATCATCTACTAAATGGTATTTCCTTAAAATATAACAGCTATGTGTACTCTAAAGTAGATTATAATTTCAGAACAACCCTCAACAACCAATAAATCTGGAAAAATATTTAATTCTAATAATGCGTGCTATTTTTGGTTTGTAGCTTGGGGGTTGTTGCTCCATATTCATGGGATCATTTTAATTTAATTTGATATAATTTTGACTTACAGTAGAAAAAGAAACAGTCTATTTAAAAGTTAATGTATTTCTAAATAAAATAAATTTCATTTGACTTAAAAATCTTTCACATTAATTACCAAACTTGGATTTCAGAGTGCCGTATTTATGGGCTGCCAAACTATTTGATAGGGATCCAATGTATTTTTTTTCTTTGTGACAGAGGAATGCCCTGAGCCATTTACAACCTTTGATATGCATTCAGTATATCCATTGCCATTTGTTATGCCATGCCATCATATGCCATTTGTTGGCATCAGTCAGCTGGATTTATGTACATAAGCTGGGTTCTGAGTATTGCTCTTAGTGTCTTTTGTTCTTCATCATTTTTTAACTCTTAAGACAAGATACAATAATATCATCATTAAACCTTTTGACCTGTAGAAGCTATGAGAATTGATTAAACCAATGAAAGTTTAAAGTAACTACTGAAAACCGTTCTGAGGCATTCAAGTTTTACGCTTGAACCATTAGGCTGCAGTTTGTATGTGCACTGCATAAAATATACAGCACAAGTGAGTTTTTTTACTTTTATTTTTGTGTCATCCTGTTCAAGGAAGCTGTAACATAACTATGTCTGACACCTGCCTTGCTGTCTTTTGTGTTGAGTGTATTAATGATTCTGGAAGTGCTCAAAATACCCATTGGTTCCCTCCAGTAAGTCTTTACTAAGAGTGCACAAATGTATACACTAGCATGCAGTGAATATGCCTCTGGATGTAGAGCACCATACTTGGTTGGTTGACTAAAGTCATCAAATTAAATTAATTTGGTGGATTTTATTCATTTTTTCTTTTTAGTTCATGATTTATATTACTTTTATTATTATTTCTGCATTTTCTCTCTCCCCCTCTTTTTGTTTTACGTGTTGCTTTCATTTATTTATAGAGGAAAAGAAAGCAGATCCAGAGAATGGGGATACAGGTAGAGTAACATTAAAAATATTTTTATGTTTTTGACCTTAAGTTCTTTGATCTATTATGTTTAAGCAAACGTGTGCTGTAGAGTTGGATCACAATTTTGATGTATTTGGGGGATTTCAAAAGAAACAATCAGAAATGGGAACTGAGAAAGGTCTTTCCCAAATGTATTTCTTTTGTTTTATTAAGGGAGCCAAATTAGGGTGAGACATGGGAAGAGATCAGAAGCAGCTAAAGAAGGTTCTTGTGCAGCTGAAGACTGCTGTTCTGTCCTCCCCATTTCAGGCAGCATGTGCTCACCTGCACTCTGCCTTTTTACTCTGTTACAGATTCCTGACTTCCAAGATCTGTGTTTCTATAGTCCACTCATCACTAGTTTTCCCCCATGCGTGAGCTGCTGTGCCTCCCAAATTTTGTATCCCTCTTGCCCATGCCTATCCAAATCTAAATCTGCACAAATATTTTATTTACTCCACTCTATTTCCAAACCCCAGATTTTCCTTTTACTCTGTGTCCCAGAAGCCCCACTGTACAGCAAACTTCTTCTCCAAACACAACATCATCACCAGAATCTATAAATGCTAGAACAGTTCAATAATTCCCACTGGAGAAGGCAACGAAAGAAAGAATGAAACTCCTTAAAATTTTTAGCATGAAACATGTAGTTTGTAGTGTATGGGGTCTTGTCTTCTGATATGCTCCCTCAGCTTCCAGGCTCCTTTTTTGTCTGTTTTGGGACATTTCGTTATCTTTTGTTGCAGAATATGCTGTAGTTAAAGTTTTACTTACACTTTCTTATCAACTGGTTATGTTTCCATAGGCAAAACCAAAGGTTAAAGTCCAATTCATGTGGCCTAAGGCTTAACCTACTTCAGTCACTAGTGCTAAGCTCTGGCACAAATCAGTCCCTCACTGCCAGCTTTGTGGATATGAGGGCAGGTTACAGGGCTGCTGTGCACTGTACTTTAGGACCTTCCTCTCACACTTGAGGGCTGTAGTTGTGCTGCTTTCCTTCAGCACACTCTCTTCTAAAAATATGGTGAACGGCTCATATTGAAAGAGCAGCTAGTTATTTCTCAGGAAAGAATTTCCCTGTGCTAATGAAAACTCCACTGAGCTAACCTTCAGGCCATGTTTTTTTTTAATGTTAGAGTTGTTAAAAATTAGCAAAACTCCCAAGATATTGCCTACAGTACAATGATCCCAGTTGTGTTTGGTGAGCAACACCAGATTTTGTTCTTCCATCAGTCTTTCTTAATTTTTTGTGTTCCTGTGGCTGAAGTTTGAATAACTCACTCTTGCCTGGCCAGAATTTGGTTGCATACACTTTGGTACATTGTGGCACTACATGGAAGTATATCACAGGTAGCTTTATTTTATCTAGTATCTCTATAGTCCTGAAAATTTGTTGTGCTGTGCTCTAAAGACTTCAATAATACAAAGGCTGAGACACCCTTGAGCTGCCAGTACAAAAGCTTATGCTCCTACAGTGTCAGCACTATTGATAACTAATAGCTAGATTCAGGTTAGTTCTGATTTGCCGACACACACTCCATAAACACCTCCTGATTAGAGTCCTTAATATAGGGCTGATGTTTAGCCTTGGTTACCAAAATCATGTTAGGAGCTGAAACTTCCTTGTGCACCTGAACTGCTACTGGACTGGAAGTACCTTCTGCTCATGCTCAGCTCCCACATATAGGTTTCAACTAAGTATAAATTTGCCAGCAGACGTGGAGATGATGTTAGCCCTACATTTCCACCACTTAGTGCTATATGCATGCATGCTGGACCATGCGAACGGGAAGGGCCGCGACACGCTCTCAACCTTTCTTATTCTCATCCAGATCATGGGTGCATCTGGCTTGTTACACCAAGATTAGTCTGCGGCAGCCAGTAACCTTGCACACTCTTTCTGCATGGCAGTTCCATGCATAGTAGAACCAAAGGTGATCTTCTGCATAGTAAACTTTGCACTGCCCTATTTTTGCGTATAACTGAATTCACTCATTTGTTGAAGGCAGTTTCAAAGATACATAGCAAGTTATATCTTTAAATAATTTAATAGGAATTGATTTTTTTTTTCCTACATTTTGCTGTCTTGTTTTTCTCTTCAGGCTAAAATGAGCCACCAATTTTATTTTGCTACAGAGGGCTCACACCAAGGGCTTACATGTTATACCCACATTTTCAATGGCATATTTCAGAGTGCTTGGTTTTGCCAGTCATAGGCAATTGGATTTGTGCAAACCTAACCATCACTTTGCCAACTGATCATACATAAGAATGAGTACTTTCACAAGTAATTGTGAAATTTCTAATTTCTGCTCAAGAGGTCTTATTTTATCACTTCTTGTAATTTTCTGAAATTTGGCAGAATGTCTGGGGACAAAAAGCATATGTGATGATTTCATGAGAAAACTTCATAAGAAAATTTCCCTTTTAGTGAAAAATATCTCGTTTCACTACTAAAAAATTACAAGTAGATTTGCAGAATATTATGATTTCAGCAAAAGATGGTTTCTTTCTTTGAGCAAAAGTTACAGTATTTTACTTAAAGAACACATATATTACTTCTGCCATTAAAAAAAAAGGAAAAAAGAAAAAAATATATTTTTCCAGTTTAAAGTCTTTGCTTTCCAGAGGAAAAAAAAAAAAAAAAAATCTTTAAAGCTTTTAATACTTAATTCTTAAAAAAAAAAAAAAAAAAAAGCCACACTGCATCTTGATGATAATCTGGGAAATACTGCTTTGGGGCCTATAATGGTTTTTATTTTAGTAATTTTCATCTGCTGCTGTCTTTTTTTCATTTTGCTTTTCTCTGTAAAATGCCATTTATTATTTTTCATTCATTTTTCTTGATTTTCATTTCTTTTGAAAGTTTTGATGAAGTCTTTACATTCACGTTGTTTGTAGGGAGTAAAGATGGAGAGTTTAAATATAAAAATCAGAAGCCAGAGAGTTTATAGATAAAAATGCACTTTAGCCTTATTGCATTCCCTCTTCCTTTCACCCCTTCCTTCCAGGTTTCCTATGAAGTGCACAAGATTTAGCTGGCAGGTCTCATAATACGTACTACTACTATTACTGTTGTAAAGAAAGAAAATACAAAGCTCAGAGGTGCTGTGCAAAGCCCTACTTTAATATTAGATTACAAATTAGAAATGAGGTTTAGAGTTTAAATCAGATTTATGTAGTAAACTGGAATCTAATATTCCAATCTCAGTTCCATAAATAAAGTCCAAATTGTTCAATATATATAATGTACATTTGTGAATAGTGCAATTCTGAAATTTTAATTCCAGTCAATTTTTGTGCTAGAATTATGGAAAGTTTAAGACAAATATGAGTCAAAATGAATACTTTTTCGCATTCACTGGATAATGAATAACTCTTGATTTATAACATGTTAAAGTGGAAGAGAATCAAGCCTGTGTGTGCATGATAGATAACTATATTTTGTTTGAAAAATATTTTTATTTAAATTCTGGACTGTTGTCCTTTTATCTTCCTGTTTCTCACTCTTCCGCTTCAACTTTGGCACTTGCTTTGCTGTTATTTTACCTATTTAACTGTGGTGTTACAGTAGCAGCTGGTTAAAAACAGCTGGTGCCTAAGTCATGTAGTGAGAACCCATCCCTAAGGGAGACTGATTACATTTTTAGTTCAAGAAGAGTGAATCCTGAAATTGTTCTTGAAGCTGTGTGTCATTAAAATGTAGTACAGTGATGCCACTGGGTGGCTCTTTAACATTTCTTTACACATCTTTAAAATTTGAGCATACTAGGAATATGCTGAAATGGTAAATGGAAGGTCTGCTAACCTGTGGTTGTTACCTGATTAGTAATCCGGTATATCACATTACAATAAATGTAGAACCAGGATCTCCACTCAAAGTACACTCAAAATAAGCAGGCTGCCTTTATGTGCCTTTTTATTTGTTTTGGGGTTTTTTTAAATTGAAAATCCAGCTTCTCTTGATTACTTTTGAAATACTAAAATTCTGTTTGTGAAAACAGTGTGTTCCGTGTGCATTCATTTCCTCCACAAAGTTGGTTTTGCTTGAATTGTGTAGATAATACAACACTTACTTAACTACTATTTTCATCCTCCTACAACTTTCTGGTTTCCTGCAAAATTATCATTCAGAAACAAATTATATAGTGTAATTTAAGTAAATCAGATTTCATTTCTTTCTGTTATAACTTCCATGAGTATAACTTGAAACTTGGAATTGAGGACTGCTTGTGTATTTATTTTATTTTTATTTTTTTTTCTTTTACTTAACAGGTGCAATGGATGTAGAAGAGAGGAATCGCCAAATGAAAATGAGCAAGTACAAACAGGTAGCAGGATCAGATTCCAGGCTGGAACAAGATTATCATTCTAAGGCAAGGGAGTTTTGTTTTGAAAAGAAACAGAATATGCTAAACTGCAATATCCAATACCCCTTTAAAAAGTAATAGATGAAGGGGAGCTTGCTTCTTCACTGCATTTCTTGTGTGTCTATAATAAAATTACTGGAAATGTGCAGAAACCCCTTAACGCAGTGTTCTCAATTATTAAAATTTAAGAAGGATAAGCTAAAGCAAATAAGTGGTACTGTATTTATCCTTTGAAATGAACTATAGGGCCGTGATTTAAAAACTCAGAAGGAAAAAAAGAGGTTTATTGAGTGGCAAATGTTTATTGAGTGATAGATGGAATGAGAGCTATTGAAACATGCTCACAGCTTTCATATAGTTGAACAAAGGGTTAGGGTTACTTAGTTTAACAGCGGCAGTTTAGCTCTTGGAAAGGTATTTTATACATCAACAAAAGCTTCCACCCCAGCTGTGGCTGTTTGCCAAAAATTTGAATTGTTACATAGTAGTATAGCCTGAAATATCCAAAATTTCCTGCTATCTGGAACTGGGTCATGTCATATAGAGTGTATTAATTAAAAAACATCAAGACATTTTCAATTTAAACTCCTATTATACAAAAATAATCTACTGTCCTCTAAAAGGCTTCATTAATTGAGGTCAGATTGTAAGTGGAAAACATGAGATTTCTGACCTATAAAAGCTGGCTGAGGAAGAGGTCTGTTTTAGATTTTTATTTCCAGGATGTAGTTCTTTGCTCCAAGGATTGGCAAAGTTACTGTAAAATGAACCATTTAATATTTGAAGAGAAATAATAAAATTTATTAAGTATTATTAGTTTTGCACATAATGTAGACTAATACATCTGATATAATTACTTTCCAGAATGTGTTTCAATGTGGGAAAACAGAGGAAGAGCTTTAGTGAAGCCTGTGAGAAAATGGAAAAATCTTATTAATAAAAATAGAATTGACGAAATAAAAAGAAAACTGAAAATAGCTTAAAATACTTTAAAACTCTGTAGATGTGCTTCATGATTATTTGGTTATTTTAAAAATAGAGGTTTTACTGCAGAAAGCATAGGAATTTTTATTAACGTGTAGGAGGGTCTTGGTATACTGTCATGTTTAGATGCTTCTTTATGTTAACAAATGGCAAAATTATTTGTGTCTATATTGTTGGCTTTGAAAGGTGTTACCTTTTAGAGGAGCATGATATTGTGAGCAGACTTTCTCCTAAGTGTTATGATTGTATGTACCACAAAAGTATAACTTTATGTATTGTATGTGTAACCAGACTTATTCTGCTAATTTTCCTGCTCCCTCAATGCTTGACTGAAATTTGAGTCAGAAGTAGGACTCGTATGGAGTAAAGAGAATAAATGGGCTCTCATGTGAATGAGCTGGATAGAATACGTCTACATAAGGAACCATTTCCTACCCTTGTTTTTCCATTTCACGTCCAACATATTATTGGGCCTCACTCTACCTCTTTTATATTTTTTATTAAAATTTTACCTTCAGCATTATTGAAATGTATTAAAGAGGAAAATTATAAATGGAATTATTTTATGAATATGGTGATTTATTTATTGCACACATCAAACAAATTGTCTCCAGAAATAAACAATTAATTTACTCTTCTGCCAAAGTGTAGTTTCAGTATTTGAAAATGAGTTATTTATTCTATCAATGAACTTGTGGAACTAGACATATATATATAGGCATTAATTTCAAATGCATTCTTAAAACTATGTAGTTTTTATAGCCATATGGCAGTTCCCATCTTCACTTTTTTATTACCACTGCTTCAAGTCCCATTAATTAAGTGCTTATATTATCAAGAGACAGAAAATTAGTGAGTACAATTTGTCTACCTGGTTTCTACGGAAAGTTTTCTGGAATCATGAACTGAAACACATATGTCCAATGCTGACTAAAAACTTATGTTCTGTATTGTATTGTAGTGACTTTTATTTTTTAAATCTGTTAACTGGCACGAGCTGACAGTCAAGCATGCCATATCTGAGAAGAATGTCATTAAGCAGGCATTAAGTGACATTCAGGAAAGGTAGCACATGGAATTGGCTTTTACCTTTCTCTTCTATTTCTTTAAATGGAGGTCTACAGCAACCATATATTTTAAGCTAAGAAAAAATATCCTTCACTGCTGAGAAAGCAAAAGCAATAAAAGCAGGAGTTAACATTAAATGTTAAAATATTAAAATAGGCATCCTGTATTTTTCCTTTCTAGTTTTGTTCAACCTTTGGAAGTCAGTACTAGAGGCTTTAGAGGAAGGTGCATTCACTTCTTGGTTCATAGTCACACACTAAGAAACTTGTGGGAAAAGTTTACTTCTAGACATATATTCTTAGGAGCTGCTGAAATATGAAATTAATTTTCCCTTTCTTTTTTCCTCATGATTGATAAAATTGCAGATTGTATTTTGATTATTTATATACATGCCTCATTATTTTTTGAAACTAAGTATTCTGCATAATATTTTGTATGCATGAGTTTGGCAGGTAATATATTGCATAAAAGAGTTATTTCCTTGAATGTTGATGTTGCTTAAGTGTGGTTTCAGCGCAGATGTAAGGAAAACAAGCAATATATTTGATTTTCATATAAACATTGACAACTAAGGAGACATGAGAGGAAAATCAGTATGGTCATTAAGGATTAGGTAAAAGTATTTCTGGTATTGGAACAACTGTTTCTGAATATTGAGTACTAGCAGATATGTACTAAATAAGATATAGGACAGAGGGTGCAAGGAATCATGCTTTTCCTCTCTCCTTGTTCCCATGACTGGAATGTACCCAGTGGATTGACTAGGGAGATTTGAAAAGCTTTGTTCCTATTGAGAAAAATGAGAGAAGGTATTTCTTGTATGTGGAAGTCTAGAATTGTTTGCAATCAATGTGAAATAAATGTAGACTCGAGAAAGAATTCCATCAATTTAGGCCATATTAGCCACTACAAAAGGGTATGAGTAACTAAAACTGTTCAGTGCCAAACTAAAGAGGGCTGGATTTATGTAGGAGTGAAAAATGGTTGTTTTCTTTAAGAACAAAGGTAAAACAGAGACTGGTAACTAGCTGACACACACTAAAACCTCAAAGTATCAGGCGGCTCATTTTATTTGTTTTACTAGGAGAAAAAAATGACCTACAAAAAAGGCAGAAAAATCCAGTTATATAATATAGCAATTAGTAATAGCCATCAATGTATAATTAGGAATACAGTATATTAAAGCAACAAGGAACAAAGTTGGGGTAAAAGCGGTAGAAGACCAGGAGAAACCTGAAAATTTTGTGGAACTGGTGACAGGATTATTTAGCCAAATGTAGAAAAGAATACACCAAATAGAGAGTAATACAGAACACCAAAGAGGACTTTCCAACTCCACTTTTATTGATTCATATTGATATGTTGATAAAACTGAGACTTTCTACATCATCAGATATATGTAATACTGCAGTTCTTGGTAAGCAATCAAACAAAATTCAAGTCTTGGATACAAGTGTAGTTCTCTGTGTTTGGTGTAGGAGACTAATAGTATTAGGCATGCTAGCACACTGTTCTGCAATCTTCTGATCTGTCAGCAACACCAAGATAAACTAAGATGTGAGTAGCATAGCTGCAGCTGAAATGCTCTTGGAGCATGCAGGCACTGAAAAGCTGCGCTTCTGCAGGCTGAGGCACTTTGATTCAGCAATGAATCAAGTAGCACCTTAAGGTTTAGCTGTGTGAGGGAATGTGCAAAAGTAAGAGCTGTCTGTAATATTCGAAGTGAAAGAGGTTGAGTTTGGATACATCAGAAGCAGATCTCCTTTACTCTCGTCACAGTGTGCAAAAATGTCCAAGAACTGCCTTTTTCCTCTGAAACCTGCAGTAAGTAGTGTCATTGGTACTGCTATATGTGGTATCCTTCGACCTGTGTTGCTGATTGAAACTTGATTTAATGATGTTTTGGGAATCCTCTTGTCTCCTTCTTAAAATTCAAAACAGAGTAGTACAGAGAGCAGAAAAGATTGCTAGCAGAAACACTTGTAACTTTCTTCTTGAAACCCTTGCAGAGGGGGAGTTAAACAAACATCCAACCTAATATGGTGGCGAGACCTTTGATATTCTTACTGAATATAAGCTGTAGTTTGTTTAAACAGGTTTCAAACTGGCAATCGGTTTTGAAAATTTAAGCTTAGAGTTCCGGAGCTCTGGAAAGATCATGGTATGCCCAGTAATAATTTTATCATCTATAATAATTATGAATATGCCTCTTTGATCCTAGAATTGTTTCTTACAACTTCTGTTGTTCAGAATGCAATTAACAATATTCAAAATATTGAATAAAAAGTGGAGGTTAGGTTAGATAGCCATATTCCCTCAAAACAGTGCAGAAATTGGAGATCCATTTTTTTAGATACCGTAAAACTAAGGGCCAAACCAGTAGAATTCAGTAGGCTTATAAATGGGAATTGCTGTGTGCACTTTAATGGAATCCCATCATTTTCCCCTTCTGACCTCCACACCAATAAGCTCTTTGCTTCAGGAAATGAAGCAGACACCAATTAGGCTAACAAAGAATTGCCATTTGAGGAAATGATTTAGTTATTGCCTGTTTCATGGCCTTTGTACTTTCCTATGGACTAGTCAGTAACTGCCTTTTTGGATAACAAACTACACAGCTAAAGCAGCCATCTGCTCTGGTCTGACAGGTTCTGTCACTCTCAACAGCCAGTGAGTGCTCTGGTTACATGGTTAACAGCCATGCTTATTTGTGATATGTAAGGAATTCTGCTCAATAGCAGAGAGAATCTCTCTAGCCCTTAGTGCTGGTAGTGTTTATATTTTCAATCAAGTATTTTATTGTACTTTAAATATAAATAGTTTGTGGAATAAATTGCTGATGTTGCTGTTCTGGTTCTTAAAAATACAGGATTTAAAGTTTAATTATAAAACTTAAAAATGTAGCTAGATAAAATAAATTCAGAATTTTATATTTGAGCTTCATATACATGGCAATGTAGAAAACATCTTTCTGTTTTCATCAAATCTATTTTGCTGATGGGTGAAAGTAATTTAGTGACTCTGAATGCAGATCTGGAATTGTGTGATTTCTATTATTTTCTTCTTAAGTCAATGATACGCAAATTCTTAGAAAGGATTTCTGTTGCTTTCATTTTTCTTTTTCATTTAATTCAAGCTCTCTTTTAAATTATTTTGGGATTAATGCTTTTCTAATTTATTTTTAAATCCTGAGTATCAGTGTCTGTTGGAGATTAAGGTTATTTTTAAATGTAATGCTGTAGTTAACACAAATACTGCGTTCACATATCATGATTATGGCTGAAATGTAAAAATCCGAAAGGTCCTGTTTGCTAGATCAATTTGCTAGGCTGTTGACCATGAAAAATCAAAGTATGCATGGCACACAGGTAGAAATGATAGACCTGAAGTCCCAGTGCAGTGCTTCATGGAGTCTACTTAATTGTGTAGGATTCAAAATGAAGAAGCAGGACCTTTGTCTACTTCATCAGGGGTGGTTCAGAGGCCACTGAGCCCCACTGGACTTGGAGGTAGGAGAGCTGGCTGGGCCCGTATGCCTTCTGCCGCGCCCAGCAATCCTGCACTGCAGCAGCTGGTGAAGGTTCTCCCAGGATGGCCACTGGAGAGCAGCTCTTGATGGTTCAGCTGGCGACACCCTAGACGAAGGATTTGCACAGTTTGCTGTTATCACTTGTAATTCTGGTTATAATGATATGGCGTGCGAGGTGGTTTTAGCAGTGTGGCTATTTCCTTCAGTTCAGTCTCTGGGAGTGCTTCTCTCTATCAAATGGGTTGATTTTCTTTGGTATCAGACCCAAAGTTATCAGTGGTAATTTTGCCAGTTTGTTAACCTTTTTGGTAACAACAAATTTGTGGGTTTGAGGACTTTTTTTCATCTCTCATGCAAGAAGAAAACTGTATCTCTATCAGGTTTCTGAATTTTTTTCTTGATTTTTTTTTAAAGTATATTAACTGCATAGTCTCTTGCAGTTAGTTTTAGTGAATATAGCTGTGACTTCAAGGATCTGTATTTCAAGTAGTATATATGAAGGATTTGGATGGATATTGAACACACTACCGTTATTCTGTAAAAGCTGGTTCTGCGCCATGGAGCTAATCAAAGTAGGATAAGGACCTTGGAGTCCCGGTGTAGGGAGGTCTTCTGTAAAGCCTTAACGCCTTCAGCAGCACTTCTGACATGTTACTAAAAGATAAAATTACCTATATGACCCTTCTAACCTATGGTGTTTCTAAATGTTTCTTGGAGGATGATCAGGGGACTGGAGCACCTCCCGTATGAAGTCAGGCTGAGAAAGTTGGGGCTGTTCAGCCTGGAGAAGAGAAGGCTGTGTGAAGACCTCATAGCAGCCTTCCAATAATTGAAGGGGGCCTATAGGGATGCTGGGGAGGGACTCTTCATGAGGGACTGTAGTGATAGGACAAGGGGTTACAGGTTCAAACTTAAACAGGGGAAGTTTAGACTGGATATGAGGAAGAAATTCTTACTGTGAGGGTGGTGAGGCACTGGAATGGGTTGCTGAGGGAAGTTGTGAATGCTCCATCGCTGGCAGTGTTCAAGGTCAGGTTGGACAGAGCCTTGGGTGGCATGGTTTAGTGGGAGGTGTCTCTACCCCTGGCATGGGGGTTGGAACTAGATGATCTTAAGGTCCTTTCCAACCCTAACTATTCTATGATTCTATGATTATATGAAGCACAGTCTTCACTTACAAGAATTAATATTGATTTAGTGTTTAGGCAATATAATAGTTCCTTTAGTGGTATATCAGAAAGAATATTATCTTCCTTCTGCAGATGGAAATCAATGTTTCACCAGAAATTTCACTGACAGTCTGAGATCAATGAATAATAGGAAAGAACAAGGAAAAAAAAAAAAAGAAAATCAGTTCTGAAAATTTAACCCTTACTTCTGAACAGAGTAATGAAGTACTCAAAAAGTCTTGTTTTGTAATACAAAAAGTAGAATAGTTAAATGTTTGCAGCAAACTTATTCTTCCAGTAGTATTCTAAGAGAGTAGAAAATGAAATTTTAGACAAAATTATCAAATGAAGTTAAATTCTGCATAGTCAAAACTTCTTTTATTTTTTCCTAAAAAAGCATCTTGTCCTAAACCTTTGCCTTGAGAGTTCAGTTTTCCGATTCCCTGGGAGCACTTTGTTTGCTCAGGATCTCTCTACAGTCTTTTTCAACCCTAGTTGTGATATAACGAGGGTAAAGCTGCTGAGGAAATACATTTTAGGGAAAAGTAATGTTTTCTAAGCAGTTTAACTTGCCTATGGAGGGATAAGGAGGTGGTGATATCTATGTTTTGCAGATCTTTTTCACCTCTAGCTAGACATGAATCAGCAAAAACTGTAGAACTGTAGACAACATATCTGCTGAGCTCATATATTTCTTATTGTACAGGGATTTTCTAAGATGTGTCCTTATTATCAGTGAAAACAGAAGATTAAGGAAAAAGATAAAGGGGCCTTCCCTGAAATACTGCATGATTTTGGAGGCTATCCTCTGATACCTATGGATTTAAGGGCTTGCAAAGTGGAATCATGCAAAGATATATTTATATCCTGTTCTTGATCAATTGTGTTACTTATGGTCCTTAGGCACTTCTGTTTACAGACATAAGAGCTCACCAGATGGCGTGTGTGTCAATCCAGCTGTTCTCTTCAGCATGAATTCCTTTAAAGGTGCTGCATCCCAGGACATATTTGGTGAAAGTCATATTAAAATGTTACACAGAAAAAGTAGGATTAAGGCGAAGTTCATAACTCTGTTCTCAAACCATCAGGTATGCTGAAATACTTAACAGGCTTTTGAGGTGAAATAAAGTGTAATGAAACAGAAATTCTGTGATAAGAATTTTTTTTTTTTTTTTTTTTTTTTTTTTTGAGACCTAAGAAATAAAAGCAAATTATGGAAACATTGTTTAAAATCCAGTTTAAATGAGAACTCTTTAAAATGCATATTGTTTGACTTCCTAGCTTGCATTTGCAAAATAGCATCTCAAAGAAGCCCAAATCAGGTAGAACAATCAAAGACTAAAGAGGATTTCTAACAACAGAAATCCTGCCTTGTTATCCTCTTAAATATAAGCTCTTGCTTGGATGGCAGGACTGTGTGAAGTGCAAGAGATTTTGAGGGCAGTGGTGACAGAAATAGCGCGTGAGCCACTAGAGAAACAAATACAGGAAGCACACTTTGATTCTGTTTACCTAACATAAGTAGGATTCACTAGAGTTGGAAGACCAAAAAGGACCAGAAACAGAATTAAGAGTTATCACTGAAACAACCCACTGAACAAGCATGGTAATTGTAGTAGGCTCATCAGTTTCTCCTAACAAACATGCTAGAGTTCACCTGGAAATAAAGCACTCGAGCTCCCATTAAATGTTGTTGCACAGTAGACTGTGAAGCCCTGGACGCCTGTGTTGTTGTAATCACCCTGACTTGAGCAGCTCAGATTTTTTGCAGTGTCTATAATGATTCAGGAGACTTGGCACAGTGTTCTATAATGCGAAAGGATTGCTGATTTCTATTTTATTTTCTATTTGCGGATTTTCTTCCTTCTGTAGAAGACAGTTAAGATTTTAATATGTAGCAGCTAAAAAGATGCTGGAAAGTTTGAGAAGATCTACATCAAAAGTTTATCAAACACCACCGCAAAGCCAGACTGTGAACCTCTTTCTCTAAAGTGAAACTAGGTTACTGACTCCTCTCTGTTTTAAACAACAGTTAAAAATCAGGAGATCAGCAGTACGAAAGGGAATTTGGATAGCAAGTATTCCAAATAAATCCTAGAAAAATATTTGCTTTATTTTCTGTTTTGCTTGCTTTTCTAAATTACTTTCATATCAGAAAATGGAGCTGTTGGAGCAAGTCCAGAAGAGGGCCACGAGGATGATCAGGGGACTGGAGCATCTCCTGTGAGAAGACAGGATGAGAAAGTTGGGGTTGTTCAGCCTGGAGAAGAGAAGGCTGCGTGGAGACCTCAAAGCAGCTTTCCGGTATCTGAGGAGAGCCTACAGGGATGCTGGAGACAGACTCTTCATTGGGGAATGTATTGATAGGACAAGGGGTAATGGGTTCAGACTTAAATAGGGGAAGTTTAGATAGGATATGAGGAGGAAGTTCTTTACTGCAAGGGTGGTGAGGCACTGGAATGGGTTGCCCAGGGAAGTTGTGAATGCTCCATCCCTGGCAGTGTTCAAGGCCAGGCTGGACAGAGCCTAGGGTGACATGGTTTAGTGGGAGGTGTCCCTACCCATGGCAGGGGGGTTGGAACTAAGATGATCTTAAGGTCCTTTCCAACCCAAACCATTCTATGATTGAATGAAAGGAACACCTTTTTGTTTACTGGACATTTTTCTACCCTTAATTCTTTCTAAAGGATTCTTCTTTGAAACTAGTATTTATTTACCATAATGTTATGTAGACTCATATTTCTTCACAATCTTCACTTTTGCTCAAAACTTCTTGGGAATATTATGGCTACATGAGAGCATTCTATAGTTCCCCTGTAACTTGTTAAGGCATGGGAATCTTCAGACCTTGTAGCAAGGTGAAGTCCATCCATAGAACGCATGAGATTTTCTATATATAGTCAATCTATATAGTCAGTTATAGCTGTCTCACCCTAGATGTATGCTATACCTGCATCTCTCTTCTACCTTATTAAATCTGTCAGAATTAACAAAAACCATGGAAAAAATCATCTTACTTTAATACTCAGGCAATGAAAACTCTTCATAAAAATCTGTTACTTTGCTTGATAGGTAATAGAAATTAGTTATCTTTGTTTTTAAAGTAGATGTCTGGTTATATGGTTCACGACTGCAGGACACAGGCCTCTTGTTGTTATGAAATATCATGTCCTAGAGTCCTGTTCCAATGACTCAATGATTTGAAGTAGAAGCTTTCTGTATGAGTAGTGACCTTAAGGTAGCTTCTTATGAGATATTATAAGATACCTACTTGGCCATTATAAACCTTGTAGTTTCACTCCAGCGTGTTAAACACCCTGGATTGCCTTTTAAGAATTTTCTTGAGGTGATGCTTAGAATTGCTCCCGGTTTTTTACTTGTCTTTTACTGTATCTTAAAGAACAGTTTTTTCCCCACTGTGTTTTTCATAGGAGAGATGGGATTTTAAAGTGTCTGAGATTTTAAAGAGTCTTTGGAATAATGTGGTAACTTTATATAACCCAGCAGAAAGTTTCTAGCGCTCTCTCTCATCAAAATCTGTAAAATTTGGTCCTGACTTAAAGTAAGATTCAATAAGAGCACTTAGTTCCCTAGACTGGATGAAGCTATCTTTGTGAATTAATTCTGCATCAGTAACAGCTTTATTTCAGAACAAATATCAGTGCAGCTGAAATTACAGGTTGTCTTGATCTTTCGAAAGTCATATTGCATGAAAAAGAACATCAGAACAAGAGGCCACTTGGTGTTTTGAAACTGACTCCAGGAGCATATTTTTTTTGTAGGAAGAAACTTATTCACAAGCTAATTCTCAATCTCACTAAGAGACCCAAATGCTTCTTAAGAGCTGCCTTAACTGCTTTCTGTTTTAGAAAATACTTGCAGGTCCTGTAATTTCTCCTTGATGTAATCCCAGAATATTTTCTAGCACTCTTCTATATATTTATTTTATATTTTGCAATGAGGGAATTCTTTAAAAAATGGCACCATATGCCAACATGTGTGAAGCAGACAATTTTTGTCTTTTGATTTGGCTTGCCTATTTAGGCATATTTTTTAGAATTTGATGCCTTTTTTATTGTTGTAAATATTAGTAAGCATTTGGTTTTATTTTAAATGGCAGACTTTATTAGGCAGCCATTAACAAAGACTTTAGAAAGAATCAATCCAATAACATCCATGCAAATTATGTGTGGTAACTAAAATTTGCAATGTCTTTAAAGCCTGTGAACTTGCACTGAAAGCTGCAGTTGAAATTACAGAACAATCGATACAATTGCTGTGCTCTGGCTGCTCAAGAGCTTTTGTCAGCAAGGCACAGAACTATTGAAACAGTCCAGAATGGTTCTTTAATCTTCTTGTAGTAGCACAATGGGCAATTGTCTGAAGCATCTTCCCAACATTTTGATCAGTAAAAGCATTGACCAGATTTGCATGTTCCTATGTAAATGCTAGCAAATGAAAACTGATGAATAGACTATAAGCAAGGGAAAAAAAGATAATAAAATAGGAAGATGGTTGGGAATCACTGACAGTTTCATTTGTGTGGACAACTGCATGACTGTGTAGTCCAAGATGAAAGAGTGGTAACAATAGATTAGAGAAATATGAAACACTTTAAAATTCCCTTTGAAGTTCCAAATCAGTTTCTTTCAAGAAATAAGTATCAGAGCAGTTGTATCTCTATGTGGCCTGTCAGTCATATAATGGTAGTTCACAAAGAAGTCAAATCATTTGCAGGTATTAGCGCAAGCACCTGTCACTTTGCTAGGGTCTCCAGATGATTGTTTTACTAATGCAGAGGGAAGTTCTTTTAGAAACTTTAAAACTTGTTTGATAGAATCTGTACTAATGAATTCTACCCCATTCTTCAGCACAGCAAAATAGGACAAAATCATCTTGCTATTAAAAATACAAGAGTGACTTTTAACCAACCCCTCTGCTTGTAGCAGACTTCTTGGTGTTGAATCAGCTTGAAGAGGCTGGGTACTCTTACTGCTTTGTGGGTAGTAAGGTTGTCCTGGGTTCAGCAGTAGCAGTCAGTTTTCTCCTTCTTAGTAGCTGGTGCAGTGGGTAGTGGGGGACTGCGTTGCGGCTGGGCTTAAACCGTGACGAAAGGTTCAGAACATTGTCTATATTATATGAGTCTTGATTGGGCTGGAAATGAAAATTTAACCTTATTCCGGTAAGAGAGACATACATTTCCAGCATGGGGAAAGTCAATAAATAATTTTCTTACTGCTATTTAGGAGGGGGGAGGGAAGGGAAGAGAAGAAAATAAAAAAATAGAAAAGAAATAGTATTTAACCTGCATAGTAGGCTGGTACCCTTCACAGCCTGCAACTCTGATTGTCCAAACCAGTGGAGCTGTCAGTGCAGAATGTTTTCCTTGTATCCCACCTAAATCTCCCCTGTTTTAAGTTTGAACCCACCAGAGCATACAGGGTAGTTGCTGGATCTCATGAGCCAAACCTGCGGCCATGCCACAGCTGGGATCCAGTCGTGGAGGCTGCAGTTCCTCAGCAATGTTCATTCAGATAGTGCAGCCTCCACGGCAGTGGAGAGGGATGGGAAATGGTAGCTGTCTTTTAGATATGATGGGTGGATAGCACTCGGTTACTAATGACCTTTTCAGTCTGATAGTTGATGTTATCATACAGTTGGTGACATTTAGAAAAAAAGAGAGTGAAATTCGGAGGAAGAAGACAGAGAAGTATGTGAACTATATGAAGATGGGATGCCTTGGGCAACTTTTGCCACACAAAAACAGAAGAAGGAATAGTGCAAAATTGTACAAAAATGGTTGTGTTCTACAGTCAGAGTATATGACATCAAAGAACTGAATACCTTTAAAAAAATCAATATTTACACAATGGAAGGGCCATTTTACTTTTGAGGCAGAGAGCAAAGGAGCACTTCAGAGACTGCCTTCTATAGAATTGCAATTTAATACAGAAAAATTAAATGCCAACATGGCTTCTGTCAGATGAGCAGTATGTTTCCTTTTGTCTTCTGTGCTGCAATTACTGAAATACTAACATGCAATACACTATTATAATCCATTTCTTAAACAAAATTCAGTCAGATATAAGGTCAAAAGTAGACTTTAGCAGCAGAATAAACAGCAATTTAGAGCACAGTTAATGGATGATTGACTAATGTTATGATAAATGTAAATGATGAGGTACCTGAGTTTTGTCCAGTAAGTTTTCAATTTTTAGATGGTACTTTGGTAGGCAGCTAGCAGATGCTGAGGCTGCAACTCATTGTGTTAAATGAAAGGAGCAATTAACTAATTGACTTTCCCAATTTCAAATCTAAAACATCCAGAAATAGTAAGGGTCAAATAATATTTCTGTACCATCTGACCCAGTTGAAGATATTTGGTGGGAAATACCTTTACAAACAACTGAGAAAAAAGAGACAAGGATCTGATGATCTTTTTTTACGTTATATTTCAAAAATTATTTACCTTTAAGTTGCTTTTCTTGCCATAGCAATTCTCAATCTTTACTAGGTTATTACTATTGTATTAGTTTAAAAAAACACAGTAAGGTTTTTCATTTATGAAAATGTCTGATATGTTATATACAGCACATTGATATGAAAAATGTATTGTAAGAACTCATGTTCTCCAAGTGTGGAAATGAAACAGAGAAAATCAAAGCCCATAGGCTTTTGAAACTCAATATGCTGCAGAAGGACTCTTTAGAATAACTTGTGCAATGCTGATCCTTCTTGCCACTTGATGTTGCTTGCATGTATTTAATTTAGAGGGGCTTATTTTATGGACTTCTGAGTCCATAAAAAGTGGGCAACTGAGTATGGGATCTGCAGGTTGAAGTCTGCTCCTCTGTGAATCACCACAAATAATTATCTGTCCCTTAACTGAAACGTGATTAACAATTCCATCAATGATTTACATCTGACACTATGGCCTGTGTTATGCCCCCAAAGGACAGCCACATTCAGTCTATAGTGCTAGTGGTGTGTCTACCATGCAGTCACCAGCCACTGTCAATATGACAGCTGTTCATACAGGCATACACAACTTGGCTGTACTTTGTTTGGAGCCATCAGCAGCATAGCCTTGGCAGCAGAAAGTCCAGCATGGCAAGTACATCTCCTTGTGAGCTTTGGCAACTGCTGAAGGCCTGAGGGCAGTTCTGCCTTGCATTTTCTATAGTGCGGTGATAGCCCAGGATGCAAGTCCGTACTTCCTAGTCTTGGTAGTTTTAAGCTAAATCAACACAAACTGCGCTCATAACTTTGTCTTCAATGCAGAATTATTCTAGGGAGGGTTGAGTGGGTGAACTGAACAGATAGGGCTCACTATATACACATTTCACTAGGCATAGTTATCTTTTCCTTCTCCGAAGGGCTAAGTAGTTACTGTTTTAAAAGGAATTGAAAAAAGAACAATCCTTTTATTCTGGTATAGTGTTCTATTATCTCTGATGACCAGGATGGCTGTTTAATAATTGTTTTTATGTTTCCAAATGATTATATCAAGATTAATATGTACTGTCTTCTTTATCAAGCAAAAATATTAATGGCATTCAGTAAATGTTACAACATTTTAGAGTAATCGCAGAGATACTCTGTGAGTTTATGGCTGGATAAGTGCAGACTAACACTTAAAGGCTTGGGAGGTCTTGGATGGCTTGTCAATGAACACAGATACTGTAAATTAGTCCAGATCAGGAAGCCAACTGCAGCATATGCAACTGTTTTATGTAAGTGTCCAGTTCAGGCTGTGCTTTGTCACTGTTTCCAACAGGTCTACAGTGTAACCTGCACAAACATGTTTTCTTGTCTTTATTTCATTTCCTTGTCTTAAAATGGGAAAAAAAAACTTACTATATCTAAGTGTGAAATTCCTTTATGGTAAATAAGCACTTCAAATGCTATTTGAAATGCTATTTAGACATTACACAGTCTTTCAGAATATTTCCCAGTGTAACATTCTTTTCAAGAGACAGAAGCAAGCATTCTGTGTACTTCATGAAAGACAGCTATTTTAAAACTATAAAGAAGGGACAAATTCTTCTGTTCTAAATTTGGATAGCCAAACCTGGACAACCTTCTCTTCTGCAGAACTATATAGCTCTGCCACTTTACATTATGAATTATTCTAAGTGGCTGAGTCCAATGTTGTTACTCGCAAGGGTTCAACAAGCCACTGATGTTTTACGCCTGTTATTTTCTGCCATTGTTTTCTTTCAGTCCTGTCTGTGCTGCTCTTTGCATCTTTCCATGCTGTCTTCTTTCCATGTCAGCCAATTACCTGGTGATCACTGACATTGCATCTTGCAGAAATATTTTTCTGAAATATATTATGAATAGTAAACCATCAGATTTCTGTATATACAGAAATGTCTGCATATGAAGAGGAAGGGAAAAAATATCTTTCTGCTATCGATTATATCTGCACATAGTGCAGTGCAGAGTGGCACAGACTTAATGCTAATTTAGAGCTAACTTGTGTAACAAGAACAAACAGCCATATTTTGTTCAGACCGAACTCGAATACCTCTGCACAACACTGCTTTATGTTGTATGGGCTGACTGTTGATCACCAGTCACCTGCAAGTTCTCTGTTTGGGATATATTGTTAACAAGCTCAAATACTACTGTAATTTTTTAGTTTCTGAGGCATTTTACATTGTCAGTACAAATTATCTCTCACCCTGTCTCATCGTTTCAGACTTCCCAGCCCAACAGTTAAGCAAGATGCAGGGTTTGTCTGCAGTGCTACAACATTGTTTTGTCATTTGGTTTGATAATCTCACCTATTTACTTAAAGAAAAAAAGAAAAAACCAGAAGCTAACATTTGTCAATAAGAAGTTCTTGTAAATAGTCTAGGCCCTGAGAGAGAGACATATTATAGATGACACAAAACACGTTCTGTTTTCTGTTCAATCTTTCATGAGCTCAGTAATCATGGGCAAGTCACTAAGTCTCTCTGCTTTCCTTTCATGCACTGGTGAAACAGTTGTGGTAAGAATATGCTAAGATGGTTTAGATAACTTTTCTAAAGTCTTTGAAACGTTTGGAAGAGCTGGAAGTTTTGTGCAAGTCATTCTATGGGTGAAGCTGAGGAGCTAGTAACTTGGATAGGATAGCAAAGCAGAGTAAAATTAATGGAAACCAAGACATAATTTATATTCTGTATCAGTTAGAAGCTGTCATTGTAAAAATTCAGGCAGTCTGGTGACAAAGACAGTTTAGATAGCATCAGGGAGCAGTTCCATAGCTGATTTGTGGTAATACATCACTGACAACGTCTGTATCTTTGTCCCTTTCCTCTTACAGTATCGGTCAGGACGTGATCCTCAGCGAGGCTCAGACAATGTTTCTAACAAGTCTTCGGACAGTGATGTCAGTGATGTCTCTGCTGTGTCACGGACAAGTAGTGCATCACGTTTCAGCAGCACAAGCTACATGTCTGTCCAGTCAGAGCGTCCAAGAGGAAACAAGAAAATAAGGTGAGCACAAGGAGCTGTAGTGCCAGCCATAGCCGTGTAATTTAAATAACTGAATATTTGTCAATATTTGCATTTGAAATTAATCATTTGTCTAGGTTGAGATTTGTAGAGAATTTGCAAAATACTTGTTTAAATGTCTTTTTCATCTAATGTTTTTGAAGCCTTCATTGTATTTATTTTTAGCCAAGTTTTGTCATCTTGGGGTATACCAGCAGAACTAAAATAACAAGCATGTGCTGTCAGCATGCATTAGACACACTTAGATTTTCACTTTCTGAAAACCATTTTTAAAAATACTTAGTATGGCTGAAAAGGCAGTTTAACTTGAAAAATTGTGATGGTAAAGTCAGAAACATCTTTATTTCCTTTTAAACTGGAGCTGCTGAACTTTCATAGACTCTTGTTTAATACTTAACACTAGTCTAACTTAACTGTAGACATACAACCATTGAACTACTCTTCAATAAGATGTGTTGAATGTGTTCATCAACATGTGCTGAACATAGTGTGTCTTTGAGCAAAACATAGTCTCCTTTGCCTGAGCCCTGTGTGCACACAGAGGAGCTTTGGCTGTAGAAGGAATGAAAGATAATTTTTTTTGCAAGGTGTAACTCACCTGCATCTCTCATCAAAATTCAATGTCAGCCTATATTAATTTGCAGAAAATTGTCCTTTTAAAAGAAATAGTGCATTTGAAAAGATTGTTCAAACATCTGCTTATGAGAGCATTGTTAGTACCCCATTTTTTCTGAAATAGAGTTATGCAGACATTTCTAAATGTGATGTATTGCCATGCAACTTTTATTTGAAGAAGGACTTAGAGACTGTCCTAAGAAAACATCCCATGACTCTGTAGTGTATGCTGGAGTTTTAGACAGCATGGTTTAATTTATGACTGCTTCCATCTTTTAGATTTTATTTGATTTCTTTTGCATTTCCTTTCTTTTGAGTTCATGCATGCTCTTCTCCATAACCTTATTTTTTTCTTTTTTTCTTTTTTTCTTTTGCATGCTTTTTTCCATATTTGTTGACTTCAGAAGCACAAGGGATATAGAGGGGAAGAAAGAGGGAGGGCTGGAAGGGGATGAACAAGATGGAGTATTTCCTGAGGAGGAAGAAAAAGAGGATGAGGAGGAAAAAGCAAAGGAGCAAGAAATTAATGAAAAAGGGGAAGGGCAAGAGGTGACAGAGAACTATGATAAGGAGGAAATCAAAGGATCAGGGCATGATGAAAAAGCTCAAGAAGACCAAGCTGAGGAAGGGAAAGAGGATGGCAGGTAAAATGTACTTCTGTTTCTACAGACCTGCTCTTCTTCCTCGTGCACTAGGATCCTACTTGTCTTCCCCCCCTTTTTTTTTTCCTTTGCTTAGCTTATTGTCTATGTTCTCTGTGACTTTTTTTGTTTCCAATTATGACACTTTCATATTTAAGCAAGTTTCAGCTTTAGTGAACTTTTTCTGCATACCAAATGGTGCACTTACTTGACTCATTATTATGCATGCAAGTACAGGATGTTATTTATTAAATTGGTTCAGACTAGAGTTTGGGTTTGACTGTAATAAACAACAGAAACTGTAAGATTCCTTGTTATATTCCCTGCTCAACTTGCTATTTCAGGGAAAAACCTTTTATTGGGTCATATCAATATCAAACCCATCTTTACTTTCGTTTCTGGCAGTACTAAAGAAGAGAATTTGGATTTTTTTTAAATTTTTCTTGTATAGGCTGATAAGTGTGCATATTGTTTGACAATAGATGTGGATAAGCAAAGTCTTCCGTTTTTTTTTGTTCAATAACTGCCATGGGTTGATGTATTGTTGAGGGGTCATGGGCCACTGCTGCTGTACTGTGTCCAGAAACATTTCAGCACTATTTGTTCTGGTTTTATTAGATAATATTCTAGATTTATACATTTTACCACAATTCCTTTGAACCTTGATTTCTAATGTAAATAAGTGACATGTTGTATTGCAAAATCCATGTAATTTGCATTAAGAGAAATACAATATTTCTTCCTTCTTCATTAGCAACAGATTAGCTTGAGGTTTGCTGAATACTCTTGAACCCCTTCTCACATACACAAGAATGGCAGAAAATCTCAGAAAGCAATACTTTCTTTAAACCTGCTAATTCTGCACTACCTATAGGTAACATGTCTGCAAAACTCTGCTCATGCATATTAGGGTAAGCACAGAGCACTCTATGCCAATCCACTTTCTTCCTTTGCTACAACTTACATGTGTATGTGCCTGCAAATTCACACACACGGGAACATGCACAAAGCAGAGGTGATACCAAAAGAGAATCAAAACGCGTAGTATTCATTCTGGGCTGGTATGGGCCAATAAAGCCATACTGCTGCTTTTAAACATGGAGTGTCATCATTCCTTCACTTGTGAGTGCATTTTAGAGTTCAGCAAAGTCAGCTGTTTAGAAGCAGCTGCCTTTAACACTGCCTTGGCATACATCTTCCAGGAACTACTGAATGGAAGTGTGGGAAAGGGTGTTTTAAAGACCTTTTTCTTTTCTGGCTCCTACTAGTCATTCCTTAAGAATGACAAGTTTAATGGATCTGGAAGTCCTGCTTCTCAAAAAGCATAATCTTATTTCTGGTTTCCAGCTATCGCTCAGGTTATTCTTCAGCACAAATGCTGTCCCTCACAGAAAGTAAAGTTCTCTTTTAGAAACAACTTCTTGTTTCCCGTGCCAGCTTGTTCCTTTGCTTGTTAGCTGCTCTCTGCCTTCAGGAAGAAGCAGCACAAGTTCAGGAGTCCCTGACTGATAGAGCAACAAGATATTATAAAATGACTGCTGTGCAGTGACTTTTGTTTGTGTTAGATTTTGGCTCCCAACAAATCAGCCTCTAGTTTTGTTTCCCACTATGCCCATTTTGCCCACTTTTAGTGTGTAAGTTATGAACAAAAAAAAAAGTTTCTCTTTATCTACCTTCATTTCCTATGGTACAAGTGCTCATCTGAACATTCTTGTAACAGCACAGGTTTAGTCCTGTACAGATACAGGTATAGGTGTATATATATATATACATATATATACACACAGTTATATATCATTAACATCCTGAAATGTTGTCAGTTGTGTATTCAGTTGACTAACCTGGCAGCAGGATCAATCTTAAGTGGTGCTGTAAATTCGGTGCCTTCTGCTTACTTGTTTGGCAATTTATAAGATACTTATAAGTTAAGGACTTCAGCTTTCTAAAAAAAGTTTTCAGACACAATCACCAAAGTATCACTTAATAATTAAACATCGTAGGTATTTGAGAGACCCAACAGAACCAAAGCAGACAGTTCATGCATTACAGAATAGTAGCTAATTGTCATCTGTTTTTTGAGATCCTGGGCATGAAGAAAGCCTTCATTACAAATAGAAATTGTCAATATATTTTTTTACTTCAGAGGTACCTCTTCGTTTGAACAGCAGTCACCTTTCCTCTGGGCAACCTGGAATAGAGGGCCTGCTCTCAATCAACTCATCATCAGAAATTAGCTCGTTAAGGATACATCCTACCTCTTCATGTCACTGTGCTTATATACTTTACGAGTTATGGTAATAGTCACACTAAGGACTTTAATCTGCTGAGATCATAGGTGGATTCACTGTAACTTAAATGGCTGTGAAGACAGATATCCATCATGGATTCATCCCATGCCTGTTTTAAAGAGTCCTTCAGTGCAATAAACTGCACTAGCTTTTGGAGCACTGGAGCACAATAAATCAATTAATCTTTTTTGGCAGAAATAACTGCAGCATCAGATTTTGCCTCATTAGACCTTGTAAAACTAAACCTTGGCATATGGTTGACTTATAGGAAAACATAATTATGTTCTTTCTTGGCAGTATATGTTAGTAAACAGAAAGCATGGATCAAGCTTCTCTGTTGTGATTTTCAAGGATTCCTTATGTACAGTTCCCTGATGTTATTTCTTGTTCCAGCTCCCTGATGACATCAGGGACAAAAAAAAAAAAAAGCCCTCTTAGAGCTAATGTGTGGGAAATCATCACTTTTATTGTAGGAAAACTGTTTAAGACTGCTCTAAATCTTAACTTTTCTTAGCATTTTTTTAAATATCAATCCTAAGATATCCTAATTCTGATTGTCATGACAATTTTATCATATGAATACACAGCAACTGTGATGACAGAGCAGGATTTCACTGTTCTACACACACTGTTGAAATACAGAGGAAAAATTCAACCTCTGTTCCAGGCACATAGAGTCTGTCATGAAATGATGTAGGAGTCCAGAGATAAAAAGCCAGGAGAATTTAAGAACTGTTCCACATGACAGGAGCTGGTTACCATACTGGGTTGGGGACAGCTTGACATCAGGGTTGATTTAAAGAAAGAAGATAAGATAGCTTTATGAGTGTTTCTGGAGAGCTCTTTTCAAGCATTAGAGGCAATGAGGAAAAACGTGAGGTGCTTACTAAAAATATGTCAAATGGATGATAGGGCAAATCTGATGAGCAACAGGAGTTGATCCTTCAATGTGAGTCTCAAATTTCAGTCTTGAATGTGAGAAGATAAATGTGATAGGGTGCAACTGCTAAAATACTGGAAAATAAAGATGAATTATGTACAACTGGATTAAAGACTCTTCAGTGGTGTCAGGCAATAAATAGGGTGAGAGGCAACAGGCATAAACTAAAACACAAGAAGTTCCACCTGAATATAAGAACTTCCTCACTGTTCGGGTACTGAGCACTGGCATAGGTTGCCCAGAGATGTGACTGTAGTTGCAGAAGTGATGAAAGCAATACTAGTTTCTGCATTACTTTCTAAAGGGATATGCTAAAGCATGTTTCTGTGATTTGGGGAAAAAGCCAGTGATGACCAGATGGCTAGAGGTAAGAATAATGAAAGAGGCATGGTAGAAAAGAAAATCAGAAGATAGCATCAAATCAAACAGTTGAGGAAGAGATCCAGTGAGAAATTTCTGCATTCATGACGGGAGAAAGAGAAGAGAAATGTATAAAGAGGAGAATGCAGGGACAGCACCGAAGAATTGGTCATGTGTTTTGCTTTGTATTGGAAAAAATCAATGACATCCCATGTGAAGAAAAATGAATGCTAAAGGACAGCTGAAGAAATGGAGCTGGTTAAGTAGAATGATGGCACAACTGAGGAAAGAGAACTTGTGGCAGAAAAAGTCAGCTAGGATGTAAGTTTCCAGAGGCACTTGAGGACACACGAAATAGAGTGCAGGACGTAGTTTTAAGTAAGGGATTTCTTCAGATACAAACCTTTTTATCTTCCTAATGCTTCTTCATGCTCTCTATGCCCCTTCCCTTCTTGGGTTTAAAGATTCATTTCAAATTCGCTTTAGTTCTTTTTTGTGTCATTCAGTAAAAAAAAATCTTTAAAGAATTTAATTTCTAGGTTTTAAAACTGATTCCTGATGAGTGTTTTTTCCTTAGCTTTTCATTATATTGTAATCTAGTATGTCAGTTTTTATGAGCCTTCCACTGTGATTGCAGCCATTGCCAGTTAAATGCAGTGTTTTGCAAAGCTGGATAAAAAAGTAAGTTGATGCAGTCTGTGCAAGCTCCTTGGAGTGGAAACCAATAAATGGTTTTGAAAATCTGTATTCTGGTAAAAATATCAAAAACTGTGACTCCGACTGAGAATCCATTTTCAGTGTGTACGCTTTTTGGTTTCTTAAAGCACTTTCAGAATTATTATAATGATTGCTCCGACTGCACTACTACATGAGAAAAGTTAACTGTGCCTAACCTTTCTAGCCAAATAGGCCATATGGTTTTAAGGGAAAGCTGTAGCATGAGACTTTTCCCACTGCATCATCAGTCCTTTAGCACAGCTGCAGTACAGGCAGTCTTTGCTCCCAGTAATGATAGATAGATAGATAGATAGTAAATAGATAGATACATACATAGATACATAGATAGACAGATAGTAAATAGATAGAGACAGGCAGACACACAGACACAAAGATAGGTTCACTAACTGTAATTTCTGCCATGAGGGAACAACTTCAGTACAGCAGTGTCAACATTAATGTAATTTTTCATGAAACCATGTCACCACGCAGTTTCATGCAGCTCTCAACCCAAGATGTTAGTTTAATGAATTTGTTAACATCACAACAAAGACCTTGCCATTCCTGAGGTAAGGATGGCAGGTTGCAGTCCAGTGTTCATCAGCTCTTTTCAGCTGCAAACCATTTCATTATTCAGGCAGCTGGGGCAAATATAGAATTAAATCATAGAATAGTTAGGGTCGGAAAGGACCTTAAGATCATCTTAGTTCCAACTCTCCTGCCATGGGCAGGGGCACCTTACACTAAACCATGTCACCCAAGGCTCTGTCCAACCTGGCCTTGAACGCTGCCAGGGATGGAGCATTCACAACTTCCCTGGGCAACCCATTCCACTGCCTCACCACCCTTACAGTAAAGAACTTCCTCCTTACATCCAATCTAAACTTCCCCTGTTTAAGCTTGAAACCATTACCCCTTGTCCTATCACTACAGTCCCTCATGAACCACACAGCTTCATGTCATTGGTAAACTTGCTGAGGGCGCACTTAATCCCACTGTCCATGTCACTGACAAAGATGTTGAACAAGACCGGTCCCAACACCGATCCTTGAATATATAATGTATAATGGACAGAGTCCTTGAACAAAAGCAGCAACTTTATTTTGTATTCCTCTAATATAATCTTCTGCTTACTTCTGACTAAATAAGCAGAGAGCTGCTTCCATCTTGCAAATCTCTGGAATCAAAGGACATAAAATAAACCTTTCTATTCAGTACAATTGCATTAGTGTTATTGGGATGAGTAGAGTCTGTTAGCAAATTCTTGCCCCATTTGAAGCCCAGATTTGAAACCACCACTTTTGGATGTAAACTTTTCAACTTCAGTATTCCATAGTGAAGCAAGTCATCAAAAGTCATAAATCCGTATAGCTGCTGAGTCTGTAGCAACACACACCATCAATAATTTGACCATTTGTATTTCTACACTTTTGTAGATGACATACAGAACAAAATTACCTGTGACTTCTGGAAATATATTACTGAAAAGGGTCCAAAATATCAGTGGTTCAGAAAGGAATTATATGAATTCATATACTTGTTCTGAAATCTGTACTGAGAGTAGAATACAAATCATTTAATAAATCTAGCAAATTCACCTATTTCTAAGTTATTTGTCACCATCTATCAAATCTTAGAGACCCATTTTTTCCTGCTACTTTGAAGTAAATACAAAAGATGTATAGACTCATTTACAACTTATTTTGATCCACTGGGAAATAATAAAGTAATGAATTTAGAAGTACACATCATTAACAGGTGAACAGTGAAAATACCTCATTTGAAACAACCTGCAGCTTTGATATATGGTGCCCAGCGGGGAACTTGGATATTTTTTCTTTGACATAACACAGTATCATTGAGACTGATCCCTTTCCACGAAATGCAGCCTGAATTTTAACCTCTGTTGAGTCAGATCTGACCTATGATGCAGAGAGCACTGATGTACTCCTGTTACTGAAGGTTATTTAAAAACAATGCATCAGTATTTCAAACAAAAAAAAAAATCCAAGAGGTGCAGGTGGAAAACCCTGTAGACATGCAGAAAAGTAGGAATCGAGAGAGAAATCAAAATGAGGATTTGAAACAAATACAAATGTTGAAATCAGGTTTTTCACTTTTAAATTAAAAAAAGTGTCAAAAAAAACCTCGTTTTCTGAAGATATTTAAACCAAGGTGGAATCATAAATTCTTCAATAGACAGAATTTTTTATCATTGTTTGCATATGATTAAACACAACAGGTCTGCAATAGCAGCAATTAAGGGTGGGGTAGAAACTAATCAAAACCCAAGGAATTGAATGTTGAAGCTCATCAGGCTTTTCTTTTTTTAATATTATGACTATATGGTTCTGTCTTAGTGCTATATGTTTTCATTATTTTTACCTCAGCATTATTTTAATAGAAAAATTAAAAGATTCTGTAAAATTAATATAGTTCATTTTTCTCATTCCTCTAAATGTACTTCATTAAAAATAATTAATAAGCTTATCACTTAGCCTTCTAGAAACAAACATAAGCTCCTTCCTTTTACTTCTTAAAAGTATTTCTAAAACCTAGTTATTGGGTTTGTGCCAGTGCATTTGAAGCACATTGTCAGACTCATCTTGCAAGTATGATATTTTAACTAAGGGTCAGGGACCCAGTGCTGTTCTGACTGTTGTGAACATAATACCTACGCTAAGATGATGCTCCACTGGTTTGCCATTGCCTGTCTAGCTGATTTTAATGTTATTTGACCAAGCATCTGAACATTTTAGTTTAGCACTATCACTGTACCCACATGGTGTTCATACTTATCTTAGTCTAAGTCCATGACATGCTACCTAAACAAGGTGGGAGATGTGCCATTAGGTAGCCCCTAGTAGAAAATAGCCAATATATTTTCTTGTGAATACCTCTGGGATCCCAGCACTTCCCAGATCACAGACATAACATGAGCACAATTATTATGGAGGCCTATGGTAAACAAAAGGAGCTTTTCCTCCAACAAGGATCATGTGCAAGGTGCACCTTGCCTCATCAGGGAGTTCTGCTCATACAGCAGTCCTCCCCAGGTCAGAAAAACAAAGTTTGCACACTTATGTTCAGAAAGGTGTAAGCCATGTTTCATCATGTTTTCTTTTTATGATGGTCTTCATTTTTCTGTATGCTTTTCTAATTTCCCCCAGAGGCCCAAAGTGACTCAAAGTCATTTTGTCAAAGTGACAGAAGTCAGACAGGCAAGATCATGATGTCCCAGATAATGTTTCTTTGGTTGAGGTAATTATGGCTTCAGAGCTCTTGCTCGTGTCCATTTATCTCTCAGTCCCAGAAGATCAATTCTGAGAGATGCTATACGTTTGCGAGATGTTAGCAGTGCCTATTCTGACCCTGATTTTTTTGAGTCCTCAGGCAACCTGAATTTACAAGGAAAGAAGGAAATGTCAGAGTGACTTTGTTCCTTAGTTGCCCGCTGACATACACATACACATAAGCAGTACAACAAGCATGAGCATATGCATACAGTACTAGTCAAAGCAATCCAGTCTTTTGTGAGTGAAGTGTAAATGAAGCTATAGTGAAATCCATCTTGACTACAGGTATTTTTTTAAATTAAAGTCCTTTCAGGACATCTGGCTCTTCCCTGTGTATTATATGATTTTCCCTTTAATGTAATGTTACAGTAGCACACCCAGTTCCTGCATGTCTATCTTCCAGCGTTTTCTAGCTGTCATTGTGTTCTTTAAGAAAGTCTTCCGTATAACTAATCGCAGTTTTGCAAGTAAAGTTAAATCATGGTTCCTCTTACCCTGAGGCAATGCATGACGTCTCTTACCTCTATATGGTTTTGAGCATTTCTTCCTTCAAGTCTGAAATTATTCTTACTTTCCCAACTTGATTTTACATTATTTTTTCTAACGGTTTTAGGTCTTGGGCATGTAGTGTATTTAAAGCTTGGTTCATCAAATCACTGATAGCTTTTCATTTCATAGAGTTCTTTTCTGCCCTTCAGGGAACAAATCTGGGCAGCACTAAAGAAGTTTGCAATATAGTTTGTGAGTTAGTCAGCAGCGTTAATACAGAAAACAGAATGACCCTTCTCTTCCATTTCTGTGGGAAAACTGTAATTCAACAGTATGTTTGAATAAGCAGGTAACATTTAACTTTCAGGTTAAGTACATGCAAATTGCATTTCTGTAAGGACACTCTCAGTTAAATCTGGTTGCTCACTGTGGGTTTTAATTTGACAAGCTAGTCGTTTACCTATTTTTACAAATGCAACTGCTTCTTTGCCAGGCTGTGTTAAAGAAGATGCTTTCTAATCTCAAAGATTTTGGATGTTGTTCAAACCAAACTCTGCCTTTGTTTGGAATGTACTTAATTTATTGCCAAGCCTTCAGAGCTCATATGTACTGCTTGTATTTATATATGAATAGGAAAGCTGACTAATGCAAGACTTTTAGACCTCAGCTAGTTTTCTTGGTAGCTTTCTTTTGTTTTCACGCATAGTAAATGGCTGGTTTAGTCCTCTGTCTCAAAAGAAGTTATTTCTGCAAAGATATTCACTACTGTTAGCAGAGTAATTAATATTCTCTCTAACTTTGTAAAGGAAAACTTGAAAGTTTATCATTGGTTTATTTCAACTGATAGTATTCAAAACCAGTTATCTGTTATGGTGTTTTTTCTGCATCACTCATTTGTGTGATTATGTTTCCTAAGTAATTCAATGGCCTGACCCCAAACAATTTTGAAATTTAGTCCTATTTTAAAAAAAAGCCAACACTAGGTATGATATGAAAAAAGGTATGCATCTATTAATTTATAGTAATAAAGCAGTGTGCAGAGCTTGCTATCTATAAGAGTGGGAAAGATCCAGTTCAAGTCAATCTATGTACTGTAACAGGTGAGGTAATTCTAATTTCTAATGAAGGAGAGCCTTGAAACAGACACTTCATATAAAAGTGTTGTTACTTTTATTTTGAAACGTGCACACAAGTTTTCCTTGAATGGTAATATACATAACAAAACACATTATAATCACCACTTTATGGTTTCCTGCCAACTTTATTGTTACAATTTCAATAAAATAATCCTAATAATTAAGTCAGTCCAGTAGGTATTAGAGATTTGTATCACAAATGAGTTAACATGATAGTTTTTGACCACGTGAATCTCAGGAGACTAAATCATTGTAATTTCAAACCTGCAGTGTCTTTCTTTGATGTGAATTGGCAGATGAGTGCGTGCATTGGCTGGAAGCATTCTTCCCATGGAAATGTTATTTCTTACACCACAGCTGTCCCCATAATGCTGTTTTTGTTAAATTTTTTGAGCAAATTAATGAAATGAGAGCCTCTCCAATTGAATTATGAGGTCCATTAAAAATGGCATTAAAGTTCCTTTCCTGCCTGTAAAAAGCTGTAAACAAAGTCTTCAGTGGATCTTCCAGTCTCACAAGAGATATGTACTTGAAAATAACTATTACAACTATTAAAAAATTGTTAAAATTCTTTCCCTAGGACATCACTGCACATAGCTGTACTCCACACTTGGCAAAGTGCATTTTTACTACTGCAGGTGCTTCATTTTCTTTAGGGATCATTATGAGAAAACTAAGCTAAATGACAGGGAAGTAGTGATTTTGACTTCGCATTTGGAAAAGAAACAAACCTGCAAGATCCACCAAATGACTTGAGAGTAAATCTGATACTCCAACGCATACACTTTTGACAGAACAAGAAGATTACATATTTTCATTTCCAATTCTGCTGTAAAGATGACAAAGAAAATCCTCAAAATTTCCATTAACAATATACAGTACAATGGAAAGTACTGATATCTTCTCCTTTGCATGTAAAAATACTAATAGAATTGTAGATTGGAAAAATGCCTGTGCTTCATAGAATCATAGAGTCATAGCATAGCTAGGGTTGGAAAGGACCTTAAGATCATCTAATTCCAACTGCCCTGCTAGGGGCAGGGACACCTCCCACTAAACCATGCCACCCAAGGCTCTGTCCAATCCAGCTTTGAACACCACCAGCGATGGAGCATCCACAACTTCCCTGGGTAACCCATTCCAGTGCCTCACCACCCTTACAGTAAAGAATTTCTTCCTTCATAACACTGGTTTTATTAAAATGCTGTTGTTGGTAAGCGGGGGAAAAAAAAAAATCAAGATTTTAATAATTTTAATCTTACTTAGAAATGAATAGAGTTTTCATTTATTCTTTGTAGAATAAGTGGTATTCTTTGTAATTTGTTCATGATTACAGAGTCATTGGGTATAAGGATTCTGCATGGCTCCCTGTGCTGCTTTCTGCCACGGACTGTTATGGTTCAGGGCCAGGGGCTGATTTAAAAATTAGTTTAATAGAACGTTAGTAATACTTTACTCCTGCAGATCCTGATGTGATGTCAACTTATCAGGTTAGTGCAGATGGAAAAGGAAGCTTTTCTACACCTACCAGCACAAAATACCTGTCTTTTCAGTATGTTAGTGATGAAGATGATGGAAGGAAAAGCAGAAGAGGAAGGGACAAGAGGAAATGCTGGGTATTAGTTGTGGGTTATGGGAAATGACCGTTCACTTGTCAAGTTGCTAGCTAAGCTACACAGCTGGTGTTCCTGGGACTTATTTTGAGCTGGCAGATGTGAAATCTTCTCTTTCCTTAACCTGAACCTTACAAACAGTTGCTTACCTTCTTGGTCAGATATCAAGGAAATGGTCTGTATAAAGCAGGAAATACAAAGACTAAAGGAAAGATCTCCTTATGAGATCTCCTCTGCCTCCCTTCTATGAGGATTTCCTTACGTACTTTATGGCATTCCCCTCTGTCTATGCATCAGCTCCAGAAGGGATAATTTTTCATGTAGCCAGTCCTAGGAATTATATTCTGGGAGAGTTCTCTGCCAATGTTTTCTAATCTTTCTGTAATTCTGCACAGATATTGTCAAAATGTGGAGAAAAACAGGATAGTTACTGATTATCTGCCATAATAGGAGTCTGGAATACCTTGACAGCGTATCTGATCCCAAAGAATAAGTGCACTCCCTGTTTTGAACTGGGTCTCTGCAAACAGATCTTGAAGATTAATGCCTTCAATAAATCCAAAATTACAAAACTGCATTTTCCAGAAACCTATGTATGAATAGCAGATTTGTACTTGCTTACTGTTTTTCTCTGAAAGTATTCAGAAAAAGCTTATGGCCTATTAAAGATCAGAATTTGAAAACAATCTGAGATTTCTAGTATTATCAAGGAATTTAAGGCTATGACTATACTAAGCCAGAGAGGGCCAAGACATAGTCTTGATCATCCATATTGTTTAAAAAATTTCTGTCCTTGGCATAGCTTTGTGCTGGATGCACCAATAACGTGCCCCTGATTCAGCCCAGTTACAATTCAGGAGGTAGAACGGGTCAGGTTCTGTTTCCTCTGGGCAACATGCCTGAGAAAACCCTTTTTTGGGAAAGATGTAAGCTAGCTGTGTGTATGCAGGCTGTCATGGTTAGAGGATGGACCTAAGCCATTTTATTAACTACTACAGGTATGGAACAGGGGTCTTCAATGACGATAAGGACCATATTAAATTTCCTGCTATAAGTATTTGTCAGTCTGACTGCCCTCAGTTGGCTAGCATGGTATAATTTTAAGAAAAATATATGTTTCTTAGGGTTGTTGTACTCCACCATTGTCTTTAAACTACAAATATTTGTGGGTATCTTACTCTAATTTCATTTCTAATGCCTTATTTGTTTTGAAGAACAAATCTTGTTTGTTGTCTCATGTTTGTTTTGAAGAACTTCTGCTTTAGGTTTGAAAACCTATTCCTCTCAAATTTATCCATAGTGTGGGTGGCCACAAACAGTTAAAGTTAAGCAAATGCACTGCAAAATACATAGGAAGCTGAGATGCCCAACTTGACCCTGACTATCTGGAATAGTTTTCACTTGGTAAAGTACAAAAATACTTAACATTTCTCTTGAGTTTGCTTTAAGTAGACTGTTTTCACTGATGGTCAGACTTCAGAGTGTATTTTACACTTAACTGTTAAGCTGTTACTAGTCACTTAACTTGCATTTGAGAACCCCTTTGCTTGTTTGTGAAGCAATTACAGAGAAATGCTGTATTTTAGGAATGGTGTGCAAAGTTACTTCTCACAACTGAGAAAAACTAGAACTGCAAGTGATTGAAGAGGAGGACTGAGTAGAGAACTCTCCTTTTCCTCTGTTCACTGGAAAATTGAAGTATCTGACTAGATACTTACACAGATAGAGTTCTGCAGTTCTTGGTGTCCTCAGGTGATTTCCTGGATTTAGGAGTAATGCAGGAAGCTTCACTGCCATGTAAGCTTTGCCCATCACCCTGGCTTGTCCCCTTAAATGAAAGTCAGTAAGTAGCCTGGCTGCCACCTTCCATCTGATATTGTTGTATGCTATGGGCTGCCACACGGCTGGGGTTCTGTGATTATTTGTTCTTTTCTTGATTCTAGTAAGAGTGGTTATTATGACATTATGTACATGTTATTGGGACTAGCATAGTTGATTATTTATTTTTCCCCCATCTGGCTACATATTGTCTTTGTAGAGGATATTTTTCAGTTTAATATGTCATAAGGCACCTTGACAGCCTGTTTTTAGTGCTTATTTAGTCATTGACTCATATCATCTTATAAATTACTTTTATTTAATGTCACCTTTAAAATATTGTTGTAAATACGTAACTGGACGTGTGTGATTACATTTGTGTACATATAAAGGAAACTTCCAGTAATTTCTGATTCCTGTTAAGAGAAAAGGTTGTAGGATTTACTCTGTTTTACTCTGAAGTCCATCTTTCTGTTATCTCAGAAAAGAAGTAAACCTGACGTACAACATCCAGTTATGCTGAGAATAATTAATTTTTCACACTGTCAAAAAGCAGACTAGGTATAAGGGTAGCATCACTGGTGATGATACCAAGCATATACCAAGAATAACTAGTGAGTGAGGGTTTGGCCAGAAAAGGTTCAGAGTGCTGATGAAGGAGGCTCATGACCACTGCAGGTTTACTATGAGGCACTGTAAGCCACTCAGAACTCTCTTATGCTTTTGTTACACTTATTATACTCTTATTATACTAATTAATAGTACTTGTTCCTCAAAGGGTTGTTTTTTTTTGTGAGAGAGGAATTGAGAAAAAATAAAGCCACTGCTATGGGATGGCTTTCTCCAGGAGCTGGTTGCTATTTGGGTGCATAACAAAGGTATCTTTCCTGCTGCTTTTAAAGAGAGAGAGTAAAACCCCCAAACCTTTAATTAAAGCAAATATTTTTAGAAATCTAGAGGAAAAAAAATACAGTTTTGTGAATGAACTTTCATTAGCCATTTGTACTAGTATTTGGTACATGCATGCAAATCTTAATGTAAATCCCCTGTTCCTTATTTGAATTCTCTTTCTTTCTTTTCTCACTTGATCAAAAGAATGTGGCAGAATGAAATCTACCTCACTGTTGGCAGGTGTACACAGAAAAACTTCATTTTGTTATATAGAGTCTTTATACAGCAGCCAAGGAGCAAATTTTTGTAATGCATAGTACTTTCATAGTTAATTTCATAGTGAAATTATAGCAACTTTGTTTGAATGCCAACCTTTTTAAGCACATTGAATTTCTTAATAAGGGTAATTGTTGTAATCTATTGCTCTTAAATAGAATTATACTTCTTGGAAAATGACACACGAAGCAGCTCAACGGCACATTAGACTCAGGAAATGGGCACTTTCTCAGGTTTTTTTTTTTTGTGTTATGAGAAAACAGAATATTTCTGTTTCACTGCTATGACATAAGACCTTTCTTAAATGCTAATATTGCTTATAAAGCAATGCCATAATTACTATTTTCTATATGACAGGAACCCACTGATTTCCTGGAATAATTATTGAAAAATAGATCATTGGAATAGGTTGTTCTGCAAGCAGTAAAACTGTTACTTCCTTATCAGTCCATGTCTACAAATGAGCTCCTACATGAAATAACAGAAATTCTGTAAAGACTTAACACTACAGGCTTTCCCAAAGGGGCATTCACAAGACCTCTCTCCAGGGACCTGTTTTCGAAACAGTTTTAGAAACTAAATAGCTCTAGTTCTCTACTCCTGCATCGAATTTGAACTAATTTTATAAAATATTCAAAAGAGACCTGACAGAAAACAGTCACATTAATCATATTTCCTTAAGGAACTTTCGTTCAAAATAGTATTACTGGTTAAGGGGCTCTAATTTCCTGGGTTTGCATAAGATCAGGTTGAAGATACTAGCTTTTCCCACCAGTGTTCCTCCTAGATCTCTAGTATTTCTTATATGCAAGGTAGTGTTGCTACTGAGAACTAGCTTCTGTGGCATCTTGTTTCTGGGAAGCAATCCCTAACAGTGATAGTTTGAAAGAAAATACAGCAGGTGACGTTATCATGGTAAGTAAGTTACCATAGTGCTAAAAAGATACCAAAATACAGATCCTCATTTTTTGTCTTCCTGCCTTCCTCTTTACCCACATCTTATCCCACTCCTTCCTTACTGATAAATGTACCAACATGAGTTAGTATGCACTAACATATAACACCAAAGAGAGTTAAAAAGGAACACGAAAAAAGCCTTCAAGTTACCACTGTGTTCCAGTCTTTTGGTATTGTTTGTCCAGGCAAGGCTAGTATGGCTCTTTTTCAGCCTTGTTTTGTGTCTCTCTGTCTGTTGATCCAAACTCTCATTCTTCTTCATATTTATAACTTCCTTGAGAAGGACACTCAATATTTTTTGTCTTGATGGTTTAATTTTCTATAAACTAGCTCTTACGTTTTCCTCTGGGTTGTGGCTTAGATCCAAACATTTTGTACCTTCATGTACAGGCAGTTGTCAGCTAAGAGCGGAGCACTTTACGGGTGCCTCTCAGATACCTTAAATAGCTGCACTGTTGTTCAAAATCTGATGCCTCATCCCAAATCCCCTTGCATCAGTGGGAAGAGATTCAGTTATCCCTCTGCTTTTGAGGACACTGCATTAATTCCATAGACAAGTTTTTACCAACAGAACACGTACTGTAAAAACTTCATGAAGAAGCAATAAAACCTTCCTTTTTTGAAATAGGTTCAGGCCATTGTAGGTAAGCGGAAAGGAGTGTGGCTATACCCACTAAAATTTACACTAGAGCTTCAGGAATAGCCTTTGCAAGTTTTTGAAAATCTGTTTTAAAAAATAAACATTGGCTAAAAATTGTTAACCTTTACGTACTGGTGATTTAGCACCAAATCATTTCCCTTCGTTTCCAGAAATTTTCTACTATTTTGTGGATTGTCTGAGACTGTATCTCATGGGACTTTTTAGTGAGGTGCACTGTACTGAACAAAATAATAAAGATCTAAGTTCTCTGCAAGAATTTCACTGAAATAGAAATATTCTCTGTGTATTCTCAGGCCCACATGTGTTCCAGAGTTTCCAGATCTGGATGTTTGTCCAGACTCCTGCCAGTTAGATGGCAGGGCAAATTTTGTATAGGTATTGCTGTCATCATTGTAGATTGTCATTTCTGTGCAAAGGAAAGGACCCTTAGCCTAGACTCCTGGGGCATGCTGTGAAATGCTGTGCAGATTATTTAGATGCAGCCACGTATAGCGTGTAGAAACAGTCTATAAATGCATACGAAATGTATATTAAAATTAAATTCCACTTTATCAGTAATGTTTATCTATCTGTGTTACATAGCAGCCAAATACCTATAAAATACAGGTATTTGTTGCTGAAGCAAGGGAGCAAAGAACGTATGGCTGTTCATTACTGTCGGACAACTGAACTAAACCAGATTACTGAAAACATCATTGAATTGTCTGGATCATGGAATTATAGAATCATAGAATAGTTAGGGTTAGAAAGGACCTTAAGATCATCTAGTTCCACCCCCTTGCCATGGGCAGGGACACCTACCACTAAACCATGTCACCCAAGGCTCTGTCCAACCTGGCCTTGAACACCGTTAGGGATGGAGCATTCACAAACTCCTTGGGCAACCCATTCCACTGCCTCACCACCCTTACAGTAAAGAACTTCCTTCTTATATCCAATCTAAACTTTCCCTGTTTAAGTTTTAACCCATTAGCACTTGTCCTATATTTAGTACCAAAGCTAAGCTGCTATATAGAGGAATATAGATTATTGTATGTATGTGAGAAGAAGAGGGGTAGAACACTGACTGCAGAACTGAAATTTCCCAAGCAAAGAGTGTACATATGATATATGGATGCCTTAATTCCTTGATACACTTTTGCTCGTAATGTGTTTTAAGCAATCAGTAAATAAGAGCTTGTTATTTAAAAAAAAAATTTTGATGAGTCAAGTATTTTACAGAAGACCAAACAGGAGCACAGAATTAAAGTTTCTCTTTTTTGCCTCCCATAAACCAAACCCTACCTGTGTGAATTAGCTGCTTTCACCCTCTAGTCCCCCAAAACCTTCCATCTGAAACCTGTCCTTTTCTGTCTTCCCCTTTTTACTTTTCTTTGTCTGCGCTGTTTATCCATCTACTGGCTGACAGTGTCTTTACATCCAAAATGCAAAGCAGACAGATGGGCGTCTCAGGAAAGAACATGACTAAGAGCACCAGCATCGGCGGAGATATGTACACACTGGAGAAGAACGATGGCAGCCAGTCAGACACTGCAGTAGGCACTGTTGGCGGTGGTGGCAAAAAGAGACGCTCCAGCATCGGTGCAAAGATGGTCGCCATTGTGGGTCTCTCACGGAAAAGCCGCAGCACATCACAACTCAGCCAAACTGGTAGGAACTGGATTTTTTCCCCTCTCAAATTATCATTTAAATGTATATAATGTGTATGTATTGTGGCTTAACCATTTAGCTATCCCGTTGGAGTTGCCTAATCAACATTCTACTAATGAAGAAAATGGTCAAACATCTTTTTTTCTTCTCTGGACACTTACTAAACTTTTTTTTTTTTGTTTTGCAAAGGTCCTTTTCAGGTTGGACTGCGGCTTTTATTTTTCTGCTTGCTGGAACCTATTTAAATCACTAATTCCTTGTTTCTCAGGAGCCAATGTGAGCTGCTCAACTTCTGATTTGGGGGGGATCCTTACTGCAAGTTTCTGAAGGGTCACAGAAATGTTGCAAAATTCCTTTCTTTTGTCACAAATAGTGTTTGTGTCTTTCAATATGGTTTTGTTTGTTTGCATATCTGAACAGGAAATCTTATTTTGAAATTAAACAATTTTCCTGAACAAATTATATATTTTATTGCTTTAGGACAAATGGTTTATTCCTTTAAAATTAATTTCTTTTCAGCTTATAAGCATATTCACCATGAGTATAAATTTTCTTCATTTCTGTTTACCTCAATTAAAATTTGATACTGAAATATTCTACCTAGGAAAAATGGAGTTTTTCTGCTTTGATGCCTAAAGCATTTATAAACTTACGCATTTTTTTCTGTTCCTCCTATTTCAGGGAAAATCCATATAATGCACTCTGAAAAGCTCTCATTGTCAATTGAGAAAGCTGTATAGGGCAAGTGTATTTTATATAGAAAAATATAAATTGTATTTTAATGACACATATAGATAAAGTGTTTAAGCAATTTATGTAGTTATGCATGTATATTTTTATGTATTTTAAGGTACATACATAAGATATACTGTATGTTCAGCATTTAAGCAAAACTGTTGTAACATTGTCATAGGGTTCAACATAAGTTTATAGTGTTCAGCTGTGTATGACCCCACCTGAAGGTCTCCATTTTGCTAACCACCATTCAAACACTGATAAGAGATTTTTCAGTTTTCTGGAAAGCTTGCAGCTCATACTGTGAAACCAAAGTGACAAGAGTTTTAATCTACAAGCAAATTGAGCAAAACTATTATTTTCAATGTCAGAAATTGTGGTAAACTTTGTAAGAGGGGAAAGAAAGGGTAAGCAAGAGGGGTAAGAGTGCAGAGGGAGGAGGAGCACAGAAAGAGAGGAGGGATCTTGAGTGTGTGTCTTACTGAATACAATAAGAAACAGGAGTGAATGAAGAAGAGGGAAAAGAACATATATAGTAAAAGCTCTGAATACCATGCAGACTCCATCAGTAGGCAAGTCTTGCAGCACTCTCATGTTTTACTAATTCATTTGTGAGTTATGGAAATGGCAGTTTCATATACATTTCTATTTTCCCTGAGTTCAAATGAATGCAAGGCAAAAGATTACTCATCTTTATGCAGACCTGGGAAGTGTCTGGTTGGGCAATAAAAAAAAAAAAAGGCAAGCTAATTAACTCACCTAGAAATTTAAATTTTACTCATGTGATAGTATGTACGTATGTAACTCATTTGATGTATTTGAATATTGAGTCTAATAGAATACATTACAGTACTAGTTCTGATCTAATCTTGTTTCTCTTACTGTACGAGACATTAAATTAAGGATTCCATCTCTTTTTATGTTGTTCAAGTATGTCTTAGCACTAGTGAGAACCCATATTGTGTGTTTTGCCTAGATTTGATTAAAATACCATGCTGTCTTAGTTATTTGGGACTTTTTATATCAAGTTTTTCTGTTATATCCAATCCGTTGCCCAACAACTGACTCAAGTGAGGGAGATATATGAAATGTAATTCTTTCAAAAATTCTCAAGATCTCTTGACCTGTTGACTGTGAATGGGTTGTTCTGTAAAGCTCTTGAATAACGAGCTATATTTCAGTGCTGATAGAGGAGCATCAGGAACAAGGAGAGCCCACACAGCTCTGGCTGGCAGCCTTTCTTCCTTGGCTGCTCCCTGGGAGAGATCTGTGCCTGGTCTGGCCTGTGCCTGGCCCTACCAAGAGCAGACAGTGAATCTCCTGCTGCTTTCTGGAAAGGCCTCTCATGTATTGGTTGGATATTGGTTGTTTTGTAAAGAGGCTACTGCACACCAGCTCCCATTGTCCTATTTGACAGTGCTCCTCAGGGGCCTTGTCTGGTGGCCACACATGGCTGCACCTAACAGGATAGGCATGCACATCATTTAAATACTTGGTTCATGTGAACACACTGATCATACCATATGTGTACGGCTCTACGTCTCCAGTGACACAAGATGATGACCTGTTGGGTGCATGAGGGTGAGGTCACATCTTGTGTCTTGCATGTTTTAAGCATCTTTCAATATGAGGGCAGTCAGATACTGGAACAGGTTGCCCAGAGAAATTGTGGATGCCACATCCCTGGAAGTGTTCAAGGCCAGGTTGGACAGGGGTTTGAGCAACCTGATCTAGTGGAAGGTGTCCCTGCCTGTGGCAGGGAGGTTGGAACTGGATGATCTTTAACGTCCCTTCCAACCCAAACCATTCTATGATTCTATCCATCAGCGCATCTGAAAGAAAATATTAGACAACAGTGCTATACATGACTGCTAGAGGTTTAAAACCTGCAGTTAATATAGTTAGTGAATGTATATATTTCCCTGGTTTATCTCATTGTGTTCCTGTTTTCAGATGGTAAGTGTCTGCACAAGAAATCATGTATTGGTACAAGCATTGATACAAGGTCTGGGATCAAAACACTAATGTGCTGTAGACATCCTGTAAGTACAGTGCTCTGGAGCTGAGAGGCAGGGGATACTCAGGTGGCACCACAGAGAAACTGGCTGAGGTATAAAGTGTTCTTAGCTAATTTCTTAAGAAATTATGTTATTCAGTTGGTCAGCTAAGTATCTTCTTACATATCAGGCTTGAAAAGCACAGATATCATAAGATAACAACACTATTCTATAGAAAGTTGTGATCATATTTATAGCAACTAGGCTTTTATAAACGGTGTGCTCATACTTAAGTCAGTGAAGAAATGCCTATCAGTAACAGAAACTTTTTTCAAGTCTTTTGTAAAGCATAATTGTATTTCAGTGATTTTCTTAATTCAGAGTTCATAGCTAAATCTATGCCATAAGTTTTTCTGAAAGTAGGTCATCATAACTGTTTTCAGGAGTGTGAATCAGACTTTGAATAAATGTCTTATAAGGTCCATTTTTACTATCTTTTCAAATTAATATTATTCTATTTCTTGTTATTTGGCATAATATTAAGAAAATGACACGCAAAATACCACGAAGTACTTTTTATTCTGGTCTGTAATTCTTTTAGTGAAATCAGGTAGGAACAGTTGTTTGGGTTTTTACAGGTAAAGGGTAAGTTGATTTGTTATTATAGGTGGGATTAAAAGGATTAACTATTGTTGTTCTCATTAGAATCATAGAATCATAGAATAGTTAGGGTTGGAAAGGACCTTAAGATCGTATAGTTCTAACCCCACTGCCATGGGCAGGGACACCTCACACTAAACCATGCCACCCAAGGCTCTGTCCAACCTGACCTTGAACACCGCCAGCGATGGAGCATTCACAACTACCCTGGGCAACCCATTCCAGTGCCTCACCACCCTTACAGTAAAGAATTTCTTCCTCATATCCAATCTAAATCCCCTGAGGGGCACCACTCGTTACTGGTCTCCAGATGGACATTGAGCCATTGAGCACTACTCTTTGCATGCGGCCATCCAGCCAGTTCTTTATCCACCAAGTGGTCCACCTATCAAATTGATGGCTCTCCAACTTTGAGACAAGGATGTCATGTGAGACAGTGTCAAATGCTTTGCACAAGTCCAGGTAGATGACATCAACTGCTCTACCCCTGTCTATCAGTTCCATAGCCCCTACATAGAACGTCACCAGATTGGTCAGGCAGGATTTCCCCTCAGTGAAGCAATGCTGGCTGTCACCAAGCACCTTGTTGTTTTTCATGTGCCTCAGCATGACTTCCAGGAGAATCTGCTCCAAGATTTTGCCAGGCACAGAGCTGAGACTGACTGGTCTGCAGTTCCCTGACTCATCCATTTTCACCTTCTTGAAAATGGGGGTTACAGTCCCCTTTTTCCAGTCATTGGGAACTTCACCTGACTGCCAGGATTTTTCAAATATGATGGACAGTGGCTTAGCAACTTCATTTGCCAGTTCCTTCAGGACCCATGGATGGATTTCATCAGGTCCCATGGACTTGTATATGTTCAGGTTCCTAAGATAGTCTTGAACCAGATCCTCTCCTACAGTGGGCCCAAGGTCTTCATTCTCACAGTCCCTGCGTCTGCTTCCAAGACTTGGGTGGTATGGTCAGAGCATTTTCCAGTGAAGACCGAGGCAAAGAAGTCATTAAGAACCTCAGCCTTCTCCAAATCCAGGGTAGCCAGTTCTCCCGACAGCTTCCGGAGGGGGCCCATGTTGTCCCTAGTCTGTCTTTTATTTGCAATGTACCTGTAGAATCCCTTCCTGTTATCCTTAACATCCCTAGCCAAGTTTAATTCTAAGTGGGCCTTTGCTTTCCTAACCTGGTCCCTAGCTTCCCAGACAACATCCCTGTATTCTTCCCAGGCCGCCTGTCCTTGCTTCCACCTTTTATAAGCCTCTTTTTTCCTTCAAATTTTCCTCAGCAGCTCCTTATCCATCCAAGGAGGTCTCCTGGCCCTCCTGCAGCACTTCCTTCTAGTTAGGATGCATCGCTCCTGAGCTTACAGTAGGTGATCCTTGAATATCAAGCAACAGTCTTGGGCCCCCCTGCCCTCTAGGGCTATATCCCATGGAACCTTACTAAGCAGGTTCCTGAAGAGGCCAAAGTCTGCTCTCTTGAAGTCCAGGGCAGTGAGCTTGCTGCACGCTATTCTCACTGTCCTGAGGATCTTGAATTCGACCATCTCATGATCGCTGCAATCAAGGCTGCCCTGGAGCATCACATTTCCAACCAGACCTTCCCTGTTTGTGAGGACGAGGTCAAGCATGGCTTGCAGAAGAAAGTTATCTTCCACACAATCGAGGAACCTCCCAGATTGCTGGTGCCGGGACATACCATCCCTCCAACAGATATCAGGGTGGTTGAAGTCCCACATGAGAACAAGCGCCTGCAAGCCTGAGGCTATTCCTATCTGTCTATAGAGCGCTTCATCCACCGAGTCCTCTTGGTCAGGCAATCTGTAACAGATCCCCACAGTAGTCTCCCATCACTGTTCTCCCTTTAACCCTGTCCCACAGACTCTCTATTGACTGCTCACCTGTCCCCAGACAGAGTTCCATACTCTGCAGCCTATCCCTAATATAAATAGCAACTCCCTCTCCCCGCCTACTGGGCCTGTCTTTCCTAAAGAGCCTGTAACCTTCCATTCCAACACACCAGTCATAGGAGCCATCCCACCATGTTTCTGTGATGCCTATGACATCATACCCCCGTAGATGTGCACACATCTCTAAGTCGTCTTGTGTGTTCCCCATGCTATGGGTGTTTGTATAGAGGCATCTGAGCCAAGCTCCAAATGAAACTGGCTCATTGGCTGGAGCACCTGGAATCTCTCTACATTGCTCTGAATGTCTATTATAGATGCTGGCAACCAACTGGGTGTGTTGGGATGGAATGATGCCCCCCTCCCCCAACACATCTAGTTTAAAGCATCCTTGACCAGTCTGGCAAGCTTCCTCCCAAATCCACTCTTCCCTTTCTTTGTCAGACCAGCTCCACCAGCCCCCAGTAGACCTGGCCTACTAAATTGAGTCCCATGTTCAAGATACGCAAACGGCTGACTATAGCACCACCCTTCTAACCATTTATTAACCTGGCCAATCCTCCTAGCCTTTTTAAGGTCCTGCCCTGTATCCTGGAGAATTGACGAAAAAGACAATCTGAGCTCCAGAGCCCCTAATCACCTCTCGCAGAGCTCTGTAGTCCTTCTTTATGTTCTCCGGGCTACTGCTATCTATATCAGTAGCACCCACATGGATCACTAGAAGTGGGTAATAGTCAGTGGTACCGACTACAGCAGGCAGCTTCTCTGCAACATCCCTGATCCAAGCCCCTGGTAGGCAACACACCTCCCTTGAGCCTGGGTCAGGCCAACAGATGGGTGCCTCTGTTCCTTTCAGAGTAGAGTCCCCTACTATTACGACCCACTGCTTTTTCCTGGCAGCACCAGTAGTGTGTTCTTTACCAGTGCATCAGCCGTTTGTTCCTGGTGCGAGTGTGTTTCCTCATCAGCCCCCTGCAGGACAGCAAAGCGGTTCTGAGTGGGGACAACAGATTTAGGAGGAAGCCCCTTGCTTTTAATTGTCCTCTTCCTCCTTTTTTTGTTGGTTTTTTTTTTTTTTTTTTTGTTTTGTTACTGTTTCCCAGCTTCCTGGGTTAGCGGCCTCCTTTCCTGCATGAGCGACAGTAGACTCTTGAGGACCCTGCGCAGTCTGGTCCTGGAGCAAGCAGTGCTGCTTCCCCTCAGCTTCCCTGCCACCTTTCAGCCCAGTAACAGCGTCCCGCAGCTCAGCCCCTGCTGCAGGAGGACCTCCACCAGGGAGCACAGAGTGCAGCCCTGCCCATTGCGCACCCTCCTCTCAGGAGGGCAGTGCAGGCGCTCTCTACACCCCGAGCTCTGCACTGCAGCCTCCCCTCTCATCGGCTCTGTCTGGGTGCCTACGCTGGCCACTGCCGGGGCAGCCAGAGCAGAGCTCCCAGACCGAGCCCTGGTCATACGGCGAGCGCTCACCATCCTGCTCGCCGGCCCGCGGGAACTGCCACGCAAACCGCCTCGAACCCGCCCTGTTTGCCCGCCCTGTTCCCGCGCTCCCTGGGCAGGTTTTTATCCACTCAGTGCTGGTGCCGCTCCTCCTGGCACCGCCCTCTCTGAGTGAGCTGCTCGCGTCCGCTGAGCTGCCGGATCCTAGGCACGTCCTGTTGAGGGCTTGAGGCTCCCTCGGTGGCTTTTGTTGCTCTGAGTTGAAGCTTCTGGACGCTGAGCTTCCCCCTGATCTGCTGTTGAAGGCATATTCTTGTTGTTGTTGTTATTATTACAATTACTATTATTATAATAATATTATTAGTAGTACCTAACAACAGTATTTGGACTTCATTCACCTATGGCTAGTTTGTATCTTGAGAATATATATAATGCATAGTTTCTCCAGAGATAGAACTGAATACATCTGAAATATGAAAAAAAAGATGAGTAAGCATTTACTTTTTCTTCTGTCATACACAGTTTTAAATTCTTAGAAAGCTGCTAATCCATTAACTCTGCTGACCAAGCCCATCAAGAGTAATTTCTGAAATAAAAATAATAGTTCAAGAAGTTGAAAAGGTCTGACCTCATTAACATAGGCAGTAGGAACTGATCTTTCTAGCAAGAGAATCGAACTGTGTTCTCATATCCATTACATGAAAAGATCTTCAGTGTTGCTCTATGGATCACTTGTTATGGGAAAGGAAAGAGCAAAAAAAATGCAAGTGTTAAAACCATGGGAATACAGAAAGCATGAATAAAAATAGAGGAGAGTCACTCTCTGGTTTCCATTTCAGGCTAAAGGAGAGCTGTAATTTATTTTTTAGAAGTTCTTACTCCTTTTAGCTATGTGTATCACTGCTGTGATATTTCTTTCCTATTATTTGTTTTAATGAAAATTTTAGGTGTGAGGATATACAAGATGAGTATTTTGTGAACTTATTCAATGCATTTCAAAACAGCTTAGGGGAAAAAAAAATTGGGAATTCCTACAATTTCTTTAACCTTGGAATCAAGCTAATGGGTGGATGACACAAAACTGATTTTATTTAATGTATCTTTAAAGTAAGATAAGGCTTAAGTAAAAGACAAGATACTATAGTGTAGAGTGGCAAGGTAAATCAGAATTTATTTTGGTTCTAGTTCCTGTATCTTTTTAGTGCTACAATAAGTAGATAAAGGAATAGTCCCTACAACTAAGTCAAGCAAACATTCCTAGAAGCTAACATTTGGTGAGGTGGGAAGAGTTTATGTTGTAACCTTCAAGTCCTGATTCCACAGGCATTCTTCCTTGTGGAAAAGATGGTTTTCTTTACAGAGGAAAATAAAATATAAAATGCAAATCCTGAGCAGCATCTTATCAGTGTTTGCTTAGCTATTCATACCTGGAATGCAATCCTTTCCCTGCAGGACAGCCCTGAGGAAACTGATGAGTTTCCATACATGTGCAGGCCTGTAATACTCTGTGTGTTAAAAGCCAAATTTTGTATTCTGTATGATTAGTAGGGTGCAACTACTGTCTAAAGTGCTGTAGGCACGAGTAGAATAGTCTCAGTTATGTCTGTCATTAACCAACCATGTAGTCTGTAGATCAATTTCTTCAATTACTGGAATAATTGAAGAGACTGTGTTGGGAACATCAGTCTTGGTCTTGTATGGAATTTCATATTTCTCAATTCAAAGTTCAGATTTATATAAAAAATAGTCTTCTACCACGCATACAGTACATATGTTTCCTACTAAAAGGATGATTAATCATTTCCAACAGCGGTAACTAATGGAGGAACAACATGAATGCCTTTCGTTTTCTAAAATGAGATAGAATATAAGCAAATAACTTACTGAACTAAAAGTGTATGTGTTCTCATAATATACATAGTTATTTTGTATCCCCGAAATTAATTTATATGGCCAAAACTGATATCATCATTCACTACTCTTAATCTGGGTATGTATTTCAATTTTTTTTAATCATATATGTAATTCAAGTGATTTGAAGCAAGCCATTTATTTGGGATTTTATTTCCTCTCCTATTCAAGAGACAGATTGCTAGTGTTAATAAATTGCTTTAATGTTTGGAATTATACTTGTATGAGTATTCCTGATGTGTGATCTGATTTAGTTTCAAAATAAACCCATATTACGTTGATAGAAATGCAGGATGAGCAGTTGACAAGAGATTAAGGCCAATTTATCCTACTGATCGATAGTTGCGAATTGTGACCTGAATCCTTTACCAAAGAGAAAGTACCATTGTAGTAAATACATTACCAGGAGCATTAATCAGCTTTTAGTAAATAAACTCTGGAGAGTATGCTAATAAATAAATAGACTCTAATTGCAAACTGAAAAGGCTGACTATGAAGGCTTTTAAATATATTTTACTAAAGTGATAGATTTCTTTATTTTAAATGGTTTTCTTCCACACGTAGAAAAAGACTAGGAAAGAAGATAAGGCTGTACAAAATTTTTGCACCTCTCCTCAATGGATTTTCTGTGGAGGAAGTAGGTATATATTTGAGTCCTTGTATTCATAAAGCTTACGTGAGAGAAGGACACAGTGAAACGAACTACATAGCTGAGGTGTGGACTACCTGATGACTTTGGACTAGATGACCTGCGGTGGTCCCTTACAACCTCAATTATTCTGTAATTCTATGTTAGAACTGAACTCCAGGCAGTGCTAGCTATGATCTTACAGAAGTCCTCTGGAAGACACTTCTCACACACAAAGTGTGAGAGACACCTTATGCCATATATAAACAGAAATCCCAGGCATATGAGAAGGAAGTCCTGTGGTAAGAGTAGAAAGTAAGAATAAAAGGTTTGATCTGGGGACAAAATCTACAGACAGTATACCAACTGAGAAATACTGCCCCAGTCACAGATTATTCATTGAACTTCTTCTCTGTAATAAGTACTTACCAACTCAGCAAGATACTCACCTGTGAGATGTCCATCTGACTGCAGTAGAAATAAAATTAAATCCCCTGGTTGTAGGCATTTATATGAGTAAAAACCTCTAATTATATTTCCAAAATAAATTTGTGTTGCCAACCCTTTTGCTGAAAAGCAACTTACTTATGTTACTTCTTGATCCCATTATTAATGGAAAAAAAGGAGAAAGCTATAGGTGGGATCAGAACGTTTAATTTGACCTCCCACAAGATTTTCTTCTTTTCATAATTAGAGTTAAAAATAGAGAGAGAAATGTAGGGTGATCTGTCTTGGCAAGAATACTGCTAAGCTATCTTTTCGTATTGAGAGAAGAAGAATTCTCATGAGATCCCTGCCAAAAAAGTATACATATCATCAAAAAACTTTAAAACTGTTTTATTTGTTTTCACAGTAAACAAGTTTGTTCTTTGTGTTGTTACATAAGGAAAACCCATCACAGGCCTTCCGGAATTAATAGTGTCTAGAGAGCATTTCTTTTTTAGGCTATGTGCGACATATTCAACAGAGTAATTTAGGTGTTCCTTAAGGAAGCTTCAATTTGAATTGTGGTGGATGGCCACATGCGAAGAGTGGTGGTCAACAGCTCAGTGTCCAGTTGGAAAACAGTAATGAGTGGTGTCCCTCAGGGACTGGTGTTGAGACCAATCTTGTTCAACATCTTTGTTGGTAACATGGACAGTGGGATTGAGTGTGCTCTCAGCAAATTTGCCAATGACACCAAGCTTTGCTGTTCAATTGATATGCTGGGGGGAAAGAATGCCATCCAGAGGGACCTTGATATGCCTGTGATGTGGGCTGATGCCAACCTTATGAACTTTAACCAAGCCAAGTGCAAGGTCCTACAGCTGTGTCGGAGAAATCCCAGGCACAGCTCCAGGTTGGGCAGAGAAGAGATTCAGAGCAGCTCTGAGGAGAAAGACTTGGGGGTGTAGGTTGGTGAGAAACTGAACATGAGCCGCCAGTGTGCGCTTGCAGCCCAGAAAGCCAACTGTATCCTGGGCTGCATCAACTGGAACGTGACCAGCAGGTCAAAGGAGGTGATCCTGCCCCTCTACTCTGCTCTTGTGAGACCTCACTTGGAGTATTGTTTGCAGTTCTGGTGTTCTCAACATAAAAAGAACATGGAACTGTTGGAACAAGTCCAGAGGAGGGCCACGAGGATGATCAGGAACCTGGAGCACCTCCCGTATGAAGACAGGCTGAGAAAGTTGGGGCTGTTCAGCCTGGAGAAGAGAAGGCTGTGTGGAGACCTCATAGCATCCTTCCAATATCTGAAGGGGGCCTATAGGGATGCTGGGGAGGGACTCTTCATGAGGGACTGTAGTGAGAGGACAAGGGGTAATGGGTTCAAACTCAAACAAGGGAAGTTTAGATTGGATATGAGGAAGAAATTCTTTACTGTGAGGGTGGTGAGGCACTGGAATGGGTTGCTGAGGGAAGTTGTGAATGCTCCATCCTTGGCAGTGTTCAAGGCCAGGTTGGATGGAATCTTGGGTGGCGCGGTTTAGTGTGAGGTGTCCCTGCCCATGGGACTATATGATCTTCAGGTCCTTTCCAGCCCTAACTATTCTATGATTCTATGTAATTTATGAAACAATTACCTGAAATTAAGAAATCATTAAAATAGCCTGAAAAAGAAAGGTGGTATTAGGGTCACGCTTTGCAGACTAATTCAGAACAGCTCTCTGGCCTTGACTGGTTTGCAACTTAGGTGGATGTTGCAGTATTAAAAAAGTTAGTTTTGCTGCACTCTTATATTGTCTATTTCAGCTGTCTGTTGTATGTCTGCATTATAAATAAGGGTAATCTTTCTCTTCATAGGATAAAATGGGAAGGAAAGCATTATAGTACTTCTGCTTTTAAACACTGCACAAGATACACAACTCATGGGAAATCATGCAGATACTGAGAATACAGTTGTGGGGACTTTTCATAATTTTGGGCTCTGTGTGCTGATGTCCCTCATAATGAACTGGGGTATGCCTCCTACGCATCTCCAGACCATTTAGATTGGTTTTGTCTTCCATGGAAGAAATGTGATTATGCTATCACTCAAAACTTATATGTGCCACTAACAGAAAACTCTTACAGGAGAAATTATATTAACAACAGAGTAATTTAAAATTAGCTAAGTGAATTAGTGATAATTCACAGAAAACACACAAGCAACCAATGCATCAGGAAGCTGAACCCTCTACTCAGAAACAAATTACTCTAAGCATAAGCATACAGTCATGTCTCTTATCAATCTTTATTTGCTTTATTGTGTCTTCCTTTTTTTGGGTGCTAGCGAAAACTTGTTTGCAAAATAGTGCATATCAAGTATGTGTCAGATGGTGTGTGCCAGGTACTCTCCAAGTAAGTGCGCAATGTTTTAGTTCTCCAGCAGGAGAGGGGTTCTGAACCCAGATCTCCCTCCATCACGGATATATCCTCTTGGTTTCAATACATGAGAGATTCGGTTTCTGCTTCTCTAGAGATGTAATAAAAGAGAGCAGTAGCCAAAACTACATTTCTTGAGCAGAGTCTTGCAGCTGAAGTTTGTAAAGCTTACCAGACTAGTCCCTAACGAAAAATGTGCAGGACCTGTGTTTTCTGAATGCTGGCGTGAGTCAGTAGCTTCACATGCACAGAATTGCATGGAAATGCACAAAATTGAATGGAAAATCAGGATAATAAGGCTGATTTTGGGGAATTTAGGCACCATTAGGGCTATAAGCCGGGTTTTTCAGGTTTATTTCTTTGGAGCAAGATGCCAAATTCCTGTGCATTGAGGCACTTGTATCCTTTTTTAAACTTTTTTTTTTTTATTCATATCTGACTTCTGCAGTCTGCACAGAGAAATGAAACATGGGGGAGGATAAGAGAAGGACAGAAAAGACAAGTTACCTGAGACCAGCAGAAGTCAATGGAGAGCCAGAATATAAACCTAAAACTTTTCAAGTCCCTGTTCCATGATTTAGCAACACAACAGAAAAAGAATTTGTGAAATTAGTTTTATCTCCTTCTGGGTATAAATTGTGCTTTTTAACTATGAACAAATCCAGGTTAATTTTTTTTTTAATTTGATGAAGTAAAACACATCCTTATACCATATATAAAATTGCAAACAATTACCAAATGCTTTGGCAATGTATAGAGAGGGTTTTGAAGACAAGTACATCTAAATTCAGTGGAAACTTGAGAATCTAGCTCAAGAAGTGCACTGGTGAACTCTATATTTTTGCTATAGTTTTTTATGGTTTAGTAGTTTAAAAGCGAGGAATTCCTCCAAGATTTTTTTTTTATTTCATTTTAATATCAGTACAAGTTGTATTATTGCATTTTGATTACTGCTTGAACAAATTGATTTTCTCTAATACTGTTAGGTATATGTGAGTTCAATTAAAACTCTCCCTGCTCAAGGAAATATTTTAAAACGAGCCAAAACCTGTCATTCAGAACATGTCACAAAAGGAAGAATACATTCAAGTTGTTCTTAAACCATTCCTAATGGAGCATATTTAGGAAAAGGTGAATGATTCCTTGAGAAAGGCAAAGATTTATTTTTTTCCTCATCAGCTAAATAGTTTGTGTTATGGTTCCTTGTGTAGCTGCATTAGGTGATGCACAGATCCTTTGGGAGATATTTTTTTTTGGAGTCCTACATTTTATTGTGAAGCAACCAAAACATAAGTCTCAGCACTGGGAAGGGGTTTGTCTTTTTATACCTGTTTTTTGTTTTCCCCATGCTTGCAAGTGCTTGTGTGAATGACACTGATTTTTTTTTACTGACGTGATCTTTTAATTACAGTATGAAATGTTAAACTGCATATGTTAACCTGCATGAATTAAAACTCTGCTCCAAAAGTTGCATTCAGATTTTATCCCATTTTGTAACTATAGTACTCTAATATTTAGGTTTTGCCTTTGTCTAAGTAGAACTTAGTACCAGCAAAAATTATTTTTAGCTCAGTCTATGAAATCACATTGAGACTTAATTGAAAATATTCACAGTAATAAGTGCTCTTCTTGTTACTATTCATGCAGTAAGACCTGTCAAGAACAGATTTGTACTGTGAAGGAAAAATTACTTCCCTCTGATTAACTAAATTAATTGTCACCAACATTACTTAGGTCTTTTTATAAGAGGGATATGTTAACTATTTTTGAAAATGTTAAATTAATGCAATATTTTGTGTTAAACCTGCAGTTGTAAGGTAGTGCCATATTTAACCAATATATGACATGGAAAAGGTAATATAGTAACACCTTGCAAGATAAAACTGATTTTTGTAGAAACTCTGTATTGTAGATGTTCTAAAATCTGTAAGTTACATGTTCTAGCAAGGCAATATTCTTTTTTTTAATATAGCATAAAATTATACTATGACATATGACCATAAAAAAAATTCTTTACAGATCTGTTTTAATTTAACAACTGAATTTATTTACTCATTAATTTCTGAATTTTATCAGTAACAAGATTTTTTTTCAATAAGCATTCATATAAACACTCTGACTTAATTAAATGTCAACATTTTATAATTTTGACATCAGTTTTTAATATTTGTTTTATTATTTTCAGTAAGAGTATGCAATATTGGGAAATTTGAAACTTTAAACTCATGGTTTGGACTCCTTATATTATGAAAATTCATGAATCTGAAAGGGTCTTCAAAACTAAAATAGGACCAGTGTTGAATTCGAAGGTCTAGTTAGTAGCATTGTCTGTGTTTCACTAAAATGTGCTTTTTCTTGAATAGGGCAAAGGAATTCTTCCCTCTGCTACCAGCTGTATTTCCTCATTGTGTCACTCTTTCTTAGTTAAATATGGCCTATTTCTGCAGTTTTCATTTCAGTTGGTTCCTCGGTGGAGTTTGTAGGCAACTGAAAAGTTTTAGTTCTTGATCTCTGTATATCATGAATTGCATTACTTGACTGAAAATTGAGCTCCAGAGAATTAAAAAAAATAATAATTTATATGAACATTTGTAGCTTTGAGGAAGAGAAAGGTTTAGGCAGACTTTTTTTATTATTTTCCTGTTGTAAAGACATTCTGATTTTATTTTTGAGGCTAAATATTATTTACAAATGTTGGAAACTAGCTGTGTACATGTGTTTTCCATTAAACATATGAGTAGCTCCACTGAAGGTTGTGGTACATTTGAGGGATGCCGACCCTCACAAAAGGAGGGAAGACATATGAATCCATTTTTCACACTACAGCAATCCTGCTTTCTGCTTTAGCTATCTTTATTTGCTAAGACCACTGAAGGATGAGAACTGGAGAAATCCTTAAGCTGTCTTGCTCCTTCCTTTACTATACTTTGTGGCTTAACTTCACCATCTTATCAATAGCCAAAGTCATGTCTTCATCAGTAAAGGGACAGAAATGCCAGGAAGCATAGAAAATCACTTGCAGTTAAATAGGTGAAATACAAAACTCTGGAGAGCTGCTCACTGTGTTGTTCCATCAGCTACCCATTGGCTGAAGACCATCCTGCTGTAGGAGTTACCTTTAAAAGTACCACTTCTCAGCTAGCATGCAAGCTGAGAGACTTCTCATATTCCATTGATGTACTGACAGAAGCCAGGTGCCTGAACAGCCTAGAGGTCAAACTTCATGTAAACTAAGAGATCAGTCACTTCTTCAGCTTCCTTACGGAGAAGTCTGTGAGTGCTCAGTGTACAGTAGAAGTCATTAACTTACATGCCTTTTGCTGTTCCATTTAAACAACTGCTTTCATGCAGTGTGTTGGCAGATTAGAGGAATTGTTGAACAGAACCCCACCGGGAAAAGGATTCTTTGCAGTTTTGAAATGAATTTTCTCAGATGGTCCAAGCTGGATCTTGGCTTTTGCCACCACGCTTGTCTCCTCTCAGTGGGGAGATGAATCTAATCAAGTGCCAGTTTTGTCCATGTTCATGGTCTCAGCTTTCTTGGATTGATGAAGAAATTTTCTGTCATTTGATTTTACCTTGGTTTGATCTGGCATTTGAAGCTATGAGGTATATATGGAGAGGAATCTGAAGGTCTCCTTCTGGAAGATCTCTAAAGCTCTCAATCACTTAAGATTATCACTTAAGTTACATCTGTACAGATAAATAAAAAGAACAGGGTCTGTCTCTGGTTCTGAAGAGCAAGAGCTGGCTGATGTCTTTATGGCTAACCTGTCTAAAGGTTTCCTCAGAACAGGATTGCCTCATCCCTAAGAACTATTGGAATCCTCCTATGATTGTGCCCTCTCCTCAGCTGCTTTTTGGGAATGCTCTGCTGGCTTGGGTCAAAATAGTGGCAGGGAGTGGGCTAAGAAATTCAGAGGATGGATATAAGTCAGTGTCCTGCCCCTGTAGACTTTGGTGCTATAAATATAGCCAGAGAAAATCAGTTTCATGCAATCACCACTCCAATGATGGAGATTTATTTGCATCTGTGCACTTCCCATACATACTGCCTTGGCTAATTACACAGAATCGTAGAACACCACATTGGAAGGGAACTCAATGATCATCTGATCCAGCCTTTCCTGGCGAAAGTACAGTCTACAGGCCCAGCACCTTGTCCAGCTGACTCTAGAAAGTATCCCTCACTGTGGAAGAATTTAATCTACATTTGAATGAGTAGACCACTCAGATAACTAAATTTAGGAGGATAAGTGTGGACAGGACAGAAGTGGCTGAAATTACAGTCAGTGATTACACAAGGAAACTCATTAAAAACATTGAACTTATTTTCCATTAAATTTTTTAGCATATCATCAAGAATTCTTTTCTCATCTGAAAATACTTTGTAGGTATCCAGAGAAATTAACACATTTTGTTGCTTTTTATTCTCTGGTGCAGAGTGTTTGGATCTCACTGAAAGTAAGTAGCCTTGATATGAAAGCAGACTAGAAAAGGACTTGGTAATTAAAAATATTAAGAAGAAACTGTTCTATCAGCTCTTGTGAAAACAGAGGCTCCTATGACACTGGACTTAAATCAGTATGAAAGGAACTACACTTGAAAGTAAAAGATCCTTTTCTAAAAATACCCTGCTCTTATGTCTTTTCTATTTGATAAATTAGGTACCGCTGATACTCACTAGCAGAACAATTACAAAAGGAAGAAGTAGCTCTTGAGGTAGCCATGACACAAAATGTGTAAGCCTTCATAATTTAAAAAATGTCTGCTTAGGTGGCTTTTGGGTGCTAATTTGTGTGCTTGAGTTAAAACTGTGAATCGAAGATATAATACCCTCTTAGAGGATGTAAAACAGCCTCCTGGCAGTAACCTTGGATGCGATTCCAAGATACAGGACCATAGTGAGAAAGCACAAGCAAATAAAAAAAAATATTAGTCTGACTAATAGAATCATAGAATCATAGAATGGTTTGGGTTGGGACTTTAAAGATCACCTAGTTCTACCCACACTGCCATGGGCAGGGATACCTACAAAAGCACTTTTAATAACTCTTGGTATCAGACCTGCTAAATCATAGGTGCTGAACAAAGACCCACTCTTTTGTGCCCTTTTACTCCCTCACAGCAACTGGAGGCCATGCTTTGCAGTGAATTTCTTTGATCTCTGTCCTGTGAGTGTACCTCAGCTGGCAGACAGAGCTGGTCAGAAAGTCTCAGATGGAAGGACCTGATCCCTGCACCTTGCTGAACATGTGGTAGGGACTCAAGACAGCGGAAAAGGGAATGACCACATTAACTTGATGCTTTAGTCAGCTGAAAACCAAGTACAATTTCCTATCATGTCAGTTATGTGTGTTACCTGGGCATTTGATAGGAGCCCAGAATATAACCAAAGCCTCTGTGGTCCCTGTAGTGGAATCACAGTAATAAAAACAGATACATTTCTCTGTTAGTTTCACCCAATCCAAAGGAAAAAAAGTTATCAGTCGGGTTTGAGATCAACAGGCTCCTCAAATCTCAAGAGACAACTCTCAGCACAGCCTTCTGCAGCTGCCCAGTTTGTATCCTCTCTCTACTTTCCCCTCTCTGTATATACTGCAAATTTACCCATGTTCACAATTTTCATATGATTACTGAAGTTCCCTTTCACAACTAACTTTTTCTGTTTCAAATCTTTTCTCCTTGATAACAAAGCCCATCTTTGGTCATCCTGAATTCAAAAGGAGAACTACTGCACCCATTATTTGTCTTTCACTGTCCTGTTCATGTAACTGTCTATGTCAAAAAACCTTTTCCTAGGGTGTAGATCTTGCAAATGGCAGTCCAGGAGCCTTTATGTCCCTGCAGACTTTCATTGAGTATCACCAGGACTCTGGAGGCATCAGGCTTTGTGTCTGCAGGCTCCTTTATGTGACTTGGGCCAAAGATTTTACTGCGTACTTGGCTACAGTCATCCTTCTAGTTCAGTCTCATCTGGCTAGCCTGAACTGTTTGAGAGATGTTTCTTCCCTTCCAGTTGAAATTTGGCAGTTATGATCAGTGATTCCTCCTAGTCCCATCTAAAATTTAACTGCATGATTTGCATCAAACCCCAGATAAAGGTGTTTTCTCATTAAACATATCTTTGACTGTCATTTTTTGTTGTGTGCCTGAGAAGCAATTGCTCTTATTTTGTCATTCATTTCCATATCATCTTCACCTAACATTTCAGTTGTCTCTCAAGGCCTGTTAACTAGCTTTCTCCAATGGCTTTCTGGCTTTCTCTGGTTTTCTTTTTTGCGTGTTTGCCAACATCTTAGCCATGAATTTTGCTTAAACTGGTGCAAAATTTTACTTATCTTCAAAGACCTAGTTAGGAACACACCGTACGTTTCTTAGGCACTGGTACTAGCTATGCTGATAAAGAGGATATTGAATAATTGGACCTTTGTTTTCCTGATATGGTCATTTTTATTTTCTTATGTTCAGTCCGTATCTGTTTCTGGTTTGGGACATTAAAAATGCAGTCTGATTATTAGACTACATGGGTACTGGAAACCAGATGTTTGTGGGATTTATCCATCATGGCAGATTCAGCTCTTTAAAGAAACATCTCTTGTTTCTTCACTGAAGAATTTGTCTATAAGAAGTTTTATATGGCTTTTTGCGAAAGTCTGAGTAGCTCATATCAAAGCTGGTTTTCATTATTCCAGTTAAACAGTTTAATATTGTGCTAAACTATCTGTCTTTAATCTTGTTTGAGAATACTTGACTTTCCCCTAAGAACAACATTCTAACCATGATCTTAGCTTAATTATAAAAGATTTTAAAGCGAAGAGGTGCATAACTAACAGCTGATTTCTATGCTGACCTGACATACTTCTATGAAAGCTCAAATTCAGTGCTAATCTAGAGAGGTTCTTGGAGGAACTCCATATTTGCACGGGGCAAAGCAAAGCCACAGTTTAACAGTGCAGTCTGTGCCTTTCCATTGGATATCACTTTTTGCAGAGTAAAATAAGGTTTAAATTAAAATTTAAAACATTCCCTAAATATTTACAGGAGAAAAAATATTCTCGTTTAGTAGTTTGTCACAATTGTGCTTAGAGATATTTTTTCCTTTTTTCAGGCATACAGAACTGACTCATCTATATATTAAATGACCTAAATGGATCTAAAGATATTCCCAAACTAAACACAAAGATATTAAGATTATTAAATATGGTGGGACTGAATGAGGGTAGCATATAGAGAAAGTTTGAAGTTTATTAACTATATTAAAACATTAACTAAAGGCCCAAGTTGTACAATGAAGAAAAGAGTCAACTGTCTGATGCACTGCATAACAGGCAGATGTAAAAGACTGTATTCAAATAACTCATTTGCATTTGAGGGTTGCTTCTATTCTAACTGAATTTGGTAGAGCTCTCTAAACAAGAATGCTGGTGTAGAATCCTGATGAAAGCCTGACATTTGTTAAAATCCACAAAAGATTATTTTAGAAAGTAACAATGGCCACTATTCATAAAAAAAAAAAAAAAAAAAAAAAAGAAAAGAAAAAAAGAAAAAAAGGAATTTTAATTAACAAAATGTGCATCTATTTTATTTTGTTTCTGAAACAAAAGGAGTGGGGTAGGGAAGGAAGAAATAAGCAATGAATTATTGGCTTGACTTTTAGGGTTCTGAGAACCCAGAGTTCCTGACAGATCCCTCCAGAAGTGGGAGAGTTTCTCAGGTCCTCTGCAGAACAGCTTATGTACTATTCAGCTGAAATTTATGGAGATAGACTGAGCAGTCATATTTTTAATAAAACCTTATATTGAATATTAGAGGGTTATTTTAACATATCATTTATATAGAACAATATTTTGAGTTAAATAGATGTTTTCTGTGAGATATGGCAAACAGATGGGCTGTCATCCTGATTGCTTTTTTCAGTCTGTCATCAACTCCTACACTTTCTGCAGTATAAAACCATTGAAATATGATCTAGACACAAGTGTGTGTCAATATACATAAGATAGCATTTGTTATATATATGTCTGTATGTATTTTTATATATTAATATGAATAGGCATGTGCATATAGACAGACACACAAGTGTGCGCTACAAAAGGAGCAGTCAGAGAGTAGCCAGGCATCTCCATCTGGGCTGGGAGGTGGGAGGCAACCTGCCTATTTGATCTCTGTCTAAACTGGCTGTTCTGGGTTCAGCAGTAGCAGACATTTTTTCTCCTTCTTAGTAGCTGGTGCAGTGCTGTGTTTTTGACTTTTGGCCTGGGAACAGCGCTGATAACACCGATGTTTTCAGTTGCTGCTCAGTAATGTTTAGTCTGACCAAGGACTTTCTGAGTCTCATGCTCTGCCAGGGGAGGAGGGAAAGCCGAGAGGAAGCAGAGACAGGACACCTGACCCAAACTAACCAAAGAGGTATTCCATACCACAGCACGTCATGCCCACTATATAAACTGGGAGCAGTTACCCGGAAGGGTTAGATCACTGCTCGGTTGGGCTGGGTATTGGTCAGCGGGTGGTGAGCGGTTGTATTCTCTTCCCTTGTTATTTCCCTTATCATTATTATTATTGGTGGTAGCAGCAGTGATCTGTGTTATACCTTAGTTACTGGACTGTTCTAATCTCAACCCTTGGGAGTTACATTCTTTCGATTTTCCTCCCCATCCCTCTGGGAGCGTGAGTTACAGCTGGGCTTAAACCGTGACACTGGCCCATGAGTTTCTTGGTGGGTAAGCCAGAAGAAATTGTGAGTTGTGCCACTGTGCACTCTTTTGAGTTCAAAACTTGATGTGCCTTTACTGTATTAGTACAGAAAGGTGTGAGAACCTCTTCTACATAGCTGACAGTCACCAACAGTCATCAGTCATTTGGGATTATGTCACCTTCTAGGCTTGGTTCTATTATTTTTGTGGCTGTATGTACTTTCTAATTGAGTCCATAGGTTTCCTATTTTCAGTTAATGTTGGTTGTTAACTGCTTCAGGACTAAAAAACCATTCATTTGCCACAGTTGGTACTCTGGCTTTGCAATCTGCTACAATCAGATTATTTCAAATTTTTGTCTATTGACTAAAGAGGGAGTTTAGGCAGCTGGCTTAAACTGGACTTCTATTTTAAATACTCAGAAGTGAAATGAGATGAATCTTGGTGCATGCCAGTGCCATGCAGAATAGCAGGGTCACAACTATCTTAGCTGACTTCAAACAAGTGACATATTTTGCCAAACTATGTAGCCTGGCCAAACCCAGCACTGATATAGTTTCCAATACCCAAACTGGGGCTGAAGTACCAGCTCCATTGTGCTGCATAAGTAAACACATTATGTCACACAACATGAATTGTTCAGATATTCCTTTTTATTCTTTATTTTCTTTTTAGTTAGAGGCTGTTTCCTTCTCTAGCCTGGAGAAACACCTTTGCACTTATATGAGTCATCACGAGCATTGGGGACTGCCATGAACCTTGAAAAAGAATACAGTTACTGGATTTCTGTACTGTTAAATGGACCTCTTTTTCTTAAAATTATAGCAGTGATGGGATTTATTTAAAATAGGTAATACAAGGAGATATAGGCACACATTTCACTTTCCCTTCCACTGAGGAAATCTCAGTCCTCACGTCAGTAAGCCACTAGCGAAATGGAAATTGATACAAACTATCTCTTATTATATATAGGTAGGCAAAGATCAGTGGAACGTTACTTGCTAATAATTTGAAATATTGTATGCTGATGGAGATTATCCAGATAGCAGGAAATTTTTGCTGCTGACTTTCTGGGGATGGTGTAAAATTGGTGCCATTTCTTTCTATTCTGAAGGCTGTGGTTTTCATCTGCTGTGCCTTTCAGACTGTAAGCTCTTTTGAGCAAAAACTCAAAAGCTTTTTTCTGTATTCAGGTCCAAGCTTTCTTGGTCTTCTAGCATTATGCAAAAGTTGACTAAATATGACAATACAAATTAGCTAGCTGATTTTGACGTGCAGACGAATAGCAAATACAGCATAATCCACAGAAAATTGATCAAAATTGTGAACATTATTCATGGACTATGCTTCAAAAGTGGCTTGAGGTTGACATCAGTGATCTCTCCCTCACCTCTTCTATTTTCAGTCATTTACACTTCAGATGACAGCCTAAATTATTCCTGAAAGATATTGAACCACATATATGAGGAAACTTTGGAAAGCATATTTTTAGGTCATCTCAGATGGGACACCTTACTAGCTGGAGAAGTAAATTTTATTTCTTGAAGGCCAATATAGGCAAAGAAGCTAAAGTTGTCCAGCATTTTTCAGAATCCAACACAGGCCATGCTTGGGGACAAACTTACATAAGCACATCTGGTCTTTAGTCAGTATTAGCTAGTACTACTACTTCTAATAACAAGAGTAATAGTAGTAAAAGCATACTAGTCTATGGAATTTTAGTGTTTTCTGTTTGTTATTCTCAGTCCTTAAATATGAAATTATGAAAAGATGTCCAGTGAGGCCTTGTATGCAGTCCTATATGAATGAAAAGTTTCTAAGAGTTTCAGATTGTACACAGCAATTAAAACTTAACATATGGTGTTTTGAATCACATTTGAACTCGTTATATAGTGATAGTGTGCTTTACTGGCTTTCAACAGCAAACATGAAATAGCGACTCTGAAGCCAGCTTAGTTGTTTGGGAAGATAACTTTATATTTTGTACCTGCAATCCAGTTTCTGCCTGGCAGTTGTAAATATGAAATTGTGTCACATCTGAGAGAATAGGTTTCCGCTGTATTACAGCATTAAAACACACAGGGTTGTACTCTGGCACTGAGTCCATTTGGCACAGAGTTACCCACATGCATACTGTGATACTCTGCCACCCTCCAAAACAGCCCTTTGGAAGTGATTTCTGGCCCATTTTAACTCCTGAACCACCGCTTTATTGGGGTGTTCTAGATCTTCAAGTCGATACTGTGCTATGGACTCTTCTAAATATGTAGCAGTAAAATAATCTAGTTCCCATGCATCAGAATGTGACTTGATATTGTATCTGCTCATGTAGACATAACCGTGGATTACCAGAATAAAAACAAATGAAAGAGGAAAAATAAAATTGTTTTTCAGCAGCAGTGGTATTTTGGGATTCACTGATTGCATTATCGTGGCTGAAGAGACACTGCTGAGACTCAGACACCATGGAAATGAGAGCAGTGTAATGACAACAGCACACATTCCTCTGCCAGAAATACAAACAGTGTGAAAACTTACAAAATGAAATTAAATTTGTGATTTTGTCAGTTAAACAAGATAGCTAACAAGGTAGCTAAAAATACATGTCTTTCCTCTTGATCACTTAGACTTGCTTGGGCAGTATTTTTTTATTGTTATTTCTGGGTGGATCCCAGTGCCCATCAACAGACTCAGATTCTAGTCAATGAGTTTGGAGCTGACCATTAAAATTAAGGTGTTTTATTAATGAACTAAGTTCTTTAAACACAATCCCCTTGTAAAATCTGCATTAAGACTTAAAGTATTCACTCCACATATATTTGGCCCTGCAAGAAGTGTCTTCATTAAAATGTTGAGGCTTCCATGGGTGTTCTGGCACTTTTAGGCTTTACAGATTCCCATCTACCATGTAGCACTAACCATAAGGATGTAAGTGGAAGTTAGGATGGCTGACCAGTGGAGCTGGTTACCTGTGGAGTACACAGTGCAGGCAATATGAAAGAGCATGATTTACAAAATAGATACAGCAAGTCTCTGCAGGGCTTTGCACAGCAGAAAGAGCCTCAGAAAACCTCTTGTTCTGCACTGAAATAATGCATACGACTGTTTCCAATAGTCTGTGGTCTCAAGAAAAACAGATAACTTAATGAGTACAAAACTTTGCAAAATCATCCCTGCTTAATATACATTAACCTTCTGCAGGTTATGTCAAAACTACATTACAGACTTTCAAGACAAATGTCTCTTTACAGTGCTGACATTTGGACTCACCAAAGCTTTCACCATTTGATGATAATGTAATACTCTTATACGGCAAACTCATCGAACCAGGACTGCATGGTAGCAGTGATGTCCTCAGCAAACTGTGCTCTCTAAACACTGCAGTCCTTGAGTGCAGTGAACAGTGCATGACAGGTACAGACCTCACTTTTCATTCTGTTATTTTCATTTGACATTTTCACATGCCGTGTGCAGTGTTCATCTCAGTAGGGGCTTTTTTTTTCCTGGAAAAATTCAAGCATAAAGATAAATGCATGCTTTTCCACAGTATATCTTCTTAAGTAACATCGGCAGACTGCTGCATCAACACAGGTACATTGACTGGCTGCATTCGTTGTGCAGGATAGCGCGTGCTACAGGCTACTCCATTGCCAATAGTTCTGTGCTGGTTTTGTCCCTTCTATGCAGAAGACTCAATTACAGAGGGAAACAGACCATGTTTCATGAAGTTACAGTTTCAGAAACTAATTACACTGTCCTCATCTAAGATGTTTTGAAAACCTTCAGTGAAGTACACAGGCAGGTGATTTGAGAGTATACATGAATAACTGCCACTTGTTTGTAAGCTCATGGGTCTGACGAATTATAAAGGTTGCTCTCAGAGACAAAACAGCAGATTAGGGTCTAAGTAGAGAGAGCAGATAGCCCCCATGCATGCATTTAATCCACCCACACCCCAAAAAAACCCAAAACAAATCACACTTGGTTTGGGTTTGTTGGTTTTGGGTTGCTTTTTTTACAGCTTGATATGTTTCCTGGGAGTTTCTTTCTCTAAAACACTTTTTCCTTAGAAGAGCACGTACATTTTTATTTCTGTGCTCTTTGCTTCTCACCCTTATGAAGCATTATGAAGTAATATGTTTTGCTAAGCTCTGTGACACCTTGTGGTTTGCAGATTACCTTGTGATCATGAAGGTGTGAAATTATTTTAATCAAAATAGAAATACTCAGTTGTGTAAAGTTTTTCTGCTCCAATTATGACCTCTTAGTTACTTGTGAGCTAGCTATACTGCATTGCTGCATGCTAGCCCATAAAAGCTCCCTTTGTTATTTAGGAAAATTATTACCTTATTTTGATTTTGTGGTTTTATCATAAACTTTGGAGGGGAAAGTTAAATATATTTAAATAAGAAAAGACAGCTTTTACATGTGACTAATATTAGCATTAAACCAAGAGATACAGATTGCCTTCATGTTCATTACAGAAGGCAATGCCAACTGCATGACAAGCAATGCTACTATGTTGTTCAAGAAACTAAACCAGTATCTCCATGGATGTGAAAGCATCCTATGTTTCCAGGAAGAAAAGTCCTATTACTTTTCCATTTCTACATTTTAAAACATTATTTATGTTTAATATTCCAATTTAATTTTCAGAAACTGAAATCTGTGGTTTTGGAAGAGACATAATGAAAGCAATTTCCTTCATCTCCTCAAATTTGTATCCTCTAAAAATGCGCAAGACTTCGAAATGATCCCTACAGGGCTAAATTATTTAAAAGTAGAGTTCTGCAGGCACAGACTGTTAAGGCAATGGGAGCAGTTTTCCAGTGTAGGAATACTGGAACTGGGTACCAGCAAATGAATCCTAATGTGGGCATGCAAAACAAGCAGTTCTAGGAGAATCCTGTTTTGCTGATATACCTGCTCTTGCACTAACAACTAGGGAATTACCCTGGAACAGCTGTCAGTCAGCAGAGCTACTTTGGTAGAAATCTGTACTGTGTACCTAGCTTGATATTTGGGGTGGAGTTGACCTTACAGTAGAATATGCCAAAAGAATTAAGAGAATGGCAAAATTTGCTGTTACCACATAAGCAGACGGAAAAGCGTGTCTGCATTCTCTAAGACTGCTTAGAAGGGAATGCTCAGAAAATCCAAAATGTATTGATTAAAAAAATACCAACCCCAGAATTTAGAAAACTTATATCTGATTGCTGGACATAGAAGCAATGTAGGAATGGTCATTATGTCAATCCCATTCCCAAATATAAAGATGTGTTTATTAAATTTAGAATCCCATTATCGGCTGGCTGTATTTAGAGCAGGTTGGCACTGAAGATCTAGTGCCACAAATTCATGTTGCATGACATTTTTCAGTAATTGCTTAATAGTAAGCATTTGGTTTTCTAGTTCGGTAGATAAGCCACCAAAATATTTTATAATATATCCAACTCTACAAATAGACTTGCCTCAGGACAGTACATACATTTATAGCAGATGTTTGACCTTGTTCTGTTTGACCTGGATTCTTACATTGTACTGTTCTTTCAGCAAGCTATCAGAAAATGTTAAAGCAATATGATACCTGGGAGTCGTGATACTGCACATTGACACGGAAGTTTGGATGCAGTTCCTTTAACAACAATTTGATTCATGTTCAACTGGTAACACAAACCAATTAGTAGCAGTTAAAAGTTAAAAACTCAGGGTAGTAGGCTTGTTTCCTGCGGTCAAGGCATGTGTCCAGATTGCTAGTGATTAGAATATTTGTGTAATGCAACCATTAGCAACTGTTTGAGGACAGCCTCCCCAAATCCCAGAATCCTGACAATTTATGGTTTTCTTATCTCAGTTCTCAAAACATTGTCTCTGTTTTCATTCTTCCTTTTAAACCTTTACTTTAAAGAAAAAAAAGCAAACAAGAGAGAGAAGCATACTGAGAGACCTTGGATGAGATTGTGATCCAGTTCTTTGCCACAGATCTGCTGAATAGGTGTCTTGTATTGCAACCTCTATTTGGGGTAATTTGGAATCAGCTATGGATTGGGGAATATTTGAAGAGATTTTCTTGGTAAAGGCCAGTTTTATCAAAGACCTGACAGTAACAGGTTTTTTTATGTACTGTGTTACAGTACATAAAGTACTTCAACTGATTATAATCGCTGCGGCTGCTAGGTCTTGCTCAGTGCTGTGGGGCTGAGCAATGTGCGGCCCTGGCATTGTGGCACAGCCTCCAGGGCACAGCCAAATTCCCACCAGGCCACACATCACCAGCAAAGTGCCCCATTAGCATCTTGTTTGGTGCCGTGTGTCGACCACCCCTGCGATGGCCATGTCACAATGGGGCATCAAGCCTCTGTGTCAGAGGGGCACTCCCAATTTCTGGTGAGGTTGCAGCTTAGGGAGTGGCAGAGGTGTTTACCCTTGTGTTTGGGAAGAAAAACAAGAACAACGGACTGCTTGAAAACTTGCTGGCTCCTAAGCAGGTGTTATTTCTTCTACAAAGGATACTTCTAAAGAGAGTACTTACAAAAGGAATGTTTATAAATGGAGTGAAAGTAGATTAAACAGATGTTGCAAATCAGTTGCACTTCTTTGAATATGTATCCTGCGGTTTGCCTGTATATTTGTAAGTATCTCCAAGTCGACCCAATGTTGTTTTGCCTTTCTTTGCATCCTCAACACCTTTTTTGTTCAGCTGTTTTTCTGTAAGTCAGCAGTAGCTTAGCTGAAATATAATGAGCATTTTTTTTTGCATCCAACGTCTCAAAAGCAGTCATGAATTATTACTTAATCAAGACACAGACATTTACTTTTCTGCCATATCTTACACTGATAAAAATGCTGAAGGAAGTTATTTTGCCTGCGTTTGTCTTTATCGCTAGAAAATTCTACAGTCACCGAGTCTTTTAAAGATGTATTTAGCAATTGCTTCCGCATGTTTTATTGGGTTTTGCCAATTACATGATAATTGTATATTAGAGTTTTATTATTATTACTATCATTATAATTTGTTTTAGAGCTGTTTGCTTTATAGCCTTTTTAGAGTAAACTGTAAACAAAAGTAGTTCAGTCTGCAACAGGAATATGCTGTAATGTGATGTAGTGCTAGTACAAATGCAAAGGGTAATTTTAGAGGAAATGCCTGAGGCATTGCAGGCTAACCTGGCATTCACTTCAAGCTGGAGTGGCTCAGCAGGTCTCTGTGATCACTGCCTGCCCATGGGCCTGCCCATGGCATATGAGGAAGGTGTCTGCTGTGGCAGCTCACCCTCTTCATAACCAGCAAAGAGTCACAGATATGTTGGAAGGTGACAACCAGAGAAACATGAACTTCTGTAGAACGACCACCTGAATAAGACATCTAAAAGATGTTAAAGCCTACACAAGTTGTCCTGGACATCATTCGTGGTTAGTGCTGAGGAAAAGAGAATTTATGTTCTAAAATAAGTGCCTGTGGTGTCATATGAAACACGTTATTAGGGATAATAGAGTATAGGTATCTAGTAATGAAAAATTGTGCATACTGTACAAATTGCTGTCAAAACCCACTGTTTCCCTGTAGATCAAGTGATGATGGGTTCCATCCCCAAGTGCTGAAGTTCTGATTAGTTTTCGTTCCTTAGCAAAGCATGAGAGTAATAGTGTTGGCTGTTTACAATCTCTTGTTATTGTCCAGGAACAAATATTTCTTTCCAAATATCAACTCAATGAAATATGCTCTGGGGTGTGACTCTATACACGTTCTTCATGAAGCCTTTCAGTTGGCTTCAAGCTGCTATTCTGTCTGCAAAGTTTGTAAGATCAAACCCAAAGTATTGTTTACCATTACTTTAAGGGATTTAAGAACTTCTGAAAGAAGCTAAAAGAAATACCACATTTACTATCATTACTGCTTAAAGGGCCAGGAAGTGAACAACAGCCATGTGCAAGGCTTGATACCGCTTTTGCACTGTCATGAACTATAGAAGAACGAAAAGACTGTTACAGTAGCTAGTACCTCTTTTTAATGGTGTCCAGTGCTGTAGTTTCTTATCATTTTGTGGGGAAGGTTGCCAAATACTATAAACTTGAGTAATATAATGTAGTGGATAAACAGAAAAGAAAGACAATGTTAAAAGTGGTGAGGAAAATATGGAAGCAAAATTGAATCAAAAATTATGTATCAAGCTATATGCAAGTCATAGAATCATAGTCATAGAACCATAGAATGGTTTGAGTTGGAAGGGACCTTAGAGATCATCTAGTTCCAACGCCCCCACCATGGGCAAGGACACCTTCCACTAGACCAGGTTGCTCAAAGTCTTGTACAACCTGGCTTTGAACACTGCCAGGGATGGGGCATCCCAAACTTCTGTGAGGTGGGCTGATGCCAACCTGATGAAGTTTAACCATGACAAGTGCAAGGTCCTACACCTGGGTCGAAGCAATCCCAGGCACAGCTACAGACTGGGCAGGGAAGAGATTCAGAGCAGCCCTGCGGAGAAGGACATGGGGGTGTTGGTCAATGAGAAACTTAACATGAGCAGGCAGTGTATGCTTGCAGCCCAGAAAGCCAACCGTATCCTGGGCTGCATCAAAAGGAGTGAGTCCAACAGGTCGAGGGAGGTGATCCTGCCCCTCTACTCTGCTCTTGTGAGACCTCCCTTGGAGTATTGTGTATGTTTCTGGTGTCCTCAACATAAAAAGGACATGGAGCTGTTGGAACAAGTGCAGAGGAGGGCCACGAGGATGATCAGGGGACTGGAGCACCTCCCATATGAAGACAGGCTGAGAAAGTTGGGGCTGTTCAGCCTGCAGAAGGCTGCGTGGAGACCTCAGAGCAGCCTTCCAATATCTGAAGGGGGCCTATAGTGATGCTGGGGAGGGACTCTTCATGAGGAACTGTAGTGAGAGGACAAGGGGTAATGGGTTCAAACTCAAACAAGGGAAGTTTAGATTGGATATGAGGAAGAAATTCTTTACTGTGAGGGTGGTGAGGCACTGGAATGGGTTGCCCAGGGAAGTTGTGAATGCTCCATCGCTGGCGGTGTTTAAGGCTGGATTGGACAGAGCCTTGGGTGGCATGATTTAGTTGGAGGTGTCCCTGCCCCTGTCAGGGGGGTTGGAACTAGATGATCTTCAGGTCCTTTCCAGCCCTAACTATTCTATGATTCTATGATTTTCTGGGAAACCTGCTCCAGCATCTCACCGCCCTCACAGTGAAGAATTTTTTTCTTAATAGCTAATCTAAATCTACCCTCTTTCAGCTTAAAACCATTCCCCTTTGTCCTATCATCCTGTTATCCTATGAATACAGAAAAGATAAACCCGTGTTTGCTAAAGGAGGCAGGTGTGCTTTAGGGAAAAACATCATGGCTTAAAAGTAGATGATTAGGATTTGTTTGTTACTTGCGGGGCTGATTGCTCACCAGATGCTGGACTGTGGACAGAAGCAGAAGCAGTGGGCTCAGACTGAAACACAGGAGGCCCATCTGAGCAACAAGAAATACTTTTTCACTGTGAGGATGGCAGAGCATTGTCACAGGCTGCCCAGAGAGGCTGTGGAGTCCCCATCCTTGGAGATTGTCAGAGCTGGCTGAACATGGTCCTGGGCAACTGGCTGTAGGTGATCCTGCTTGAGCAGGGCCGTTGAACCATATAACCTCCAAAGGTCCCTTCCAACTTCAACCCTTCTGTGGTTCAGTGATAATTCCCTACAAGTACGGCCAGAGAGCAGGCCGTTGCATGCAGGTGAGCCGTGCAGGCAAGGAGCAGTGCCAGCGGTCACCCGCCCGGTCTGCCCATTGTGCCACTGAGGCGCTCTCCACGCCTTAGCGAGGCACCGGGACCGCCCCTTCTCCCGCTGCCTTCTCCCCTCCCGCCTTCCAGCCGGGCTGGGGACAACCGTCGGCCCAGCGGGCACTGAGAGGGGAGGAACAAAGTTCGCGGGCGGTGCCTGCGGGACGGCCCGCCGCCACCGACCAGCGTCTCTTCCCGGTCCTCCCTCCGCCGCGGTCGGTATTTACAGCCGGCCCCGCCAGCGAGGCTCGCACGACGGGCACCGTCCACGGCACCCGCCCGCCCCGGTGACTTACGCGGCCGGCTGATACGCGGCCCCGTACTGGCTGCGGCGGCTCGACCCGCCGTGAGCAGCGGCGCCGGCGGCAGCAGCGGGGCGGAACCCGGCACAGCGGAGCTCCACGGCACGCAGCCCTTCCAGCGCTCCCCGCCACCCTCAGCCCTAGTGGCACGGAGCGCCCAAGGAGGTCTTTGCTGTCGTTCACGCCGCTCCGCCGCTGCCCCAGCTCCGCTCCGCGCCGCTCCGCTCAGCGCCGCCCGCCGCCAAGACGCCGCGCTTCTTATACCGCGCCAAAGGCGGGTGCCGCTCGGCCAAGATGGGCCGGCAGACGGCGGCCAGCGGGCGCACCATGCAGAGGTCGCAGAGCCGGAGCAGCCTCTCCGCCTCCTTCGAGGCTCTGGCGGTCTACTTCCCCTGCATGAACTCCCTGGAGGAGGACGGAGGTGAGGGACCGGGGCCGCGGCCGGGGCCATGGGGAGGGAGGTGGGTGGGCGCGGCGGAGTCCCGCCCGCTCCCAGGACTGTAGCCCCTTCCGAGACGTCCGGCGTAGGGCGCCTGTCCCGGTCCTGGCGGGTGGGCAGGGGTGCTGAGCGCGAAGCTCCGTGCGGTAGCGCGACCCTCAGAGAGTTACTCTTGTCGGGAGAGGGGTTAGTGACACGGTGCTTGTAACTGGAGAACACGGTGTGATTGAAAGGTGATTTTTATCGTCACATTATAAATGAAGTTAATTGCTGAACTTTAGCTATGTTGAAGAAAAATGAAATGAAGGGTCCCTACAGTTTTTGCTCATTCATAAGGATAAACACATTTCCTCACGGGTGGTTTTCTGATGCTTCATGAGCTTGCGCAAGTATCCCTTACTCGGACAAAATTTACAGAGAACACTAGGTTTGAACAATGAAATACTGGCCCCACTTAACTTTTCCTTAGGAACAGCAGTGTAAGCAGAAGGCTATGTGTGCAAGTAGACCTTGCAGGTCTCACTCACAGTTAATCGCCACTCATAGAAGTAAGTCCAACTCTGAAAATGTCCCAGTTTTTGGAACGTGTGGCACCAAACCCTACCTAGGACAGAACTTGTGTCTCATGAATTTGTTTTGAAACATTGGTTTCATAAGAAAATAGTATAGTGTGTTTAAATGCGTTTACATGTAGAATGAAGTGACAGACTTCCTAGTGTTTATCAGAACTAATTCGGGATTTTTTGATGCATGACCCATGATCTGTATTTGAAATATCTACATATGCATATATCGCCTTCTACACCTCAGGACAAGAGCTCCATAGCAAATGTTTGTCTTCAGTCTTCACACATCTTGATTTATCTTTTCACGGGCAACACTCCCTGGAGTCTCTTTTCTAAAGAATCTTTTCTTTTCTGCTGCAAATGCCAACGTGTGGTCCCTTGCTGTTCCTCTGGAACCCTAGTCTGGGCTGGCCAGGTTGCCCCTTTCCACAGAAGAGAGGGAGCAGCTCCCTGGGGCACAGTGTGCTGTCCTTCAGTACTGTCATCTGCTCCCTGCCTTGAACAATGAAGTGAACTGCAAAATATTGCCAGTAGACTCCAGGGTAGGCTTCAGAGGGCATTCTTAATCTTTTCACGTGCTAATAAGCACTATGACTGAAAACACACATTTTTAAAACGCTGAAAATATAATAGGTTAAGCTAAACTTGCTTAGGTATTCTTTAAAGATTTTTTTTTCTGTCATTCCAGAATAGTTGTCTTTTCAGTCCTGATTATTACTTGCAATAATTCCATTAATCCTGTGTGAAATTGGAGTATTGATCTTTTTTGTTCTGGTCCGTGTTCTATGCTTCTCTAGGAAACAATTATTCCCCAGTTGAATCTGTGTGTGTTTAGAACCATTCATTGGTTCAAAGAAGTATGATACATATGGAAGTCAGTAGAGGAATATCTGTAAATTTAAGGGAAATTTATTTGTTTAGTTTGCGCTGGTGAGTTACTTAAGCAGAGGTGTTAAAAGACAGTATACTGTTTTTTTCACATGTTGTGCCGATTTACGTTATCTGGTCCTATTTAGACTTAGGTTACACTTGAAAATGCATTTCATGTAATTTAAATGAAAATATATGGAGACAATTGCTATGTAATTTTTACGGAGCTGAGTTTCTCCTATCTGAAATTCAGATGTACCAGGTTGCAGAGGGAGTGACAGGCATGACAGCTAAACTCTGGTTCTCAAGTGCTGTCCCTGAGGTTAGGAAGAAAAAAAATGTGATTTTTTTTTTTTTTTGACGGTAAGTCACCTCTGCGCTCAATTGGAATTTGTTGTCTTCTGTGTGCTTCTGCGCTTCTGTCCTTAAGTGGGTGTTTGGGACATGCACTCACATGTTATGGTGTTTAAGGCTCTTTTTCAGGTTAACCTGAGAAAGATGTTAAACTCACTTCATAAGTTCTTCACCCTCAAGATGTAGTTATTTCTGTGTATGATGGATATGTTTAAAAAAAAAAAAAGGATAAGATACTCTGATACAGGGCTGTTTTTACTTTTTGCATACATTACATTTCCCCCTCAATCACATTATTAGTACAAGTAGAAAATCTGACCTGTTGAGGCATTTATTTGTGTTATTTGCTTGAACACGTTTGCTCATTAACTACTGGAGTGAATACACTGGTCCATAGGCACATGTTTGGGTATGAAAGAATGAGTACTGTCAAGTTCAAAAGTAACTGAATAGTAAGTAAATCAATAAAATCTATCAAATGAATAATTTTAGAAGCAATTTTTTTGAACACAATGATTGAGAAGATCCATTTGTGTCAGTTGAGTAAAGAAGGAGACTTCTTACGGTATGGCACCCAAGCTATAAGGTACTGAAAAAGCGGATTGTAGAATGTCTGCAGTTTTCCAGTTGGTAGAACTTGACCTGGGTGGTCCTGAACTTGCCATGCTTGGCCAGGTTTGCAGCACAGGGATCTGCTATTCTCTCTAACATGTCCTACTTGTGGATCAATTAGATGAGTCTATCAAGTTTATTCATATTTGTTATTTCTAAAGGACTTTGTTATTCTTAGCTGTGTCTAGTAAAACATATTGAAAAATCAGTTTTTTCCTCATCAACTATTTCTGGCATGTGTGCACGTGCAGACGCAGAACTAATATGTCATATGTTACCAGAGTAAATTACAATATCAAATATCAATATAAATCAAAATATCAAGGTTACTTAAGGGTGGCTTTTGCATATTTTGTTAGATGCATTGATGATGCACAGTCTGCATAGTAAAGTGAGAATTGGCATCAAATAATGCTTGGAACAGATTAAAATTATGTGGAAATTATTGAAGAGATGTGGGGATCAGTACCTATCTGAATGCTCTGGAAGCATCCCAAGCCTCACATTTTGTCTGAAATCCTGTCTTTGCCGAAATGAAAGGAAATTGTGTCATTAAATTCAAAAGACCAGGGAATTTCCAATGTAAATGTGTGTGACATCCTTTTAGATATCTGTGTAGTCATAGCGCAAAATTTCATGCACATAACGCATTTAAAAGCAATGGATATGTGTTTACTAAACTTTCGTATAGACAACTAGAAAATGTGGTAGAGCAAATGAATCCTTACGTACAAAAAGGTTACTGGGGAAGAACTACATGTACTGAGGAAACGAGAGGCTCAGACCACATGTGGTCACTAGGAAGTCTACATCTGTTTTTTTGAGTGGGATTGTTAACTTGGTGCTTCCTCAACTTGTACTGGGTGTATTGTTTGCTACAATAAATTTGCCTTACAGTTTCCTTTTCATACTCTGCTTACATTCACTTCTGAGTTGCATTTACCGAGGTGCTGATATAAACTGTTAAACAGAAGGTTGCCAGGAGTGCAGCTATGGAATTGCAAGTCATGGCAAGATCTGCATGCAGAACTGTGCCCCCAGAAAGGGAGTATAGTTCAATTTAATGTCTTCTTTTGACAAAGTTTTTGGGTGGTAGTGAAGCTATGAGATCCAAGAGGAAAGCCAAATGCTTTGCAGGTGCTGAAGACAATTCAAGAGATGTTTTATGATAATTTAAGGCATAAGTTAATTCAGAACAAACTGGAAAGCATTTTGGTCTCCCAGTATGTTAGAAAAACAAAAGGCAATAGAAAAAAAAATGCCATAGAATGTTCTTAGTTCAAGACAATCCTGCCAAAATAGCAAGAATTTGTTGTGTTAGCTGAGGAGAAGATACTAATATATCTTCAGTTTTGCATATTGATGTGTACTGAAAGAAATCCGAATGTTGCTGCAGGAGTTCAGCGAGAATAGAAACACACTATACGCTCCTACCACTTGGCTGATAACTAGCTGGGCAACTTCCTCAGGGGGTCATTTGATCCCACATAGATATAAGCAGGAGTGTTGCCATTGATTCTAGTGAGTGAAGGATCAGGACTTTATTTAAATGTGTCCTGAACTGTGCAGTTGAGCACTGTTGTTGGCTGTTATTGCCACTGAGTGGCATTTCTTACCAATTAATCATTGCTCATTGGTAGAACTGGAATATAGCTCTGCACTTCCTGGGCTCTGTTCCTGTGGTTAGGCTGTCAGATCGCATTGCCCCTCTGGAGGTCCCAGTAGACAATAACAAGCAGACAACAATTTAACCAGAAATAGAAAATGAGGGAAGTAGTAACAATAAATTCATTAACACGGTACTTAGTGAAGTAGTAACAATAAATTCATTAACACGGTAAAGTGAAGAGAATCCTGCACGTGAAGTAGTTACACTTTAAAATTATCCTCTTAAAAAGAATAAAGTAATAGTAAAAGTATCAGGCAGTGAAGAAAATGAGAATAACTATATCTTCTTGTGGGAATTGCCCTACTTTTTGGCCTTGTGGTAAAGATGACCTTATTTACATGGGATATTCATAGGCAGACCCAAGGTGGAATGTGAAAGAAGGGTATACTGCCCTGTGGCAGGGTAACTGCTATAAAAGATGAAGCTTTAAAGACCTCAGTTTGATGCTAACATGCCAGAGATTGCTGCGTGTCTCCTGCAACAGTGGGATGTCTCATTGCAGAGGATAAAAATCTGAATACGGAATAATAATCATTCAGTACAGGATCTGTACAACATTTAAGTTTATGGTCTATATTTTGTTTGTGGCTAGGGCACTGCTTGAGGGATGAACCAGCCTGTCCGGCAGTGTGGTGGGGCTGGGTCTTTCCCATCTCTGCAGCTCCTGGGGCTGACTCCAGGGTAGAGGCAGTATTTCCAGCAATTTGTATCTCTCTTTCTTGTCAATGTGTCTTTACCGATTACACTTAGGTACTATAGTGATGAAGTAGATGCCAAGATGTATAAGACATTTTAAAAAGAAACATAGAAAAAACTATACTGTTGCTGGTGAAATAAACAGCGTGATAAACAAAACATATTCTGGGAAGCATCTGGAAAATCAACAGAAAAGTAGAAGAGACTGCAGAAGCATTTACATTCAAAGTAATGCATCAACTTGACTATATGATAGAAATGCCCAACAGAATTGTAAAGCTGTTTTTCTCTTATATTTGTTGTATTTATCTTCTGAGCTGCTAATTACACTGCAGCATGTGCCTGAATACCTAATGGAGAGCTCAGGTATGGCTATAACAGCAGCAGTGAAGCTACACTGTATGATAGGTTTCATCTCTGGTGTTTCCTACATAAACCTTAAAAAAAGCAGCCTTGCTTATATCTACATGCTGTAATTGTCATTTTTCAATGGCAAAGTCATCAGTAATAGAGCAGCGGCATGTTGTTTGGCTGTTGCGCCAACTGGAGAGGTAAATGTTTAATAGCAGTGGTTTGAAAATGGATCATTACAGTGTGAAATTTGCTTAGAGTTTTGGGAACTGTGGTTATTTAAATATTGATATTTGCACGGTATCATTACTCATCTTAGACAAAAGCTAGGAGGAAGAACTGTTTCTAATTTCTGTAATCTCAGTACCCATCCAGCTTCTTGGCACCATCTATCTCATTAAGTCTTAGTAGACGGTGTTGAATTGTTACAACACACTTGCTATATCATTCAAAAATGCTGCACAGATCTGTCTGATAGTGTATGTAATGACCCTCATTATGCAAAAAGTAATCAAGGTCAGGATAAAGAGTAGTGTTACTGTCATTATTACGTATTTGGAAAGTACCTCTCCATTCATATAATACAAAAATAAATACCCCCCCTCAATTCTAAGATCTTCAATAGATGCACTTTCCAGTGTTTTAGAAGTTTTAATCTACTCTTAGTACTGCATGGAATATTTGTTATTAATAAGTGCATGAGAATACTATACATCCAGAAAACTGTATTATGTATAAACATAAAAATATTGTCACTCAAACCTGCTGATGGATTCTTTTTACTTAAGATGGTGATCCTTTGTCATTGACAAAATCAAAGACTGGATTTAAAGATTTCTTGTGGTGAAGATGTGCACCTATTTAGTAATTTCTTATGTAAATGGTATATAAAATTAGCATGTAATGCCACAGAACTACTTGCTCTATTTTTTTCAGGTTTTTAATAGCTTGAAGATGGGACTGATTTCCCACTGTTTTGCATTTTTTGTAGTCATGTAGATTGTTGTACAGGATGTGCAAAGTGGATATGAAGTGCTACCATTCTGGTCTGACACATGCCCAAAATATGCACAAAACCAGACCTATTATATTTGAATGATTAGGACATCTACCTGTCTGGAGATCATAATTGCTCTAAATAAGGGTTCCTAAAAAACTGTTCAATCAGGTCACTTAGTACCTGGGTCATAGAGCTGTGGGCTGCAAAGCCACGTGATTCTTCATTGTCTTATCTCTGTGTTCAGTTTTACAGCAATCATATGAGGTTTTTGGCAGGTGCATCCTCTGACCACACTTAGAAAACCAGTGGTCTTATCAGTAACAGAAACAAACTTCTGCTGAAGTCCTGGAAAAGCCTGAGTGGCTGTGTGCAGTTTTGTTCCTGATTCACGTCACACTGTCAGGAGTTGTGTATTTATAAATGAAAGTAATTAGGATAACATCTTCCGCATTTGAGGTCTGCTGTTTTCATATTGCATCAAAACTAATCTTTTTTTCTATCCAGAGCTGAACACAGTACTGGAGGTGGGGTCTCACTAGAGCAGAGTAGAGGGGCAGAATCATCTTCATTGACCGGCTGGTCACACCTCTTTTGATGCAGCCCAGGATACGGTTGGCTCTCTGGGCTGTGAGTGCACATTGCCAGGTTATGTTTGGCTTCTCATCAACCAACACCCCCAAATCCTTCTCCTCAGGGCTGCTCGTGGTCCATTCTCTCCCACCCTGTATTTGTGCTTGGAATTGCCCTGACCCAGGTGTAGGGCTTTGCATTTGGCCATGTTAAACTTCATGAAGTTCGCGTTGGCCCACCTCTTGAGCCTGTCAAGGTCCCTCTGGATGGAATCCCTTCCCTCCAGTGTGTCAGCTGCACCACATGGCTTGGTGTCATCAGCAGGCTTGCTGAGGATACGCTCAATCTCACTGTCCATGTCACTGACAGATGACATCAGTTGCTCTTTCCTTATCCAGCATTGCTGTAACTCTGTCATAGGAGGCCACCAAATTTGTCAGGCACAATTTGCCCTTAGTGAAGCCATGTTGACTGTCACCAATCATCTCCTTATTTTCCATGTGACTTAGCATAGTTTCTGGGAAGATCTGTTCCATGATCTCACAGGGCACAGAGGTGAGTCTGACTGCCCTGTAGCTTCCCAGGTTTTCCTATTTTTCCCTTTTTAAAAATGGGGGCTATGTTTCCCCTTTTCCAGCCAACAGGAACTTCACCAGACTGCCACAGCTTCTCAAATATGATAGATGGTGGCTTAGCCACTTTGTCCGCCATTTGCCTCAGGACCCATGGATGCATGTCATCGGGTCCCATGGACCTGTGCACATTCAGGCTTCTTAGATGTTCTCAGACCTGATCTCCTACAGTGAGCAGTTCATTATCCCAGTCCCTGCCTTTGCCTTCTACTACTTGAGCAGTATGTCTGGAGCACTTGCCAGTGAAGACTGAGATAAAAAAGTCATTGAGTACCTTAGCCTTCTCCATATCCCAGGTAGCCAGGTCTCCTGTTTCCTTCCAGAGAGGTCACAGTCTTCCCTAGTCTTCCTTTTATCAATGACATACCTATACAAGCTTTTGTTATTGCCCTTGACATCCATGGACAGATTTAATTCTGTCCAGGCCTTAGCCTTCCTAACCTGATCCCTGGCTGCTCAGTCAATTTCTGTTTATTCCTTTCAGGCTACCAGTAATTGCTTCCACCCTCTGTAGGATTCCTTTTTGTGTTTGCGTTTGTCCCGGAGCTCCTTATTCAACCACACAGGCCTTTTGGCATTTTTGCCTGACTTCCTCTTTGTCAAGATGCATTGCTCCTGAGCTTGGAGGAGGTGATCCTTTATCCCATGGTACTCTACCAAGCAGATTCCTGAAGAGGCCAGAGTCTGCTTTCCTGAAGCCCAGAGTGGCAGGCTTGCTGTGTGTCCTCCTCACTGCCAAAGAATTGCGAATTCTACCATTTCATGGTCACTGCAGCCAAGGATGCCCTTGAGCTTCATATTCTCCACCAACCCCTCCTTGTTGGTGGTTTTCTCACTGTATATTACCATCAAAAATTGTAATCAACATTGTAAAGCAAAGGATCCGACCAGATCTGCATGGCCAGTTTGTTGTTTTATAGTGAGAGCTAAGTAACCAAAAGAGAAGTGGAAATCCCATAAGTACTAACACCTTCTTAAAGGCGCAGTCATTTAGTTTTGATTCCCTGAGATAGCTCCCAGTCTGTTGGCTGTCTGCTAACAGGGATAAATTCTTTGTCAATGGAATGGTCAAGCAGCAAACCTCTGTGCCATGGTTCTGTATACACTTAATTGGAATTCCAGGGTATGTTACATAGCACAGATATTGAAAACAAGCTCTAAGCTGCCAGGGATGGTTATTTGTCTTTTTCATGTCTGGCATGTTTAGTCATTCTGAATAATAATACAGGGGATATGGGATTTTTAGGAACATGAAGTAATTCTCATGTATGTAGAAAACCAGCTCTTTGTTAACACTTCAGTCTTGTAAAAATGGTTTGAAAAGTTCTGGGACCACCAGTGTTGAAGGGCTTATGCTGATGGATGCCCCACACAGACAAAAGCAGTTTCTATTTTCTGATGCCCTCTAAGAATTTGCTGAAGGGTCAGCAGGACTGAAAAATGGACATCAGCACAGCAGTGAAATTAAAGTGGTAGAATACAACTTTAAACCCATCAAAAAGAATAAGGAACGGGTGCCTGCCATAAACCACAGCATTATTTGGGAGTGATGCATGGTAAACTGACTTTACATCAGCAACAAGACACAGGGATCTTTTCCAGATTGGACATGTTACCAGCCTTGCCACAACAAGGAAATGAAATGTAGACAAAGGATGCTACAATCTGACCAAAGCTTTGTATCTCTGTAACAACTGAGATTCATGATGGCTGCCTTTTGGGACTTCTGCATAGTAATTAGTCAAGAATGGGACCTGAAAGCTTCTGTACCAGCCTTTGACCAGAAGCTGAAACAACAGTTTTGCTGTTATTTCATTCACTTCTCTCTTTCGTTCACTTTTTCTTAGGTGGTGTCCTAATTAACCTTAATCTTAATTAACTATGCTTTCAGTATGGCCAGAGGAAGGAGAGAGCAGGAAACACAAAGGAACAGGGCAAGAGTGAAGAAGTATTTCTTGGCTGACAAAGAGAAAGTAGTGAGACCCTCCCAAAAAAATTAAAAATCTGTGGTGCAAACTGAGGCTGTCAGTTCAGACTCGCTCAGACTTTCCACACCTGGCTGCTCCCCGAATGAAGAGCTTCCCTGCTGAAGGCAGCTCTGCTTTTGAGCTATCTGCGCAGGTCATTCCTATCCGAGTCAGAATTTCTCAGTGTTTTATGTTCCAATATTCATGGGAGCAGAAACTGGAACACAGATCTTCCCTTCCTACATTACAACTGCAAAGTAAGGGAAGAGCCCTGGTTAGAATTTCTCCCCAGCACTGCAAATGTTCTTTGGGCTTCATAAATGCTGACAGCATGCACTGTAAAAAACTTTCATCAGAAAGACTGTAACAATGCTTCACAAGCTAGCTGTTAGCACTGGCCTCTGAGAATCAATGCGATGGACTCAAACTGAGGTGACAGTGAAATCTGGGTTTCCCAAATCCTACTTACATTAGTAGTTCTTAATCCATGTCTGCTGCCTGGGGTCTGTGGGTGACACAAGTGAAAACCAACTCCCTGCAGTGCTTCAACCAGAGCTAAACGCTCATTCATTGTGGCCAAAACATGGGCTGCTCTGGACCCAGAACTATGCAACTGCAAAGATATTTGATCCTACCATGTTCCCCCTTCTCTTAGGTAGGATCAAATGTGCTTAGAATGCCTCTGATGATTTTATCCAGCCTGTTCTTAACATGAAGAGCTTTACTTTTGAAAAATGGTCACTTAAAGGCAGCTTATTCTCTTTGTGGCTCTAACATGCGACTTCAAATGAAAATACAGTTTTTATGCAGCCTTTCTGGTGAGATGGGGAGAGCAAAGAAGAGGCACCTCAAGCACTTGCATGTGTTTCTGAAGCTACAGCTGCTCTGTACTCAATGCAAGTCTTACTAAGAGATCACGTACCATCTGGGGACTGGCATAGCCAACCTGCCTCTGCCTGCACCAGCCATGTCCTCTCTCAGGGCTCTGTGCCTGGGGCTAGCAGCTGTTGGAAGCTGTTGCTGCGAGCAAGCTGAGAGCTTCTGCGCTCTCCACCAGAGTCAGATTTCAACTGGCTAGATCCCAGATCACGGAAGGTAATCTGTTGCATTCACTGCAGTTTTCGACTTGTCCTCATCTGATATTGGAGACCATATCAGTAGTTTTGCACCCTTAATTTGCAAGTGATTTGCACTCCAAGTTGTGGGAACAAACAATTCCATGTGTAATTTAGAAAATGTGGCCTGCGAAGTCTATTTGCAGTAACCACAATAGTTAAATTACCAGTGTGATTAACTGTAAGAATGAATGTGCTTTCATAAATGCCAAAGCAATTGTTTCTGGTAATTTATTCCACTCCTTACAATGCGGCTGCAAGAATCTGAACTAATGTTTTTCAGATAATATGTTCCATATTTTATGATGGCGACTTGAGAGAAATTTCTTCTTTCTAGGGCAATTAGATTATACTAATTTGGAGAACATTTTCAGTGTTCTTTATTAGAGTTTAGTAAATTGTGAATAAAATTATTTTTGGTGTAGGTGGTCAGAGATGTACTTAGCAATAAAGTACCCTATTAAACTCTCTTGTTTCCACATCCTTTCATTTGGTAGGATCAAAATCTGTGTGTGTGAGGTGAGTACGTATCTTTTTTTTAATCAGTAAGTATATATTTTTGCAAACATAAAGTGTATGTATTATAAAACCAACCCCCACTTTTAGATTGGCACCAGTTACATATTTACTTCTGTGTTAGTGTCAGATGCATTCCCAAGTTATTCATCTAGCTAGAGATAGCATCACCTCAGTTCGACTCCTTCAATGGTAGGTTTGTTTTCACAAATGTTTTGGGAAATGATCTGTCTTAAAAGAAAAAGAACAACTTTAAAACATGTTGTTGGTTTGTTCCTTTTGGGCTGGGTCCAGTACAGAATGTGGCCACACAAGTAGCTGAATTAATACAGCAGAGAAGGTTTTAATTTCCAGGCATGAATGGCAGAAAACAGTTTGGATTTACTAGAGTGGTAAGAACTTCAACCAGATCTACCAGTCACAGCTTGGAAGTATGGCACCAAAGGCCATTTCTTTAACTACTTTGCATTTTCATTGCTTCTTTCAACTTTTGAAGTATTTTAATGATGAATTTATGAAACACAAATTATGGATTATGTAAATACTTTCTTTGCTTTTAAATTGTTTGAGAAATTGTGGGATTATTTTTGGTTTATCACATTTTTCGAGGGACCAATGTATTTCTAGCATTGTGGGCAATCAGTTGCAGGTACTTCTTGTGTATTCTTACATACTAGTTTAGCCAAGTTTAATCTGAAATAATATTCATCTCTGAGGCAGTGGCTCAGAAGTCATGCGTGTGATCTGGATCTTCTGTACTTCTGTTCAGAATTGCCATTTTGCTATTAAAATCTTCAATTCTTATTTCAAGAACCATCAATATCATTATTCAAAGCCTTACTGTTGAAAAGTCAGATCTTTCTCTTTTGAGACCATAGGAGAGCTCTGCTTGTTTCTGTTGAAAACTGAAAAATAGTTATTCATGTAACATCCTCTCAACCCTCCTTAAATTCAGTGTTAAGGTCAAAATAGTTTACCCCCTATTCTTATACAAAAGTTGGATATACTCTGAGTGGTATAGCAAGGCTATATTTTCTCAGCTGTCCTTGTCTTCATGTGAATCAGCACACTTATTTCAGTTAAAATGAATGTTGGAAAGTAAAAGTGCTTAAAAACAAGATTCAGAGGGAAGCTAAGAGTGCACACACATGTGCCTCTGAAGACTTGAAAGTGGCAATTGCACCAGTTCTGCCTTGATTTCACAGTAAATATACGTGCAACGGGTGTGTTGATTTTTTTTCTGTGAATGTTCTGGCACAGTGAAGGCATACAGACTTAGAATTCTAATTCAGAAAAGAAATCCTGCCTTATTAATTAGTAAAAGTTACTGTATGCTCCTTCACATATCATATATTCAAACACAACAGTTATAGCAAACCTCCAAGACTTTGAATGGTCTGATAGGAAGAGATTGAAGAATCACGCAAAATGGAGATGTTCTGTTAGATTTGCATGAGAGAATTCGTGTTTGCAACAATGGACCACCATCCAACAACACTGAATGAAAAGGAATGCTTACTAATCAAAAGAGCTCTTACAATGGAAAAGTAGTATCCTTGAATGAAAAGAGCATGGGGCTTCAGGAGTTGTGTTCCTTTCACATGTAACTGACACAGTGTACCTTTTCTACAAAAATATAGCACATTTTTCTCCTCATGGTTGTGTGGAAATATTTATTTGATATGAGTGACTGGATTTTAGAACAACTCTGTATCTGTGTTGGAAGTCAGCTGTCAGCTTTCATTAATTTAATATAAGTAGTGAAACCAGCAGACACTTAGAACAGTACAGCCCAATAGAAATGCAATAGTTGACTTCAGCCTTCATTTTTTATATGTCATGTTAGCCTTGTGTCTTTTTTATTTTTATTTATTTCACCAGATATTGATGAGCGTTTTCAGAAGCAGATTTGAAGTAGTAAAAAAATTATTTCACTCTTTTGAGTACTAAATTCATGTGGGTAGTTGAAGTTCTAGAGGAAAATTATTACTTCTCTTATTTTTGCATACTGATTAGAAGTTACGATCTTAAGGAATGCATAGAAGGCTTGTAATAAGCAATATGATTTGAACCACTCATGATACTGCTGTAGAAATGTCTCACTACTGCTGAATATAGCAAAGTTATTAATCTTTCTTGACAAGGGGCCAGTGGGTTTCAAGTTGGTTTCCGTGTCTATTTCCTACTGCACTAAAATTCCCATGTTCTTTGTCTGACCTAACATCCCTTCTGACTGGAGGGCCTGGGATGCTTCAATTGGCACTGCAGCCTGCATGACGGAGGGACACTGGAGTGTGGACATCAATGGTACTTCTATTCCCTGTCTGAGAGTGCAGGTCTTCTTACTCTAAGCCAGCCCTTGTGCTCACATGTGCTTCTTGGGGTATGGAAGTGCTTATCCCAGGACAATCTCCTCCCTTGCTCATTTGCTTTATCAGGTTCCTAGAGCTTCACCAACCCCACAGGTCCAGCAGTTCTTCAGACCTCTGGTACTTGATGAGCCAGAGAAGGTGGAAAGGGCAGCAGGGGCTACTAACAACTGCAGATGGCAGTGAGCCCCTAGATATCCTAGGCTACTGGATACTACTCTACCCTCATTGCATCAATATTTAAGAATTTTGTTATTATTTGATGTCATGTACATTTAGAGTTATTGCTCTTTTATAATATTATCAGTATGTCACAAATCACTGTCAGGGGGATGTTGAACAGATAAAAGAAATTGGAATTCCTTGAGCCATTGCAAGGAACAGCATTTAAAATCAGAAATTTTATGGAGTGACTGTCTTATTAATGAAAGAACAGCTGAAGCTTCATTCCTACTCATTTATCTCTTTATTTTTGGGAGTGTTTTTTTTGGTGGTGCTTTCAACATATCTTCCAACTGATGTCTTCATCAAACATTGATATGCTACTATATTAAGTTTTGAGTATTTTTTTCCTTGCCTTATACCCAGGTATCTGTCACTTTGCTGGTTTTACAGCTAAAATTAAACTCTGCACGCAGATACAAGAATTTTTATTCTTGGAAGTGGTAATAAAGTTTCATATTGTGCATAATAGTCAATACTGTATTTTTTAGATAGAAAGTTAAAGCAGTTAGTTAAATAAGAGTGTGAATAGAGAAGAAAGCATGAGAAGATTCTTGATTTGTTGTTTACTATCCTCACTAATGGATATCTGTAACTTGATTTAGCAGGTAATGACCAAGTGTTTTTAAATCAAATAATTAATCTGAATTAGAACATTCCTCAGACACTGCAGGTTTCGACATAATGGTGATGCTTTAATTGAATTCTTAAGAGGGATGTGTTCATCCAGAGAAAACTTTTTAAACGCACTACGCTATGGATAGTGTAAATGTGGTTGCCTCTGTGGGCAGACTTCTGCTGTGTATATGCTGTCTGCACTTGGGACGCAGGTGGTGACAGAACTAAGGTCCTGAAAAACAGATTTACAATGCTGCTTGCCTATTATTAAAAAAATGGTAATTTTAAAATTGAAGTTCTGGTACGGATCATTAATTTATGGTTTTGAGTGTTTCTGCGACATGGAGCGGTGGTGTGCTGTCCGCAGTGGGGCTCCACAGGGCTACCCAGCTGTGACAGCATGGTGCAATGGGGGCTTCTCTTTTGTCTCTGCAGAAGCAGGGGGCAAGAAGCTACGGAGCACCGTTCAGAGGAGCACCGAGACAGGGCTGGCTGTGGAGATGAGGAACTGGATGACCCGTCAGGCGAGTCGAGAGTCAACAGATGGGAGCATGAACAGCTACAGCTCTGAGGGAAAGTAGGCAGCAGTCATAACTGTGGTTACCTGATGCTTCTGCATGAAACTGGTAGTTAGACAAAAAAGCAGTGAGATCTGTAGGTCCTGTTCAGTCAGAATTCCCTTCATAAGCTAGTGTCATTGGTGGACCAAACCTCAGTCTTCCCCTGACCAAAAGAGTCTCCCCTTGTTGGTGAAGGAAGGATGAGGATCATTTCTGCTGCACCTTGAGAAAGGCACGTGGTGGGTCAGAGCATCAGCATGTGGTGGGCAGGAGGGGAAGCAGGTGCAGTACACTGGGTAAAAGGCAGAAAAGGACAGGTTCTCTTCTGAAAGCTCCTTGCATATGTCTGTGCTTTGCAGAGCAAAGCATTTCCAGACCATTTCCAGGCATCATTCTCTGGCCTCAAGAGTTTTTCAAAGATTCTACTAGTTAATCCTGAAGAAATGATCTGGGCAGAAGTATGAGGTTGTCATGTATCATACTTTTCATAAAAGCCCAAGTTAAAGACTTCTGAGTGGTATGTTCAAGACATTGCACCAAAAAATCTTATTGTGGATAGATTTAATAGTGATATTCACAGCACTGGATGATATAACTCTACTGGGCAATACACCACCTACCACCACCTACACTAGACGATCTATGTATATCTTATACATCCAATTTGATGCACTATATGCACTTGAGATGGTCATCTGTTTGTGGTTGGTCATTACAAATCTCATTAGTTCTCATTGCCTTGTAATGCATCACTTACGGCAAGAATGTGAATTTTAAGTTACTTTAGTAATTTGCCGCAATGGATTTCAGTTCCATTATTGAATAGATGTCATTTCCAAAGACATTTTTAACAAAATGTTTATAATGAATGATGATTTTAAAAGGTGATTTTAAAAAATAATGATCAGTATTCAGTCTAATGTAATAATTTTACTGGATACATTTGACATTCAGCCATTGAGTTCACGTTGGCTGAGAAACACGAGCAATTTTACCTTCATGTAACTAAAGTACTGGCAAGGGTGTCTTACTGAACTGGTCTCATATGAATACTACAATAATTAATAATGGTCTTTAATATATTGGGAAAAGAGACCATAAGGGAAAAATATTAATGTGGAAATCAGATACAGTGAGGATTAGTGCTTCCTTCCCCTGATTGTTTATGCTGGAGGTTGAATTGCTGCTTGTTAAACATTGTGAAGTTCTGAAAATTACAGTAATTGTTTGTAATCGTGTGAGTGTAAGTAAGTGCCCTGGTAGCAGTAGTACCAAAACCAGAAACACTTAGTGCAAGTCATCTAGAAAACAAAAAAGGACAAATGCAAGTGTATTTTTTTTTGTTTTGCTCCCTTCTTTTTTAGTTTGATCTTCCCTGGTGTGAGGTTGGCTGCAGACAGCCAGTTCAGTGATTTTCTGGATGGACTTGGTCCTGCACAGCTTGTAGGACGACAGACTTTAGCAACACCATCAATGGGTAAGCATTTATGTCCTATAGGTAGGATATAAATTACTGGGTCTGGTAATTAGAACATAGAGATTATCTAGGTTCTAGGTCATTATATATGGATTTCCCCTGTGTTTTTTAACAACTCAGTTAAGACCAAAACTATAACCTCAGTCAAAGCTGAACATAATTGTGGATGCTTATTAAGGCACTGAAAAGTAGAAAGGGGCTTTGAACAAAGTTCATTTTTTTACTCTTCAATTTTCCATCTTTAAAATGTGTCTAATGAAACCAATCCCTTCTCTGAATCATTTGATAGTATTGAATAAAAAGAGGAATTTATGTGTACAGTATTTGTTGTTATTGTGCTCACAGACTTTTATATTCACAAGTTATCTTTTCATGCCTTGTCTTAAACAAGAGGCACGGTGAAGAGATTTCAGGCATTTTTACAGAGCTGCTTTGTACTAATTCCTGCCTTTTTAACCTGAAATGGTTAAGACAAAAAAAAATTAATTTGAAGTGATAGGGGCATGGGAAATGGCAGACAAGATGTTATTGCAGGGGTTTTTAACTGTTTACTGATGTAAATAGCAGTGAAGTGGATAAGTATTAAATAATCTATTATGTTAAAATCCAGATCATACTTATTGGTGGGTTGCAGATGACACAAGCCATTACGTATTCATCCTAGAAATTCCCATAGCTTTTAGTTTATTTAGGTATTTCTGAATTACAATGCCAGGATTTCTTTTTGTTGTCTAGGAGATATCCAGGTGGGAATGATGGACAAGAAAGGACAACTGGAAGTAGAAATAATCCGAGCCCGAGGCCTTGTTGTAAAACCAGGTTCAAAGACACTGCCAGGTAAGGAAGAAAAATCGCAGCAGCATAATCCAGCAAAACCCCAACTTCTGGGGCTTTACTGTTCAACTTGGGTAAACCCCTTGCAAATTCACTTAGTAGATTACAGTATTGTATACTGAAATGCATAATGTATTGGAATGGCGTCCAAAAACCAACACTACTTCAAGGGAAAAGAAAATCAGACTGGTATCTGGGCTATGAGAAGACCTCAGAAGTATTTTAGTAATAGCAAATGCATCCTTGGTTATGGCATAGAAAGTAAGGTACATAATGAAGAGGTACATAAGATCTTAGGGATGAAGAGGGAATCAACAAGAGCTGTGGAATAGCTACCCACTAAAAAGTAGACCAGTATTTGATACTTACTCCTTATTTTATAATCTGATGTCCTATAACACTATGTGGAAAGGACAATACAATCATATTTTTAGCAAGCTCTTCTGCTAAAATAGAAATTGTGTCAGAGTCTTTTCTTCAGTGATTTTCACCTTGTAGATAATTTTAAATTATTAACAATTTGGAGCATTGAGCCAAATCTCACCAAAGTCAGTGCAAGTCATTCATTTACTTAACAGGCCTATTTTGCATACTATACAGTATAGGGATACTATATATAGGAATATGTGATTTTTTTTCCAGGTCAGAATCTGAATTGTTTTACGATAAGGGAGATACAAAAAGATGTAAAGAAAAGATTGTACCAGGGAGAAAAGTAAAGAACATGCATGGATGCTTTGCATGTGGATAAGTGTTAACATTGCTTGTGAAGATTTGTTTGCACAAATTACATATTCTGTAAAAGGCAGCTTCTAACATATGGTGGTAGAACAGTGCATCTGTTATGCAAAAAGATCTCCACTTCTTTAATTATTGTTCTTTATTTTCTTTCTTCTAAGCACCATATGTAAAGGTGTATCTATTAGAAAATGGAGTCTGCATAGCCAAAAAGAAAACAAAGGTAGCAAGAAAAACGCTGGAGCCACTTTATCAGCAACTTCTATCATTTGAAGAAAGTCCCCAAGGAAAAGTTTTACAGGTAATTTACATCAGTATTCTTCTGAATCTGAAAACATCACCTGCACAGTTTTCACTGAATGAGTTTCAAACTTCCTTTCATGCTTTATTTGGCAAGTTCTTCTATTTCAAATACTTGTTGAGCAGATAAATCCTACAGTAATAACTGCTGATGTGAGTAGAAAGTACTGAGCAAAAGTTTTAGATTATTATGCTTCTACTATATATATGGGCTCCGTCTCTCACTGAACTTTCTTTAGTGTTATGGGTAACTGCTCTGTTACTGCCAGGTCATCTCTGCGGCTGCATCATGATTAGTGTACACAGAACTAAACTATGTCAGAAGTCAGATATGTCATTCTTTACTACAATTAAATAAGCAGAGACATTTAATGAATCAGATTGAAGTTCTCATAATTTTTGCTGATTTTTTTCTATTTTCTTGTGTTTCCTTTACTAACAGATAATTGTTTGGGGAGACTATGGACGTATGGACCACAAATCCTTTATGGGAGTGGCACAGATACTTTTAGATGAACTGGACCTGTCCAACATGGTGATTGGGTGGTTCAAACTCTTCCCTCCTTCTTCCCTAGTAGACCCAACTTTAGCTCCTCTCACTAGAAGAGCTTCCCAATCATCTCTTGAAAGTTCAACAGGACCTTCGTATGCTCGCTCATAGCAGCTGTGAAACTGTTGTCATAGCAACCAGCGTTACAAAAAAATAAAATTACAGGTCGCAAACCCTGGTAACACTGCATGCTTAATGTTGTGTCTTCTGAGCCTGTTTCTAGGGCTGCAACGCGATCCTGTGTTCTCAAGGAAGTTGCACACATTGTGCCCTATGGAAGGCCCTCAGGTGAAGGACTGAAGTCATGAGGAGCTGATAGGTTTGGAGTTCAGGTACACTCAGTTTTGGTCCAATCTGAAGCCATGGACTAAACTAAAAGAATCAATCTGTTTCATGCAACAAAAGTCCTTTCAATGGCATATCTTTTTTGTTGCTCCTGTTTCTTTATTTATCTGCCCTCCCCTCCTAAAGCTTGGTTATGCCACAGAAATGGAGTTACCCTCCCATGAAGCCATGTTACAAGTGAGCGGATTAGCAGACATTGGAAGAAAAGAAGAATGTAAAGATGCTGGAGAAGTCGACTGTTGTTTGAAACAGTTGCTTGAGATCTGAAAACTCTTCATAATGAAAAGGTTCAACACTTAAAAGTGGTGGGCTTCATACCTCCAGCTGTAGATACAGTGAAAGCCCAGATGTGATGAACTCTCTAAAAAATAAAGTTCTGTGGATATACTGTACTGTATGAAATTAAAGAAACTTTTTTGCATGGACACAGATTTAGCTGAACACTTAAATTATTTTCTTGGGGCTGCAACTTGCAAAAAAAAAAAAAAGAAAAAATCAGCCATTTTCAACAATTTATATTATTTTTAAAAATAAATTTCACTAGTGCATGGTTTTAAAGGGAAGAGAATGCAACAGGGTGATACAAAGACACACCACGTTTATCATTCTTTAAACCAGTCATGGTCTGTATTTTTGCAGACGTATATTAAAAATAAAAAAATAATTTCTAGCAAATATTTAAAATTCTGTTTATGTGACAAGAAATAAGTGTAATATATTAAATTTATTTAAATGTAAAAGGTACAAGCCTTGTAAAGTTCAACATAATGTGCAAATTGTATACTTCTTTTACCTCCTCCTTTCTCTATCTCTCTTCCCAGTCTCCTTCCTTTGGCTCTTTTTCCCCTCTAACTCCCAGCATTATCATCATATTCTAAAATGCCTTCCTTTTGACTTATTAGTCTCTTATGCCCCATATTTGGTTCAGGGTTGCAGATAGTTCTGCATTTCTGAGTTATTTGAGAAAAATATTGTTTAAGAACTTATTTTTTTTTTCAGGCATGTTGAAAAGGATTTTGCAACATGGCTTGGGAGTACATTAATGTAATTCAGCATGTATTTGATAAAGAAGATATTTGAACTTTTTGCAATTTATTGTACAGTGCATGGTAACTTATTTTCATTTTTTCTCACCTTCAAATTGAATTCTGCAGCAAAATACTGGAATCATGTGGCCATTGTAAGATGTCTTAAATAAATTTGTTTTCAGCACCAGCATCTTTCATTCAGAGGTTAAACTATCATTTCTTGAAGGTTTTTGGAAAGATGAAAAATGAAGTATCTGATTGATCTTTAGGAAATAAACACTTTTATTTGCACTAAACGAAATTAACTGCAACATTTTTGTTATTGCAAAAGCAACAACGGTTACTAATTTGTACAGTTCTGCTGTAAAGTTCAGTTTTCACAAACTACATTTGTGTTGCAAATGACATAATTAGGTAATATCAATCTGGAAAATATCAGTCTTTGGTTCATAAAATAGCCTTAAATAAAGCTTATCAGTACCACTCTGACAGATGTTTGACATTATTACCAGAACCCTCACTGCAGTCAATGGATCTTCAAAAACCTAGTTTTTGTAGCAGACAGTGACTACCGTTGGGTGGTGCTGCAAGTTCAAGCTTCTCATTAAATTACATTATTTAAAGAGAATGTAACTGGTTAACATTTATTAACAAAATATCCTTTTTTTTTCTGGGTCTTTGTATGCCTTTAATACCTATTTAAGGTTAAATGTTGAAACCTTGCAATAATATTTTGAAATATACATTACATTTACCTGTAAGGCCACATAGAATTATTCTGATTTTATTTGAAAATCTGTTGAATTTTCCCATTAGAAATTGTGCATGCCTCATACAAGGGCAAAAGTAATAACAGTATCACTTAAAATGCCTTTTACTTTGTGCAATACCATATAAATCAAGATTGTGTCTTGTCTTCAGAGTTTATATTATGGATTATTGTTAAGTTAATGGACAGACTGGTAAAATTATATTTATTGAAATAATTTAGACACCTGTCTACCAGCAGCAAATAAATACTACTAACATGCAGTCTACAGTGTCCCCTAGGATATTAAACAAAAATACATAGCCCTTTTCCTTATAACTGTGAGATGTGCTCACGCACTCTTGTATGCATAGTCCTATATAAATTATTTCAAATTTTAAAATCAAGGACATGACGCATGGAAGGTTTGTACATACTTGTCATTATGCAGTATTTATTTTAAAAAAAATTAATGTATTTTTTTTTTAATTTTCACGTCTGCAACTCTACTTATGGTTTAGTCATGTAAATAGCACTATTCCAGTGGTCACTGCTGTCTTGTACATAGTCCGTTTTAAAAAGTTAAAAGGAATTACAGTTGGGGGGACAAAAAAAAGGGCAGATTAGGCCTGTAATAAACACGAACTAATGTAAATCAGACTCATTCTGGTGATGGTATTTAACACTTTAAATAAAACATTTTCTTTACAGACTTGTGTGCAGTGCTTTGTTGCTTCTCTCTCAGATGGTCAGCATCATCCTTCGGTGGACTTTATGGCAGACAACACATGAACAAGCAAGCTCTTCTTGTAACAGTGCTGCAAGTGACATGCCATTTTTAAGGCAATACATTCACTGCCAGAGGTTTTCAGACTGTGGGTGTGCAGAGGTTAGGGAGCATTGGGAGGCTGGGTCTGCCTGTCCCCCAGCCAGCCATTGGGCTCTACACTCTGGCCATGCTGAAACAGGCATGCAGCCTCAGGGCTGGAGCTGGCTCTAAGGACATGCTAGAATTCTGATGTACCCAGCACACTAAATGTGCTGCTACTGTGAAGTGCTGCCACCAGATCTGCCATCCAGTTAGACGTCCAGCACATAGATTCGTAAGCTTTCACCCCATCCCATGGATGCCACCTAATATTAGCAGCCTGTTTTTTAATGAGCCGGGCACAAATGAGGACTGCCTTGTTTTGAATGTCTAGCTTCACAGCACCTAAGCTTAGGAGAAGCAGACCCGTTCTCGACAGGAGAACAAAAACTCCATGGTCCTTCATTAGCAAGTCCTATCTGAAGTGCTTGTATAATTATCAGGTCTGAGGGCAGCAGTTAGCTGATGACTGATGAGGGAGGAAATGGCTGGGAATTAATTTCCCAAATCCGACACTGCCATGTCAGGTCACTCTTCAGCCTAGCCCTGGGGAGAAAGAGTAGCAGCCATACTAATTAAACCATAGGGCATTAGTGCCCAAAACATTTTTGACATGAGGTCACACAGAAAGAAAAGAGCATCCTAGATCTGCAGAAAGAGCGTGACATAGGACTAAGGAAAAGTTTGTCATAAAAGCCTGTCCTGTGTGACTGCAACTAAGAATAGTTTATTAAGTGCCATCCAAAATGTAGGTATTGCTGAACTAGTGGTGGCATGAAGACAGAATGGGTGAGTGACACTGGACCTGGATGACATTGGCTTTATGGGTATGGAGGTTTAGGATACCTCAGTGAGGTGGGAGCAGGTTTGCACTGGTAGACTATTTTGAGGGTAAAACTCAAGAGCAGTAGCTGAGGTTGCTTGGCTTGTTCAGATTGGAGAAAAGAAGGCTGAGGGGTGACCTCCTTGTAGTCTACAACTTCCTTAAGGGAGGCCGCAGGTGGGGAGGTGCTGATTTCCTTTTGGGTGACAATTGACAGGACATGAGGAAATGGAATGAAGCTGCATACAGGGGAAGTTCTAATTAGGCATTAGGAAAAGGTTCTTCACTGAGAGAGTGGTCGGTCACTGGAATAAGCTCCCCAGGTAAGTGGCTATGGCACCAAGTCAGAGTTCAAGGAGCATCTGGATGATGCTCTTACTCATATGGTTTAGTTTTAGGTAGGAGCAGGGAGTTGAACTTGGTGCTTCATATGGGTCCCTTCCAACTCAAGATACCCTATTATTCTAAGATTTCTCTGGAAAGCTGTTAGCAGATCTAGTGTAAGAGTTGTTAGCCAAAGTCCTTCTGTCTAGATGCAGTTTTGGTAAGGTAAGGATCAGTGTTTTAAAGTTGATATTTGTATTAAGGTAACACCACTCACTGAAATGAAAACAGAATAAAATACCAACACTTACTAGGACAAAACTCAACTGGTAGGTCCTGCTATGCAGATAGTGCATCTGATGCATGAAGAAAAGACCAGGACTACACTTGCCAGTGCATGTCAACCTAGTTTGAATGCTAGTAGGGGCCAAAATTGTTATCCCCTTGATGAGAATAAAAAGTGGATTTAGAGAAGACTGAGGGATGAAGTAGGAATGTGAAATTATTAAAGTAACAATGGGCAGATATTTTATTGATCCCTTGTTTTGTTTTGGTTAATTAGCACTTTAGCTGCAGCATTCTGGCAGACAGCTCCCTGAAGACGAGGAAGAACCATTTGCACTGACAATGCTCCTTCATGAGAAGCAACTGTTAAGATGCTTGGGGGCATTTCAAGTACCTCCTTTCTGTCTACTACACACTGGAAATGACACAAAAATTTTCCTTATGTAACAGTTTCTCAGTCCATATTCCGATTCCATACCAACTTCCAAGCTGTAATTTTCCATTTCAGAGTCTGAACTCAAGACCTGCTTATTCTCAGATCTGCTAACTTTGCCTTTCAGAAGCCTTAGCTACCATCTGCCACATGCCTGAGGCATCAGTACATATATTTAGACAGCCACATGCATGAATAAATGAGTGAGTCCTGCCCTTCACTGTGTTTTGGCTTACTAAGCCTAACTACCTGGATGCCAGCAGCTCTGACTGCCTAGGAGCAGCCCTGCTTAATATGGCCCTTCATCAACAGATAACTTTATTCTTCACTAGCAAACATACAAGTGTTGGAGAAAAGACATTTTTTATGCATCCTGATGCACTTTGGCCATTGAAAAAAAAATTGAGAGCTAGGAAGAGTACATCTCAGGGTGAGCCAAGAAGTGCTTGGGTCATATGAAAGGAATCAGGATACCAAATCAGCTAAGCAGCAACCGCATCTTTAATATGCCTTCTAAACATGAGCCAGGTGCTAGATAAGGAAATGTTGAGTGTAGATACAGAGGTGGCGTGTTCCTGACAGCACCTTAAAGAACCTTAAACCAAAAAAATAAACCTGTTGGCAAAGCTCTCAACTCTGAAAGTTTCAGGAAGATGAAAAAGAAAGATGAACATTAGAATACCCATTAACAACATTCTTTCCTAACCCAAGATTTCTTGGTTTTAGTTTGCATAGTGAAGTATTGGTAAAGATCATAGTATCTGAACAGCTGTAGGGCTAGTTTTCTTTAGTTGCATGCTTAGGTAACGAATAACATATTTTTATATGGTAATTGTTTTCATTACCTGCTTAGGCATAGCTTTTACTTCCTTGTTTTCTTTCAGAATGATCTGTAAACTGAGAGCAGGACCAAGCTGCCTCCCTTTGACCTTTCCTCATCTAATATGTGTCTGGTTTATACTTAAAATGTGAGCAGATGCCTTAGGCAACAGATTCAGAATGATGGCATATAGTTTCTCCGTTCCTCACTCAGCAGCTTTGCTTTCCTAACCACTGTTGATTAACAAACTCCATTGTGACAGCTGGGTGTCAATGCAGTTCAGTAAGCCACACTTACAGCCAGAGATGGACACTGAGGCTGTATTTAGACATCTAATTTAGGTGAAACTCAGAGGGCCAAAATTAAGAGCCTATTTAATTGCACTCAATGAAAAGAGACGGGAAGCCCTCCAGGGTAATTCTAATTTAGGATCCTCTGGTAAGCCATTTTGAACACCTTTCACTATCAGCTGCATAGGAGGCATAAGGCAGTTCAGCTTCCAAGGTAGCCCATGCAAATAGCTCCCAAAACAATGCCACCCTCTGGATAAGGCATAAAGGAATAACCAGTGCTTATTCTCTTCAGTATTTTCTGCTCCCAGAAAATGTCTGGGGAATTCTCTCTCCTGAGACTTGAATTACAGTGAATTTGAATGTTGTGAAGGCAAAAATGAGGGGAAAGGAAAAATGTACCTGCTGAAGCTTCTCCATCCTCTTATGCAAACCTCAGGACTTTGGGCTAACACTGTGGCTGACTTTGGCCTTAGTGACAAACCATGGGATGAGGATTGGCCATATTTCTATTCTCAGCTACTTGAGTTTCATTTGCAGACAAGCAAGATGCAACCTGGCCACTAGAACACTGTGATAACATTGTCCTGGTGTCACTGCCCTGGTTCAGTTTGCAGGCATGGAGACCCAGTAGCATGGCTTGCTTTGCATCCATACACCTGAAGTCTCTTCCTTTCTCCCTTCCCTTCCCCTCCTCAAATAAGATTGCCTCTCCCAAACTTCTGGGAATGAGGGATAGCCTATTCTATTCCCAAAGCATTTCCAGGAGAGTGCTATCTGTTATATAATCATCATAGAATGAATCACAGAATGGTTTGGGTTGGGAGTGACCTTAAAATTGTCCAGTTCCAATCCCTCTGCCATGGGCAGGAACACCTTCCACAAGACCAGGTTGCTCAAAGCCCCATCCAACCTGGCCTAGAACACTTCCAGGGATGAGGCAGCCACGGCTTCTCTGGGCAATCTCTGCCGGTGCCCCACCACCTTCATAGCGAAGACTTTTTTTCCTAATACCTAATCAAAATCTACTCTCATTCAGCTTAAAGCTAATACCCTTTGTCCTCTCACTATATGTCCTTATAAAAAGTCCCTTTCCAGATTTCTTGTAGGCCTCCTTTAAGTATTGCAAGGCAGCTATAAGGTCTCCCCTGAGCCTTATCTTCTTCAGGTGGAACAAGCTCAACTCCCTCAGCCTGTACTAAAACCATGGCTGGGCTGTTGTGGTTTAAACCCAGGCAACACCCGAGTACCACGCAGCTGCTTCCTCACCCCCTCCCTTCCCCACCCAGGTTGGGAAGGATAATCGAAAGAATGTAAAACCTGTGGCTTGAGATAAGAACAGTTTAATAATTAAAATAAAGTACAACATAATAAAAATAACAAGAAGAAGAAGAGGAAGAAGAAGAAGAAGGAGAGAAAGAGGTAAAAGAAGAAGAAGAAGAACAGCATCAACAACAACAATTAGAAGAAGGGAAATAACAACGAGAGTGATAAAGAACTAAAAGGGGATAGGGAACAGAAACCCCCACAATAAACACAAGTGATGCACAACACAATTGCTCACCACCTGCCAACCGATGCCTATCCCATCCCCGAGCAGTGATCAGTCCCTTCTGTGTAACTCCCCCCAGCTTATATACCAGGCATGATGTTCTGTGGTATGGAATAGCCCTGTGGCTAGTTTGGGTCAGGTGTCTTGTCTCTGCTCCCTCCTGGCTTCTTTTGTCCTTCCTCACTGGCAGGGCATCAGCGACTGAGAAGTCCTTGATGAGGGTAAGCATTACCTACCAACAACTAAAACATCAGTGTGTTATCCACATTACTCTCACACTAAAGACAAAACATAGCACTGCACCAGAAAGAAAATTAACTCTATCCCAGCTGAAACCAGGACAGCAATAGCATAGTATGCATCGTACAATCCAAGGCTTCAGGGTATCGCCTGTCCTTGCTTACAGATGCAGCCTGGCCACCTTTGCATGCAAGGATGCAGAGCCAGATGGGAACTCAAGCGGATGAGCAAAGGATAGATCTATCCTTTCGAAACTGGAATTCTTGCCAGATTTGAAGCCTGTTCCTTTACTCTATGCGGTCTTAAATAAATGGTTATCTGCAGATCTGTTAAGGGAGAAATACTGAAGTCAAACAAAAATTCCAGGAGTGAAAAGCTGTTGTAAGACAGCTAGGCTGCTAGGTGAGTAAAACTGTAATTTTTTGCCCCAACCGTTCAAGGACCAATTCTCCTCTACCCCAGGAAGGCCAGGCTACATGGGGTTTAAAGAAACATCTGGGTGGTATTGAAGAGCCACAAGGTGCTGCTGCTGCCAAAGGAGAGATGCGAGGGGTAGGAGCTGCAAGGGGGTACTAGGAAGGGCCGCAGCACATACCCTGCCCTCCTTCAGCAGGAAAGGTAAGAGCCAGCCAGCTTGCTGAGGAGCTGCTTCAGAAAAAATAAGCAGCAGTCTCCCTTTTCCACTTTCCCAGAGGTTTACTGCCCTGGCCCATTATTTACTTTGCTCAAGTTGGTCCTACTTGTACAAGTATGCAAAAAGAGAACTGCCTCATGGTCAGTTAATCACAATTAAAGAGGATAATATGAATGAACCAAAGAAAGTAATTAAAGCCTGAGAAGAGGGGGAAGAAAAACCCCCACAAACCTACTAAACAATTTAATTCATTCCTCTCCATCCCTCTAGCTGCAACCAGGCTGTTTTGTCCAGTTCAGCACCTGTCATGTTGTTCCATAGTCTTTTCAACAGGTAAAAGAAACAAACATGCATACAGGTGTTTTTTTCTATTAAAGAGCCATCATTGACCTCAGTATTCCAGCTGCTCCTAACTGATTTTTGGAAGGGATGCAGTTACTTGGGTTTCAAGACTGAAGCTGATCTCCAAGAACCAGAGACAATTATAAGCTCTCTTGGTAGGACAGGTTATCCTACTCCCATCTACCAAGAAATTTGAAGCATTTATCAGAGGTACTTGATAAACCAAGGTAAAATGAGAGGCTGGGATCCAGGATGGTGACTGGCATGGTCTTCAAGGCTAGCTCTAGCTGTTGATGTGCAGTCTTTAAGGGTGCCGAATAACAGTGACATGAGATGGCATAAGGATCACGTTTATGAGTCTCCAGTTGACATCCTCTTTCTTTCTCAAATTCCCTTACACCCAGATGTGGTTTTAGTTTTTATTTTACAATCCTATTATTTACTGAGCACATGTATCCAGGTCATAACTGTTAATACAGCTTGAGTTTTTCAAGACAAATTCTTCTCTGAGAAAAAAAAAAAAAGAGAATGTGTTTTCTTGGGTAGAGGCCAAGAAGAAAATGGCAAATTGGAAGGAAGCAGCTCACAATTCATGCAGAAAAGGAAAGTTAAGGAATAAGTGCCTGCCTTGCAAGGCTCCACAATGGGCCATTGTCAAATGATGCCAAATCCCATACATCATCTCTCCTGGAAGTGAACAAAAATGAATTTCTTTTAAGAACTATTACCCAAAACTCCGCAGGGGCAGAAGAAGCTGGAAGAAGCTGCAATGCAGTCATCTCCCACTGAGCCTTCACTGGAACTTTCTTTTGTTGGGAGAGAAGCTGAAGTCAGCCCAGAGGAACCGCTTACTGGGAATGTGAGACCACACAGACCCCTGGAGATCTTCAGGGATGATGGGTACAGCTGAGTTAGATGGTGATCGGCAAGTGGCCAGGGCTGGGTTTTTAGAAGTGTTTAGATGTATCACTAAAAATGAAAATGCAGATACCAGTAGTGACTAGTGAAATGGTGGTGAGGAGAATCTGGAAGGCATCCTAGGCTCTCAAGTGATATGGAGGTACCATGAACTGTGGGACAAGACCTGCCCTCTAATTATTGCTCCAGTCAGCACTGGATTATGTTATACCCAACAATCCCTTTCACTGCAGTGTCTGAGAAGTCCCCTCTCTCAAGTGCTCCACTTCCCTGGCAAGCTGGTACTCCCCAGGACAAGTAAATAAACTACCCATTGGTATCCGCATAGAAAAGGGCAAGTTATCTCTCCCTGACGGGTGTTCCTATGAGAAGGAACTGTCCTATCTTTTGCTTGTAATGATACTGGACAGATTTTTCAGCCATTGATCCCCGTTAGAGGTTAAGCTCTCCTTCCTGGGTAACAGGCTCTATTCCCTGCTGCACAGTTTGCATGAATGCCTAATCTGGGGTTATACATGCTTGTGTGTTACAGCATTAACTTTACTACCACCTCCTCTAGCTCCTTATACTGTTTTACAGTGCCTTCATTTAGGTACTAAAGCTCTCATGGTACTAAAACTTGAGGGTGCTCTGCTGTCTGGCAAGTCACTAGGAATAGGACTCATCTCACCTAATTTCAGAGGTCAGCCAGGTAGACGTGTGTATCTGAGTGGTTCATTCTGTTCTCTCTCTGTATAGACAGTGGAAATGATACTTTTAGAACTCAATTTATCTGACATTTTAGATGTCTTCTTTAAGATCAAAATGAATCATTGCTTAACTGTACCTATTCTTGTTACCGACTATAAAGGGAATAGCTCAGATGTATGGCTAGTCCACTGAGTCCTAGTAATTGGCTCTTGCTATTGACTCAAATGGGCTTTCTACTGAAGCTACTTACACGGCTCAGGCACAGAAGAGACACTGTTGTGGCATCCAGTCCAAGGCCACCTGACACCTACTGAGTGCTGCAGGACTGCTGCTGAAATAATCTCAGTGGTCACAGGGCAAGGGGTGCCTTGAGCTAACCCAGCAGATATGTCTGAAATGGTAGAGGTTCAGGAGCTTTTTCTGGGGTGCAGAGTAAGAGTCCTCTCTCAAAGACAGAAGGCTGCAGCCTTTCTTCTCTCTTATCTCTGCCTCAGCTGTATTGCTCAGCGTTGCACTTTCAGCATGAAACCCAGAGACTGGGAAGTAAGACTGAATTTCCTCTTCCCCCTGGAAAGATTCCACACTCAAATCTTGCTGAGCAGAAAAAGGCCCCCAAAAATCCAGCTCTGAGGCATGTGATGGACAAGGGACTTTCCCAGTCTCTGTGAAACTGCACAGCTGGGTATCCCAGGCAGAGGCAGAAGAACGTATGGGGCGCTGGTTAAGCTCAGGAGTTAGACATGCTTGGGTTGTGATCCAGGATCTGAGAAACATTTCTGTTTTGGATTTAAACAGCTGCTGAATAAAATACACATCAGCACCCCTCAGTAGGGACTGTCCGCCTCTCATAGACCAAATCTTTCAATATACAGGAACAGGCTTCAACTCCTTTCTTTTTCTCTGATGCAGACTAAACACCATGTCTTCACCATGCTTTCTATAAGTGACATGGCCTTCACACATCAGCAATCTATATCTGTTGTCTGAAAGAATATCTCTTCTTTTAATCTCCCCAAATCTTCCAGTTTCTCCATTCCTGCATTATCAACCATTATTTAAATCCTAAAATTGTACAATTTTATCCCCCTAATGCATGTTCACTCCAGTTAGATAGAATGATATTCCGCAGGAAAACCTGAGTGCCAGTTACAATTCACTCACCTATTCAGAAACCCCCTTCCCTTTTCCAGAGTGTCAGGCTATATGCTTGAGAAGGAAAGCTATCAGAAGGAAGCCAATTTGGAGAAGAGATGGAAGATAGAAGTAAAGCCATGATACTGTCTGACATTTCTAGAGCATATTAATGAAGTTTCTGACCTGGTTTTATTTTGAATCTACTGCCTGATGGGCTTCCACGTCTGAAAGAAGTACGCAAGCTCTGTACGCAATAGACATGGAGAACACTTGAAAATAAGTCAAAACACCTAAGTTGTCATCACACACACAGAAATAGTGAAGAGAAGGCTATCACTTCAGCCAAGGTCTCCTGACACTGTTGCTCACTTACCATTCTCAACAGCAGTGTGTGTCCTGCATCTGAAGGAAATGTCCTAACACTAGAAAAATGGGTCCAGAAGAGGCTCACAAGATACAAAGATGTGCAGCAGGATTACATACACGTCAGCTGGGCTGGGTTTCTCCTCTTGTTCCGGTAACATCAGTGAGACCTGTGGCTGGGGAAGGTACTGATACGGCACAAACTGGCAGACCCAGTCTGGAAGTACATAGGCTGTATTATGGTACTGTACTAACAGGGATCTGGCTTGTGTAAGGAATGCAGAAATCACTTTTACATTTGCAAGTTGAGCCTGATTTTAGTGGACCGGTTTTGTAACACAGACCCTAGCCTAAACCATCATGTATGACATTGGTTGAGAAAAAAGTGAACATGTAAGAAAGGTTTCCTTGTGAGTCCTATGGACACCAAGGGGACAGTCAAGTCCAAAGAGGTTACAGCACCATGCTAACACAGAGCAGTTGCTCCAGAGGTGTGCAACCTAATAGACACTGGGAGAAATCAAGCCAGAGTGCACTGAAGGAAACACACTATCTGGATTTCCTGAAGTTCTTTCTGTACTCTACCAACAGGTCCTAGGCTTCCCTTCCAAACTTTCAGAGCTGGTCTACTCAGGATCAAAACTACTAATAGGTAGGTCTCCACCCCATAGAGAAGGCTCAGCAAGATCAAAGGTATTTAACACTTTCCAATGATGAAATGTCATCCTTTTTTTTTTTTTTTTCTTAAACACTGGAACATTATCAGTTAATGGTACAATTAATCCACAGACATGGTGCCTTCAGCATCATTGTAAGTCTTTCAAGTCTGAATGTTGTACTAAAAGATATCCTCCAGCATGAGAGGAGACTGGTGGCTTCATAAAAGGATTTCAGGGAGGGGTTCTGTGGCCTAAATATACCCATCCCTTCTCACATTCGTGTCTTTTCCCTGCACTCAGAGGAAGAAGAAATGATCATGGTGTCAAAGACAGATTTTTGCAGGTACTGTGTTGGTATCTCTGTGTTTGTAAACAACAGAGATAGTTGTTAGCTTGGGGAGCAGACTTGTGCAGGCTTATTTTTATCTTATCTCTAAAGCAGCTGAAATTAAGCCAAATGCCATTATTTCTACTTATGCTTTTCTTTCTGGCCATCTCCTGGCTTTGCTGTCAATTGTCGGTTGAACTGGGTGTTATTTAACTTGCACCTTATTCTGAACCTTAGCTTGTAGAAAACATGTTGCTTAAAGAAGGAACTGGAACTTACCAGTTAGCTTCTGTGATTTCAGTACAAGCTGAGGACGCACAAAACCAGCCCAGGAATTGTGCTCTCTTTTTTAAAACAACTTATTGTTTAAACTAGAGGAGCCCACCCTGGAGATGTCTGTCTCAGATCCTCATTTCATCAAAGTCAACAACAAAATTCCTGTTGACTGATGCATTTAAAACTGTACCCGGTGGACTTCTGTCTATTGACTTTTAAGGATTTGTCACTTGGGAATGGAAAAAAGTATGCAAAGTTGGGTTTTTTCTTTGGTGACTATTAAGATGAGCGACACAAAAAGACACTTTCTTGAATGTTTGCCCTCTCGCAAAACTGTCATTGCTGCTAAAACTTATCTTTAAGGTTTAGCAGAGAAAGGAGAGCAGGACTTGGTGCCGGGCAGGGCGAAAAGAGGAGGGTTCAGATTCAACAGTGATGTAGTATCAGTTTGCTGGCTCCACTCCAGAGTTCAAAGAGCCACCCTTAAACATGCTTTTGGTTTAGGGCAGCGCACTGTAAAGCATTTCCATAAAAGTTTTATTACCTGCTAATAAACTGGCATTGACAACAGCTGTTGAGTGTAATACATTACCTCTACTAAAATGCTAAATTTCTCCAGAAAAGTGTTAATCTGAGAGGGTCAGATTTCCAGGCTGGCTGGGGACAGAACCACCAAAAGAAGCAGTCAGCTGGAGGTGACTGACAGAAGGAAGATCTGAAGTCTCTGCTCTGAGTCACTATGGGCCCTGCAGAGCCCCCGGAAACCAGTGGGAGATAACAGGCTTGTGCACTAAAGAGTGGCAGGAAACCAAAACATAAAAGGTCTTATCTCCGTTAAAACCTCCCATTTCCTAAGCTAAAAGTTTGCTCCGTACAACAAATTCCAATTTTAATGGTGCTCTGAATCTTTTTGCTTTCCCTGGCCCAGGAAAAGGGAAGTGGAGAGCGAGTACATTTTGTTCACTGTTAATTGTTCTGAGGGCTCTGCCTTACCTGTGCAGGAAGGGTTTAGGTTCTCCTTCTCATCCTTGCAGGAAACGTTTCTACTGGAGGATTAATGTACTCCACTGCAGATCACAGCGTACTCAAAGGGAAGTTTGTGCTCAAAGGCGCTTGTGCTAAGTGTTACTGGCACACAGCCGCAGACCCACGGGCTGGCAGCAGCCTCTCCTGGCCACGGCACTCACAGCTGTGACCTGCTTGGCTGCCTGTCTATGGCAGCCTCAGCAATCACACTCCCAGGTACATGATGTGCAGGACTATTCTACCTTTCCCTAATGTTCAGAATTATGTTTATGCATATACTGTATTTGACAGAGAGCAGTCAGACATACGCATGCACACGCACAGAGAAGACATCAGTGTATGAACAGATATGGAGTGAGATGAATTCAACACCCTGTCTTGACACCCTCGCTTCCATCCTCCGGCTCTGATGGCACTTTTCCCTTCAGTAGATATAAGATGTATCACTGTCCCACTTAGCCTTGTTATGTTGCCACTAGACTGCACGGTCTTATATTTTGACCTTTTTCTTAGAAAAGAATCCCATATTAATATTATTAGAAGAATCAATATCTATAAATGAGACCTATGAAATCGTTAAAGTAAAATTAAGAGAGGCAAGACAAACAAGAACTTCTACCGTCTGCTCACACTGCATTACTTTCTGCTTAGTTATTCATCTCACACCCAAAGAAAGCTAAATCCAAAGATCTACAAACCACTGATATTAAGATGCTGCAGTTGTTTCGCAAGCATTGGCCTCTGCTAATTGCAGCAACCAATTTCACTTATAAGCAATGTCTCCCTAGTCTATTAGGCAAGAGTGACTGCCTACAACACACATGCAGTAGTGGAATGGATTTCTGCTCTGGCTTTTTTTTCCAAGGGTTTGGGGATCAAAAACCTCAGAAATGCAGTCATAGTATGGACATTCAATATTTAACCTGTTTCAGATTGATATCTGTCCATCATTTAGCCAAGCAGCATCAGTGACTGCTTGATTGAATTTGTCTCTAATGCTCAGAAGGAAAATGGCAAATCACTACTTTCATCACTGAAAATTGCAGTAGTATTTCTACTGGCTATGCAAGGCAGGGGTTGTCCCTTTGTTTATCATCTTGTTTACATAACTAAAACTGATTTCACAAACTCTTGTCTCAGCAAACACTGAACTGAAGTTACTGGAGACAAACTCAGGGCTGGCTTGGTAGCCCTGGGCAGTAAAGCCTTCCTTTTACCCACTAAAGCAGCATTAATACAAGCATCCCCACACTGCCTCTGGATTCTGGTAGACTTTAAACTACTCACATTATTTACAGAAAATATCTCAGGAGCAATGTTGAACTAAAACCTTGGGTCCAGACCTCCTGAATACAACAGGAATCTATTCAGACTGGGGCTTTGAGAAGTTCTTTAGGAACTGCATGCATTAATAAATTGCTAAGCTTGAGACAAGAAATAGGAGATTTCTGGATGCTATACAAGAGCCATATAAAATATTGTCCACATTTCCTTAGTACCAAGAATATCTTTTATAATGTTAACAAAACTAATAACAAGTCAGAAAGTATAAACTTTAACTGAAGGAACCAAAGCTCTGTGTCAAGAGTGAGGGATAACTGGTTCAGTTTTCTGTTAATGGAGAAGTAATTCTGTGTGGATAGACCATGAGAGGTTTCAGAGGTTTCAAACGTGATTAATGTGGTGCTTGTAACTGGAAGGACTGTACTCAGTGACCCTTTCTGGATGCCTGCCTTTCACAGACTTCTTGCAAAATTACACAATAGTCACTGAAGTCATATCTAAGTACACTAAACACATTCCTCTGCATCTCAGTTCCCAGTTTAGAAAAAAATAAAACACAATACTATCACATATCAGAGCACAGAACATTTCTCTGTACCTTGCTTTTGTGCTTAGAGGATGTTTCCCCAAAACAGAATCCAATTAAAAATTGCCATACATATATTTATTCTACCCCTTTTCCCCTCTCACTCTTTCAATGATCCAATAGGTCCTAAGGTTGATGTTAGCAAACTGGTATTGGTGGGTGAGTTTCCAGTACCTTTAGTGCCTCTCTAGAAGAATATGATGCTCATGTTGAGCAATATTCACCTGGGTTCATCCTTTGCTAACATGCTCTTGCACCTTTGCTCTTTCTTCACTGGTCTTGAAAGCATTGAAAACTTGAAAGCTTGATGTTTTATACAAATTTACAGTAAATGGTGCCTCAGATTTATGTTAGATGCTACTTCTTGTTCTCTTTGTTACTCCTAAACCCAGTGTTCTCCAGTTCCAGTCCCAGCTCTGTATTTTCTTAACTGACCATTAGAGAACTGTTTATAGCTAGAGGGTCTCTGGTGGTAACCTCTTATCATCCTTTGGCCCTGGCTACTATACACATCCTGTGTCCCTGCTTCTCAAGACCTCTGCCTTTGCACCAGGTCTGTATTTCTCTGCACTGCATCCTAGTGTTGGTGTGGCAAATATCTCATTCAGTGCAGAGTAACCGCTTGTTACTGCCTGGCATCCACCTAAAGCTAGGGCTCTGTCACGCAAAGTGAAATATATTAGCCATAGACAACTGAATAAGTAGAGAACTTACTGTCACAGCTAAACCAAGTAAACCAGACCTGCAGGCAGGTCAGGGAGAGCTAAGACAGGACAAACCTGACCAGCTGCAGTCCTGAGGTTTTGCAGACTCATATCAAAGCTTATGGCCTGTTATTAATGCTAGCAGTACTGTAGTACAGGACTACACAGTTAAACAGACCCCTGATATTCCAGTGCTGTGGTCTAGGGACATTCTTCCTGCGTCAGTGAAAGCAAAGCAACAGCAACAGCAGAAGCAGATGCGATTTTTTTTTCTGTTAAAACAATGTGTTATCAACATTATGCTCAGAGACTGCCTCTGATGTAAACATTGAAGACGAAAATAATGCTGGGGTAAAAGGATCCTGTGAAGGCTCCGGACTTCATAAAATCTGTAGGTAAATCCCTCCATAACCTATAGGGAGCAGATAACTTGGGGAAAAAAACCTCAAGCCTGTGAAGTCCTGAGGCACCAAGCCTTCAGTTTGCAGGAGCTGGCTCTGCAACCTCTCCTCTCATGTTTATAAATCATGATTTCCAGCTTTGCTAAGTGAGCTGTGAAAACAAAAAATGCTATAAAACAATCTGGAGGAAAATGGTTCCTCCAAAACATAGTTTTGAGCAGCCTAAAGCCATGGTTTATCTTCTATGCTTACATTTTATGTAAAATATGTCTGGCTTAAGGAATTACTTCTACCAGTCTCCTCCAGGGCTGTGAGAGCATCCTGTGCTTGGCACTGAGTTGGTGGTAGACAGGCACTGGCATGCAGGAGGCTTTGTGGGGCACCAGGAAGTGACTGGAGGGGCTGGAAGCTCTTCTTCATGCTGGTGGGAAGTTTTCTGAGTAACACAGAGTTTTGTCCTGTAGGCTGGGGACAGCCTCTTGCAATGTCGTGTATTATACATTTACATAACAAAAATAAAAGAATATAATAGCTGAATACATGATATCCTGGTTTTAATAGGAAGGAAGACCACAGCTATGCTGTGCAGCCAAACATGTTCTTCAGCCAGACCAAAAATGTGAAGATTGCCTCTCTTTGCCAGCTATTGTGTTTTAAAGCAAGGGGACAACGATTTACAATCCCCACCCTGATCTGTTAAAGCTTGTCTTCCTACAGTGTCAGGGTCAGATGAAATGCAACACTTCCATAACTGGTGTTTCTCCATAGACCATCTGAAACCAAGTACTTGTCACTGTAATGCTTGCCATACCCTACCTTTGACTCATCCAAGACAGATCTGTATCTCACACCACAGTAGTCATAGCTATCAGCAGAGACATTTCTTAAGTTCCTCTCATTGTGTTATTTGTCAGGCACAACCATTAAGGGATCATTAGCAGATAAATGCTACTCAAATCATGTTCCATTGCCACTGGAAGGACTTACTTCAACTTCTACATATACTGCTGTATTTTTGTTTACCTTAGGAACTGTGCCATACAGAAGTTACTTGCTTTCCTTTAAACTTAAAGCTGTTTTTCTTATAAGTTAAAGGGAGAAAAATCAGTCTAGAAGAGGCCTTATAAAAACCTAAGCAGAGAGCTGAGAAAAAGACTGGCAGAGAGAGCTCCTATGAACAACCTGCAAATCACCTTCTGTAATTATTTTGGTATCAGGAAAAGATGAGTGCACTTCTCATTCACACAGTCAGCATGTGATCTTTTGGAGTAATAAGAGGTCATTTTTACCCATTCTATATTTGGGTTTGATACTGGGTTTGAACAACCCCTTGTTCCTCAAAGTGATTCATATAAACGTGTGGGATTTCAGGTCAAGCTAGGTTGACCTCTGCCATATTGCCAATAAAAGTAAGCTGTAGTGTGACCAGGACTAGCTCTAATTAGTTCTCCGCTCCCGTAACCACAAAACAGTTTGAACCTAGGTTGTAGACCTGCTCCCTAAAGGCAGATCTGCCCTGTGGTTTCAGTGCTGCTCCAGAGACGTGTGCTGGCTTCAAGCTGCCCAGCTAGATCAGTTCGCATGTATCTCCTTAGCAATAGAGCAGATCCTTGGTATAGGGCTCCTTAGTCGCTGTTAACATTCAATATGTTAAACATTCAATCCCCCATCAATCAACTGCCAACAGTTATCTTCACTGGTCACAGTGCATTAATCAGGTTTTAAGCAATAAAGCTGCACTGGCATCTGAAGATTTAGTAAAGCTTATCTACTACTGCTGAAGACCCACCTGGATCTGCGAACTTGGTGTTCTTCTGCCTGCATTGGCAGAGAGGGATAAACTAAGTGTTTTCAGAATATGCTTCCCCTAGTGTTAAATGTCCTCTCTCCTGTGCACAACAATCAGATATTCACTGTCCAGAGAGAAGAATCAGGCCAGAGTGCTGCTCGACAGCTGTGGAAACCCTCGTTCTAGGCACGGCTCTACAAATCCTGGAGTTACTTCTGCCTCTACACTCAATTGCTCCCATTCACATCTTCAGCCTTACAACACACACAATTGCTTGTTCTGTGCTTTGCAACAACATCTGATTACACATCTGTAGGTCCTACTTCCTAGAGCTAAGTACAGAGAACAGATGGTCTCCAGGTGTATCATTGTGTGCTATGGTTTCCTCTGTCTTTCCAGAGCTGAACCATGCCTATTCAAGTGGAGTATCTCAGGGTGGGCAGGAGGCTGACAGGAAAGCTCTGAGCAACAGGACTTTTCCCACTGAGAACCACTAAACCAGTCCTAAGCATGGAGTTTTACATAGCACCCTCCTAAAGGGGTGGATTTAGTTATGGTTTTCAGGGTGAGGCATTCTGGCCATTATGTAAGAAATGTGATTGGAGATCATTATTTTTGTCCTCATGTGAAATTCATTGATTATAATAGACTTAGGGTCAGGTGCTGTGAAAGAGAAATCCACACTGAATTTCGAAACCTGTCCTGGGTTCAGCAGTAGCAGTCATTTTTTCTCCTTCTTAGTAGCTGTTACAGTGCTGTGTTTTTGACTTTCAGCCTGGGAACAGCGCTGATAACACCGATGTTTTCAGTTGCTGCTCAATAATGTTTACTCTGATCTTTCTGATCTGACTTTCTCGATCCCATGCTCTGCCAGGGAGCAGGGGAAGCCAGGAGGAAGCAGAAACAGGACACCTGACCCAAACTAACCAAAGAGGTATTCCATACCACAGCACATCATGCCCACTATATAAACAGGGGGCAGTTACCCAGAAGGGTTAGATCACTGCTCGGTCGGGCTGGGTATTGGTTGGCGGGTGGTGAGCAGTTGTATTCTCTTCCCTTGTTATTTCCCTTATCATTATTATTATTGGTGGCAGCAGTAGTGGTTTGTGTTATACCTTAGTTACTGGACTGTTCTTATCTCAACCTGTGGAGTTACATTCTTCCGATTCTCCTCCCCATCCCTCCAGGAGTGGGGGGGAGGAAAGCGGGGAGTGAGCAAATGGCTGCGTGGTTCTGTTGCCAGCTGGGCTTAAACCACGACAAAACCCATGGACGTGATCTGTTGATTTTGGTGTTACTTTCTGTGACAGAATGCAGTGTGTTCTCTGTTTATAGCTGAAGAAAGAAAAAGCTGCCATTACAGTGCTCTGGCAGCATATCAAGAGCATCCTAGGCATTTCGCCCACTCTCATATAAGACCTGAAAGAAACAAGCCAAGTCATCTCCGGCTTTGATGTGTCATTACAGTGTAAACAACCTGGTGGTCAGGAGATATTTTCGTATCACTCCTGACCAGCTGCTATTATAACCTGCAGTCACTGCAGCCTGAGTCATTGCAGCTTCTCTGTGGGAGGAACTTCCACTTTCCAAGGAGGTGCACCACTGTTAGAGCCTTAGCAGATCCGAGGTTTTGCAGAGCTCAGTGGCTCATACATATTCCAGGAAAAAAAACTCCAACTCTGTCCTTGGTTTAAGTAAGTTTAGTCATACCTGTATGTACAGCTACACTAATACAAGTGTTTTAGAATTTGAGGTATTTTACCTAGTGCAGAATGTGTATTTTTAGAATTTGTAGAGGGAGGTGCAGCTCCAGTTAGAAATGATTATGTTCACAATTATTTATATAAAATGTGTAGAAAAAACAGTATTGATTTGTTTGTTGTTCCCAGATATCATAAGATGACATTGAAGGAAGACAGGGAAGGAAGCACAGAGCATCACAAAATTATAACTTTGTTAAAACTGTACATTACAAACCTAAAAAAATGATATTTGGATTTTAACTTGAAATGAACTAACTTGAAACATCCTTAAAACATCCAAACATCCTTACCTCTGCCCTTCCGAGGTGAAATCCCAGAGCCATCCCATTTGTCTGGAAGGAGGAAAAAGGAGCGATAAAGACATTATGGCTCTGAAGAAGCAACTGATATTTTTATTCTCTTTGTGTCTTTACTGGGCACAAATGCCTGCCTATCTGCAGCCCTGAGACACTTCTGTGGGACTGGATTTTACACAGCCACATTCTTTGGATGGGAGTGACTGGCTTACATTCCTTTCTCTAGAAAGTGAGCCAGAAAGAAGCCATTGAATGTATCTTTTGCCCAGCAGCCCAGTGGAGGCAGGCTTTTTGTCAGTTCCTTGCACTACCTAAGGCAATTTCAAGTAATTTTTCTTTTTATTGCACAGAAAATGCCTCCAGCACAAGGCAGCTCAGGGAACGGCTGAGCTTTGTGTCCTGGTGTCCCTGAAGCCAGACCATCACAGCCCCAGCTGTAAGAGGCAGCATCACGTGTGGGATTTGGACACTGTGTTATCAAGGCACATCAGATGTTCAGCACACCCCTAAAAACAGTTCTCTAAGATGAATTTGATGGGGTGTACTTAACATATGCTCAGCTGCAGCTCCTTACAGATCTGCTCATGCAGCAGCTGGTTCCCACCCTCCCAGGTGTGAATGCAACTATTTAGGCAGGAACATAGCTCAATTGAAAAAGTAATCATTTTGTTATGCGTTATTTTCAGCCCAGATCAGTTCCTCATTCGTCACCTGGACTCCCAAGTGTGACATCCTTACTTTGCAATGAAGGGTGAGAATCACAGGAAAAGGGAGAAAGGAGTAGCATCATCTAGTGTCCTGCATTTTCCTCTGAAAGTGTGGAGACCAAGGGATAGATACATTTAACCCAGGAGGTCACCTGAATTCCCTTTACAGCAGACAGAAGGACACACAGTTGCTCCATATGACCCATTTCATCCTAAATCAGTCAGAATAAATTGTGCCCTACATGTGCACATTGTCTTTAAAGAGAATTGCAAGTGCCAAGTGCACATGCAGAGATGTAAAAGCAGATGAGGCCAGTCACACTCCTATAGCCTCTCAAGACCTGAAGGCAGTGCTGTAAGGGCTCTAGGGACCACAGGTAGTAAGGTCCACCTAATTGTTCTGAGCTGCCAAAGTAATTTTGAATGTTTCTCTGGCAGAATATTTCTTGACAGAGTATATTAAAGGATTTTCATGCACTGCCACAGGCTGGGGGCCAACTGGCTGTGATACAACTTTGCAGAGAAAGTCCTGGAAGTGTCGACAAGAAGCTGACCATAAGCCAGCAGTGCGCCCTTGTGGCAAGGAAGCCAGTGCATCCTGGACTGTATTAGGCTTAGTGTTGCTGGCGGGTTGAGGGAGGCCATCCTTCCCCCCTGCTCAACACTGGTAAGGCCCATATAAAGTGCTATGCCTAGTGCTGGGCTTCCCAGTACATGAGAAACAAGGACATACTGGAGCAACCCAGCTTATGAAGGGTCACAGAGGTGATTAAGGCACTGTAGCATCTGCCCTACAAGGAGAGGCTGAGAGAGCTGGGACTGTTCAAGCTGGAGAAAAAAAGGCTCAGGAGGATCTCATCAGTGGGTGTAAATACCTGATAAAGTGTAAAGAAGAGGAGCCAGATTCTTCTCAGGGGTGCCCAGTGCAGGGACAAGAGATAATGGGGGCACACTGAAATAAAGGATATTCCATTTCAATGCAAGAAAAAAATAATTTTGCAGTTCAGTTGGTCAAACAGTGGAGCAGGTTGCCCAGAGAGGTTGTGGAGTCTCCGTCCCTGGAGATGCTCAAAATGAGGATGCGACACTGAGCAATAGACAATCCTGTTCTGAGAAAGAGGCTGGACTAGATGGTCTCCAGAAGTGTCTGCCAGCCTCAAGTACTGTTTGATTCTGTGACATTTTAAAGACCTGACATTAAAATACTATTCCTTCACATTTTCATTGCTGAGAAGCTTTAAGCTTTTCTGGATGTCTCAGTGATATATGAGTAACAGTCATCAAGGTTCACTTCAGTTAGCTCAACTTTGAATTTTCTTGGTTCAGAATAGATTATTTGGGGTTTATGTTTAATTCTTACCCTTATCTTGCCAATGAGCAGCTTTATCTCCATTTTAATATATGTGTTTGTCTGGAAATATCTTTAGGCTTTAGAAGTTAGCAAAGACTTCATAAATAAACACTGAATGAACAACATCCCTTGCTATTTTTAATGTTTTGCTGTTATGGAGTCTGGTGGTAAAACCACTCAAATTTTTTTAACTTTTAAGGAGAGATTCAGAACAGACCAAAGCAGTCAGAGCACATTGGCCAGCAAAACCATGTTTGCATTGCCAGAGCAGCACAAAACCAGCCAAGCCTTACTTGTATTTAGCTTCCAAATGTCACATTTCCTTAGCATACTCTGTTATAAAGACCTGTGTTTTGTGAGAGGCAGAATAGTTCTAGCTCCTCTTGTTCACGTGACCCTGATTTATTACAGAAAATACAAGCATTACAGGTCAACAGTAACAGCCAGACAGAAGAAAAATCCCAGCTGTGCACTACAATATCATATAAAATACTAAATTAAATAGTCATTGGTTATGGTGTAATGTTCTGTAGTGTAATGCTATGGGGTTTTTTTTTCTAAACCTAGTTGACACATAAGACTACTTTATCTTTAAACTACACCTAAGGTTTGGATGATCTGTGGTTTTGCACTACCAGACTTGTTTGAGATACATTCAAGACTAGGACATGGGATGAAGCTCTTAAAGGCTCTAGAGTTGATACAAAAAATGGATTAACTGACCCACAGTTCTTAGAAAGTTCAAGAAGTAAGCAATGGTAGAACATGTGCTCCATTTTCCAGACATTAACCCCTTCAGGTATTAAAGTTAGCATGTGACAGCCTGGATGGATAGGCCTCTAGATGGGTAAACGCTGATTGCGTGATCAGGCTCACAGAGCAGTGGTTAATGGGCCATAATCCACCTGGATGCTGTGGAAATCAGTTGCAGAGGTCAGTCCTGGGACCTGTCCACTTAACCATGTTTAGTGATGACCTGGAGGAGGTGGCGGAGTCTGCTGTCATAAAGTTCACATACAACACCAAACAGGGGGTAGGAGCTACCCAATATGCTTGAGGGCTATGCTGTCATTCACAGACACCTAGCAAGGCTGGGAGAATGGGCCAAAATGACAAATTCAGCAAAGGCAAATGTAAAGTTCTGTATGTGGGGAGGAATAATAGGATCATAACAGGATAATCCCGGCTGGATGGGACAGCAGTCTGTGTTCCTGTGAGCTGGCATGGACCAAGAAGCACGGCAAGGCTCTCCAGCAACTGAAGGCAGCTCTGCAGCAGAGAGCTCCCCACTGCCAGACAGGTGTCACTGCCCTTAGTCGCATGCTACTGCTGGGATCCAGGTCTGTGCTGCAGTCTCAATGGACCCAAAGGGTGTAAATTCTCTGTACTGTAACTTTTGCCTCCACAGGGACTCTGTAAATTGATTGACTTGCAGTGACTTCAGAGTTTTTGTCTCCGAGGAATGTGGCTTTTATCCACATCTTTTTTTTCTGCAAAATTGTTGATTTGGTAGCTGATGAATGCCTGTGCCACGATGCCCTACCAGTTACATTTGTGCTAGTGAAGGATCACTGGGTTATTTCCCTTTTGGTAAGTGGCACGCAGCTCACGAGCTGCAGCCTCGCTGGCTCTGGGCAGAGACTCAGCCACCTTTCCAGGCTGAGTTTGTAGTGGATCCTTCAAATCCAAAGCAGCCAGGACAATATATGTTTGGATAAAACTTAAGTCCCCCTGTTCATTTTAGTACAAGTCCAAAGCAGCATCCATGTTGACTTCGAGGGCATCAGGACAAATTGAAAAGTCCTCAAAATATAAATGTTTCCAGTGACAGCTGTCCATGATTTATAAACCATTCTCCATCCACACTGACAACTAGCACATGAATAATAAGGAATACACTTAAGACAAACCATTTTGTACAATTATTGTTTCCTCAGATGGTCATATTATGTTATTCAGAAATGTAGTCTATTCTGTTGCTCAAGTCTGCTCTGTTTGTGTTAACACAAATGACTACTTTTGTCATCAGCTGGCTAAACTAAAGCAGAGCTTGGAAAACACATTTCCTGAGCTAATGGCAGGAACAAATAGCCACAAAAGAGTGAACTATTTACACATTTCTCCTTTGGGATACAAAGTTCAGAATAATTACTGCAAACACAAAAGATGCTGTACTAGAGTTTAAATTAAAAACAAAAACAATATAAAATACACACAATAGTTTTGAGTTTGAAAAACAGAAACACGCTTTCTTGCCACATAGGCTAATAACTGGTTTTAATGTGATGCATTTGTACACTAAAGCAATTTATCTCAAACATTTTTTTTAGTAAAGAACTTAAACTTTGAGGGGAAAATTCCACATGCCATTTTGTATGGTCTTTCAATTATTGGTTAGCAATTTAACCCTGATTTTGGTTAGGAAGTGCTGTGGACTCTTTTGCCATTGGATACCCTAGGAAGACTGTATCTGCCTACCCAGACACACCTCAGGGCACTGTCTGCATGGAGCTCTATTGATAATGTGTATCACATTGGCATCCACCATGTATGATCAATTGTAGAGATGTTTTGCTCTTCTTATTCCTTATATCACTCTTACAAGTGGAAAGAAGACATTTCAGTCAGGCTGTAAAAGGGTCTTATGCTTCTTCTAACACACACCTGCACAGAGGTACACCCTATAACTCTGCAGATGGAGAAACATTTGGGAAAGGGACAAGAAAGAAAAGCTCTAAAGGGCAGGTAGGTATTCTCCTGACAAAACCTCAAGTAAACATCAAATGTTCATAGAGTTATTACACAGCTTTACATATGGATGAAGCAAAATCATTTGAATAATCCTTTGGGAAGCCAACTCCTCTCTCCCAGTACTAACCTAGCTGTTGATAGCCAAGGCAGCATATGAGTTTTCTTTATGTTATATGAAAAAGGGGAAATACAACATTCCTTCCATGGAGGTCTGGAGCTGTAGGACAAGGTCCAAAATGTTGGCTTTTTTTCCAAAAAGAGGACAAAATAGTTGTCTCAAACCAATTGCCTCCTACTTAAATCCCACTGATGTAAAGAACTAGGCCTGCTTTCTTGGTAGGGACATCAGGGCTGTGACACTTTAAAAAGAATTAAAGTCTCTGCATCAAAACCTGAAAGGAACTAATTGATTCTTAAGAGAATGAACATTTAGCAAGCTACAGGAAATGAAGAGTCAATACATAACAGACATCAATAGTTACTCATTATACTGGAGCAAGATTAAAGACTCCATGTCATTAGTATTCTGAATAAACAGTAGCAAATCAATTTGACTAAATGTATGACAATGTTTTTTCCTTTACTAGTCTGAACTGTACTGTCTACCTAACAGTTAAGTAACTGAGGTATAAATCTCATGAAATTTTGGTGAAACAAGGAGGATATTCGTCGACTTTTACTGAGAAGACTTGGTTGCATTTTCTTTTACAGATATTTCACCTCATTAATATTTAAGCAATTGCCATAGAAAGGATAAAGAAAATAAAATGAAAGGTTGCCATATAATTGTGATCCATCAAGAACAGGTAAATGAGGAAAAAGAAAAAGTAATTACAGTATATTGAGCATCTTCCTTTATTCCCATGCATTTGACTTGAAAATTTACAGCATGTCACAGCAAAGAAAATGCAGTAACTCTGTCACAGCATTGATATTTTATTTGGGAATGTTGAAAAGTACATAATAGGGCATTTGTCAGCTAGCAGCAATACTTTCAGCAAGAATTACTGATGTTAACTATCATATGATAGCTTTTCTTAACACATAACTTAATGCATGTTTCAGATTTTGAACATATCCCAGGCTACTCTCTTTGCAAAGTAACATTCTGCCACAGGTCCTCACAGGGGAGGAAGCAACCTCAGGCTCTCTCCCCATTTTGCTTCCAGGAGGTTTGGCTGGTGCCTCCAAACAGTCCTTTTAGTGTCATGGCTATCATCAAGCTCTTTCAGCACAGTGTAATTCAGCCCATTAACAATTACAGTTCAACACAAATGTGTCCTCAAAACAGCTACCTTTCTTACAAATCTCTCAGTTAAAATCAGTTTTACCTGTATTTTCCTGGTGCTTGCACCTGATCTGTACTGTTTGAGTATGTCATGGGTTCAGCAGCAGCAGTCATTTTTCTCCTTCTTGGTAGCTGGTGCAGCGCTGTGTTTTTGACTTTCAGCCTAGGAACAGTGCTGATAACACCAGTGTTTTGGTTACTGCTTAGTGATGTTTTGGTCTGGCCAAGGACTTTCTGAGTTTCATGCTCTGCCAGGGAGGAGGGGGAGCCGGGAGGAAGCAGAGACAGGACACCTGACCCAAACTGACCAAAGAGGTTATTCCATACCACAGCACGTCATGCCCAGGATGTAAAAGCAGAGAGCAGAGACCCGGAAGGGTGGGGGGGTGCACTACGTGGTAGGGCTTGGTATTAGGTGGTAAGAATTGTATTCTTTCCTTGTATTTGCCTTGTCATTATTATTATTGGTGGTAGCAGTAGTGATTTGTGTTATACTTTAGTTACTAAACTGTTCTTATCTCAACCAGTGGGAGTTGCATTCTTTTCGATTCTCCTTCCCATCCACCCGGGAGCGGGGGGAAGAAAGAGGGGGAAGTGAGGGAGAGAAAGGGATGCGTGAGTTAGGCTTAAACCACGACAGAGTACTTTGAATAAAACTCAGGATCTGGCTCTCTGGTTGGCTAACTTCAGCTAGAAAGTTGTCTTCCTGAATACCTCACCTTCTCACCCCAGTTTCTGTCAAATGCCCTACTACCTGTGATATCTTTCATGTGGTAACTTGGTGGCTGATTATAAAATCTATATTTCCCCCAATTTTCCCATATTTACAGAATATTTTGTAGTTCCAAAGTGGCTTCTCATCTTGAACACAATCTTGTCATGATTGCAGGAAAGGAAATGGCTGATTAGCTGGTTTCTTCTTAACAAAGTTCAAATGATGATAAATGATAATTGAAGTTGTGATTGCCAAAGAAAGGATAATATAGTTGAAGCCTGAATGTTGCTTCCCATAGAAATGCAGAAGGAAGTAAATCTCCTAGAATAAGAAGTTGTTTTCTTGTAAATCACATATTTTAACATTTTGTGTGAGTTTTTATATTTCTCTTCATTAGATGCATGCTAAGAATGCTTACCTGTAACAACTTAAATAATTAATTGCTGCAACCATTCTACCAGTCTTATTTCAAAACTTATTATGAGTTGGTTTAAGATCCCAAGGAATATTAAACCACAGAACATTTCTTCCATTCTTCCTTCCCTATGTGCAGACAACTAGCAGTATTGCCCTGTGTTTACTATCATCAATAAGAAAAAGTTTTTCTTCTACTTTGCACTGCACCAAATTTCTCCAAAAAATGTCATACAGCTAATCCGCTGATTTTATTCAGTGAATCTGGGGGTCAAAAATCTTTGTGTAGGTCAGATGAAAATCAGCATCCCACCTTTCAGTTTTTATCACTGTGAGCTCGCTTTTTACTAGCATTGTAAAATGATTTATAAATAAACATCTAACTTCTTGATATTTGAGTATTTTCTTCCTTCTGACCAGATCTGTCATGAACTACAACTTCCAGTTGGTAGAATGCATACTGTCTCTCTTTTCTTGTTTCCATAAAGAATAATTCAATCGACTCCAGTCAGACAAACCAAATAAACTTAAAAAAAAATACTAAATAATCCATTACAGAAGCTATAATGGCCTGATATGAATCCTTCCCCATCTCACTTTGTCATCATTCTTATAGCTTTCCCAGCATAGCTGTACTCATAATTGTCTTCTCTCTGTGCTTCTCTGTGCCCTTGGATGTTCTGCAACTTAAGGCTCTGCAGAGGCAGAAACAGAAGAATCCTTTTAACGGTAGTGCTGCTTGTGAGTCCCCCTCCTTGCAGAGGCTCCCAAAAGCTGCCTGCAGAGGAAGATTGTCAGAGGGAGGAAGGATCAAGATTAAGTTTTAGGACCATATATATGCTGGTCTCTCACTTCCCTGTTCTATCTTTATCTTTTCTTTCTCCTTCTTACTGACATGAAGGCACCACTACCCCTTTCCACAACCATGCAAATCATTAAACTGCAGCTTTTTGCCCTAATTCGCTGGAGGAACTGCTGGATAATGCTTACTCTTAGTTCCTAGTAGTTCAGGATCAAACCTTAATTGGTTTTATACCACTGTGCAGATGAGCTATGCTGTTACATGTTTAATGGCTAAAGAACTGTTAAAATTATTGTAGCTGATACAGACTGTTGCTGCCTGGGAAGGTAGCATGTCCTGTAAAGTTACAGGACAGACAGAAGCATATAACACTACATATTAATGCAAAATGAAATTCTAACTATTTCCATAACTTTATGAACTTGGATGTGTTGAGGTTTGTTTTATAATGCTCTGTGGGTTTCATTCTGTGCCTTCCCCTTTGTTTTACTAGCTCTTCTTCCTCAAAACATGATTTCTATACTGGTTTTAGTGCACAAGAACTAACTTTATTGCATCAGCCACTTCCTCCCCCTCTTTCTTTTAATTTAAATGAGCCATTCTTTAGCTAAATCATGTGAGAGTAAGAAAACAGGAGACAGAATTCATTTTTTGGCCAGAAGCAGACACCAGAAGGGAAGGCTTTGGAAAGAACTGTGGCAAGTATTGTCTTGTGAGCCTTAGGATGCCTTACTTTTAATTTTTTTTTTTTTTTTTTTTTTCCCCAGAAGGATCTTTCTTATTAGTCACTAACAAAACCCAAACATCCAAGACTGGAAAATAATACCTTATTACAAGTTTCATTCAAGTTACGAAAGCTATAAACGCCTTCAAAGTAACTGAGGGGTAAAGGTGGAAATGTCAGACCTACTTTATAGCAACATTGCCAGATGATTCGGTAGATTCTTTACAAATTCTGCTTACATTATTCTAAGCAAAGATTGTATCCAGGGGCTGTTCCCTGGCTACATTATTTCATTCCTTATCTCACTGATTCTTTTCATAGCATACAGTGAGGGATTTATTAGTAATGTATCAGATTTCCTGGCAAAATATGATCCAACAAATGCTGTACATTTTTCTCTTCTTTCCATATAACCTTCTTCCTTTATCACTTTGGCACTCTGCTGTATGGGTACCTTCACTGGAGTAATTCTCATTTCAGTTACCTGGAATAGCATATATTATGGAAAAATAAAATGGGAAGAGTTTGGTATTTTATTACAGTGTAACTCCCTGAGGTAAAACCTTTTTGTGGTGTATCTTATTTGTTTTTCATTTCCTTAGAGTCACATAAAAGAGTCAATTCTTATGTCTTGCTATCTTTGGCTTTGGTGAAAAAGATAATAGGGTATTGAATGAACAATAGGATGAAAACACAAAGAAAAAAAAAGGGAATAAAAACTCAGTTATTGATCTATGAATAGCTTCGGGTTTGCTTTAAGCTGATGAAAGTGATCTGGAACACACTTCTGGAAAATGTGCTTTGTGAATATACCCAGCTGTTCCCCAACTAAGTAAGAGCTTACACAGCATCTTCAGCCTGAGAACTTGCCTTGTTCTCCTCAGCCCATCCCCACCATTATGGCTTAGTAGAGATTATTTCCCCTCTCAGATTTCCTGGAATAACCTCTTGTGCAATCTCTAGCTAGTCTAACAGTTTCAAGTGATATCAATTATTTTAAGGTTTATTTAATACTATACTTTTTCTGAGCAACATGGTATTGAAATGGGTTAAAGCAAAAATATAGGAGCAGTTGGGTAAGTGACTTCAAGGAGAGTGGGAATGCTCAGGCCAAGAACTCATGAGTCCAAAACAATGTGCATGACTGTACAAGGGGAAGATCCAGCCCAATAACATGTGTCCATGAATCCGCCTAACAGTTCAGACTAAGGAGTGAAAGGCAGGAATCCCACAGGCAGCCATGACCCAACAAGTGTTTATTTCCAAATAAAATTGTTATTACAAATAATAAATAATAAGATTCCTTAATCCAGGATCTCACAGGGGCTACATCCTCTTTTTCAGTAGAGCTAGTTAAGCAAGTGCAGTTCCTCATTATAACTGTGAAACTGCTACCAATGCTTTCTGAAATATTGATTTTATGTTCCATTTGAAATGCCTATTCTCTCTGCAGTTGGAGGTAGCAGCTGTAGCTGGCTGCATAATTTTTGGAAGTGACATCTCCAACATAGAAGAGGTTATGAAACATAAACAAAGTAAAGTAACTTAGTGTAAAGATGCGATTCCAGCTTTCATTTACAGAAGGATGTGACAAAACCGTGCCTTGGGCAGTCAGTTCATGATGTTTGTTGGGCACTCAATAAAGACTCCATAGAGAGGTATCAACATCTCATTTTCATGTGATGAAGTCAGGAGTATTTACATGGCCATCAGTGATGATTATTCAGCTGAAAAATCCCTGCTAAAAGTCTAAACTTTGAGACTGTTAGGAAGCTCCCCCATCTCAACTTACAGGAATAGTTCTTTCTAGCAAGCAGCAAGTTAGTGTTTTCACAGGGACTCAAACACTACCTTTATATCGTATGAAGATCAGCTTCAGCTGTCAGCATCAGATACAAGCTTTACCCAAGCTCAGCTGTATTTGGATTAGGTTTTAAACTGGAGTTTATCAGGAGTATCTGCAATCTTGATTCTCTGAGAACCATTTACTCATAGATGTTTTGTCACTGGCTCCAGACATACTGCTCATCCGGCTGAGCTCTGCTTGCTGTGAGTAATGATCCACTGTCATTATTTCATTTCCTCAGATATTTAGAAGAAAATGTAATTCTCTTATTTTAATCTAAATTTCTGCTGTAGCAGTAAAACAGAAACAGTAATTAAAACCATGACTCAAAAACAAGAGCAGAAATATTTACGAATGCTGATCTTTATTTCTTTCCTGGCTCTGTGGAAGCCAGCCGCAAGGAGGGATTATTACTACTAGCTGATCTTCCCTAGGCAGAACAGAATATTGAGTTATTTCAATGTGGCATGGTGTTCACAGCTCTGAACTTGCTTTGTTCTTGCAGCACACAGGTATGTCACAAAAGGAAGGAAATTTCAGCATCTTAAAGAAAAACACAAAGAAATATATATCCAGCTTGCATGTTACAATAGTTGAAGCACAGCATTATCAAAACTGTGTTAATCACAGCATAGTTATCAGTTGAAATACATTAAAGATCTGCCAGAACAATAGGATCTTGAGCAGTGCCATTTTAATACTTTTTATGTGCAAGCAAATTTTCCTAGTCATTCTGCAGGGAGTGAAAAGAAAAATGGGAAAAGAGGTCAGAAATGCACTAATTCTGAAACCATCCTCTCTTTCAGTTCAGACAGAGGGATCTGTACTGCACAGGCAGGCAGAGCAGAAATAAAAACCAACAGCCATTACTGTGCTGTTGCTCAAATTAGTAAACTCTCAGTTTCTCCCATTTCACAGTGGTCAGTACTAGACAACATCAACAGGAAAGTCCAGAAATCGGGCAGCCCCAGCAGCTGTTAGCTAGAGAACATATTGCCCCAACAGAACTCATGTGCAGTTTATGACATGGTGGCTTTGGCTACCCCACCAGCAGGCAGCCATCCTGGTGCCAGAAAATGTAGTTGACAGTTGTACTGACAGAGCAGTTTGTAAGTGTGTGCCGTGAGCAGGTCACTAAAATATTCTGTTTTAAAAGAACTGCCAAAGAATCCCAGTGATAGCAGCACGCCTGAGAGGTGTCCCTGTTTGCAGCATATGGGTTGAGAAAGACCAGCTAAGGCTCTTTATCAACATGCTGTATCACTGAAGGGCACTATGGCCTTAGGTAATTGAAATATCAGGACACTTTTCAGGCTGCAGGACTGATTTCTGCATTGTCTGTATGTACTTTACAGCTTTATTTTGTTCTCTGTAAGAAGCTAGAAGCACTGCCAGTCGCTGCCATGGCTTGATTCAAATTGGTGAGTGTGGGTAAAGCCTGCCCACAACTCCTTGGTCTTGAAAATGTAAAGGCTGAAAAATTCACTCCACCCAGATGGCCACAAACTACTTTCTTTCTCATATCTAGCCCAAGAAAATGCAAAACCTCCTTCCTCCCCTCTCCTTTTTGTGCCCAATTCTTTGCCTAAAAGCTGCTGACCTGGCCAGCATTTGGGTTATTATGGATGAACTTTCAGTGCCATAACTGGCTGGAAGAAAAGTTCTGCTACACACCCACTGCTTGTAATGGTGCTGTGTGAGCCTCTTTACTTCCTGGAGCCCCAAGTTCTGCAAAATTCCTGTAGGCAAGAGATAAGACCTGTGTCTATAGACTGGTTTATTCTACTGTATAAAAATGCCTAGGAGACAGACAGAATGCCAGGTGAAGGAAATAGTGCCTTCTCTAGACTGGATGCAGAGGTGAAGGAAGTGATTAGCAGTGAATGCTTGGTGGTTGTTGAGAAAGACTTAGGTCTCTTCAGAGATTTTTCACAGATCCCATGGGATATGGCACAGGATAGAAGGTCCATGGAGTTTGGATAATATTCAAAAATCCCTTGGTCCAAGCTCAAGAATTATTCATCCCAATCAAATCAAGCAAAGACAGCAGAAGGCCAGCATGGATGAGCAAGGATCTCCTGACAAAACTCAAATGTAAAAAAGAAGCAGACAGGAGGTGGAGGCAGGTATAGGGGACCCAGGAGGAATAAAGAGACACTGTCTGATTGTACAGGGATGGGGGCAGGAAAGCCAAAGCCCAGAGAGAGCTGAATCAGGTGAGTCAGGCAAAAGACAGCGCAAAGGGCTTCTACAGGTCTACCAGCATTAAAAGAAAGACATAGGGAAATGTGGGTCCACTGCTAAGTGCACTAAGGATCCTGCAGCAAAGGACATGGTAAAGCCCAAAGTATTCAATGTCACCTTCAGCTCTTCCTTTACTAGAAAGACTAGCCTTCAGGAACTCCAGACCTTTGAGACTAGGGCAAGTCTGGAGGAAGGAAGTACTACCCTTGGTGGAGGAGGATCAGGTCAAGATGTTGGCTTATGTAGCTGTCACTGGCCATCTCAATTATTTTTGAAACGTCATGGTTCCTGGGAGAGGTACCTAAGGGCTGGAAAGAAGCAACTATCATTTTCATCTTAAAGAAGGGCAAGGAGGAGGATGCAGGGAACTACAGTCTGGTCAGCCTCCCCTTGTTTCCTGGTAAGGTGATGGAGCAACTAAACCAGGAAACAATTTGAAGTGAGTCTTCAACACGGATTTACAAATGGGAAGACATCCTTATTAAACCTGACAGTCTACAGTGAGGTGACTGGCTTGATGGATGAGGGGAGAGCAGTGGATGCTGTTTAACTCAACTTCAGAAAGGTTTTCAAGACTGTTTCCCATAATATCCTCATAGACAAACTGACAAAGCATGGGTTAGATAAATGGACAGTGAAGTGGACTGAAAACTGTCTGAACTACTGGGCTGAGGAGTTTTTAATCAGCAACACAAAGTCCAGCTGGACAAAGCTTACTAGTGGTTTGTCCCAAGGGTTGACACTGGGGCCAACACTATAACATATTCATTAACAACCTGGAAAGAGTGCACCCTCAGCAAGTCTGGAGATGATGCAAAACTGGAAGGAGTGTCGGACAATTGTGCTGCCGTTCATAGTGGACTCAAAGACTGGAGAAATGGACCAACAGGAATCTCAATTGCCACAGAATCACAGAATGGTTAAGGTTGGAAAGGACCTCTGGACATCCCCCCACACACACTCAAGTAACGTCACCTAGACCATGTTCAGATGGTCCAGAATCACCATTCTGTGCTTAGGTAAACATAAGCTACATGCTGCTATCAAGGCTGAGATGCTGGGCTCAATGAAAACTTGGCTTGACTTAATATCCACTTGCCCACGCACCCGGGTCACTTTACAGATTTTTCCCCTACATAATATTAAGAAGGATACGTTCTGCTGAAAGTTCATTTCATTTGTCCTGTAATAGAGACTTTCTCCAGTTATAAATGGTCCACTGTATCTAATTATACCCTTACATTATACATAATTTAGATGCTATGAACATTATGCTATGTTCATCTCACTACCTGACAGAATTCTGAACTTGTTCAGTAGCTGCTTTTGAAACAGCAGGGGTATGGCTGCTCTGTGGAGGTGAAACCTGGTCTAACAGTGAGACAGTGCTGCATCAATGTTATCAGTACATGCTGGAAAAACAGCTGTCTGGAAAATTACATGCAGGGACATTGCAATCAAGAGCAAATAAATAATGTAGTAGCTGCTGATTGGATGCTGCAAAGAGACAAATGACAGAACTGAGCTTGGAGTACAGCCCTGCATCTCTGAAATCAGAGTCTAAGTCAGAGCCAATCTCCAAATCAGAACTCCTTAGGTGTAGTAGTAGCATTCCTACAACGGACATAACCTATGGCATTTTCAATAAAAGCAATAGATACATTTTATTAAGAAAAAATGGATCCACAAGTTTAAACATAAGCTGTAAAAGCATAACTGCAAGTTAGTTCTGGAAGTGGCTGTGAGAGTGTATGGAGGATGCTATTGGAAAGTTATCATAGGTACATAGAAGATTGTGTGCAAGACTCCTCTTACTTTGATGTTGTCCTTGTAAAGCAGTGTATCAGCCTTTGACTTCCCCTAAAGTAAATCTGTATTCCTCTTTATCAGATGGCTTGATGACAACTAAATAAAAGGACTAATCGGTTCAATGGATCAATCCAATAATTATTAGGATCTGTATGACCCATTTCAAGTGTGTGTCAAGAATTATTTTCTTTCTCTCCCAAACACACAAATGTGCATATAAACTGTAGTGTCTGCAGAAACCAGTAGTTTATTTTAAGTGCCAAAATTAAAGCAAAACAAGTTTCTTATGTATTTTCCAGAAAGTTCTAAGAAATATGATCTTGTTTTACTACTGAGTCAGAAGTTATTAAAAGTCTATGTTGTGTATTGTGTTCCCATATCACTGTGATAATGAAATTACTCCCAGATTTTCAACTCTTTTCATGTCTGAACACAAATTAGCACTTCTCATCTTTTTTTTTTTTTTTTAGTACCATGAGCAAGAAGCAAATCCATTTGGCACAACCAGTAAATGAACTTCTAATTTCCTTGCAGGAAAACTACTGTCTTGCAAAAATAAGAAATCATATGTCTGCTTATTCAAGTTACAAAAGCTGAAGGGCATTTAAAATGCCAGCATCAATCCCTAAGTTACTTTGCAGTTTCTTATGCAGATAAACTCCTGTAAGACAGACCTATTTCACCTTTTCTTTACAAAATCAAAGCTACTGAAGTAATAATATTTTGCTGTGGACTTTTTTTATTACTGAGATATAATGATTTACTTTTTATAGGTGTGTAATATTCATTAAATTTACCTAGATCAAATGCAGAATATGAACATGGCACATGGTACTGTGCCAGTAGAGATCAGAAGCAAGTTTAAATGGATTTGATATCTCAGCCTTCATTGGTAAGGCACCTGTTGAAGAATAAAATAATTTAGATTGGAAGAAAATCTTGGAAGCCAGCTGTTCAATTCCCCACTCAACGCACTTCCAGCTAGATCACATGGCTTTGTTGTACTGGGATTTCTTCAGTGGACACAGCATTCCACATGTGGCCTCACCAGTACTGAGTCGAGGAGAAAAATCACTTCTGCTGACTTGCAGGCAAAATTCTTGCTAATAATCTCAGGATGCTGTTGGCCTTCTTTGCAGAGAGGGCACATTTCTGGTTGATGTTCAAATTGATTTCCTCAAAGACACAAAGCTTCTTCAGCAAAGCCACTTCCCAGCCTGTACTGGTGTCTGGGGTTATTCCTCCCCATGGGCAGGACTTTGAACTTTATGAGATTCTTGTCAATCCATTTCTCCAGCCTATCAAAATTCCTCTGAATGGCAGCTCTACCCTCCTATATATCAGTTATCTTTATTAACCAAGGACTTGTACATAATTTGAATGTGTTTGTTGGATATTTAATGGGGGTACAATTCTAAGGACCATAATCTAACAGACTGTTACAGAAATATTTGCATAGATCTCAGCAGGAACATTTGTAGGGTAAAAAAGATTCGAGGTTCAGACTTATTTAGGTACTGAATTGCTGCTAGTTTCAACAGGAAGCACCCAAATAGCTTAGATGTTCTAGAAGTAAGGCATTACTCAATGTAAAATAAAGTCTTTGAAATTCCAGCCCAGAACTCATTTGCTGATATCTATTACTCTGACAGATAAAAGGTGGAAAGTGGCATTTGCAAATTATATACTATTTTTGTCTTGTGCATGAGTTACTTCCCCATGAATCTTTGTCAAAACCAAGATAATTTCAAAATTGTAGTGTGCCTGACTCATTGAGGGAGGGTATGGGAAACAAATTACTCATATGAAATTTTTTACTAGTGCCCATCTTGGTTCCTCACCAAAATCAAGAAGCACACAGCGCTGTGAAGATCCTACTTGCACTTTACAAGGGGGTCTGTAAGTAATGCTTATGGTTAATATAAAGGAACTGTGGATAGTAGTCATAGACTGCGTTAGCTGTTCGAAGGCAAAATGACTCGCTTTAAGTTAATTGTTAAGTTAATTGCACCTTACTGATTGGAGGGTCTGTGAAACAATTTAGTCCTAAGCTCTCCCAAAACTATGTCTGGTGATATCGTATGTTGGAGACGGCTGACTATGTAACCTCTCATGTTTCCTTCCATCCCTCATACTGGAATTTTCTGTGTTTTGTAGAGATATTTTTGTCAATTAGAAAACTGCCATTTGGGTTTCCCAAACTGTGCTTCCATTCCTGCCTGCACTTTAAAGGAAGAATCTGTCTGTCGGTTTTCTGTACTAAAGCTTCCAAATGTAATGTGGCCCATAAAGGTATATGTCCATTTTCTACGGTTTCCCACAACACATTTTCTGTGTCCTGCTCAGAGTGTTCAGCTTTGTCAAATATCATCCATGCTTGCAATGCAGAAACGCAGGGAGATGTTCATCTCACCTGGTTTTGGATAACTCTGTCTGAGTAATTCAGACTCTTTTCATAGTCAAGATAGAGAAAAAGCTGTAATACAATGCAATTCATCTCATGTGAAGGTGGACTTCTAAAACAGGTTTGAAGTAGGGCTCTGGACAATAGCCCTTTTCTCCTCCCTGACAGAAAGACAGATAGCTCAGATGTGGACATTACAGAATCACAGAACAACAGAATCACAGAATGGTTTGAGTTTGAGGGGGCCTTTAAAGGTCATCTAGTCCAGCCCCCAATGCTACTGATATCTGATATTAGATGACGTTCAAACAATTTGTGGCATCCTAAAGACTTGATAACCTTTTGCAGTGTTCAGAGTTTTCCTGAGCCATGTATTTTAAATACATGAAAAAAAAGAGATCTTAAACAATTGTTGTTTGTTTTGCATGTGTATAAATTGTTTTAGTCCCATTGCTATGCTGTTTAGCATTTCAAGTTTCTATGTGAACATATTTGATTATATATTTCAGTCCTCACCTGTGTTTGTTGTGTTTAGTACCATCTACTCTCCTTCCTCCTGCAGTTAAAAGCAAACAATGTGAACATAAGAAATGAGAGGAGTCTCAACGAAACCCTGGGGATAGTTCAAATAGCATTGCTGGAGTTTTGATTGGGCTTTTATTTCTTTGCTGGATGCCCTGCGTTGACCAAAGGAAATAATGTGAGACTCCCTCCTGTATTTTTCTTCTTACTAAACCATAATTCAGCGTTGCTTTTTTCTTATGGTATCCAAAAAAGGGAAGTAATTCTGTTACATTTCAATGTAACTGATTCAGGCTAGGAGAGAAGGCTGCTGAAACAGCCAAAAAAGGAAACACTTGTTTTTGTATTCTTATTGTGTGCTTTCTCTTCCTTAATTCCTGTGTAAAATCCAAACAGCATTTATGAGGCAAAGATCACTGTGTAGCTGAAGCTTTAGCATCAGTGGGATATGTTTCCCATTTAATCTAATGCCTATCTTAGTAAGAATTTATTTATATGTCTGAGGATCCTGTGCACTGTGTGGGGCCAAGGAACTGCCAAAGGGCCATACTGCTCCTAAGATCAGCTCAACTAACAGTGCTGTACAGAGAAAAGTCGTGTCAGACTTTGTGTGGGGACATAAAACCTGGTGGCATTAATCAGTCCTAACTCAACTGGACTTGCTGTCCCAGAGCTTCGTCCGAGTTAGGTCTGCGTCAAATCACAAAGCAGACCTAAGGATCTGACTCTGTTTGTCACGCTTTGCCAAATCAGTAGTATCTCTATTAAAAAAGCTTATTATCTAGTAAATCCCATCCTTTTTCTCACTCTACATTTTTAGGAGACTTTTGCTTCTTCCATTATATTAAAAATTGGCAAAGTTTGCATGGGTGACTAATCCATATACTAGAAATGTAGGCCTGCTGATCACTTCTAAGCTAGCAGTAGCCTGTAGAAGGTAGAGAATGTTTCAGAAATAGTCCCTGCGAATATAAGGAGTTTAAACCTACTACAGTTAAACTAGATGATCATTGTAGGTCACTTTCAACTCAACTACTTTAGTCTAGTCTAGTCTAGTCTAGTCTAGTCTAGTCTATTGCACTGTAGCAAGCCATCATTAGATATGGGGTGAGCAAGGGACTAGGACAGGACCAAATCAGCAGTGAAGGTGGCCACAACTTCTTGGACAATGAATATGGAGGAGTATCCGTAACAGGCAGGGAATAAATCATACATGATGTGAACTTGTACTGTATAAAAATGACATAGCTCTAGCACAGGGCTCATGGCTGAGCTGGAAGGTACCCTTGATGCTGTGTATTTACCCTCTACTTACATAAAACTGTAGCCAAAATCAAATATCACAAGCTGGATCATAAAAACTCTTTAAAATTTTCTTTTTTTTTTTTTTTTAATTTTAAAATGGGAGTAGAAAAATACCTAATTATATTACATTAATTTCAGTACATCACAAGCTTTAAGGAAGTATGGCCCAAACTCCTTGCTGGAGAGGCTCCTTTTGAGAATTTGTTCTTGTAATTACTTCTGCCAGCATGACATATGGTAGATGAATATCACACTTCCAGATATGAGTAAGAATTTCCTAGAGAGGGAAACTAAGGCATAGAAAGATTCCCCTTAGACTCTACAGAAAAATCAGGTTCAAAGGCAGAGCTGAAGCACAAGAGTTTCCAGCTCCCCTCTGTGGTGTACATCTCAAGAAACTCTGGTGGAAAGAAACTGGCACTTAAGAGCAAGAAACTGCTTTCCAAGAATAATTCTTTCCTTATGCTACATATATAACGGTATCAGCCCCCACATTACTTAATGCTACAGGACAGAAGAAAAAACACTTTGCTTCAGACTGCAATGAAATGAAGGTTTTATTCTTGTTCTTTATTCAGCCTCCTGTTAAAATTCATATCTGCATCTAACAGCTTCAGGAGAGCTTTTGCGATTTATGTTTTCAAGAGGAGTCATTCCAGAAAGCGCTCAAGGTTTGCTATTTCTTTAAGCATTGAATTAACCTTTTTAGTCGAGCCAAAGATTTATTTCTACCTCTGAGCCAGAGTGTTCTCTTCCCAAGCATTCACAGCTGTTTAAGTGCCTGCTGATAGAAGAATTTTCAACCTCCACATATTTTAGGGTTACAGTTTTCATCCTTGGCATAGTTCTGTGCTGAGTATCTATGACTGCTGCTGATATCTTATGGGGGTAAATGGAGGTGGCAGACAAGATATTGAGATGCACACTGTAAGCCTGACTCTGACCCCAGCAGTGGCTGAGCTCTGGGATGTGCTCTCTAGGGGATGGGAATGCTCCCTTTCCCGACACCCATGCCACATGAGCACCCATGCCACAGCCTCCAAAACTCAGTTGCCTTTTATGATGACTTCCCTGCCTTAGAACTATGATTCTATGATTCATGTAGGTTGGGGATGAACCTGTCACATATGTGTTGAGTGTTGCAGTAATCCCATGTGACAGTATTGAATCTTCCCAGTAAAGGAGAATTTCTGATTATTTTCAAGTTCTGTCCATATTTTGCAAGACTCCAGTCTCCTGGTCCAGAAGCATGGCTTTTGTTAATTCTAGGACTTTGCTCTTGACTCTGACTCCAGTTCTTAGATGCAGTCATGCCAAACTCCTCATCACTTATTGCAGCCATCTACTGAATGCTTATAAACATTAACAGGAATACAACATACCCACACATGCAAACACACAAAACGATGCAGAAACTCAGCTTGGGAATAGCTACAAAATCAGTGCTGTAAAAGAAAACTCAAAATGTGTTATTTTCTCAGATGAATGGGTTTGCATAATATTACATTAATGGTAGCTTTTCTTGCATGTTTTTTTTTTTTTTTTAATGGCTTCTTAAATCAAGAACAGAACTTCAGATCTATTTACTGCACAGGGAAATTTTTCTCAGATCTACAAATAAGATGAATGACATGTACTGTTTGATCTAGCAAGTTTCGGATTCACTGCCAGCGTTTGCTGGCTGGTCTGGTTTTACTTGACTCCAGGATTATGAACATCTCCTTTTAACTAAGTTTCCTAAAAATGCCTTGTTAATATCTAACTCAGCAGGAAGAGGGCAAAGCACCACCCATGAAAGCAGAGAGCAGTCTCACGGCAAAGCTGGAGCCTGGTGGCTTGTGTGCTACCTCTGCTTCCCATTTCATTTGCACTGCTTTGCCAAACACATGGTGACTTCTACATACTTTGGGGACATTAATTAACTAATTTTGCTCTGTGAAGGAGCTTCTAATTGATGTTATACTCAGTTTACAGCTGAATTCACTGAGGCCCTGAAGGGAAGCAATTTCTTCAGCCTTCCCAAGCAGTTATAGTGCTGAAGATGGAGCCTACCCTAAGAGCTGCTGACCTCTGTTAATCCCTACTGAAGCAGTTAAGCATCAAAAAACTCAGCATCTTTCAGGATAGTCCTCAGCACTAGAAAGGATCAGACTCAAGTGAGGCCAAGGGAAAACAGCACACCAAGCACAGCAGTCCAAGAAGGTCCCAGCTGGGGTCAGATGCCTGCTTCAATCACCCTCAGCTTCTGTTGCATGCAAAGCCAATAATGATGTAACTATTAACTAATTACAGTGACAGGAAGGGGAAAGTGGTACAGTGAATGTTAGCAGAATTCATTTCAGAAGTCAAATGCCAGTATACAAAGTAATAGTTTAGTTCCTGACTACCTGCTGAGTTTAAGCTAAACAAAAGACAAGGTAATATCTTCAGGATGTATTTGTGAAGGAAAATGTTCCCTATTTAAGAAAAAATTGCAACAGTTTATTTTATTAGTATTTCATTTGCTCTGGTATGTTTAAAGGCTAATATGCATATATATTGATCTTGCATCTTTGGACAAATTGCACTATAAATATTATGTTGTAAAAGAAGAAGGAAAGATAGTGAGTGCTGGGCTGTCTCCCATCAAACCAAATTGAATCTCACAGAAATACCTTGTAACTTATGGAATGGACATGATGGTAGGCGAGAGAGATTGTGACAAGTACAAGCAATTAGGGTTGAAAGTGTATATGAACCAATTTGTAGCTGTGCTACCCCAGGAGAGACCCAAAGAAGGACTGATGCCTCTGAAACATACTTCCTCCACTCTGCACTGACTCACTTCCAGCTGAAAAAGATCTTCATTCCCCCATCCCTGGGCAGTGTGCACAGGCTGTCCACCTGTTCCACCCTTCCTGGCAGCTACTCTGGCTGCTCCCTGTGGGTCAAGCTGTGCCCCCCTGCATCAGGGTACTAATGGGAAGTCCCCATGCTCCTCTCTTCCCCTTCTCAGAGCCCCTGTAAGGCAAAGCTAGTACCTGCATGGAAGCACTGGATGCTACCAGAGGCTTGTGTCCCTCGCATGCATATATACACAAATATATGTACATAGGAACCACTGTGTCTATATAGCGAATGAGAAATCAAAGTTTACAAAAAGCAAAAAGGCAAAAATACTTGGAAAAAAAAAAAAGATAGAATACCTTTTATAGTCATCTCTTCTATGTTTATATATGTGAGACTAGGGACAAAGATTTGGGTCTCACACAGGGGGTTCAGCCACCATGTGAGTCAGACCTTTTGCAATGTGAAATACTGTTAAAAGCACATCACTGTCAGAAGTGTGACCCTGTAACTAGCAGTATTTTTGTTTTTCTTTCCTTTCAGTTTGAGCCATCGCAGTGTCAGCATCAGAAGAAAATGCAAACATTTGTCTCTATAGCCCAGAAAGCATGGGGAATTTTTATATCCGAAAGGAAACCTGGCTGGAAGTACCTGATGCAGCTTTTTGCAGTTTGCTCTGCAGTTGGCTTTGTCTCAAGCTTTCTGTTATTCCTTGGCACACATTTTTCCATGGCACACAGTCCTTTGGGTACCTTACTGATAGCTGGATTCATCTGGATTTTGCTTTCTATCGTGCTCTCATGTTTCAAGCACCTGCGCTGTTTTAGTGTCCTGTTCCTTCTGTCTTGCGGACTGCGAAATGGCAGAAATGCGCTTATTACAGCTGGCATAGGTGTCATGGTGGCTGGCAACATCCGAAATATATTTCACAACCTAAAGGTTCTGGCAGACAGTATAACCTGTCATTTAGAGTATGAACAATTTGCCTTGATAAAATATTATGTTGAGGCAGTAAAATGGATCTACGAGATGACCAAGCTTTCCTCTGATCTATCTAAACATATAGTGTTTCTGAGGCACGAATTCACACCATCTTATTCAATTTCAGATGGTGCATTAAAACAAGAGCTAAATGACACAAAGCAAGAAATACAGAGAGTTGCTAACCAGATATCTTTTATGCTGACTATACTGCCCTATATAGGCCAGAAAGTACTGCCTATAGTGGGGATTTTTCTAGCTTCTTTTGGAACTGGCCTCTTTATCAAAAAATTTGTGGGCTCTCACAGTGCCAAATATAAGAATACTTACATCACAAAAGAGTTTATTGTATACGATGAGCACCAACAGCAACAGCAAAGACCCTGTCTTCTGCCACTTAACAAAAAAGAAAGAAAAGATTATGTAATAATCCCATCTTTTTGCCTCACAAGGAAGGACAGGAAAAACATGCAGTACTTTTTCTTCCCTGTAATTGTTCATCTTTGCATCTGGCTTCTGTTTGCTGCAGTAGATTATTTGTTTTATTGGTTAATTGTTTCTGTGAGTAAACACCTTCAAGAAATACCAGATACAGAGATTCAGCTCAGCCTCTTTCAACAAGTAAGTACTTATCAGTACTTTCTTAGTTTATTATTATTTATTATTATCTTAATATATTTCTTAGTTTAATGTTGAAAAACTTCTCTTCATCTTCAGCATCTGCAGGAGCAGGCACACAACCATCAATTCTTTCCTAGCATTATCATTTGTTTGCTTCAAAAAGGACCACCGCCTTTACAGATATGTATGCTGGATGGAACCAGACAGTTCTCTGCACTTCCCAAAGTGTCTTCATATTTCTAGAGAATGGTAAATATAGGAAGAAGGACTTTCATTACTCTCTTTATACATGTGGAGAAGACCAGAAGCTAAAAACTGGAAACTCACAATGCTGACATGTGTGAATTGCCACTTTTATAGTCAAATGCCACTGTGACACTGATGTAAGAGATGTCTACCTTTTTATAGCTCAGTAGTGTGAGGAGCTCATCATTTTAATAAGCTTGGATGCATACACATGAAATAATAACATATTGCTGAAATTACAAGGTTCTTCTAGCATGAGCAGTAGCAGCATAGAGAACCATGGAGCAATTAGGTTGGAAGGGATGTCTGGAGGCCATCTACACCAAGCTCATGCTAAAAACGGGGCGAGCCTCAGAGATGGATCAGATTGCTCAGATCTTCTCTGTAAACACTTCTAAAGTTGGAGGTTTCACCACTGGAATGTAGGACCCATGTGATGCTGTGAAATGCACCAGAGAGCTGCCCAGTTTGACAGCTTGCAAGATCAGGCTTAAAACAGTTCCCAAAAGCATATACCCATTTGATACTTTCAAGATAACAGGATTTCAAAAGGATGCATGGTTTTTAGTACAATATGATATATATTCTTACTTCTATCAATTTTTTCTTACTCTGCATTTTCTATTACTTCCTCTTAGAGCTCATAATGAGAATTCATTTCCACTTATTCCCATTCCCCAAACATTCATCTAGCCAAAAGCAGTTACACAGAGTAAGATAATTAAGGTGAGCACTGCAGTAAGTGCATTGTTTGAAATTACAAGGAAACAAAACAGGACATAATCTTTGGCAGAGACATTCCCATTATCACTTTTCCATATGTGACATATTGAAGCTTTGAGATGGCTTCTTCAGCCAGACCACATTTTCTATGACACACTGCTGAGCCATTAGACGCTCATGTTAGACAGTGTATGGTACACTGGTGGTCCCTGTGTGTCATAGGATGTTCATCTGGTTGGGACTGAACCATGAAGGGGAACGGAGACATAGTACAGTGTCCTTGAAGAATGGCAGCACTTCAGACAAATGTGAACTACTAACAAAGCTAGCTGAAAATAAGTCAAACTGTTGATCAAATTCTGTCATACTTCAGATTATTATATTTTGCATTGTATATCAAAATATCAAACTCTTCCATGGGATAAAAATTAAATGATTTCCCAATTTTATCTTAACAAAGAGTATAAAACTTCAGCATCTGTATGGCAGATGTAAGCCAAAGGTTTCCAGATCTTGCCAAAAGAAAACTTTTTCTAGAGGATGGAGGCTGCCAACTTCTGATTTTTATCTTTCTAATTGTTACCTGAAATTTCCTTTAGGAAAATAGGTACAAAAGCCATTGAATTCACTGTAGCTGTGCAATCAGCACACATATAGCAAGTGAGACTCAACCTGAAGAAGTCAGTTTCCTGTGCAAAAGCAGAGAGGCTTTAATCATCTGGTCAATCAGTCTGGGAAATGTTGAGGAGGCAGATAGGTAAGCATTCTAAGTGGGCTTCAGACCTCATATAAACTGCTGCTGCACAGCAGCTGTGATCTAGCATCATCAAACCAGCATGTGAAATTGTCCCAGTTTCCTGGTTCTTGAGAGAAAAAAGGTTCAGGAGAGCTGTTCGATATTCAGAAACCCTCTGATCTAAACTCAAGAATTATTCATCTTAATCAAATCAAGCAAAGGCAGCCGGAGGCCAACATGGATGAGCAATGAGCTCCTGACAAAACTCAAATGTGAAAGAGAAGTACAGAAAAGGTGGAAGCAGGGACAGGGTGTCCAGAAGCAGAAAGTTGCCTGCCAGCATGAAATACTGATCCCACCAGTATGTCTAATGAAGTCCCCCTCATTCTTTCAGCATTTCAGTCCACAAGCAATGCAAGACATTCTAAGCAAAGCCATGATCTTACGGTCCTTTCCAACCCTAACTATTCTATGATTATATGATTTATCAGAGGAGGAGATGTGACTTTGTTTGCATGATAACCCTGTGGTCAGAGCACCTGCCTGGGTGGGTGAGGAAGCTCTGCTAATAATGTACTGAGCCACAGCCAAAGGGATGGACACACTCCGCTCTGCTGTTTTACTCTGAGGGAAGGACCCTCAAAAGAGGATCTGAGCAGATTATTGGGAATTTATCAAACCATGATAGCCAGATTAGTTAAATATTTATCTATCAGAGCCATTGAGAAGGTAAGTTCCAAATTGTCGGACAGTGTCCCAAGAGAAATAGTGTAAACGCAGTCTTAAATATTTAGGAATCACCAATGAATGTATTGTTATGAGCATAGAAAATATATTGACACTAGATTGACTGGATGATTTATGGTCCTTTGTAAATCTGAATATCCAGTGGGAGAAATATTAAGAAAGGAAGGAATCAGTACTATACTAAACCCTCCCTCTTTCTTGTGCAGAGGAATGAGAACAGCTTTATCTTTGATATGAGAGAGCATATTGCAAAGACTGATCCCTTCAAGATCTCTTTGTTTAAGCACGACTGCCTCCCTCAGCCAGAGCTTGCACTCTCCACAACATGGATCCAGCTTGGAGTCATCATCTTCTTCTTAATCATTTTTGGGTTATTTTCTGGCCTCCTGACCCAACTTAAAATACTCGTGTTGACTTCATTTTATCCTGACACAGAGATGAAACGGATACATTACTTGCATGCAAAATTACTGAAGAAAAGAGCAAAGCTACAAGAGAAACCTGGGAAGAACATGTTTGCTAAAACGGTGAGCCATCAACTCTGGGGAAAAAATAATCTCCCACTCTCAGGGTGGTAGCTATACTAACTATACAAGATGTTAGTGCTTGGGTGATCTCTAACTCAGTAACACTATGATCATAGTATCATATTTATGTCTTTTCAGGTCAACTTTTGGTTTCCAATACTGAAGGCAAGAGAGTCAGTGAGGAAGAAAGAAAGGAGTATGTCAAGTGACAGCAGGGTATAGAAGAAACCAAGTGAATCTTTGGCTAAGGCAGAGATGTTCTAGCTCCACAGGAACCTGTGTTTTGCACACGTAATGGTACAGCATGCTTGTCATCTTCACATTCGCCAGACACTGAAGATAGAAGATGAACCAGAGGTTGCCCATTGGCTTCTGGGCTGGCCAAGAATGTAACTAGAGGGCTTAGAATTTTCTAAATTTTTCTATTTATCAACCCTCAACTGCCCCAAACCCTTCAGCCTGGTTCTTTCCCATCCCTAGCTTCATATACCTGCTCCTGACTCTGTAGCAGTCTGCTGCAGGGGAAATGTTTTATTTGCCCTGTCAATCTTCTAGCCCAGCTGAACTCTCCCTTTCACTTTGGTTTCCCTACTTACTTTTGGCAATGCATCTCCCAGAAGTTTCTAATCCTAGTCTCCCACATGGAATTCCTCACTTGGTTTTAGTCTCCTCCTTTCACATATCCACAGACTAGTTGCAGTTGCAATTACTAGTGCAAATTGTCCTGTATCTTTGATGATCACAAGAGAGGCAATGAAGCATGTACAGAAGTGAGAGTGCTCACAAAAGCCAGAATACATAGGAATCAGGTGCTGTGGGTGCAAACAAGCTGATTTTGAGGTGTAGACATATGCAAGCAGAAATTAACAATGCTTTGAATCTTGTAGTCCGAAGGAGCTGGCAGAAGTGGCAAAAATGGGCTTAATTATGTTGATAAAGCCACCACTGACTTACTTGAAACAAAACTGAGCCAATACTGAGTGCTTCAGCTATTTAATTAATGTTGGTACCGTGACCTTCATATCACACAAGAACAAATGCTAAAAGCATAAAGACTTTTCTGATGGCTTGACTGATGTAGCACCACCAGAGATTTTATGTAGAGCTAAAAATCCACCACAAGTAGCGTACTCTTGATTTTCAGCCACAGCCAACTTTTTCAAGTTGCATAATAGCAAACTCTGCTCTACATGCATGGTCCCAGGACAGTTATTGATCTATGTTTCTGTTATCTGAATGAATAAAGACTTATTCAAAGCTTTCCACTAGCAAGTGTCAGAAGTTATTATCCACCTGAAACACTGAAAAACACGAAGTTTTTCTTCTTTGGATCTTCCAAATGAATCAGAGAACCATAGAATAGTTAGGGTTGGAAAGGACCTTAAGGAAGCATCACTCTTCCATGGACACAGGTGGTTCAGGTTGCCAATGTGCCAACAATTTGTCTCTAGAAAATGAGGCGCTAGATTAAAGTCATGCATTACTGACAGTTGTGCTGAATGTTCTCTGAGTGGTCTGACTATATCCTCTCTGCTTAAGTGAGTCAGCCCTGGATAGTAGCAGAATGTCATTTATATCCCAAGTACTACTGTCAAGGTCTGGTAGCAAGCAGAACCCTGTTGAAAAGGAATAAAAATGAAGCTTGCTTTAGATTTATTTTCACAGACCAGACTAGCTATCCAGGTACTATTGACAAAATGTTATATTCATTCACTCTTGTTATCATTGCAGATGAAAGGGGAAGAGTTAAATGTCAGCAAGAGTTGAGCATTTTTGGCTGAGTTTTGACAAGTTCACTGTTGGTGGGAGTTGGCTGTGCTCCTTTCAGTCCCAAAGGACAGGCTGCTGAGAGGCTCTGATCTACTGATTATAACACTCAGAGGTGAAGGCAGGTCTCACTGATGGCACTACCACAAAATACTACTCACTTCACTGGGCATCAGGAGATGATATTTGCTTTGGAGTGTCTTGCCTTTCTTGTTTGATGGTGTGCTGCCACTTAGCATACTTTTTCTCTCAGTTGCTCTGCAAGCAGCAAGTGAAAGTTTTGCAGCACATGGGAATGGTTCATCAAAATGCCTCAGACAGGGGTCAATGGCTGGGAGAGATACCTAAATCTGTTAAGATTTTGAGTTGCTGCGTACACTCTTTGCACACAATGCCATATCTATACTTTGCATTTACATAAGAAAATTAAGCCTAGTGGGAATGACTGATTATGAAAAAGAGTAGTCTTTGGTAGGGTAGGTGAGACTTTGCAGGTTTTACAGAACAGTGTTGTACCTGAATGCTGGGGCTCCCAATATTAACCGAAAGGGCAGCTTACTGAGTATTGCTTAGCTTGCCCCCTCAAAGCGGCAAGAGTCATAGCAGTGATAAAAGGCAATCCTTGAGAAACTAACTGTAATTCTGTACAAAATGTTCATCTCTGGTAAACATTTTACCTAGATGCTTGACCCTGCTATCAATGAAAAAAGACAGGGAAAAGCCCAAGGTATTTCTTTGTCCTGGTCTTTATAGGTAAGACTGATATTTAGCCATACTACGTCCCTCAGACCAGAGGGAAAGTCTGGAGCAAGGAAGGCATCCTTCATGAAGGATGGCATTGTCAGGGAGCACTGGACATACATAAGTTCATAGGACATGATGGGAGGCACCCTGGGTGCTGAGAGTGCTGGCTGGTGTCATTGTGAGGAAACTTTTGATTATCTTTGAAAGGTCATGGTCATCAGGAGAGGTTACTGAGGACTAGAAGAGAAAGAACATCACTCCCATCTTCAAAAAGGGCAAGAAGAAGGATGTGTGAAACTACAGGCTTGTCAGGAAGTGATGTAGCAATTTCCTCTGGAAGCCATTTCCAAACATAAAGGCCAGGACTTGACTGGGATATCACCCAGACGTAACAAAACCTTTTTTACTGTGAGGGTGGTCAAACACTGGAACAGGATGCCCAGAGAGGTTATGAAGTCTCCATCCTTGGAGATATTCAAAACCCAACTAGCCATGGCTCTGAGCAACTCAGAGCAGTGGAGCTGGAGCAGATACCTGTAGAGGGGCCTGCCTGTCTCAGCCACTCCAATTTGGTGACTTTTACACACAGCAGTACAGAAAAAATATTAGATATGCACAGCAAAGGCTTGTGTTAATTTGTGAATGTGCTACGCCAGCACCAGGGTGCCACCTGAAAATACTGTTGCCATTACACTTATACATGAATCATGCACTTGAGTGGAATAATGCAGTTTGTTTCTGTGACCATACCCATTCATATCTGTGTGCTGAAGATGAGCTGACTGGCAAGCAAAGGGATAAGTTTGCTCTTTCCCATCTCCCTAAACCTGGGTTACCAGGGAAAGTGTCACATTCTGCACATTTTTAAATTCTAAAACAAATTTACCTTCAGCTCCTCAAAGACACTGAAGTCTATCTCAGTAGTAGAACAGTTCTTACCATGATCTGCAGTACTAGGTCTATTCCTTCAGTTCTCTTTAGCCGTGCAGGTCCGCCTCTCCCCTGGCATTACACAGACATAGCCCTTGCTCTCTGCAGAACTTGGTTTCTGTTTTCTCCCATTTCTTTGTGTCCTGTGAGCTGGCGAAGTCTGGAGATTTGTTTACCTTCAGCTGTCTCCTCCACACGTTGTTCAGCTATTCCCTTGGCCTCTCTGTTTACCATAACCATCAACCACATGATTACATTGTTCTTTTTCTTTAAAAAAAAAAAAAAACAAAACAAAAACCCCAAAAAACCTCTACAAGTTACAATAAAAACCCAGTATTCTATCCACAATTATTTCTGTTCCTCTTCCCGTCTACCCTCTCCTCACATTTCCTACATTTTATTTTGGCTCTTTTACCCTGTCTTTGTCATTCAACGTGTTTTCCTCTTTTGGTATGTTTTCTTCTCTGACATCATTCTTCCCCACATATAAAAGCATGAATTTTTTTTTTCTGCCGAGCACAAATGAATTACAGGTACAGTTAGAATTAAGGATTTTATTTATTCGTTTGAGTTAATGGAAATTTTTAATGTCTTTCACATTACTTGGGCATTGTCTCAAACTGCTTCCCTAGGGCTTGTCAGAAATGTACTCAGCACTCATAACAAGAGTCTGAGGAGAAGTCTGGATTTGGCTTTTGACTCATTCATCCCTTTCCTTCCCCCAGCTCACAGTGGAGCTCAACTTCCATTTTTAAATGCCCTTCACTAGTGCAGAAGCTGTTTGATTTACTGTGAAAAATCCCTCAAATGGATCAAATCTGGTTTGTAAATTTAATGAAAGGCTGACCTGATTGTCTTGTGAAGATAATTCAGAGAGACATGCCAGTGCTCCTGACCCTCCTGAAGCACAATACAAACAAGGACGCTTCCTTTCAACAACCATCTTTATGGAACTCTCTTTATCACCACCCCATACTCCCGAACTTGGCTTGCTTGATAGCTAAACTAAGACTATTTTTTCTCTGTTTTGTTGCAGCATTCCGTGTGGGCAGTTGGGTGTGCAAAGTCAGAGTATGCTGGGTTTACAACTGCTTTCACCCTGATCCCTGCTCTGTCAATATTGTCACGATGACTCATTGTGTTTTCATCACAGTTTAAACAGCCCAGAGATGCTGGCAATTAAAGAAGAAATGAACAGGCAAAGCCTTTCCTCTAGTTCTGCTCTACATCGCAGAAGTGCAAAGTAAAGATCACAGGATCACTCTCTGCTGGTGATGAAAGAAAGGCTGAAAATGGGGGTGTTATTGCCTACTCTATGGGCATAGACTTCAAAATACACAAATATGCTTCATGGGTGCAGTTGTGCATGTCAGTAACTTCCTTCTCATTTAATTTCTGATACATAATACCAGCCCTGCCCTCCAGTGGCCCAGGAAAGCCACATGCCCCAGTACTGCTACTCTGCAGAAATCCCCCTGTACTTCAGGCTGAAGAGAGAAGCACTGCAGGTACAGGTGCTTGCACCACAGGCAGTGAAAGGATAGCAGACAGACAACCAGACAATAAACACATACTAGCTATATAAGGATTGCTCTGGCAGATGATGGTATTCTATGATTCTATGGCGATGAAAGCAATATGAGGTATGCCAGGATCAGATCTCCCAAATTCCTTCTCTGCTCCTGCACCTAGAATTCATGTCACCAGGCAGAATAAAGTTCTAAAGATCCCAGATTTCTGTCTTGCTGGGGAGAGTGATAAAAATACGGTTAACAGAGTTTTTTTCTTTACTTTAACAATTTATTTGAGTCTTCAACCTTACCATAGGAGAGGGGAAACCAGCAGAATTGCAAAGAGAAGTGCTAAGCAAGGAAAGTCTGTTCTGTGTTTCAGCCTTGACAAAACATACTCAGTTCCTTTGTACTGAGACATAGAGAAAAAAGGATTTAATGCAGCAATGCCACCTCTCAAAGCAATCAGTCTACGCTACTTGAGTGACCAACGGACTTAAGGAAGAGTCAAAGAAAGCAAATGTCTTTCACAGTTGGTGCTGGAGAAGCCTGAGGATCGTAGCTAAATGAGGTAGGATTCAAACATCTCGGAAAGGCATTGCATTTCTTTCCTCTGAATGGCTCAAGGAAACTGTGTGGGCTGCCAAAGTTATCTCTAAACCAGCTTTCCAACCTAATGTGGGGCATCTCTTGTCTTAGAACAATTATAGCACAGCCCAGCAACAACTTTGTGAGAATGTAATAAGCAAGTGATAGCTGGGATGAAGATGTAGGACAAATACAGAAGTCTTGTCAAGATCTACAGACTCAGACAGGACTGAGACCTCTCAGTGCTCCTTCCAGTGCTCCAGTTCAGTACCTGTGTTGACATAAATGTGTTTTATAATCCCATTGCATGCCAAATTAACTATGTGCCTACTAGAAAAAAACACCTTACTGAATTTGGCTCTGGTGTTACTCATTACTGGTGTTATGGAACAGGGACCCAGACAGTTCCAAAATTATACTCCTATGAAGATCCCACCACTATAGTGTGCCCCACATAAGTGAAAAAGGAACAAGGATTGCAGGGATTTGGAGCCTGACAGTCTCAATTTTAGTAGTAGTCCTTAACAGCACAGCTGAAATACTTTTGATGTCACACGGTTTCTCAACGGCTGTTACTTGGCACCTTGTAAACAGAGGCAGGATTCAGGTACTAGGGCCAGTGCATGTCATGGCAAAACAAATACAAGTATTACAAACCTGACAGGCTCAATAACTTGTTGTTTTCATGGACGTAAAACCACAACTGATACTTTGGCGTAAATCCCTGTTCACAATATGCAGATAATTTTTCATCACAATAATTAAAACAGTCATTGGAATTAAAAAGTAGGTGTTGAGCACAAAATCCAAAGAATACCTCCTGTGAGGAGAATAATCCATGCTACAGGGCAGTGAATACCAACATAAGGATTAGGAACTCTGCTAATTGTACATGGAGAAGCTTCTTCATTTCTAATCAAATAAAAATCTATAGGAAATCTAAAAAGATTATATTTTTTTCCATAGATAATACACTTCGATGGTTTGGAGAACTCAGGTTACAAAATGGGTTTTTATGTAACTCATAAACTACTTGCTGTTATCACACTGTGAAAACATCTGTTTTTAGAAAAATCACTAACTTGGTTCCTTTGTGCTTTCATGATCTGCAGTCTTTGGTATGACTTTGATCACAGTAGGTATGCCAAGAACCCAAAGGACATTTGAAAGTCCTGGGCATGTCCACAGTATCCAAGGGACTGGCAGTCTTTTTTCCTAGGTTTCACTTCTGACATAACTGAACCATTTTGGACATGAGCAACTCACTTAAGCCAGCACTGGATGTTAAACATAAGGCAACTACATATATTTTCCATCACTTGAGTGATTTCAGAGGTTTGAGCATCCATAGTTTTCACAACCTAAATTTATTCTAACTACCTTTACTTGTCTCACAGGTATATCATGCAATTGCAAGGCTCTAACAATTATTAAAACCTGAAGCCTCAGATGAAAGACAATACAAATATAAGATATTGTTGAAAGTAGAAATAGGTCTTTTTTCCCCCCTGCCTTTTCCTGTGCTCTTCCCAAATTTCTGCTTTTCTACAAGGCAAAACATTAATTAAAAGAATGAATTCACGATTGACACACACTCTTGACGAGACAAAACATAAGACAGGCAATCTTCATGCCAGAGAGTTCCAGGTCTGAGAAGCAAAGACAAGCTACATAGAAGACTGCTGCAGAGTAGATATCTGCATCATAATTAGTCACACTCTTTGTAGTTAATGGAGACAAACTGGCATTGCAAGAAAACTACTCATCTCATCCCAAAGAACAACAGTGGACAGGTTCATCTAGCTTGGTTTAGATCTTGATGGAGAGATGAATAATGTTCCAGAAGAACATTCTGCTGATTGCAGAGAAGAACTCTCTGCTGACTGCAGAGGGACACCAGACAACAAACTCAGATGCAGACCATTACAGAAGTCAACATTGAACACCACTCCCTTGTAATAATCATTATAATAGTGTTGGATGCCTGGTTCTGCTATCCTGTCACCCCAAAGACAACCTGAGAAATGGTAACCTGTGCTAGCTCTTTCTGAACATCCCCATTATTGCCCTCCATCATCTTACAAAGAAAATTCTACTTTGCTATTTAGAGATACAAGAATTACAGACTTAGTAGGAGTTTGTTTCTTGTACAAGCTCATACATCACTGTATGCCTATGAATATAGCAGGAATTGTAAGTCTGTTTTCCACTACAAATGAAAAATAACAGTAATAATTACATGCTTTCTGTATCTGTCTTATAATATGAAAGTCTTTCTGCACTTGTTTGGCCCAGGGGTTGCACAAAAAAACAGGTTATACTGTTTCTACACATAGAACTATGAACCCACTGAATGGGTGTTATTTTGTTGGCCTCATTTCTAAACAGTTGCTTAAAAAGAAGGGCTATCATATGTGAAAATGCAACTTTAAACAACATCATAGGTTTCCAAGGTAAAACCTGTCTAGACACGGTAACAGTAAAAGAATCATGCTTCTAAGAAACAATTACCTCTGAAATGGGAAATCAACAAATTGAGCAACTGAGATTTTTTTTTAAATTAGGAATTCTATTCTACACATCCCAAAGTATTAGCTACATTGGGAAAAGCCTCACATTTTTCAGTTAAAAAAAAAAAGTTTTTTGAATTCAATACATTATATTCGTGCTCTGATATTCCCACTTCATAAGCCTTTAAGTCGTGGATTATGTCTCTCACCAGAACCCCAAACAGTATTGTAGGTGAATTCACCAGTATGGTTAGCATAGCTTTCCCTAGGGTGTAACAAACAAAACACTTGAGCACACCAAAAAATGCTTGGTTGTGCAGAGACAAAATGTATAAACTCCTTTAAAGACAAGGATATGGACATGTAGCAGCAGCTCTAAAATAGTGGCAACTCTTCTGAATCAGCATTTTTCTGTCCTAACCTCTTCCAGCATGGAAAAACAAAAAATCAAATTCAGCATCTCTATCAGAATTCTCTGCACTGCTAAGCACAACAGAGACCTTCCTAACACGTGAAATTAGAAAATTAGGATTCATCTCCTGTGACCTAACAGAGCAAGAATGTAGAAAATGTGCTTAAAGGCCATTGTATCGCTTTTACTTCATAGGTTAGCTGATACCTTCTAAAGATAAATATTAAGCAATATCATCCCCAAACTTACCTACTTTTAAGAACCCACAGAACTGTTACCATATTATAATTGCAGTTATTACTCCATTTTCTAAAAAGAATTTTCCAATTCTTACAACAAATTTCCTTTTAAAGGAAAACTGCAATGACAAGTTTCATGCAGGAAGCCCAGTATAATGTTTATTAGTTGCTGTTGTTTCATGTTGGCTCTTGAGAAGTTGATTGTTGATTGTTGTAACCAAAATGCACTTCTTTGGTGGGGACAGCAGGGTCATTTTCATTTGCTTTTATCTACAGAGAAGAAGAAGACAATATGATATAATCTTTCAAAAGAAAATCTCCAATTTGCAATTTGTCACTCAGAGAGGTAGTAATGAAGAAAGTGCTAGGAGCTAGAGAGAATGTTATTGCTCCTTCACTCTACTGCAGCTTTAGCCTTTAGTCCTCTCAATTACAAAGGCTTTCTCCCTTATGACAGAGGAAAACAAACAGGATGCTGCACCCGGTTGCTGCTACTGATGCCCTGGATGAGGTTTACTGTGAGGTAGCTTTAAAGGAATGCTACAATGAAACATGGAAAAGCTAACTTCATTCTCCTGCCACTGCAGGTTTGTCCTTATCCTCATACTAATTAGCACTGAGAACTGACCCATTTTATGTGAGGGGCTTTACATCCATCTGCTGGGAAATCCTTTCTCAAACTAGCTGATTTCACTCAAAACTCAGCCTGGATTTTGTCATGCTTATCACCACTCAGTGTCCCCCCGACCCATATTAATCAACTCCCCTGTTGCAGTAGACAACATTTCAGCTGCTGTTGGCATGCAGCAGCATCATGTCTCAATCGGGATTGCTGAAGGTCTTATTACCTAGTTCTATTTTTTCCTCAGGCGTTTCTTTTGCTTGTTAAACAATTAAAGATTGAGGTGTTGTTGCCTAGTTCTTATCCCCAGCCGCCTTATCTTACCCATATGTTGCACTGCTAGGTTCCCTTGCTAAGTTCTTCTGAGAGACAGTTCAACTCACAAAGACAACAGAAAACTAACCTAGAAAAAAAGAAGCTAATTGTTTTCTGCTGGCTTAGCAAGTAAATCAGCTCACAGAAAGATCCATCAAGCACCACGGCATATAAAGGTCAGGGAGTGTCAATACCAAGCTAGGCACTCTGGACACTGTTGAGGGGGAAGGGGAGATGCTGGGTGTTATTACCATGTTAACATTGAGCACTGAGCTTTACGGTAGCTCAATCATCCATTACACCACTGCTGGCACTGACTGCAGCACCTCTATTGCATGAAGACAGGTGTGCTTCTTGCAAACCAGATCTATCAGCTTAAACAAACAGCACAATTGGTGGAAAGTTATTGCCTGTAACACAGTGATACTAAAGAATATTTTTTTTACATCCAGCTGTTTTTGTTTCTTTATTTCCCTGTAAATTTGAAAGCCAAACAATTACGCTCTCTTTGTATCCTTGGTGCTAACTGAACTCAGGTTTTCTACGACCTTCATAACCATGTCTTAGTCTAGCAATTAAACCCCATTTGCATCTCTTAACTGAGCTTTTTAAATGAGGTTCCAATCAGAAAGAAGTCCTTCCCACATGGGCTGCCACACATTTTCATCAAATTTAAAGATACCAAGACAACTCAGCTTCTGAGAGGGCTTATTTCAGACAAGCCTGCCACAATCTAGATGACCTGCTACACTTTCATTTTCTGGAAGTTTCAGAGAAACATTAAGTAAAGAAGTTTTCATTAATCAAAAGAGACAGTTACCTGCAAGAACCACAACTGGGCAATGAGCCTACCGCTTTTGTGTGACCCATGTTTCTGAGATTGTGCCTGTATAGGGAGCTCTCTTAACAGGAACAGGCTGACAGACCTGCAAGAAAAATGTTAAAAATCTTTCACTATTATTTGTCTTCCCCTTGCAATTGCTAATTGGACACAATGAAAATAGCAGTCCTGTGATAACTCAGATTTGTATGTTATGCATCTCCCTTCCTTCAGAGACTTAAATAACTGCAATGTTCTCTTACACAAAAAAGGATGGCCCATGTTTTTGCTGCTGTAATGCCAGTACAAATCTGTTCTCAATAGCTACGTTTTATTACCATTACCATTACCTGGCATTTATTTTGCATTAAAAGCCAAAGAGATCAACAGTGCACAACAAATCTCATTAACAAAGAACCAAGTATCTTCTGTTTCCAGTGGATTAAATAGATTCAGAGGCACATACAACTTTGTGCATGATACATATCCCAATGAAGACAGATCCATAGAACTATGATTTCTAAGAGGAACACTGCAAAGAGATTAAAAATGGATTGAAAATACAGAATGAGTCTACTGTAGGTGAGCAGTGACCTTTGGAGCAATTGTTTCAATTTAGTTACATGTTCAGTGGAAAGGGAAGATCTTTTCTTCAGACAAATTCACAGTTAGGACTACTGGTTCACTTTTTAACTAGGCTTTGAAAGTCCTAGAGGCAGATTATTTTCTTTGCCCTTCCTTTCCCCTAGAAACATTAATGTTCATTCACACTGAAAAGGTGAATAGAATATATAAAATTTGTGGACAGATTTAAACGTGGGATGCAGTTTCAAAATGAAAGCAAAGTAGAAACAGTACAGTTAGATGCTAACAGTAATACAATTGAAAGTAACTGTAGTTTATCTAATTTATCCTGACTTGTACTAGCACCAAAAAAAAAGTGTTCCTTAATGTTTGGAAAACCCAAACCTCCAAAATGCAATAATAAATGCAACAATCTGTTTCCTGTTCTTTTAGTACCCAGGGAAAAACTGTGTGTCAGTAGGTGACTTCCCTGCCTATCCACTGCATTATTTGCAGGCAGCCCACCAACCCCTCCGAAAGGGTGATTTGGAGGAAAGCCTCACTCAGTCACTTTCACATGCCTTTCTCAGTCCATCAAGACAACAACAGGAAGAAATATACAGAATTATCTTGGAAGCATTTCAGTGGGCTATATCTCACATGGATGCTAGTCTGATTCAACTTTTAGGTCTTGCAGTGAATCGCACTGATTAAGGTTGTGATTTTAAAACATATTTTGGCTGCTTTTGAAAGTGCTGATCACAACTGAGTTACACTAAGGATGCAAAAGCATTCTTCATGCATGCTTTCATGGTAAATAGGCACTGAAGATACAATCTTCATGAATTTTGCAATATTTCTCTTAAAAAAAACCCTGAAACCAAACCAAGAAAGCACCTTAAGAAAACAAAAAAAAAAAAAAAAAACCCAAGAACAAGAGAGTTGTCTTGCTTGGTCCAGCAGTGCACTTCACACATGTTCATCTTATAACACATTCTTGCTGGAACAGAGCTAAACCTTCAGTATTCCACAGGGTTTAGCTCCAAGTACCTGATCCATGAAAGAGTTAGAAAATTACTGATTTCTTCCTCAGTCTAAGATTTCTTCCTGCAGATGATGTTATGTCTGTTTGTTTTCCAGTGAATTCAGTGATAAAATGTAGCAGTTAGTCAGATTACTCATGAGCAAAACTTTGTCCACTTTTACTGGAAATGAGATATGTCTCAACAAGCACCCAGGCTTAGTCTACAAGCTGTACAGACTATCCTAAGAGCAGAAACTAGTCTATAACATTTTTCTGTAATATAAAGAGCAATAAAAATTGAGTCCTTAGTTTCATTTTCTCCCACCTTGGCAGATTTTGATTAGTAAGGGAAATTACCACTGAATCCCCAAACCTCTCTTCCCAAGAGCTAGTTATCCTCATGCTGTGCAAAGCATTACAGAGATTTATTAGTTTAATTAACCTGCTCCCGCTGCCTGATTCGTTCGTAGACATATGGAGGGAATGGTGGACGGGAGACATATTTTCCATCTCCTGCTGTGACACTGAAAGCTCCACCTTCATAAACTACTTTGCCTCTTGAAATTGTTGCAACTGGAACTCCATGGCAGACCATTCCTTCAAATATATTGAAGTTGTTGGCCTGATGATGCGTCTTTGCAGATATTGTCCTGTGTTTGTAAAACAAAACAACACCCAAAATTGCTCTGATTCTTGCACTTCACTTCGTTACAAGATTTTGAGAAATTGATACAGGAAGAAAAATTAGCAGCATTATTAAACTACAACATTGTACAGTACATCATGGAACAGCTGTAAAAATAGGATAGAGCAATAGCATTTCACTGAACAGTAATTGCATTTCAAAAGAATGAAGATTGAGTCAAAAGGACAGAACTTTGCAGCCTTGAAACGCAAAATTTTCCACTAGAAAGAGGTTGGTGGAAAAAAAATCAGGCCATAATATGTTATTTGGATAACATGATTTCATTCTGCCTTCTCAAGCAAATATCTATGCACAATAAGGTCAGAAAAAGCTCTGACCTTTTAACTGAATGACTTGCAATTTCAAGTTTTAAAAGTATGTTTGCAATGTTTCAAAGATGAATAACATGAATAAACTAACTTATGAATAACACAAAGACTATCTCACTGGAAAGCCAGTAGATGGTAATGAATTTTGGTAACTCTTAATGTGATCTGGATTGCTCCAGTGACTGACAGCCCAAATATCTCAATGCTGCTAAATAGTAACGAGAACATCACACTTCTACCCACCTTTCCTCCAACTGTTTTAAGCAAATTTTAGAACTCAAAAGTACTCATTTGAGCTACAGTATTATTGCTTTGTTTATGCATAGATCTTACTCTTTATGGTCACCATTTTGGAGCCAATTTCTCCAATCCTAACTGGCTACATTAGAAGCAGAGCCAATGCTAGAGCTGACATTAGCATCTGGAAGTGCAGGCTGTGCATTCTTTTTTTTATTACCTATTTTCCCTATCGAGCTATGTACTAGTTATTGTGTCTAAAATGAGATTTTGAATTTTAGTGAATTATTTTACTAACTTCCTGGGTTTTTTTTATAGTGTGGAGAGTTATATTTTTACTGTCATCTATATTTTCTGAAAGGAAGGAAGATTCGTGCTTTTGTGTAGCAGTCAGAATTTTCCAGAACAGGTGTTCTCACAATCAACACGCATATATAGCATTAACATTATTCCAGAGACTACATCTTCTGCAAAAGAATTATCAAAGTCAAAAGCATTATGAAATATTAGCAGATTAAAGTATCAATCTATTTGAAGAAGAATTTTATAAAACTTCTGTTAACCTCCTTATGAAAATGCAAAAACCACAACAAAATCTGTATCTTTTTCAAAGTATATCCATTTTCAAAAGTAATCACATACCAAATATTTCAAATGGCTACTTATACAGAGGAAAAAAAGAATTTGTGGAAGAACACTTTATTTTCCTTTTCTATCATTTTGCTGAACTGGTTCACTAAGAAACTGGTGCCACTAAGGGATACATTTAAATCTTGCTGGTGACTGAGTTTTCAAAGGCTGTGGATATAGAAATACTCTCTATCACCAATCTGCCCATAGGAATAACTGGACAGAAAACTTACGCATTCCTGCTCACCAATATCAGCATCATTTTGTGGATTCACAGCGGAAAGAGTAAGCAATAGAAGTCAGATCTCTCTTGTATTCACCAGTCCTATGAACACTATCAAACAATTTTATCCATCAGTGTTCTGAGAGCCTTGCAAATAGTTTGTGAACATATTCCTCTAGCTCTTTACACTGGCCTTATGGGTCCAATTGCTAGAGCAGTAAGTAAGAACAACTGTAATATAATTATCTTTAGTATTCTCTGAGTATATATCCTATCTATTGGCACAATAACACTGGGACACAAAAGAAAAATGGAAAAGGTAATTTGAGCAAACAAACAGAAATGTAAGATCCTTCAACTCGCGAGCTGTTTAATTGTGCTACTGCAGGATCAGTAGATGTAAACACGCCTCACAGCTAAATACATCCTTCATAAAAAGATATAAAATGAATGGAAGTTAGCACATTTAAAGGTAACCTCCATTTGTACAGCTAAACCTTACAATATGACAAAACACATTTCCTAGAGCTTGTCTCAACAACAAACTTGTATAGAACTCATTTATAACTCCTGTTTTGAAACAAGCCTTAGATCACGTTGCTCTTTCTGAAGGTTGAAGAGCATTCTCCTTGATGGAGATCACCAAAATTCATCTGTGATTTAACCCTTTAACATCATCAGTGGCAGTGAAAGTTTTAGGTGGCAAGCAAGCAACCAATTAAAACAGAATTAGACAGTACTCTTGGGTCTGAAGCTCACAACTCAGCAACCTTATGCAGCATACTTTTTACTGCTGTATCAGCCATTTCAGTAGCAGGCAGCTTGCTGGGAATGTTAGGGAAATTCCACTGTTTGCTCCGAATGTCTGAATACTATTGACCGTTCGGCTAATTGCAAGAACAGCTGTAATCGATTTATAATCCAAGAAATACAAGACTTTGCCTGCTGTAAGGGTTATCACTTTAATTTCTGAGGTGGTTATAAGAAAATGAAGAATGCAATTACTTTCAATGGAAACTGGATGTATACCTCACATGGTTTTCTTGAAAATTTCCAGGTACAGGAATATGAAGGAATTCTGTAGTTGACAGCCCTTAGAAAAGAACTGCTGTTCAACATCTCAGTAAATGGAAGACACCTAGTTTAGAATTACTTCATTAATTTAAAACATAGTAATAAAGGCAGCTATAATGAGCTATAATGAGTCCATTGTTGACAAGAAAACAACTGCTGCATTGACAGCTGCCATAGAAACCCAACTTATGTAAGGGTGAGTATTTGAGCTATAAGCAACTTCTCTCAGTGCTGACAGTGCAGTATCTCTAAGCTTTTTGGAGCTGGGGTAGGTGAGAAATGCCAGTTTGCTGAATAGCATCAGCCTTTGAGAGCTGCCTCTTCATGTCACTTTCAGATGCCTTTGAACTCTCTAGATTGTTAAGCTGCTTTTCTAAAATCTAGAAGAAATAGACTGTTCACCTTTCTGTGCTGTCCTGAGCCATTATTCATTTATAATGCTAATTGAACTTTGTTAATGTTAGAGTCATTTTTATTAAAAAGAAAAGAAGGGGGAAAAAGAGAGAGAGGAAAAGGAAGAGAAAGTCTTAAAACCTATGTGCAAAAAAGCTAGCTATAAGCCTATAATGTGGATTAAAAACCTGATGGCCTATTTTATATTAAGGAATTTCAATGATTGTACATGCAAATACATGGAGGCAACTTTTTGTAAAGCTGTATTCCTAGATTCTTAAAAATATCTTTAAATATGTGCTGCCTATGAGTAGCCATATCAAGTGAGGAGATTTGTGGATAAAACAACAGACACAAGAGGTAGGAAGTTAATGTTTGAAAGCTGCAAGTCCAAGTGACTTACCCGAGGAATGAGATCTTTATTTTATGTAATCATATCTCCTAAAATTCATCACTTTGAAGTGGGTAGCAAGTGACAACAGAATTATTTTTCTGATTATGGCAACACATTTGTCAACAATACCATCAGTCTGGTCCTGCCAATCACTCCAAGCTGATATCAGATGGAAGTGAAAATTCTCAAACTGTATAATGTGCAGGAGAGAAACACTACTGAGAAATTAAGCTTTCAGAAAAGCATAAAAAGAAAGGAAAATACAAATTAGTCTATTCAATGTCTAAAGAGGCTCTGGAAGTGATTACCCGAGAGAAAAATACAAGGTTATATAAGGAGAAAATAAGAAGGATTTAAATTTTGGGGTGTAACATTTCTAAAATGCAGTTCTTTAAAGAGAGCAGCTAACATTTGGTGAGACAGCAAGTTACTAGGGAAACGTACATCATGCTCACTCAGAGAGGCTTATTTTGTTACAGTTCACAGAACCACTGAGTCACTGAAGTTCAAGTATCTCTGGAGACCATCTATTCCAAGCCTTTTGCTCTGATGAGGGTCAGCTAAATTAGGCTTGGCAGGGCCATGTCCAAGCAGGTTTTAAGTACCTCCGAAAATGGAGAGACCATAATCTCTTTGGGCAACCTGTGATCATCCTCACAGGAAAAAGCCAAAACCAAAACCAAATAAAAAACAACCCACAGTTATATCTAATGTTTAAATGGAATTTCCTGTATTTTAATTTGTGCCTATTGTTTCTTTCTCCATGTCCCCTTAATTTGAGATAACAGCCCTTTGACAGAACTCTGATTCTAGTGAATTAGTGTACATTCATGCATGCACATGCTTCCACTTGTGCAAAAGAACACAGGGCTATTGAAAATGCCAGAATATACTTTTCCTATGCATACTTATTTGTATGCCACATTATTTCATTTTGCCTTATTGTGTCTAGATGAAGTTATCCATATACTCAGCATTCAAAATTATGCTCATTCATCAAAAGAGTAAGACAGTTGCAGCATTATTAATTCTAATCATCTGCTAAAATCTTGGTTTATTCCCCTTCCATTTTATGAAAAATTACAGGCATAGAGTGTTTAAATGTTGTAACTTGTCCCCAGTTAAGACTCTGAGGGTGAAGACTTGAACACAAATGAGACAGACATAGGCTGCAGATTTTGTTTCTAATAAATGAAAAAGATTTCCCCATTAACATATCTACACACAAAAAAAGTCATTGAGGAAACATGCCAGCACATCTGGACACTCTGACTCCTCCCTGATTTGCATTCAGTGACAGTTTCCGCTAAAATGCATAAACATTGGAAACAGGCTGTTAACCACATCTTCCCTAGTTATGTCATAGCAGGTAGATTACAGAGTAACACCTTCCTTTCCCTCCCTCTTTTGCTCAACTCTGGACTTCCTCATTCTCTGCTAATCATGGACCCTGTTCCATCAGCTATGCATGTGGGGCTGCAGCCATTACTGACTGGCCTAGCTATCAGGGTTGATGCCAACTCCATTGAAACACGTGGGGCACACTCTGGGCCTGCCATAGAGGGACACTCCAGCAGAGCTCAAGTAGGATGGCATGAGAGACTGCTACTGCACAGCCAGCTCTGGTTCTGCATTCAAAAGACCTTTTAGGGTCTATTTAGTGAGTGGAAAAAACCTGATGGGTGAGGTTTCCCAGACTGCATGTTGTTACAATGAAGTGGCTGGACTTAGAAAAAATCCATTTCAGACAAGTTTTTTATCCCTATGGGCGTTTGATCTTGCCTTTGGGGCCTGATCCAGGGCTTATTTCCAAGGGTCCAACAGGCTACAGTGAGTTTATTGAGCTCTAATATCTGCCAGGAGCTTAATGTCTCTTACGAGATCTTCAGCACCTTCTGCCTCTACTTTACAAGGGATGCTCAGCTCTTTCCATGGTCTTAATTGGGTACTGCATTATTCTGATTCCTTGCTGAACATTTCTGAAACAAGCCATAAAGATTCTGTATTCTTGACTGCTTTCAAACAACTAAAGGCATCAGCTACAGAGGACACTGACTTGCTGACAGGTGACAATCCCTTTTCCTTGCTTACTTTACCTTCTCCTTCTGGAACAGTCTTTACAGTTGCTTTTGTTTCACAGACTTGAGGCTGTTATATTATTTGCGTGTAGCTGAAAGAAGTTTGTGAACATTCCTGATGAAAGAACAGATTAAAATAAAATGGTACATATTTGCTGCCTACATGAGTTTTCCAAGGAATACTCACAAAACAGTAGTGTGTGCACAGGCTGTACTTGGGATGTTGAGGGTGTTGAGGTCTGCAAGATGGTGATAGATAGCACATGGCTGCAATAACCAACAGGTTTCTCTGGTATTTGTGTGCTCTTTAATAAATATGCAATAAGGAAGCTAAGAAATAGACCTAATGTCAGAACTCACACCCATCTTTTTACTAGACAAGTTTCTAATTTATACATTTGTTTCTTCCCTAATGGGAATGCTTTCTTTCATGCAGACCTGCTAAACCCAGTATTTAGAAGCTTTTAAACAGTGTAGCAAATCTGATAACTGTTCATATAACATTTTCTGCAGAAATTACCAGAAAACACCACAAAAACGGACCAGCCAATGAAGCTGACCTGTAGAAGTCAAGTCTCAGCTAAAGTGGCAGTGCTGGAAGTGGAACCTTGAATTGCAGTTGCTCCCAGCTTGCAGAGCTGTCATGTTGAAATTCACTAGGTTTTCACAACCTAGAAAAGGAAAATCCTGAATGCCCAGATAGCACCTAACATGTTGCTATTATGCAATGATGTGGGAGGGGAAATGAAGCTGCTTTTGTAGGAATATAAGTTGTTTTTTTTTTTTTAAGAGCTTCGCTACCTTTCAGAAAGACTCAAGAATCATCATTATAGACTTTCTCTCACAGATTGTTAAAAAACCAATTCCATACAGCAATACTTCAGCAATTGTCTAACTCTTTCGGCAAGTATCAGCCAGTATTTTAAGACTACGGGAACAGAGCATCAAATCAGAACTGCATTTTCCTCTTACACGATTTTAGATTTGCAAACAAGAAAAGCAGTCATGCTCGAAAGAGGAAGGGCTTAGCAAGAAAGAAGAATAAGCCTCTTGGGAAACTGAAAATCACTCCCTAGAGTCAACAAAGGACGAGGCTGCACCCTATGTAATACCTCAGATGGCTGAGGTCCATTAGCTAGATCCTTTTTTCTGCTGGGCTGTTAATGCCCTCTTCAGGATTTGTAGTGAAATGAATAGACAAGCACTAGTGAGGTTTGTTTATACTTTTTCATGTAGTTCATACAGTTGTAGCTGTAAAGAGGCTTCTTTCCAGAAAAGCCAAAGGGATAAACAGTGGGAACAGTTCCAAATCAGAACAAAAGTATTGGCTGAACTTATATTCAGGTTGCTTAGTAAGAAAATGCAGTTTAATGTTTGAAAAAATATTTGAAGAACTGCACTTTCACAGCTGCAGTAGGCAAAATGCAATTTGAGCACTCAGGAGAGTGAAAGGCAGCAGAAGGAATGTTTGAGAGGCAAAAGGATAAATAATTACAGAGGCTGACGAAGCACCCTGAGAACGATGTCAGAACTCTGCTATTCTTCTAGATTCAGTTGTCTCCAGGCAGAGCAGAAGTTGAGCTCAGAAAAGAATCCTTCAGGATTTTATAATCAGAGTTCATAGCTCTACTGTCCTGAAATACTCATTGCTAGCATCTCAAAATATGCTTGCTAAACATGCAGGAAGGCATAATACACATGAAAATCTCTTTGACACAGCTCTAGGCAGGCCTCTATGTTTATTGGGGTTGCTGATACTCCTGAAGTTTATTTTGCTAGTGCTGCCAGTTTTTTTGTGGGACTTCGGAATAACAACCTGCATGTCCTCAAGCTTTGCAATTTAAAACACAGAATGTTTTCCCTCTAACTCTCACATGGCTTTGGTACTCATTAATGCACTGAAATGAGTGAGTATTGCACTGTCAAAAAATAAAAAAACCAAAAGATTGGTCAAGAAAATTTTATTTGTGCAAGGTAAATCTAGGATTAGGCTTTTTGTGCCTCCATTTGGCTTAAAAAAAAACCCAAAAAACAAAGGCTGAAAATCTAATGCCATCTGGGTTACAACAGCTCAGGAAAACCAAACACTGTGATAATCTTCAATAAAGCTGGCCATACTGTCATCATGCCCAACAGCCCACAAAACTCATCTAGGTTTTCTGATAGCTATGTGATGTGGATTTACTGGCTATTTGGATGACATTGATGAGACTTCAAGGAGGGTCAACAATGTGTGCCTTCAGCACAGTTGTATGCTCACAGTGCTCACAAGAGCTGAGCCCAAGACAAGAGACCCAGCCCAGCATACTTCCTGACCTCCTGCTGTTGCTGTGTGCAGGGCTGGATGTGGCCACATGTAAGACTCAGCTGTTAAAGTGCCTGCAGATTTAAGCCAAACTGCTCGGCACTTGAAGAGAGGAGATGCACTTGCACAGCCCATAGGCCTCTTTCCAAGTGCACTAGCTCTGTGACAATCATCTGCCAGACCATTTCCAGGCAGTTTAAATAAGACCAATATGGGATTAAGAGCCAGAGCAATACTCAAGACATATAATTCCTGACAAATATATAGTGGCCTGAGTATGGAGCTATCTGATGGTGTGAAGGCAGGAATTTGCTATAATGCACAGTATCCTGTGTGAGTTGAGGTTCCTAGAAAGACACTGCATGCCCTTTGTAGCAAAAATGCACCATGTCATCAAGTCTTGCAGAGTGAGACAGCACACCTTTTGTGCATCTGTTGTTGGTGTGACAAGCTATGTTTCTAACAGACTTACTGTGCACTGAATTAGAAAACTCCATAAATAATAGCATAAGAATGCACAGCTTGAGCTTCAGAACTAAGCTCACTCCTGGCTTTACCACTGTATTTGCTCTATCAGCTAGGGAAAAGACATTAGGAAGGCAAGACCCCACACTCTCACTACTCGTCATGACCACTTTTGAATATGTCTGAAGTAGCTGTAAGTTCAAAACACAAGCTTGTCATGGGCCATCCTGCCGGAGCACAGGGTCCTTTCACTGCTCTTTGCAGTGGGAGAAAGCTAAACATACTCCAGCACTTAACAGTTACTTTAAGATCCCAGCATGGTTATTTTTACTCTCAGGATACCAAATCCTGGTAGTATAATGTACAGGCCTCGTTATTTTTGCACTTGGTCAGAAACCTAGGAGAATTTTTTTTAAATGCATCTAGAGATGCTTACATACAGTATTGCAGGGTACAAATAACATAAATAATTCATGTGAAGTGCTATCAAAAACCACCATAACCTCAACCCAAAGGGTTATGGCTGTACAGAGGCTTTGAGATATTTTTTCCTGCAGAGAAGCTGGATGGTAGGAAATAACTACCCTTACATACCTCGAAGCTTTGGGATCCCAAAGGACGATGTCAGCATCAGAACCCACAGCAATTCTCCCCTTCTTTGGGTAAAGGTTAAAGATTTTTGCTGCATTTGTGCTGGTAACAGCTACAAATCTGTTTTCATCCATTTTTCCACTGTGCTGCACAAGAGTACACAAAAGCATACTCATTACTTTTTAAAGCAAGGAATGAAACCAATGTTCCTGTTATAGAAAAGGGTAGAATGAGTGACAGATCTCTGCCAGTGTCACATCAATATTTTTTTTTCATGTCATACTAAAGAGTTTAAAAGAAATAAAAATAACTATTTGTCTGAGATGCACAAACTGCAGTGTACATTCACTGAATAATATAACCTTATTTTACTTTATCCCACAGCAAAAGGAAAAAAAGTCAACTTTAAATCCAAACTTTTGTGGATCCAGTCCCAAGTCACCTGAAATAAAGTTTTTTATCTGGCTTTGTATCTGTAGTCCTGCTCAGCAGTCTCCTCAGGAGACATAACATCTCTCATAACAAAGTATCTAGGTTTTACAAAATGGTGAGCCAGTATAAGGAAAGCCTAGAAGATGATAAAGGAGAGGTAAGGCACAATGTGTAATATAGGAAAGGTGATTTGCAAATGTCTTCAGCAATAACACGGAGAATAGAACTCTTCAGTAAATGTTTGGGAACAAGCAGTATAAAAATCCGATTTGCTGATGTGACACACCAGCAAAATGGCAAATAATAATGGATATAAATGTGTCTTGGGACTGTTCACTGCTACATAACTAGTTTTAATCCAACTGCTGCGACTATTTGGAAAGCCAGATACACTGGCAGACATACTGCATGGGTCAGTCTAGGAATCGGAATGTCATAAAAATGTGTTTGTATGGTAGCCTTTGAGCATCTAAGAAGAAAAGCATGAGTGGTGAACACTGCTTTTCTAACTAATGGTGTATGAGAAGGGAAGCTTTCCACACAAATTCTCACAGCTGTGTAATATTTTACAAGTAAGAAAAGAGAGGATATTCCTGATTGAAGAACCTTCTGGAAAATTATCTTGCCCAGCAAGATGGACTGGAGTGGGTTGCCCAGGGAAGTTGTGAATGCTCCATTGCTCGCTGTGTTCAAGGCTGGGTTGGACAGAGCCTTGTTGGCATGGTTTAGTGGGAGGTGTCCCTGCCCATGCCAGGGGGGTTGGAATTAGATGATAAGGTCCTTTCCAACCCTAACTATTCTATGATTCTATGATTCTATGACTGTTCAAAAGCAGCACTGGTGTACATATTCATGTCTTACTTTCATACTAACCGCAAGCTAGATTACATTCCAGTATACACAATAAATAATCACACTAGAGCTATGCCACAGGTGAATATAGGCAGAAGTCTGCTTTGTACATGCCAACTTGAGTTGAATCCCAAATCAGATAAAAAGAGAGATTCTGAACAACATCCTTACCAAGTTAGATAATTCTACAGTGACAAATAAACATAGAATCATAGAATAGTTAGGGCTGGAAAGGACCTTAAGATCATCTAGTTCCAACCCCCCTGACAGGGGCAGGGACATCTCCCAGTAAACCATGTCACCCAAGGCTATGTCCAATCCAGCCTTGAACACCACCAGCGATGGAGCATTCACAACTTCCCTCAGCAACCCATTCCAGTGCCTCACCACCCTTGCAGTAAAGAATTTCTTCCTCATATCCAGTCTAAACTTCCCCTGTTTAAGTTTGAACCCATTACCACTTGTCCTATCACTACAGTCCCTCATGAAGAGTCCCTCCCCAGCACCCCTATAGGCCCCCTTCAGATACTGGAAGGCTGCTAACATGCCTTGCAGTGCGTTATCAGTAAGACTTCACTATTGCAAGAGAACTTACTAGGAATTAGGAAGTTGAACTAGAGCCTCCAGAACTTAATAGTACTGTATTAGCCAGAGTAATCGTAACATCCAGTAGGCAGCAGATCCCTCACCAGATTGCCTTACCTCCCCTTCCTGTCCCCCATCAGACTACCCCATATCCAGAAAACCTGGCCATTAGCATTTGTATTTATATTTGTTTAGGGCCTGAAGGGCATTGTCCTGAAAAGCACTGAACATTCTTGTCTTGGCACTGACAATATGAAGTCAATGGGACTTGAAGGTGCTTATTTCACCATATCACAGGACTGAGCCATATGTTGGAGAAGCATTTCTTATTCCTAGATTGTTTCCTCTGGTTGAAAACACAAATTAGAAGTTAACAGGCACACACCCAGTGCAGAAGCTTCTCCAACAGCTAAGTTTGAGAGAGACCAAAGAGGAAAAAATATAGAACTGATCAAGTTGAAACTGCGGATAACTCTTTCCTTCTACTTTCCTTTCACTTGTTAAACAAAATGTTGCAAGTAAAGCTACTGTGCACTACTGCTGAAACAATACCAGTCCTTTGCTTCTAAACTACGGAAATGATTCTGTTGTGCTGTATTTTAAACACAGAATCTTCTACCTCCCAGGACCATAAAGTGAGAGAGAGATAGTAAGATAGTAAGGACTCTATTATGGTATTTTATCAAAGGATTTATCCTATGATATATACACCTGATAAAACTGGAGTGTTGATAACTGCTGAGAGATTATATTTTGTTGGAGAAATCAATTACTTCCATGCTTGCCTATATTGATGTCATGGTTTAAGCCCAGCCAGTAACTCAGAACCACGCAGCCACTCGCTCACTCCCTCCCCTTCTTCCTCCCCTGCTCTCAAAGGGATGGGGAGGAGAATTGAAAGAATGTAACTCCCATTGGTTCAGATAAGAACAGTCCAGTAACTAAGGTATAACACAAAATTACTGCTACTCCTCCTAATAATAAAAATAAGGCAAATAACAAGGGGAGAGAATATGAAACTAAAAGGGGAAAAGGAAAAACCCAATAAACACAAGTGATGCACAATACAAGTGCTTACCACCTGCCAAGTGATACCCAGCCCGACATGAGCAGAGATAAGTCCCTTCTGGGTAACTCCCCCCAGTTTATATACCAGGCATGATGTGCTGTGGTATGGAATACCCCTTCGGCTAGTTTGGGTCAGGCGTCCTGTCTCTGCTCTCTCCGGGCTTCTTGTGCCCCTCCTCACTGGCAGAGCATGAGAGAGGGAAAAGTCCTTCATCAGGGTAAGCATTATTAAACAACAACTAAAACATTGGTGTGTTATCAATCAGCATTGTTCTCAGACTAAAGCCAAAACACAGCACTGCACCAGCTACTAGGAAGGAAAAAGTAACTGTTACAGCTGAACCCAGGAAAACTGATATACTTACAACACCTTTTTCCCATATGACTGACATTCTATCTTCCACACCATTCACTCCATTAGGGATTTTTGTGAAGTCATCCTTCCCCTGAGCTTTCTGGCATGTGTCAAAGGTGCAATTGTCAGTCCCTGTCACAGATAGGTCATCACTATGGAGAGATAAAGTTCTTTATGAAACAGAGCTTGTACCAGATAGTGCCACATGGGAAAAACCATTGCAAAGCTTGGTAGATCCAGCCATCCATGCTGCAAGGAAAAACTGATATGCCCTGCCTTTCCGTCTTCAGTCCCATCCTCCAAGAGTAGCTCTACAGTACCGCCAGTTCCCCTGTAAAGTAATTTCCTCTTCAGAACCCCTTCAAAAGAAGCCAATCAGCAAAAAAAACACTTTTACTTTGGATATAACAAAAGTGTCCTACAAATGGAGGACTAACACACTTTGCCCAGAATAAGGGGTTTGGTTCCATCCACATTTAGGGCAATTTTAGACTGAGTCATTCTATATACCCTTTGAAATTGCCACAGATCTGCACAACCATCAGCCAGTGTTCAGGCATGCCTTCACACACTGGTCAAATTCAACCCTTTTGTGGAGTTAAGCTTTATTGGTAATGAAATACCAGCAAATCACACATGCTGTTAACTCTAGGTATTTGAAGAATACTTCTATTCCTACTTCCTTCTGAAAGGAGAAGTGGACAACTTACATCTACCTTCAGAAGTCAGCAGGCTTAGCTTTTACATAGCATCCAAATTTCAAGTGAAAAAGGCAGCTGATAACAAAACCCAGAACCCCTAGCTGTGACCCCACTTTTTACACATTTCCCACTGACTTACAACCTTACTGTCTCCTCGGTCATATTTCAATTTTTGATGCAGTATTAGCAAGGCAAGGCTTATTGATTAAAATCAAGGGGGACAGAGGCCACAAGAGTCCAGAGAAACAAAATCTGAACACTTTCTAATTTCTGCAACAAAAAAATGTTTTGCATCTATGGTTTCACCTTGCATTTCTCCTTCCTGATAGTGTTAACATACTGCACTTAGAAAATCTGCAGGGCATCAACCTGCTATTATATACTACCTACAGAATTTGCTCTGTATTTGGGCATCAGCTGTCACTGTTTGTTCATCTGCTTACTTGGCCAGTAAGTTCATGAGAAAACCAGGAGTAGATGGATCTGGTCTCAGTGGAGGTCCCATGACATATGCTGCAGCATGAGCCCAGTCTTCATTCCAGTAGTTGGTGCCATCGGTGCCAAGACTAGCAGCAATAGGCTCCCCATAAACCACCTTTCCTAAAAAATATAAAGCAATAGTACCATCATCAAACAACATAAAAATGCATATCTTGTGTTTTTTCTGTGGCGGATCTTTTTGATGGCAATGGATCTAAATTTGAATAAGTGTTTCAAATTAAACACTAACATATGGAAGGACATAATAAAATAACCTATAACACAGCATCTCTGTTCTGAAAATTCTGCTGGTTATCTCCCAATACACTTCCTCATAAGAACATTGCTTGGCCAAGTTTTTTATGAAATCGGTGACAGATATATTATAATGGGGTTTACACATTGTTTACTAGGCCTGTGATTGAGATTTCAAAAGGAACACAGTCCTCAGTTGTATTAATTATTTCCAAGATCCATAAATTTCTTGGTAGTGCCTGTTCGGTGCTCTGAAATTGACTATGTAAGTTAATACATACAGCATACAGACTTTCCAAGGTGATACTTTTAATCACCAGGCTACAGTTGTTCCAGGAAGAACAATATGGCACAAGACATAAACTAAAGAATGCGAAAACATTTCCCAAATGAAAAACTATCAATAATTTTAAATGTTATCTATCTCCCAAATTTTAAACTGCAGCTCTTGCTGCATGGTATTCTATGTCCTCAGAAGAGGACATCAACCCACACCTGCTGTTAGCCTTTGGATAGAGCTAACATTTTCACTATTTTTCCTCCTAGGAAACACGGGTTTGAAACCCATCAGAACAAGATGGGAAATTAAACAAGGTGTTTCACTCCCTGAGGAGGTGGTCCAGCCACTTTGCAGTTCTGCAGGTGACTGGTGATAATGTCCCTGAATTTGATGGTCTCCAAAGAACCAAAGCAAAAAATGAACATGAGCTGGCAGTGTGTGCTTGCAGCCCAGAAAGCCAACCGTATCCTGGGCTGCATCAAAAGGAGTGTGACCAGCAGGTGGAGGGAGGTGATCCTGCCCCTCTGCTCTGCTCTTGTGAGACCTCACTTGGAGTATTGTGAGCAGTTTTGGTGTCTTCAACATAAAAAGGACATGGAACTATTGGAACAAGTCCAGAGGAGGGCCAAGAAGAAGATCAGGGGACTGGAGCACCTCCTGTATGAAGATAGGCTGAGAAAGTTGGGGCTGTTCAGCCTGGAGAAGCAAAGGCTGCTTGGAGACCTCAGAGCATCCTTCCAATATCTGAAGGAGGCCTATAGGGATGCTGGGGAGGGACTCTACATGAGGAACTGTAGTGATAGGACAAGGGATAACGGGTTCAAACTTAAACAAGGGAAGTTTAGACTGGATCTGAGGAAGAACTTCTTTACTGTGAGGGTGGTGAGGCACTGGAATGGGTTGCTGAGGGAAGTTGTGAATGCTCCATCGCTGGTGGTGTTCAAGGTCAGGTTGGACATAGCCTTGGGTGGCATGGTTTAGTGGGAGGTGTCCTTGCCCATGGCAGCGGTGTTGGAACTAGATGATCTTAAGGTCCTTTCCAACCCTAACTATTCTATGATTCTATGATTCTATGACAGTCTGTATACTCCCAGCTATGGACATGCCCTTCCTCTCACTAAGAGGTGACCTAAGCTGTGACTGATGGTAGGAGGTACTAACTTTCTAAGTCTAAGCAAGCTGCTTGTAATCTGACCAAGCACATATTTTTCTATGCACTCTTAAAACAGGAACCTCGTTTTAAATAATTACTTTTTAGTAAGATACTGCTTTCCTTTATATTTACTTAAAGATACTGATCTGTATTAGAAAATCTTATTTCCTTAGCTGTAACAGTAAAGTTACAGCTATAGTTACAGCACATGATCTCTAGCCTTTGGTACACTTAGAATGAAAGCATTTTTAAGTGGCAGTATAAATTCTATATCCTTAAATCACATTTTTTAGCCTTGCTTCCCCATTGGCATTACTGGCCAAAGGAATGGGCCACATCAGTTTTCCCTGGTAAGTTCACATCAGGTAGACCTAACCAGGACAGGGAGCTGCACTGACTGACACCAGCACTCTGCAGCCTTGTCTTCTCATTTTAGGAAAGACTTTACACAACAGAAGGCAGAGGATCCCCTTTGTCTTCCTACTCAAGGGAACAAGACACAGAGATACAAGAAGGCCCTTCTGTGGAATCAGACAGTTCCTCTACCTATTTGAGCAAGATTCAAGATCATGTTTTGCACAGGGATGAAAAAACAACCCATTGAGACAAGCAACAACAGTTCTCACAGAGAGGCGCTTGTTTTGGCCCTCTCAAGTGGTGAGCTATAGACCCATTGCTTTTGGCAAACAGATTGGTAGGGCCCCAGAAAAAGAACAGGATGGGGACTTCTGTTAACCTGTACCTCTCACGGTCACAACATGGAAATCTTGGATTTCCTGTTGAATATTCAGCAGCACTGTAGCTGTACTGACGTACATGAAAAACATGCTGCTACAATCTGCAGATTTTCTTCTGTAAGTGGTGCTGCTGAAGATCAGAGCATACAGAGATGGCACGGAGGAGAGAAGGCAGTTAATTAAGTTATTTCCCGAAAATTTGCTTATTGTAGTATAAGAACTAGTATCCATTTACAGTCTATATGACTGATTTTAGCTTTTAAGGTCTGCGCCATACCTCACTGAAGACAACAGAATAACGCCTATTGCCATCAGCAAACTGTATCAGGCCTTCGGTCTCCAGCTAAATGAGGGACAAAAAAGAATTGGGCTCTGACTTACATTTTTGACTAGGAAAACTACCAACCCACAGAATTTGAGAAGCAGTGCTTCAATTCTGGTATCACACTGTCACCCAGAAAATAGATTATGCTCACTGAAGATCTATCTCTCCCCTTCTGAGGTCAGGGATGGAATAGGAAGGGATATCAATCTTCCTCTGACATAGGCAGAGATGAATATGCACCCACACACTGTACTTCATGCTTGAAATTAACATGAAAAATTCCACAATTGTAAATAGTAGATGAATAGAGATGGATAAATAATCTTGAAAACATGAATAAACGTGAATAAAGCATAGTGAATATTTCAAATGCTTGAGAGCCGTCTGATATTTAAGAGTTTACACAGCTTTTACATTAAGATGGTTTTAACCTGTCCAAGCTGAATATCTTTCAGCAAAACATTTGGGCGTTATTTATGTCATCCATACAATACTTCGAGAATTTTTTTTTTTTTTTTCCTGGAACTCCTTGTCTCGTATTACTGCTTTTAACTGAAGAATGGAAAATAGCTTTTACTGAAACTAACAGCAATGAATTTCTAATTGCCAGAAATTATACAGATCGGTCTCATCAAAAACTATAATTGCTGTAACTATCTTTGTGGTACACAAGCTATCTTTCAAAATGTCTTACTCAATCATAGATATTTGTTTCCTAAACAGTATACATCAATGAAAATAGAAATTAATTATGGAGAGATGTTATACATTGTTGTGCACAAAGGCAAGCACTGATGACTCTGACCACATCAACCTGGGAAACTATAAAATTTAATTTGCACCACAGTAAGAGTTAAGTTGCACTAAATTCTTCATTTTGCACATTGAAGAAGCATACATATATCAAGTTAGTTATCAAACAGGCATTGCAGACTATTCTTACAACAAAGCCTAACAATATTTTACAGTATTTACAATCAGCATAGAATTTTCTACTTGAATAGTGTTATGAAACACCACCTCATATCATAGCTCTTTCACGTTCACAGCCAGTGTTTCATCTTTAATCCTCTTGCAGTTAATGTTGACATCACACCTGTGAATGTATAAATAACTGTACACTGGTGGATACAATCCACATCACCAGCAGCACTGTCATCTAGTGGAGGAACCTAAAATAGCACAGTACTGGAAGAGCTAGTAAAAAATATTCCAGTAGTTCCCTTTATAAACTTGAATTACTGATAAGTCTTACTAGAAGTCATAATCAATACATATTCTACATACATATATCCATCTAGATTATAGAATCATAGAACCATAGAATAGCTAGGGTTGGAAAGGACCTTAAGATCTTCTAGTCCTAACCCCCCTGCCAGGGGCAGGGACACCTCCCACTAAACCATGCCACCCAAGGCTATGTCCAACCTGACCTTGAACACCGCCAGCGATGGAGCATTCACAACTTCCCTCAGCAACCCATTCCAGTGCCTCACCACCCTTACAGTAAAGAATTTCTTCCTCATATCCAATCTAAACTTCCCCTGTTTAAGTTTGAACTCATTACCCTTTGTCCTATCACTACAGTCCCTCATGAAGAGTCCCTCCCCACCATCCCTATAGGCCCCCTTCAGATATTGGAAGGATGCTATGAGGTCTCCACGCAGCCTTCTCTTCTCCAGGCTGAACAGCCCCAACTTTCTCAGCCTATCTTCATACGGGAGGTGCTCCAGTCCCCTGATCATCCTCGTGGCCATCCTCTGGACTTGTTCCAACAGTTCCATGTCCTTTTTATGTTGAGGACACCAGAACTGCACACAATACTCCAAGTGAGGTCTCACGAGAGCAGAGTAGAGGGGCAGGATCACCTTCCTCGACCTGCTGGTCACGTTCCTTTTGATGCAGCCCAGGATACAGCTGGCTTTCTGGGCTGCGAGTGCACACTGCCAACTCATGTTCAGTTTCTCACCAACCAACACCCCCAAGTCCTTCTCCACAGGGCTACTCTGAATCTCTTCCCTGCCCAACCTGGAGCTGTGCCTGGGATTCCCCTGACCCAGGTGTAGGACCTTGCACTCGCAATGGTTAAACTACATCAGGTTGGCATCAGCCCACCTCACAAGCATGTCAAGGCCCCTCTGGATGCATTCCTTCCCTCAGCATATCAACCGAACCACACAACGGTTCACACAATTAGCACAATGGTTTCATGCATTTTGGTCAAGCTTTCATACTCCACATTTTGCTATTAATAATCTTCACCCGCTGTGTAAGAATTATCTAAAGTCAAGAAATAAGGAAACTGAGGTCTGATATGCAATTCATGTAAGGTCAGATAACGAGGACATATTTTCCATAAAGTTTTAGGCCCTCAAAATCATGGGCTTCTGTCCTGCTTCTTCCACCCATGTCACCTCACAGTGCTGTGGTTCCACAGGCTGCTCTGGTTAGATAAACCCACAGATGAGGAGGTAAAAACATCCTGAATCCCTACATCTTTCTAGCCCGTCCAACAGATAGTCAAGAGGGTCAGGCTTCCCTTGGCTGACAAGAACTGTTTATAAACCTTGCAGTGCATGACCTGAGAAATCCTTCCCTGACAGAATCAATGCTTTCAGATGTTGCCATCATAATCATGATTTCTAAGTGCCCAGTAAATAGGAATTCTTGTCATGTCAAGGCACTGTCCACAAAGACATGGTGTGGTCTCTGTTGTAGAATTTCTCATCTAAATAGCTGGTATAGGCTTGCAGATTATAACTCAAGGGATAGGAGTAAAAGAGCACATATTGTCTCAGACTGGTCACATAATTTTGAAAGCATCCTGGAGGTACAATATAAAGGAGAAAAAATTTGCTCTAGGGAGAATGGAAAGTCTCAATCCCAGTTGGTGTTCTGCCACATTGCTTAACAGCCTTTGCACCCCACAAAACACACACAGTTTAGACATCCCACTCCAAGAAATTAACTCATGTTCTGAGGGTTATGGCACCTGTGACAAGTAGAACACTGATGCTATGTTGGGTTTTCCTTGACCCTTTTTTCAATGCCGTAGCCCAAGCACAAAAGAATTAGGACTTTTACCTTCTCTTCGTGCATTACTTATCAATTTTCCTGCAGATTTACTCATCACGTGGACTACAAAAAGGGGGCAGTTGACAGCATTTGCTATGGAAATTGCTCTTTGTGTAGCTTCAGCTTCCACTTCTTCAGGACGAGACAGTGCATGCCCCTCAGGGCCAGTTATTCCCATTGCCAGCATCTTCTTTGCACCCTGAACACACACAAAAACATGTAAGAATCAGATACAGCGCAACCATGGTGTCATGAACATGTCGCTGGCCAAATGGATTCTAAATGAGCCATTATAGCTAGCTTGAGAAAAAACAAACAAACAAACAAAAAAAACCCAAAAAAGGTAGTTATGATTTTTTTTTTCAAAGGAACTTATTGTTTTGTTATCTGAAATCCAACAAGTCTCTTAACAATCGCAGGTCTCAGAATACCTAAGTGACTTTAGAGAACACACTCTACAAGCTTGCAGGGATAAATCACCCCTTCTGAAAGCCCCACCCCTCTCTCAATATGTACTCTTAAATGACCACAGCCAGCAACTGAGATGACAGTACTAACCCCTCACTGGAAGAAGAAAGGAAAGAACTTTACTAAGCACAGATACACATTCAGAGCCTTCGAATCAGGCACCAAGGTTTTAAGAGGCATAAGATTTTGACCCTACTATATTCCAGGAATTTATGCTTTGCTGATTTGAGATTACATAGCAATAAATTAATTTCTGTTATGGGACCTGAGGCAGAGTTGAAGCACTATTGACTAGAATATTTGAAGAAACTCAAAGGCATCAGTGTAGTTATACTCCCAGAGCCTCCACACAGCACCAAGATGGCAATAGCAAGTGTGAAAAGAGTCTAACTAGGCACAGAGGGACCTGTTAATCATTTTGTATAATGAAATTATAAGTATGAAGGGTGGGACTTCTGTGCCCAGTCAGTGAAGCTTTCTCCGTGCTTCTGGATTTGTTCCTGTTAGATGACTATGCTTGGAGAGACCTAGGGTTAGGCATTACATAACTGACATCTAAATACTCGGCTGAGTGTTCCCCCTTTTACTTGGTCTATGATCAGGCTCTGACTGTTGTTCTCTTTGTCAGTCAAGTATACATATATTGAAAGTATACATATTAGTTGTGGTCAATGGCTCAACGTCCAGCTGGAGACCAGTAACGAGTGGTGTCCCTCAGGGATCGGTGTTGGGACCGGTCTTGTTCAACATCTTTGTCAGTGACACGGACAGTGGGATTGAGTGCGCCCTCAGCAAGCTTGCCAATGACACCAAGCTGTGAGGTTTGGTTGACATGCCGGAGGGAAGGAATGTCATGCAGAGGGACCTTGACACGCTTGTGAGGTGGGCTGATGCCAACCTGATGAAGTTTAACCATGACAAGTGCAAGGTCCTACACCTGGGTCGAAGCAATCCCAGGCACAGCTACAGGCTGGGCAGAGAAGAGATTCAGAGCAGCCCTGCAGAGAAGGACTTGGGGGTGTTGGTTGGTGAGAAACTGAACATGAGCCAGCAGTGTGTGCTCGCAGCCCAGAAAGCCAACCGTATCCTGGGCTGCATCAAAAGGAGTGTGACCAGCAGGTCGAGGGAGGTGATCCTGCCCCTCTACTGCTCTTGTGAGACCTCACTTGGAGTATTGTGTACAATTCTGGTGTCCTCAACATAAAAAGGACATGGAACTGTTGGAACAAGTGCAGAGGAGGGCCACGAGGATGATCAGGGGACTGGAGCACCTCCTGTATGAAGATAGGCTGAGAAAGTTGGGGCTGTTCAGCCTGGAGAAGAGAAGGCTGCGTGGAGACCTCATAGCATCCTTCCAATATCTGAAGGGGGCCTATAGGGATGGTGGGGAGGGACTCTTCATGAGGGACTGTAGTGATAGGACAAAGGGTAATGGGTTCAAACTTAAACAGGGGAAGTTTAGATTGGATATGAGGAAGAAATTCTTTACTGTAAGGGTGGTGAGGCACTGGAATGGGTTGCTGAGGGAAGTTGTGAATGCTCCATCGCTGGTGGTGTTCAAGGCTGGGTTGGACAGAGCCTCGGGTGGCATGGTTTAGTGGGAGGTGTCCCTGCCCCTGGCAGGGGGGTTAGGACTAGAAGATCTTAAGGTCCTTTCCAACCCTAACTATTCTATGATTCTATGATTCTATACTGCAAATATACCTCTCATTATAACAGGATCATTTGCCTCCTGTCTACTCTGAATCCAAGAGTCAAGGTTACAATTCCACAAGCATCCTTTACAATCTTGGACAAGAATGTTTGTCCTAAGTTTCCTGCAATTAAAATAGGGTAGAAAAGCCTTTCCCTGTGACACAGTGATGGTACTAATACAGCTATTGAAGAGCTTATAAATGGCAACAAGACCATCTATATTCCTGACTTCGATGGACAAAATGTCAAATGCCTACCTGTGCAATTAGCTCCCCATTCTCTGCATGGACTTGAGCAACTGCTCCAAGCTCCTTACAGCAGCAAAAAGCTTCATATAACTCCTCATCATTGAGCATATATATATCTTTATAAGCCATAAACATCTTGAAGGAGTTGACACCTTTGTTTTGAACAAGAGTTTTCATTTCTTCCTTTACCTGAAAGACAGCAGTTTTCAAAAAACAGCAATATTATATTTAACCTGTTAATAATTTTATATAATGAAATTTTAATTATGAAGGGTGACCCTTTACTCACCCATCAAACATATGTTTAGTCCAAACAACCCAAGTCACATATTTAAAGACTGGCTTATACTATTCTTCTTGTATAAAATTCATCCTTCAAGTACATAAGCTAGTAGCACTGCAGTGCAGATATTGGAGGTACAAGCTAATTGCAGAAAGGGAATGATTTTTACAAAAGAAAGCAAAGCAGCATTTCACTCCAAATAAACCTCCTGATGTGGAAAACACCCAATCCAATATTACAATCGATGTATTCAGCATATACAGTATGGAGTTTTGAGCAAAACTGATTTTCAAAATTGGATCATAATAGGCTTCATCTTCTGGCAAATAACAGTGACAGAAAGTATCTCATGTCCTGAAGCTTTGTCTTGATTCTAAACAACACCACACAGGCATTTGGAATGTTTTGTCGTCAAGCAAAATGGTTCTAAACTCCAGAAGGAAGTGTGCTTTTCTGGTTGGTTTTGTTGTTTGGTTTTGTTTTTTTTTTCTTTGTATGAACTCCTTGATAGGATTCCCTGTTTCTGCTGGGGTCTGTGAAGCCCAGCAAAACTTTATGTCCCAAAGAAAGAAAGATGCAGATTTTAGCCCAAAGGTTTCTTGTATAACCAGTTCTAGCTGGTTAGCTAGAACTAACCAAAACTATCCATTACCTAACTTTGGCTCTCCCCTCCCAGTAAAGTGATGGTGACACTAATTGATGTGCATCTGTGATACTACTACAATTTCCAGAGGATTAATTCCTACCAGAAAGTAAAACATAGTTTTTCATCTTGTCTACAGTTATCTGGTTGTATCTGCCTAAGAAAGGTTTGATACAAAACCAAGGAAATTCTCTGGACTTATCCAGAGGAGGGATGGGAGCATATCTTGAGTGGGAATAAATACCCAACACAAGATCCTGCTCTGGCACAAATATAGAGGCATGTAATTTATTTTCTTCTGTACAATTTACTATGACTAAGGAAAAGCATTATAAAGAATGTATGCTTTTAATCAATCCTGAGGAGATGACAGCTAGTTAAAAGGGCATGAAATATCAGTTGTCTTTACCCAGATCTTTTACAGCTACAAAACATCAGACCTTTCTATTTCTTTCAATCTTGGCCTTTAAAAAAAAGTTAACTTCTTAACATAAACCAGAACATTTCATTGATTGACACCTCACTAGTTTTATTGGATTTTTCAGTACAATGCCACTGCTCTCTACTGAGGCGGTTTCAAACACACATTCCTCAAACTTCACTGGAGAATTTATTTTATGTCTTTGCTTTGAGCTAGAAGTTGCAGTCAGCCTATTTAGTGCTTAGTGCTCAGAATACCAAAGATGGAGTGTTTGCAGAGTGAAGGCTTTGGTTTATGTATGTTAAAAGTTAAAAATTAGAGAAAGTACTCATATTTTAAAATTGAATTTACTTAATATATCTATGTACTGATGCACATCCTCTGAGGATCCAAAGTGGTCATGTAAAATATGAGTCAGGTTCAGATAGATGCCAAGCACCTGAAAAGTTAATTTATTCAGTAAAGCTTTCAGGCTATCAGCAAGCATTCACACAATGTCATGGGTTCATCATCAAGGGTGATTTTCCAATATGTAAATTCCAAGAAGGTTTTTCACATAATCTAACAGTCAAGTAACTATTGGCTGAAGTCCACTTTACTTTACTGAGATATCACTGCAGTCAGTAAAAACAAAAAAACACCACCACCACCAAACCACCATCACCACCCCCAAACAAATAAACAAACAAACCATCACAACCAAGACTCAACAGGAACATAAGTCATCAAGTGTTCAAGAAATAAAAGGCAAAATTTATGCAAACACTTCTTACCCCCTCTGACTTGCCTGATCTTGGTCTTCCACAACTGCTTCCTTTAACCTTGAGCAGTATTAGCCAAAGACACAGGTTATCTGCAGACTTTCTTTCTTTCTTTTTTTTCTGGTATTTTTTTTTCAAACACATGTACTTTTAGAAAGGCTTGGACTATTTCAAATGTAGCTTTTATGCACAAAAATACTATTACACTGCCAGCAAGCTATATTTAGCACATAAGGACTAATACAAAGCAGGTGTGGTACTGATTCATGGAATTGAAAATCAGCTATTGCGTTTACCTTATTGCTCCACCACGTAACCGCCACATGCAGGGAATAATCACAGCAGACTTTAGGGTCTGCCCAGCTTTTCCATGTGTCAAAAGCTTCAATCAGAGAACAGCCTTTGTGAGGGACGGCAAAATCAATGATCATAGTGGTTCCTCCTGCTACAGCAGCCTGAAAGGGAGAAAGTTAATATTTAGTATTGGAGAGAATGCAGATTTCCTCCCACCCTCTCTGTCTGTGCAACAACTCATCTTGATAACTGAAAAGCCAAAACCCACTGAAGAGTTCCCCTGAGTAAAGTCTGAACTTGTAAAACTATTGTGGAGGTTAGTTTTGTCTCCTTTGAGAAGGCTGTTCTTAAACAGGCATTCAGAAGAATCATGAGGAAATTCTCAGACTGAAGGAGTTTTCACACATGTACAAAATCTCTTGAAAAGTTTGGAGATGAGTGTGGCATTGATGCATCACTGAGTTTCCTGAAACATGTGGGATCAAGAAAGAAGAGCACTGGAAGACCATGGTCAACATGTGAAATGCTTCCTTGGAGTCTATGTAGTTGAAGAAAAAAAAGCCTGTGTGACAGGAAAGTATGGAGGGGCAGATACAAAATAAAAAAGAACAAATTTGGTCTGAAAACCCACTTTGAAAATCCCTAAACTCTTGTCTAATACAAAATTATTACCTGTTTGGTTTTTTTCTTTTCCTTTAAAGGATCTTTGTTAGTCATTTCCAGAAACCAGATCCTCAACTAACAGAAATTGACCCAAATATAGAAATTCCTTTGTTGTAATTGTTGCAGTCTTCCAGATTGCCATAATGGTTGCAATTAGTCAGAGAAATCCTTTCTATTGCTCTGAACAACATCCCTTTGCACCCCAGAGACAACCAATTCAGATCAGATTTATATTACTCTTCCTCTTTCTAGATCAATTAACCCTTTCCTCTCTTTTACTTATCAATCAGAAATAGAATTGTAAATATGTCAGTACATTTTGCAAAGACGTTTGGAGAGTGATAAACATTTGTGAATCTGGGATGAATTCAGCAAACATTTTCTCCAAGTGAAGTTGTTCAAACTGTAATTTTTTTTTCCAACAAGACAGATTGCTTTCTTTTTTTTTTAAACAGGATTTAGAATTAAACAATATTTATAGATTTGAAAAAAAAAAAGTCACGGGTTGCAAACTCCACTCAAATTCTCTTTTTTCCCTAACATCATTTTTTTCCCCTCTCTTGTCAGGAGAGGAATTCTGTGCCTTTATTTATTTGGCTGAATGGGTAAATCTTGGCTAATCATTGTAGCGTATTTTGCAATAGTTGGAACATAGCTCTCTCCTGCCAGAATATCTGCAAGATGATGACCTTCAGTAAATAGCTCTGAACACATTCCACACTTAGACTTGGGTTAAAAAGGTCCACAATATCTAACTTTCTGACATCTGAACACTTGGCTGGATCTATAGTCTTCTCTGAGGCACTATCTGCTCATCCTATTTTGTGTATGCAGTCTCTGTTTTGCAACTTCCCTTATCGGTGATTCAAAAATGTTATTCAAAAAACTTCAGACCTAAAAAATAAAAATACTACTTTCTTTTTTGAAAGTTAGCACACAATTCATCTTCCCTACTTTGGGACTTGACAGTGCAGGCACCTATATCTGAGTTAGTCTTCATCTTTTGTTCTTTTTAAACAATGAAAGCATTTTAAGAATGCAATCACTAACACCTTACAAAGGCATCTTAAAAGAAAGCCACAGTCACTGCTGTTTCTTTTACATATTTCCTCCTCTCAAACAAAATCATTTTCTGGCTTCAAGTCACATATTTTTGATTTCTCTTGCAATGTCAAATTACAGTGTTGATAATTAGTTTACAAAAGGGGTCTTCTCAGAAAAATAACGGATTGTGGCAGAAAATGAAAAAATATTAATATATGTATGTGTACTATCAGATAAAGTAAGTATTCCAGAAATCAAATTCTGCATGTCATTCAGCCAGGAAACATACCCTGTGATGTCTGTAGAGAAGTAGAACAGACATTGTGGGTTTGATTTTTTTCTCTCCACTTATCACAAAAAGCAGTGTGAAGGCCAAAATCTGCTGTGGAAGCCATTATGGTAACTATAATTTATTTTTTTTAACAAATATTTCCTGTCTGTGGACATCTTAAAAAGACAGCACTGTTAGGCCCATATAATACTAGATTCCTTAATTTCTACCAGATAGCTACAGAGTCTAGGGGAAAAAAAAATCCATTATCATATTTATAATACCTTCCCAGCAATCAGTTCTGGAGGTAGAAAAGCTGTAGCTTTTCTTTTGCATCTTACATTTGACTTGGAGAGACATGTTATTTTTGGTATAGCAGCCATTTTGGTGTGTCAGGAAAGATAGCGCTTAAAACTATCCAGTGTAAAATATTTCCATTCAAATAACAGCAGCAACACCAGAAAATCTATCTTGAGCTGGAACAAATATTGTTATTGAAAGAAATATGCCGGTAATTTAAGGATAGCATATAGGTAATTTGTAGTCCTCCCTTCAGTACTCTGGAGTCAGCATTAGAAGAAGTCAGCTCCTTGTTAAGAGTATGAAAATGTACAATAAGGGGGAAATAAGACAAGGCCAGGTTAGACAGAGCTTGGAGAACCTGGTCTAGTGGAAGGTGTCCCTGCTCATGGCAGGGGTTTGGAACTAGATAAGCTTTAAGATCTCTTCCAACCTAAACCGTTCTATGACTCTACAATTAGACCACTCCGACAATCTAAAGTGCACTCTCATGACATGATGGGGAAGCAAGAAATGAAATTTCCTGCTAAAGAACAGGGTCAATCTTAGCAAGACTGCAAACTTTATAGGTTCTCAATAGTTGTGTGATTACTGCACCACACTATTTGTTAAAATGAGTTGAGTTTAAATTTTTCAACTATTTCAAAGAGGAAAACTGGTATTCTGCACATCACAAAGAATGCACATTGGTGAAATCCATTTATTTTGAAGGCATGTACTACACTATTGCTTTCTGCTTTTTAGCAAACCCCAGTTCTGCTGTGAGAAGTACAGGATATAAAAGGCTGCCTGAGGATGCTGTCTAGCAGACAAGCAAAGTAGAGCAATGTGATCCTTTCTGTAGGCAAAGGATTTCAGCGTGCACAGCAAAGCTCTTAGAGAAGTACCTTGCAAATTTGAGGAAGCTCTTTGTATTTTTACTATGGAGATAATGCACAATACTGTTAATAGTAGTAATTGATACACTGCTAATGCAAGGAATGCAATACTCACAAGTATAAAACTGGGAGAAATTAGACACTTTTAGAAAGTGCATTTGAACAGGACCATCATTGAGAGACACAGTGAGGTCTGCAGTGAATGAATGACAGGAGAAAAGCTTGCATTGCCCCTTTCTAAAAATTCAGACTACCACAGAGGTGCTCCCAGGGCACTGAGGAATTACACTGTTGCTTTAGATAACCTTTGCTCAAAAAAGTATAAGGCTTGTTGCATGCACCAATGCAAGCTGTAGTCTGCCAACCAAGGCAAATGACTGCACTTAACTTGTCACCTCCAGCCAGAAATGTCTGAAGGAACCAAAATAACACACCGGTTGAAGGTGGACCTCTGAGCATTCCAACTGCTTATGACAATATCCCAGCCAAGGGACAGTAACAATTGCCTGCGCCTGATTCACATCCATTGTTTTAGAAGTACTACTGAATAATCAGCAGGCATCCCTTTCTACAAAAGCCCAAATGCACACACAGACACTCATATATATGCACCCACCTTGGTTCCTGAATAGAAGTCGTCTTTTGATCTGCTGCCCATAAAAGGGAACTGCATGTGTGTATGGGTATCGATGCCCCCAGGGATCACCAGCCTGTTGGTTGCATCCAGCACAGTGAGTCCAGTCAGCGGCTCAGGGTTTAGGTTTGGTCCCACTTGCTGCACCACTCCATCTTCCACGTACACATCAGCCTCCACAGAGAGGTCATCGTTCACAACTTTACCCCCCTTGATCAAAAGCCTCTGCTGCGCCAGCTTCTGGGGAGGCATGGGAGCCTAGAAGGCAAAAGTGAGGCTCAGAAAGCTGCTCTTGCCTGGAAGTATTTCAGTGCCCACCCTTCTCCCAGAGCAGGGGTTATCTCCAAATGGCTCTAAACACATACCACACACTGCTCTTTAACCAGAATTGCCCCTCTGCCTTTGTCAGCTCCTCCTACGGCCTCCAATGGAGGACCAATACGCTGCAAATGCAGTGAAACGCCCACAGGGTGGCCGAGTGTCGGCTTCAGGCCCTTTCTGGTCCAGAATCTTTGCCTTGAGAAAACAAGGCTAGGCTTTCAAAAGCGTCTGACTCATGGCAGTGGCTCCAGTCTGCTCTCTATACCCCAGGGTTTGAAACACGCTGGGCTGTTTTGAGAATGTGGCCATTCATCAGCTTGTGATGCCCAAAGGTGACCCAAGATCTTTGCATTAGGTTTGAGGAAACCAAGGGTGAGCTGAGCTCTCCACACGAGTGGCCAGGGAGCCCAAGGGTGACCTGAGCTCACTGCAGCTTGTGCAGTGGGGCCAGCAGAAGACTGGGCTGCAGTGCTTCAAGCACTGTGCCCATCTCAGCCAAGCCCCACAGGGCACTATGTTGGGGTCCACCCTGCTGCAACGGGTGTGAGCCACCGCCGGAGCGCATCAGAACTGCTCCCGAACTGATTCTCAGATGACCACTTGGGGGACACAACCCTCGGGACCCAAACACACACACACCGCAGTGCCACTGCACGGACACCACACGGGCAGGCGGGGGCAGCGGCCGGAGGCTGCCGCGGCCCCTGCTCACCCTGGCAGCAGGAGGAGGCTTAAGCGGCACAGTTGTGTGCCCGCTGTCGAAGGACCACGTGAAAACCATCTTGCGGTAGCCGCCGCCTTGCGCCATCTGCGCCGCCGCCCCCTTGCCCCCGGCTGCCGCGCGCGGTCCGGCCCCCCGGTGTCACCCGCACAACCGCCACAGGCCCGACCCTGCCCGGCCCTGGCCGCGCAGTCAGCAACGGCTGCTCCAGCCGCCCTCGCACCGCCCCTCAGCCCTCGCGGGGCCCTGCCTGAGGGCCCCGGCGGCGGGACCTTGGGAAGTGAGGGCCGGGCTGCTGCGGTGGCCTCGGACAGGGCTGAGTGGCCCCGCGGGGAGAGGCGGCCTGTGGGTTTCATACCATGGGCACGGAAAACAAGGGGGAAAGTAGAATTATGAGTGGGAAATGAGCTAAGAGCTTGGAGCAGAAGAAGAGAGAAGACGTGCTCTGCACCGTGCCAGAGGAATGCGCTTATGTGGACTTTTCCTGCTTCCTCCAGTAACCTGGGTTTGCACACTCAGCAGTGGCACTGCTCAAGCATGTCCGTTAAACTGCTGAGCACCAGCATCTTCATCCCCTCGACCTCTTCCAGGTCAGTGACAAGTGCTTCAGAAGACAGAATATTGTCCCTGAGGGCTGTGAGAGGATGCACACATATACTGCCAGAAAGAGACAGATGACACTAGATTTGAAAAACACCTTCCCATCAGCAAGGTGATGTTCCTTCCCTCCCAGTGGGTAAGAGAGCTGTACCAGATGTTTGTATCTGATCATCCCAAATCTTGTCTCATGCCTCACCTTTTGCATGGTGGGACAGAGACCCACCGGGATTCCTTGTTCCACACAGCAACAGAAAAAGGTCACAACTCCTTTGGAAAAGCAGAGCAGAGAATGAGAGCAACAAAGTGAAATGCCCAAGGCTTGTGGGGCAGCTATGCCTGGCTGAATGGACAGGAAAGGACAACCTCCACCTACCATGCCTGACGCATTTAAAGCCAGTGGAAAGACAGGGACCAACATACTGTGATGGGAATTCAGGCAGGAACTCTGGCTTGCTAATTACAATGGTATCAGTGAGCCAGGAATAGCTGAGTTCCAGTAATATGATTATTCAGATGAAGAGCTGGGGATTAAAGATGCGGGAAGGAAGTTAAGTGAGTTAAGTGAGGAGAGCGGGTGGCAAAGGCAGAGATTCCTTCGGTCCCATGTAGTCATGTGGGGTGCAGCAGACAGGTTCATATGTCTTCCCAGATGGGAACTGCATCTACGAATTATTTGGTATTTATTGGCAAAGAGGATTCACCCTGAATTCCCCAGCCTGTTGCCAAAACTGCCAACTTAAACCAGTGGCTTTCTTACTATTTCTCCCTGGTCAATGAATATTTAGTTATTTCTACAGAATGAGTTTATACATGGCAGACCTAAATAATCACTTCCAAGCATGCTCATGTGCTAGGGGCAGTGGTAAACCATTCCTGCTTAAATCCTTCTCCCAAACTGGGCAGAGGAGATTTGGAGGCAAGCCTGCCACAACACACCAGACTATGGTATGCACCAGGGTACTCAGTTCCCTTTTTTTGTGAGTTGAACAGGGAAGAGCTGACACTGATCAAAACCCTGTTTACCTCTGTTTCCAGATGCCAGTGGGCTTGAGCTCCATTTCCCCTCTTCTGATTTCCTCCCACCTAATTTAGACTTTATTATAGACTAATTTAGCTAATTTGTGGATCATACTCTTAAATGTCTAAAGCTTCCTACCTGTAACTTCATGTCCGGATCAGAGCTGCAGACCCCCAAACTAGTAATGTAATGAAGTGTCAGGTCTTATAAAGACCTGGTGCTTAGGAAAACTGAATTTATCCCTCAAGTGGTTTTGAACACATTAAATAGGTTATTGGTAGATAATGACGTTCTGTCTAAGGAGTCCTTTTATTTAGTCTGTTTGGATGAACAAGATAATCTCACATCAGCTGCATTTATGTACATTTGGTAAATATTTGATATTTCACAGCTCAGCTGTCCCTGGAAGGAATGGCCTGACATACCACCTGTGGGACAGAAATAATCCATATAATACTGTGAGAAGACAACTGATCCCATATTCTTAGTCACCACCGAATGTGTTGCTGCTGCAATGAGGCTTCTGGCTCCAAACTGGCTTTGTAACCTTTATTCATCCACAAAACATTTTACTGTTCTTGTCCTTCCCTTTACACAGCTTAAAACAAACCTTTGCTCTGTAATCAGTGGCTGACTCTGCACTGTTGTACTGTTTTGGGCTGGGAGAGACTTAAATTTCTTCACAGTAGCTGATGTGGGGCATGTTTTGGATTTGGGCTGAAAACAGTGTTGATAACACAGGGATGTTTGTTCATTGCTGAGCAGCGCTTACAGAGTCAAGGCCTTTTCTGCCTCTTGCTCCCCCCCACCAGTGAGCAGGCTGGGAATGCACAAGAAGTTGGGAAGGGACACAGGTGGAAGAGCTGACTCCAAATGACCCAAGGGATATCCCACACCATACAGTGTCATCCTCAGCATATAAATCTGGGGGAATAAGAAGGAAGGGGGGATGTTTGGAGTGATGGTGTTTGTCTTCCCAAGTAACCATTAGGCATGATGGAGCCCTGCATTCCTGGAGATGGCTGAAATATGGAAGTGGTGAACTAATTCCTTGTTTTTCTTTGCTTCTGTGTGCAGCTTTTACTTACCTATTAACTTGTCTTTTTCTCAAATCCGTTGAGTTTTTGCACTTTTGCATATTCACCTTCCAGTTCTCTCCCCCATCCTGCTGGGGTTGGGGTGAGCAAGCGACTGTGCTTAGGTGTGTGAGAGGTATTGCAGCAAGCCATCAATTGCAATCCTGAAGTTGAATCTTACCCTAATGCTTTTGTGGTCTGCAGCAAAGCAAATAATTCTGGAAACCTAAATGTTGGAATGTCTTGTTTAGCGTAGCTATCACACAAATACGATCAGAGATTTCTCAGTAGCTTAATGATTAATACAACTGACTTAATGTTAAGAACCCTGAAGAAGATCCAATCCACATCTATAATTGACCAAAATAAAATAATTCAGTAAATTAAGGAGTACATTTGCATGAAATGGATGGCTGAAGTTTGGAACATTCAAAAGACCTTGAGGATGTCTTCTAAAAGTCATTATAATGATGACACAATCAGTTTAATATCTCCTGAGACACACCCACGTCCCCCTGAAACCTTTAGCTGCTGCCTCTCAGGATAAAATGTTACTAATTTCTGTCTTCTGATGTAATTATCCCATCTTACTCTTATTCTCCCTTTGCTTCTATTTCACATTCTTCCTACCATTTCCTTTTTCTGAAAAGCTCTTCAGAAATAGGAAGGGCTGTTAAGAAAAATAATAACCCAAAGATTTTGAATGCATTAAGCTTCAGATAAAAGTTGGTGAGGCAGAGATATATAGAATCATAGAACCATAGAATAGTTAGGGTTGGAAAGGACCTTAAGATCACTTAGTTCTGACCCCCATGCCAGGGGCAGGGACACCTCACGCTAAACCGTGTTACCCAAGGGTCTGTCCAACCCAGCCTTGAACACCACCAGGGATGGAGCGTTCACAACTTCCCTCAGCAACCCATTCCAGTGCCTCACCACCCTCACAGTAAAGTACTTCCTCCTCATATCCAATCTAAGCTTCCCCTGTTTAAGTTTGAACCCATTACCCCTTGTCCTGTCACTACAGACCCTAACGAAGAGTCCCTCCCCACCATCCTTAAAGGCCCCCTTCAGATACTGGAAGGCTGCTATGAGGTCTCCACGCAGCCTTCACTTCTCCCGGCTGAACAGCCCAAACTTTCTCAGCCTGTCTTCATACGGGAGGTGCTCCAGTCCCCTGATCATCCTCGTGGCCCTCCTTTGGACTTGTTCCAACAGTTCCATGTCCTTTTTATGTTGAGGACACCAGAACTGCACACAATACTCCAAGTGAGATCTCACGAGAGCGGAGTAGCGGGGCAGGATCACCTCCCTCCACTGCTGGTCATGTTCCTTTTGATGCAGCCCAGGATACGGTTGGCTTTCTGGGCTGCAAGTGCACACTGCCGGCTCATGTTCATTTTTTCATCAACCAACACCCCCAAGTCCTTCACAGGGCTGCTCTGAATCTCTTCTCTGCCCAACCTGTAGCTGTGCCTGGGATTGTTCCAACCCAGGTGTAGGACCTTGCACTTGTCATGGCTAACTTCATCAGGTTGGCATCAGCCACCTCACAAGCGTGTCAAGCTCCCTCTGGATGGTATTCCTTCCCTCCAACGTATCAACCAAACCACACAGCTTGGTGTCATCAGCAAACTGGCTTAGGGCGCACTCAATCCCACTGTCCATGTCACCAACAAAGATGTTAAACAAGACCGGTCCCAACACCGATCCCTGAGGGACACCACTCGTTACTGGTCTCCAGCTGGACATTGAGCCATTGAGCACAACTCTTTGCATGTGGCCGTCCAGCCAGTTCTTTATCCACTGAGTGGTCCACCTATCAAATTGATGTCTCTCCAATTTAGAGACAAGGATGTCATGTGAGACAGTGTCAAACACTTTGCACAAGTCCAGGTAGATGATGTCAACTACTCTACCCCTGTTCATCACTTCCGTAGCCCCATCATAGAAGGCCACCAGATTGGTCAGGCAGGATTTGCCCTTAGCGAAGCCATGCTGGCTGTCACCAAGCACCTTGATGTTTTTATGTGCCTTAGCATGCCTTCCAGGAGAATCTGCTCCAAGATTTTGCCAGGCAAAATCAAAATGCATGAGATGCAAAAAACTTTATATCTCAAAATGCAGGAGATACAAACCAATAGGCTTTTGGGCAAAAAATAAAGATGTTTTGTGGAAGACTGATGATGAGCAGTGGGGAGACAGTTCAGCTAATGAAGATGTGTTGTTAATTGTATTTTCCATTTTTGACAACTTTCCCCCAAGGAAGAAAGACTGCATCGTGAACCAGATTTTTAACACAAGAAAATCAACAGAAAGGATACCACTAACTTTCAGTAATGCTGGAAAAGCCCTTGGTGTTGAAGAATCTGTCTAACAATGTGTTATTTTGAGCTGAACTCTGGATTTGTAAAAGGGAATGAACGGTTATCTTTTCCCATATTCAGAAAGTTAGGAGGATTTTGAATACACAGTAGGCCCATAACAACTGTTCACATGGGATTTCACACCCCTCTTTTCTTCAGTTGGAATTTAATACTAATTCAATAGAATCAGATATTCCACCTGTAATTACACCTGGAAGGTCCTCCTAACTGAGAACAGTCAGGTGCATCCTGTCAAAACTTTGTAAGTATTTTTCTGAACAATCTGGTGCTGACTACTTTCATGAGATGGATTTACAGACACAAACAAGTGGTGATGTTTTAAAAGTTAATCTCTAAAGGCTTCTTTAGAAGTTGTGAATGCTTTCCAAAACAAGCAATAAATACCCTATTGGTTTCCTATAATAAAACTAGGCTAAAAAAAAAACTATGAAGGGTGTTGAATCCTGTAGTTCCACATTACCTGTACAATTGTAAATATACTCTCCATAATCTTAAATACTGGGCCACATCCAAGCTACTAATGCCAGTCTTTCCCTAAATACATTGGAAGTGACACTGCAGCCCATAAGCACCCAGCCTTGGGCCCCACACTTGTGACATGAAAAAAGGCAGCCAAAGCTGTTGCATGTGCTGAAAACCATCCTGCTTTTTAAAGCAACAAAGGTAGTGACTGTTCTATTTCATAATCACAGGACTAAATGCCTTTTGCTCCTTGAACTTGTTCAACACAAATGATGGTTCACAGACAGCACAACCAAGGAAGAATAAAGAAAGAGCAGGAACCCAGCAGAGGAGTATCTAGGAAACCCGAATACTATGCACTTTCAGTGGTTAATTTCCCAGAGTTTCTTATTAAGGGTCTGATAAAGTGTCCACTTTCTAAAATCTGTGAGACCACAATGGCAGTTTTACTTAGGCATCAAAGTTCTAGGGTTTCTGGATGTTCCAGGATAAAAAGACTCATCAGATCTGCCAGTTGCTTCCTGGAGGATAACCTCAGCCAAAGAAACCCAGTTCGCAGGTGTGATTTTTCCAAACTCCAGGAAACATAACCACAAAAGCAGGGATCAGCTTCCTTTGGAAACTGTTATGTTTATGAATGAATTGCCTAGAAAAATACTGCAAAATATTATTTCTATTATTTTGACCAATCCTGAAACTCAACATCTCTCTTTAAAGGAAGAAGTCAGAATTACAACTGCTGCCCAACATACCAGGCAAGAGAAAGCAGAACTGAGTACTTCTGTTCTTTGCCATGCCACTGCAGAAATTAGATGTCTGTTTCATGACCTTCTTCACTATCCTGTTCATTGCTATTGCCTTTGTTTTTCATCTGGTGCACCAGAACCGCTTCCTCTAATTGTATCTGTCAAAGGTCCTTCTTAAGTGACTACAGGAAAGACAAGTTTAAAACAGTAATTTTTACCCATTGTTCTTGCTTGTTTTCTACACCTGGAGAAGCAGCAAAAAAGTATTTCATTCAAATTCAAAATATAGTGACTTATTTTTATTTTATTTTTCCTCCTGGTGGCTGTAATGTAGAATAATCTTTCAAACTGAGAAACTTATCATAGGTTTCAGTTGGAAGGAACCTTATGTATCATCTTGTTCAACCTCCTGCCACAGGCAGGAACACCTTCTGATAGACTAGGTTGTTCAAAGCCCTGTCCAACCTGGCCTTGGAACACTTCCAGGGATGGGGCATCCACTTCTCTGGGCAACTTGTTCCAGTGTCTCACCACCGTCATAGTGAAGGATTTCTTCCTAAAATCTAATCTACATCCCTCTTTCAGTTTAAAGCCATTACCCCTTGGTCCTGTCACTACATGCCCTTGTAAAGTGTCCCTCTCCAGATTTCTTGTAGCCCTTTAGGTAACTGGAAGGCACTCAATCCCACTGTCCGTGATGCAGAGAAAGATTCTGGAACAGCACTGATCCCAATAACAACCCCTAAGGAGCATGACTCGTCACTGATCTCCATTTGGACATCAAGCTGTTGACCACAACCTGTGAGTGTGAACATCCAGCCAGTTTCTTATCCAGCAAGTGATCCATCTGTCAAAACCATGGCTTTCTAGTTTAGACATTTTGTTAATGCTGGCTTTCCCCAAATGCCCTTTCTCAGAGTCTGACTGCTTATAGTTGCTTCTCTAATTTACTCTACCAGCGACAGAGGAAGTCTTGTCTATCTGAATTATTAGATAATACTTCAATTTAGCAAATACTACATTCTCTTATTTGCCTAATAAATCTATATTGTGGTAGTGGATGTGAATAGAAGCCTCAACTGGACAAATATATTGACTTGAAAAGACTGTTTTGCTATAAAACTTCTCTGTATGAAATCCAGTAATGAAGGTCTTTACTTTGATGAGGGAAAGCTAACTACAGTAGTCAAATCCTAAGAGAGGAGAGAAAGGAAAGAGTTTTAGCTATCAATCTGCTTATTTCTCCATACATCCAGTGACTTGGCAAAGGGACAAGAAAGACTTCTCCCTTGTCATTTCAGTACGTACCATATTTTGGGCAATTGAATTGTAGCTCATGTCGTGGGGGTGTGCAGTTACCATCTGCTTATTTTCAGAAACACATAGGTAGGTAATAAAAGAGATACAACCAAAAAACCTCACAAACCAACAGAACACATTCCCCAAAAAGCCTCATCACAGCTACAGGAAGATTAAAGCTATTGATAATTTGACAATTGCTGCAGGAGAGTGAAACAGGCCAGTAAACATTCACTTTTCAGAAAGGAAGCAAAACCTCATCCTAACAGGAAAAGCTGTGATTAACTCTGATCTGCAGTGAGTATTTAATGTAAAGAGTCACTGAGAAGGTATTTGTGTCCCAAACTTGATCTGTGACTTCCTTAGACTGAATCCAAGCCTTGCCACAAGTTCTTGCTTTGGCATTTAGATAGGGAGTGGAACACAAGATACTGTAACTAATTCCAGCATCCTCTCCAGGAACCTGTTTTCAAAGATGATTTACCAACAATACTTGCTGAACTTGTCCAGAAAATGGACTTTACTTTGGAAACAAAACAAGCCTTTGCAGCATCTGAAGCTCAGTCAGCCCCCCAAGTTTCAATGCAAATCAAATGACAAGTGTGATATGTGAAAAGGAACAATGACAAAACTCTTTCCACACTTAGAAAGCTTTATATGAGGAAAAAAGTTGCCTCACAATAACCTACATTATTCAAAGCCTTCAGATGAAAGTGATTTATTACAGAAAAGAAGATAATTCCAGTGAGTCATTCTGACATTTGTTCAAAATTCCCCAGCATTGTTGCAAAGCTAAATCAAGAATGATTTAAACAAGGTACTAATTCAAGCTCTCCAGAATAAAAAGAAATGAAGTAATATGTCTTAATGGAACTCTCAGTAAAAACCAGCCCCTTCCCCTCCCACCAGTCACCAATACATAAATGAAAAGAAAAACTGAGCACTTATTTAAAATCACTAAGAAAAAAAAATCACTGCAACAAATTAGCCTCATACAAATATGAATTTTATTTACAGTTTTCCAAATTCTCAATCAAATCCAGCTTCAGTAAAATGTGTAGCATTTCTCCATAAAACAAATTAAATGTTGTGTTCTTTTTACATCTGCAGGATGGAGTTCATAGATACATACTATTTGGGGCATCTAATGGGAGATATTTAGGTCATTATGTGTGTGTTTAACACCAAAAGTATTCTGTGAAGACTGTTTCTTCAAAATGTATCTGCCTCAGGGACAAACATTTCCATAACCACTTTCTAATGACAATTAGTTAGGAAGGTTTAAAAACCCAGTATTTTATACCAGGACATACTGTTCACATACATTTCAGGGTGTGTTACCATGTTCATATTGCAAAGTTGCCTGCTCCATAAGCAATGCCACTGAAATCAGACTAAAGGTTACCCACAGATTTAGGTATTATTCAATGTGAATAAAAATGGCCATTGATGACTTTTACTCGAGTATGTGTACTTATGGGCCAATCTGTACCTGATCTGGTACCACTGCGATGTGATCTGTTCTGAAACTTGAAAACCACAAGGGTTATTATAATAGAATCTTTTACAACTGTATTGCACATAAGGTTCCTCAAAAGCACAAATCTACATAATATGTCCTGAACTCAGAATTTACCTGCTAAATCTCATGAACAGAATCAACCGGGTGGTAACATTGTTTATTTTTCTTATCCCAGTGTCTGTGAATGAAGAGAAGAGGGAGAAGATATATACACTTTGGAACCCATTCAATTGTTTGTTTCTTCTGCATGTGATTTGTACTTCAGAGATGAGGATTTAAAAAGAAAAAAAAAAAAAAAAAAAACAGACAGACCTTGGATTTATCTTTAAAAGTACCTCAAAAACATAACAAAAATGCAATTTAATTTTGATACATATTAAAACATTTTAGTTCTGCCCGACAGCATAACACGACAGAAATGCACAAGACTTTAAACATGCTTTAAAATGACATTCAACAAAGTATTTAAAATTTAATAAATAGCATACAATCACACACAAATACATTTCATACTGGATCTTTAAGCCTACTAAAAACAGACTGGCAAAGAATAAATAAAACAGTAGTTGACATTTTTGTTTTTAAAAGGTGTAGATTCTTGTTGTCACGCTAGTAGCCACATATTAACCTGCTTATCACAAAATTGGAAGTTAGGAGCTTTTTTCCCACTGATCTGTTTTGCTCCAACATGTAATAGAATAAAAAAATACACTAAACGGGATTTCCTTTTTTTTTTAAACAACCAGTCTGTAACCAAGTAAACCAGTTTTTAAATACAATGAATAAATAGGGAATTAGTAAAGCAAATTCAATTGCAACAAAAATGCAACACCCCAAGAAAAGAGCCATGGAAATATAGCCATTGCAATATTAGACAATAGTACTTAAAGTGATAGTGCTTGTGCACTAAGCTCATTAGAGACCTTAATATTATTTTAGTGCAAATCCCTTGAGTCCGAACAAGCTTTATACCCTACAGTATTAGGGAAAGATCTATTACCAGTTGGAACTTGTTCTGTAGTGTATTTGTACATAGATATTTAAAGAACTAACAGGTATTGTAATATCTTCGGCCCTTTTTTACTTCAAATTGAAAAGACTAATGACTGGGGATTTTACATACTATTTGGCTGTACCATATTAGATTGCAGTTTAGGAAAGTCAGAGCTATAAAAGCTTTTGCCATCAGTTTATCTATTATATCTAAATTTCACAAATCATTGCATTTTGTACTTCTGGAAGAAAAAGAATGCTGCTGAAGAAGGTTTCTCCTCCCTTTACATAAGTTCACATTATGATGAAATTCAAGAATATTTAGACAAAGTGTTGTATAAACTCAAAGAAAAATATGTATTTTACATTAACAATCCTTACCAGTATTTAGTATATTAAGTTACAAGTATGTTGGCAACAATACAACAGAGTCAATTCCTAAAGGAAAATAATTCTGTACAAATTCACCTGTTAATATGGGGTTAAACAGGCAGCCAAATAAGCCTTGAGCAGCTGTGTTTCTGGTTTGAACTACAGTACCAGGATAAACTAAATTTGAAACTAACTGGGATAACTTCAGTTTAAAGAGTAATCAGATTATACTGGATACACACATCGTGTATTCAGAGCCATTAAAATGTTCACTCTAATAAGTTCCATAACATCATCCAGAATAAGAAAAGTTTAATCAACCACACAGGCTAAAATAGCTTTAACATAATGTTGTCCTGGATTTTTTAAAACTAAAATCTAGTTTTAACTGTGAAGTACAAAACAATGACAGATATTGCTCCAACTTGTACACAATCTTTCCTAAACAATCCGTACCTAGCAGAGTAATAATGCCTCATCGTCACTAGTTTCATTTTTCACTGTTGCTTCTAAGCAAGTGTCAGGTATCTGGGCAGTGTGTACGATGCCACAGCTCTCACAGGGGCCATCTCGACTGCATGACCTTACACCATGATGTGTTGCACTGTAAGGCTGTCTAAGCCCTGGCCCTTGATCTGAGCCAAGATCAAGTAGAGGTCTTGAACAGTCATTCATGTCAAAGTCTGATGCTACATCAGAGACTGGAATTAACATTTCAACATCATCATCCTCTTCTCTTCCACTTACCCCATTATCAAGCTGTCTCAAAGGACTTTGGTTCTGATTCACTGAGCTTGATCTCCCTAAAGTAAAGCGTACCCAGCGTAAGCCTTGAGTCATACGACTTAGTGCGCTAGTGAGCTGGTGACGTGCGGGACTTGTGCTTGGGGGCTCTGCACTTGTCGCTTCTCTTCCACCATCCGTGTTACTGCTACTGCCACTCTGAGCAGAGGAACTCCCACACGCTCCAACAGTTGCTTCTATTGCTGTTGCAGGAGGGACTTTCTGAGGCAAGGTGGCGGCAACACCACCAACTGCTCCTGCTGTGTCTCTTCTTTCATTTTCTGTATCTGTGTCATCAGATTCCACTGAAAACAGACTTCTGTGAGTATTGTTTCTTTCAGCTTCTCTACTAGTACTTTGGCTGGCAACATCATCTCCATCTGCTGAGACCAATGCCAGCGATCCAGAATGGCGTGACCTTGCAAAATTAAAAATTCGATTCCAAATGTTACTTGATCTGCCAGCAATAGGAAGTCTGATTGAGGTAAATCCAAGTTGAGATCGTACTGCCAGTCTCAGGTTTTCCAGAACTGAAGCCTATATGAAAAGACAAGCAACAATCAAGTGCTGACAGTGTGTTGTCACTGTTCTAACAAAAGTATGATAACTACAGTGCAAAACCACAAAGTTAAATGTAGAAACTTACATATTAAAAAGATGTCACATATTTAGTATTAAGGATCTGATGTATGTAGCAATTTGCTATATTAAAAACAAACCAGGAGTTAAAAAAGTCTAGATTCTCTTGAGGAAAAAACAGTATAAACAGGGAAATCAAGCAAAAATACATAGGGCAAAATAAGGAGAATAAAAGAGCAATGATGATAAAAGGCATTCTTCTGCCAAAATCAAGGACCTCTAAATAAAGGCAAAGTGAAATCAAGGTACTATAACCTGGATATGGAACACTGCTTACAGAAAAGTACATCCACAGACCCACAGCAGACCCAGCACAACAGGTATGCAGGATCTGGTTCATACAATCTTACCAAGAAAATAAAGCAGTAACTGTGCATTTTACAGTACACAGAAACATGCCTCAAAAAGTTGAGGAGTTTAAAAATGAAATCTTCCAGAAAGATTTAACAGAGGTGACCTTTGCTTATCCACTACCATGGGGCTGCCTAGAATAGAGACTAAATGAAATATCCTCTCTAGCAGGGGCTTGTAGTTTGATTTTTTTCCCATTTTGGCATAATCAGTTAATTTGGTTCAAAATGCTTTAATGCTTCTGTTTAATTAAAATTACTTTATGTGTTCTAAACCATACATTTCCCAATTTAGTAAGTATTTGCAAGTCCTTCAGCTATAGAACAATGCATGCCTGATTTTTTCTTCTTAAAGCTTTGCTTGAAACTTTTAAATTGTAAGGTAACACAAACATACTAAAACTTTGAACTGGGGATCCCTTACTCGTGCCTCAGCTAAGTGTCTCAATTCTCAAATACCAGGGTAGAAGATCTGCCAGATGCCCATGATTCTGAAAATATTCATGGATGTATTACTACATGTCTGGGTTTTCCAGAACTCTCTTCTCTATCAGGAGATTTCACTGTAGTAAAAACCAATACCTTTAGGCCACATTTATGGTGTTTCATGATGAAAACCTGGTCTGAGCAAGCAATATTTGAAAATGTTAATGGTTTCTAAATGCCTTCACATTCACCAAACTTGAATTACTGCATACATGGTAGGGATGTGCAGGAAACAGTTTGTTCTAAGTTAGCTCTGCTACAGGAATTACATTTATTAATAAAGTTCAGTGGTAATTTAGCTAAAAAATAAAAAAAATCTTCACAGTATTTTCTTTCTGATATATTTTTAAAGTCTCTCAAGTGCATTGTAATTTATTTTCCCCTTTTCATCTGCAAAATCCTTTGTGACAGATCACAGCTGCTACTTGTGAACATATACGTGTGAAAGAGAAAGTGAAATCTATGGCTGAATCACAGAATAGTTAGGGTTGGAAAGGACCTTAAGGTCATCTAGTTCCAACCCCCCTGCCATGGGCAGGGACACCTCACACTAAACCATGTCACTCAAGGCTCTGTCCAACCTGACCTTGAACACCACCAAGGATGCAGCATTCACAGCTTCTCTGGGCAACCCATTCCAGTGTCTCACTACCCTTACAGTAAAGAATTTCTTCCTTATATCCAATCTAAACTTTCTCGTTTAAGTTTTAAACAGGGATAAGTGAATAAGTGAAATAAAATCAGTTCTGTTCAAAATTAGGGGGGGGGGGAAGCCAACCAAAAACCCACCAACAAAACAACAAACCTGTTCTCCTTCTTATGGTCTTGTAACTATTATTCTTACTTGCTTAGCAATATTGGCTAACAGTAAACCTTGCTGTATTAACTGCAACACATAAATGCAAGTTAACACCAACTCTGATATAGCACCACAGCAGGATTCTTACACTGAGGACTTGTCTTGTTTCTCCAAAGAGCATTATAACTGATTTTTTTTTAATTAAAAGGTTGTTTTGACGGAAATTCATTCATCAACCAACTAAGTATTGTGCTAATGATCCATCTGAGAATCAGGATGGCTAGACACTATTAACTGCTATTTACTAGCTCTTACTTTGTTACTCACTTTTCTTAATTTTATAAATTACAGCATTGCCTTTGCCATTATTTTTTCTATGCACAGTAGGCATGACAGTACCTAATTGTATATGCACAGTGGATATGAACTACCATTTTGTATTAGAAGTCTCAATTCTTCTTTCCCAAATTCTGAAGCTCTATCTTGCAAACTTTACTTATACAACATCATCAATACAGACCATACAACCACATTTACTAATCTATCCCTTTTCATTCAAGAGGGATTCTATTGTGCACATTACTGGCATTCATTAACAACAAAAAATGCCTGCTAAGAAAACTGTGTACTGTATCATTATTTTCTCCAATGGCTAATCCTTAGTATAACAATATTGGCCTGAAAGGAAGAAAAGGAAATGCTATAGAAAAATGCAGCTAAAAGTTAAAATACCTTTATTTCAATCTCTTCAAAATTTATATAGTCTGCCTGTTATTTTGGAATCTTACCTGATTTGGTGAACAAACAGGAAAATCCTCAACTGGTGGAATTAAACCCTGGGCAATTAACTGTCCATAGGATGGAGGAGCTTCTCTTCTTAACAGTTCAGCCTCAACCCTTGACAAATGAGTTTCAAATGATCTTTCAAAGAGAAAAGAGATTTCATAATATAAGACTAGGATGTGTGTGTATATATATATTTAAAATTACATCAGACTATTATAATCTGAAATAGTAAATTTCAGCTGATTAATTAGTTTAATTGAAATTTAATTGACAAAGAATATACAGTAAGTCCTTGTAAGCCATTCCTATGGGTCTGTCCAGCTGAGACAAGAACAAAACCAACCCAATAATTAATTCTTAAAAACACAACCCATGAGCTAAATATAAAAGGCAGCATGAGAGATGCTTATTTTATAAAAATTGAAGAATGTGTAATCCTGGTATGGATAGTCTACAACGAAAGAAACATGCTATTAAATACACATTTGAGATATTTAGTTGGAGAAATGCAGCTTTCCCACACTTTCTTTTCGGTAAAAAAATCTGAAAGCTTAACTCCCAATAGTTAAGTGATCAGAATACTTCTATCCCCTTTTCTTCACTGAGAGGGTGGGTCAGTCACTGGAACAGGCTCCCCAGAGAAGTGGTCAGAGCACCAAGCCTATCAGAGTTCAAGGAGCATCTGGATGACACTCTAAGCCATATGGTTTAGTTTTAGATAGTCCTGGGTCCCTTCCAACTTGATATATTCTATGATTAACTAATCTATTTTTACTGTCGAAGAAGGAACAATGCCTTTAGAAATCACATGCAATAACAGCATAAAAATGTTTCAAGTGTAACAAAAGATGAAAATACTTTTTAAGTTCTCAAGGACATCTCTTCTACTTACCTTCGCTCAAACATCCTGAGTGAGTACAATTTACAAGTACATCCCAGTGCAATAACAAGCAGCAATCCACAAATAAGACTTCCAATGACAGCTGCAGTTATTACTCTAGTGGGCACAATGACTGGGCAATTCTCTTCATCACTGCCATCACCACAGTCATCTTGAGAATCACAAACCCAGCTCTCAAACACACAGCGGTTATTTTTACAATGAAAATTTCCTGGCTGACAAAAGAAACAGTTTTTTTCATCTGAACCATTAGGGCAATGATTCTGGTAGTTGCAGCGGTCTGAGCGAGGGTAGCAAACACCATTCCGAGAGCAAGGAAACTCATCTCTTTGGCACATAGTGCAGTTGGTTTCATCCCTTCCATTTGGACAGTGCCAGTAGCCATCGCAACGTTGCTGCTCCGTGTAGCAACCCCAGTTGCCACCACATGGGATTTCCCAGGGCAAACAGAAGCCATCTACCTGATAGGTGGCATTGAATCCTCTTGCGGCATTTACTTTGTCAGCACAAAAATGCACTCGTATCTGTCCTGAGGATGAAACAACTGTGAGGGGAGCATGAGAGTCAAATGCTGTTAGCACACGCAACAGCCTCCGTGGATTCTCTTCTAGTCCATCATATATTTTGACATAGTCTCCGTAACCTGTACCATCAAGTTTAAAATCAGTGAATCGCAATATGACTTTGCGATGATCACCAGTGTCTATCAGCCAGGTGCAGTTGCTTCCAGGTGGATAGAAGTCAGGATAGTTGGGAGAACTGAAAGTACCATAAAAGTATTTTAACCACTGCCCACATGTTGGCACATCACAGTCTATTTCATCCCCTAAGTCAAGACAATCAATGTTACCATCACATTTTAAAGATTCTGGAAGGCAAGTGTAAAGCTTGGTGAAGCGAGAAAGACACTGAAACTGGTTGCGAGCACAAGGTTGAAAGGAAGAAGCGGTTGGAGGATTAGCTTTGGCACAGATTTCTTCATCTGAGTTGTCTCCACATTCATCCATGTTATTACATTTCCAACTTTCTGGAATACACTTCCCATTAGCACAATGAAACTGGTCACAGTCACAATTCGGTTCATCAGATTTCCCTGAAATTAAAAAAACAAAACAAAAAAAACCCAAAACAACAACCTTCAGTAAGTTCCAAGATAAAACAGTTTTTTCAAGTTGGAGGTCCGACAGCACATCAGCATGAGCCTCATCCTTAGTGTCATTCATTCAAATAACTTCAACCTAAGCAAGAAAACAATGCTCCTACATAGTGATTGAAAAATCTGACTTCTAACATGCTAAAGCTAAGTCACAAAATACTGTTTCCTCCCTCTCATCTGAAATACAGAAACATTTTGTCCTGCAGTACCAGTTACCTCCTTGAATTCTTTCTTGTAATAGCAGTCAGACCTGTCTCTCTCCTGTTTTCATAGGTTCCTACTTTGTATAGAAGAATCTATGGCAAGAGAGAAGCCAACAGTTGAACGTTAACCATTACCACCAACCAAAACAAAACCTCTGTCCTCACCTCTTCCCACTGTTTACTCCTGTCTCTCCTCCAATAAGTAAGAGGAGAGTGCAGCAAATGCAGAAACACATGCTTGCCTGAATATAAAATTACAATTTAAAAGTTAATGATCCAAGTAGTGGTCCAGAAAACATGGAAGTGTGGGGTTTTTCTGGTAATTTTTTTTTTACTCATTCTGAAGGAAACTAAAATAATCAAGAAACACCTTTATTTAAGAAAATGTGGTCTACTGGCTACAACCACACTTGTAATACAAGAATATTTTTTTCAGGCTTTCATTAAAGTTCAAGCTTTAGAAGCACAGCTGGGAAGCAAGGTATTTGAGCCCTGCACCAACTTAGCTGAGTCAAATATTGTTGTATCATTTAAAATCACTGCAATTTCTAAAAATATGGTACAGACTGCAAAATTTGCTACAAAACAAACTGCCAAGGTCAATCCTCAAAAAAAATTCAAAAAATTCTGCAATGCAGATGGCCTTACAGGAGAAGCAGGTTCTATCTTGTTTTACAAGAGAACAATTCAGATTGGAACGGATCTCTGGAGGTCACCTAACCAAAACATCTGCTCAAAGCAAGGATAACTGCAGTTCTTCAGAGCCTTGTCCAATCAAGTATTATCAAAGTTCCAGTGCTCAACCACGTGAAATGATAAAGAATTTCCCTTGCTGCAACTAATCTGCTGTGATAGGTCAAGTGATATCGAACCTCAGTTCTCCTTTTTGCTATTTTAGTATCTTAAAAAGCATTAAAAAGAAATACTCTTAACTTGAAGTATTTTTTTTAAAGGGGCAACAACAACATTTTAAAAATTTCACAAATGCTAAGGTTTTGAAAAATGAATGCAAGAAAAACCCAATAGGAGCGACAGCAATTAGAAGCTGAAGAGCTTTTAAGTCGACAAATCTGCTGACAAGAGTGAAAGGAGAGCAAAATGATTTAAGTGATCAAAGTATCACTTTAGTGTAAACAATATGATCTTCCTGTTCTGTTACATAAGCATCTATATTTGTATTATTTATATATTATACACACATACCTATCATTCATAATATTAGTATGGAAAATACTTAGAACCTCGGCCTTGAATTTGAAACTTTTAAAGCTGAACTCTTAAGACTTGTCCTGCCTAAATTGTATGACTATGCTCCATAAGCAGAGGGCAATAGAGCAGAACATGCATTAGAAGAGTCATTGAACTTGTTCAAGTACTGATGATACTCTAGTTCAATGCTTCTTACCCTGCAGAACCTGGAAAAAGTTGAAGAGAAAGCTATAATATGGAGCTGTAAATATTAATGGCAGTGTTGTAGTAACAAAAACCCCTATAATTTCAACATAAGCTGCACTCCTTCTGCAGGCTTTTACTCATCCCAGAAAAGAGCTGCTTACTTGATCCTGATTTAGCACTTTTCATCACTGATTCCAAAGTCATAAGGAAAGTTTATATATTAATCAAAAATTACAGTTATAAGACAGTAAAATATACACAAATAAGACTGTATCTGAAACCTGCACCACAAAAGACTTCAGAATAGCACAAGATAATTAACAGAACCCAAGTGCAGTTGTAGCCAAAGGATTAGAATCATAGAATCATAGAATAGTTAGGGTTGGAAAGGACCTTAAGATCATCTAATTCCAACCCCTCTGCCACGGGCAGGGACACTTCACACTAAACCTTGCCACCCAAGGCTCTGTCCAACCTGGCTTTGAACACCGCCAGCGATGGAGCATTCACAACTTCCATCAGCAACTCATTCCAGTGCCTCACCACCCTTGCAGTAAAGAATTTCTTCCTCATATCCAATCTAAACTTCCCCTGTTTAAGTTTGAACCCGTTACCCCTTGTCCTATCACTACAATCCCTAATGAAGAGTCCCTCCCCAGCATTCTTACAGGCCCCCTTCAGATATTGGAAGGCTGCTATGAGGTCTCCATGCAGCCTTCTCTTCTCCAGGCTGAACAGCCCAAACTTCCTCATTCTATCTTCATACAATAACACAATCCTTCCACACCTTTACAGTGACCACAGACCTCTGTACTTTTATTAATTGTTTTTCACTCCACGTCACTAGCAGTAAATTCCAACCCATAATAATCATAATTAAATAAGCTGATAATTTAAAAGTGATGGGAGTAAAACAGAGGGAAGAAAGGCAAGTGATATAAAATTTACCTTCTAAGTCAAGCAACCTTCCTAAACTGTAGTGCTTTTTTTTTCTTATTGTTTTATTTGTTTGAAGATCTTAAACAAGAACTTAAAGAATTCACGTGGTCTGTCTTCCATATCAGATTTTAAACATGGGGCTCCTTGATGGTCCCTTCTGCACCTATAAGCTAATTATTTTTATCATTCCAGCACAAGTTGGCCTAACTTGCATCCATATTAGAATTACTATTTTTCCCCTTTTTCTAAGGCCACGCGTCACCCTTGAGAGTAACCTTAACAACAATGAATTAAATAGTCCATTGAGGCGTTCAAGCAAGCACTACTGCATGACGCTAATGAGCAGAAATAAAAAAAAATAAACATAATGGCACAGTTGAATGTGAAGCAAAAATGTTAGTATTTCAGGAGTCTCCTCTGACACTCACAAGCTGACATGATCATTATTAAAGCAGATTTTTCAACTCTTTTGCTACACGCAGGTCAGTTTACAATATTAGAAGACTACTCAGGTCACTGAAACGCTACATTTCCACCTCAATCATGAAATACTTCTTAAGTATCATATCAAGCACAAGGACCAAGCTCAAACCAAAGTTTTGGTAGGGTTTGTTTTTTAAAAAATGAACATCCCTTCTCAAAAAAACAAATGTGCTTTTTTTTTTTTTTTATTTAAAACCACAGGATTTAAGTCTGAAGTACTGAGTCCCACAGTATAAGATTAAGAAGAAGAAATCAAGTAACTGAAAAAAACGACTTGATGTTGGAAACTTTACAGCTTCTTCCAGAGGGGATTACCTAATGAAATTGTTTCAAGACTGGAGAAAAAGCAAAGAAAGGATTTGCAGAAAAAGTTTACTGAGCCTGTGGCTTGCCTCCCCTACCCATTCCTCCCCTACTAATTCTACGTCCATATTCAAAATGTCCTTCCTTCCTTCCCAAAGCCCCTCAGGCAGGAATACTGCCTTCCCTCTGTGCGAAAGGGAGATAAACAAGGGAAAAGCTCATGCTTCACACAGAAAACCAGTGTGCACGAGGGCAGTTACCAGGAACAGCAGTAGAGGAGACAGTGGTTTTCCCTCCCATCCTGTCATCTTTTTTGGCGAGACAGTAAGCAAAACCCAGGAAGAACACTGTCCTGAAAGCTGAGCCATCAACAAAGTAAAGTACACATTACTTCTCTCAAGACTTGCTAAGCTGCAAGGAGCCAGTAGAGGGAACCTTTTTGTAGGCCTGGAAACAGGTGATAGAGCAGGAAGGACTAGCCCTGGAAACTTCAAGTTTGTGAAAGGCTGACAGTGTGGAAGAAGCCACCACGTAGAAAGAGTGCAGAATACTCAACAGGAGCAAATGTGGCTTAGGCTAGAGGAGATCAGGGCTAGTTTTACTGAATCTTGGTGGAATAGTTCTGATGCGTGGCAGTGGATAGGTGGAAGAGTATGAACTGTTTTATGGAAAAGAGGAGTCAAAAGTTGGTATACAGAGATTTGGGGCAGGCCAGAGGGTGGATACAGGCACACACTTGGAGGGAGTAATAGAATGTGAAACCACTATGAAAACAAAGAAGAATCTAATGCAGTATTTAGGGTATAACACCATTATCATGTTATTACATAAAAATGTAACACCTCATAAGGCCAGAAAAAGTTTGGAACTAGTCTTTACCCATGACTGGCTCCCTCATCTCTCTTGGCAACAGCTACTAGAGAAATGATTGCCTAGAAAACAGTCCCAAACTACTACTACCAATAACTAGCTTATAACACATACTTGAATTACCCAAGAAAAATTTTCACGTACAGAACCATGTCTGTACTTGGCCAGAGTAACCTATCATATTAATAATGTTGGGGGGGTTTAATGTTTTAGTTTATTTGAAAACAGTACATCTTCTGGAGATGGGAAAAGATTATGCGATTTCTATACTACATGTAAAAAATTTCCTGCCATTTTTTCCCCTCTTGCCATATTTTTGGTACTCAGAAGTCTACCCAACTATCCTAAACTAATTTTTGTCTGATGAAAACATTTTGAATCTTGAACTATATTAAAAAAATTTCCAGTGGCCTACTATTTATTAATAGTGAACTTTTCCCTGATTTCACTAAGCCTTGAATTGACTACAAAAAATACATATACTGGACCCTCCTACAAGGAAGTAGTTCTTGAAACAGGACACAAATAAATGAAACCATAAAACTGTACTAGGTATCATCTGAAACATACCAGCAAAGTAGGCCAATCTGAAGCCTTTTCGGGAGATGCTATCATCTGAATGAAACCTGATCCAAACATGGTCCTGTGAAGAGATGTATGGTGAAGGAATGGAGGAGCCGCATGCTCTATAGCCTTCGATATTCTTGTAGCTTCCAATTGTTAACCAGTCTGAGCTGCATCGTCGTGATCCCTGAACATCAAAGTCTTGAAAGCTGAAAGAAAGGAACAAACAAAAAAGGTCAAAATCGTTACTCAACTGCATCATACACAACTAAGCTGATGGATTACTACACATAAAAATGGAAATTGGCTCCAAGTTCTTTTTTGTTCTGAAATAAAGCATGGCTTCTCTATCCATGTAAGAATACAATTTAACTTTGTGGTGATGATACTTTTACATTATGAGGACAGCAAAAATCCATTCTATCAACCAGACTATTGCCAGCAGTATTTGAAGTTCAGTTTTGCTACAAAAAAATTAAACCTTCACTTAAATTCACAAAAAAAAATGCATTCATGAAATTGTTTTTAAGTCTCATTTAATAAGACTTGCATATACTACTAAGTGGTTTAAGTTAATGCTACATTTAGCCAATATGACTTGACATCATAAATACAGCTAAATTGTTCAGAATTATGATTTCAGATAACATTTTCTTCCAGTTGCACTACTTGCTTACCCAACGGATATGTCATGGAATGTCATGGTATGGCTACAACTATATCAAGACATGCTGTCGTGGTAATGAAGTGTGAAGGGGAGAAAGTCTGGGTAAATCAGGTCTGTACAGACAATAGCGCAGTAAACCAGAAACAAAATATGAAATGTGTGAGTGGAAGAAAACAGTTTGAAAGGAAAAAAAAACCCTCAAAGTTTTATTAAACAGTATGAAAAAGTTGAGAAAGCATTCAGTTCTACCTACTTTACATTGCATTTATGCCAATTTAATATTAAGCAGAAACTGTTTAAATTAAAAAAAAGCTGTACTTTAAATGTGTAACTGATGTCAAAGCAAATACTTCATAATGAAGAGCTGCTTCTTAGGTCAGCAAGTCTGTACTGGAAACTGAAGTAAATCTGCAGCTAATGCAGTTTCATGATCAGCCTATGAAGTGGTACTAATTTGTATCCTGATGCTAAAACAAGCCTTGATTTCCCTTGTGGCAGTAATGGGGAATGAACTGATGAGAACTTGAACCTACATGCAACTTTTTTACATTACTTCTTTAGAAAAGTTACAAGATATGTGAAACAGAGGAGCTCCCTGCCTCAAAATTCAGCATTTCCAAAACTGCAATCATATCTACTAATTTACTATTTGTACCCTGTCATTTTTAATCACGAGACTTTAAAGCAGAAGAGTTACAGAATTTCCCTGCACATTTTTAAAGCAGAATTCTCAGATTTCAGAGATACTAAAAACAAATGAGCACATAGACAGTTTTTCAAGTTGCCAGTTCTCCAGTTGAAAACAAATGCTACATGGCTATGAGAGAAAATCAATTAAAAGGAAAGGCAGAAACCAGACATACCAGAAATCCTGTGTTTACAGGAAGGAAAAGCCGGTACATACAAAATTAGCAGTTAAAAATATCTAGTCAGTACTTCTTTAATCCATGTGGTTAATACAGAAGCACTGTTACCTTATAGTAATGATCTCCCCTGGGTTTGCATGGATGTACCAGCTACAGTTGATTCGGGCAGGATACTCAGAAGGCCATCCTGGACTTGTGATTGTCCCACTTGGTGATCTAATTTGTTCTGGAATATCTCCACAAGCTAAAAAAACAACCAAACAAACCATATATATTGAAAACAATTTCATTAATTTTGTTTTTAAAAAGCTAGTAGGCCAGAAAAAAAAGTTAACCAGCACTAATCAGGGAAAATAGCACACTGAGTTAAGCGACACAGCAATAAAAACAATGCCTAAAGAAATTCATAAAGGAACGCACTTCAAAAGATGTTTTCCAGTGTTGCCAGTGTATTATACTAATGTAAATTAATAGTACAGATGAAAAAAGATTATTCGATATAGCCTTTATTATAAAAACGAAAATTGTCTATTTACTATTTTTTTAAGCCTTCACAAAGATTCAGTTCAATTTAGTCACGTGTTTATACCTTATACTGAACAAATGCATTAGAAGGTGAAAAAGAAATTATATAAAATAATAAAGCAGCTGAAATTCCCTGTGTCTTAGGAAGACCCAGTGCTTGGCCATCATTTAAATACTCCTTTCAGCCCATAGCATGGAAATGATCTTCAAACACACAATTCCAAATTCTTGGAATGCAAAGAGCAGTACACTTTCATACAGATATTAAAAGTTACAATATTATATACAATATACAGATATTAAAAGGTTCAGAAGAGATTATTCTTAAAAGGGACTTGCGTAACTACGTTTCTGAAAATGGGCTAGAAAGCTTATACTTATAGGGCTTATTCTATGCAATACTTATAGGGCTTATTCTATGCAACTGAAGTAACTCAGCCATTTGTATTCTTACTTTATTAAAGATGTAGCTTTCTGCATTGGCCTTAACTCAATTACTTGTTTCTTTTACTGGAATGTTCTCAGCTATGCTGATTTTATTTCAACTAACGTACTTGCCAGACAAACAAAACCACACAACAATTCCCCTCCCTTAGTAGCCTTATATCCAACATCTGTCATATCGCATATTCTCAACCTTCACATAAAGAGGAAGGTCAGAATACTCTCACTACAGAGCTTGAAATTATGATGAAGTTTCAAAGGTCAGAACTCACATTAAAAATAACTGCATTCTGTTCTTTTATTTTACAACTCCCTCACTGCCACATCCAAAACTCACAAGGTTTACTGTAGCATAACCAGTTACACACTATAGTTTAAACAAAAGAACTATTACAAATGAGGAAATATTTTCATTATTTCCTGATGATCAAAAGCTGAGAGTTCTTTATATGTATTTGATTAAAATAAAATCAGAAATGATGCCGTGACCAAACACAATTAAGAAGGAACTGCATTTATAATAGTGCAAAAGTTGCAATATATTTTGCAAACAGGTTATTTTTATCCAAAATCAAGCTTTTCAGATATCTTTTTCAAGACTATGAGGACTTGAAATTATCTAGCTCTTAAACAATAAAAATTCATGTTCCTGAATTATTATTGTTACTTAAAAGATTTCTATATGGCATAACAAATACATTTCTAATAATAGGTTTAAAACTACTGTAAGATTGAAATGCTCACATACATAAGTCTGAATTTTCTGTATTAGCTTAAATACAGAAATTTAGAAACAAAAATAAAACAGCAGATTTACTGTTTTCGGGTACAGCTGAAAGAACACATTGCTTTATATAGTTTTTCATGTTTCTTATCAAAGCTTCATTCATGGCTGGACAATTAAATATTAACACACTATAGCTATAGAACATAAGTCCTGTCCTAGCATCTAGGAACACAAAAGTCTCAAAATACAGAAAGATACTATTTATTTGAATATTCAATCAATTATTCTCTGGAAATTTTATTGTTTTAATTTTGACGAAACCCTATAGGTGGTGCTCTAACACTATATTTTCAAAGACTGCTCCTGTATGAATGATCTGGATATACTTTACAGCACGTAAAGTACACGGAAATGGAAGCACTGAGAAGAAAACCTGGTTATTCACAATTAAATGTTAAAAGAAAATATCTGTTTCAACAGGTTCAAACAAAATCTTGCAAAAACCTAGAAGAATGCATGTAACATTTTGTACCAAGGTTGTAGATGTTTGTCAAGCAATTCCATGTGCTACTTTGTTATTACTGAAATAGTGCCCAGGTTAAAATAAGTTGCCTTCAGCTGAAACTACACTAGTATATTCACCTGGTTTTAGATATTTACAAACTGACATATGAGACCTTGTTACAGAGAACAAGGAAGTTTTAAAAGCTGCCTGACAAAGGAAAACCTTACACTAGAAGATAAAAATAACCCATTCAATATGTTCACTCAATTTTACAAAGTTCACCTCCAAAAACCTAAGCATGCTATAAATACAGAATGCATCTGATGAACAGGAACCTCCAAACACTGCTATAACAGTTTTAAACTACTATGTAATTAGCTTTGCAACATCCTACGTTGGCACAGTGCATCCTGACAACTACCATCTACTGGATCCAACCCCTGCAGTACTACAAGCAGTAACTTTTACTCACTACATGAGTTTGAATGGAAGAAATTCCACATGGAAAATATGTATAACCAAAGTAGCACTTTCAGAGCACCATTTTATTCAAATTCAGATTTTTTGATTTTGCAATACCAGTGATATCACTCTATTTTCCATATTACTTTAATTAAGACGTCTTTTTCTCTGTTTCCACAAAAGCTAACTCTCAAGAGCTGAGGGCAAAGTATGACCATTTCCAGCACCATCCAGTATGGGAAGGTAGATGCTAACAAGGGCATGAGGAAGCAAGAATGATCACAGGCACTAAAATACACAGTGGAGTGAACAATAACTGCATAGAGCGAAAAAAAAAAAAACCAAAAAACCAAAACCAAACCACCAAAACTGAAATAAAAGTGTGCATATGAAAAAGTGGGGGCTCAAAAAATAAAAGGGAACAGACTTGAAAAGGGAATTACAAGGGAACCTTCCTTCAGGTTAGCTAGGTAATGTACTTGAATACTTAGCATATATTCATGCACTAAAATCCCTTATTTATGACTCAGGAGACAACAGAAATCTCCCACTCGCTTAAAAAGCATATAAAGGTCAAGATCAACTGTGTAAATGCTGCACTTCAGAAGTGCTATCATTTTCAGAGAGAATAATTTCTCAGCAAGATTTTTAAAATCAAGGATAACCTTTTGAAGTAGAACAGTTTTAAAGGCACTCTACTTTATAGAGACAATAGCAAGCCTTTTAAGATCAATTCCCTACCTGATAAACTAGGATATTTCTTCTAAAGCTTTTGAGACTATAACATAACACATATATTTTCTTCATGGGTTTGTAAGCATGGAGAATGTAGAACAAAAAAAAATGTTTACATTTTGTAACACAAATATGTATTAACAGAGGCAAACATCTTTATGCTAAGTTGTGGAGAATTTGCACTTTAATTTCCGTTGCTAGTGGCCCTGCAGGCATTTACCATACAGGTCAGTTATGTCTATATGAACTTAAAATTACAGGAAAACTGACTAGGTTTGGAATAATTTATTAGAAGTACTAAAATACTAAAAAATACGTAAGAAAATAGCAGGATGAAAACCAGAGGAGTCAGAGAGGAAAAAAAGAAAGATGAGCATTCAATCGAGACAGAAGCACAAAACAAATTGGGAAGGCTACATTATAGAGAAGAAAAGACACAGTGATGCATGTATCAAAGATGTTTTTAAATCTCATGCTGGTGGCCGTAAGATTTTTGGGTGGGAACAAATCCCTCCTGCATAAGCCTTGCTACACCGGTGTTGTCGTTGCCTTCATTCCTCTCAATTTTCCTGTATTATTTGCGCAATTCTGCTCACCCATCTCTTACCTCTTTTAAACTCTTCCCTTTGTGAGCCTCTATTTTATTAACACTCTGTTTGGCAATTGTTTGTTATATTCCTTTAAGTCTGTCCTATAGACTGCAACAATCCAATTAGGACCGGAGATGTTTCACAGGCTGAAGTGCAAAATAATGGTCAAAAAAAATGCTGAGAGGATAAGCTGTGCCTGGATTTTCTTGTAGACTTTTAAAAAACACATACAATAGCTTTCCTTATTCCCTTCTTCCTGGAATTTGTTCACAACCCCACATTATGGAACATGACTGTAAACTACCTACGCAATGTTGGCCGGTAAACAGAAGAGAGCCAGTGAAAACTTCACAGTACCAAATTCAACTTGCAAGTTACAACAAGAAAATCATTAAGAAACCTATGCAAAAATTCTGTGTAGCAATATCTAGAGAAGTTAAGTATCTGTAGTAACACTGAGCAACATGTCAAGGAAAAAAGTCACTTCAGAAAAGTAGGGAGAAGGAGATTAGGGATTTATCTTCACAGTAATGCCAAGAGATTAGTTGAAAAGATAAAAGAATTAGCTTTCAGTGTGAACCACAAGATGATAAGGTGTGCATTATATTGGACATGGTAAGGACATGAATGCAGCTGGATAAATGATCTGAAGGTGTTTAAAACAGCTTAGAGTAAAAAGAGAATAATGTTGCGATAAAGTCTAAACCATGAATAGGGAAGATAATTATTGCATTTGTAACTCTCAGGAGCCACTGAAAGTCTTATTTGGAGAACTACAGGAGAAGAAGGCATAGGAATCTTTGCCTCCAGGTAAAGCTGAAAAGCTTTCACTTAAAATGCCCTTTGCTCTGCAATACAGAGACACACTCAGTGAAAAGGAATCACTGTGGGTTTTTTTTTTTTTTGTTATGAACAAGTGTTTTCACCAATACAGAAGTTCTTTAAGAAGGGGTGCACGGGGAAAAGGAGGGGAAAAAAGGGGAGATCAATTTTCCAGTTGCGATAATTATGGTGCAACATACCCCAAAATTAGACCTAAAAATATTTCATGCTTGTTCTCTAGTGATAGCTTATACACAAGAGACAGCATTCCATTACTGTTGTTGGTAGAAAAAACATGCTCATATATTAGAGGTGCACCTGTAATTTGGCAGATACAATATATAGCAGAATAATAAATACCAAAGACCAAGGAGGTCTGTGCTATTAAAACATAATTTAGTAAGGTAGGTCATGTAGCCTTACACAGTGGCAGCATGATAGGAAATCTACCATCAAGACAATAATTTCATTTTAAATCCCTTCTCAGTAGCAACTGTCCAAGAAAATCACTTGCTTGTTTTCAAAACCAAGTTAAAGTTGCATTTAGAAAGATTAAAGGTCAGATATTTTGGGTTCTATTTTATTGTTCTGATAAATATAAAGCTGTCCAGGTACGCTTAATGAACCATACAATCTGCAAGTTCAATAAAAAATGTTTGGGAAACCCGGATGGTTTTGAAAGAACTCAAAATGATCTAAATCCATTAACATGTTTTATACTTGAGCCATAAAATCTAACATTTAAGATGTACATACAAAGACTGTAAGGAAAATGCTACCAGGTTTGTCTACACACTTTCTACAGGTTTTCATTAACAGACCCCCCCCCCCCCCCATCTTAAAATTCTCCAGTTAAGAATTTTAACTTTATATTAAGACAGAAATTTTAAGAGCAAGACATTTATTTTTCTCCAGCTGGAATATTATTACACAACAAAAGACCACCGAACTACTTTTCTAGATAGCTTTATTTATTGAACATTTATTTTTAAATGGAAGTCCTCACTGGATCTTTCTTCTCAGTAGTTAAAAGGTCTGTCTACCAGCTGCTGTTATCCTGCGTAGAAAGGACATTATGTTCTCTTCTTGGCACTGCCTGTTCAAGCATGCTGGCCAAAGTACTGAAAGCAGAGTCAAAAATTCCATTCACTTCTTACCCAACAGATGCTTTTCTGCCTGTATTGCAACCTGTGACATGACTGTTGAACTGAACAACGAGGTGAAGGGTTGTTAAAACATATCCTGAAAGCTCCATAGCTAGATTTTAGGCTGTGTATCTTGTACAATGCAATTCCAGCAACAACTGTTCCAACAGTGGCAAGTACCTGTACCATCATTTATTAATTACAGTGTGCCATGAAAATACTATATGATATACTTGGTGCATTACTCCTGTTGCACAGGAACAACTTTCTCCATGATGCAGCACAAGAATGGGTAGCAAAGATCTTCTATAATTAGACTTCCGACAGTATGTGTGGGAAATGGTAAAAGGGAAAAAGAAAGTAAGTGTCAGGTAACAGAGACCACCCACTGTCCACACATTTATCCAAAAATTTAACCATGTGCACAAGTAGCAATGTAATATTTGAAGCAATACTACAGGGGTAACTACAGCAACGTGTGCAAGCTGTTGTCAAAAAGGACGAGTTCACATTTTGACTCTTATTTTAGAAGAAAATTGTGAAAATCTGTGTGATTTCCAGGGATTACTGGAAACCTCCCTATGAAAAGAATCAGGCTTGTATTCTTCTACCCACTGGAGAAGAGTGTTTATCTTCCCAGTTGCACACATTCTGAGTATCTGTATCAGAAAACACGACCAGCAGCTTAGCTGACACTGCTTAACATCTGAAGAACAAAGGCTATAGACTGGTCTCACCTAATGCCTTAACAGACATACAGTCACATCAGTAACACAGAACAGTCCCAGCCGCGGCTGCTGCCCAGAAGAGGCCCAAGACTGATTTACTGGAAGAGAATGTAGCGATCTTATGAGCAATGTGTGCTGCTTTTATACCCCATCTACCCTCAGCATCTCATCAGTTTCTCAGTTTCATGAGTTCTAAAATTCTTTTTTTCTTGTATTAAGGAAACTGTGCAGTCAAGTGTACAGTAATTTCAGTTACTGCTTCAATCTAATCAGGTGAAACGCATAACTCCTGGATTTATATTATTTGATAGTAGCAGTGTCCAAAATTACATTTCAATAAATTTCATTTCACAAAAACTTTACTATGGAAAGAAAATATCAATTCAACTTAAACCAACTTTTCTCTTAGTTCAATGTTTGTATGGAAAAATAATTAAGCAGTCCACTTAGAAAGGCATAATCTGTTCATGAGCATGCAGGTATCAATTTTATCTTATGAGAATTTTTTTCATGTTCCAGTTGCTTCATTCCTTATTACATGCTGCAAAAGGCAGTAATAATTTTTATAGCCAAATATCTCTTCATAAGATACCAGGTGGCTTTCAATATTTACTACTTAAGTCATGCATGAAATTTAAACATTACAAAAAATGACTTACCCGTTGACACTCCTGAAATATGCACATTTTCAGAATGTTCTGCAAGAGCACCATTTCCTAAAATTAAACATAATGAATAAGCTAATTTCCAAGATAAAATTTGTAAAAATTCTTCAGATACCCTTTTACAGAACAGAAAGAACAAAACTGAAGTTATTTTAATGAATATTAAACATTAAAGGTCCCACACTCATTTTATGATAAAACTTAAAAACTAGAGGAAAAGTTACTATACAATGAAAAAATAAAGAACCCAAGTACCGTTAGTGTACCAGAACAATTAAATGTACTATAAAGAATGAAAAACTGATAGTAGCAAAGTTTTGAGAAACTTCAGGCGTTTTAGATGGTGGACTTTGCATCTATTTAAATGCTATTTTCTTTTCAAGAAAGGTTTATTTCAGTCCATCTCCCCCACTTCCTCCTATCACAATTTGTAAGCAAATGCTAAGCAAATAAAAACATCCAGGGAAAAACATCTATTTCGTAACCAATTGCAGCCTAAACCCTTCCTCCAGAAAGATGTTTTATATAGACAGAAACTAGCTACCTTTAAGAGTAATTCCCCATTAATGTTTATTAAAAGGATGTATACTTGCGACAATGAACAGTGAAACCCACGTGATCAAGAGTTAGAGACATAAAAGTTATTCCTCCAAATGTCCTACTACTTCGCACTCTACCAAAGTAAAAGTCAGCTAAAGTGAATACATTTGCTGACAGGTGGTAGCCCTGTATATGATGTGACAATTAAAGTTGTATTGGTGCACATTTCTAACACCGAACAGCTCTCAGTCTCCTCTCCTTTATTCAACATCTTTTAACATTTAAAAAAAATTTTAATAAAATCTTCCAGACATTTCAGGAGGAAAAGCTACTTTCACAAATAAGTTCATTTGAACATAGTGAATCTAAAATCTTAAATACATCACTAAGCAAAATTTAAAATCACAACTCTTAATCCCTCAAAGTTTTGTAATACTGAAGATTTTCCATGTTACACAGATTTTCATACATGTAAAGTCAGTTGTTTGGCCAGCATGTTTGGCCAGCTACAATGTATGTGTGATATGTCTGGGTAACAATAACATCAAATACTTGACGAAAACTCAATATTCCTTTTAAGCCAAGGTTAAAGACCATGATCAGAATTGACCTAGAACATATACACCTAAGTAAGCATCTCAATGACGGTCCCTTGCAGTGGTTACAAATAAAATATTTCACAAATTGTTCCCAGGGTTAACACCAAATGCACAAAGATGTATGTTTTTTTACTTCCTGAAGACACAATACAGTTAGAAACCAGACAATCAGAATATGTAGAAGGACAGCAAAGTGGTTTTGTTTGAAAAAATAAACTCTTGAACTCTTAAAAGTAATGTGTGTTGCCTTTTATGTACTAATTTCACTGCACACATTTACATGCCAAGTTGCTTTGTCTCAATTTGAAAGAAAAAAAAAATCCACACTGCAACTATTCCTCTCAACATTCAAAAGAAAGAAGTATTTTAAAACAAAAACTTTCAAATACTCTATTAGTGAGAAACTATCTTCCAATTAAACTATTTTCAAACGTAAAATATCTTTTAAGCTTTAAAAAGCTATTCTCCAACTAATCTCTTCACTTTGCATATAGACTGGTGTGCTAAGGAGTGTTTGCTGCTCTGATTTTATGTCTTCAGTAACAGCTCTACGTTTACAAAATAAACACCATCTTTGCTGTAAAGTGATTTTGCTTGTAACCAATTCCACAGAAGCACATTTCGGATTGTCTTGTTTCCTATTATTTCCATCAACATAAGGAAAACAGTAACACATTTCAAGACCTCTTCTTTTAAGCTAAAAATAGCTTATTGCTATTTCATCTTTCAAAATTACAGTAGGGATTTTTCAGTGGTTGTTTTTTATTTTCAAAAAAGGGTTATCAGCACATACAACTGTATCTGTAGTTGTTACTGAACACTGAAAATGAACAGCATGAAAAAGAAAAAAAAAAAAAAAAAAGCATTCACAAACATTTAGAAATACGAAAGCCCCCTAAGTAATTACACTGAAGACAACAACAATCTGGGCATTTCACTGATGCTCCCAGAATCTGAATTACAGACAAGCTGCCTATACATAAAGCCCAGGAAAACAAAACCCACAGAATTTTAATGTAATCAGTTCTGATAAAAATACAGTAACAAAACATGAAAATACTATGAATCAGTAACAATGAGAAGCATACTAAAACAGGAACTTGAATCCAAATCCTGTACACATTGACTTTAATGTGTTAAATTAAGAAAACTAAACTCGTTATCAAAAAATGTAATACTAATATTTTCCATCTAAATGTGCTTTATGCATATTTAAAATTAATAACAATAACAACCTCTTGACATAAAGTGATGTCACATTTATTGTCAACCTGACTTCAGTGATTGGTTAGAAGCATTAATGTGTAATGAATCACAGAATCATAGAATAGTTAGGGTTGGAAGGGACCTTAAGATCGTCTAGTTCCAACCCCCTCGTAATGGGCAGGGAAATGAAGCCTTGATTCAGATCCAAGTATTTTAGTACCAAAATAAGGTGGGTTTTTAAAATTACTTTCTTCCCTATAATCCTTCATTACATGAAAGATGAACCTTAGAAACCTCTCAGATTACTTCTTCCTTTTTTATTGGGAACTGTCACTAAAATAAGTATATTCAGATGCCATTTAAGCATTACTAACTGCCAACACCTTTATGAAATTTTTAGGCAATGATCCTTATATGATCTCAATAACTACGTCACATGGTTCCATATAAACTGAGCCCACCAGAATATCAATATATCAGATAACACATCTGAAATTTCCAGTAAGGTATGGGAACATAATTATCTTTGAAATTCCTGTTAGTCTATTTAATACAGCAAAGCAAGAGAGTATATTAAAAAAAAATTCCTAGGTCACCAGTAAGCCTTCATATTTCTTCATGTTTTACAGAAATAATTACTATTCATTCCCATTTGAACCTGAAGGTTTCAAATGAAACATGTCACCAAACAAAACTTGATGCAAAGTTTGCTCCCATTAGTTACCGGAGCTGGTTAAGTACTGCTCTGTGTGACAGCACAGTGCTGGAAGACACTAAGAACCTCACACACAAATCCATTCTGACTGCAAGAAACCAGGTTTGTTTTTCAAAAACTGACACATTCCATCACTTTTTTTTTTTTTTTTTGTGGTAACTTCTTAAAAAAAAAAAAAAAAAAAAAATTCTCACTTGGGTAGCCAGGACTATACCCATCTCCTTCATACCCTTTTATAAATACTTATGACAAATGGACCACTTATTTGAAGTGTGAAGTATTAAAGAGAAATATATGTCAACATTAGTCCTGAAGCTTAAGATATGGTCAGCAACTGCACCTGAGTTAAAAAATTCAAATGGACAAAACTCAAGATAAAACCCCAAACATTCTATGATTTTATGATTTACTGTGTTTAAAAAGAAAAATAAATGAGTAAATAGGTACGACATATGTTAAACTACTGGCAAACTATACGTTAGGTTATAAAGTAACCTCTAGTACGAAAAGCCTGAAAAGTACTTTTAATGGCTTTCTAATTAAGCGCATGTGAGTTTGTTATCACCACTGTGGTAATATCTCCAAATATTCCTTGACTGCAATTAAAAAAATAAATCAGCCAACTGGTTATAAAATGAGTTGGACTCTTTAGAGTGTGTTTACAATATGGAACAATTCCCAATTTCTGAGGTGTCTTTCTGTTTTGAGTAACTTGAAAAATCTCTCAAAAGTCCAAAGAATGATTATGGTTGAAGCTGGTCACTGATTCTGAGACTCGTCCATAAAATTTCATTTTATTTTCACAGCAGAAAGCCAGTCCCCTTTTGACCTTTGTCAGTTTTTACCCATCCCAACTCAAGTCCTGCAGGTTAGGATCCTGTCTTGTCTTAGGAGCAGGCAGAAACAAACAAACACATTCCTTTTGATTTGTGTCTCACAGTTGACTGACCACGGAAGCAAGGTGACACTAGGTTTACTTTCAGGTTTCCCAGCAGCTGGGACATCTGTCCCCTATTGGTCTATATAGAAATACATTAAATACCACCTACCCCACCCTGGAAAACCCACAACCTCACAATGTTACTTCCAAACATCCTGGTGCAAGAGCCATGAGCCCTCTACTGCTGTATGGAGTCTGTAGAGGAAAACAAAACTATGTGAAAGACAAATTACATAGCCTTGGAAGGTATTTGGCTCGCTAACATCTTCTGAGTTTCATCACAGATAGGAATATAAACACAGGCCAGGGGAATGGGGCTAGCTACAAGGAAAATGTTGCAGCGGCAACATTCGAAAAAAACTGCAGAGGAAAACGGTAAGTGAAGAGTATGGAAAAAAAACCCAATGCTTTCACACTTCAAAAACATTATACATTTGGAAAAAATAGCTGCCAAGTTCTATATATTTGTAACCTAAACAGTAGCAGTGATGCTCAGACTAATGGAGGCTAACCGCAGTGCAGCATTCTAGGATGTTACCCCCCTACATCTCTTCCCCCATAGCCTATGCAGCATGGCTCACTCTCAAAGTGAGATCAGTATCAGACTCAAAGTATTACCTGCATATAACTTCAGACCATAAAACTAAGCCTACAGTCCTGAAATGAGCTTCTCCTTTAATTTTTACTCAGATTCACAGTTTTCAAAAAGCATAGCCAGACACCAACACCTCCACCCCAAAAATTAATGTCCCCCTTAGTCAAAACATTCAGATTAAAGACAAGCTTTTGCATTCCAAGTACATGAACTTGGAGGTTTCAAAGAACAAGAAGTTTATTTAAATACTGATATATTTGAAATAGCGTGAAGACAAATGAAAACCTGCTTTAATTTCAATTTGAGCAAAACTAGTAATATGAATGCACAGTGAAGCAATTAATGTTGTTAGATGCACTCAAAAAATTGGTACATGCGACATTGTCTACCATGACTTTAAAATCAAATTTTGTAACTTAATTTTGGAAAAACACCATGTATCTTGGGACTCCGTTACATCCACATTGTGTTTTACAAAGAAATTAACTCGACCGTTGAAATGATAAATGAAAAAAGCCTTAGTGATAAACCCCACATTTAAATTACCTCTATTTTTGCTGTTAGACCAAACAGTCACTCTCCACAAGAAAAAAAATCATGTGCTCATATCTCCACCGAAGCTAATTTCTTCAATATGAAGACTAAGCCTTTGCCATTAGCAAAACCCTTGGAATTCTAGAAATTGAGCAACTGCTGTAACTGAATGGCTATGAAGAGAAAGCCTTTTCTAAACTACCTTGAGTTAAAAGGTACTGTGGTGCATAATGAATGCTACACAAGCAGACTGGACAGGATATTTCTCTCGAACCACAAGAACCACTGAACTATTACCAGGCACAGGAGATCAACAACACTTCCTGTATTTAATGTGCTTCCAAACACCATTTATCACAGTACATATTTAACTTGCTTTACTTTAGGCAACATACTTCATGACCAAACTTTCTTTTTTCATCGTACTTGCAAAGTTCCTCTTCACCCTGCACCTTACAAAGAGTAAACTTGACTTGCTGGCACTGCCTCTTGTCAGCTGAAGTTACCTTGCATTAATCCTCACCAAATTTTGCTTCTAACTGACCAAGTGTGGATGATGCCAACAAAATGAGAATTTCATTACAAAATTCCATGAATAAACTGGTGCTGCCTTACTACATATCACTCCACTAAAAAACTCCACTTCACACCAGCCCTATGATGCCCTATCCCAAAACTAGCAATGCTCTTTTTAATCTAGATATTGGGAGTTGGAAATAAACATCCATGATTCCTGTTACATTTCAGCACCCTTCTTGGAAATGACCCCTTCTGACAGCACATTTTGTGTCAGTCCCAGTGGCAATCCCACCCCTGCCACTTCCTGCAAATATCTAAGCACAGCTGAGCACAAACAAGCTCCACCTAAAGACACCCTGTCAGGCTGAACCACGGTCATGCTCATCTGCCAAGCCCGTGGGACAAAAGTGCCTATGGTTAACCTACAGTTAGGATGTTACAGCTCAGAGCAGGGCACGGCGGAAGCCAAAAGAAAAACAAGTACTACCATCCACCTCCAGATGAACTAGATGATCTTTAAAGGTCCCTTCCAACTCAAACCATCCTATAATCAAAACATTTGTTCAGCATTCAAAATACTATACTGAATTATGTACATGTAGGTCGCATGCAGCTAATGAGCCAAAAAAATTAGGTAAGATCCTCCTCAGTCTTTTGGAACATTGTTTACCACATCCTCATCTCCTGAACACTTTGCACCTACATTTGTTAAACTACTGTGCATTTAGAATTAAATGCATTGGCCATAGGGATTTAATGCTGGAGCAACAGCAAAGAGCTACATATGCACAGGTATATGGCCATACTGCTGCCAAACATTCCTGTACTGCAGAAGGAGCAGTACACAGCAAATTGAGATTATGCAACTGAGAAAAAAAAATTCCACTTTCTATAATCCCAAATGAACACGGGGTACAAAAGGGACTAGGCTTGGTCCTTCATCTTTTATAAACCTGAAAAGTCTCTGAGTATATAGTTTCTCCTGCATTATCTTCTACCTGTGCAAACATGCTCTCCTACCACTGCTAAACTGCACTACAGAAATTCAGACTTTCCCTTCCTCAGAATGGAGGCACAGAGCTACACATGCAATTTTAAGAGACAAGGAACTGAAAGTGTAGCAAACAGAAAGAGGAAAAAAAAAAAAAAAAACAAACGAGCAAGCAGTCTAAACATTTGAAAGTATCCTCCCAGAACAGTTCATGAAATAGACAGTATTACTGCTACAAGGAATACTTCACATTAAGGTGCGGCAGAGCTCAGAGTATACAGTCCACTGAAGCCAAGCAACGTGTTACTTTCCTATGTTGAGAAACAAAGCGAAGCAGCAGTGTCATTCCCAGATTCCTACAGAAACCAGACACAGTCTTTACAGGTGTCACCATTTTATCATTTCCTGCCTTCTCATGGCTTAGTTTGCAATCACTGCATCCTTCTGATTAGAGACATGCACGCAATCAAATTAACTTATTTGTGCACCACTATGTGTTTGGATTAACTACTCAAGATAAAATTCAGGATACAGTCATATAATTTTCATGTTTTTACTGTTGGTTTGTTTTTTAATATAGTGCATTGCATCTTCGACCAGAAGCTTCCATCCTACACCCAGCTGCTGCTTGTTTCTTTGACAAAGGACAACACACACTTTTGAATAAGTTCATATAATTCATGACAAAAGGCCATTAAAAAAGCATCATAAGAAGGAGCAGTACTGACTTTTAGGCATTAACCAATCAATAATCTCCAGTTTAGATGAAGAATCTTCGCAGGAGTTATTGACAAATTTTGTATTATTTATTTTTAAATCTACAGTTTGGTGTTAACTACTTAGGTGCAGTTCTTTTCCATATTTCCTTAGGATTAAATACTGGAGTCATAGGAATTTCAGGTCAATTGTAAAACAGTGTTAAACTGTGCAGCAAGATGTAAATTATCCTTAATGTAAGGAAAAGATTAAATAACTTTCTTTTAATACAAAATTACACATGCAATAGACAGAAACATTGAGAGCAAGCCTTACTGCTGCGCAGATATCAGTCTGAATTCTCTACTAAAGGCAAGCTGAGCAACAGTGACAAGATTTATTCCAAATCCCTGTAACACAAGAACATCTGCTACAGAGAAGATACAGTAAATATATCTAAAATTTCAAAAAATGAAAGCAAGCATTTACATGAGACAGTGTTGTATACTCAAAAACTACAATGGTATAATTAATTTCTTTCATTAAGAATAAAAATTTACTAACAGATGAAATTTTTAAATAGTGGCTTATTTAAATGTGGTTATGATACAAAAGAAGGAAGTAAGCACATAAAATTTCACCGTAAAAACAGATAAAACACAAGATTTGTTTGCAATACTCAGTGCTGCTATTTCATATAGTACCATTTTCATTTTAGACCAACTGTGACATAGCTCTATTGTCGTGGTTTAAGCCTCTAAAACTCACACAGTTTTGCTCTCTCACTCCCCCCTCTTTCTTCCCCCTGCTCCCGGGTGGATGGGGAGGAGAATCAAAAGAATGCAACTCCCACAGGTTGAGATAAGAACAGTTTAGTAACTAAAGTATAACACAAATCACTACTGCTACCACTAATAATAATAATGACAAGGCAAATACAAGGAAAATAATACAATCGCTCACCACCTATACCCAGCCTGACCAAGCAGAGCACCCCCACCCTTCCGGTCTCTGCTCTCTGTTTTTACATCCTGGGCATGATGTGCTGTGGTATGGAATAACCTCTTTGGTCAGTTTGGGTCAGGTGTCCTGTCTCTGCTTCCTCCCTTCTTCCCCTCCTCCCTGGCAGAGCATGAGACTCAGAAAGTCCTTGGTCAAATCAAAACATTACCAAGCAGTAACTGAAAACACTGGTGTTATTAGAGCTGTTCCCAGGCCGAAAGTCAAAAACACAGCACTGCACCAGCTACCAAGAAGGAGAGAAATGACTGCTACTGCTGAACCCAGGACAGTTCTGTACAGTGAATGTTGATTATGAAACTTCGTGGCTGTGTTTTATTCACTAAGAGATGAATGAAGACCTCTTTTTCAAAAGTAACCTGCAGTCTGAAGTCCCTCTGAAGGAGGAAAGGATAGTATAAGAATGAGGGCGTGATACGAAGACATAGTGCTGGGCAACAGGTTTTAAGCATACAGTGCAGACTGGAGAGCACCATACCTAGTGTTTTATATCCAAGAAATAATTTTGTAAGCACAAAATGGTAGATATCAGTGGTTGTAAAACGTAAAAACAAAAATCTAAAACCTACATGAAACAATTCTGCTGCAGAATTGATTCTTTGGTTCTTGCCTTAATTTTCTAAATAGAGTGTCATGGGTTCAGCAGTAGCAGTCATTTTTCTCCTTCTTGGTAGCTGGTGCAGCGCAGAGTTTTTGACTTTCGGCCGGGGAACAGCGCTGATAATACTGATGTTTTTAGTTGCTGCTCAGTAATGTTTACTCTGACCAAGGACTTTCTGAGTCTCATGCTCTGCCAGGTAAGAGCGGAAGCCAGGAGGAAGCAGAGACAGGACACCTGACCCAAACTAGACAAAGAGGTATTCCATACCACAGCACGCCATGCCCACTATATAAACTGGGGGCAGTTACCCGGAAGGGCTAGATTGCTGCTCGGGTCAGGATGGGTATTGGTTGGCAGGTGGTGAGCAGTTGTATCCTCTTCCCTTGTTATTTCCCATATCATTATTATTACTGGTGGCAGCAGTAGTGGTTTGTGTTATACCTTAGTTACTAAACTGTTCTTATCTCAACCTGTGGGAGTTGCATTCTTTCGATGCTCCTCCCCATTCCTCTGGGAGTGAGGGGCGGAATGCGGGGAGTGAGCGAGCGGGCGGCTGCATGGTTCTGGGTTGCTGGCTGGACTTAAACCGCGACAAGAACCTAAACCCAAAGTTAATCAGTACTCAAGTGAGCAAAAGTGCATACCTTTATTCCTATAGTCTTGATAACACTGACTTAAAAACCTCCCAAGAAAAATATTCTACTACTTTTAAATTCTTTAGCATTGTAACAATATTCCCCCGACCAAAAAGGGGTCTGTGCTCATTCTTCAGTAATTGACTATTAAAACAGGTACTCTAAAAATAAAAGTTCACTACGTAAGTGAATATTTTGAATTCGGAGAATATACAATGATTAGGTCATAACCCATCTATTAGCTTTTCTACCAAAACATAATATACCCTTTATTCCTGATAATTTTATGGTCCTATTCAAAGATCTGTGCACCAATCTGGTATATTTTGCACAAATCTACATTATTTTATTTCAGATGAGGAGCATGCATCTGAATCTCCTGTTCTGCTCTACTTTGTGCTTTGCTTCACATTACACTGTGGCCTTGGAACCATCAAACTGCATTCCTTTTAGATGACATACTCCTACTGGTAATGGGTACTCATCCCTCTGGGCCACGCTAGAGCTAGTCAAAGTAACACCCTTCAGAACTGTATATAGCACAAACATTGCATTTTCAGCATAAGTTGCTCTGCTCCAAAAATCTGCTCCTGCAGGCTGTGAGATGTGCCAACAGACACCCCCAACTACCCAACACCCCAAGTGTGCTCTCTGCTCCCCACAGCTCTGGTGCTGCCAAGGGGACTCTATCTCAACTTCAGGCATAAGCTCCAGGGCCTCTGCAGTCATTTAGTGTGAGCAACGCAAGTTCTCTTTCTGGATTCATTAAGCACTGCATACATTATTCACTAATATTACACCAATTGTGAATACTGTCACAATGCAGAAAGGAAAATTTACAAAATTCCATATTTTGTAATAACGGGATGTTAGCATAATGCAAATTTGACGTAGACACTGCCAGCCAGACGATGCTGGAGTCTTGAAAAAGAACCCCCAGCACTACTGGGAAACATCAAGACAACGTTTGGAAGATGCTGCAATCTACAGTGTGAGCTCTTGCACTCCTACTCTATAGGAGCGGCTTCTCTGTCAGTTTCCACTCTTCTTGCTCACTTCTACAAGGAATAACAGCTCTCCCTTGTTACCAGTTAAACATACAAAGCTACCAGCAGTTCTGCGTTTAATGCAGCACAAACTCTTTCTCAGGGTGTACCAGCAGGGAAGACTCACAAGAGAAGAACATGAAACACTTTCAGGAGAACTTTGCACAACTAAATAGCAAGATAATCTGAGGTTCCTTTATCCTAGGTTGCAAAAGGAAGCTAGAGGAGTAACTGTAGGAACTTGGACTTAATGCTGCAGGTAGGAAACAAAAAACCAACCCACAAACCACAAACATTTGATCACACCTGTAAATCCCACAAGAAACATTTTACTTCAGTCTATTGTTATTAAAATAGAAAATTTTAAATTTATAACTAACGTGAAAGAACAACTTGCATGTGAAAGTTTCAGGGGAAAAAAAGAAAAATGAAAAACAAAACAAAAAAACCAAACCAAACAAACAAAGAAACAATAACCCACAAAGCCAAAAAAAAGTTAAAGCTTCTCAGTTGTAGTTTGAAACAGTGGGGAAAAGAAAAGACCTGAGGGTTTCTTTTTTTCCTTCTCACTCAAAAATTCCACAAACTATTTATAGACAGCTCTAATATACTTGGCAGCAAGCAGTGGAAATTAGAAATCTAGCAGAGACACTGGCTCAGCTTCAACAAGATTCCTGATTTTAGCACATAAGAGTTCTATTCATGTCAAACCCTATACTTCGGCACAGCCAGGTATAAAGGTAGTTACTTGACTGACCATTGCCTGCAAATTGTACATATTCTTGGGTGATACTCCAGCGCAGCATTTTGGACTGGACAGGGTAGGAAGAAAAAACAGGTTATTAACACCAATTAAACAGTTCAAAGAGTAAACACAGTCTTCTAAATTACAGCTACCTCTCAAGTAACTTAAAGAAAGAAAAGGTAAGAACATCAGAGTTAAAGGAAGTAAACTGGGGGAGAGAAAGGAGAGTAAGAGAGATTGTATCAGCTACCCATAATTAAATCAACTATCTCCTTTATAAGACTTAGGCGCCTATTCTTAACTTACTAGACCCTATCATGAATGCAAACTAAATAATTTGCCTCCTATTTCAAAACATTCCCCCGCTGTATTACTTACGAATTTAGAGAAAGACAGTCTCTAGATATATTAAGCAGCTATGCTTAAAATAATAATTTTAACAAAGGACTGTTCAGATCCTTTGCACATGTGCAACTAAAGTAACTATTCTTTTCTTCCAAAACTCCATTTCAGATACTAAAAGTATTTCACATTTGAGAAGTGCCAGACTAGTGGAAAATTTCAATGTGTGGGCTGCACAGTGCTTATACAGGAGGGGGAAGAGCACTGCAGATTTGATTCATACTCTTCACATGTTTTGTACTTTTACCTACTACAGTTTCTTTAAATCGCTGTTGTAGTAAACATCCTGGTTTTGATTTTGCTTCATGTAGGTTTAGACTGATTTCCCTTCTTAACTCCTTAAAACTACTGGGACAAACAGCAGTATGCAACAATCTACATACAGCTGTTATGTTATACTCACCCAAAAAAAAAAAAAAAAAACAACCAGCCAACCAACAACAAAAAAAACACAACACCCCACCAAACAAACAAAACCACCCCATCTACAGTCACCCAGATTTCATGCCTCTATCGCAAGTTAGATGGTGAAAGCAGGGCTTCAGGTCATATTTTCTAGTTATGTTTTCTTCAAAAGGCTTGAATCCATTCCATCTTGAAAAAAAGTGCTAACAGAAGAAACGAAACCATTATTCATAAGCTAGTAACTGCAGCCATCATTAATCTGTTATAAGCTTGCAGAAATTAAAATGTTATCTGCTATTACCCCATGAATCCCTACCAGGAACCCTCAAAACATCCAAGCTTCTAGTTCCAGATGACAGCATGACTCAGACTTACAACTGATATTTTTCCAGAAAAGGCTTAAATAGAGTAGGAGTACTTGATATTGGGGTGTGGAGGAGAATCACGAGGATTCCTGAAAAGAAGGAAAACACTGCTAAACTGATGCCTCTTTATTATGAAGCCTACACCACATGTGATCAACAAGTCAAAACAGAAGACAAAAAGAAAAAACACTAGTCATGTTAGAGAGAAAAAAAAAAAAAAAAACCCAAACATACACACACAAAAAAAAAAAACCCACAAGAAAAAAAAAGGAAAAGAGGAAAAAAAAATATCACCGACTAACATACAACCAGAAAATAATAGTTTCGAAATCCAGAAAGCTTGTTGGATTCATAAAATGATATTAAAAACTTCTGTTTAAGTCTATTCACCAGAAGGGTGAAGACGTTACAATTCAGGCAGAAATCAAGAAAGAAAGTCATAGTCTGACCAGAGCAAAAGCTGGCGATTGAAAAATCTAAACATCACGTCCAGATCTGCTAGATTCTTTATGGAACACTGGCCTGCGCAAACCAGGGAATACTGAAGTCAAGAGTTCATACCTGCTGAGCTTCAACTCTGCCTTCATAAACGTAACAACAATAAATTAGAATTAACTGCAAAGCATCTCGGCTGCATTCACTGTAATGACAACTGAACTGCATATAAGCAGTTTACTGGAAGGGGTAGTAAAGCAGCAGCATATTTACATGCACATTTTGCGCACATACATCAAATATAAAAATCGTAAAAGCACAGCATGTTTATTGCATCTAGGAAAAATATCCTCATTTAAAAGATAACTGTTTTCTTCCCTTCTTACTACTTATTACTAGAAATAAAACTTTGATTTTTGAAAACCTTTTATACTCTTTAATGTGTTCTGGTTTCTAATAGAATTAAGAAGCACTGCAGAGTTCCCAAGAAAGCTTGTTTTCTTTAATTTACAAAAAAGGTTCACAGAAACCACAGACCTTGCAAATACTTGCGCAGACTTGTTTATGCAAACTCTGGCAACCACAGTTTTTAGACCCCTAGCACCTATTCAGACTGAAACCAAACTTATACAAATGTCATACAGTCTGCCCAGCTATCTTCCAGTAACACAGGACACAGCCTCTGTCCCTTATTAATGTTTCACTGACCTAATTAAAAGTGTAGCTCAGCACACCATCATTCATATGGTCTGCAACAACACAGTAATAGGCTCAGCCAAAGGAGGGGAGAGCTCCTAAGGCAATGCACTCCTTGCCTGTGCCTTCGACATCTGTAAAACAATGCTTTTTGTTAATCTCATGCAAACACCCACGTGCAAAATTAATTTCATTATTTATTATGAATAATTTGATCTGCTCTAGTTACAGCAGACAGAAGTGGAGATGTCACTGAGTGAACCACAACATGTAGACACTTTTCACTCTCACTATTAAAAAGACGCTCAATCCACATAGCTCTTTCTCTACTGTTATTTAACAGCTTCACAATTTCAATCACTATGATAGCAAAGGCTACCAATTAGCTACACTAATTTTCTAGACTTGCCTAAACTATGCTGTTTGTTAAATATCCTCAGGACTTAGGAAGAGTAAGAGATGAACTTGCTTTAACTTGCCAGTTGTAATATAGCCGCATTCCTAAAAATGCACTGTGAATTGCTTCCATTCAAAAAAGACAGACATTAATAGAAGACAGACTGCCTGCAAGAGATGAAATTGATTTTACTGAGATTAATAACTTCTTTAATTAAGAATCAGATCTTAAAATAGCCAAAGCATACTCCTAGTACAAACACATGTGTACACATACTTGCATGGGTACACTCAGCACCCATGTAAATTCTGAGTGCGGCAGCCTTCCTACTTTTACATTCTTTTCTTCAAACAAATTAGTTTCATCAAAGCAAGCAAATGATAAAGGAAATACCCAGTAAAATTTATAACCTACTGAAACTTACTTTCTCTCCAGTGTTTTATGCAAGACCTGTGTGGACTTCACAAACACTCTGCTACAGCTACTGCATTGATTCAAGATGTTGATTTTAAAATAGGAAACTTCAGGAAGCCCCACGGATATTTTAATAAGTCTACAAGTACTATGTATATATCTATAGAATTAAAATGCAATAGACAAACAGTTGTAAATCTCTAAGACCCAAACTGGTACTTCTTTCCCTCTCTTTGGAAAGCATATATTTCAGTTTTTTGTCTCTCTCCCTTCCACATTATCTGCTATTAATCCTTTGATTCTTGTCCTGCAAGAATGCGGCTGGTGCTGTGTCTCACACATTAGTATGAGCACCCCTGGAAAAGTTTAATATCTTTTATTTCAAACCGTACACAGCATCTGAAAAATACATTAAAAAAAATTTTAGTGTCTTCTTTATTTGGCTTATGCTATCCGTAGAACACAGTAACATACTGCTGCATTTTTTCATAACAGCACAAATATGATTTTATCATGATTATAGCTTTATTATGTCAGGAACTGTACAAACAAGAAAAACAGCTCTTGCTCCACAGACCTCACTGCTTTGTTAAAACAGTATATGTTACATTTTTATCAAGTAAAGGGAAGGACAATAAGAAAGCACAATATATAAAACAAGTGGAAATCCCAGCCCACCAGGTGCCAAAATATAATCAATGCTTTACAGGAACCACAGCAGACTCAAGAGGGTTTGAAGAAAGCAAACATTATGGCTTTGTGTTTCCCACGAACAGATCTACCAAGGTGGTAGGAAGAACAAAGGAAAGAATGGCTAAACTTGACTTACGTTAGTAAGTGGTAAAACTATCAGAACTAAAGAACCACTGAAGATTAACAGGATAGTAAACTCAAAGTGAAACAGAACTTTGACTTGCAGTTACCCTGTGCTAACAACTCGTCACTGTGCCTCACCTTCCCTCTCTCCCTCAATTACTCAGAGCAAAGTTCAGAAGTCTGAACACTAAAAGTGAAGGTTCGTCCCTTTCCAAATGTGGAAACTTCAGGAAGCATTTGGGAAAGTCTGAATTACATTAACTGTGCAAGAAGCAGCTATAGAGGCAGGGGAGCTTATGAGAAAACAGCTGTAAAACAGTACATGCCATATAAAGACAGTTAACACTACCATCTTTGTATGTGACAAAAAGTAGTGCACATCTGACAGCCAGAATACTTATTTTCATATTGCACTGTACTGCAGCCTCTGCCATGAGGGTTCCCAGTGGTTAGAAAAGATTAACACAATCTTCTACTATCAGAACTAGAAACAGGAGTGTTAGATAGTACTATGATCTACAATTGCAAAATGGAGCAAAGAAATCCCTTCTGTAGAGTTGAATAAGCATTTGACTTGACAGCCAGTTTAGGCAGCTTAGCAGAGTACAGCACGCTTTCAAGACAGCCATAGTGTATGTAACATGAGTCAAATAGATCAGACAAAGTTTGTTTCAAAACATTTCAGTATATCACTTCCATGCTGTCAAACTACATCCCTGACACACACATTACCACTGGAAAACTTTAAATGTATTAAAGTGGACATATAGCTAATTTACTATATGGATTCTGATTTTGGCTTTTTGCAAGGGAAGTATTTGTTACAGAAATTAGAAGATGACAATGACTGGTAGACGCCATAGTATACAATAAAGGCTGCCTGTATGATCCTAAATGCACTTTCTGTGCCTACTCTAAATAAAGTCAGTAAGAAAAAGTCTCACATTGTATGGGTCAAAGTCTCACGCTTTATTACATTACAGTAGCTCTAAGCATGCCACAAAAGTCCTGCATCCCTCAGATTTATCTCACTTTTTTTGTAATACGGAATTTGAACTATATCCCGCTTTTCTTCTCAGACAGGCACAGATCATAGAATACCATGTTGGAAGGGACCTCAAGGATCATCTGCTCCAAACTTTCTAGGCAAAGCATGACCTAGAGTAGATGTCCCAATAATCTGTCCAGCCGAATCTTAAAAGCATCCAGTGCTGGAGAATCCACCACTTCCCCTGGGGAGATTATTCCAATGGTCTATTGCTCTCACTGAGAAAAATTTTCCTCTTGTGCACAGTCAGAATTTCACCAAGAGTAACTTGTGCCCATTAGTCCTCATCTTTTCCATGTGACTCCTCATAAAAAGGGAGACTCTATCTTCTTTGTAGCCACCTTTGAAATACTGGAACACAGTGATAAGGTCTCCCCTGAGCCTTCTTTTCTCTAGGCTGAACAAACCCAGCTCTTTCAACCTTTCCTCATACAGCAGGGTGCCCAGTCCTCTGATCATCTCTGTGGCCCTTCTCTGGATCCTCTCCAGTCTGTCCACATCTTTTTTGTAGAGTGGAGACTAAAACTGAGCACAGTATTCCAGGTGTGGCCTGAGAAGCGCTGAGCAGGAAGCATTCCTGTCCAGACCCTGCCAACCACATGCATGCACCCAAGTACAGCAGAATCATGTTTTACATTGCAAGAAATTGGTAATGTCTACAAAAAAATCATAATACATGCTTTATTTATCTCAGGGTCAAATAACCCCAAGTTTGATGTTTCATTGTGTTATGAATTTACAACTAGAACATGACGATTCAGAGTAGTTCAGAAGTGCAAACAAATTTCAAGAAGTTAGATAGTTGAAATTTACAGAGGTGTGAATTAGCCTGTTCACTTTCACCTAGTATTACCATCTTAATGAAAAAGCCCTATGGAAGTGACTGACAAAGAAATAAGCTGGCTCCTTTCACCAAAACATGGTCATGCCTGGTACTGCATCACTGCTCTCAGTTTCAACACAGCAGCCGCGAGGCTGCTGATTTGCAATACCCCTGTTCTCAGGCTTACCCACATACCAATCCCACTAGCAGAACTAGGAAAGGGGATTCACATGTGCACATGCTCCCAGCCCCTCCAGGTCTTAGGATGTTTTCCAAGAAAACACAGAGAGCCTCACACTGAAGTATGCTGAAAAACCTTACTAAACCACCAGCTCTCTCAGGGAGGGAAAAGCAGGTAGCCACAAGTGAACGCGTACAAACACACGCACGCTTTATGACAGAGTTCCTATGACAAAAGCACAAACAGGAAGAAAGGCTTAAACATAATCAGAGGAATAAGCACGTCAGAGAAGAGAATGTGATCTAACAGGTATTTCCAAAATCATATCACCACTTACCCCAGCATTCATAATTACCTTCCAGTACCCTATCCCTACACCTAGTACACCTTATCTCCACTTCTGCCTCGACACAAGCTCTTACAGCTCTTCATCTCATATATCCCTTGACCAAAAAACATTCTCACTACACATTTACACAAGTCATTAACTTCCTTGTTGAGAACAGTTCCAACAACTTACTTCTTTCTGCACTCCAGCTTCCTAGAAAAATCTTATTAAATATAAGGGACACCATACCAAGACATGTTTCAACTCTTCCTCTGAGAGAAATCCCTGCCAAGAATCACTCAAATAAACACCAGATGACTGAAGGTCAAGTTACATCATTATTCCTCAACCCTCTGTCCATCCAGTTCACAATCTGACACTCCAAAAGATGCTTCAGTTGTTTAGTTTGCACATATTCACTGTTATCTGGCAATCTGAGTATTAACTTGAGCCTAGTTTTCCATGGATCACACAGCATAACAGCAGTTGCACACATCTGTGCATTCCCCACAACTTCCAAATACTTTGTACTGTTTCTACCATATCTGGCAGATGAGTAACAGTCTCAAAAATCCAGTTAATAAGAAATTTAGAAATAAAAAAGCATTTCTACTTGTGTTCCAACATAAAGATTTCACTGAAAAATTTCTTGTTCCTAAATGCAAGAGATTCCACACAGAAAACAATAATCCATGATGAAAAAATATTTCACCTGTCTGCTTCAAATAAAAAGACAGCTTTAAGGAGCTCTCTAAGTGTCAGATGATCATCACTAAACCTTTTAAATCGTTAGCACCCATTCACTTAAGAAACAATAGCTGAAATATACAATGGACTGTGTTTCTTATGAGCAGAAGACTGGCATTTGGGGATGAGAAAATAGTTGGCAGTTATATTTGTACAAACAGACAAGGGTAGGAGTTGGAGTTTTAAATGAAGTGGAACAGACACAATCCTCTCAAAGTAGCATATTTCCAGTTCCACAATGAAAACTCAGCAACTGTGTCATTCCCAAAAGGGTTTGCATTTAAATACTCTAGGACCACTCTTCACCCTTTCATCTTTCCTCTGAGGGACAGACTAGTCTGCCTACACAGAGAACCAAGGCTTCTCTGAAAAGCAAATCAGATCACTATATCACATTCTTGCTGCCTCATTCCTTTAATAAATCCGCCTTTTCCCACACTGACTCTGCCTTAAGACAAACCAATATTCACCACTTCACACCCAACCAAAACCAACATAGAACCAGAAATGTGAAGTAACAAACTATTCATGCACAACCATAGGGCAGCTATTTATTTTCTGTGCTTCAGTTTCTCCCCTGCAAACCACAATACTTGACAGGAACACCGTCAGTGGGAGAGGTTATTAGTCTACCTTAAATAATTCAACCTCAGATGATAAACAGCTTTTTTTAGGCAACTACATAATGACTATTTAGAGAGAAAAATACTAGTTGAAGATTTTTTCCAAATATGCCACAGCAGTAAAGTGCACTAAGCTTAGGTGTGACTTAGGTTTATAGTATTCTTTTGGTATAAGCCTATTTTTAAGAAGAAAGCTCAGGACCAGCAAGTCAGTGCTTGATGTGCAAGTGTTCTTTTACAAAGAGATGCCACATACAAAGTAACAGCCAACTGGGGAACAAAACTCAAACAGCAGCTCTTTGTTTGGACATTTAGATTCAACCTGTGTATGAAATGAAACTGCCATGGTTTGTTTACTCACTCCTCCCTCTTTCTTCCCCCTGCTCCCGGGTGGATGGGGAGGAGAATCAAAAGAATGCAACTCCCACAGGTTGAGATAAGAACAGGTTAGTAACTAAGGTATAACACAAACCACTACTGCTACCACTAATAATAATAATGACAAGGCAAATACAAGGAAAATAATACAATCGCTCACCACCTATACCCAGCCTGACCAAGCAGAGCACCCCCACCCTTCCGGTCTCTGCTCTCTGTTTTTACATCCTGGGCATGATGTGCTGTGGCATGGAATACCTCTTTGGTCAGTTTGGGTCAGGTGTCCTGTCTCTGCTTCCTCCCTTCTTCCCCTCCTCCCTGGCAGAGCATGAGACTCAGAAAGTCCTTGGTCAAATCAAAACATTACCAAGCAGTAACTGAAAACATTGGTGTTATCAGAGCTGTTCCCAGGCCGAAAGTCAAAAACACAGCACTGCACCAGCTACCAAGAAGGAGAAAAATGACTGCTACTGCTGAACCCAGGACAGAAACAAAATGACTTTTTGAAGAAAGGGATGAATAATGCTTTGAAAAATAGCTATGTGAAAAAGATACTAGTTTTAATGTTAATACCATTTACCAAACTTGACAGGCAGTTGTATTCTTTTGGATGCAGCTCCTTTTCAATTTGCATGAAAAGCATTATTACACTTGTGCACTGATGAAAGCAGATTACATCCCTTACAATTCCTTACTGGCAACTCTGCCTAATTAATAATAATAATAATAAGCCACAGTTTAAGGACATTGGTTTCACTGTGTGTTGGCTATTCAAAAAAGGAAGAGGGTATCATTACAAGAGTTACAGTTCTGGGAAAGAAGTATAAAAAAAACTGGAATATTTCATGGTATCAGAGTTTTCCACTCCTCATCTTTTTCCGATAGTATATACATATAGTACCTTCTAAAATTAAGTACTTTCAAGTTGCTATAGACTGCAAAACTCAAGAGCAAGGTTCATTTGTGATAAATTAAGACACTATGAAGACAGAATACTTGCAAATTTTTATACTGTTTATACTTCACCATTGATTGTTACCCACCTAACTATTTACTTGATTTTGCTTTCTGGATCATCTGCAGAAGTACAAAGAAACATAGCATTGACATTACAAGACAATTTTTACATGGATTCAGTCATTACCAGTGTTGGGGCACCAAGATAATGTGATTTCTCAAGAGATGTGTATTCACTGGAAGTATTTTAGCCAGCTCAGTGCCCAGAAGGTAACTGCTAAAAGTGATGGTACATATGGCATTCCTGTTGGCTTTTGTCCTCTCAAAGCAAAACAGACCGTATAGGTTTCTAATGTGGACCTCCTACAAAGGAGATAAATGCTGTACAGTAATTCCGGGTGGGTAAAATGTTCAAATGCAGCTTTTTATAAAGATAATTTTGAATTATTAAATACACCACTGAGAGTTTCTAAGGTCTAAATTTAATTTCATGGCTTCTAATTATCAAACTGCAGATAATTTTTCATACATTTTTAAAAGCAATTCATTTCCATAGAATCATAGAATAGTTAGGATTGGAAAGAACCTTAAAATCATCGAGTTCCAACCCCTCTGCCATAGGCAGGGACACCTCACACTAAACTATGTCACCCAAGGGTTTGTCCAACCTGTCCTTGAACACCACCAGGGATGGAGCATTCACAACTTCCTTGGGCAACCCATTCCAGTGCCTTACCATCCTTACTTCTTCCTTATATCCAATCTAAACTTCCCCCGTTTAAGTTTTAACCCATTACCCTTGTCCTATCGCTACAGTCTGACTTTAACCTTACTGATGCCAGCAGTAAAATTTAAACCGATCACAACAAAGCACACCAAAGTCAAGGCTGGGCATGATTAAAATTCCACACTCCCCCTTCCAAATATATACATACACATATATAGCATCCGCAAAACTTAGTAGTGCTTACACTAAATCATATGCACATTGGAAAACCTAAGATTACCCCGATTTTGTCAACTTCTGCTGACACAGAATTATGGATGAAGTCAATGATTAACTTCACTTAGAAACAGCTAAAGCAACTCAGCAAATCTAACAGGAGACAACCCTAGTTAAGCACAGAGAAAGTTAGTCTTGGCTTAGGAAACAAAGTTGTTGATTAATGACAGAACTTCTTAGCCTGCCCTACACAAACCCTATCTCTTGACAGGTTTAACTGAAGAATATATTACTTGATAATATTTATTTTTTTAAATAATAATAACCATGTTAGAACAGGGAATGCTTTACTCTGTGCTGCTACAGAAAGGTTCTAAGGCTCAAATAGCTGTGGGCTTCCTTTTTAAGGAATGTAGCTTGGAGAGGAAAATGGTTAAATCAGGCTTCAATGCACTAATTGAGCTGTGAAATAAAGGGTAAAAAATTACATCTACAGGCAGACATTCTACTCTATTAAAAGCCAACCTGCTAACAAAATTCAGCGCTTGCTCCTACACCCTTTTTAAAGGGAGGCAATGAATTCTAAAATAGCAAAAAATGTGACATAGTATGGTGACAAGTACAAGATCAATGTCAGACATAATGCCTACATACTCAAATTTCTATTTATGTGCCTTTATATAATGAAGTATATCACTCATTTAAGTACATGTCCTTCCTGTTTAATAGCAAAATTACAGATCTATGGAGAAATAGGGAGAAAAGTAGACCTAAAACAATGGAACCCCATAAATAAACTGCAGAATACAATCTCTGTTTACATGTCTACATAAATTATCTTCAGACACTAAAAAAATTTATCAAACTACACAGTATTCCAGTACAGGCATGAGGGAGCTGCTTAGTAAGAATATGACGGCATGATCCTTAATTTCACAGCAATAATTAATGAACCATGTGCAACAGCTCACAATTTTAAAGCTAGTTCAGACCTTCTTCCCATCAGAGCAGCTCATCTCCCTTGAAAAAAACTGTTTGACATGATCATTTTACTTGAATAACACACACGCCTGAGAAACTGCACGCTTATTTCAAATTAAGTGCTTTGAGCACTTTACTGGCTCCCAAATGTGCAGTATGGTCAGTAAGCCCAATCTCAGATTAAAAATTTAAATTCAACTTTATTTTGGTCATTAATCATTTCTGAAAGCTACTGCATTTTACGTTGAATTCCTTCATGTCCATTGCTTCAACTGGCTATATTCAGAGCTCACATCCACTTCCTTTGTAAAGCCACAAATTACAGACAGTTCCAGAAAACTGGTTAAAGAGATTTAAATATAGACTTACTCACTCAGTTCCCACATACACCTTCCTGGCCTCCATGCTTTTAACTAACATTTTACGACAGATGTACAACTCAGTATTTCATAATGCTAATTCCAAAAAGTCACTATTAAGTACTGCTAGAACTTTCTCTCAGGAATGCGGAGGGGGTTCGTCAGCTCCCCAGCCATGACCCTAATTTTCACTCCGGGCAGACCTGACTTGCAAAGGAGTCATCCCTGGTGGATGTCATTGCATAGGACAGTTTGCAGCACTGCTGCTCCTCCTAGTCTGCACATTTAGAACACAGGACCTCTTATTCCAAGGAAGTCCCTCATGGACCTCAAAGGCACCACACGCAAGCTGTGTGGTTCCAACAGACAGTGGAGAAAGCAGACTGTGTTCCTCACTGAGGCAAGAGGACAGAGATGTAGTCTTTCTCCCAAGCCTTATTCATCTACTGTGTAAAGGCAAAAGGGCTGCACAGGCAGTACTGTCCCAAAATTTCCACAATGGATGAAGAAAACCAGAAAGATAGTATTGTGGACTTTACTAGGGATTTGTAACATTACCACTCAACTTTAGTACATTAGATTGTGATTTACATGAGAACTGTGACACCACTGAAGCTCTGTTACAGTGTGCACATACGACAGACAACAGACAACCCAAAATCAGGGATTAGACGAGACAGGCTAGACAACACCTAGGCAACAGGCACTGGAAACAGCATTAGCTGGATCAACAGCAACAGGGAGGTCAGTAGTAACTGGACTCTAGAAGCATACAGCTCCCAAGCACATGCAGCAGTAGAGCTGTTTTAGAGTGCACAATTGCCGCATGCCAGGATCAGCCAGAAAGGGGAACACACAACAGCATCACAAAAAAAAGATATTTCAAAACACTGACAAAAGCCATACACCAAGCTACAAAATGTTGAAAAATTGCTGTTTGTTCATCCACTTATTTTTTAAAGTACAGGTAAATGCAAGACTATAATGTTTCTGTAACATTTCCCTGCCTAAGAATACATACAGAGTCTGAGAGAGGCCTCGTGATTTCTGAGCTCCTACTGCACTCATCTCCCTTCTATTGCTTCCTGGTAACTCTTAAAGAGTAACTCTTTAAGTTAGATTAAGTTAGATTTAAGACTGATTAGATGCTCACTCAGCAACCATAACAACCCTTAAAATAAGAGGATTGGTTCCCTTCCTCCCTTGCACTTGCACAGCCTCTTAGACAATAGCTGCTCTCCCAGATGGCATGGCTTGCTCTTCCACACCGAAGAACGGTTCTGCCACCTTTTGCAGTGAATACGCCTTCCAAAGACATCCAACCTTTCCCTCCCTTGCCATCCCAGCTCTCCAGGCTTCATGAGTATTTCTAACCACAAACACTAGCTGAGCTTCTGCCACAGAACTGGTTGCCCTTTCAGTACCTTTAGGTACACAACTACCCAAATACATCCCAGTCAGTACTTCCAGCTGCATGACACTGTCATCAAGAAATGTGATTGATGATTTTATCATTCATCTTCCCTCATCACCAACAGGCACCTCTTCCAGAAAATTTAAACTGATGTTTACGTTACTGAAAGAATAACTGTTCTGTCTCCACACTTTCATTATCAACTGTAGAAATAAATGAATTATGTACTCTCCTAAGTCCAGTCACAAATTATTTCCATATGGTTCCGGCAGACATTTTGAGTTAAATCCCTGAACAGGGACACCTTCCACTAGAGCAGGTTGCTCAAAGCCCCACCCAACCTGGCCTTAAACACTGCCAGGGATGGAGCATCCACAGCTTTTCAGGACAACCCATTCCTGTGCCCCACTGACCTCACAGTAATGAATTTCTTCTCTATATCTTATCTAAATGTACACTCTTTCAGTTTAAAGCCATTACCCTTTGTCTTATCACTATATGCCCTTGTAAAAATCTCCCCAACTTTCTTATATGCCCCTTTAGGTTCTGGAAGGCTGCTGCAAATTCCCCCTGGAGTCCTCTCATCTCCAGGCTGAACAAGCCCAGCTCTGTCAGCTTTCTTGGCCCCTCTTACCCTCCAGGACTTTATTGCATGGCACTCTACCAAAAAGATCCCTGAAGAAGACAAAGTCTGCTCTCCTGAAGTCCAGGGTTGCAAGCTTGCTTTTGTACCCTCCTTGCCACCCTAAGGTTCTCAAACTCCTTCATGGCCACATGCTGCCAAGGCTGCCCCGGAGTTTCACATTCCACACCAGACCTTTCTTGTTAGCAAGAACAATGTCCAGCACAGCACCTCTCCTTGTTGATTCCTCTAACACTTGGAGGAGGAAATGATTATCAATGCATTGTGGGAACCTCCTGGATTGCTCAGACCTTGCTGTGCTGTCCCTTCAACAGGTAATGGGGTGGTTGAAGTAACCCACAAAGACCAGGGCTTGTGAAACATGAGGCTGCTCCTACCTGTCTATAGAAGCCCTCATCCACTCAGTCTTCCTGGTCTGACAGTCTGTAGCAGACCCCCAGCATTATGTCCCCTGTCCTCCCTTTAATCCTGACCCGTAAGATCTCAGTCAATTCCTCATCCATCCCCAGATGAAGCTCCAGGCACTCCAGCTGGTCACTGACATAGAAGGTGACAGCCCCTCCTCATCTCCCCTGCCTGACCTTCCTAAAAAGCATCTATCCTTCCATTCCAACATTAGTCATAGGAGGAGCCATCTCACCATGTCTATGTGATGACAATAAGATCACAGCCCTGCAGCCGTGCACATGCCTCTAACTGTTATTTATTCCCCATGCTATGCATGTTTGCATACAGGCATTTGAGTTGGGCTCCCAGTGAAGCCAACTTACTGGCTGAAGTGGCTGGAATTCCTTTGTGTTGCTCTTCAGGGGCTCTCCTGCTGACCTGTGATTCCTCCCCAGGCTGAACACCAGACTGGAGTAAATGCAACAATGTTATGAATAAAATAGAACATTAATCAGGACTCTAGAATAATTCCATCTTTGAAGCAACTCTGTGGAGTATGATGTACAGAACAGGAGGGGTAGGTTAAAGCCTCTACTTTATGTGATAAGAGGAACACGTATATATGGATTTTTCTACTGCATGTGACCTATGCATTATCTGTCTCAGCCCCAGTTACTACAATATCCATAATTGAAGCTTTAATGTCTTTTACTCAAAATAGAATTTCATAGAAGGAAAACACCCTATCAGGGTATAGTAATTCACTGGATTCTAATATACTTTGTAAAGTGTAGGAAAAAAGATGCTAAAGTCCTACAAAAATTCATATACAGCTAAATTCCAGAAGCCAGAGGGCATGAACATAAAAGCACATGCCTTCCCTCTACAAGACGCATGAATAAAACTCCCATTTTCTGTTCTAAACTGCTTACCTTCAGTTACTCAAAAGTTCTTTCTAAAGGAGCAGTTCCTTAAACAACTAGGAGTTCCATGAAAGAACTATTCTCACAACCTGCATTCTCAGAGACCTACCTAAGTCTCCCAACAGGTTCACACAAAGCTGGCATAATAAAACCAAGTTACAGAAACCTCTAGAAGAGTCCCTTTTTCCTAACTTTTAAACACACGCAACTTCATTATAGATTTCCACCACATGCCAGTGTGCTTACACTGCTTGTTAGAGGATCACTCCACTGTTTTCTGGCTGCAACCGGTTACCCAGTCAGTCCCAGGGGCTTCCACTTAGCAAAGGAAACTTAGATGTTATGGGAAAGGTAGTAATTAATGAATTACAGACACAAAATCAGACGGGTGAAAACATGCAGCTCACGTTCTAATACACAGTTCAAGTGTACTTTCCACTTACAGAGAAACACAACCAGTTCACTTTCACTACTTTGTGGAAAGTTTATAGTTCACTAAGAGCAAGCACTTTCAGCTTTCTTGCACATCAAAGAATTCTGCAACCAACTAAAGGTATCCGGGAAAGTACTGGGAAATCACAAGAGCTTAAAGGAAAAGACAGACCACCTTACCACAATCTGAGCTACTAAACCAATTGTTTTCATGTGACTTCCTCCCCTCCCCTTTAAAACATGCTCTACTTAAGCTTTCTTAACTAGTGGGAGGGGGTTCTTAATTCTTGCTTGCTAACTTACTTTTGACCCAGTAACAAGTAAGTCAGAATGGGAGCATTCTAAAAGTGTTCCTTGCAAAGCAGATTAAAAAATATAAAGGAATTCCCTCATAGCCTAAAATTCTGATTGTCAAACAGAATAGGAGGGAAAGAAACCTAGCAGATAGTTACTAAATATGCCTGTCTTGCTAAAAAAAAAATAAAATAAAAAAACACAAAAAAAAAAATCCGTCAACATATTAATGATGTAGCAAAACTTACAGTATTTCAAAATTTAAAGCATCTGTTCAGAGAAACAAGTCTGAACCATAATTTACAATAGTGCTTTTGACAGAATTTGCACTGATCTCTCAATTATGCCAAATTTAATAATTTAAAACTTACACACAAAAATCAATACTACATATTTCAATGCAACTGTAAACCTTTGTGTAATAAAGCATTAGTAAAATAACAACTGCAGCAAAAAAAAAATCAAGTGTAGAAGAAAAATGCAATCAGAACAGCACAATTCTTTAGAGTACAGTTTCATATAGCCTGCTATAAGCCACTATTTCTACTGGGGGGACAAACACAGGAACTCGGATCTACAACCAACTTCCATGGCATCAAATGCATTGGTACCCAGTGTTTTCTCACAACCATGTAAACTAAGTATGCTGAATCTTGCTGACCAATTGACAGCTCTGCAGTAATGAGTACCACAAAATGTTACAGCTAGCAATTCTGAACTGCATACAAGCCAAAAAAATTGCAGGTTGTTGACAAACCACACTCAATTAATGCCCAGCTAGATAGCTCAGCTGTTCCAATATTTAACATAATCATTAACTATCTGGGACAACATAAATGGAACACTGAAACTAGAAAATGCACAGACATCTAGGAAAGCAAAACTACACTGTTTACACAATTCAAACAGTACTAATGAATTTTAAAAATATTGTAAGGAAATTACTGTATTATACTTAACAAGTATGAAAAGCATGTCTACAGCTTGGGAAACTGAGGCTTAGGGCAAAAGATAAATGATTTGTGGAGGAATGTCCTTAACATACCAAAGACACTAAGTGTAAAAATTTGAGATCTGTTAATGAACCACAAGACTGATCAAAAGTGCAAGTTTTAGTCAGGACAAATACAAATCAATATATTTAGCACTTAGCTGAAAATAATACCCACGCAGTTTACATCTATTTGATACTAAAATAGGAGTGAGTAAAGCAAAGGAGTCAAACAAACCTGCAGGGCTCTTCCAACACTCATCCAACAGAGCTCTTTCTCTCCTAGCAATGACAGAAACAGCCAAAAAAGCCATGCTAAATATATTCTTTGTTCTGATGACAGGAATGAAGTCAGATGGCTTCTGTCCTGATTCTGGTTACAAGTACCTCTCTGCTCTTCCTCTGGCAGACGAATTTCTCATTTAGTGCATAATAACAATCATGTCACTACCTTAGATTAAACCCTTTTTGCTATGAGGTTGTTGAGGACGTGTTGGTTTTTTTTCTTCTCCCCTCAAATGAACACTGCTTTAAATATTGCCCATAGGACTTCACTTTGACTACAGACCTAACTGTGGCTCTGAACAGCCAGTTGAGTGTGCATGGACATGCACAACTTGCCATATGATCAACTTGTTAGACAATACAAATTCCTATGGCATTAAAATCAGGGCATTTTCACTTCAAGCATTACAAACCCTTCTAATAAATTAAATACAGCAGTTTTGCCAATATAACAACTTGTGGCTTAGCAAGATATATGTATGCAGTGTATCACAAAAGTATCACTGAAAAGTGACATTCAAGAGTTTAAAGTACAATTTTTTAAGCCGAGCCACTCCTTTAGGACAACCTGTTCTGGCTTTATAGTTCAACTTCTTTAGAAAATCAAATAAACTGGCTGACAGACTTTATTTGCTTACATGATTCAGGCCAATCTTCCAAACAAGGTGAATGATCCTGAAGAATTTTTTATTTTTCCTCATACCATCATTAGCAAAGTGACATGTAAGTAAAATTCAGGTCCTGATCAGTGAACTTCTGTAACAATTTTACTTGCCTTATCTTAAAACTAAATGAACAAGGATTTATACACATACACACATATATAGTCTCATTGTAATCTCAAGCAACATTCGTACCACAGAAACCTGGGATGGTTCTAACCCAAAGCTAAGTGTTTTAAAGCTTAGATAAGTGTAATATGTCTTTCTTTAATGGGACAGAATAACATCAATAGCATTGTAATCTCAGTAGTTATACAAAACATTGTTTTATCTACAGTTTTGTGGAATAATAATTTTCTGACCTCTGCTAATGTTTCTCAGTCATTAGTGCTTCAAGTACTCACTAAAGCCAGTGAGTACTCACTCACCACCCTGGAGATCAAAACTGATCTCTATCTGCCCCCATTTCTATCTCTGAACTGTTTCAGTCTTGCTGTCCTACACCTGGTAAAGCAAGAATTTTACTTACTGTGCTACTGCATTGACTACTACCAACTGTACAGAACATTATAAAAGTATCCTGTATTCTTCCATTCAAGTGGGATGGAAATTCAAATTAATGTATCAGGGTGACAGGTATAATCAAGACTAACAAAAATAAGACTTTCCAGAAATCTGAAGAAGCCAAATACCCATGCTTATGGATTTCATTCCAAAGGCAGGCTAGCTTTGCACTGTGACACCTCAGATACTTCTCATAACTCAACGTCTTCTCTGGAACACCCATTACTCTCCAACTGCTCCTGATAATGCTCTATCACAGTACCAGTAAAATATGAACCACCATCCTGCCAAGAGTGAAATAAAAATCAAACAGAACGTAACATTAGGAATTCAGTTCTCTAATCTAAGCTCATGTTTTAACAAGAAAATAAATAAAATCACCCTCCGTGGAGATATTTAAAAGACCTGTAGATGTGGCATTTAAGGACTTGGCTTAGTGGTGGACGTGGCAATGTTAGGTTAATGGTTGAACTTTATGACCTTGAGGGTCTTTTCCAATCTGAATAACTCAATAATTCTAAGTCTGATTTCCAGTTGATCAACCACCAAACTTTGGTTCTAAAAACATTGCTCTGAAGAACAGGACCAATTACTCAAAAGGCATTTCCTTCCCCTCACTCCCCCGCCCCCCCAAAAAAAACCCCTTTGTGCCACATATGGTTGTTCTGAAATCAGAGAACTGTTAGGGCCTCTGAGATACACAGAAATGTCTTAATATTTATCCCAGTAAAAGCCATGCCACGATTATATAGACACATACAATCAATTATTTCTTGTATATGAAACTCCCAAGTCAACAGTAAGGCCAGAGATATTAAAAGCCCATTGCCCAACACGCTACTGAGCTATAATTCTCTTAGTCGGTGCTATTCCAATATTTCACTCATCAGTATTCCTCCTTCTCAAATTTTTATAATTACAGTCATCATCAGAAGGAAGGTTTGAAGAATTCACTAAGTACAGGGAAACAGAGAAACATTCTCTTGAGAGCTCAATGCCCACATATCAGCCTTGGTGAATTTAGTATTTTAATTAGTGGAAAATTCTAGACATTTCAGCTGTGCAACTGCATAATGGAAAGCAACCAGTGATGCTTTCCATAATGGAAAGCAACCACTGCTTTTCCAAGTATGCATCTACCTTGAGTACTGCCTACTGCATTTAAAGCCTTAACACACAATATTATAATGATATATACAAGGCTCTGCTCAGGATCAACATCACAGACCAGAGCTCTGCTGTCAGTACTGCCTTGATCAAATTCATGCCCATATTAAATTAGTTTATTTTGGAAGAGGTAAAAGCAGTTGTACAGGGAGATAAAATGCTTTAGTAGAACATAGTTCTCACTTCCCTCTCCCAGAAGAAACAAACAAACCAAACAACAGCTAGAGATAAGGCTACCCTACACAGCCAATGCTTGCTTTTGTTTTGGATGCTCTAGCCAGTGCAGGAGAAAGTTCCCTTCCTTCAAGCAGCGCAACTGGTCAGGATTTCAGACATTCGCAACAAAAAGTGTTAAGAGAAACTAACCCCTCATGAGGATGAGGCAGCACACTGATGGGAATCAGAAGCAGCTTCTCCTTCCCAGCAGTGGTGATAACAGATGGTGGTAAGTTTCTCAGCAAGGCAAAAGAAACTTATGGAACCTTCATTCTTAGTTTAACTTTGGAAAGCCTTGATTCAAAGTCTACAAACATTATTCAGCAAGAATTTTACTTGATTATTTTATTTCTCTAACTAAAGATTTTGATAGTGGAAATGCTGACAGTACTGTTTAAGTTACAGCATCACAATCCGAATCCAACTACCAATGAGGCTGATGAGGTATATCATAATTATCATTTTGTCTTTTTACTTCAATTCTGTGATGAATATGATAAAACAAATACATGGAGTTTGTTAAAAACCTCTGCACAGAAATAAAATTTCTCAAGCACATAAAGTATGCAAACTTATCTATCCAGACCTGAGATTTTCTCTACCACTTCTTGCACTAGCCAACTCCTTTCCATTTGTGTTTTCAACTTAGCTTTTAACATACCAGACTTTTAACAGTATTTATAGATATTTAAACTCTCTTCCTTGACTTTGTGTGCATTTAAAAGATTGGTCAGCACCTCACTGTTCATGCAAGTAGGCCCCCTCAAAAATTAAACTACACAAGCATAGCTATTCAGTTACAGATACTGCTGCAACTGCAGCTCTGTTTGAAGCAGCTTACCTTACTTCTTCTCATGTAAATATTAAATGGGAAACATTCTTACAAATTTGCATAGTACATTTAGTTTTGAGTTTTCACTGATCTTTGCAGCACAGGTATGTGCTGGACAAAGCCCTTTGCATGGACAAAACAGAAATATCTTGATGTTCCAGACTCAAGTTTGTTTTCCAAAATAGTAGAAGAGATTCTAATTTCATATGCTCAATAATGTGTTTTAAGGCAACTACTTCAGAAACTGCTAAACCAGGGCCCTGTTGCTGTTCTCAGAGCAAGGCATATGTCCAGCTTTATGCCAAAGGCTGCTTCTGGCACTGGGGGCCCACGGACACAACCTATACTCATAGGTTCATAAAACAAACACGACTCTGAGGAAACATGCAAGGTCTCTCATTATCTGTGCTTTGGTCTATCGTGTATATATACTTACATAATGTAAAACCAATGCAAGCACATTCCCTAACGCATTTGCACAAACATTTTCCGTTTGCAGTTCAGTGCAAAGGTGGGTTTATAATCACAAATGAAATGCCATTCGGGTCTGAACCGAGAGCACGCTGAGCAGAAGCAAAGGTCCCTGGAAGAGCTCCTAGGCCTGTGCTGATGTGTCACAAACTCATCACACAGCGCCAGCCCGGTGCCCCCTGAGGGGCGCGCCCTGCCCCCAGACACCAGGCCGGACGTGGAACATCTCCCAGGCATCCCCACTATCCACAGCCTGCGATTATTCGTGACTCAGAGGATTTGGGGTTGGTTTGTTTGCGCGGCCCCACGCCAAGTCCGGAGTTCCCGGCAACGTACATCTGCGAGAAAGCAAGCCGAGGGCTGCTGGGCCAAATCCCAGCCCCAGTTTTAAAGATTTCCCTGAGATTTCCGCCCACCCCCACAGATATTAAACAAAACAAAACAAAAAATCCGGAGCGAGACCTGGAGCAGCCGAGTTCGGAGCGGCCGCCATGCATGGGGGTCGAGAGGAACACTAGCAGGGCCGCCGCGGGTAAAGCTGCAGTCGCGGGACGCGCCGGGGCGAGCTGAGGAACCCCACGGCCGGCCGGGACAACTGCGCCGCCGGAGGCCGGCCGGGAGAAAGGCCGCTTTGTTCGCCCTCTCCCGCGGCGGTCGGCCGCCTCCTGGCCCGGCAGACAGAGGCGGACGAGTGGCGTCACCCCCCACGGTACCTACCGCAGCAGGAGACGACGAGGAGCAGGAGCTGCGCTGACCTCCAAGCCGGGGAGCCTTCTGCGCTCCCCCAAGGGGCCATAACACCAGCCCGCAGGGAGGCGACGAGAAGCAGGACCTGCCACCGCCGCGGCCCCAACCCGGAGCCGGAGCTGCCGCCACAAGAGGGGCCAGCTGCGCCTCGTCCTCTCCCCCACCGGATCTGCCGCCTCGGGAAGCGCTAGCGGCCCGCACACCCGCGCCTCATCCGTTCGCCCGTTCGCGTAGCCATGAGCCGCCACCACCACCACCGTCGGCCTCCTTCCCCTCGCACCGCGCCGCTTCCTCCTCCCCGGCTGAGCTCTGCCGCGGCTGCGCACTGGCGGCCCGAGCGCATGGAGCCGCTCCAGGCAGCCGCGGGCCGGGCTGGCGAGCGGGGCGGAGCAGCGGACCCCAGACAGCAGGGGAGGGCCCGGGCAGTGCCGCGGGCACTGGTGTCACCGCCTCTCTCTCCTCCTCTTCCTCCGTCTCCTCCTCCTCCGCCGCCAACAGGTTTCGGCGAGCCCTTGACAGCGTTTTTCCCGCCCCGTCCCAGGAGCCGCCGCTGCCGCTTCCTCCTTAGCGAGGCCGCGTCCGTCGGGGCCGGAATGTCCCCGCGGACCGCCCCGCCGTGTCACTGACCCGAGGAGAAGGGTTCGGACGGGAGAAGGAACTCTCCCGTCACTCCGGCGGCAGGGCAGTTTACACGCAGAATAAGCAGACGGGTGTTTGGGTGCCCTGGCTCTCTGCCCTGAAAAAACTGTGTGTGACCTCAAACCCCAACTATATAGCACAGAGACCGCCGGCAGCTGGGTCCGCTGTGTTTCTGACCCCTTAAGTCTGCGTTTCACCAGTGAAACCGAAAAGCTACTGTGGCAGCAAACTGCTGTAGATGCATAGTGTCCAAAATTAGGGACTTCAGGGAGATTCTTTGTAACGCTTTGTGTGCAGTTGCAATTGCCTGTCTTTCACCCTTTAATGACACCATTTTCCTGTTGCACAGTTATTATTGCTCTCAGCTGTTTAATCAAGTGTCAAAAGCAATGGAGATTCACAGTGCTACTTTTATATTTCACATATTTTGCAGTGCCTGTCGCCAGCTGGGAGAAGTGTTTACTGCCTCTGGTCTACTAAATCAACTGATCTGCTTGGAAAAACAAAATATTACTATTCCTGAGAAAAACAAAAGCTAACTTCTCTTGGTAGGGCTCTGTGGGTACGCATGAGAACAGATGTGATGGATCAGACCAGAGTTCTTGCTCCACGAATGGTGATTGCTAGGTGCAGTGCTCTACGCTATTTTTCCTCCTTCCTCTCTTTTGTCATAGAGTTATTTAAGTTGGAAAAGACCCTTAAGATCATCAAGTCCAGCTGTAAACCTAATACTGCCAGGCCCACTACTAAACCGTGTCCCTAAGCACCACATCTACACATCTTAAGTTTTTCCTAATATCTAAACCTCCCGTGGTACAACTTGAGGCGATTTCTTTTCATTTGTTATTCTCTGATTACTCCTATTTCCCAATCCTTATCTATTTGGGAAGGAAGAGAAGTGTATTGGGGGAATATCGCTTCTGGGAGGGAGGAGAGGTTAACTCAAAGGTGAGCATTTGGGTGAAGATGCAACACAAATAATAGTTGCCAAAGAAGGAAGGTAAACAAGACAAGCATGAACACTCTTCAACTCTGAGAAGCTGTGGCCAAGGAACACCCTGTACTCAAGATGGTATCATTGAATATAATAATACGCAATGGAGTAGTCTTCAGTAAATTTGTCTTCTGACAGTTTGAACCTCTGAGGGATGTAACCACCTCTCAAAAGCCACAAGTAAGCACACAAAATTAACACTTTAAGGAAGAAAACCCCACAACCTTCATTTATAGGATTATACAAACAATGAAAGCATTCACAGCATTGCGGGCAACAGGTTTTTGGTTTCTTTCTACTTGAAAGCTGCACCAGCTTCTTCAGCAAAACCTCAGATGCCCTATTTTCTACCCAGTGTATCACATCACTCTTTTTGGTTTTAATTATTAACAACAGGCTCTGGAAGGATGCTCAGGAAGTCTTTGATGAACAGATACCGCACAGAGCCTATGAAAACATAGGGACTTCTAACCCTCCCACAGTAATTACAGCTGTACGTGCTGGGAGCAAGTCCTACCTGGAACCTGTTAAACTCTCTGCCATACAGCTAGGTCAACATTAAACAAATCAGCACATGATCCATACCCTTCCTCCGCTCCTCCAAAAGTTATTTTTGTCTGTCTAGGTCAACCCAGTTTCTACCACCTAGTTGTATGCTGCTGAGAGATGTGACACAGTTCTCTTTCCATAGATTTTAGTTACATAACGAAGAAGACAACAATAATTATCTTTTCAGATTAAATGCTATTCCAAACAACCCAAATATCTCCATTGGCAAAACTGCTTTTGATCACTTGCACAAGAACACATAAGCTGTTTTTTAACATGTACCAAGATTGATTGTTAATGGCAGCAAACAGCAAAGCATCAAGCCCTGGCATCATGGGCTTAATTTCAAGTGTCATCGTTCTCAAAGACTTGAAGCCAAGGATGATATACAAAAGGGTCCTGCCTCAGTACTTGTCATGGGTTCAGCAGCAGCAGTCATTTTTCTCCTCCTTGGTAGCTGGTGCAGCACTGTGTTTTTGATTTTGGGCCTGGGAACAGCGCTGATAACACCAGTGTTTCGGTTACTGCTTAGTGATGTTTTGGTCTGGCCAAGGACTTTCTGAGTTTCATGCTCTGCCAGGGAGGAGGGGAGCCGGGAGGAAGCTGTTCCCAGGCCCAAAATCAAAAACACAGTGCTGCACCAGCTACCAAGGAGGAGAAAAATGACTGCTGCTGCTGAACCCATGACAGTACTAAATGAGCTTGCCAAGGAAAACGTGAGATACTGAGTCATGATCTAAAGAAAAAAAACCTGCAAGAGCCATTTGCCTGCATATTGAGCTGATCTGGATCTTGTAAGTCCGGGGAAGAGAATGGGTTACTAGTCCAGATAAGACACTCAGGATATCAAACAACATCTTCTCAAGTTCACACTATCTAAGAACTTTAAAGTATTTCAAAATACTTCTTTCCTAGCAAAGTTATCTGAGTAAAAACCATTGCTCCTTTTTTTTTTGCTCCTCCTGTTGGCTTCTGCTGGGAGCTGTGTGTCTTAATCTCTTTGATGTTTGAGGAGAATATAATTTTTCCTATGCCCGAAAAGTACATAGTAAATCATAGACATAACTTTGTATACATGAAATCCTAATAATGACTACATTTTTTTTTCTAATCTTATCTGGTGTTTTTTCTTTAGTCTTATATGAAGATGACTAGCAAAAGTTTATCAATAGCGAACGTTTTAAAGCTGGAACAGAAGCTGACACTGCCTTTCTTTTGTATTTGAAGACAGGTGAAGATAAAACATCCTGAAAGTGTACACATAATTCACCTTGAACCGAACCAAACTGTTCTAACAGGCAGTCATTCTTCTGTCTGAAGCTCAAGGTTGGCACATGAAGCTACTGAAGCAGTTCAGCAAGAATTATCTGACAATATCAGCCCATGATTCCTCCTCCTCTCCCTGCAGTTTTACTTTCAACATTGTTTTCTTTTTAAGAATTGTTTTTTACAGGCACTTCAGCTTCACTTCAGTTCCTGCCACATGCGCTTCCTTCTTGCCATCCTTGCTCTTCCTTTTTTTCTCTTCATACCCCTTCCTCATCAGTTCTTTCTTTTGCCACTTCAGACTATACTGTTAACAAATGCCACCCACAGATTTAACAGCAGTTTTATTACCCATTGTAAAAGTTCTTCCCAGTTCATTCCCTTTTCTCTTCCTGCTCTGACTGTAAAATTGTGGGAGAAAATCTTACAGTGTCTTTCTAATGCCAAGTCCTGGTCACGACCTCTCAGCTCCACTTTAATACGCAATAAGAATGGGGACAGTTTATGATGTTGACTGTATCTCAGCTAAATGAAGTAACAGTAGTTTTCCTTTGCCATTATTTTCTGTCCTGTAACCTCCCTTCAGGTGAGGTCATAAGAAATGTTGCTATATTCAGTACCAGTGTTTAATTTTTGGTGAGAACTCTGTCACAGCTGAATTTATTTCACCTGTTTTTTGCTGAAGAACTCAAGTACTTTATCATAAGAAGGACATCCACAGAATTCTAAAGATTCTTATTTTGTGATACTAGTTTTTCAAAATCAATTGTTTATAAACTTAAAGCATAAAGAAGTAGGCAGCTAAGGAAGTACGTTTCTTTCAGAGATTTGCATTTGTTTTGCAGTACAGCATATGAGGACTGGGGCAAAAATGGTTTGTTCCATCTATTCAGTGATTTATTTATTTTTTAAGTAATCATTGTTCGCACAGCAGTTTTCTAAAGTTTGCTAATGAACTAGATTTTTTTCTAAGTTAATTTTAATATTAGACCAAAGCTACCTCAAATCTAGAGTACCCCATATAGCGTAACTGCAAAATGAAGAAAGACAGTAGAAGATGGTGCCAGAAACGTCTGGATCAAGGCCATTGTGTTAAAAATATATAGCATACATCAGAATCTGCTTGCATTGTGCTGGTGTATACATTAGTATTGCTGTTGCATGCTAAGCAAATATATCAAGTGTATTTAGTGATCATTTATTTCTCTGGTATTTATGAGTTGTATCGTTGTGTGGTCTAGAGGCCAATTGAGTAAGGTCACATTAAGCTAAGGATTGCACAGACGTAGGACATGCTGTACATTGTGCAGTGGAAAACAGTCCAAATATATCTTGGTTAACTGCAAATGATGTCTGGAGCCATTCACGGCATAGCTGCATCCTTGTAGCTTGCACCCAAACTAATTCTGTGGAGCATATTAAGTTTAAACACCGTGCTCCACTGTCTGCTTCTGGGATTCAAATTTGTTTCTTCAAACCACTGCAGACCACTTAAAGTCTGTCCCTGCTCTTTTTACATACTTTATTTTTTCCATGCTGAAGACGCCTCTTTGTAGACAGTTTGTAAGCTTTTTGCCTAGAATCTAAACAGAGTAACTGGGTCTCCGGCAGGAGAAAAGGATTTGTGTATAAGCAAGATTTGAGAACTGCCTACAAAATTTTTTACCTCAGTTAAAAGCAATTTGTGTGCTGAATGTAATAGTAGTTGTTTTTTCCTGTTAGTCCTCTGAATCTGGACCATCTTTCTTATATGTATCATATATTATGCTTTAAATATTATTACAAATGTTTGATGTTCAACTGATTGTTCAGATTAAATCATGAGTTATAGTCACAAGCTCTGTAGTTTCCCTGACAATAATAGCACTTCTGTCATATGCTGCATGAATTGCTATTAACTAATTTTGTAGTTTTAGACATTTCTGGAAATGTTGCCCAAGCTTGTTCATGTATTAAAGTACGTTGCTGCTGCTGCAAGGACAATCAAACAGAAGTAGCTTTAATTTGGAGTAAGGCATGTGACAAAGTGTGATATAATTCAGCCTGCAATTGCACTGTGTAACATAATGCTTAGATGAGTACATATAGCATGTACTTTAACACCACTGGTGTTAAAACGTCTTTTGTTCTTTCCCTACTCTTAACTAAAGCAGCTTAACTTTTAACTGTGGTGACGTGGACCTAGATGGCAGGCAGAGATCAACAAGTGTGGTGATGCCTTCATTCTTTTGCCTGCATCCTTAATAAGAGCCCCAGAAGTGGCTTAAGAATCACTATATTAGCATTATTTTACTACAGGTTTTCCAGTGCACTAGATAAGCATTAGCGGTTAGCTAACATGATTGAATAGTATCAGAAGATAGGCGAGAATCTGAGACCATAGTCACATCACATCTCAGAAGAAAATCTGATGTTTCACTCCAGTCATTAGAGATCTCTTAGACATTCTCTTACCTTTGGATTTAGCTTCTCAGGACTAAGGAACAGGATCTGCTCATTGATAATCTGGAAGAAACTTCTATCTCTGAAATCTCTGCATGGTTTTTACACATGTATACACATTACTGTATAAAAAATAATAAACCAATAAGAAAACTCTGAGTTTAAAGGCTAGGCAAAACAATGAATTTATAGGCAAAGATTTTTGTGTAAAACTTTTAAATAATACTTAGTAATCATCCAGTTAGAGAAAGAGCGCAACTGTTCAGCTGATTCGTGGATAGAATGAAGAACTAAACTGTTAATACTATTTAAATTTTAGATCAGACACACCTGAACACCAAGAGGAAAAGAAAGACAAAAACCCTTAATATGTCAAAAGAAATAAAAAGCCAAGACAAAAAAAAAAAAAAAAAAAAAGACTTCATGATTCCAAAGAAAACAAAAAAATCTCTAAAGTGTTAACAGAACATTTCATGAGCAGTTTTCAAAACCTAAGAAAGAGGCTAATTAGCTAGTGTGGAAGGAACTATTAAAAAGCCTACAATTTTTTTGTGGAATTTTTCATTTTTTAAATTCAATTTCTGTTTTCTTACTCACAATTTTTGAAGCAATTATCTTTTCAAGCTCTATACTGACACTGGTAATATTCTTGATTTTTAACTAAGTCAAATTAGAACCTCCTTCATCTGGGCTGCACGTGCACATCCTGTGCCCACTGGTCATTAAGGCAGAAAGAACATAAAGTCTGAAGTAGTGAACTACTTCTAGATTAAGCCCAATGTTTAAAGATGCAGAATGAACTCTAGTTTTATAGTGGTAATTATAGAATCATAGAACAGTTAGGGTTGGAAAGGACCTGAAGATCATCTAGCTCCAACACCCCTGCCAGGGGCAGGGACACCTCACACTAAACCATGACACCCAAGGCTCTGTCCAACCAAGCCTTGAACACTGCCAGCGATGGAGCATTCACAACTTCCTTGGGCAACCCATTCCAGTGCCTCACCACCCTCACAGTAAAGAATTTCTTCCTTACATCCAATCTAAACTTCCCCTGTTAAGTTTGAACCCATTACCCCTTGTCCTATCACTACAGTCCCTCATGAAGAGTCCCTCCCCACCATCCCTATAGGCCCCCTTCAGATATTGGAAGGCTGCTCTGAGGTCTCCAAGCAGCCTTCTCTTCTCCAGGCTGAACAGCCCCAACTTTCTCAGCCTACCTTCATACGGGAGGTGCTCCAGTCCCCTCATCATCCTCATGGCCCTCCTTTGGACTTGTTCCAACAGTTCCATGTTCTACATGTTGACAAGACTGGAAGAAAATGCAACCAATATGGTGTGTTAATATTTTGCCCAGTTGTTTTTTTTAATCCTATCGAGCGCAGCTAATCTTTAGCCACAGTTCCAGATCATCTGTTTGTACTGAGCACCTATAACCTCAAGTGGAGGACTTTGATTTGGAGGGCAGGATCTCAGTCAGAGGAGTTTTGCAGTCCTTTAGTGTGTTGAGGAACTTAAGCCAGTCTCTTTCCCTGATACATGCAAAAAACAATGCCTACAATTCTCCAGGACCGAGACTAAAGTGCTTAGTTTTTCTTACACAAGAAGCAGTTTGATGTTGCTGTTTTAAAATTCTCAAGAGGTTTTGTTTGGCTTAGCCATGCCTAGTACCATTTTATAGATGTGTTGCAATTCGGAGAAAACCTTGGGGTGTAAACTTGTAGAGGTGGGCATGAGCGCTGTTGGATAGCTGCTAGCTTCAAAAGGAAGAATCCCTACAGCAGCTAGACGTTCAAAAAGGGGTTACATTACTTCAGAGTTACTCCTTCTTTCCATTGTTCCATCCAGTATACGTTATCCTTTTATGTCATAATTTGGCTCTTAATACCTGACTCAACTGGATTTGGCAAGAGAAACTCCAGTCTTAAATCCAAAGGTATCTCTTAGGTGAAGGTTCATGAGAACTGTGGGTCAGATCATACAACTAGCTGTAGTAAGACCTTCATATAACCCACAGGCTAGCCATGGCTAGAGGAGAGAGCTTCTAAGAGCTTGCCTCAGGCTGCTAAATACAGACGCAGTAACTGATAGTTACTGGCTTGAGGAAAATTGTTCCAAGGAGTGCTATGCTTTTTCTCCTAAACTTCTGAACAAGACAGTAATTTTGTCAAAATGATAGTAGGCACACACAAACACAGGTGTATGTATATATGTGTGTATATATTTTATGTTAATATACATAGTAATACCTTCCACTCTTATTTAGGTACCTTGATCTTAATAATACCTATTCCGAAGTGCTTAGGAGTCATTCTAGGTCTTGCCTTCACTTGCTGCAAATCACATGGTTATTAAAAAATTGTAAGACTCTCAGTAAGACTTTGCATATGACTTGACTCATAAAAGTTGGCAATACAATCGTATGCTCACTCATTCAAGCCAAATCAAAACCCATGTGGTACTACATTAAAAGTGCCAGGGATTTGCAAAGCTCTGGAGGCCCCCAAGATGAATATGAACTTTTTAGTTCTGAAGTGTGTGTAAAATAAACATGTAAATCAGAACTCAAAGGAGGTAATTAATTTTTTTTAGTTTATTTCCATTTACAAAGGCATTTCATAGACCATTCTAGTCTACTCTGACAAAACTGCCTTTACTTGAATTTTGATGTACAAACTTGCTTTCATGCGTAAAAACAAACTTATATTAAATTGCATAGAAGACAGAGTAAGTGCATTTCAAAACTTCGTGCATATTCCTGAAGATGTAAGTATTCAAGTTGTATATTCAAGAACAACGTTCAGCAATATAAATGAAAATAAAATGTCCTCAATTTAATAATTCAATATTTTAATTGGGCCTTGCAGTGCAGCGACATCCTGTAGTGTAGAAAGGTGTCCTACATTTTTTTTTTTTTTTTTTTAGCATTTCTCCATCTTTTAATTAAAATGCAAGAAAATGTGAAAGGAAGGTTGAGATTATGACATTCATATTCTGTCACCTATTCTTCAGGGAACATACCAATAGTAGATTTTACATCTAGTCATTAGAGCTACAGGAGTAAATTAAGACCTGGGTGTCTGAATTCCATTTGCATTTTTCAGTCCATCTGCTGTGAGTGAGAGTGGGAGATCCACAGCAGAAGAGACAGCTACATATTCCCTGTTCCCTTGTAGCCATAGAGATCGGTGGGTTACAATTAGCATGATCATTTGAAGGAGCATTCCAATATACTAAAACATACATTTAGGACTAGACTTAGTTGCTTTACTTTTTAGTTCTCCACTGTGCCAGACAGTTTTGCACTTTATTTTTCCCTTTCAAGCTTTAGTCCTATATATTATGCTGCTTATTTATTGATGTTTTCAATATATTCTGTCATGTTTGTAGGAGTCTTTGATGCACTCCACGTGAGCAGTAGCACAACACTGACATATTTTCATGGCACTATTCAAAGATTTCAGAGCTACAGTCTGTACCATGAACTACAGGCATTAGCCTTGGTCGTCAAAGTAAATAAAGGTCCACTTATACCAGGTTTTCCTGAAACCACTCTTGGACCAAGCTCCAGATTTTCCTTTTGTAAAAAGTTCCACCGTTTGATGAAGTTTCACTTGTCTGCAAAAAGACAGCTTGTGCTTTTTTTTTTCCCCCACCAGAAAAAAGCTGTAATAGCTGATGGACAAAGGCTTTTTGTTTGTTTGCTACCAAACAGCTGCTTCTAATCTACCTTGGTCTCACACTGGTATTGCAGTATCAAGGAGGAGGTAAGCAAACAAACAAGAGGCCAATGAGATCCTGAAGGGCAGATTTCCGGCACCAGAAAACCTGCTGGTAGTGGATTCAGATACAATCTGATGCAACAGCAGCGTAGTTCACTGCAGTCATTTATTATATTGTCCTTTAGCTCCAAATGTGCCGAATAGTTTTCTATTGAGCCTGCATAATTGCATTGCAGGAGATATCTGGGACCCCTGGAAATTCTGGCAGCTGGGATCATTTTCTTCTGGGCTAGCATGTGAAGCTCTTAAAATTCAGAAGGACATTTTGTTCTTTTTCACAGCGTTCAAATTTTACTTGTTTATTCATGACTGTCCAGGGCAAAAGGATAAAGACAAAGGCTGTGTTGGTAACAGTGTGTCGCTATCTGCAATTCTGTCCCTGATGACAGGTCTGTATCACAGAAACCCAGCTAGCTGACACTGCAGCACCCGTCTCTCATTTTACTCCTCTGTGTGCCTTCTCCTCCCTCCTTATTCATCACAGATCTAGAGCTGGAAGGATAAAAACTGAGGGGAAGCCAATATTTCCTCACACTTAATCTGTTTGTCCAGAGGCAGTATACATTCTGGCCATGCTGTTAATCTGTAAATACCCAAAATAGATAAAGCTTTCTAGAGAAGCTGCTGTAGACACTGAGTAGAAGATAAAAATCACTTGGTTGCTTCCTCAGAAGACTTCAACTTCCTAGCCTGAATGTGGGCATAAAATGCAGGAACAATCCCTGTCTTGGTCTGGCAATTTCTTCCTGTAGGAGGAGAGAAAACCTGGTGAAAATAGGGACAGAACTATCAAACTTTATTCCAGCAATCTGGGACATTAAAAAACCTTATCAAGACAAACCTCAATTCAGCTGTTGTTTGCAGTGAATACGGTGGCTTCTCCTGGGTAGACTCGATACGGCCATGGTGCTTGTTGCTCTACGGATTAAAGTTTCCTTGACAAAGGAAAGGTTACTGAAAGCTCCACATATTGCTGCAACTTTTCTGTGGACTCTAAAGCTCTGCTCATTAGTTACTTATTTCTTGCTCTTCCAACCAATAGCACAGAGAAGTGGAACGTATCACATATTATCAATTTGCTGCCTCCTTGAACTACCCATTAAACAGACCTAGACTAGTCTCACTTTCAGTACTGACAATTCTGCATAGGATACTAAAGCCTAGCATGTAAGATCTTCTTAGCTTTGTGACAATTTGTGACATTTAGGCTTTGCCAGAAAAGAAAAAAAAGGAAGGTTAAGAATAATACGACAATGGAGTGCTGCTGACAGGACTTCCATGGGAGCTATCACAAACTGGCACAAAATTAAAAGATAACTTTTTGGCTCTGCTACAGTTATCCTCAGTGACCTTGAGAAAAACCAAAGCCTTTCTGAATCTCAGTTTCCAACATAAAGAATGAGGCAATGCCCCTTTGCCCACAGTTTCCATTTAAACTGGGAAGATTTTGATGGTGGATATCTCATTGCATGAATGCACAGTGCCCATTCAAGTTCAAGGATTCTGATTTCAAGTATGCTATGTGTATTGCAAACAGAATTGAAGAACTGCTTCTGTAAAAGACAAGTACATTCATTAAATTTATGTCTGGAAATTCAGAAGGCTCTTAATGTAACATAGTAGTAGAAAGCCTATTGTCATGGGTTCAGCAGCAGCAGTAATTTTTTCTGCTTCTTGGTAGCTGGTGCAGCACTGTGTTTTTGATTTTGGGCCTGGGAACAGTGCTGATAACACCAGTGTTTCGGTTACTGCTTAGTGATGTTTTGGTCTGGCCAAGGACTTTCTGAGTTTCATGCTCTGCCAGGGAGGAGGGGAGCCGGGAGGAAGCAGAGACAGGACACCTGACCCAAACTGACCAAAGAGGTTATTCCGTACCACAGCACGTCATGCCCAAGATGGAGGACGGAGAGGAGAGACCCAGAAGGGTGGGGGGTGCGCTGCGTGGCCGGGCTTGGTTTTAGGTGGTGAGAAATTGTATTCTTTCCTTGTATTTGCCTTGTCATTGTTATTATTGGTGGTAGCAGTAGTGATGTGTGTTATACTTTAGTTACTAAACTGTTCTTATCTCAACCTGTGGGAGTTGCATTCTTTTCGATTCTCCTTCCCATCCCTCCGGGAGTGGGGGGAAGAAAAAGGGGGAAGTGAGGTAGAGAGAGAGACTGTGTGGCTGAAGAGAGGCTTAAACCACGACACCTATTCATCTACTTTCTTTTCAAAATACAAGGACAGTGAAAAAGCAGAAGACTCATCCATGAAGTAAAGATTCACAGAGAGTAGAGGCAAATATCCTGCATCAAGATGAGGCCTCTGATTCATTTTACTGCAGCCATTGACTTTCATGTCTTAGGAAATGCTCCCCGTGTATTGGTGTGCACCAAACACCTGGAAATCTCTTGAGTGAAATTTATAGCTGCTAGTGCAAATTGCTTGCAAATCAGTTTTAATTTCAAGATCTTCCCTCCTGCCCCCAGCCCACGTAAAGAACATACAGACTTTTTTGATATACATATATATACATATGTAATTTAAAGAGAAAAAGTACTTTAAACTTCAGTGCATTCAAAAGTGAATAAATTTTAGCAATGGATGTGTATACAGCCTTCATTCTTGCCTTTGTGCTTGTTCATTACATAGCATTCTCCAAATAATAAAAGGGTATTTATTCTCCTACTGTTCTTAGGTGACTAGCAGTAATAATCCCTGTGTCAAATGGTTTATTTTTTTAAACCTGTTGATAATCTGTTCAACAGTCTGCATGGAAGCTGTATGTCTGGGGTAGAAGCCCCTTGACTAATAATTATAATTAAGTAATGAGGATTATGTCATTATATCTGGTGATCTGGCAGGTAAGGGAATACGTGAAGAAACAGAATATATAAAGATGAGTCAGTCTAGAAGATATGCATCCTACAGTCCTCAGGGTATTCACTAATAAAATTACTGAATGACTTGTAATTATATTTTGTAAGCTAAGGGAGAGCCGGAATCATATCTAAGGAATTGGAAATAAAAAGATGGATTGATTATTTTTTGTTATATATAAAGAAATACTAGTAATTACAATTTGCTAAACATATCTTGAACTATAGTAACCTTAATTAAGGTAATAAATAAGAAAATCTATATGTATCTGCACCAGTAGGGACAAATAATAGCAAGTCAAAGGATGCAGATGCAAATGCATATGACACCTTGATATTTTAGTTCAGAATTAGATCAGATGATAGCTATTAGATACAACTATACAATCTTTTAGGACATTAGGAGTCATGGAGAGAGCAGCAATTCAGAGAGTTAGTAGCAGCATGAATTTGAGATCCCTTTCCAGTGAGACAGTACAGTAATAAACAGCAAAATCAGAACTTGCCTAGCTAAATACAGAGAAAGTCTTCATCATGGGAAAAAATATTCCAAATTTGATTGAAATTTTCAAGAAAACTTTCCAATTACCTTGAAATAGCATGGGTGGGATTTGCATGAATTTGAATTCAACAACAAAATACTTATGAATTCCTGTGGGAGCAGACAATGCTTTATTTTGTTCAACATCCATGTTTACACTGTTTGTTGCTGCAGTCTCTGAGTATTTTGCAGCGGATTATGGAGATGTCTTTTGGAACTCTTGGAACAAGTCCAAAGGAGGGCCACGAGGATGATCAGGGGACTGGAGCACTTCCCGTATGAAGGTAGGCTGAGAAAGTTGGGGCTGTTCAGCCTGGAGAAGAGAAGGCTGTGTGGAGACCTCAGAGCAGCCTTCTAGTGTCTGAAGGGGGCCTATAGGGATGGTGGGGAGGGACTCTTCATGAGGGACTGTAGTGAGAGGACAAGGGGTAATGGGTTCAAACTCACACAGGGGAAGTTTAGATTGGATGTAAGGAAGAAATTCCTTACTGTAAGGGTGGTGAGGCACTGGAATGGGTTGCCCAAGGAAGTTGTGAATGCTCCATCGCTGGCGGTGTTCAAGGCTTGGTTGGACAGAGCCTTGGGTGGCATAGTTTAGTGGGAGGTTTTCCTGCCTGTAGCAGGGGTGTTGGAACTAGATGATCTTCAGGTCCTTTCCAACCCTAACTATTCTATGATTCTATCTGTCACACGTGGGCACTCAGATATTCCTTGGGGCAGAAATGAATGCATGCTGGGTGGTGGGCTTTGCTCCAGAAGTGAAATCGAAAGACTCCACCAGGTAACTCCAGTGCTTCCTTATGAAAAAAAAAGTAAGTTCAGTGCATGTGGATGCAGGAGGTGAAGTACATCTGGAATAAGGCACATATACCTGGTGGCTACAAAACAGATTTGGCTACTGTAAGGAGCTTTATAATGATGCCAGTGCACAGAGGCAGCCAGGACAAAGATCTGAGCCCATACCCATACCTCTCCTCACCAGCTTGACTGTACATGTCCTTATACCAAGGCCTGAGCAGTGCTAGCACTGAGTAGCTGCAAGAAGGGAATTTACAATTGCATTTCACTTTCATAGCATTACACTGCCAGTGTTTCATCTGCCAGGTTATCTGAACCGTATTTCATCCTCTCCAAAGTAGCTTAACTTGTAAAAATCTTCCTCTGTACATTTTTAATTCAGAAGAATAGCTTGTACTGATTATACTACAGGACCTCTGAGTTTTACCACAGGTAGAAGGACTACCTACGTTTATTTAGCTCAGCAAACAGACTTTTAAGAGGAATTCCTGACAAATTAAAAAATCAAGTTAACAACTGTTGCAGAAATACAAAGGGATCACACAGTATCTTAATCAGAAAAATACTGTTTGAAACAAGACATCATCAAAGACTGGTAAATTGAAAAATGTAGGATATCTGTTAGATAGCCCATTTACCATTTGATCTGTTGCCATAATTCTTAAAAAAGTACAAATACAGAAAATTTCAGCAATCAGGTCATATAAAATGATGGAAATAAACAAAGAAAAAGCCAGTTTCTTAATTTTAGTAGACTTTAAAAGTATCAAAATGAAAAACTCTGAAACTATGTCTTCCTAGTAAGTATTCAGTTTAAATGGTATACTTAGAGATTATATTGCTAGCTCTGCAAAGTAGTGGGAAATCTAGCGAAAATCACACCATGAAAATTTTCAGGGTAAAGGAGCTGGTGGTGTTGTCTCCACTCCATTCATACACTGTACTTTAAAAATCAACATTTTTCATACTGGTAGCTACAGTGAAATCTTAGCTACTATATTAATAAATATCTGCAGTATCAGAGATATAACTCAGTCTGTTGACTACTACTAAATAATTATATTTTAATCCTGAAATATAAGTCTGTTTTTCTTTGGCTAGCTCTTCCAATTACAAAAATATCTATACATTATAAATACACATGATGGCAACAGTCTTTGAGGTAAAAAACTATCAGCACCACAGGTAGGATTTTAACTCTTTAAATTCCTTCTGTGAACAGTAATAGGTTAAATGCTACAAATGTTTATAAGTATAGCTTATCGATATTGATACCACATAAGACATTTAATTAATTTCTCCTGTTGAAGTTTTCCTACATTCTGATCAGCAGAAACCTCTTTCCTTCCCTTAGGAAACTTAAGATTCACACTTGCTTTAAACTTTAAAGTATTTTCTCTGAAGTGATACAATTGTGCTTTTAAAAAAATCTGGATCTATAAGTCTTTTGCATAAATTTAAATAACCCCCTCTGCTATTTTTCACATCCTGGAATTCAGAGGTGTTAGCAGCAGTGGTCCATACCAAAACTGTGGCTCAGATGTTTGGACATGCACATTTCTTCCCAAACTTGGTGTTCATATTTCTTTCATAATCCATGTCTGCAAAGGTCTCCCTTTTCATTTTGAAGGGGTATGTTGTGTAATGTAGACATAAATGCATATTAAGAAATTCAGCAAGCAAAAAACTGGAACAGGCATTATTATACTTTTATTTCTGCAGGTCCTAGCCATAACATACACAAACCAATATTTTGAATACTTAAGTTGCAGCACTTTATGGGGAACCATTTGTTCTGGTGTGCTGGGAGAATCCAATGATTGTAATGCACAGAACACCCAGACGAAGTCCATGGGCAGGCAAGGCAGCCTTTGTTCCTGCTAAATGATAGAGCAGTTGAACTTGAAGCTAAAGGCCAGAAGGCAGGGTGACATTGCCAGAGCATGGCTCAACTGCACAGACCAGGAGTTGTACTGACAGCACATAAGCGCATCTGTTGATCCAAAACAAAAGGAACAAGGAAGGGAGGGCAGAGTTATGTTTGCAGTTGTGTGGGGAAGGAACACTCAGGTCCTAAGGTGAAACTCAGTGGAAGGGACAGCTTGGAAAATGTGAGGAAGTGAACTGGCTGTTGCTATTTGGTCTCAGGATGTCCACACAAGCAACACACTGTATAGATTTCTTTGTAAATAAACTGAATTTTGCAGAAGAAAGACGTTATTGTAAAAATCAATTTCCCCTACCAGCAGAGTAATTGGGCACAGCTCTGAATACTGGCTAAGCACTTGAGTCAAAAAGCAACAAGATAAAGCTTTGAGCCTGGTAGAAAGGTTACTAAAAGAATCTTTTCAAGCCTAATCTAGAACATTACACAACTTATTTTTTCTCCAGCCTTATCCCCAGTGCTCACTGCCACCGTTCTCAGAGGTTCCTTTCTTACTGTCAGTATGTGAAAAGCATAAACACTAGAGATAACCTGCCTTCCTACAGCAGATCTCTTTCATGCCTATTGAGGTTCCAAAGGAAGGTCCAACTACAGATGATGTGGGAAAATCATCCCTAACAAACAGGAAATTGATGGCAAATAGATGGGTGGAGGCATAAGAGGAACGCTCACCTCTTACCAAGTTTATTTCTGCCATCAGTGTGGAAGGCATAAAGCCGTCCTGACTGTTTTTAAAGGGAAGTATTCAAATGCCTGTTCTGGCACAGAAGGGTGAAGAATCAGGAGAGATTCCAGCTAAGCAGTGGCTGGACTCATTATCAGCTTGCTTCCTCCAGCTGACAAACCGTCCAACTTGTCCCTACATACCTAATGTCATTATGCAAAATCGTAACATTTTGTCTTCTGTAGCACCCCAATACACAATTAGCCTGGGGAATTTAGAAGATGCTGCATACATATATGTGTATATGCCCTTCTGATAAAGCCCTATACTCAGAATACAACACTGAAGAAATACTATTATTCAATAAGATTAATATTTCCTTGTGCTTTATTCTGAGATTAAGCAGACTATTGTGCAACAGTCGAAAGAGTACAGTATCACCTGTGATATCCCTATGAACGCATAGGGATTTAATTGGAACAAAATATCTCCCTCACACAGATGTGAGTACTAAGAAACTTTAGCAACTGTAGTGAGATTGCTCCCTGTAACTTAGGGTAGTTTATATTCTTAAGTGTTTAAATCTATGGATGTGTCTTCAATCTTGAGGCAATTTACTTGTACTGTGTTTTTAATTTGCTGACATAAAAGTACTTTTCATTAATGAAAAAGTTCCTTTTCTTTAGAAACACTTATATTTTAAGTTTGGGGCACTAGGTAAATAATAGCATATGCAAAGTAAATAAAAGTAACATTTGCCCTGTGAATTATTTTCTTTTCCCTCTCACTGGAAACATTCCTTCTCACCCTGCTAGTAACTACACGTCTTTTTCTGTAATGCTCTGTTAACCAATGCTGGCTTTCACTTACTGTAGATGAATGTTAAGCACCATTGCAAAATGTTGAGTAGCAAGATATGAGGTAGTTTTCTGAAGACTCTTCATTAGAGACTGTAATGATAGGACAAGGGGTAAAGGGTTAAAACTTAAACAGGGAAAGTTTAGATTGGATATGAGGAAGAAGTTCTTTACTGTAAGGTTGGTGAGGCACTGGAATGGGCTGCCCAGGCAAGTTGTGAATGATCCATCACCGGCGGTGTTCAAGGCCAGGTTGGACAGAGCCTTGGGTGACATGGTTTAGTGGGAGGTGTCCCTGCCCATGGCAGGGGGGTTGGAACTAGATGTTCTTAAGGTCCTTTCCAACCCTACCTAACTATTCTATGATTCTAAGACTTTGTATTGGGTGTCCCTGGCAAGGTCTTGGTGGCAAAGGGACTACAAAGGGAGCTTCTGTGAGAAGCTGCTAGAAGCTACCCCCATGTGCAATAGAGCCAATGTCAGCCAGCTCAAAGACAGACCCACCACTGGCCAATGCTGTGCCCATCAGTGATGGTGGTAGCACCTCTGAGATAACGTGCCCAAGAAGTGGGGAAAAAAACTACACAGCTGCAGCCAGAGCAGGGAGATGCCCCAAGGGGGCTGTGTCCCCATGGGAAGCCAGCACTGGAGCAGGTTTCCTGGCAGGACCTGTGGCCCCATGGAGAGAGGAGCCCAGGCTGAAGCAGGTCTGCTGGCAGGAACCGTGACCCTGTGGGGGATGCACACTGGAGCAGTCTGTTCCTGAAGGATGCGGCCCATGGAAGGACCCAGGGAGTGTGAGGAGTCCTCCCCTGAGGAAAGAGTGGAAGACACAACATATGATCAGCTGACCACAACCCCCATTCCTTGTGGGAGATTGAACATTAACAATGCTTTTCACCTCCCTCTTCACACTCCAATAGGAAAATGCTAATTTACTATTAACCTCGTCACAGCTGTCTCACATTCCATTTTCTCCATTTCACAATTCAGACAGGAACATATGTGCTGGCACCGTGCGTCGTTGATGGAAAAGCAGTTGGAATTCCTTTCAGCAAAGATTCTGCTCACAAAACTGCATCCAAAAGAGGGAGAAAACTTGCAATATTTAGGGCATAAAACCCATATATTGGAATGCTTTGCATGATCTTCTTGATGATGTCCCCATGCTTTGTGGCTAAGTTCCTAACTACAGATATCTGTCATCTGATTCTTGAAAAACAAAACAAATCATGACTAGTTCTTTTAAGACTGACAGTGGCAATATGTACTGAGAGGGTGTGTTTATACTGCTGGACTGAACTTCTCACAGGAGTCCTAGTTCAGAGTCATCCATGCTGCCTACAAGTTGGTATGTCTGTGAGGAAGACTTTGGAGTAGGCAGATTGTTTCACAGCACCTGCAGACAGTCATGGATTCCAGTTTGCCTGCCTGCCACTCCCTGAGGTATCTTGCCCCTTTCTCACTCTGTGCCACCAGGCATAGGCACTGTGTGCAATGCTGTAATCACGCTGCTGGATGGAGCAGCTCACACCTTCTCATGTCTGCTGTAACAGCAGTAAAGGTAGTGAAGACAAGCAGTAGTTTCCCACAGTGGTTTGGTTGCAGTGAATTTATCCCAGGCCTGGTGCACACAGATCAGCAAACCAATTTTGTCATGAAATGAGTGGTTTAGGGTCGCTCAAAGAATGACCATCAGAGGTATTAGCAAGAGCAGTTTTACTATGATTTATAAAGGCACGACTCAACAGAATTCAATGGCAAGGTTCACTCTATTACTTATTACATGGATGAAACATGCAAAGGAAAATGGAGGCAAAATTGAGCTAAAACCAATTGATTCAGAGACCAAAGGCACAAAGGGTAAGGGAGACCCTCCTCTTGAGTCACAAGGTTTGAAATAGGCAAAGGATACAGACTATTGCTTGGCAAGCCCTGTCTGTGGCCATGGCAGCAATACTTTTACTCACTTCCAGGGCAAGACAAAGCTAAGCTGCCCAGTGCAGCCAGCCCTGTGGCACTGCTCTGTGAGTGTGCTGGTGCATGATGCCAGGGAGGGGAACAAGGCTGAAGGAAAGACAATGTCATCTTTAGACAAGTGTCATACTCTGCCCACCCCTTTTTATAGAGAGCATACTGGCATCCAGAGGGCCAACCTGAGTGGCTGGGGCTAGGAAGGCTCTCCAAAAGACTCCCCTATCTCCCAGTTTCCTCTGCATATGCATCTCTGCTCTTCCCCCTCATCAACCCAGCAGTAAATCTGTCACAGTAAAGGGATTATAAATCTAGTCCCCACCTATCAGGCACGAAATTAGGCAAATTTCAAGCCCTGTTAGTTGCAGGCTATGGTCAACAGTCTGTGGTAGCTATTACATTCCAGGCTAGACCACGTTTTTGGTCTAATGTGGGTCAATGTGATACTAAGCAGATATACTGTAACCATAGCACACCATCACTGCATTCATCTCAAATGCCCATTTTACTTTCCAAGGACATATGAGGAGCCATGGGTTCTCTATCCACATAGATGTGGGTCAAGCATCTAAGACAGATAGCAGGGTAGTACCATTAGCATGGTGCCATCGAGAGGCAGCTGGCTCTGCCAGGCACTCAGGTGTTGCCACCTGGGGCCAAAGATCATCTCCAGGCAATTCTGCTTAGACAAAGTCTGGAAAGTGATGAGCTCAGCCTTGGCAAAAGAATATGAGTAGTGATCTGGCAGGAGCCTGACTTCTAATGCAGAGCCTGCCTTCTTCTCTTCTCCAGCATATTGGAAGACAGAGGAGAGTGAATGTTTGCTCCTGATAGACTTCTTTGTGGCTCCAAGTACAGGCTCAAACTGGCAGGATAAGGCCATGAAATGTGGGACATGAAAAATAAACATCAGCGCCAAGTTTCTGTTCCTGATTTTTGCCCATTCCTATTAAAGTGCCTGTAATCAGATAAGATGCATTACAGCATGTTCGTGGCTTCTGTAGCACACAGCCACCATGCCCGTGCAGCTGCCTTTGTCAGGAAGAGCACTCAAATCCAGAGGATCAGGAGGAAAAGAGCATCTGGGCCTTTAAAGACCTGAAAGAGTAACAGGACACACTAAGTATATCTTACGGAAATCACAGACCTCATTTCCAGAGGGAATATTTGAAAAGATTTCCAGGGCAAGAAGGAGAGGGAAGGATAACGAGATTTGTGCTTTTTGGGTACAGGTACCTCAAAAAGAACAGTTAAAAAGCATATGTCCCTGTGGATAGGGTTGTTCTCCTAAGAGAGACAGATACATCTCTGTGATGTAGAAGACAGGTTTTTCTTTGCTGCTAATTAGGCAGAGTTGCTGTGTTTCATTGAAAGTGTCTGCTCTTTGGTTTTGTATGTGAGTCAGCTCCTGGCAGAAGGAGAGAGGACACTTTCCCCTTCTTGAGGTTTTGTGCATGCTGTGGGCTGTGTCAAGTTATGGCAGGACAAGTGTTCTCACTTGTGCATTTTGGTTTCCCTGTTCTAAAATTGCTAAGAGCAGATGGGACCATCCTTGAAACTTTGGCCAACTCCTTCTTGAACTGTGTTTGCAGAACTATAAAATACCTTAGGACTGTTCCAAAGTCAAATAACTTCAATATAAGGTGCCAAAATAAGTCAGTCTATATGTACTTGTCCATTCATTGCATGAGCCAATTGGCCAATAAAGTTGTAGCAATAGCAAAAAAAAGACACAGGTGCTGACATTTATATGCAGAGGGGAAAACATTCTTTATGAGTCTAATGGAATGTATTTTTTTCTGCTATCTGTGTAGTCAGTAACAAAAGCATATATGCATAATACATAATGATGGTTGTCCCTGATGTAGAGGTGTGTGTGGTCCACATGGTGGACATGTAGAGGTGCACATGGTCCTATCAGCAGCTGATGGTGTCTCATTTCCCAGTGGCAGCTGCACCGAGGGATGGCTCTCCAGAGCTGCTGACTGTGTAGGGTAGGTAGAAGCAGGTTACCATGTCTAGGTAGGTACACATCAAATGGCCTTCCATTCCCAGGTCTCATGTAACTTGCTGTCAGCTGTGGGAGCACTAGGCAGCATGGTCATGCAGTTGCTCAACAGTATGGTGATGCAGTTGCTCAACAGTATGGTGAAGGGCTAGATGGTGTGATGTATGATACCTGTGGGCTGTGGATAAGACTGGGATGCAGGTAAAGCTGGGAAACTGTGTACTAGGTGGGCCTCCAAGGCTTCAACGTTTGTGGGACCCACAGAAGCATCACAGTGTGTCCAAATTGATGTGACCAGCATAGAAAGCTGAAGTAGCAGAAATAAATGCACTACAGAGATGAAAGATAAGACTAGACAATTAGTATTGCCACCAAAGACATAGCCTACACTCTTGCTCTTTGAGTTTCAGGCTGTATACGCAGTGGTCCTAATGTCTCCAAAAGCCAATGAATGTTTAATTTGAGTAATGCCTGCATACAGACTCAGTAAGGCTTCTAGATCGTGGGCAAATAAATAACATATATAAACACACACTCATTTGCTTCCTCTTACACATAAAAGAAATACAGGCTGAATATCTTAGCAGGCTTTAACAGCGTCATTTAGAACATCACATTTCCTCAGATACGATAGGTAATTTCACTGGGATTCAGACTTTCCTTATGCAAAGGAAACATTTAATTGCTCACATTTATTTTAATGATTGTTTTTAAGTCACAACTCCATTAATGTCAGAATACCATAAAGATATACAAAATAATTTTATGAGTTGCTAGTCATTAAAATGTTCAAAGACAATTTTCTAAAGCACAAATGGAAGTTTTTGATTTTCTGAAAATCTCAAACTGCACCAGCTTACAAGACAATTTTAGTGATCTTAAAAATATTAATTATATGTAAAACAGTGAAACTTAATTTAATGACTTACAGACATCTTGTCAATGTCTTTTTTTTCTGTATTGAAGTCTGAAATCATATATCAATCATATATGTTATCATCTTTATCTGATTACTACATTTAAAGTACCTACTTAAAATATTTTGGACAGCTAGATCACTGAAGCTGAATAACAACTTTAAAGCAAACAACAAAATAATTTGAAGAATACAGTGAAAACCAAACAAAATTACAGCAGGGCTTCTGCTATAATTTGATTTCTCACTGAGCATGGTCAGCTCTTCCTCTCTTGGCAAGGAGCACATTGGACAGGACCTGCCTTTTGTTCTATGAACAAATGTAGGTCTGATGGGGCAAATTGTTTCTGGTGTTGACTGCTTTGGCTCACCAAAGATACTAGGACACAGTAATGTGTTATTTACAAAATCAGTGAACTGTTGCACCAGTGGTCCTTTCTGCAGCATTAGTGAGCGGATATCAGTGTTACCATCTACTGCTAATTCCCCTCATTATACAGCACATGGGGATGAAGGCAATAAAGTCTTTCCTTTTGCTCAAGATATGAAATAATTAAACGTGCAAACTTTATGCTGAAGGGAGAGGTAAAGCAGTGGAAGGGCTAAAGGTGGGCAAGAGATGCATAAGAGGTGGACAGTCAAGCTGTCGCTTCTCAGCCTCAAAAATCATTCCGTTGAAAATCAAATGACCTTTGCAGTATTTTTCAATTTCCTTTTATTGGAGAGATTCAGAAACCCCAGTAGCTTAAAGCGAAAGCTTAGCAAACAAGATTGCAAGTCATAGAATCATAGAATAGTTAGGGTTAAAAAGGATCTTAAGATCATCTAGTTCTAACCCCCCTGCCAGGGGCAGGGACACCTCCCACTAAACCATGCCACCCAAGGCTCTGTCCAACCCAGCCTTGAACACCACCAGCGATGGAGCATTCACAACTTCCCTGGTCAACCCATTCCAGTGCCTCACCACCCTCACAGTAAAGAATTTCTTCCTCAGATCCAATCTAAACTTCCCCTGTTTAAGTTTGAACGCACTACCCCTTGTCCTATCACTACAGTCCCTCATGAAGAGTCCCTCCCCACCATCCCTATAGGCCCCCTTCAGATATTGGAAGGCTGCTCTGAGGTCTCCAAGCAGCCTTCTCTTCTCCAGGCTCAACAGCCCCAACTTTCTCAGCCTATCTTCATACGGGAGGTGCTCCAGTCCCCTGATCATCCTCGTGGCCCTCCTCTGCACTTGTTCCAACAGTTCCAAGTCCTTTTTATGTTGAGGACACCAGAACTGCAAACAATACTCCAAGTGAGGTCTCACAAGAGCAGAGTAGAGGGACAGGATCGCCTCCCTCCACCTACGGGTCACATTCCTTTTGATGCAGCCCAGGATACGGTTGGCTTTCTGGGCTGCAAGCGCACACTGCCGGCTCATGTTCATTTTTTCATCAACCAAAACCCCCAAGTCCTTCTCTGCAGGGCTGCTCTGAATCTCTTCCCTGCCCAGCCTGTAGCTGTGCCTGGGATTGCTCCGACCCAGGTGGAGGACCTTGCACTTGTCATGGTTAAACTTCATCAGGTTGGCATCAGCCCACCTCACAAGCTTGTCAAGGTCCCTCTGGATGGCATTCCTTCCCTCCAACATACCAGACGAACCACACAGCTTGGTGTCATTGGCAAACTTGCTGAGGGCTCACTCAATCCCACTGTCCATGTCACTGACAAAGATGTTGAACAAGACCGGTCCCAACACCAATCCCTGAGGGACACCACTCGTTACTGGTCTCCAGATGGACATTCAGCCCTTGAGCACTACTCTTTATATGCGGCCATCCAGCCAGTTCTTTATCCACTGAGTGGTCCACCTATCAAATTGATGGCTCTCCAACTTAGAGACAAGGATGTCATGTGAGACAGTGTCAAATGCTTTGCACAAGTCCAGGTAGATGACATCAACTGCTCTACCCCTGTCCATCAGTTCTGTAGGCCCATCATAGAAGGCCACCAGATTGGTCAGGCAGGATTTCCCTTTAGTGAAGCCATGCTGGCTGTCACCAACCACCTTGTTGTTTCTCATGTGTCTCAGCATGCGTTCTAGGAGAATCCGCTCCAAGATTTTGCCAGGCACGGAGTTGAGGCTGACTTGTCTGTAGTCCCCCAGCTCATCCATTTTGCCCTTCTTGAAAATGGGGGTTATATTTCCCTTTTTCCAGTTGTTGGGGACTTCACCTGACAGCCATGATTTTTCAAATATGATGGATAGTGGCTTAGCAACTTCATTTGCCAGCTCCTTCAGGACCCACGGATGGATTTCATCAGATCCAATGGACTAGTGCACATTCATGTTCTTAAGATGGTCTCGAACCATATCCTCTCCTACAGTGGGCCCAGGGTCTTCATTCTCACAGTCCCTGTGTCTGCCTTCCAAGACTTGGGTGGTATGGTCAGAACATTTTCCGGTGAAGACTGAGGCAAAGAAGTCATTAAGAACCTCAGCCTTCTCCAAATCCAGGGTAGCCAGTTCTCCCTATAGCTTCTGGAGAGGGCCCACATTGTCCCTAGTCTGCCTTTTATCTGCAGTGTACCTATAGAATCTCTTCCTGTTATCCTTAACATCCTTAGCCAAGTTGAATTCTAAGTGGGCCTTAGCTTTCCTAACCTGGTCCCTAGCTTCCCAGACAACATCCCTGTATTCTTCCCAGACCACCTGTCCTTGCTTCCACCATTTGGAAGCCTCTTTTTTCCTTCCAATTTTCCTCAGCAGCTCCTTATCCATCCAAGGAGGTCTCCTGGCCCTCCTGCAGCACTTCCTTCTACTTGGAATGCAACACTCCTGAGCTTGCAGCAGGTGATCCTTGAATATCAACTAACAGTGTTGGGCCCCCCTGCTCTCTGGGGCTATATCCCATGGAATCTTACTGACCAGGTTCCTGCAGAGGCCCAAGTCTGCTCTCTTGAAGTCCAGGGCAGTGAGCTTGCTGCACACTGTTCTCAAGGCTTTTGTATCATGGCCATTACTCATGAAGACTTGGAGTACTTTCTGAAATGGTTTTCCTATACCCATGTGGTAGATATTTTCCATCCAAAGGAGAAAATGCAAAGCTTGTCCCAAAGAGCATAAAATTCAGAAACAGCACTTGAAAGGATGCACTTTACAATAGGCTGTAACTTGGTGACTGAACTTGGCAGGAAAATTTTCTTCTTCTGTTAAAGCATCGCTTCTGCTCCATCAAACACACTTCAATGTGTTTTTCTTGACTTCATAGAAGAAGGAAGTATTGAGAAGCAATGTGACAGGCACTGTATATGGAAGCCTGACTCATAAACACAATCAACAGGATGATGCAAAAAGATGTAAGGTAAACAGAGAAATTTCAGCTTCTAGAAGGAAAAAGGAAATTCAGAGTGATAGGATTAAAAGGGAGGCCAGCTTCAGATGAATGCAGAGCTGGTTGCATTTAGTCTGTGCCAGAGTGAAGACATTTAAGGCTCAGGAAGGTCAAGCTGTAGCAAAGCTATCAGTCAGTAGGGATATTATGAGCACCTGATAACTAAGCTATGATCTAAGAAATGCCTTATAGGATGTGAAGGGTGAAGTGAAGGCTTGATTCTAATACAGTCTGAAAACTTTAAGATTGCAATAATAACTCCAAAATCCACTTTAGAACTAAAGTGCAATGAAGCAATACATTATTTATTTCCCACCTCTTCTGTACTTCACTTTTTTTCCCCACTGTGCTGTGAATGTCTGTGAGTTCATTTTCAATGCATCCTTCTATTCCAGCAATGAATCTTCTGTTTTCATCCTCTTTCTTCCTCCCTAATTTCCCCATGCTTTTTCCTTCCTTCTGCTTTTTTCTAACTTTCTGCCATTAATTTCTATTTATTTTCCCGTTTCCTTGCGTAGTCCCATGTCCCTTTTCACCAGCTCAGTTCTAGTGATCACTTGCAGTTAAAAACCATGTTAGATTCACCACTGACTACTCTTGTTTTTAAATGCAACTCCTGATTTAAGCACATTTCATTGGCCTGATGCTAGAATGGCAACACAGGTGGGGAAGGGAATTGAACTCCCGTATTTACAGTGGTTAAAATTACAGACTCGATAAGGCTCAATGCTAGTTGAAACTCTGCAGTTAGTTCTGCATCATGCCTGTCATGGGTTCAGCAGCAGCAGTCATTTTTCTCCTTCTTGGTAGCTGGTGCAGCGCTGTGTTTTTGACTTTGGGCCTGGGAACAGTGCTGATAACACCAGTGTTTCGGTTACTGCTTAGTGATGTTTTGGTCTGGCCAAGGACTTTCTGAGTTTCATGCTCTGCCAGGGAGGAGGGGAGCCGGGAGGAAGCAGAGACAGGACACCTGACCCAAACTGACCAAAGAGGTTATTCCATCCCACAGCACGTCATGCCCAGGATGGAGGGCAGAGAGCAGAGACCTGGAAGGGTGGGGGTGCACTGCGTGGTCGGGCTTGGTTTTAGGTGGTGAGAAATTGTGTTCTTTCCTTGTATTTGCCTTGTCATTATTATTATTGGTGGTAGCAGTAGTGATTTGTGTTATACTTTAGTTACTAAACTGTTCTTATCTCAACCTGTGGGAGTGGCATTCTTTTCGATTCTCCTTCCCGTCCCTCCGGGAGCGGGGGGAAGAAAAAAGGGGAAAGCGAGGGAGAGAACGAGCTGTGTGGTTAGAGAGGCTTAAACCACGACAATGCCTTTACACATGTAGAGGTGTCACACAGAGACAAGAGGCTGCTACAAAGCTGCAGACTGAGCCATGCTTCAGCATGGAGGGAAACCCTTGAGAAACTTAAAATGCATCCAGCAAAATGCATAAGTTTTGTATTTACTTTTATAGCTATCGGCATATTTTTTCTGGTTGCATTGCAAGCTAGTTTCTTGGAATTTTTAGTATCATGACTGTAAGGCGACGTGCCAATACACATGTCCTTACACAGTAAGTACTGCTGATAAATATAATTCCTACGTAAATGCTTCCTCTGGAAAAAAAGGGTGATTTCTTCTTTTCCCTTTGTTATGATCATGTGTACCAACTGTTAACAACATTTTTTAAAATGTCTGTCTTTTGAGCAGTATGTTGTCCTAGACATGACACTGTCAAAAAGTGTGCTTAAATTAGGCATCCTATTTTCAAACCCGGCTGCTTAAACTTAATTGTGTAAATAAAACTGTGGTCAATGAAACTTCTCGCTGGTCTCAATCAATTGTCATCAGTGATGATGAGAAATATCAGTTCTCCAGCATATTAGTGCTCCATAAAAATGATAAAGATTTCTCACTAATTAAAAATGCCAAAGGTTGATAATGATTTATTTTGATATCTGAATGTTAGAAACAACATGAGATCTGCAGAACTAATACTTAGTACCTAATAAACACTCAACTGCTGTCCATCAGTTTGTTAATAATTACCACATGCATAATTAGAGTTAAAAAATTATCTCTACCTTTGCAGCTTTATGTTGGGTTTGATAAACTGGTTTACAAAAAACCTGTAGCATAGAACCAGTGTAAAAGCTTCTTTTGCCCTCAGCTCAGTAAAATTATTTTTAAACCCCTGAGGGCTTTTGTTGGTTAGCTGTTAGAGCACGTGGGAGGACAGGACCAAGGGTACAATTTTGGCAAATACAGCTGCCATTAGTTAAGCGCAGTGTGAATTAGTGTCTGTAATGCTGAAAATGTTCAGATCCTGTAAAAAAAAAGTCTTTATTTTATATCAGTCAATTTAAATACATTAGTTCTGAGGCTTTTTTGCAATTTTTTGTCACAGGAAGTCAAGATATTCTATGCTCTTTCATACAGAAAAAAATGTTGGATTATGTTAAATATGTTATATATACATTCCATATAAAGCTACCTTCAGAGTACATAGTGACTGCAAAACCAGCCAAAGTTAAATATGTCTGCATAGCCTCTTGCATATTCATTACATGCAGGCTTTTTGAATGTATACTTTCACATTAATGTCTATGGAATATTTTAAACCTGTTTTCACTAAAAAAACCTTCCTGTAATATAGGAACAACCATAGTAGCACACCATCCTAAAACAAGCTTTCAACATTTTTACACATCAGCCATGCAGGTTGAGTGTGCTATAGCATTCACAGCTGTTACTACTCTTTGCTGGGAGATGTCACCATTCCTGTTTTGCAGGTAGGAAAATCAGGTGACCTTTCCCCTCTCCAGTGGATTCAGTCCACCCAGGGCTCTGGTTTCAGTACAACCATATGGGTGAGAAGTGGTGGTATGGTTATTTTCATTTGCAAGGCTGTGGATGGAGGCAGGCAAACAATGAGCAGCTTGGGTACAATATTATCGCCCGTCAGTACAGCCCAGCCTAGGCAAGGATGGATGTCCACAGCTTCACTTACACCATCAAAAAAAGTATTTTTGCTGACATGGCTGCTATCAGTTCCCAGAACAGAATTAAGGAGCATAGCAATTGTTCATCTACTTTCTTTTTTCCCTTTTTAACTTAATCTCTCAGTGGAGCCTTTGCCTGTATAAACCAAAAAATGACAGTGAAATACCAAGAGATTTTAGATCGAGACCAGATATTTCACCTTTTGCCGTGAAGAGCATCCAAAATTTTGGAAGTGATTACCATATGGTAGTCACAGATTTGTATTTAATAATCAATCCTTCTAAGAAGAAGTGATTAAGATATGGATCACAGGTCTGCTTAGTAAATCCATTTAGAAAGCAGAAATCAGCTCTGGAGTTTGCTAATTATTTCTTGCACTTGCTTAACTGAAGTTCCAGCTTTGATGTGGTGGGTATTCAGTTCCTTCCCATATTGAGTCCTGGGAGTGTTCATGCCTCCAATGATTACCACTGTAAAGATATAGTCTGCAGAAGCCTGCAGTGAAAGCAGCATCCCAGAAAAACTGGTGTTCCTATGTCTGAACTTCTCTTAGCAAAATGCTTCAACCCTGGTTAATCTTAGAAGCAAAGAGCTAGAAATCACAAACTTGGTATTATTTTATTTTTTACCCCAGTGACTTGAAAGACGTAAAAGGTAGACATACTACAGATGTTTACATATTTCTAATATTAATGTTCTTTACAGCCAGTAAGTTCACCTTCTCCAATTCTGAGTCATTATATTCATATTTTACTAAAGACTGATTCAAATTCGATAGTATGGTTCTGTAGTATGAGGAGTTAGGCAACCCCTGTTCTTCCTTCATAGCAATTTTTTATTTCAGATGTACATGAAAAACTTGGAATAAATCCTTAGTTCTTCTCTCCTGACACTGATTACAGGAAAAAAAAAAAAAATTATAACCAGTACTCCTCGGTGACCCATTAAAACAATTTTCAGCTTGGCTAATGTTGGTTGCTCACCTTGAAGGTACATTTCTACTGCTCTAATAGGCACCCTATCCTCCACAAATGAAAGCTTTTCTTTAAATAAGACAAAAAAAAAATCTCATTCATATTTGCTACAAATTCCTTGTCTACAAGAATCATAGAATCATAGAATAGTCAGGGTTGGAAAGGACCTTAAGATCATCTAGCTCCAACTCCCCTTCCAGGGACAGGGACACCTCCACTAAACCATGCCTCCCAAGGCTCTGTCCAACCAAGCCTTGAACACCGCCAGTGATGGAGCATTCACAACTTCCCTCAGCAACCCATTCCGGTGCCTCACCACCCTTACAGTAAAGAAGTTCTTCCTCATATCCAATCTAAACTTCCCCTGTTTAAGTTTGAACCAGTTACTCCTTGTCCTATCACTACAGTCCCTCATGAAGAGTCCCTCCTCAGCATCCCCATAGGCACCCTTCAGATATTGGAAGGCTGCTCTGAGGTCTCCAAGCAGCCTTCTCTTCTCCAGGCTGAACAGCCCCAACTTTCTCAGCCTATCTTCATACAGGAGGTGCTCCAGTCCCCTGATCATCCTCGTGGCCCTCCTCTGGACTTGTTCCAACAGTTCCATGTCCTTTTTATGTTGAGAACACCAGAACTGCAAACAATACTCCAAGTGAGGTCTCACAAGAGCAGAGTAGAGGGACAGGATCGCCTCCCTCCACCTGCGGGTCACATTCCTTTTGATGCAGCCCAGGATACGGTTGGCTTTCTGGGCTGCAAGCGCACACTGCCGGCTCATGTTCATTTTTTCATCAACCAAAACCCCCAAGTCCTTCTCTGCAGGGCTGCTCTGAATCTCTTCCCTGCCCAGCCTGTAGCTGTGCCTGGGATTGCTCCGACCCAGGTGGAGGACCTTGCACTTGTCATGGTTAAACTTCATCAGGTTGGCATCAGCCCACCTCACAAGCTTGTCAAGATCCCTCTGGATGGCATTCCTTCCCTCCAACATACCAGACGAACCACACAGCTTGGTGTCATTGGCAAACTTGCTGAGGGCTCACTCAATCCCACTGTCCATGTCACTGACAAAGATGTTGAACAAGACCGGTCCCAACACCAATCCCTGAGGGACACCACTCGTTACTGGTCTCCAGATGGACATTCAGCCCTTGAGCACTACTCTTTATATGCGGCCATCCAGCCAGTTCTTTATCCACCGAGTGGTCCACCTATCAAATTGATGGCTCTCCAACTTAGAGACAAGGATGTCATGTGAGACAGTGTCAAATGCTTTGCACAAGTCCAGGTAGATGACATCAACTGCTCTACCCCTGTCCATCAGTTCTGTAGGCCCATCATAGAAGGCCACCAGATTGGTCAGGCAGGATTTCCCTTTAGTGAAGCCATGCTGGCTGTCACCAACCACCTTGTTGTTTCTCATGTGCCTCAGCATGCGTTCTAGGAGAATCCGCTCCAAGATTTTGCCAGGCACGGAGTTGAGGCTGACTTGTCTGTAGTCCCCCAGCTCATCCATTTTGCCCTTCTTGAAAATGGGGGTTATATTTCCCTTTTTCCAGTTGTTGGGGACTTCACCTGACAGCCATGATTTTTCAAATATGATGGATAGTGGCTTAGCAACTTCATTTGCCAGCTCCTTCAGGACCCACGGATGGATTACATCAGGTCCAATGGACTTGTGCACATTCATGATCTTAAGATGGTCTCGAACCATATCCTCTCCTACAGTGGGCCCAGGGTCTTCATTCTCACAGTCCCTGTGTCTACCTTCCAAGACTTGGGTGGTATGGTCAGAACATTTTCCGGTGAAGACCGAGGCAAAGAAGTCATTAAGAACCTCAGCCTTCTCCAAATCCAGGGTAGCCAGTTCTCCCTATAGCTTCTGGAGAGGGCCCACATTGTCCCTAGTCTGCCTTTTATCTGCAGTGTACCTATAGAATCTCTTCCTGTTATCCTTAACATCCTTAGCCAAGTTTAATCCTAAGTGGGCCTTAGCTTTCCTAACCTGGTCCCTAGCTTCCCAGACAGCATCCCTGTATTCTTCCCAGGCCGCCTGTCCTTGCTTCCACCTTTTATAAGCCTCTTTTTTCCTTCCAATTTTCCTCAGCAGCTCCTTATCCATCCAAGGAGGTCTCCTGGCCCTCCTGCAGCACTTCCTTCTACTTGGAATGCAACACACCTGAGCTTGTAGCAGGTGATCCTTGAATATCAAGCAACAGTCTTGAGCCTCCCTGCCCTCTTGGGCTATATCCCATGGAATCTTACTGAGCAAGTTCCTGCAGAGGCCCAAGTCTGCTCTCTTGAAGTCCAGGGCAGTGAGCTTGCTGCACGCTCTTCTCACTGTCCTGAGGATCTCTAATTCAACCATCTCATGATCGCTGCAATCAAGGCTGCCCTGGAGTGTCACGTTTCCAACCAGCCCTTCCCTGTTGGTGAGGATGAGGTCCAGCATGGCACCTCTCCTTGTCGGCTCCTCTATTACTTGCAGAAGGAAGCTGTCTTCCACACAAATGAGGAACTCCCTGGATTGCTTGTGCCGGGCCGTACTATCCCTCCAACAGATATCAGGGTGGTTGAAGTTTCCCATGAGAACAAGTGCCTGCGAGTGTGAGGCTGTTCCTATCTGTCTATAGAGCGCTTCATCCACTGAGTCGTCTTGGTCAGGCGGTCTGTAACAGATCCCCACAATTATGTCTCCCATCGCTGTTCTCCCTTTAACCCTGTCCCACAAACTCTCTGTCGACTGCTCACCTGTCCCCAGACAGAGTTCCATACTCTCCTGCCTATCCCTAACATAAATAGCAACTCCCCCTCCTCGCCTACCGGTAAGAAATCTTTTTGGAAAGTATATTATGAGAATGCCAGCTCCCCTGCTCCATCTTGACAGCCTTTCAATCATTTCTGTGGGAGAGAAATTTGATCTCTACAGTCTTTTAGTTTTTTGTCCTTTCTTTGGAGTTGACCAGCAGACTGGGTCAATTAACATAAATGGTAAAAGAGGCCGGACATCTGGGGAATGACACCAAATTCATTTTCCATAAACTTCCAAGTAACCAGATGGCAAATGATTCAAAGACCTCTCTTCAAGAACCAGCTGTATAGTCCAGTTACCAGGCTGGTGTTAGAAGTCAGCCTTTACAGTAAGAAATTACACCTGCAACTTTGCCAGTGACCTTGCGTTAAAAAAAACCCAAACACCACCAACAAAAAAGTTAAAATAAGAATTCACACTATAGGAAATTTATAAGGATCTTATCTGTAAATGAGGTATAGGCTATCAACAGTTAATTGTATAAAGAATACTTCACAAGAAACTGGTTACTACAGTGTACACGTCTTACCTATGCAGGCTGTATATTCAAAACAGATTAATGTTAATTAAATGGTCCATCAAGCTGGAGTGTGCAAAATCGATGAGCACTGTCAGCAGGATAATAGAGATAAATCTAAGACACTGCCAGCCATGGAAGCAAAAGTTTAGACATTACACTTAAGGCATGGCATCCAATTTTTGATTTGGACCTCCTCTCAAATTTAGTGTTTACTTTGGAACGGTATTAGGTTCAGTTCACAGTGTAGATGGGGCCTAGCTTCTAATGTTAATGACTTTCAGACTGAGATGAATACAGATCATCCTTACTGCTCTCACAAGTTTAGGCTGAATTCCTCCCCATCTTCCCTTCATAAGCTAGATGAAGCATGACTCTTAGAAAGAGGTCTAAATCTCATACAAGAGCTTTCTGCTGAGCATTTACACTAAAGTCAAAGTGACATTTGACTAAGCAACACCCTTCACTAAGTTCATCTGTCTTTGCAGAATATGCAAATTTAATTAGCACAGAATTTATAGTATAGCATTGTTTCTAAAGAAAAGATTTTGGTCCTTCTGGAACTACCTCTCCCTATCTTTGTATTAGAAATAAACTAAAATGTCTTCCAGTTCTGAAACAAAGCAAGGTTTTAAAACAAAATATCATGGGGTATTAACTCCATAATTTATGAAATGCAAGTATTTGAGTTTCTTTTTAATACCAGTCTGACCCAGAAAGCCCATCTAACAGTCTCATCTCTTCTTCCTCAGAAGACCTACCTGATAGCAGAATATCACAGAATCATAGAATAGTTAGGGTTGGAAAGGACCTTAATATCATCTAGTTCCAACCCCCCTGCCAGGGGCAGGGACACCTCACACTAAACCATGCCACCCAAGGCTATGTTCAATCCAGCCTTGAGCACCCAAACTAGAGTTCATAAACCTCATCCTATCCAACATCAACTCTTCTTTCTGTAGCAGCCCTGCTCCAAGCATACCACTGCACCATAAACACAGACCAGCACATCCCTCAATTGTGTACTGAGATATCCATATGAGAGAGTGGAAATAGATTAGTTATACTTAACATTTATTTTTAGTTACTTTTCTTCTTCAATACTTTCAAGCCAGGACTACTGCAAGGTGTCTGGAAGCTTTGGAGAGCTGTGGGAACACAAACATCTCACTGAAAGACTTTATCAGCTCCTTAATTCAGGTTCAGAACTTGCCTCTTTGAATGAATGACTACCATGGGAACATCAGACAGAGGGGAAGAGAAACTTTATTTTAAAACATTACAATGAATGATGTCTGGTTTCTACAGCTTGTAAGTCACTTCTGGTTAACGTGTCTAGAAATGTGCAAGCTCATCTGAAACTTCTTCTATGGCAAGCTCATTTGTGTATCACCCCTCTGCTGTTGATTATCTAGTGTCTAAAAGGGGATGAGCTCACCCAACATCTTTTCCTGAGGGCGTGTATGGTATCTCCTTCTTACCCTTACCTGTTTTCACAGAGTGCAATTTTCTCTGGGGCTGAATTCCACAGGACAATGAGCTAAAAAGTGATTAACAACAGAACCTACATCTGCATATGCTTGCACAAAGGCAGTATGATTTCTTTTCCATGACAAGCCAAATCCCAAACTGGTTGGATACTGGTCTATGTTTGCAGTATATGACAGTTAAAATTTGTGAGAAACATTAACAAGCTACTTTCCATTGACTGCTTTAGCCACCAAAATAAAATAATAAAACCAAAATTTCTCAAGAAACTCAACTAAATAAAATAATAGCATAGTACAGGAGTCAAAGGAGGATTTATGGAGTTTTGGTACATCCACACAGAGGAAACAAGTAATAGCATAACCTGGACAAAAGGCTAAGAAAAGATATTTTGAGTGACTCAGTCTTATCAACTCCACTATGCATGACAAGCAGCTTTCTGTCATTCACATAAAAATCTGATCCAGTCTGTATACCCAACATTTCATGGTGCCACCGCTGTATTTTGGAAATTTTTCTTTATTTATTTGTATTTCAGAGCATCTTTTCTTCTTTTTTAGGCCTGAGCAGGACTCCCATGACCATTCACTCAAAAGTTTTCTAAGCTCAAATATTTTGACATTACTCTTGTTTCATGAACAGACTAAATAATAAAACATTCTAAGAAATTGTTTAAAATGTTTTGGAAAAAAACCAAAAAAGATCTTTTTGTCCCTGAACTAGAAAGAAATAATTCAGCATAAAAAAGCTGAAATATGAACATATTTAATTTTCTTGCATTAAAAACTGCTGAAGAAAAGTTTCCTGAAGGCCACATGGAGTTGCAGCAGCCTGTAATGCTGAAGTGCCTTGTGGGAACTGTCATTCTAGAGCCCACCCTCCTGTCCAAGGAGTAGGCAGCCTTTCCTGCAGCACATGATTGCCATGACATTATATCATAATGCATCATGAGAGAGATGTATAGGCAATAAGAAACTCAGACTGTAGAGGGAAGGAGGACCACAAAACATTTGTACAAATCTGTGAAACCATCCATAACACTTAAAGGTTGAACTGACTTCAGATTAACATTTTGAGTGAAGTTCAAAAGATTTTGATTAAGACCAAATGTATTCAAGACAAGGCATTTTTTAGCTTTCATCTAAAAAAAATAAAAAAAATTGTGCTGTTTGAAAAGTTAACATCACAATGTCATGGTTTTGAATAGAAATGCCACTTTAGCTATTCCTTTACTATGCACAGAAAGATGAGCCTGAGATTAAAGCTTTCTGGTGTTTCTGCTTTCCATGTTGCTGGAAGGCAGTTTTCTGAGCAGGTTTGACTAAAAATCTTGTTCTGCCTTTGCTGCTCAAAGCAGCAAGCCCTTCTGGGACAGAATCAGAGAGAAATTTTGTTTGCCCTGAAAGCTCACCAAAACCCAGCACCTCAGTAGATGTGTCAAAATGCATATGAAGCTCATTTGACTCAGGTGTTCTCATTTTGACTCAACTGTTCTCAGGTAAGGTTCTCAGGCTCACATAAAAAGCACAACATAGCTTTGTCCATAGTGCACAAGTTTGGCAAATTGTGATGCTTCAAAAGGCCATTAGCAAATGTGCCCATTTATGTTTAACTAAACCAGTAAACAGCGACGATAGAAATTATTACTTAGGACCATTTTGTGTAAAGTTGTAAGTTCTTGCCTCCAGTCCAGCAACATTTTTTCCTTCTGTAAATATGAAATAATGAATGCCATTTCTGACCATTATTTGAAGATATGCTTAGAATATGCATCCAACGCAACTGCAACTTCAAGCACACCGTTCATTGTCAGTAGACCCAAGAGGTCAGCAGGCAGTTTAGCAGCTTGGCACCTGGAATGATTTATCCCTGAGACAGTCAGCAGATTGTCTCTGTGACAGGAAGGCATGGGGTCAATGGTGAGTATGGCTGTGAGATGTTAGACATGCAGACCTTGTGAGAAGGGCAGAAATTTCTCCCTTAGTGATGGAGCATTGTCGTGGTTTAAGCCCCTCACAAAGTTCGCTCACTCACTCCCCCCTCTTTCTTCCCCCAGTCCCAGGGGGATGGGGAGGAGAAACAAAAGAATGCAACTCTCACAGGTTGAGATAAGAACAGTTTAGTAACTAAAGTATAGCACAAGACCACTACTGCTGCCACCAATAATAATAATAATGACAAGAGAAATACAAGGAAAGAGAATATAACTGCTCACCACCCGATACCAAGCCCGACCACGCAGCGAACCCCCACCTTCTGGGTCCCTGCCCTTCATTTTTTACATCCTGGGCATGATGTGCTGTGGCATGGAATATCTCTTTGGTCAGTTTGGGTCAGGTGCCCTGTCTCTGCTTCCTCCCTTCTTCCCCTCCTCCCTGGCAGAGCATGAGACTCAGAAAGTCCTTGGTCAAACCAAAACATTACCAAGCAGTAACCGAAAACATGGGTGTTATCAGTGCTGTTCCCAGGCCCAAAGTCAAAAACAGAGCGCTGCACCAGCTACCAAGAAGGAGAAAAATGACGGCTACTGCTGAACCCAGGACAAGCATGTTCAAAGAAGAGCAGCAAAGCTGGTGAAGTGTCTAGAGAGCAAGTCTTCTGAGCAGTGGCTGAGAAAACTGGGGCTGTTCAGCCTGGAAAAAAAAGGAGGCTCAGGGAAGACCTTATTGCTCTGTACAACTACCTGAAAGGAGGTTGTGGCGAGGTGTGTGTTGGTGTCTTCTCTCATGTAACATGCAATAGGATAAGAGGAAATGTCCTCAAGTTGTGCCAGAGGAGGTTTAGATTGGATATTAGGAAAAATTTCTTTATGGAAAGAGTTGTCAAGCATTGGAACAGACTTCACATGGAAGTAGTGAAGTCCACTCCTGGAGGTATTTAAAAGACATGTAGACAAGGCGCTTAGGGACATGGTTTAGTCATGGACTTGGCAGTGCTGGGTTAGTGGTTGGACTCAATGATCTTAAAGGTTTTTTCCAACCTAAATGATTCTATGATTCAGTATTTTATTTTAAAGCAAAGAACATTACTGATATGCTAGATTTTATGATGCTGTATTAGCATGGACAAACTGATTATGGACAAAACAAAAAACATTTTAAAATATGTTAGTTACTTACATTAAGAGTTTATAAATTAAGGGGGTTTTGTTTCAGAAGAAAACCTGTGTGATAAATTATTTATTATTTATTGATGAAATAGAAAACATCCTAGAAAGAACAGTAATATCTTAAGCCTCTAGCATTCCCTGGAATGAGGATACTGCATTCTAACCTGGTCTTACTTTGTTCATCATATAGAAATCATAGAATCATAGAAAGGTTTGGGTTGGAAGGCATCTTAAAGAACATGTGTTTCCAACCCTCCTGCCATGGGCAGGGACACCTTCAACTAGACCAGGCTGTTCAAAGCATCATCCAGACTGGCCTTGAATATTTCCAGGGATGGGGCAGCCACAATATCTTGGGGCAACCTGTTAAGAGTATCTCACCACCCTCACAGTAAAGAATGAAAATTACTGAAAAAATGATGATATTTTGGCTTGAGCCCAAGTATGGGCACATCAGAATTTGGAGTTGTCTTTTCTTTGGACATTCTAACAACTCAAGATTCCTTTAAAAAAGTTAGTCCTGATATACCTAAAGTAAGCTTATGGATGAGTTATAGGTAAAAGTTAAAATTATAAAAATTAGATTGAAGCATTTCAGCCTTACTGAATGATGCCAATGTGTTGCTGAAGATTGCTTCATTACTTAAATCAGAAAACAGTTATTGGGTATTTATTGAAATGTTTTAGAAGCCAAAAATTTAATCACCAATAAACTTGTACTCAACGAAGAAAAGACTAGAGATATCAAAGTTTCACTAAGATTACATCAGAAGTTTAGCTGAAATCTAGAATAAACAGCAGAGGTTTTTGTGTCTTTGGTAACAGCACTACTGAGCTTTGGAAAAACCCAGGTACATCACTGTTTGACCCATACAGAAATAAATATAAAACAAATTTCTATAGGGAGAGTTTCAGTTAGGTGCAATCACCAGCCAAAATGTTGGCAATTTAAAACCATTCTGGGGTGATTTACAAAGACCCTACAAAACTTTCATTATCCTTTAGAAATAAGTTTTTTTCTCAGAAATGTTGACTCTATTCTGGTAGGGTATAACTTTCTAATCTCTTTCTGAACCAGTGTGGAAGTGTGGAAAATGCTCTGTAATTTTAAGAAATAATTATTTTCCTAAAAGGCGAGCAGATTCATGTGTTAGCCTTTAGGGACCCTTGAAAACATACTATTATTTTCAAGAAAAATATCCATAATCTTGCACACAGAGAAAAAGCCTTAGAAGAGATTAGAAAATACCAGTGTTCTTTGCTAGTAAGTACACAATTCATTCAATTTCGTTAGTGCTAATCTTTTTTCTTCACTTTTTTAGAACTGACCTGATATGTCAAATTTACATGCATTTCAATAGAAGCATATTTGCTAGTCATACAGGAAAGATTAACTATATAGCACAGTCCTTAAGAGTGGCAAACTACTTTTAAATCACACAAAGCAATAAATTATAACTATGCTAAGTGATCTTTGTATATAATTGCTAATAAAAATGTTAACACTCTTCCTACACTGAAAGTATCAATTAATCTCTTATATTAGAGATCATTAGATCAACAATGCTAATTTCAGAAAGTTTTTAGTATTTATATACATTTCAAAAGTATCAGACTAAAATAAATTTTTTAAGTGCCCTTTTACATATGCTTATCATTTTTAAGCTTTTTTAATCATCCTTACCCCTGTCACACTGGGGCAGTGGTACTAAACCAATAGATCATACTGAATGAAGTAGGATCTATAAGGGTCTCTCCAGCGACCACTGCACAAAATATCTGCTTAAAATAAGTAAAAAAATACAATAAAAGACAGACTTCCTGTTTAGCAAAGAACAACCCAAAACTAGATAAGAGATTGGCTGAATTATCATGTGATTAAAGGCTTGATTTTACAATTAGAAAACCTAGAATCAATTCTTGCATTTACCAATTCACTTCATGTGTCTGTTCCATAACTATGCATTTGTCAGATGAAAGGAATGCACTTTGCTATTTAAGCAGCATCCTGGTGTGAGCACAGACTGGGCATCGCAGTAGCACACATTCAAACCCCCACAGAAATATTCATACAAGCTTAAAGATTTCAAAACAGAATTGTTGTGCCATAGGTAGGGGGTAGGGGTACTTCATATCAAAATGAAAATGAACTGGCTACACAAGCATGAGAGACTTCATTTAAGGTCACAGTGTGAGGTACAAAGAAGTTCTGGAACTAACACATATGTGTCAAGTGGGTTTTGAAGCCACCAGAACAAAGGTTATACTGACTCAGTGTTATCTTTTTGGACTGTGATGTGCACCTGCTAGTCACACAGAGAGGAAAAAATCAGCTCTGTAGAAGAGTGTTCAAGAACTGGAAACTACAAATCTCACAAGGCAGCAATGAACATTTAGTGTTTGTGGTTTTTTCACCCATATGCTTTGTTTCCTTAGGTGGATTTCAGGAGGGATGAGTGAGGATGAAACACCCCAAGACTGCTGACCTCGTGAGAATGGGCGATGCCTGTTATTTCCCAGTTCTGTGGGAATTTGTCAAACCGCTTCTCTACCATTGAGAAACATTGTGCACATCCTATTTTTAGTTCATATGGTATTTATTTGTGTTTCTTTTTCCTGTCTCTCCTTCTTCCCACCAGACTGAGGGCAGGCACTGTGGGAAATTAAACTCTTATTTGATACATATTAATTTTGCTTTTGTATGTTAAGTAGCAACAAAATCTTCCACATTAAAAGACTAGAATGAACCACTGACATAATATTTTTTCTTATGGACAAGACTATAGAAGATCCTTGAATAAGCAACCACTTAAACACACATGGATCTATTAAAATTATTTCTATTTATTAAAAAACAATAAATGTAGTAGGCAACTCACAACATTCATTGATTTTTTGTCCTCACCATTGAAACAACAACATATTTGATGACTCAAAGTAAAACTCTAGGTTCAATTTCTAGACTGAATTTTGTTGAGCGTAAGCTACTGACTACTAATCGCATCTTCATCTGCAGCACCAAAACCCCCCACATTCATGAATTTCCCATCACAGGCTATGTTGGGAAACAAGTCAGCCCCTCAGCCTTTTCTCTATCATGCTGAAGTGAATGGCACTCAGAAATCTCAGTGTGTAATAGATTAAAGGATGGTTTCCAGACTCTTCTCTAAGCCACAAGTGAAGAACACAGCCCTGAGACATTTGCATGGCACTTGAGCTATGTCCTGCGCATTGGATCCTCCTAGCTCCTGTCTGCCTTCTTTAACCCTCCAAATGAAACTGAGACCAACTCTGCCAAGGTCTTTCCAACTGCACACATAGAGCCTGCAGCTATTCTCCTAAAATTCCCATTGTTGTTCCCATCCTCCTGCTTTGCTCCAGGAGAACCCTGGCAGTCAAGGACCCCCAGAGAAAAAGCATTTTTTTGTGAAAGCTTCCCTTGGGACTGCCACAGTATGTCATTTCCAGAGATGAACTGCATCCATCTTGTAGTAGATATATGTAGGATACACTGAACTACAGCACACATAAAAGCAGTTGGAAGAAGTTGTGTGGCTAAAAGTTTTTAGCTATGTAATTATGCCCCTCAGGGTTTGCACTGCATCATTTATAGCTTTCTGTATCCTTTTATTCTGCCTCTTTCCAGCTAACAAATCTCAGATATGCTTGGGTAAGTACTCCAAAATTGTAAATTCAAAGAAGATTACAATAGACAGTGAATATTTACGATTGCCATGGAAAATAACTATGCTCTATGCCACGGTTTGTTATTTTAAATCTCTTTTAGGCTTGACAAGCTGAATAACCAAGGCAATTACATTCAAAATGCACCTAACCAGAGTCAAGCAACTGTTCTTTCCTAGACCACAAAGCCATAAAGGAGATGAGATGTAACACTGATGGTAGTAAACTCAGTGATAATTTTAAGACTAAATCTGCTTCTCTCTCTCCCATTTACATGTTTTTCCTCCAGATGGGTCTTAAAAGCTTGCTATCATTTGCTAACTGATTGCTGGCTTAACTGACACCTAGTTACAAGCAGAAGCAATGAAACCTCAGATCTCTCAAAGGTATTGCAATATTCTTTATCGTAGCAAGAAGTCATCAATGATCCTGAGATGTTGGACCATCTCTTCCCTGTCCTGGCTGGAAGACATGGCCCTGCCAGCAGCAGCTGTGTATGCTTAGTAAAGCCTTACTGCCCCTAAGACCACTGTCATTACGTTTTGAAGAGAGACACCAAAATCCTTTCCATGGAAGTCTGACAAGGATCAAACAGAGGCACAGCACAGCCAAGTTTCTACTTCTATCATCTACCTGAATCTTGCAAGAAAGCAGATTGCCCCTATGCAGAAGTTTAAGCACTCCAGCAATTATGGAAAGTTGTTTGCATATATTTCAGCAGGACCATCTGAAGCATCTATACACCTATTAAATACTCAGCTGTGTAAATGTTTTCCAAAACTGCATGGTAAAATGGCATTAAATTAGCTGTCTTACAGGTATCTTTTGATGCCAGGGCATTTATCTTTTTTAAGAGGATAATTTGGAAGTTTAAAAACTTACGGTGAATTGTTGCATATATCCTACAGAGAACAAGGTCTTGATGAGTATATTCACTTTGCCTAGTTGATCTTTGAGAAAGAATTAGAAAGCAGCTTAATCTCCAAGGTGGCTCTGAGCAAGTATGGACCTTTAAAGATGCCTATCTCTGGCTCCAGATACAGAATGTGGATTTTATATCATCAATATTTATAATAGGTCAGGCTCATGCAGTTATTAACTACGTAGGAATTAATTAAATTTCTTCTCCACTAGCCTTGACAGGTAAGTGAAAAGGCGATTGCATATGCAGTCTAACAGTCTTTAGGGGGGGGTGAACTGAAAAACATGTCAAATGAGCTAAAACAAATACTTATAATGATCTAATCAGCTGATGGTTAATTCTCATTTTCAGATCAAGTCCTGTGTTTACTTTTCTACTAGTTACATTATGCAATGCAAGGGGTAATCTACCTACCTGTTGTTACTCATCAAAAGAGATGTTTTTTTATTTTAATTACACCATCATACATTTTCACCCTTAATTGTCATAATTTTCATGATTTTTTATCATCTGTAATGCAAAAAAAAAAAAAAAAAAAAATCAGGCTACACTGGAGTTTAGTGATCCCTAAAGCGCTGCTTTTCAGGCTAAAGAAGCCATGCAGAAAATTTTGTGAGGTCATCAACAGAAAAAGCTCTGTGTTGGAGAAGGATAAAAAAGAACTTTTAATCATGCAGTGTGGGCTTGCAGGATACAGAGGTAGCTTAAGGCTCCTCAGATGCATGAAATAGCAAAATATAATTTTGCCACTCCAAGAATGGAGGAGCTGGGGCTTTGACCATGGGAAAGGGCAGAACCGCCATGGGAAGCTGGTGAAGGTACAAAGTTTGGTGGGTTTGCTTCTATCAGAGACGACTGGGCACTCCCACAGGGCTGAGCTGCCTATATATAATCCTCACGCTGTATCTCTGCTTCCAGCAGTGACTTTCCTTATTCTGTCTCAGGCAATGTATGCAGGAAAGCCATAGCCACATAACAGCCTTTAGCAGTTTGCTGTCCTTGCCAAGCACCAGCTCTGCCCCTGCCCACAGTGGGCCATAGTGTTTCATTATCAAGATGGACAGTGGGATTGAGTGAGCCCTTAGCAAGTTTGCCATTGACACCAAGCTGTGAGGTTTGGTTGATACGCTGGAGGGAAGGAATACCATCCAGAGGGACCTTGACATGCTTGTGAGGTGGGCTGATGCCAACCTGATGAAGTTTAACCATGACAAGTGCAAGGTCCTTCACCTGGGTTGGAGCAATCCCAGGCACAGCTCCAGGCTGGGCAGAGAAGAGATTCAGAGCAGCCCTGTGGAGAAGGACTTGGGGGTGCTGGTCGATGAGAAAATGAACATGAGCCTGCAGTGTTCACTTGCAGCCCAGAAAGCCAACCGCATCCAGGGCTGCATCAAAAGGAGCCTGACCAGCAGGTTGAGGGAGGTGATCCTGCCCCTCTACTTGGCTCTTGTGAGACCTCCCTTGGAGTATTGTTTGCAGTTCTGGTGTTCTCAACATAAAAAGGACATGGAACTGTTGGAACAAGTGCAGAGGAGGGCCACGAGGATGATCAGGGGACTGGAGCACCTCCCGTATGAAGATAGGCTGATAAAGTTGGGGCTGTTCAGCCTGGAGAAGAGAAGGCTGCTTGGAGACCTCATAGCAGCCTTCCAATATCTGAAGGGGGCCTATAGGGATGGTGGGGAGGGACTCTTCATGAGGGACTGTAGTGATAGGACAAGGGGTAGTGGGTTCAAACTTAAACAAGGGAAGTTTAGATTGGATCTGAGGAAGAAATTCTTTACTGTAAGGGTGGTGAGGCGCTGGAATGGGCTTCTGAGGGAAGTTGTGAATGCTCTGTTGCTGGTGGTGTTCAAGGTTTGGTTGGACAGAGCCTTGGGTGGCATGGTTTAGTGGGAGGTGTCCCTGCCCCTGGCAGGGGGGTTGGAGCTAGATGATCTTAAGGTCCTTTCCAACCCTGACTATTCTATGATTCTATGTCCCCATTATAGACAAGTTCTTCCTTCTATGATCAGTGCTTGGTATCGCCTTTTCAATGCATAAAGCAATATTTTTGCAATCACTGCATGCATGACTGCAATAAAAAAAAATACAAGTACACTGAGGATCCTCAATTTGCTTCCCAACAAAAGACTTGTTTAAAGTATTAAGGGCAGATGCTCAGTTGTTATAAACTGCTACATGGTACAGACAGTCAGAATTCATTTGAAATTCACAGATCTATGACAATTTTCATTTTCAAACAAATCATACATGGCAGAGCACGGCTGCTGTAATTATTTGTTCTGTGGTGCACATAGATGGCTGGAGCAAGTGGGAGCAGCATTATTCAAGACAAAAAGTAGGCATCCTGCCAGCTTCAGGCACCATGCAAACAGGCAGCTTGCAACTAACCAGTGGATAAGACCAACAAACATTAGTGGGTGATGAAGACGGGGCAAGTTGGATGATGAAGTAACATAAAAAGCAAGAACACGGTTTAGCATCAACTAGTCGGGTGTGTATTTTAAATAAAAAAGAAGCCATTGGTAGCATCAAGCACAGTATGAATGTTATACTTATGAAAATAAATACATTTTAGCTGATTTTAGGGCCTTTTTAATTTCCATATTTATAATCAAATTCAATTTTCCCTAAATTTGCTCACTCATAGCCATATTTGCTTTCTAAAATAGCTTCATGAGAATGTCTGTTTCTCTATTGTCAATGAACAGTGTTGAAAGTGGAATTATACTGTTTGGTAACTGAGGTATTTGGGCAGCTAACACGCTAACTTCAAAAACTTATTTGAGTTCATCCCGCTTAGTCAGCTATCATTAATAACACTTAGATTCCCTTTCCCTTATTAAGTTTTGGCTGACCAGAGATGAGAAGCAATCCCATTTGTCAGGATTCCATGAAACCCATATTACCAACAGTGAGGAACAAATAGCCAGAGCAGGGCAAGAAGCCTTGGGCTGGTATAAATACTACTTGTCCTCACACAAGCATTTCTAAGACTTAAACTTCTCTGTGAATAGTTTATAAACAAAAACAACTGCAGACTGAAAAAGATTATTTATGATGAATGGCTCAGTGGGATTTATTTACCACATCAGCTGGAAAATGCTTATTATTTGTAACATTGTTACTAAAATATTTATATTTTTGAAGCAGAATCAAATAGTAAGCCATTCAAGCTATTTAATTGTCTTCTACTCGTGTTGACTGCAAGCTTCTCAATATTTCCAACAGAAATAGTTATTAATTAACATCCCTAATTTTCTAGACTTGTTCAGACTGCCCTGTTGATTAAATGTCTTCAGGACCCAGTAAGAATAAAAAATGAGCGTGTTATGATTTGTCAGTTACAGAAACATGACTACCAGGAAAGTCTCTGAGCTACATACTTACTGCATTCCTACAAAACACAAAACACATGGTGAATCACCTCCACTTAAAAGCAAAAAAGGCAGCAGAATTGGATGTAACTAGTCATACGCTTTTTCACAGTATAAACTATAACTTCTTAGTAAACAAGAGGAAAAGCAAAGATACTGCAAAGTGGTCAACACACATTGGTGCATGTACCTTTGTGCCCACACATTTATCAAATACAACAAGCATTTAATTTCAATGAGTGTCACTTTTTCCCGACGTTGTTCAGGTTAATTCCTGCATCACTTCCTAAGATAAATAAGTAGTAAGAAAAGAAACAAATAATAGAGGAGATAAAGACTGTCTAATAAAATAAGGTATCTACCTCCTCCCGAGTACTCTTACATCACAGTCCCATAAAATATTTCTAAAAATCCATTTGTTCCAGATATTTCCTCCTCTCCAGCTAATACACATATAGCTCATTTAGCTTTTAGAACACTTCAGTCTTCATATTTTAACCAGTTCACATGGGAATATTTATCTGGATACATTCATGTAAGTTAGAAATGACAGAGACCCAAGGACAAATCCTTGCAGCACTCTGAAGAGTATCCTTGCTGGGAAAAGAGACCTTTCTTTGTGCTAGCCATTTCTTAACTTAACCCTATGCTTTCTTTTTCTTGGATGCTGGTCCTGCACTGTGCATGAAGACAAAGAAGCCTGTAAGAGATCATTTATACCACCTTCAAAAGCAGGTGCACTGGACCGCAGAATGTTCCTCTGAGTCATTTCCCCTGCACTGCCCTTAGAAATAAAGCTTCATCTCCTTCTTGTCTCCTTTGTTCTCCTTACTACCAAAAACAGGATGGTAATTTGTTGGTCTGTAATACAGCACACATCAAGGATTTGGACTCCATTGTGTTAGAAACGACACAAAAAAGGAAGAAAAGAAAATCCTTGCTTTAGAAATCTTGCTGTTCTAAGAATTATGTATGCTAAGTTGCAAAACAGTAATGCACTGGATCAATACAGCATTTGTTATGTTTTCCCTTGCTTTGGTCCTCACAGAAAATGAGGAATAGAATCAGTTCACTAGCAACCAAGCTGTAATCAGGTAGCAGGGAGTCACAATGAAGGTAAATCTTGTGGTAGATTTGAAGAAGGCCATGGGAATGTCTGTGGAGAGCACAGAAAAAGCAGAAGTGCGTTTGCCAAGAGTGCATGCAATTACCATAAATTTACGATGATAAAGGTATTGCCCTTCAGATGACAAAGGCTGACATAGCTTAAAGACCAGGTGATGAACATTTACAAAGATTTAAGATCCATTCAAGCATAGAAGCACCATAAATGCACAACGTTAGGACATGGTAACAGAAGGAGTGAGATGGCTGCCTGTTTGTGCAGCTGCTTGCAGCCCCATGGCCCAAGGAGCTGGGTGCCATTTGCACTTGGATCAATTAAGGAGCAGTGTGGAAAGCTCAAGCTGCTCTCTGTAGATCCATAACACAATACATCAGGTTGTCTTCCCCCACATCCTGACAGGGTCAATGGCACAATAAAATCGAGCGGCAGCTTTTCTAGCTCCCCTCCCCTCCCCTCCCCTCCCCTCCCCTCCCCTCCCCTCCCCTCCCCTCCCCTCCCCTCCCCTCCCCTCCCCTCCCCTCCCCTCCCCTCCCCTCCCCTCTCCTCTCCTCTCCTCTCCTCTCCTCTCCTCTCCTCTCCTCTCCTCTCCTCTCCTCTCCTCTCCTCTCCTCTCCTCTCCTCTCACTCCATCAAGGCGTTTGCCTTCTAGAAACTACTCACGCAGGGACACTTACCCCTTGCTGCCCAGCATTTTTGCTACTGCAGACATAAATCAGAGGCAGCTATTACACTGATCTTGGCAGCCCAGCCAGGACAGCAAACCAGACCGCCTCCGGGACATCCCACCCAGCTGCCTGCCAGCCTCTGTCCTCCCATCCTGCTGGATCATCTGCTCCCTGGCCTCTGCCTCCCCTCTTTATTGCTACCACATGCAGAGAATTGTAACTGCTTAGCTGGTATTTCCATGGAGCAACAGTTATTTCCTTGGAGAGGTTTCTTTTTTGTCATTATGGGGTAGGTCACAGAGCATGACTAGGTAGAGAGCAGGAATTGGGGCACAGGCATAACCAATCCCCATGTGCAGGCAGAAATAGAAGAAAATGGCCTAGGTGCATTCAAAGCAGAAAAGAATTAAATTGGACACACTGATTTTAGCTTCATGCCTCAGTAATGCTTTCCCAGGAGGCGATGAGGGCCTACTTGATCCACAGCCAGAAGCATGAGTTAGTTAATTCTACAGCTCTTGACAAGAAAAGTGTTGGAAGATCTTACTAAAACAAGCAAACCCCAGCCTTTTTTAAAGGTCCCTATGCAAAGACTGCCTGGCACAGGCTGTGCGGTGCCTCCACAATAACTTCATACTGACCCCCACTGTTCACACACTGTGAATACAGACGGGCCTTGAACAGCCTGGATTTCCTGTACCTGCAGAAAAGTTAATGTACAGCACAGCTGCTTCTTCCTGAAAGTTCTGGCAACCGCTCCACAGGGGAGTTGCTCAGGATTTGGAGACACACAGCACCCAGGCTGCAATACCTGAGGAATTACTCTGATCAGGTTGCTGCATGCCAGGAAATCTGAGACAAACATGAGAAAAAATTTAAAATCCACCTAGGAAAAGTTTTCAGGCAGAAGGAGAATGTGTCTGAGATAACCTAACAATGCAGTAGCTGTAGTCTAGGAGAAGACAACCTTTCAGCTCATTCAGAGAACCTGGCAATCTCTCAGCCCATTTGGAAAGGAGGACACAAATTCTTCCAGCTTCTAGCTTCTCCTGCATTTCCTGATCCCACCAGTCTCTTCCCCATCACCACTTCCCCCTGGGATTCACTCACTGTTGCCCTAATTTCTCTCTCTCCCTACACCTGTGTTTATTCAACCCTCCTGATGTACACAGGCTGTCTGCCTGAGCTGCATGCATCTCCCCCATCCTCTCGTTGTGGTCACCCCTACACACCATTTCTGTCCTTTCTGACAACTGAACATTTCCTGAATTTTCCACTGCACACAGACTTTTTACACCCCAAACCTTCCCTCTTTCACCTTCCCAGATCACTTTTCCTCTAGAACATGAGGAGCTTTATTTCCAGCCTCCTCCTCCCCCCTTTTTTTTCTGATTATGGCTCCAGTGGCCACTGGCCTGGGAGGATTGTCAGGGTCATTTCCCCTTTCCTTTGGAAAAAGCTACCCATCTCACATAAAAACTGGCAGACAAAAAGGTCTTTTGGCACCTCAGCCTTTCATTGTAATTTAGGCTTGTAAGTGAGGCTGACACTCCCCTGCTTAGCGAACTTCCCACTTTTCTGTTTTTTTAATAAATACCATTCCTCATGTTATTGTGCCTGTAGGGCAGTGACTGAGAAGCTTTAGCTAGGGTAAGCTTCAGCTATCGGGAAACACAATCAAAACATGTTTTTATTCCTCTGGGTTTCTGGGAAAATGTGGCAGAATGGGACAAACCTGAAGTTAAACTACTTTTAGTAGAGGGCTTTATTGCAGAAACCTTTTACCGAAACCATACCAAGCACAACTTGCTGCCCAGGTCACTCATGCTCCCCAGTGCCCAGGCGGCTGTCGACTGTTTCCAGAACTCTGACCTTTCAGCAAAAGTCTACCAGAGCTGGCATTTTGCCCCAGGATGAGTTGTGATACCAAGGCTGGAGTGAAAGGGGCAGACCCTTAAAGGTAAAGAGAACTCTGTATCGAAAAAGTAGAAGGTATCCTCATAGTTTTTAGCGACTGGTAGGTGCTGGGAAAGTTTTAGCAACTGAAGGAACAGCAGCTATACTGGTTTATAACTTCCTTTCTGAAAACAAGGATATAAAATAAGCAGTGAAAGATTGCCAGTATATGAATCTGATTTGTTAATATCAGCTGAATAATTCCTGGGAATGTTTTTGTTTTGTTTATTATTTTCAAGGATGAAATCTTGCTTTGTGTTTTGTAGAAGATGCCTGTTAGTAGAGCTCAGGCTGCTGTCTCTCCATTGCGGAGTTCAGGATTATGTTGCAGTTTGGTGTGCTCAAGGTGCCTCCCTTCTAAAAAGAGAGACTCATGGTGCACTGCAGAGCTGTTTAACAAGGTTGGTTTGTTCAAGTAGCTATCTCTTTTTCAAAAACATTGTTTGCAACACCAGCAATCCCACATGTCTTCTGAAAACTACATTTATCACAAAACTTCATGTCTGCATGCATAGATGTTTCCAGTAGTTTAGATGCAATAAATACAAGGATGTTAAATCACAGTAAAAGGGGAATTTTTTTAATTCTTCTACCAACAGAGTGTGTCTGTTGCTTAACTGGAAGACCAAAGGGGAATAACGCACTAAACATCAAATAAAATCAAAAGCAGGCTGAGGAGATTTGCATTAAAAGTATATGAAAAGTAGTAAGTGTATTTCCTACTTGCAAATTTTATATAATATTTCTGTAATATGACTGAACTGAAAATTAGACATCTGTTTAGACAGATTACTTAGCACCTTGGCACAGAAGTTCTGTGTTTTTTTATTATAGTGCTTTAATTAAAGAACATTCATCAGCATTCACTCAGCACAGTTAAGTGCCACTTTAGATAGAGCTGCACAGGGAATGACTTCTGTGTGCCACTTGTAATAGCAGCTTTAAATCAAATGGTGATGGCAAATGATTGCCACAATGCCAGTCACAACCTTTTGCCACTACTGAGTGGAGAAAGAGGTCAGGAGGGGACTCATACCCTCACATCTGTGCAGCAGGTGCAGACACACCTTCCACCACTCCTGACTATCCTCAAGAGTCCTTGGAGGATGTGGAGCAGGCACTGAATAAACAAGCCGGGGCATCGCCTCTTGTTACCTCTGCCCCACTGCCTCATCCTGTTGCTTCCTGTTGTCTTCCCACTGGCTCCGCAGCACAAGTGTGCTTTACCAATAAGGGGTTTTCTAAGTAAAAGTGCAGGCGAGGGGAAGATAAATTTGTCACAGCTAATAGAGGTAATTGAGAGTAATTCAAGCGTGTTCCCATGAAAACTACAAAATGCTACCCAGGAATGGTATGCAACAGTCCTTCAAAAGTATGTGCCAGGTGATGTAGTCAAGAAAATAAATTCTTAAACACTGTGAACCAAAGACAAAAGTTTACGCATTTAACTCCACAACACTGCAAAGTATTTCTGGCAATTCAGTTTATTCATCTCACAAATGTCTCATGTCAGCCCCTTGCAGGTGCAGCATACCTCCTACCCCTGGCTCTGTCTGGCAGAACTGCAGAAGTGACTGCTGCCTACTGCAGAAATGTACTGGGTGGGTTTGATTTGCAGAGAGCCTATAATTTGCTTCCCATCTCTTTTTAAACCCATTACATTCCTAACAATGGAAGCTGTCAGCTGAAGTGATTTTGTCAGCCAAATTTGAGAGGCTGCACATTTTATGACCATTAAAGTTTCCTGTAACTTCTTACTTGAATTTTTCCAGGTCTAAGAACATGGGTTTTTTCATTTCTCAAATTCCAAAATAAGCATCAGCAGTGATAAGAACTTGTCAGCTCAACAGCAAAAAAAAAGAAAGATTTGTTCCTTGAGTTGTTTCTCTTCTTTTAATCTAATGAATGTTTAGTACAAAATACATAGGCAATCTATGTAATTGTTACATGCTCTCTTGCAGCACTCACATTTTTGACCCTATGGGTTTGGTTTGCATTACCCACAGAGGCAGTTCTCCAGCAGTATGAGGAGAAATGTGTTCCCCAAAGTTTAATTTTACCCCAGCAATTACAGTCCCTTTCTGGATCATGTGAGGTGCGCACTTCTTTCAGGCTAAGACAGTGCTGAACCTCCAATTCCCCTAAGGCACAGTCTCACTTTCAGCAGAAATCACCCAGCTGGGTCAAAGTGGGCAGTAAGCGTATGGCAGCCAGAAGCTGATGTGTCAGTTTTTGCTACCCATACATGTTTTAAATAAACATATCCACACGTTTAGGCTCTCCCAGTGCTCTGTTGGGAGGTAGGTGGCTCACCCACAGAGCATTAAAAGCAGCCAGCTAATGTGTCTCTTCACGCCCACCTTGCTGGATTAAGTGATTTCTTTTTATTAAACTCATAGTTTTATTCTGAAAATCACTCTTAGTCAGATATTTCCCTTTCATTTGTGGGTTTTTTTTTAACTCCTGTCAGTATCTGGCCATTAAGGACAGCAGGCTGTCGTTTTCCATTGTGCTAAGCAGAGCACAGAGCAGATGCTTGGCCAGGAAGCACAGTGCTTCCTAGTTGTTCAGCAGGGGCACCCTAGGATAACTTCCTGGAGCTTTGGGCAACATACACGATAACTCTTTTTAGCATTGTTTCTGAAATAGTTTTGTGAGTGTCTTTCTGCATATATCCTCTTTATTCTACTGACACTTATTTCTATCCTACTTTATGTCAGTATAGAAGCACAGTATCAGAATTCTGCTTTGATTCTTGCTATATGCTGATATAACAGATAAACAATCGAATGGCTATGATGGCTTAGCCTCTGTTCTGGTTTTGAAGATGTTAAGAAATCTGGGAGAATATTTTGGAATGCATTTCTCATACTCCTATCTGTGCCGTGCTGTCCATAAAAGACTTCCTTGATGAAAGGTGAAACCCTGCGTGTCCTGCTTTTTACCTTTCATAACTACATGAATCAACAAGTTCGATAAATATTTTTCCATGAGGAAGGGATGAGAGAAGAATGGAAAGAACAAGATGTTACAGGTCTCAGTCAGTTCACATAATGTATTCCTGGAATGCATTTAAAAACTTCAGTAAGAAAAGCAGGCCAAGAGGAGATGAGGATGGAGGTAAAAAGCATTGAGCGTTGTTGTGGTTTAAGCCTCTACATCTCACGCAGTCGCTCTCTCACTCACTCCCCCCTCTCTCTTCCCCCTGCTCCCGGAGGGATGGGAAGGAGAATCGAAAGAATGCAACTCCCACAGGTTGAGATAAGAACAGTTTAGTAACTAAGGTATAATACAAACCACTGCTGCTATCACGAATAATCATACAAGAGAAGATACAAGGAAAGAATACAATCACTCACCACCTACACCCAGCCCGACCAAGCAGTGCACCCCCACCCTTCTGGGTCTCTGCTCTCTGTTTCCCATCCTGGGCATGACGTGCTGTGGTATGGAATACCTCTTTGGTCAGTTTGGGTCAGGTGTCCTGTCTCTGCTTCCTCTCGGCTTCCCCTCTTCCCTGGCAGATCATGAGACTCAGGAAGTCCTTGGCCAGTCTAAACATTCTAAGCCATAACTAAAAACATTGGTATTATCAGCACTGTTCCCAGGCCCAAAGTCAAAAACAGAGCGCTGCACCAGCTACTAAGAAGGAGAAAAATGACTGCTACTGCTGAACCCATGACAAGTGTTCATGACAGAAAGTTTTTGAAATTACTAGAAAGACTGAAGTGACCTCTTGATTTTATTATATGCTGGGCAGGATATTTGGTGGGTATGGCTGTTTAAAACAGGGTTTGACAGGATCCAGATTTCAGTTAAACATCATTGTGGCTGTATGTTCAGATGCCACTGAACGTACTTGCTACTTGCAAGAGAAAGTACGGTTTCTTATCAAAGTATCCTGTAAAAAAAAGAGGCAGAGAAGAGACCATTTCCTACCTAATGCAGCTGAGAAACCTGATCCTACAGGAAGGTGGCCATTCTGCACAATAATTGACAGTTTAGTCATCTTTCATTTTTATAAAATTCAAATTTTCTGAAACATGTCATATTTCTGACTTGCTTTGTGCCTTATGGCACAGTGGGTACATTGCTCTCCTTTCAGATGTTAGGCCTGCTATCCTCTCTCTCTCTCACATTTAACCACTCCATCAGCTGTGCCCCTGAGTCACATGCTGCACGCACACTGCCATGAACTGAGGCCTGCAAGATACACACATTTGTTTTGGGTAAATGTCATCCTTTTAGAAAGCTGAAGAAAAACAATTTATTAAAATTATTTTTGGGGTAGAATCATAGAATTGTTCAGGTTGGAAAAGACCTTTAAGATCATCAAGTACAACTGTAAACCAAGCACTGCTAGGTAGCACCCTGTCCGGCTGAATCTTAAAGGTGTCCAGTGTTGGGGAATCCACAGCTTCTTTGGAGAGATTATTCCTATAGCTGATTGTTATAATTGTGAAATTTTTTCCTCTTGTGTCCAGTCAGAATATCCCCAGGAGTAACCTGTGCGCATTAGCCCCTGTTTTTTCCATGTGAAGGGTTCTGTCTATTCATTACATTGTAAATACTACACTGGCTCCAAGGAAATACCAGGTTGCCTAAATAACATAGGTGATTAGAATTGTTTCAGAGATTATACATGCACACAATATCCTTTTATCCTACATGGGATTGAATCTTGTACTAGAAAGAAAACGTGACATAGCTTGTTTGAATTTCTGGAGAAATTCCTAACCTGTAAATGCCACCAGTGCGTTTTTACTTGCAACAGGAGTGACAAACGGAGCGGACACGAGGATGTATTGAAAAAGCCCCTACAATAGGGCGGGCAGGATGCCGGCAGGATGCTGGCAGGATGGGCATGGCCCGGGCAGGGTCCAGGCAGGGTGGGCATGGTCCGGGCAGGATGCGGCCAAGGTCCGGGCAGGGTGGGCAGGGTCCGGCCAGGATACGGGCAGGATGCGTGCAGGGTGGGCATAGCCCGGACAGGGTGCGGGCAGGGCGACCCCGCTCGGCGGGCTGGCGGCGGCTCATCTCGCTCAGCGCCGGCAGCACAGCGGCCTCTCGCGGCACTCGGCCCGCCGGGTGCCAAAATTTGCCTGTGAACGGTTACCCCCAGTCAGCGGCTGAGCGACGCCGTGAACAGGCTGGCGCTGCCTGCTGAAATACGCAGCCTCTATCATAAGCCAAGGGAATCGGAAAGGCGATGGGAATGCATGCCCGCTGAACAACTCAGACTCTTTTCAGGTAAGGCATGCCAGCCTGCTACTAATTTTGTTGTCACAGGTTGCAGCTTCCCAAACTCACAGCATCGGGGTAGTTAGAAAGGACCTTAAAATCATCCAGTTCCAACCCCCGGTGCCATGGGCAGGGACACCTCCCACTAAACCATGTCACCCAAGGGTCTGTCCCATCTGGCCTTAAACACTGCCAGGGATGGAGCATTCACAACTTTCCTGGGCAACACTTTCCATTGCCTCAAAACCCTCACAGCAAGGAACTTCTTCCTTATAACCAATCTAAACTTCCCCTGTTTAAGTTTGAACCCATTACTCCTTGTCCTGCCAGTACAGTCCCAAATGAATAGTCCCTCCCCAGCATCTTTATAAGCCCCCGTCCTGGGTTCAGCGGTAGCAGTCATTTTTTCTCCTTCTTAGTAGCTGTCGCAGCGCTGTGTTTTTGACTTTCAGCCTGGGAACAGCACTGATCACACTGATGTCTTTAGTTGCTGCTCAGCAATGTTTACTCTGACCAAGGACTTCCTGAGTCTCATGCTCTGCCAGGAAGGAGGGGAAGCCAGGAGGAAGCAGAGAAAAGACACCTGACCCAAACTGACCAAAGAGGTATTCCATACCACAGCACGTCATGCCCACTGTATAAACTGGGGGCAGTTAACCAGAAGGGTTAGATCGCTACTTGGGTCCGGCTGGGTATCAGTTGGCAGGTGGTGAGCGGTTGTATTCCCTTTCCTTTCTATTTCCCTTATCATTATTATTATTGGTGGTAACAGCAGTGGTTTGTGTTATACCTTAGTTATTGGACTGTTCTTATCTCAACCTGTAGGAGTTACATTCTTTCGATTCTCCTCCCCATCCCTCTGGGAGCGGGGAGAAGGAAAGGGGGAGGAGTGAGTGAACGGCTGTGTGGTTTCTGAGTGACAGGCTTGGCTTAAACCACAACAGCCCCCTTCAGATATTGGAAGGCTGCTATGAGGTCTCCATGCAGCCTTCTCTTCTCCAGGCTGAACAGTCCCAACTTTCTCAGCATATCTTCATACGGGAGGTGCTCCAGTCCCCTCATCATCCTGATGGCCCTCCTCTGCACTTGTTCCAACAGTTCCATGTCCTTTTTATGTTGAGGACACCAGAACTGCAAACAATACTCCAAGGGAGGTCTCACAAGAGCCGAGTAGAGGGGCAGGATCACCTCCCTTGACCTGCTGGTCACGTTCCTTTTGATGCAGCCCAGGATAGGTTGGCTTTCTGGGCTGCAAGCGCACACTGCTGGCTCATGTTCAGTTTCTCAGCGACCAATACCCCCAAGTCCTTCTCCACAGGGCTGCTCTGAATCTCCTCTCTGCCCAACCTGTAGCTGTGCTCCTGGTGCTGCAGTGCTCCCCATGAAGAATTTGGTAGTGTGTGGATGCAGAGACAGGTCCTGCCTGGGAAAGCTCACTGGTCACACAAACCACCCTAGTCCTGCCAATAGTTTGTATAGCAGGCCTTGGATCCTCTGCATCACTGACTCCCAAAGCCAGGGGGTCGACCTCGCGTCTCCCCTGGTGGTTTCTGCCAGAGGCTCCACAAAGGATCATTCTCCCTGGCTGCAATGTAGAGCACATTTTTCACATCTTGCCCTGTCTGGACTGCCCCAAGGGCTACTACATGAACTGTCTCCTGTTTAATGTGTTCAAAGGGAAAGTGTCCTCCACCTATCATGCAACTGATGCTATAGAGTGGCACTTACACTTTAAGTGGATCTCACTGATCACACAATGAGCTCAAAGAGGAAATCCTATTTGATTGTCCAGGAATCACTGTCTTGAAAAACAGCTGCAATGCACCATCTCAGTTCCCAGCCTTAGGGACAGAGGGTGTGCAAAGTATGCTGCCTGCCCCTAAAATATGGCAGTGAAACTTGGTGGAAACTAGAAGAGTGGTTTGAGATAGGCCTCATTCAATAACATGTCTTCAGTGCTGCGTCTGCTTTGCCCATCACAGGCTGACTGATAGTAAGCTTCCTTTGGCTCCCAAAAGTTGTCTCAAGCTATTCCTGACAATCCTGTGTGCTGTATAGATTGACTCATATAGGTTAAATAGGGATACAATAAACAAAACATTTGAATGGTTTTCCATTTAATTTCCAATTTTGTTTCTACAAAAGAGCATGAATATGCCAAACACATCCCTTCATATTGTGTAATACTTATAAAATTGCTCAAAGTTCAAGTTCCTGAAGCTGAAGAGCTCCAGCCAGTGCTGTGCAGCAGTACTCTCATAGTTATTCTGCATGAAGAAATTTTTCCAGAGATTTCTGTCCTATGGCTCTCATTTTTCTTTGGATGTTTAAAGTTAATAACAAGCAATTTCTAATAGTTTCAGCTTATGAGTCTTGCTGCATTTATCCAACAACATTAAAGAGCTGCTCATCATCCAATTTTGTTAGTGTCTCATAGCTCTAATCTTGATCTAGTTTGTGAATGTTTTATTTATTGACAGTGGGCTACACAAACAGCCTCATCTCAGAGGGCTTCTAAGCACAGGCTCAGTCCAAGAAGATGCAGCTTCTCCAGGGCACCCCTACCTCCCCAAATTTTTGTTTTTGTCAGCTACTCCCTCCTTCCTAAAAGGTCTTTCCAGCTTCATTTTTCCTTAACAGTATTTCTATCATTCTTTCATCAAGAATCATTGCCAACGACTAGTTAGTTTCTCCTTTCTTGTATGAACTATGACTACAAATCACACACACAAATCTTGTACTTTTGTTGGAAAGTGTCCATGATGATATGACTCATTTCTCAGCTGAGATTACGCATACTTTGAAAGGTGGAGTTTTGCATTTTTCTCATCTTTCAATAAAAATAATCTAGGAAAAGAGAAAGTTTGAAGCATCAAGGAAGGAAGAGAAGCAGAAACACTGAAAGTAAGTTGAGCATGTATCACTAGCTTCATCAAGATCCACACATAACAATGTGAATTTGTTATACTGGGCTTCCTGGTACTTTATGGTACTTCTAATTTAGAGAACGGACAGAAGTACTAAATGGATTAAAAGCTATACGTGAGTCAGCAATATGAGGTTGCAGCTGAGAAGGCCGACTGTATCCTGGGCTGCAAGTGTGACCAGCAGGTCAAGGGAGGTGATTTTCTCTCTACTCCACTCTGATGAGATCCTGCCTGGAGTACTGTGTTCGGTTCTGGTTCCCCAACGTAACAAGGACATGGACCTGTTGGAGCTGGTACAGAGGAGGGACACAAAAATTATCAGAGGGCTGGAGCACCTCTCCTGTGAAGGAAGGCTTAGAGAGTTGGGGCTATTCAGCCTGAAGAAGAGAAGGCTCTGGGGAAAACTTATAGTAGCCTTCCAGTACCTAAAGGAGGTCTTGTAAGAAAAATGGGGACAAACTTTTTAGATAGGACAAGGGGTAACGGTTTTAAACCAAATGAAGGTGGATTTTGACTAGATATAAGGAAGGAATCTTATACTGTGAGGATGGTGAGACACTGGAACAAGTTGCTGCAAGAAATTCTGGATGCCCCATCCCTGGAAACATTCAAGGTCAGGTTGGACAAGGCTCTGAGCAACCATATCTAGCTGAACATGTCCCTGCTCATTGCAGGTGAGCGAACTAGATGACCTTTAAAGGTTGCTTCCAACCCAAAATATTGTATGGCTCTATGATTAAACTCTTAATGTCGGCATCTGAGAATGTCCTTCAGCCAAAAGACCAAAAAATCCCAAAACCACAGTCAAAGAAAGAACTCACATAGAGACACAGAAGGATTTTTCCCCATTTAGTTCTAAAACCTAACATAATATTTTGTAGTTGCATATAGAAAGAAACTAGCACTTTATACCCTCTACCTCTTGCTGTATCTTTACAAGAAGCTCAGGAAGGTGGGCTCCCTGCAAATTCTGAAATTATTTGGGGCAAAAGGTGTCTTCTTTCAAGATAGACATCATACTGCTTGCGATATCAAAGTAATACTGTACCAAACAGCCACTGCCTGAGAAAACCAACATCCAATGAGAGCAAGTAGAAACTTCTACTGCAGGAGAAGTTTTTTTTAAGGGAAAGCAAATTGAGCAGGAGAAGTGAAATACTCCTATCTGCGGAGTAGCTCAGGCTCTCCAGAGAGCTACAAAGCCCATGGACTCCCTGGGAAGACTCTGGTCACCAGTCTGAGACTCAGGGTCAGGACTGTATGCAGTAGTACCCCAGAGCTGCTCAGCTCTGAAAAACCTCCAGAAAGATACTATGACTGCTACAAATTCCTGCAAGAAGAAGGAGCCACAGCAAGAAATAGGCAGAGCTTAGGGGTGAGGGTGGAAAAAAGAAGAGAACTCCTAACGTCTCTAACCATCTCTCTAACCAGGCATGGCCATTTTGACTCTTGGCTCAGCGTGTGGTCTTAGGGCAGGTGTTGCCTCCTTCTGCCCACAGCATATTTGCAGATTGAATTTACTCTATTATTTTCTCATCATGTGCACAGGTCCACCTTCTGCCCAGCTTTTTGTTTCTACCTCTCCCCCAGCTGTTACCTTCTCAGCATCTCATCAGCGTACACTTTCAATTCCCTTTGAGACTATTTATAAAGGTGCAAAGGAAAATAAATTCACAATTTTCCACCAAATATATTTGAGATTTGACTACTTCACAGCATACTAAAACTGGGCTCACACAAAGAGGCTTTCAAAAGGGCAAATTCTGTGAATATCCAGTTTCTAACTACATTATATTCAGCTGTGCTTATACTCTTTTCGTGTTCATTTTGTCAGACTATACTAACAAATGAGTTTGCTAATATTATTTATGGGATAGTAAATCTTATGTGCAACAACAGTAAATTCATACTAATGAACAGAAATCCATCACTGATCTGTATGTTCAGTCAAAACAAAAATAAATATCTGAGACTGTGAATACAAAATTCTTACTAAGTCCTGAAGATACACAATTTGAGGATTAAATTATTCACAATATTTCCACTGACTTCAAATAATAAGTATATTTGACAAATTTGTAACTCATTTGTGGTTAATTCTTAAATGGGAAAAGCTAAAAACTGCCATATATGTGATTCTTGCAATTTATTTAAAATAATAACCTCCTAATTTTAATAAATTTAGACTCTTGAAAGTTTCCCAATGAAGCCCACTTCAATTAGTTTCAAGAAGATTTTATCACACTCAAAATTGATTTACACTGATACAATTTCCCTGCAGTCAGTGGAGCTAAACTGATTTTTTCCTGATGAAGATCTAGCCTGCAACACGGTACAGAAAGTGCTCACAGCTGGAGGTTCCTGTGGTGGTGCTCCTGTGGAAGGGGAGCTCTGGCTGGTAGACAATTTGTGCAGTTATTTCCATCACACCCTTAGTCACAGCTCCTCTGCACAACTGGCGAGAGAAGGAGTGGTTGGGTATAATCCTGATGTGGCATGAAGATGCCACATCAGAATTCATTGCACATATTTCTCATTTTATTTTGAGCATCTGAGGGTTACAGAATGGGAATCTGTGGCTTTCTCCATGCTTCATCCCTTTGACACAGTGAGATAGTGAACTCTGCAGTGAAGATGTCATTCCTGTGATGCATCTAACATGTACTAACGTGATTTCATCTTATTAGGCACACAGTGAAGGAGAAAACTTTTGTCACAAAATGCTTGCAATCATCTCAGCCAATTTGGAAAGAAGGAGTAAAAAATGAAAACAGAAAGCAAAACCAGAAAGAGAAATGAAGAAACTAAACCCAGGAGGAAAATAATAGAGGAAAAGGACACAATTAATAAATACAATTAAATATGACCTGAAGGTGTCAATGAATACAATGGCACTGTAGTCATCAGCAGAACGGTGTAGCATTCAGTAGAGATTGTCAGCTTTTGTGAATAAAGTCTCAAAGAAAAGAGTTTGTCATTAGATGTCTGCCCTGTTCTGCCCTTACATCATCTACTTTCTTAACCTCACAGCCTTCAGCCATGCTGCCATTCAGTTACCTTTGGGTTTCGTTTCCTGTCCTCTTCTCTTCTGCCCCCTCGAGGCACATTCTGCTTCTTTTACTACTCCTATGACTTTTGGAGAGTCACAGCTTGCCCAACCAGTCCCTTTGCACCCAACAGCAGGAGCAGGCTTGCCTCACAGGCAATACTAAAGAAAGCAGAAGGTCGAATGTAACACCCTCCCTGCTTCCCCAGTTCCGCATGAACAGGTTCCCAAAATGAAGGGAATTAATTTCTTCCATCTCCTGCAGTTCTCCCTGTTGAGTGCAACCCTTTCAGAGGCAGAGGTGAGGAAAGTAGTCAGGTACACAGCACTCCTTGCCACGCCATGCTAGGAAATGTTGTGCATCCCTTGGGTGCAAATCCAGGAGCCACTGCAGCCTGTCACACATGCTCTTTGTCTTGGAATTTATAATTAATAGATTGGAACCTTTTTTTAACTACATGCTATGTCCCTCCACCCCCAGGCTAAATACACAAAATAAGGAGGGGGCCAGGAGGCACCAACAGCTGTGATGGTTTGCCCAGCACAGGTCAGAAGTGGTGGCAGAAGCAGAATGCAGTTCTCCTGCCCTCCTCAGTCAGTTTACAGAGACTGTCCCCCAGTAGAGTGAATAATTAATAGCTCTGCATATTGCTAAGCCATTAAAGCTCTGGGCTTTTATTCTGGATCATAAAAGTACCTTAGAGGGGATGATGAGGAACCACACTCCCACCAGGAACAACCGGTTGATGCACTGGTGAAGAAGATCACTGCTGGTGCTGCCAGGAAAAAGCAGTGGGTCGTAGTAGTAGGGGACTCTACTCTGAAAGGAACAGAGGCACCCATCTGTCTGCCCGTCCCAGGCTCAAGGGAGGTGTGTTGCCTACCACGGGCTCAGATCAGGGATGTTGCAGAAAGGCTGCCTACTCTAGTCGGTCCCACTGACTAGTACCCACTTCTAGTGATGCATGTGGGTGCTACTGATATAGATAGCAGTAGCTCGGAGAACATAAAGAAGGACTACAGAGCTCTGGGAGAGGTGGTTAGGGGCTCTGGAGCTCAGATTGTCTTTTCCTCAATTCTCCAGGATACAGGGCAGGACCTTAAAAAGACTAGGAGGATTGGCCAGGTTAATAAATGGTTAGAAGGGTGGTGCTGTAGTCAGGCGTTTGGGTATCTTGAACATGGGACTCAATTTAGTAGGCCAGGTCTACTGGGGGCTGGTGGAGCTGGTCTGACACAGAAAGGGAAGAGTGGATTTGGTAGGAGGCTTGCCAGACTGGTCAAGGATGCTTTAAGCTAGATGTGTTGGGGGAGGGGGGCATCATTCCATCCCAACACACCCAGTCAGTTGCCAGCACCTACAGGAAACATTCAGAGCAATGTAGAGGTATTCCAGCTGCTCCAGCCAATGAGCCAGCTTCAATTGGAGCTGTGCTCAGATGCCTCTATACAAATGCCCGTAGCATGGGGAACAAACAAGAGGAATTAGAGATGTGTGCACATCTACGGGGGTATGATATCATAGGCATCACAGAAACATGGTGGGATGGCTCCTATGACTGGTGTGTTGGAATGGAAGGTTACAGGCTCTTTAGGAAAGACAGGCCCAGTGGAGGCGGGGAGGGGGGATTGCTATTTCTGTTAGGGGTAGGCTAGAGAGTATGGAACTCTGTCTGGGGACAGGTGAGCAGTCAACAGAGAGTTTGTGGGACAGGGTTAAAGGGAGAACAGCGATGGGAGACATTATTGTGGGGATCTGTTACAGACCGCCTGACCAAGACGACTCAGTGGATGAAGTGCTCTATAGACAGATAGGAACAGCCTCATGCTCGCAGGCCCTTGTTCTCATGGGAGACTTCAACCACCCTGATATCTGTTGGAGGGATGGTACAGCCCTGCACAAGCAATCCAGGGAGTTCCTAAATTGTGTGGAAGACAACTTCCTTCTGCAAGTAATAAAGGAGTCGACAAGGAAAGGTGCCATGCTTGACCTCATTCTCACCAACAGGGAAGGGCTGGTTGGAAATGTGATGCTCCAGGGCAGCCTTGATTGCAGCGATCATGACATGGTTGAATTAGAGATCCTCAGGACAGTGAGAAGAGCGTGCAGCAAGCTCACTGCCCTGGACTTCAAGAGAGCAGACTTGGGCCTCTTCAGGAACTTGCTCAGTAAGATTCCATGGGATATAGCCCCAGATGGCCGGGAGGCTCAAGACTGTTGCTTGATATTCAAGGATCACCTGCTGCAAGCTCAGGAGTGTTGCGTTCCAACTAGAAGGAAGTGCAGCAGGGGGTCCAGGAGACCTCCTTGGATGGATAAGGAGCTGCTGAGGAAAATTGGAAGGAAAAAAGAGGCTTCCAAATGGTGGAAGCAAGGACAGGTGGTCTGGGAAGAATACAGGGATGTTGTCTGGGAAGCTAGGGACCAGGTTAGGAAAGCTAAGGCCCAGTTAGAATTAAACTTGGCTAGGGATGTTAAGGATAACAGGAAGAGATTCCATAGGTACACTGCAGATAAAAGGCAGACTAGGGACAATGTGGGCCCTCTCCAGAAGCTATAGGGAGAACTGGCTACCCTGGTTTTGGAGAAGGCTGAGGTTCTTAATGACTTCTTTGCCTCGGTCTTCACCGGAAAATGTTCTGACCATACCACCCAAGTCTTGGAAGGCAGACACAGGGACTGTGAGAATGAAGACCCTGGGCCCACTGTAGGAGAGGATCTGGTTCGAGACCATCTTAAGAACATGAATGTGCACAAGTCCATTGGACCTGATGAAATCCATCCGTGGGTCCTGAAGGAGCTGGCAAATGAAGTTGCTAAGCCACTATCCATCATATTTGAAAAATCATGGCAGTGTAGGTGAAGTCCCCGATGACTGGAAAAAGGGAAATATAACCCCCATTTTCAAGAAGGGCAAAATGGATGAGCTGGGGAACTACAGACTAAGTCAGCCTCACCTCTGTGCCTGGCAAAATCTTGGAGCGGATTCTCCTAGAATGCATGCTCAGGCACATGAGAAACAACAAGGTGGCTGGTGACAGCCAGCATGGCTTCACTAAGGGGAAATCCTGCCTGACCAATCTGGTGGCCTTCTATGATGGGGCTATGGAACTGATGGACAGGGGTAGAGCAGTTGATGTAATCAACCTGGACTTGTGCAAAGCTTTCGACACTGTCTCACATGACATCCTTGTCTCAAAGTTGGAGAGCCATCAATTTGATAGGTGGACCACTCAGTGGATAAAGAACTGGCTGGATGGCCACACGCAAAGAGTTGTACTCAATGGCTGAATGTCCATCTGGAGACCAGTAACGAGTGGTGTCCCTCAGGGATCAGTGTTGGGACCGGTCTTGTTCAACATCTTTGTCAGTGACATGGACAGTGGGATTGAGTGCGCCCTCAGCAATTTTGCCAATGACACCAAGCTGTGTGGTTCAGCTGATATGTTGGAGGGAAGGAATGCCATCCAGAGGGACCTTGACACGCTTGTGAGGTGGGCTGATGCCAACCTGATGAAGTTTAACCATGACAAGTGGAAGGTCCTCCACCTGGGTCTGAGCAATCCCAGGCACAGCTACAGGCTGGGCAGAGAAGAGACTCAGAGCAGCCCTGTGGAGAAGGACTTGGGGGTGTTGGTTGATGAAAAAATGAACACGAGCTGGCAGTGTGCACTCGCAGCCCAGAAAGCCAACCATATCCTGGGCTGCATCAAAAGGAATGTGACCAGCAGGTGGAGGGAGGCGATCCTGCCCCTCTACTCTGCTCTTGTGAGACCTCACTTGGAGTATTGTTTGCAGTTCTGGTGTCCTCAACATAAAAAGGACATGGAACTGTTGGAACAAGTGCAGAGGAGGGCCACGAGGATGATCAGGGGACTGGAGCACCTCCTGCATGAAGATAGACTGAGAAAGTTGGGGCTGTTCAGCCTGGAGAAGAGAAGGCTTCATGGAGACCTCGTAGCAGCCTTCCAATATCTGAAGGGGCCTTTGAGGATGCTGGGGATGGACTCTTCATGAGGGACTGTAGTGAGAGGACAAGGGGTAACGGATTCAAACTTAAACAGGGGAAGTTTAGATTGGATATGAGGAAGAAATTCTATACTGTAAGGGTGGTGAGGCACTGGAATGGGCTGCTGAGGGAAGTTGTGAATGCTCCATCGCTGGTGGTGTTCATGGCCAGGTTGGACCGAGCCTTGGGCGACATGGTTTAGTGGGAAGCGTCCCTGCCCCTGGCAGGGGGGTTGGAACTAGGTGATCTTCAGGTCCTTTCCAACCCTAACTATTCTATGATTCTATATTAGATGACATATTATCAGTAAGTTTTGTGCCAAGGCTCTCTTCTCCACCACTCTGTCCCACCCACAGGTAAAGATTCACTGATTTCTGAGGTAAGGGAGAGAAAAACAATGAGAAAGGAGCAGTAACATTGCTTCTTTACATCCTGATTACTAATGCAGACCTTGGATTTGTCTTATGGATGATGTTTGGCTTCTAGCAAAGTTAGTGGGTGCCACTGCTCTATGTCGATGTCGGGGAAATCAGATTGTCTGCACAGATCAATGCCTCAGACACAAAAGCCTTCTGCATGCAGGCTAAACAAAGATCTGTTAAAACAAACCATTTAATCCATGTTCAGAGAAATGAAATTCTAAGAAACAAGCTAGTATTTAAACCAGACCCATAGTGTGAATAAATCCCAGTGTCTTCAGCAGGAACTGACAGAAAAGATCTACTGGATTTCCTAGAAAAATGACAGTCTGCTATTTGGGAGCTGCCAGAGAATGAGGATGTTTCCTGTATTGATTGATACTATAAAATACTCACCCACAACCCACTCAAGGGTACTCCTTCCAAGAACACAATGCTTGTGACTTCAGTGGAAATGAGAGATAAGGAGAAGATCCTTCAGGCAGCCTGGAAAGAGAGAAGCACTGAATTCCAAGGGCAAGTGATAACATTTTCTCCAGACTTCAGTCAAAAGGTACAAGAAAGAAGGAACTGGTAGAACTTTAAAATGCCTTTGTAGATTTTAAATCTAAGGCTGTCATCTTTTCTGAAACTTGGAGTTCTACATGAAAATAAAGATTACCTCCTCTGGGATGCAGATTGAGGGAAAGAGTATGTAACAGATGCTACCCTTGTTGCCCTGGCCATTCAGATGCATTGCTTGCATTTTGCTGGTAGAACCCAGGTAGTGAGTCCCAGATATGTAGGCTGTGCTGAGGGCCCCATGGGAGTTACAACCAGCCTACCAAGTCTGCTCCATCACGGGGGCTGAGACAGATGGTACAGCTGCCAAAGCTGGCGAGGCCGAACACCTGGTAAATGTGTTGATTTAAAGCAGTTCTCAAGCAGCAGCCACGGCTGTAGCTGAGACTAGCAGAGTTCAGAGCTGCTTCCCTGGCCAGAGCCTATGAGGGAGCTGGGGAAGTACTGCCACAGCCTATTCTTGGAAGCGAGTACCAAATATTTTGGAAGATGAAGAAAAGCAGCCTCCCTTCTGGGCAACCTGTCAGGGATTGCTGATATAGGGGAGGGAGTCAGCACCAGTGAAGGTTACTGCTACCACTATTTCACAATGATATTTAAATTCCTTTAGGAAGGCTTTGGTCAGGCTTTTATTTTATTTCTTGGCTTTGTCAGTAACTTCTGTCTCTCCTTCTCTCTTTTGAATAAACAATGTCTGGTTTAAATACAACTCCAGTTCAACTTCTGACTTTTCATGGCCAGAGATGAGTAACGATTTCCCTGGGGTACAAAGCGAACACAAGGACAGTTTACCAGTCCAAAGCTGAGACTACAGCTTTTGTGGCTGCAGCCCAGGTAGTTTTAGACTGGCAGTGTGGTGGGCTAGGCACTTTGTTCTCAGGTTTTATTTGGAGTTTGAGACATTTTTTGTCCCTACTTGTCTATAATTGCATTGGTACCTAGTGATACCACACTGCGTAAGGGCCACATAGATATAACCTTGATGATACCAAGTCATCAGAAGAAGACTGATGGCAGGTGACTGAGGAAAAGATTACAGGCTTGTAAAAAATACTGCTGTTTTTCTAAACTGCATGGACAGCCTCAGAAAAGGCCATGAGCCTGCTATTAAATACTGCTGTTGTGCCCAAAAAAGAGAATACCCGGAAACTATGAGGCCATATTACCCTGAATACCAAAGCTATTCCCACAAATGCAATGTCCATAGATGCTTTTGAAAAGTTCACTGCACCACTCTGGAAATGTCATTATAAGAAGAATTAATTTCAGTAGGAAGCAAATACTTCTTGTGTGTGTCCAGCCCACAATGTTAGAAAACTATTGCTGACAATGCTGTCAGGAAAACTCTCCCAGTATGCCTCACATGAAAGGCTAAGTGAGACAGTGTGCTTGGTGGTCAGATACTGAGGATACTGGGGAATCAATTTATAACTGTAAAACTTGTCAGGTTTTACAGCAGAAAGCTTATTCTTCACCAAGAAATCACTGTGAAGTGGCCACCCTGCCAACAGCAGTGAGATCACTCTGCTTCTGCCAGCCTTTCTTGGATAAAAAGTTTGCAAATGAGGCCAGAGTTTGCCTAGGCCTTTTAGTCATACAGTTTCCTCTGCCCTACAGCTCCCTTCATTTCTGTGACTTTTGGTCTACCTAAAGATTTAAAGTTTAATATAGTAGGGCCTGGTTTACACCTTAAGAACTGAGATTTTTGCACGTTGATAAAATTTGGCGTGTTTTATCTGTGGTCTGCCATCAGAGTACTAACGGGAATCCAAATGTTTTTAGAACTTTTTAATTGCCACACAAACCGTCGGGAGTGATACCCTATCTTTAAATCAGAAAATAACTTCTTCCCCACTATCTTATCAAACAGCACCACATAGTCTTACAAAATGTAGCATGGCCAAACTACTAATGGGGAGATGTTTACATATGGGATGGGAAGCTATGAGACCTGATTTAAGTAATCACAGGAAGTGAGGGAAGCAAAGTGTGGTGAAGAAGGAATTCCAGAACTGACCTGAAAAGGGAAGAAATTTGGATATGAAGACTCCTCTTAAAAGCACCAGAGCACAGATAAGAAGGCGTGATGAAGAGGGGTGGAACAGATGTATTGACACTGAGAAAGTGATTATTTCACTAGTACATAGAAAATCATGAGAAGTTTGTTAATATCAATTTTGTTAGTTTTCAATTTCTCAATCATTTGCGTTAAATAAAATTTTTAAATTTATGTAAGTGCAGAGAAAGAAAAGCTAAGAATTTGTAAATTCAAGGAAGCACACATGCACAGTGAAAAAAGTAATGAGATTTTGTTAAAAAAATAAAATAAATTAGAAAGTTTTAATGATATTTATGCATCTAGCAATCCAATAATATTGGCATATACAGTGTCATATATGTGAATTTATGATTTTTCCAGTTATTCTTTAAAAAGTACAGTTGATTCTTACTGTGAGAAAGAAATAACAGCATGAATAACAGCCAAAACCATGGCTCTGATCCTCAGCCCTTGGTGTTTTAGTCATCTCATAGAGAAACAAAGGCACTGCTCTGCCCTATAAAGTCCATTGGCTGCATGAAGCTGGTGGAACTTTACCCCTCTCACCTCCTTTTGCTCCTGTGTTTTTCTTACTTCAGCTATCAGATACTCATCCTCTCTTTCACCCTCCAAGTCTTGCTTTGGTTTTGATATGGTGGATTCCAACCTCCATCCACCCAATCAGTGCTAGCTGTTGCTGCCTACTTTTACCTTTTTGCCAGAAACATTTTCCTTCTTTCTCATACAATGCTCCCAGGCTTGGGAGATGTCTAAGAGAATGGTCTCCTTAACCTCCATCCTTCAAAACCCTTTTCCTTGGTGTCTATAAGACAATCTGACAGCGATGAGATGACTGGTGGGTGGATAACTTTGTCCATCACCTACTATAGTTGTCTTGTTCCTTCAAGCCTGTCTATAACTGTCTGACTGATGGGGCATGTAGGGTTCACTCCTATTAATTCTCTTGCTTTTGTACAGCATTCTGGGACAAGCCTCTGGCCGGAACTGGGAGGCCCTACCTCAGTAGTCTATATATTGCAGCAGAAGTATGTGGTCTTTTAGTGTAAGAAAGCCCATTCCTGATCTGAAAGTTTAAATATAGAAAAAACAGTGTTTTATCCTTGCCTTACAGAATACCCACCTGGATTTAGGAGCCAGCTCAGAGCGCCTTGTTCATTCGCTGAGTTCAGCATGGCTGTAATGTGCTTAGTCACAGTCTTGCTCTTGAAAAATTGATTCCACTTTCAGAAATATTACTGATTCCAGGGGCATTCACTACTGTAAATATAAGGACTATTGCAAAAACCTGGGAACCTCAATGATCTTAAGTATCCTTTCCAACCTAAATATTTCTATGATTCTGTGAAATCATAAAACCCATGGTCAGCTTTATAAATGTACTCATCAAGTGTTCTAGTTCATGTGAAGGGAGGGAGCACAGACCCCAAGCGCTGGCAGGCTCATTTCACCAGGAATGCTCTAGTCCAGGAAAATCTCAGAAGAAGTTTTCTTACAAATTTTTGTTTACTTGCTACAAACCTGTTGGAAACAATATTAAAACGAAAAAACCCAACCTTTCTCAGCAGCTCAACATTTTTTTGTTTGTTTTTAAGACCAATTGATGTCCCATAATGCTTTTCCTCCTTTTCCTGGGTTGATAGCGCCCAGCGCAGAAGATATATCCAGAACCTGACACCTGAGAGACTCTGAGCCATCAAGACACCATGTGCCCTATACCCCTTCATCTTGGACCATAAAACGGAAGGATAGCAACCCTCTGTGTCACTTGGTAAACAAGCCTTTGTAGGAACCTATGTGGCAGTCAGGAGGTGTGGGCCATCACTTTTGGACCTAGTTGAGCTAGTACCAGGCTTGAGCAGCTGAGGTGAGAGTGCCTCTTTCCTCTACGCAGCTGTGCTGAGGTCCATGCTGCTCTTTCTTCCCACATTGCTGGTTGAAGGATGCTGGCTGAGAGGTGCATGCTGTGAAAAGAATTTTAAAATCTCATCAATTTTTCTACCTGAACCATAGGAAGCATAGAGGAGTAGAATAAGAATGAGGGGGAGAGGAAGAAATCCCTCCCTTCAACTTTAATGAGTCTTTAAAAAGACTGATTTTAGTGTGTATGATAGGTTTGGATAAATATTAGGCATTTTTATGTGCTTAATTTTTGTTACTGGGTTGCTGCTCATTGCAAGATCAGCTGTATGAGCATCCCTTGGTCATTGCACCCTGCCTCAGGCTGGCTGTTTCTATGGGAGGGAATTGTGGCAGGTCCAAGCAACAGAACCAAGGAGCTTCTCAAACCGTGGTACCTGCTGGTACCAGAGCACAAAGCACTTGGTTTTGATCTTTCTTTTTATGGTAAAAATTTAGACCGGTATGTGCATATGCAGTGACAACAGAAAGCAATTAACAGGAAATCAGTTGGACTTAAGCTGCATGTCCTTGCAACACAGCCTAGTAAAATGTACCCTAAATATAATTTGCTACTGAAGATAAGATAGAAAAAAATACATAGCGTATGATAGTCATATCACTTAGTGTACTCCTTAAAGATTCTCATAAAGTAGTGATGAGGAGGACAGTACAAGGACATGAATAGAGTATAAAATAGAAGTTACTAGTGAAGAAAACCAACCAGTGGCCATAAAATGAAATATCATCATGGTGTACCATAAAATGAAGAGACCTGAAACCTCAGAGAAAGAAATATTCTGTGGGAGTTTTTCAATAGTAGACTGTTTTTAAAAAGGTTCTGTTAATCTTCATCTGGACGCTAGATGGGGATCTTGAGTCAGCCATGCTAGAGACTTATCCTGCTTTTTCTTTATTTCAATGTGTTTTATCATGGACAAAGTACATGCAATGTAAGTTTACTCTTCAGGCATTTATATTTTTACTAAGGGTTGGGGCTTTTTCGGAAGGGTAATCTACAGTAAATAAATATTTACTTTTCAACATACAAGTTTAATTAAGATTACACTGCATCTTTCAAAAGAGAAGGAAATGCATCTGGAACTGTAGAGCACATGCTCTTCTTCATCCTAATTATTTAATTCCAATGGCACATTGAAATTATTTTCTCACTTTTCAGTGCAGGATGTGGTTTACAGTGACAATTGTTTTACCGCTGTGTAGCGCAGATTATCACAAGGGGAAAGACGTTGAAGTCGCTCACTTGCAGCAGTACTAATGACCCAAGCATCGTTATTACATAAATGGGATCTTTGTGTGCTAACTAAATCTGAGTAATACATCTGTGACAGCCACTTTCCTTCAATCTTCCCCAAATCTCTCTCTGACTTGTACACACAGTAATAAATTAATCTCTCTTGTTAACATGTTGTTGTTTGTTTAATAAGTACCTCTTTCTTTCATGCAATGTCAAGCTAAGCCATAAAATATGAATATATTTTGAGCCATTGTCTTAAACAGTTCCTTTCTTGATGGATTCTTTCTCCTTTCTGCAGTAAACTGGGCTTTGCAAATGCCTTTGCAGTGTGGCACATGTGGCACTGACCTCAAGCTTTTGGACAGTGCTACGGTCTGGCCTTAACTAAAATGAGTTTGGTTGTCTCAGCTCATTTTGTAGGGGCACACTAGTCCACACCATGTAACATGCCATTTGGGATTATTGATAGTGTCTGCCCAGAAGATACCCAGAAAGGAATTAGTGAAAGCATTGAAGGATTTCTTGCTGCATCTGTAGAGACAGGGTATATCCAAGGTGAAATGGAATCATTCCTTGGGCATCAGAAAAGAGAGACAGTAAAAAACACAACCCTGCAGTGGGCCTGTTGTTCTCAGTGTCTCATGCCATTAATATTGAAACACTCTGTACTGAAACATGCCAGTGGAGGAATAATTCGTGCTGCAGAGAAACAAGCTGAACACCAAATCAGTTCTTTTAAAAGGATCAGGTTTTAGAATGTTTTATAAATAAACAATTGTTTTTTGATTTGGGGAATGATTTTATTTGATGGCACACAGTGCTGCTTCTGCAGAGCAGATTGCTCTGTCAGAGCAAAGGGAAAAATAATATATTAAAGACATGAGATGCATGAAAAATGTCATTAAATAAGTTTTTACTAGCCTTGAAATGGGATGGTTTGCATAATTGATTAATCATAAGGGGACATATTTGGTCACAGAAATTATCATTAGTAGGGCTCCAAAGTTAAGTAATCTTTATACTAATAAAAAAATGCCATTTCCCCCTCAGATCTTTCCAAGATCTCTTCTTTCTTTTAGTCTCTCTGACTTTTACAGGCCTTAATAACTGAACAATATTTAACTAGAAGTGTGGGTGATGAAACCATTGCCAGCACATTTATTCCCACAGCACTCTGCGAGAGCAGCAGCATGCTTGAGCCCAATCCTGTGAGCTTGGCTGTGATGCTTTACCTGCCTGCACCAGCAGTTTGGATTTGGGCTTTTCTCTCCAAACTCCATTCAATGAGAGCTCCCTGAATTGCCTTCTTTTAAAAGACAAACATAATCATGCCAAGCAGCATCTTTGTGCACCCTTTTTCAATCTAGTGTTAAAAGGCTACTCTACTGATTGTTCCAAAATTCATTCTGACAGATTATTTCACCACCTTGTGGGCTTGACGCACACATACACACACTCTGTGATACAGTTTGCAGCCCTTTAGGATGAATGTGGTTGCATCTAATTCAGAGATATCATAATAAGTATTTTTTTTAATTGCCAGGTATTTAATTAAGGGAAGCAACTTTAGATACACAGTTCTCAGAAGAATTTTCTTTAGACTGCTTTCGTTAAGGCTGCTTTACATTGAATAAAACAGGGATTGCCTGGAGCAGGAATGGGTTAACCAAGGCTTGCCATAAATGATTTCTTTAATGAAAAATAAATGGACTATGGATCCTAGCCTGCCCCCACACAATGGAGTGGCCATCTTCCCTACTTCTCATTTACTGTAAATCCTTCAGGAGGTACAAACAGTTGGAAATCACACCCACAACAAAAGGAGGAATGCAGATGCTTGGCATCGTACAAAGGACATTCCCCATTTGGTATTTGCTATAGCCAGTATAATTTGGTTTATTTAATCGGGAAATGATCCTTAAATTGAGACATATAGTACCTTCTTATCACAAATGTCCTTCTCAGGACATTTGTAATCAAGTGATGCAATACACTACAGACAGGAAAATGTAGTCAAAAGCTCATTTATTACTCCAGTTTTCTAGTGTGAAAATAGGGAAGTATTCATATACCTTAGCAACATATTGTAATGGCCCCCAAACACAAGCATAAAATTGGGGTAAAATTAATCATGGTTTGTAAAGCTTTCTGATTTGTGTTTGCATATTTATATACAGAACATAATACATATATAAACACTAGCTCACTATTCCTACTGCTAACTTATATATGTACTGAACATAATTGTACAGAATTGAATATTGATATATATATAGGAAATATATTGTGTAAATATTTAAAGGACATTGCAACAGAATTATATAAAAGAATTCCGATGCATTGAGATAATAATTTTACAAAATCCAGATTTCCTTCAGGAGTAACAGTGGTCATATTTGTACCTGTATTGCAATGTTTTCTTTAATCTATAGTTATAGTTAGCAAAATTCAAAGCTGAGTATGAGGATTTAGAAACAAACCAGATTTTCAGTTTCTTGCCAGTTGCTTTTAGTGTTGTCGAACCAGAGCAATGCAGAGATTTATATCTTTTGAGATTCCATGGGGCAGATTTATATATGTCTTTGGCTGTAAAATACATAAATGCTGATTAATGAATACCATAACTAGTACTTAAAAAGCCTTTACCATTCTTCTACAAATTTGCTTCTATTCTACCTCTATTTTCTTAATCCAATTTTTCAATCTGAGATATTTATATTTAGTTTCTTGAGAGTTATTTCATTATCTGATAAGCATGTAAAGCAAGTGTAATTTAATCCTGCCTATGTTTTAAAAGTTCTCTTGCATAAGCAAGGATTTTCAACTTACACAAATATGTATGTGTGCTCTTTTATCAAGCTTCGATGACGGCTGTACTGAAGTTCATTTTTTTTCTGCCTCTGTTTTGGTACTCTTTTTTCTGTAGCAGCCCACTGGCTGTTCATTATTACTAAACATCTGTATGAACACGAACACATTACAGTGCTGCAATACATTCAGCCAGTGTGACATATATCTATTTAGTATTTTTGCATCTGAGGTTTTGTGGTAATTTAGTCTCTAGACCCACAGCTGAAATTTACTGACATGGTATGACTGCATCAGAGGTGCAGAGATACCACTCCCTTCTGAATCCACCTGCCAGTATGTTTTCATAACGACCTTAACAGCTTATTGAATGCTGTGATTATTTCTTTTCCTCAAAAGAGCTGTTCAACAGATATATCCTTTCTTCAAATTCATCTTTTTCTTGTGTCCTCCAGTTCAAGAAAGCTTCCCACCTTCTGTTTCGAGCAAGTTCTGATACGCATACTTTAATTTTGACAGGCTCAATCCTGTTTCTTAACTTGGTGTGAATATTCCCGGGAAGTGAATAATTATTTAATATTTACATTATGAATGCATGACAGCATGCATAATATCATGATGTTTGAAAGAATCAAATATTTACAAACACAGTAGTCATTTTTGTCCAGTCCTGGAAGAAACCAGGGCTCAGCTGGTGTTAGGGGGAATACTTTCTCTTAAAGATATAAGGTTTTCATGGTCTCAACCCATATAGAGTACCAAAAATCTGTTGGATAGCAAAGACATTCAATCACAAAACCAGGTTGCCTTCAGACTAGTGACCTAGATAAGATGGGATCTGTATTCTATTATCACTCCCTAAACTACCTAAGCATGCATGGCACTTTATCACCATTCATATCCAGTGTGTTAAAATATGCTGCTAGATCATATAATGCAGGATACTGCAGCCTAACATGTTATTCATGTATTTATTATGCTTTATATCTACTATGCCTTTATGAAAGAGATGTCTAGCCTCCTGGTTTTGTTGCAAACTGTAAGAAAATAAAAATAAAATAAAAGGGGCTTTTCCTGAGACAGTACAATTAAACCCCCAAGAAAATAAAATTTCTGTCCTTGACACATGGAGCTCCATATAGCCAGGCAGGACTGACTCCCATCTACCTTGCTGTACACATTCTGCTAATGTGTATTAAATGTACATTGATTCAGCCAGCTGCTAATTCAGAAGACTCAGTGAATTGCCCAGAGAGGGAACAGAATATCTCTACCTGGAAAGATCAGTGTTGTCCACAACCTATTAGGTTGTTCATAGAAAGCCCACGTTATTTCTGGCACAATTCTGTTCAGTACAGATACTTTTCATGGAAAATCTGTTTCCAGTATTGTGCACATGCCACTATCCCCTCTCTTGTCATAGTTGAATGCTGACATAAATCTTTTTCTAATAAAATGAACTATTCAAATTATTTCTTTACTGAATGATGTCTAAAACAGATGTATTTAATCTGCAGGGAACAGAAAATGAAATTTACATGTCACTGAGGTCTTTCTGGTTAATAAATGTTTTAAAAGAGAGAAAGCAGGAAGCTAAATATATGTAAAACTGCACTGCTCTGCATAGGATGTTTTTAGCAGAAAATACGATATTCTAATACTAAATTATATCTTATTTGTGAGACAAAAAGTATGGATATTTTGTGATAACAAATATTATCCCTGTAGGGGTATCATATAAAATGCTAGAAAGAGTTCTGATTTCACCAGCAATGCTTTCCTTGTGCTACTCCCAGTAATATTTCTTTTTTCATGTGGGAACAGCATCTGCACAAAGCATTTTGTTTATTATCTCTCTCTCTGTGTAATTTTGAACTCATTATATTTCCCTATTATTTTAGCTGTTTACATAGCATCAATTTTAGTACATTACTGCAGCTTCCTTTGACTCTGAGAGAGCTGGATCCAAATCAGCAGAGGGACCCTGTTAGCTTAAGTTGACTTTCCATTGGAAATGGAGGTTAAGACAATGAAGAGTTGGCTTCAGTGTCCCCAAGAGATGCAGATGGATTTCCAAATAATCATGAGCACTTCTAAAAGTAGATGGATAAGTTGTGGAAATTTGAAGTTTTCCATTGTAATAGCATTACTCAGTTTGTAGAACTATTTGTTCGGCAGGAAAAAAGCATACCTATTAAAAATGAAGCATTTAAACCTGTTTTACTTTACTGTCTGAACTGTTGCCAAATTTGATAAAGAGGCAATGGCAGAGTTAGCTTAAATTGCTTGTGTGGAAAACCCCAAACAACCCCACAAAAGGAAGGCTGTGTCACATGCTGATATTCTCTAATAGGTCTTTCTCCCAGACCCTTCCTCCATTCCACCTCTCCCTCCCTGGTCTGCACCACTCTTCTCCCTGCAATGAATAATAATTAGTATTTTTATTAACAATAATAATACAATAATATCTAATATTCTTGAATAATAATATAATAAAATAATCTCCCTGTGCTCAATACCTAAGGGACTCATCCCCAGGAAATAAAGTGGTAGCAGAGGTGACGTGAATTGTACCTCAAGCAGGACAATACTGTGTGAGTCTTCTTTCATCACAGTCAATGGTCAGACAATGCAGGAATTCTCTCCTGAACACACCTCTTCTCCCTTTAAAAATGAGACTTCAACACCACAGTAGAAATCATTCCCCAAGTGTCTCAATGAAGAGCTCAGTTATCTCATCCTGATTAAAAAGTGTTCAAGTCTGCATAAGTTTTCAGCGAGAGAAACTCAGCAATGATGTCCAGGTTAATTTTTTAACAATTAGCAACTCTGAGCCTCAAACTGACAGATTACTGCCATTTGGCAGTATCACCAATAGACAGGGAGTTGTGAAATTGTAAGATATTATTGTATTGTTGGTAGCCTGAGTAAATCTAAATCTTTTCAAGCTTTGCTTCAGTGGGTTAATTCCAGGACCTGAATTACAAGAGCAATTTGAATTACACTGCAAAGACTGAACTTACTTCACTTTAGTAAAGTCCTTTTTCTTAAGACTTATGAATTCCAGTTATTTTGAAATACTGAAATGTTGAAATCTTTTGATACCTTTCTTATTATTTGCAAGAAAAGACGGGTAAAGGTTTTCACTGACTTTCCCTGCCAGCACCTCTTTATTTAGGTAAGTGTGTTTCTTTGACTCTACCTTTATATTGTGGTATCTCAGCTTCTGCTACACACAATGTATGCCCACAGGGGCTTTTTTTTATTCTCCCATTCCTAAACCTGAGATATTAAAATAGTAGAAGGAAAAAACCTTGCCAGAATCAGAAAATAATAAAAAGAAGGTGAACCAAATAAATGTTCTGTGTATATTTAGGGCAACTGAAGAGACCTGCAAAAAAACAAGGCTGATTTCAGTTTGTCTCTACATATTTTGTCTGGGAATTTTAAAACACTTAACTGTCTCTAACTAATTAAGTCTCAAAGCTTGATGCTGGGCTATGTAAGGCAGGGCAGAGGACATCACCCATGTTGTTGGAGAATGAAGTGAGACATGATTACATGATTTGCTGGATACAAAAGATTATTAAATATTGGATTTGTGTATACAGATGCATATTCCAGTTACAGTTTAACCATTAGGAATGATTTTTTACCAAATAACAATGGCAGTGACAACAAAGAAAAGAGATTCTGCAATGAAGTGCCTTATAAAAGAATTTGCTTCATCAGTAGCTTGTTGTTAAAAGAAAGCTGTACCTGACAAACATACATACAAATATTATTTAGAATAAAATGGCTATTATTGAGTACTGGCTTGAAACTGCAGTTTTTAATGTTATTGAGATACTTACACATTCTCCACAACAGGAATACTGACAGGGTAGTTGTTGCAGAAGGTAAAAAAAATGCAGGTTAATAGCAACAGTTCAAAAGCTCAAGAAATTTTTAAGAGAAACAGCTAAATGGGGCTGCTGCCCTGCAGTTATTTGCAGTAATCAAGGACTTTCAATAGACAAGTCCTTGTTTATTTTCTCACAACTGTATGGAACTGAATAATGAGACTGGAAATTGGGTACATACTATCCAGGTGTCAGCTTGTTTTCTGATAGCTTCAGTTTTCTCCAAGGTAGCAGTAGGATTTTTAAAATCTATGTAAATTCTATCTATGGAAACTAACACTATGCTGTGATGATGGATAATTCTGCATCTCTGTATTTGTCACCTTAATAAAACAAAAAGATCAGGAAATGGACAAGATCTGTTGCTAGAAATGTTTAGCCTTCCACGTATACCAACTGCAATTTTCTTTTCCCAAAGTTGCATTTGTGTTTTCCTTAATCCAGCCTTAAGAGATTGAAGTGATGGAGCTTCCTATATTTCCCTTCAGAGAGCATTGCAAAGGATAATGCGCAACACTGTTCAATATTTTTCATGGCATTCTGGCTATGTTTAGCTTTTTATGTGAATTCTATAAATTTGATATACATGCTCTTATTTGTAAGAACCTCTCATTATGCTGGAAAAATATATGCTATTAGTATTTCCTGACAGTTATGCTAGCCTCCCTTAATTATTCTTACTGGCATATATTTCCAGCGATTTTAGAAGAATTTAATGTTACCTGCAAGAGAAAATTTTGGTCAACATATCTGAGGAGAGTATTTTTTCCTTATTCTGCCTGGAGATGAGTTTAAGGTTTGTCTCAAGCTGAATTATAGGTGCAAATACCTTACATGAATTTGCAGGTTGTGTGCCCTTGTGGTATTGGGTTGTTTTTCTGTGCTGTTCTCTTCAGGTTCTCAGATTTCTCATTAAATTCCCAGTAAATTCGTGGTCATTTTGGGATATAATGAAAAAAGTGGAAGTAATAGAGGAAGCCAAGATTCAAATTCACTAAAATTTGGTTTATGTTGTTAGGAACCCTAATGTTTTAATATCTATAACTCTCTACGCACTGTTTCTTATTTATTTGCAAATTCACTTACTCTCCTGCTCCCTTCTTGTTATATGACATGCCCTAAATCTCTCAGGATAATGCACTGCAGTCACTGATGTACTGCAAGAAATGCCTTATGCCGACTCTGAAGAATGTATTGGAGTTGTCTCATAATTACATTTAAACACATATGATTAGATTTCCCTCTGATAGTATATATAAACTATCTCATATAACCATTTGAATCTGTGAACCCAGGAGAAGATGGCTGTTGCATGCTGCATTCCCTGTTTCCAGTGGGATTTAAATTTCAAACAAACCTAATGTGTTCCAGATGTGAAAGGAGGGAGGCTCTGGCCAAGACTGGTGAATAGTGTCACTGACAACCACATTACATCATAACTACCTGGAACTGGGGAATGTTCATCACACAGGACACCTTCACTAAGGGATGGGAGAAGGAAATGGAAGGTCAATCTGATATTCAGGGTCCATAATAGAACACAAATGCTTAATGTCCATAAAATAAATCCTGGAGACAGCAGCAAGTTATTTTTTGATGTTTCCCTCAAACCAAGCAATTTTTCTTTCAGACTCTGTTTTTCTCATAAAGGTTTTAAATCTATGGCTTCTTACCTTGATCTCAATGGTTATATGAATCCTTATTTTAACCTTCTCCCTGTTTTTTAGGTGTTTTTGTTTTGTTTTGTATTTCCTCAATTCAAGACATCTATCACTGCTGCATCTGAATAAACAAGCAACCATGTCCCAGGAGAAGGCACAGAGAATTCTGCTTTTCCTCAGGCAGGGAGGGAGGAAACCGCAAAATTGTAATGAGTTAGGCACCACTGCTAATACCTGACACCCTTTGCTCGTATATTAACTGCATTGCACCCTAGAGTTTTGAAACTTTATTTACTATGAGAGAACTATGAGAGAACAAGTTCTCTGAACTGCCCAAACTGCCCTTTCCTTGGCTGGCTCCACTCAGCACAGCAGTAGGTGGATGGGTTTGGAAAAGAGAGAGATACGAATTTTCTCCTGATTAGGTGGCTTTGACTGTTGAATTTAACTAACATCATATGTGAGACATGTTGTGGGGTGGCCAGGCAAAAGAGAAGTATGGCTGAGAATGATGACATCTGCTTCTATCTTAACTGCAGAACAGAAATCAGTATGTGGATTCTTTTTATTTGGGAAACTAGAAAAAGAATGAATTCAGCATGACCACATACCTACACCTTAGAAAAGTGGAAGAATTTACTCTTGCTAAATGGAGCAATTGCAAGTTTTACATGTTCAATATTAGGCTTTCCTTTGCCAGCATTGCCTCCATGCCAGTAAGACTTTTACCTGGAAGAAATTAATTCAGGGACAGAAACTGGAAAAAAAAGAGGCCAAATGGAATACCATCAGTTCTACATTCGCAAATAAGTCCAGTTTTGTGCAGGTGATTTTCCAGTTTCCTAGTTTGTCTTCCCCTTAGTACAGAATAAAAAGCATTAAGTCTGTCAAGACTGTACTCCAGAGGCAGCCCTAGCAAAGCCCCATGCAGAGGAAAAGCAAATGATCATAGCCCATCAGGATTCTCTCCAGCATTAGAAAGTATAAACTAATTTTTTAGCCTTCGTCAGGTTCCACAGTCAAATAAACAGTACCTAACAGTCTCTGAAATCAAAGATAGAAGGTCACTGAGACCTGGAGTTATTAGTAAGGACACTGAATATTGTCCATTGCCCTAGGGAGATTGCCAGTCACTGAAACTGATACCCTTCAGATGTCATGTCAGGGTCTGAAGTCTGACTAAAAATTAAGAGCAGATTCTGCTAGACACTACTTGCTATCTATCATCTCTTCAATAATCTTATTCAGAAATAGGAGTTTTAGCAATCAGACAATAGTTGGAAAGACAATTAATGTCAGTAGAGGATTTATTGGGTAAGGACCCAATAAATGCATGCTTGAATGCTTCTGGCAGTCTGAATTTCGTAAGGAAAACCTACCCCCCATTTTTCAAGAAGGGGAAAATGGATGAGCTGGGGAACTACAGACTAAGTCAGTCTCACCTCTGTGCCAAGCAAAATCCCGGAGCAGATTCTCCTGGAAGGAATGCTGAGGCACATGAAAAATAACAAGGTGCTTGGTGGCAGCCAGCATGGCTTCACTAAGGGGAAATCCTGCCTGACCAATCTGGTGGCCTTCTATGATGGGGTTACGGAACTGATGGACAGGGGTAGAGCAGTTGGCGTCATCTACCTGGACTTGTGCAAAGCGTTTGACACTGTCTCACATGACATCCTTGTCTCGAAGTTGGAGAGCCATCAATTTGATAGGTGGACCACTTGGTGGATAAAGAACTGTCTGGATGGCTGCACGCAAAGAGTTGCGCTCATGGCTGAATGTCCATCTGGAGACCAGTAACGAGTGGTGTCCCTCAGGGATCGGTGCTGGGACCGGTCTTGTTCAACATCTTTGTCAGTGACATGGACAGCGAGATTGAGTGCGCCCTCAGCAAGTTTGCCAATGACACCAAGCTGTGTGGTTCGTCTGGTATGTTGGAGGGAAGGAATGCCATGCAGAGGGACCTTGACACGCTTGTGAGGTGGCTGATGCCAACCTGATGAAGTTTAACCATGCCACATGCAAGGTCCTCCACTTGGGTGGGAGCAATCCCAGGCACAGCTACAGGCTGGGCAGGGAAGAGATTCAGGGCAGCCCTGTGGAGAAGGACTTGGGGGTGTTGATGATGAAAAAATGAACATGAGCTGGCAGTGTGCGCTTGCAGCCCAGAAAGCCAACCATATCCTGGGCTGCATCAAAAGGAGCGTGACCAGCAGGTTGAAGGAGGTGATCCTGCCCCTCTACTCTGCTCCCGTGAGACCTCACTTGGAGTATTGTGTCCAGTGCTGGTGTTCTCAACATAAAAAGGAAATGGAACTGTTGGAACAAGTCCAGAGGAGGGCCACGAGGACGATCAGAGGACTGGAGCACCTTCCGTATGAAGATAGGCTGAGAAAGTTGGGGCTGTTCAGTCTGGAGAAGAGAAGGCTGTGTGGAGGCATCATAGCAGCCTTCTAGTGTATGAAGGGAGGCCTATAGGGATGCTGAGGAGGGACTCTTCATGAGGGACTGTAGTGATAGGACAAGGGGTAGTGCGTTCAAACTTAAACAGGGGAAGTTTAGATTGGATATGAGGAAGAAATTCTTTACTGTAAGGGTGGTGAGGCACTGGAATGGGTCCCTGAGGGAAGTTGTGAATGCTCCATCGCTGGCGGTGTTCAAGGCCGGGGTGGACAGAGCCTTGGGTGGCATGGTTTAGTGGGAGGTGTCCATGGCAGGGGGGGTGGAACTAGATGATCTTCAGGTCCTTTCCAACCCTAACTATTCTATGATTCTATTCTATGATTCTATTTCCCCTAATTTTCACCATGGGAATCATACTTCTTATCTGTGGAGTGCTTGAGAGATTTTCCTTAGAGTATCTAGGACCTCTAATTGAAACAGGACAAAACTGAGTTAATTGAATTATCTGGTATCTTTATTCCTTTTTGGTAGTTTTATAGTGAGAAATCCGCACCCAGCATTCAAATATAATGACAGCTTTATGCAGCATGAAATAGTACAAGCTGACACTGTTGGAGGCAACTTGGTTAATCAGATAGACTAACACCCATAATAGTTTACCAAGTTTTCAAGATTGCTTGATATTTGCAATGTTAAGTCCAGTCACAACTGGAGTTTCATTGGAAGAACGTATTCAAATGCTTTGGTACATGCCCTGCAAACTTGCTGTTCATTGTAAGGCCAGCCTAATGTGCGACTGGAGAAAATGAATATTAGATGCGCATAAGGATAAAGAAGTCACATCCTTAATCTGATGCATTGTTTGCAGTCTCAGTATAATTTACAATTTCTGGTTCAATGGAGGGCAAAAAGAGCTTGTGAAGAAGGTACAGACAAAATTTGGAAGGCTGGATTTTGCATTTATTAGACTTGATGAAAAAGATTTTCTTTTTTGTCAGAACTCTGACATCTTTTTCATGTGAGACAGCCAGATGAAGTATTTTCTCTTGTTTTGAGTGCATTTTATCTGAACATAATAACCCTAGTTATTGATCTCCCTACCAAATGTAGCCATAGATCATAATTTGGGAGAAGGAAATGCAAATTTTTAGAGTCTAATTTCAAGCATCTTAAGTCCTACAAACTTAAGATAAACTTGCAACATACTTTTAAAATCTGCAGTCTCGATTCATCCTGTTGTTTAGATGAGAACCAAAGATAACATTTGGATACACAGCAAAGCAAGAACTCTAAATTTAAATATCTTTGGGTTCAATTTTTTTACCCGTGGCCATATGTAACACAATCATAGGTTCAGCCCTACTGAGTTTTAAAGGGGTGAGAAGAGTAGGAAGAACAGCTAAAAATTAGCTTCAAGAAAGAGCACCTGTAAGTTACTTATTAGAAAGACTTTGTCTGTGTCAAATTTTCTATTTTCTTTGTTTCAACAGTAGCAGTTCATTCTATTTCCTGTCTTCTGCTACTCTATATTAGACATCCAAGCTTTGTTCTCTCATCTAAGTGAAAATGTATTTCTGGGAATGCCAATAAAGCATGTCTTCTCCAGGCAAAGAATTTGTTGTCAGAATATCTATACTGGAGTGCAAAGACAAAAGCCCATTACTCTATTTTCTATTTGGAATTCTGAAATGCTTCTTAGTTTTCAGTTTCAAAAGGATTTTTGCATCTTGACTTATTACTTAGGAAGTCAAATTATTAGTCCACAAAATAGTCTTTGCAGTGACCTGGCTACTGTTCGCCAAGGAGTAATGGCTTTTCTTGATGTTATGTGGCCTTCCCTTTTCCTAATGTAAACCAAGCACAGTAAAGATGTATCCAACCTGCACTGTCTTGGGTATGATGTGGGTCAGGAAGAACAGAATTGCCTGTATGTTTATAAGAAACAGCCCAAAAGAATGGATGTTAATGGAGGTGGAATCAAGCTGAAATATCACAAAATAAAATGGTGGACAATTTCATCAGTACAGGAGTAAAGCGGTCTCTTGGAACACAAAGAGAAGATGTAATTTGGTCAAATAGTAATCTGCTCATAGTTTCTCCTAAAGTGCATCTTCAGTGGCTTTAGGCTGCAATCACTGCTTTGCAAAATGCATTTCAAATAATGATATTAGATATATTTGTGTATAATACATGATTTTTTTTAAGCCTCCTGGGTAGAAAACAATGGTTCTTCGACAGCTAAGGAGGGCTTGATTCTTCCATTCTTACTTGTTACACAACTGTGAAACTTCATAGATTTCATGGTTGTTTTTTATTCATGCCTGTGTAAGGGCTTAATTCAAAGACTACTGTATCATTGGAAAATTTTTATTAACTTCCATAGGCCTTAGATAAGGGCATAAATGAAAGATGAACTCTCTGAATTATTGTGCTTCATTTTTTCTATTACAATTATGGCCTTCATCATGCTGCTTTTGACATAGGGCATAAAAAGGACACATTCTCCAAACATTTATTCATATGAAAGCAATTTGCAGTAAGAGTTTTTTAAAAATAATATCAGACCACAAATATTCCAGATCCATGAATCCATTCATCCATTAAATTAATTTCATTGAATTCATATGGGCATGGATGAGGATTTTCCTTGGTTTTGTTCTGGGCCTACTGAAACACTGGAGTCTTGGCTGACATTTCAAGCAAAATACCAAACATAGGATCATCTTACTTGATGTTGCGTTCTGCCAAATTGCATTTGAATTTTCAGAGTAGATATTTACTTTTTACAAGAAGCACAGGGAATTAGGAGTATTTTCTACTTATAGAAAATGACTATAGCTGAAGACATGTAAAATGCCAATTTATCTTATACAATGTATATTGCAGTACATAAATTATGCTCTTCATAAAAGTGTAAAAGGACTCTTAATATTAGAATCTAATAAACAAGACTCACAAAACCTTTCAGTTTTACCTATTAGAGGAGCTGAGTCTATGAATCAATAATAAGAAGCAGATTATAGTCAAATGTAATGGTGAAGAAGGAATTTTTTAGAATCTTCTAAGTATGCAGATTCCACAAGTTAAATATCAAACATCATAAATCCTTCCTGGGTCAGGGAACAGGAAAAAAAGGTTGTGTTTTTGTTTTCCCTGTTGCGTATTTTGGTGTGTATGTATGAATTAATATGCTATAATTTTCTAAGATGTCATTGTAATACATGTTGCAATATTTAATTTTATACTGTAAGTGAATAAGAAAATTTTGGGTTTGTACTTGAGCATGTATTATAAGAAGAAGTTAAGTGAAAGGTAAAATCATGGCTACTTTTGCTGACATATATAACAAGCTTGAGACGTATCTGTTGGAAGCCTGTGAACCATGCACAACTCAGCTGAGGAGGGTGCGCCTGCTTCTGAAGGCTCTTCCCTCAACACTGTCTCTAGTGTGCCTGCTCTTTGATGACAACCTATATGGGGGCTTCATTGTGTTGTCTTCTAAGAGTATTCTTGTTTTGTAACATTGGTACAGAGGGAGCCAGTGAAAACATGATGCAATACTTTATTCAGCAACAGAAAGGCACGCTGCTACAAGTTTGGCCAGGACTGGTAGCTAATATTGGGTCCCAAAGAACTGTCACTGGGGCGCCTGGGTTGGTGATGTTTGTGGACTGCTAGGTATAAATAAGAAGTAAACTTTTACAAAAAAGCTAGCTACAGCATCTGACAGTAGGCAAGCTTGTATATAGATTCTCTGAAGTTGCCAAATAGGAGCATAATTTCTTCTGCAATGATAAATGCAGATTGGCCTGCTAAGGCACATTTATGTTGCTGTGCAAAAGTCTTGCAAGTTTTGAAGCCTTGCACTTCAGTTTTCTTAGCCTGTTGGGAGAAATCTCATTTAACTGGCGTTTTTACATCTACATTAATTCTTTTAAAACACTGAAGTGAGTGTTCTACAGCTATGTAAAGAAACGCATTATCAAAGCATTAAGATATGATTAAACTGACATTTTCTTAAGAAAACGAAAAGAGCAGGAAAAAGCCATTCTAAAAGGACTGAGTGCTACATACTCCAGATATTATCTTCAGTGCTTACTCAGGGATCTTTAAAGAAGCTTATTACCAAGTACCCTAAGAAGACAAGTGTGGATGTGTACAGATCAGAGGAATGCAAGTTAATGCACCTGCCAGATTTTACTATCGTACAAAGCATGTCAATCAGCGCTCAGACCTTGCGTTTTAAAATATGTTCCCTCAGATTTTTTTCAGTGCTGTATCTCACATAGCTAGAATTTCCTAGTCAGTAGCCATCCAGTGTTGCAAATATCATAAATTATGCTACTGAATATATATCACCAAAATTAATGTGAACAACCCTTTGTTAGCCTCTGTAATGGCTTATACAAATACTAGTAGATATGGTTGCTGTGGGTACATATATTTAAGTCTTCTTGATATTCTTGATAAGCCATAAAAATAATATTTGTAAAGTAAAAAAAAAATCAGTTCTAAGTATGTTTTCTTTAAGAAAGATAAATTAAAATGCATGGTGAGTTTAACAAATTGGGCAGTTTATAACACAGGAAAGTAGTTTGAAGCACAGCTACTTGATAGCTACCTACAGTTCATATCTCATAGGGCCGTTCCTGAAATGATGCACCAGTTTCAGCTTGGTCTTCATTAGGAAGAAAGAATATGATCAGAAACTCCTGAAAGCTGAGACATCACCAGCTGGGAATGCCTGTAGCAGATCAGTCTGGCAGATCATCCCAGGATGACTGCAGGCTGCGGAGATGCTGCAGCCATGAAGAAGACAAATACAGAAGAGAATTTATGAGAGAGAAAAGGTATTAGGGCCATCACATACTAGGCTAATAAGATCTCTGTGTCAGGGACATGAGGTAATGGTCTGTGGTGAAACACAAAAAGATAGAAAGTACTGTTTGTCTACTTTGGCTCCTCCCCAGAAAGTCCTGCTGCTCTCAGAAATTCCAGCTTTGGTTCCTCCCCTAAAAGTTCTGCTTTAGAACTCTCTGGAAAAGTCCATACCCTTGGAGACCTTTCTGGATATAGTTGGCCACTTCTTCCAACATAGGCTGGCCCCTGTGTCGGAAGGAGTGTGCATTTTTGTTAGTATAAAAGCCTGAGCCTCATGCAACGCAGTGAGGCAGAACCTCATACCACCCAGGTCAGCGTTGCCTCTGCGGGGATGCCTGCTAAGGTTGAGCCTGCCACCTCACAGTGCAATGATGCTTCTTGACAGTGGTTTCCTGATCATCATTACATGATCCTTGGGGTTGGTAAGATAACCAAACATCAGAGATATCCTTTACTGTATCTTTTGTTACCTCTATTTTCTTCCTGTATTAATAAACTAGTTATGATTCTTTATTGTGTTGCATTTCTCTCAAGCTGAAATCCTCAAACTCTGGAACAATCTCCTTTGTAAAAAAATTCTGGCATTTGTATTTAAAAAAAAAAATAACTCTGAACTGGAAGAGGTATGAAAAGGGCCAGCGGTAAGGTGTGGGGAATAGAAACTCTTTTGGAAGAGAAAAAGCTTCATTTGCTTTGTCTACAATACTTAGGAAAGATACAACTACTGGTTACCCATGGGTTCCGAGAGAGGAGCTTCACAGTCTAAAGGGCAGTGACTGCCCAAGAACAAGGAGGCCGGTAAGAGCAGAACGGTGAAAAAGCTGGTGGCACTGCGTGGCTGTCCTGCAAAGCCCTTAGGCTTAGGTTTCCCACCAAAACCCTCAGCCAACACCTCTGGAAGCTATTTGGTCAACTTCATCTGCTCATGGAATGTCACTTGCAGCTCTCACATCAAATGAATGGTGTTCAAGCCTTGCAGAAGGCCTCAGCATCTTGCAAACCTGTCCTTGTTCACAGTTCTTATTGTTTTAAATATTTAGCCCAAATAATATTTTGTTGAATGAGAACTCAGTATTTATTGAATTAGGACATCAGGTTCTGGTGTTAGATGTAGGTCACCTTATAAAGAAATTAGAATACACATAAAGTGACTGAAGATATTCAACTGACACTGCTGTACTGAAAATATAGTCATATAAATAAATGGGCTTTATCAGTTTGCTGGTACCTCCAGCAATGTTGACATTTGCATTCTGCTCTCCTACCTCTGTCAAACTTTAGTTCTATTAAAATAATGAATTCGCATGCTGACATTCGCCTCTTAGCATGAGGCATTTAGAACAAGTCAACACATTTTCAGGGATGAATTTTGGAAGTCTATTAAGATGCACAGATTTAAGAAGGAGAAATCTGTACAGATGTCATGTGTTAGAGATTTCTCTTTTTATCAGTTCTCATAAAACGTGTTCATATATACTGTGTTTTCCAGTAGGAAAATGGAGCAAAAATCCTATTGGGATCACCAGCAGGGTCTGATGTCCAAAGGCAGATATTTTATTTAAATGATCTTATACTGCTCAGTAGGAAATACCATTTTCATTGTGTTTACAAACATGTTAGCATTCATTAAAACATTTTGGTGCTGCCCGTAAGATATATATTTTTAAAGGCATATTTCTGTAAAGCTCTAGAGAGGCAGAATTGCAGAATTTTTTAAGACTGATCATTTGACATGTGTTATTTCACACTGAAGCTCCCATTGCAGAGCACTAGAAGCCAGGGGTTCAGAACAGTTTCAACACCAGAGAACGACTGGACTGTAATGTACTTGTTGTTCATAACTTTACAGCTACTTTTGAGGTCAGTGTAATGGTATCTATCAGATAGATGACAGTTACAATCTAAACCACTGGTTTGCCCAGTCAACCCCATGCTCTGCTTGTACTTACTGGCATCTCAACACCATCATTTCCTTTTGATGAGTTCTTCATATATGATTTCAAATACAAACAGCTACCAATTAGTTTTGGCATCATCAGGTTTTGTAAAATATTTAGTAAGTCCTTTGCTAAACCAGATATGTCATGCTCTGAAGACTGCTCATTATCCCAGAATTTTCTAGGGGGCAGAGAACTTCGTGAAGACAGAGGAATGATTTTAATGATCAAAAAAGGAGCATCTCAGTCCCATCTTGAGACATTCTGGCCTATTCAAAATTCATTTCTTCATTTTATCTGGCTTTTAATATAACCATCTTTTTTGCACAGCTTTGGTAGAGTGACATTTTCAGGGAAATTTGGCCACATAAAAAAGAAACTTCCAAGTACTATATGGAAACAACAGCTAATGCTACAGATACATGTGCGCTTAAAGCTGTTCCCAGAGTTAGAGCTAGCTGAACAACAGATTTTGTGCCTAACTAAAATGATGGTTTTTTGTTTATAATTTTTATATTTAAATAAATATTTAATATTTAAAATGTTTAATATTTATTTACAATGTTTAATATTTTATAATTTTTGTAAAGCAAAGTTAATTTTTTTTAAACAAGGAGACCATTTTCTGAAATTTTTTAACAGCCACTTAAATCCTTTTTTTTCCAATAAATTTGAATGTTTCAGTTATTTTTAAAGAATATTTGTATTTTGAGATTAATATAGATGTATAAATCATTCATTTACAAGTAAGACATTCATATTTAAAAAATCAAACCAGTTTTTGTAAATATTTTAAAACATTTCTCACCAACTTTTTTCATTAAATATTTTAAATCAAATGAACATCTAACACAGGAAAATATTGACATATTTCTGAGGACCAATTCAGTCTTAATTTCAAAATTTCAGGCCTCAAAAATGGATCCAATTTTAATATATTCTTAAGACAGCTCCTACTTCAGAGAATTTAAGAACCCAACTTAAGTCACTAGCAAGTTCACTTCTGTTCAAGAAATGGGTATCCAGTTCTTTGACACAACCATAATAGTCCCTGGAGATTTCTCTATACTACAGCAATTCTGGGATGATATGCAATTTCTTTTCAGACCTATCCCAAAGCCACTTCTTAAGGCAAGGATGGAATGATGACAGGTAGGGACCAGTGGCGTTCTTTTCTGTTCCAACTGTGATACCCACTCCAAAAAACCAAAAGATTTCAAACAGAGGCAGGAGGCTGCGTATCCAGCACTGCTGAAATATTGTTTTTAAGTGGCTGGAAAGGTCACTTGGTGCTCCTTTTCTTCAGGTACATGAAGGACTTTTAGAGTATATAATTCCTCAGGTCTGTAATTGTGGTCCTTTAATCCTTCTGGCAGAAACGGTAAAACTTTTTATCAAATTATTGCCATGTGCATTGTCTCAATATGTAGAATATCCATTAATTTGTTCCATGGTGCAATACAAAAAGTACTTATTACAATCACCTATGACTTTGCCTGAAATTAGGGGTCTTACAGAATGTTTCAATGAAATAATTACAGAATTTCGGTATTCTTTGTTATAATCCTGCCTGGTTGTAAAAAATATTTCCTAGAAATATTCAAGGCCAGGTTGGACAGGGCTTTGAGCAGCCTGCTCTAGTGGAAGGTGTCCCTGCCCATGGCAGGGCAGTTGGAACTGGATGATCATTAAAGTCCCTTCCAAACCAAACCATTCTATGTTTCTGTGATAATTTGAATATCAACTTCCATACACCTTCTCCATGTGGGAGGTCAGTTTACATTACCAACATGATTTTTTCTTACATTACACCCTGGGAATGCACGAATTAGCCACCAAATTAGAATAACTTTCTAGATCTAGAAGGATGCTGAAAAGAATTCAAAAACTCATTTAGTTCAAAAATCAATATCTAATTTCAATCAATATATATTACTCTCTAGTATTTCCCTTACAATATGCAATGCTTTGAATCCAATCAGTCTTATTGGTACATATATATCTGAAGAGACCTGTGCTCTCATGAATAAGACGGATTTCTTAATACCTGGAAAAGTGTGTATGTATTATTTTCTTTTGGATATTGCATATTTTTAGAGGGATCGTTCGCCTGAGTACCTTAAACATACAACAGTTTCTTACTTTGGGTATATAAAAATGATAGGCAAACTTTCAAACACAAATCATAGAATCATAGAATAGTTAGGGTTGGAGAGGACCTTAAGATCATCTAGTTCCAACCCCCCTGCCATGGGCAGGGACACCTCACACTAAACTGTGCCACCCAAGGCTATGTCCAACCTGGCCTTGAACACCGCCAGCAATGGAGCATTCAGAACTTCCATCAGCAACCCAATCCAGTGCCACACCACCCTAACAGTGAAGAACTTCCTCCTTATATCCAATCTAAACTTCCCCTGTTTAAATTTGAACCTGTTACCCATTGTCCTCTCACTACAGTCCCTCATGAAGAGTCCCTCACCAGCGTCCCTATAGGCCCCCTTCAGATACTAGAAGGCTGCTATGAGGTCTCCACACAGCCTTCTCTTCTCTAGGCTGAACAGACCCAACTTTCTCAGCCTATCTTCATATGGGAGGTGCTCCAGTCCCCTGAACATCCTTGTGGCCCTCCTCTGGACTTGTTCTAACAGTTCCATTTCCTTTTTATGCTAAGGACACAAGAACTGTACACAGTACTTCAAGTGAAGTCTCATGAGAGCAGAGTAGACAGGCAGGATCACCTTCTTCGACCTGCTGGTCATGCTCCTTTTGATGCAGCCCAGGATACGGTTGGCGTTCTGGGCTGCAAGCGCACACTGCCAGCTCGTGTTCATTTTCTCATCGACCGACACCCCCAAGTCCTTCTCCACAGGGCTGCCCTGAATCCCTTCTCTGCCCAACCTGTAGCTGTGCCTGGGATTGCACCGACCCAGGTGTAAAACCTTGCACTTGTCATGGTTAAACTTCATCGAGTTGGCATCAGCCACCTCACAGGCGTGTCAAGGTCCCTCTGCATGGCATTCCTTCCCTCCAATGTATCAACCGAACCACACAGCTTGGTGTCGTCTGTAAACTTGCTGAGGGCTCACTCAATCCCACTCTCCATGTCACCGACAAAGATGTTGAACAAGACCGGTTCCAACACCAATCTCTGAGGGAAACCACTCATTACTGGTCTCCAGATGGACATTCAGCCATGAGCGCAACTCTTTGCGTGTGGCCATCCAGCCAGTTCTTTATCCACCGAGTGGTCCACCTATCAAATTGATGGCTCTCCAACTTCGAGACAAGGATGTCATGTGAGAGTGTCGAACGCTTTGCACAAGTCCAGATAGATGAGGCCAACTGCTCTACCCCTGTCCATCAGTTCCGTAACCTCATCATAGAAAGCCACCAGATTGGTCAGGCAGGATGTCCCCTTCGTGAAGCTATGCTGACTGTCACCAAGCACCTTGCTGTTTTTCATGTGCCTTAGCATGCCTTCCAGGAGAACCTGCTCCGAGATTTTGCCAGGCAAAATTAAAATGCAAAAAATTTTGTTTCTCAAAATGCAGGAGATTCAAAACAATACGCTTTTTTGGCAAATAATAAAGATGTTTTGTCAAGGAAACTAGAGACTGATAATGAGCAGTGGGGAGACAGCTCATGTTCACGACAACCAAGGTTGCCCTGTAGCATGACATTTCCAACCATCCCTTCCCTGTGGGTGAGAATGAGGTCAAGCATGGCTCCTCTCCTTGTCGGCTCCTCTCCTTGTCAGCTCCTCTATTACTTGCAAAAGGAAGTTGTCTTCCACATAATCGAGGAACCTCCTGGATTGCTTGTGCTGGGCTGTACCATCCCTCCAACAGAGATCAGGGTGGTTGAAGTCTCCCCTGTGAACAAGGGCCTGCGAGCATGAGGCTGTTCCTATCTGTCTATAGAGCACTTCATCCACTGAGGCGTCTTGGTCAGGCGGTCTGTAACAGATCCCCACAATAATGTCTCCCATCGCTGTTCTCCCTTTAACCCTGTCCCACAAACTCTCTGTTGACTGCTCACCTGTCCCCAGACAGAGTTCCATACTCTCCAGCCTATCCCTAACAGAAATAGCAACTCCCTCTCTCCTCCTTCCGGGCCTGTCTTTTCTAAAGAGCTTGTAACCTTCCATTCCAGAACTCCAGTCATAGGATCCATCCCACCACATTTCTGCGATACCCAATACCCCTTATGATGAATATTTCATTATGGTTAATGAAGTTATATATCATCTTCCATTTTTTTATTATCCTGCTATACTCCTGGTCTAAAACATACCCCCTTATGATACTTTAAAGTGACAGAGGTCTTCCTAACTGTCAGAGATGCTAAGATCTACCAGGACCTCAAATCATAAAGCAATTACTCCACAGCATACTGAAAGGTTGTGATTATATCCTGGAGATGCTATCCATCAGGACAAATTGCATAAAATACACTTCTTTCTTAGATCTCAAATCACTAGGAAACTGACCAAGCAGCAGCTAATACTTGACCCTCTGTTGGACAATGTCCCTTTGACTGATTTCCTCAAATCTGTAATTTTCTCTACTTTCTTTAAATAATTCCATTTTTTGAAAAGGCTAATTAATGTGAATAAATAAAAATTAATATTCATGACTAAGTATAAAGCTGCATCACAAGTTTTGATTACTTCACACTAGCAAAAATTTGAGTTTTTTTTGAATAGTGTAACTGTGAAATACTGAGTTTCCAATTTTGGGTCAGTGGTGGTATGCAGAACAGAGGTAATCACCGTTACAAGAAGACTATGAGCTTGATTATGTGCTCCTTGTTGGCAAGTAATTAATCCTAAATGCAGTTCCAGTTGGATCGCTGCAATTGTGGGTATGCAGTGTTCCTCAAAGTAAGCTCAGTCTACCCCTACAACAGAACTTACGTGTGAGCAGGCCCAGTGAACTAATTTAAATCCTTTTGGAGAAATTTAAGAATGGATTATTCTAGGTAGATAGTTTCTTCCAAAATTTTAAATTATTATATGTTTTTACCAAAATCTACTCATTATTTACTGGTAAAATTCCAGAATTTTTAAGTAAACTTTGTAATCCAACTGTTATGCAAAACTCGCATCATACTTCTGATTCTAAACTCCTTGAAGACAGAAAAATTTTTATATGTGTTCCCACTAGTCCAAGATATGGATTTAGCCATAACTTATTTAGATAAAACTGCACATGAAATACTTACTTGTGTTTATTTTTTTTGCCTTCATATAATTTATTCATTAAGTAAATGCCAACATTCCTCTGTATGAGTGAAAGTTTTCTTGATCTTCCTCATCTCAACTTCATTAAATTTCACTCTTAGCAAGTAGAAAACTTCTTCATTGAATTCTCTAACAGAAACCTAAAGAAGCTTACACTCAAAATGAAATAACCATGATCCACAGCAACTGTCCCACAACAGTTCCATTCTTGCACTACAGAGAGTCCACTCATGTGGAAAACATTTTTAATGTACAACTTGAATAGTACGGTGATGTGGTGATAGAATAAGTTAAATAAAGGTGATTGCCTTCTATTTTCACACCCATACAGAATAAAAATGGATAAGCATTAAAATATTGCAAAACAATTTACAAGCCCTAACTAATCTTTGAAACAACACTGATTTATGTACACAGCAACTATTTGCATCCCTCTATTTAGCAGAGAATTAAAAAAAGAGATTAGGAACAAGGTTCAGGATGAAATTTCCTAAAGCTAAGTATTGGATTTTGGCTTCAGAACTCTAAAAAAAAATGGCCTAGTTTTTAGAGCAGCTGAGCACAAATACCTCTAAATCAATCTTGTGATACCTTAAGCTCTTACATGATCTGTCCACTCTTTGAAGTGCCTAACATGGGCTCAAGTGTCAGGTTGATGTGCTTTAATTTTGAAAACGTTCGCCTAAGGAGCTTGCCCCAAAACAGGCTAAGCAGTCAAACAAAGAGAGAAGGAATCCTGCCAGAGGGACAGTGAGCTCCTGCCCCCATACAGCAGGCAGGAAAACCCTATGGAACAGGGCAGCCACAAGAGCAATAATTAGTGGCATTGCCCTTCCCTCTGCAATATCCACTTTATCTTAATGGATACCTGCATGACACTTTACCATAAAATACAAGGAGACCACCTAGCAGCTGGAAACTACCCCTGGCTTCAGGAGGGATTATCTGCAACAGCATCTCTATTGCTTCTCTGTTCCAAAGCCTTACATTTTCATAGAATCATGGAATAATTGGGTTGGAAAGGACCTGAAGATCATCTAGTTAAAACCCCCCTGCCACGGGCAGGGACATCTCACACTAAACCATGCCACCCAAGGCTCCGTCCAACCTGACCTTGAGCACCACCAGCGATGGAGCATTCACAACTTCCATCAACAACCCATTCCAATGCCTCACCACCCTTACAGTAAAGAATTTCTTCCTCATATCCAATCTAAACTTCCCCTGTTTAAATTTGAACCAGTTACTCCTTGTCCTATCACTACAGTCCCTCATGAAGAGTCCATCCCCAGCTATAGGCCCCCTTCAGATATTGGAAGGCTGCTATGAGGTCTCCACACAACCTTCTCTTCTCCAGGCTGAACAGCCCCAACTTTCTCAGCCTATCTTCATACGGGAGGTGCTCCAGTCCCCTCATCATCCTCGTGGCCCTCCTCTGCACTTGTTCCAACAGTTCCATGTCGTTTCAATGTTGAGGGCACCAGAACTGCACACAGTACTCCAAGTGAGGTCACACAAGAGCAGAGTAAAGGGGCAGGATCACCTACCTCCACCTGCTGATCACATTCCTTTTGATGCAGCCCAGGATACGGTTGGCTTTCTGGGCTGCAAGCGCACACTGCCAGCTCATGTTCATTTTTTAATCGACCAACACCTTCAAGTCCTTCTCCACAGGGCTGCTCTGAGTCTCTTCTCTGCCCAACCTGTAGCTGTGCCTGGGATTGCTCCCACCCAAGTGGAGGACCTTGCACGTGGCATGGTTAAACTTCATCAGGTTGGCATCAGCCACCTCACAAGCGTGTCAAGGTCCCTCTGCATGGCATTCCTTCCCTCCAACCGAACCACACAGCTTGGTGTCGTCTGTAAACTTGCTGAGGGCTCACTCAATCCCACTCTCCATGTCACCGACAAAGATGTTGAACAAGACCGGTCCCAAAACTGATCCCTGAGGGACACCACTCATTACTGGTCTCCAGATGGACATTCAGCCATGAGCACAACTCTTTGCGTGCGGCCATCCAGCCAGTTCTTTATCCACCAAGTGGTCCACCTATCAAATTGATGGCTCTCCAACTTCGAGACAAGGATGTCATGTGGGACAGTGTCGAACACTGTGCACAGGTAGATGACGCCAACTGCTCTACCCCTGTCCATCAGTTCTGTAGGCCCATCATAGAAGGCCACCAGATTGGTCAGGCAGGATGTCCCCTTAGTGAAGCCATGCTGGCTGTCATCAAGCACCTTGTGGTTTTTCATGTGCCTCAGCATTCCTTCCAGGAGAATCTGCTCCGGGATTTTGCTTGGCACAGAGGTGAGACTGACTTAGTCTGTAGTTCCCCAGCTCATCCATTTTGCCTTTCTTGAAAATGGGGGTTATATTCCCCTTTTTCCAGTCGTTGGGAACTTCACCTGACAGCCATGATTTTTCAAATATAATGGATAGTGGCTTAGCAAATTATTTACCATCTCCTTCAGGACCCGCGGATCAATTTCCTCAGGTCCCATGGACATGTGTACGTTCAGGTTCTTAAGATGGTCTTGAACCAGATCCTCTCCCAGAGTGGGCCCAGGGTCTTCATTCTCACAGTCCCTGTGTCTGCCTTCCAAGACTTGGGTGGCATGGTCAGAGCATTTTCCGGTGAAGACTGAGGCAAAGAAGTCGTTAAGAACCTGAGCCTTCTCCAAATCCAGGATAGCCAGCTCACCTGATAGCTTCTGGAGGGGGCCCACATTGTCCCTAATCTTTTATTTGTCTTTTATCTGCAGTGTACCTATAGAATCCCTTCCTGTTATCCTTAACATCCCTAGCCAAGTTTAATTCTAAGTGGGCCTTAGCTTTCCTAACCTGGTCCCTAGCTTCCCAGACAACATCCCTGTATTCTTCCCAGGCCACCTGTCCTTGCTTCCACCTTTTATAAGCCTCTTTTTTCCTTCCAATTTTCCTCAGCAGCTCCTTATCCATCCAAGGAGGTCTCCTGGACCTCCTGCTGCACTTCCTTCTAGTTGGAATGCAACACTCCTGAGCTTGCAGCAGGTGATCCTTGAATATCAAGCAACAGTCTTGGGCCCCCCTGCCCTCTGGGGCTATATCCCATGGAATCTTACTGAGCAAGTTCCTGAAGAGGCCCAAGTCTGCTCTCTTGAAGTCCAGGGCAGTGAGCTTGCTGCACGCTCTTCTCACTGTCCTGAGGATCTCTAATTCAACCATCTCATGATCGCTGCAATCAAGGGTGCCCTGGAGCGTCACATTTCCAACCAGCCCTTCCCTGTTGGTGAGGATGAGGTCAAGCATGGCTCCTCTCCTTATCGGCTCCTCTATTACTTGCAAAAGGAAGCTGTTTTCCAATCGAGGAACCTCCCAGATTGCTTGTACAGGGCTGTACCATCCCTCCAACAGATATCAGGGTGGTTGAAGTCTCCCCTGTGAACAAGGGCCTGCGAGCATGAGGCTGTTCCTATCTGTCTATAGAGCACTTCATCCACTGAGGCGTCTTGGTCAGGCGGTCTGTAACAGATCCCCACAATAATGTCTCCCATCGCTGTTCTCCCTTTAACCCTGTCCCACAAACTCTCTGTTGACTGCTCACCTGTCCCCAGACAGAGTTCCATACTCTCCAGCCTATCCCTAACAGAAATAGCAACTCCCCCCTCCCCGCCTCCTTCCGGGCCTGTCTTTCCTAAAGAGCCTGCAACCTTGCATTCCAACACACCAGTCATAGGAGCCATTCCGCCATGTTTCTGTGATGCCTATGATATCATACCCCCGTAGATGTACACACATCTCTAATTCCTCTTGTTCATTCCCCATGCTATGGGCATTTGTTTAGAGGCATCTGAGCACAGCTCCAATTGAAGCTGGCTCATTGGCTGGAGCGGCTGGAGCAGCTGGAGTATCTCTACATTGCTCTGAATGTTTACTAGGTGCTGGCAAGAGACTGGGTGTGTTGGGATGGAATGATGCCCCCCTCCCCCAACACATCTAGTTTAAAGCATCCTTGACCAGTCTGGCAAGCCTCCTACCAAATCCACTCTTCCCTTTCTGTGTCAGACCAGCTCCACCAGCCCCCAGTAGACCTGGCCTACTAAATTGAGTCCCATGTTCAAGGTACCCAAACCCCTGACTATAGCACCACCCTTCTAACCATTTATTAACCTGGCCAATCCTCCTAGTCTTTTTAAGGTCCTGCCCTGTATCCTGGAGAATTGACAAAAAAGACAATCTGAGCTCCAGAGCCCCTAACCACCTCTCCCAGAGCTCTGTAGTCCTTCTTTATGTTCTCCGAGCTACTGCTATCTCTATCAGTAACACCCACATGGATCACTAGAAGTGGGTACTAGTCAGTGGGACCGACTAGAGCAGGCAGCTTCTCTGCAACATCCCTGATCCAAGCCCCTGGTAGACAACATACCTCGCTAGAGCCTGGGTCAGGCTGACAGATGGGTGCCTCTGTTGCTTTCTGAGTAGAGTCCCCTACTATTACGACCCACTGCTTTTTCCTGGCAGCACCAGTAGTGATCTTCTTTACCAGTGCATCAGCCACTTGTGCCTGGTTGGAGTGTGGCCCCTCATCAGCCCCCTGCAGGACAGCAAAGCAGTTCTGGGTGGGGACAACAGATTTAGGAGGAAGCCCCTTGCTTTTAATTGTCCTATTCCTCCTTTTTTTTGTTGTTTTTTTCTGTTACTGTTTCCCAGCTTCCTGGGTTAGCGGCCTCCTTTCCTGCATGAGCGACAGTGGACGCTTGAGGCCTCTGCACAGTCTGGTCCTGGAGCAAGCAGTGCTGCTTCCTCTCAGCTTCCCTGCCACCTTTCAGCCTAGTAACAGCGTCCCGCAGCTCAGCCGCTGCTGCAGGAGGACCTCCACCAGGGAGCACAGAGTGCAGCTCTGCCCATTGAGCACCCTCCTCTCAGGAGAGCAGTGCAGGCGCTCTCTACACCCTGAGCTCTGCACTGCAGCCTCCCCTCTCATCGGCTCTGTCTGGGTGCCTACGCTGTCCACTGGCGGGGCAGCGAGAGCAGAGCTCCCAGATCGAGCCCTGGTCAGAGGGCAAGTGCTCAACATCCAGCTAGCCTGTCTGTGGGAATTGCTGCGCAAACAGCCTTGAACTCGCCCTGTTTGCCCGCCCTGTTTGCCACACTCCCTGGGCAGGTTTTTGCCCACTTGGGGCTAGTGCCAGTCCTCCTGATGCCACCCCCTGTGAGTCAGCTGCTCGCCTCAGCTGAGCTGCCGGCTCCTGGTTAAACCCTGTTGAGGAGTTGAGGCTCCCTCAGTGCCTGTTGCTGCAGCAAGTTGAAGCTCCTGGATGCCGAGCATCCCCCCAGTCAGGCGCTGAAGGTGTCCCCTCTCGAGAGAGTCACCTCAGCAATTGACTGGAAATGGCCGATGGTGCCCAGTTTGAATCTGCCTCTACCTCTCCTGGCGCCATCCAAGATCATCTTGTTCCAACCACTTCTGCCATGGGCAGGGACATCTCCCACCTCCAACCTCCCACAGCATCTGTCTTTGTTGTGTGAGTACGCATCCCAGCTCATACTTAACACAGCTGCCTTTAGGATGAACACTGTGGTGCCATGGGGGTCTACTCTTGGATTTATTTGTTCTCCTGAGTTGAATATATTTAAAGATATCCATTATTCCCTTGATTTGCACTACCTAACTTCAGTCTATTTCAGATTTTTGAGCTCTTTTCCACATGCCAGTCATGATTCCAACTGTAGTTTGAAGAAATTTATCACACATATGCATATGAATAAATATTCATAAGTAATGCTCCCCTTATTCAAAATACTCTTGGCTTTCACCATATTCAGTTGTCATTCTGGTGAGGCAGAATCTAGATAATGCATCAAGATTTTGCACATCTGACTTTTTCAGCAGAACTATAATTTACCCTTCTTTGACCATTTTCAGTGGCTACTCTAAAAATACAAGCATGTATGAGGCAAAATTCTGTTTCCCACACTTCATGGGACACTCTTAATTTGTTGCAGTCTCCACATGTTTGTTGCATCTCCAAGATGCTAGGGTTTAATTTCCAAAATTGATCTTGTTTTACACTGCAGAATGATATTGCTTTGCTGTGTCATTATAATAATATATGCATTAATAAGCACAAAATCAGGCACAAGAATTGATTTGAACAGAGAGCATATTATTTCAACTTGATAACGATAGCGATGTTCTCAACCTATTCTGGCGAGAGATGAAAGGTTTTAATACCACATGACTGTTAAGTAGAGATTGGCTTGTTTCAGCCTGTCCCAAAGACGCTGTTCATTTCTGAACACTGCTGTCTCTGCCCTGATGGGATAGAGGCACAGTAAGAGGGACTTCAAACACGCCAAATGTTACAAGACCCACATCTCAGTTGCCTCTGGCAATTGTCCTATTTTGTGTTCATCTGTGGAGAACTGCAGTATAAACATACCCAGTATTTCCATGTCTTCTAACATGAATTTCCTATTAATTTAATCCTGACTGCTCCTTCTCTTGTGATCCTTACCAAATAGACGCAAAAGTGGAAAATAAACTTCCCAATAGCTAGACCAGGTCATTTTTTGTGATCATCATTTCCAGGGATCTCAGCTCAGCAGAGATGGGAATCAGAGCAGCGATGGAAGAAAATAGATTCTGTATGCTCAGGTGGGAACAGAAGACACCATGATCGGTCTGCTTCTTGAGGCAGGACTTAGGAAAGTTATAAGCAAAATCCCAGATCTCCAAAGTCTGCATGACACAGACTGAGCAGTGGGTTTGACTATATACTAAAGTAGTCCTGAAGTCCTAGGTACTACTAGACAATACTACAAGTTGGGGATCTCTGTCTTTGACATGGCATTTCACCATGATCAAAGCAGAGGCATTTGTCCTTTGTTTCCATGGGAGTAAAGGAATGATGCTGACTCTTCATATCACATGTGCAATTCTCCATATCCCAGGGGCAGGGGCCATGAGCACAGGTAGACACACAATGTTCAAAAATTGCCAGGGGTATTCCTGGACCTGAGTATTTTAACACAACCCCTGCAAACAGGGTTGTGACTCATAGCTGTCACTTGAGAGGTCCAGGAGAGGTTTCCTCAGTTTTGTCTTGTAATTCAATAATAATAATAACAGCAGTTAGCACTTCTACTTCACAGTCTGCAGAACACAATATAAATATTACTTAATTAGCACACCCCAATGAGGACAACGAATACCACATGTTTGCCCAGAAATGTACAATGAGGCTGGGATATTCACACAAGCCTGAGGGAGTTCCCTGCCCAAATCATACTGCGTGTCACGGGGAGGTGGACGCTAACTCCCTGAGGTACTCTTGAAAAACCAAGCTTTAATAGATCATGTCTACAGTCAATTTAGCATACAATTAAGCATTTGCACAAAGCAAATAGCACCAGAACTGTTGAAAATGTAATCCTGCCCCCTTGTTAAAACACGCTCAGCTGTTTGGCATTATGCAGAATGACTGCCACCACAGCACTTTGAAGTCACTATCGCTAATGCAAACATGCGCAGGTACAAATAATTCAGCAGCAGAACACTGATGCTCCCCAAATTTCTTATGCCATGTATGATCCTGAAATCTTCAGGATCATATTTTAGTCTATTTATTCTCCACACAAAAGGTACTTTACAAAATCTGCTAAATAGCTGGGCCTACTTATTGGGTCCCAGGAATATGCCCTGCACATGTCTCATCAGACACATCTGTTTCTCTGGCTCTCGGCTCTTCTGTTCCCTTTCACCAGCAGCTGGTCTCTGAATGGATGTCAGAGACTGATCCCTTTGCTTTGCTTAGGCTGCAGGATTGTTTCTCTTCTGGTCTGCAGAGATCTGTCAATATTAGCTTAAATGTAAGTTCTTTTTTCTTGTGAAAAGAAAAGATAATAATTCTTCCTCCTGTGGGTGGCTTAGAGCACTTCAGATTATCCCTTGTTATTTCTTTAGAAGAAGAAATGTATATTCCCTTTTCATAAGAATTATAGCAGTTAACAATCCTCTGGCCCAAACTTTGTCCCATGAAGAGCTAACATCAATGGGAGTTAGCAATATCTGCTGAGGGTAGAATTAGGATTCTCACAAAAATCTTTAGGTTTAAATAAGACAATCTTCCCTAGTGTAACCATAGCAGCTCTTATGTCCTACATAGTACTTTTTAAGGATATCTTGGTCAAACACAGATTTCAAAGTAAAACGCTATTTTGTCTTACTCTAGGCCATGGGCTTTCTCCTATCTGTAGGTCTCCATTCCACAGAGCACCAAATTTTCCTTTGATGTCAGGAATTCTGGAAGATACATCAGCCTAGTCATTTCTTTGCTTTTGTTTCAGTCTTGTTTTTCAGATTATTTCCCTGATTCTAATTTAACAGTTAAAAAAACCCAAAAAACAAAATTAAAAGCCCAATTTAATTATTAATGATTTGCATTGTGTGCTGCTGTGCACAGTTATTATTTATCTGCGCAGTTAACTTTTCACCAGTATTCTCCTTGGGCAACTTTAGGTGCCTGATTTGCATGCCTATGTTAGGAAGCTTGTTTTTCTCAGCTTCCAATATTGTTAATGATGACAGAGTGTCTCCTCTAGAGGAAACTTTGGGCTGCCTAAGCTAATTTCCTGCCTGAAACATTTGCTGAAGAAACCTTTGTTAGAACCAAACACTTCCAATTTAAAGTATCTAAGGTTTGGTGTTAGGAGAGCCTCTTTCTCCGTTGTTGAGTCTGTGTCTCTAGTGGCAGCGGGTCACATGCTACCTTGTCTAGGCAACGTGCTCTACCTATGCAGAGAGAGAAAGTCCCTCCACATGACATACCCTGCCATTTGGGTTTGGCCCTGACCAGAAGCTACTGATGTGATAGAAACAACAGCGCTGAAATAAGGTCAGCACCACCAGCCTCTGAATCACAGACTTGCAGACAGTGAGCCAGGCAGAACCTTATCAAAGAGTCTGGTTTCCAGTATGACCAGCGGAAAGGTTGTAACACATATAATTCCATTTTTTTCTCACCACATTTATTAATCTGTGCTTGACTAAATTATAAGACTTTTCAGGGTTGAAGGAGCACTTGCCATATAGATTTATGTTTCTGTGGCAGTTTTGAGGGCTATGATGAAGCATCAATCCATAGATGTGATTCAACAAGTGGAGGAGGCACTGGAGTTGCTCTACAGCTCTGTATTTGTCTTAAAAAGGAAAATATAATCAGGGGGAAAGTTGAAATTGGTATATGATACATTGCCGATGAAACTCAGTATTAAGTTTTCATACAAGTAGGCCACACTGCAAGGGAGAATGAGATAAATAACCAAAAAATAAACAGTACAAAGACTTGGCTGAAATGTTAAAAGTGCATGATTGGGAGCAATTAGCTTCATCCTTGACAACTTCGCATATCTTCTAGTTTACAGAACCAGTTGTCCTGTGTGGGAGCAAGAAGCTGTTCATTGGGCTACAGCAAGAACTATAATAGCAATGGGGAGAAAATAAGCAGCATGGTCTCCTTGTTTTCAAAACAGGATAATATCATTAGAATAAATTAGAAGTCTTGTAAACTGGCTGAAGATTTTACCTGCCATCAATATTTCTATCATTTAGATTGCAGAACCATGACAATGGTAACAATTTCTATTTGCCTTTTTTTTTTTTTTTATGGAGGGTTATTTTATTTTTAGCATGTGAATATCCCAAACACTGTCCTTCTCCAATCACCTAAATACGTTATAAAGTTGGCTGTAGCTTACCTGTTTGATGTATTGTTTTTAACATTTGACAATGTTAAGACAGTAAGCATTAACAAATGTGTGAAATCTTTACTGCATATGCCAGAAAAGAGAACACACTTTTCTGTATTTGAAATATTCCCTAAAGCACCTGGTTATTAAGAATCTATAGGGACACTGTTTGCTTAGTCCATTTCGAGACCTGAATGTCAGATAGCAATGCACACTCCCTTCCCTTGGTAAAGATCTGCAGCAAAAACCACATATGCACATGTACAGTACTGTTAAACTGAATAGTTCCCAAAATGTAAGTGCATTTAATTATGGAATATATATGTCTTACAGGATCACATTCAGATACATGTGCCTTACGCAATGAAAAATGGATTTGCAATTCTCATTTTCCCTAACTATAAATATTTGTATACCACTTAATTTAAAGATTATACTGACAGATATCTTTTTCGATTAATATGCTGTATTTTACACCGTTTACATTCCATTTCAATATATTTGCCTTCTATGAAATGTATTTCAAGACTTCCTAAAAAAAAGAGAAAATAGGCACTTTAAGCAGTTTACAAGAGACAGATCATTATCTCCTACAAAGGAAAGGAAACAGGAAAGCTGTAAATAATAAGTTCTGAATAGGAATGACATAAACAGCCTAATCAATGTCTTCCAGAACTGGCAAGTGACACCTCTTTGTTTTTTGCAAATAAAAACCTTCTTAACATCACAATATAAACCATTATCTCTGCAGGCAAGGTATATTTAGAAATGTACAAAATGTACATTTCCTGCCAGCCACTAGATCAGTAGGTGGAGATCTAAAGTCATGCAAATATTACAGTAAATGCAGGCAACCAATTTCTAATTATTCCATATCAGCAGATTTGTGAGGAATATAATTTATTAAAAAAGAACAGTTTATGATCAGCAGACCTTAGTTATGACTGTTTAGGAATTCAGTGCATTTTGATCTAATCACAAAATCAAAATATTCATGAAACACAATGATATCTCCCCAAAGCAGCCGGGCAGCCATTAATTTTGAAATTCGGGTAATTTATTAACACTTATCTGTAGCTGTAAAAGCTTACCTCTGTGTTTGTAATATGGGTAAAAGTGAAAGCAGTTTTAAAACTGATTCCTAATGATTTATAATGGTTTGCTGTAATTTGAGCCAGAAATTCAATTAAAATGTATGTCTAGTTTTGTTTCAAGATCTTTAGTTAAAAATTCTATTAAAATTCTATTTCCTTCTTGCATTAAATGTATCTGTTATCTGCATATATGAGAAATATAAGAAAATTCTATCATTTATTCCCCAGACTCAACAAATGCTTTTAAAAACATTCATTTTTATTTCATAATTCTGCCAAGGTACTACTTAGATTTTATATACTGTAGAGGAGGAATAAGTGCACACATTATTTTCTTTTGAAGAAAACCATCTTCTCTACTGAGTGCTCATGCAAATATTCAAATGACATTTATCAGTTCATCAAAGAAAGGAAAAACAAATGACACTGAAATATCGGATATTTTAAAAGCTTAATTACAAAACAAAGTGTATATCTTATTTCTATATATTTCCCATTATAATCCCTCTTGTAAAGGATATGTAACTTCACTACCAAAATTTCCTTCTGAGATATCACTTCACATTGTTATTTATAAATAATGAGAAATAAAACTGGCCACTCTCTTGCTTATTTACAGGGAAACAAAAAAAAAAAGAGACAACTCATTGCTGATGTTGGTGGAGTCACTCCAGGATAAACCAGAAAAAGAAGGGTGAATATTGTTCACTTTCCCTCTGTAATGGTCTTATCTCAGAACACTTCTCTAGTCGTAAAGGTAAAGGACTGACTTTATAGATGAGCATGTCTGTTAACGTTGATGAGAGCTATGTGGCCAGTCCTAATTTTCTGTGATGCTAACTGATCTTTCGTAATGCATTTAACCGGTATCTTCTAGATAAAGAGAAAATCATTAAGGCTCCCAAAGAAATGTTACCTTGTAAAAAATACTTCCTATTTTCAAATCCAGTTATTTGGCATTTGCCATACTCCAGTAAAATTGACTTGGAGTAGTGGTGATTCAGGACCATATAGCAGCAAACTAAGGATGCAGTTCAGTAGACTAAGTGGCACTGAGAAAACATTGAAGGCTTTCTTCTTCTCTTTGATCTGGTTCAGCAGCAGCTACTGACCCTGGGAAAGTGAGTTTTGCAAAAGACTAGAACACTTCATAATCTCTGCAGTAAAGGTAAAGCTGAGAAGAAGAAGGTGCAGATCTCTCAGTGGAAAGATTACTGCATTGGATTTACAGAAGAAATGGTCCACTAAACTATTTCGTCATATAGGAATCAAGTGTTTCTGACTAGACAGTAAGGCATCTCTGCAAGTGAGGAGCTTCCAAAGAAAGCATTTCATAAAAACAAGGAATGTTTGCTTAGGGAGAGACAAAATAGCAGAGACAGAAAGGAAACTCGTAGGAAGAAATTACATGATGAAGGCTTTCAGAAGAAGAGCAAAGAATTAACTTTTCTGTCTACTGTTGATCAAGTGGTAAAGTTAAGGAGGGAGTTTTAATTCATTGCATTTTACCCAGAAGCAGTTGTCACTGGCTGTTGAAAATAGTTGGGCAGGGTTTCTAAGAATCTTCATTCCTTAGATTATCTGACCAATATATGGGACATACCACAGTCATGCTTTTGTCCTCTCAGACCATTGCATTGACAATCAAGAGTTTCTGCAAGGTGAGATGAAGACTGTCCATCAGGTGTGGCTGTAGCAGCTGGTATTTTGGACACACTCTATGTCTGCCACTCTCTCCTGAGGACGGCAGTGGTACTCTTAAATAGTAGCTCCAGCCTTTAATAGTGTGATTAATGATCTTGAGATGAAGCATCAGCCAGCATGTTAACAACATTATTGTATACTAAGCTGAGAGATACTGCAGGAAACAAGAAACTATAGAAAGTATCACAGGTTAGAAATGTGGGCAAGGAAATAAAAAAATTACTTTATCTCTCAAACAAAATAACTAATTTTCTAGTTGTTTGACACCTGCAATAAGAGATCACAGGAGACAACTTTCAACAACAGACCTAAGAGTGGGCAGAACCTAGTAAACTAAGAAATATTTAGGAGTGAGAAGAAAAGAGACATTAAAGTGAAAGAATGAGATATCAGTGTGATAGCATAAGAGAACTTATGGTTACAGAACGAGAAATGTAGGAGTGATAGAAGAAAGCAAACTGGATGGTGAGATGCACATAGGCATATGTGAATAATCTGAAAGGACTGTGAAGAAAATCTTGACTCCCAAAATTAGGGCAGTTTGAAAAGACTGATGAAGGACATTGGCAGAACTACTTAATATACTCAAAATCAGCTAGGGTAAAACATGTCTTCTGTTAGCATCTAGAGGGAAAAACTAGCACAAGGGCTTTTTTTGCCTCTTGCTTCTATTATTCTCATAAGAAAATTGCCTGCATCTCCCTGGGGAGGGCTACTGCCCCTGCCCATGCTGGGGTCATCATCCTGTGGTTTGTTGTCCCTTGAAGGGAAAGCCTCATGCTCGCTGTTCCCTGACACTAAATCCTATTGAAACTATTAGAAGTATCTTCACTGGGCTTCCATTTAGAGACAACTGATTGTTTGTTTTTTCCTGATTGGTAGAAGGACTGACATTTTTCAGCTGAATTAACATGGCGTATCACTCCTTCACTCCTCACAATTTAATACAATTTTTTTCTGCTCTTTCAAAGACATTTTTGAAAGAGAAAATGGTACATGAATAATAGCGACTGGGGAATGTTATATGAAAATAATTAAAAACAGCACAGTTCTGAAATTCATTCCTGGACAGCTGCTGCTTCTACAATAATTTTAGAACTGAAAACATTTTTATAAACACTAGATCATCTAAATACTTGAAAAAATGAACACAGTAAGTAGGCATAAGATAGATCTATTCATTTAAAAAAAAATAAATAATGTTCTTCATTTCCCAGAAAAAAATACAAAGTACCATCAACAAATGCCGACAATTGTGCCTTAGGCTGAGTCAGATTCCTCTGAAGAAGGAATATGTAACCACCATCTTTAGTGGCATGCAGTCTAGAAGAAACTGTTTAACTCCTTTATGTAACTAGCAGTTTGTCTTCTGACTAGAGAGATATGTCTCTACCCAGAATATATTTGCAAAATGTAGGTACAAAGAGTTTCACTATCTTTTATTTACTGAAAAATCTGTGCAAGGGCAAAAAACAGCAGGAATACAAAAAAGGAGCAAGAGGAAACCCAGTTCTGCAGTGGTACAATCCCATCTCAGCGGGAATTGTAATGGCCTTCCCTTCAGCAGCTCTTGGCTGCTTATTCCCGCTCATGTAATCGCCCTGAGTGCTGATCTGGGAGATGAACTAAGATGTTAAAAAAAAAATCACTGCTTTGTTATAATTCATATCATTGCTCCCTTAACTGAGTGGCCATTGTGAATGAAGTACAAATAGGTGATTCTGGAGGGTGGCAAAGGCTGTAACTGTGGTAGCTCCAACTTGGACAGTCTTATATTGTGGCAGGGCTGCATCTGCAGAAACACTGAAAGCTTGGCTTGGAGAAACTACCTGTGAAAGACCTCTGGGGAAAGGTAGGAGGAAAAAGAGGCTTGGAGATATAACTATTCAGCTGATTAAAATAAGTATCTAATTCTTTGTTCACATCAGTCTAGCACATTCAGCCTTTGTTGCATGAAAGAAATAACCCATACATATGAAGAGCCAAGCGCTCCCACCTCTACATTGTTTGATCCCTTTTTCTCTCCACCTGATTTCAATAGGATTTGGAGGAAACTATGAGGAAAGAGAAAGGAAAGAATTGAAGGTGTCTTTCATACTTTTGTAAATATAGTTTACATAAGAGAACAGAAGAATTTGCACACAGTCTTTTGGTTTTCCACAGAATGAATGGTGCTGGCCTTGCCTCTAAATAGGCCATAATATTTTACAAGCATACATTGTTTGTTTTAAATGGGGACATGGCATGACATATCAGAAAATTCTATTGCTTTATCATAGAACTCTGTCTTCTCTGTCATATATTAGCAGCCCTTTTGCACTGAAGAATATTTTGTAGAGTATGTTTCCTAATTACTTGTGAATATGCTGCTTTTATGGTTCTATGTCACAGCCTTAACATCCCTTTTAACGTACTTTTGTGTGTAAATTAGAATAGCAAGAGTTAAGAAGTAAGCCTTTCTGTACATGGTGGCGGATGTTCAGAGCAATTCAGTATGTCAAGCTGGGGTCAAATGGGAAGTGAATGTCATTACTAAATGGTAACATTTTCTGTGGGTTTTAGAGAAATTCAAATCCTTTTTTAATCTAAATTTATTTTATCTTTTTCTCAGGGTTAAGGGTTAGACTTCAAGTTCCTGTCAGACATTTGTACATTAAAATGACTTTACATTTAATTATTTTCTAAACTAACTTTCAAAATAGTTATTCACAGAATTGCCATACCAGCATGCAATCTGTTTCAACAGGACCTTTATCCTGACTCATACATATTTTGTATGATATACTTTCTTACTTTTAAGGCATAGACTCACGTATGCTCTAATTATTTTTTTAAATCTCATGCCCAGGAAGTGTCTACTGCCATTCCAGAAAAATATGGGACATGATTCTGTATCCACCGTGTATATTCTTAGCAATGTCTAAGTGATGCCTAAATCTCACTGATTTACGCTGAGTAGTTGAGTAAGAAGTTTATGCCACAATCTATTACATGCAAATTAGAATAACAAAAGTTAAGAAGAAGGGTTTCTATCCATGATACTTGTGACAGTGGTCAGCTGCCTTATTTTTATTTTTCCACAGTTCTGTGCTCAGCATGCACTGTTATTTTCCTTTAATCCTGCAGTGATGTTGGAATGAATTTGAGATGGGGTAATGTATTCAAAATCATAATGGTTTAGAAAATTACTTTCTATTTTTTCAGCTATTACCACAAAGTCTTGTAATACATTATCATGAAAACCAGAAAAGAAAGGACAAGGCATGACAGGTATGCTGTAACTTGGTCATAATTATACTAATCTGTGTGGGACTGTGTGGCAGTAGATTATCCCATATATCTTTCCTGTTATTTCCCATTTTAGCTAGTCCAGGGCACCTATCAGCACCAAACCTCTTCTTTCTATACTGAGGGAGATTTTTGACGGCTTTTCATTTCTGTTCCTAGCCAGTTTTCGTCCACTTTAGTCACATGCATCTTTTTAACCTGCGGCTAGCAAGTACTGCTGAGACTCTATGAGGCTTAACAGCAGGTGAACAACAAGGAAAAAGTGATTGTTTTATTTTGGAACAACACCTTACACCATTACATGCCTTCCGATTTTGTTCCCAGATTCTCCTGTTCCTGTGTTGAATTCTGATTTCTCAGCAAAGCAAGACCCAGAGGAGTGCTTATTGACACCTAGGACATGAAAAATGTGCTGGCCTGAGAAGCAAGGGGTGGGAAAGAGACCTGAACTGAAAAAATAATCTGTCAGGATTATTTTCACAAAATAATTTTCACAAAATATCTCTGTCAGTGGGATTCTTCCCCAGCTCAACATGATGCCTGGAATAAAGCCCTAAATGCATAGTCCAACAGGAAACCCATATAGGTTGAATACCCAAAGGCAGATTCACATGTATTCGCATGTACACAGACATTTCTGAAGTTAAGTGGGGTTGCATTGCTAATGCAGACTACACTGAAGCATGTCTGAAGTTTTTAGAAGATTTCTGTATGGAGAATATCCCCTCACTCTTTATAATGACTGTTTTCTTTTACAAGGTTTGCAGTATTTGCAGTTTATAGCAAGTTAGCCTTGCAAAAATATATACTTTCATCTGATCATTTTCCTGTGGGGTCTAATATTTTATTGATAGCATCTACTACATCTATATTGTAGAAATTCCTTGGTTTGTTGCTAGCAGGAAAAAAGGAACAAGTTCATGTTGTTTGCAAGTTCAAAGGCTATATTTAACAAATTATGTTTTGTGGTGCTTTTTTGTCCACAATACAAATAGTCTTATAGTTAGAAAAATGTACCTTTTCCAGCATTCTGAGACAGTGGCCAAATATAAACAGCTGTTTCCAAAATAATTTTCCACTGCAGAAAAGATTCACCAAGTATCTACACCATTTTGAAAATACTATAAAGGAACAAAAGGCCTTTTAGTTGTCCCATCTTGATAAGTGGCATTTAAAGAGTGCAGATCAGTGTTTACTACAAAGATAAAACCCCTGATGCAAGATGATTCTCACTGTGCTCAGCCTGTGTTTTTGTACTTCACAACAGTAGTCCAGCTCTGTAGTGAGAAGTATTACTCTGATTTTCTTGAGAAACCTGCCTGACTCTCAGACTCTGTCTACTGAGCTGTAATACAGGCAAGAAAAGAGTCATGAAGATGGCCATTATGTCATTTTTAGCTGAAAATTTCTAGTGAAACAGCAAACCCAGGCTAAATTTTGTACTCATCTTCAATGCTGTAAACTCAGACTGGCTCCACTGAAGTGAAACCAGATGTGCATTGTGCTAATTCTGCAGTGCCTATTAATTGACACACTCTTCCCTTTAATTGATTTCTGGAGTGTAAGTGTTAAAAACAACATTGAAAAGGAAATGCTCACAGAAAAAAAGAAAATTTCATTTTTCTACATTCATGCAGGTTATTAAATTTGTCATATATTTGAACTGGTGAATGATTCCCCTCCCTTACTGGCAGCTCCAGCCTCATTGAATAGATAGAGTTGACTCACAGAAGTAATAGGACTCTTTGGACCTAATTCAGTAGCTCCTCTCTATGAAGGAAAAATAAGTGCTTTCCTTTAATAGCACAACTGGACACATTATGCAGGACCATTATGCAGAACTATTTTACATAGTATAGTAGGAGGGGCCCCTTTGAAATTGCCACTGTTACACTGAAGCAATGAAACATCTCTCAAGGATCTGCATCCTGCTCTAGGAAAACTCTCCTGGTGGAAGAAAAGGAAATACAACAGCAAAATTCAAATTTACCTAATGTAGAATCCTCCTGACATAAGTTGAGTACATGAGACCTAGAAGGAGGAATAAGAAAGACAGACTAAGGAAGATCAGTTTTCATGATGAAATCTGTCTTCCTGTTACAGTCTTCTCTCTATCTACAGAGATAAGCAATACCCTGAAGGGTTGAAGCCAGAGGCTGCTGCGCTGAATTCCTCTCTGAATTAGCCTATTGACTGTGAATGAAGTGGGGACACATTTCAGCCTAAACTTCCTTAGACTTAAGATTGCTATTGATTAATCCCACACATAATATGGTCATCAGTATAAGTAATGACGGTTTGGGTAGTATGTCTGTATTATTGTTAGTATGTAGGGTATTATCCAGATTGTTCTTGAAAAACAAAAAAGATGGAGACTGCACGACCTCCCAGCAGGTACTAGTAGGACTTTCCTAGGCACCTGAAGCATCCTTTTCTCCCAACTGCCAGCTGGGAAGCCCAGCTCCCCCAGCTTCTCCTTACAGGGCAGATGCTCCAGCCTGACCGGCTTGAGGGCCCTACACTGAACTGGACCCAGTTTATCAGTGTCCTTATATTGGGATGCAAGGGTGGATGTAGTGTTTCAGAGGTCTCACGAAACTTCAGCTCTGTCTGTATGTTTTATAATAGTCCTTACTGAGTGTGTAATTGCTTCTTGTTGCATCACCTACAAGATGTCTATCTAATCCAGATTCTCTATACTTTTCTATAGAAAGTAAAATGAATCATTTGGGCAAGAGAAAAGTTTTTTGCCTGATTTTAAACCTAGGAATAACTTAATGAATTAAAATTACTTTCAAATTAATGAATTTCTCAAATTGAATAATTTGTTAATTATTCAAATTCAATTAACAAATTGAATGAATTTGTTAATTAACAAAGTCTAAGCAAACACTCCAGTTGTTACATTCTTTCTCTTTTTCTTGTGAAGAGAAAAATAAATCTGAAAAGAATTGCTAGAAGACTGTAAAAGGAAAGAGCTGGAAAATCTGTCCCATGTGGGTACGTTAGAGGAATTACCTGATCCTTCACCCAGAAAACAATCTGTTTTGTTGGGAGGTTCAGTCCTATGATTCAATTCTCTGTCCTGTTTTGTCTAGCCAGCTTTTTGCACAGTACACATCTGAAATCCTTTTAGTGTCACTGTGATCTTTTTTCCCATTTCCATTATATATTACATTATTTTTGTCGAGAAAATAAAATACCAGAAATTTATACCTGATAGAAGATAAAGTTTTACTTTCAGGGAGAATGCCTAAGAGTACTATTTTGGATCTGGCGGATTATTCTTGAGCTATTCTATTAATTATTTGGGTTTTTTTCTCTTTCTTTGTGTTTTAGAAACTTTTCATGTTTTGTGGACAGTGTGATTGAGTGCGCCCTCAGCAAGTTTACAGACGAGACCAAGCTGTGTGGTTCGGTTGATACGTTGGAGGGAAGGAACGCCATCCAGAGGGATCTTGACACGCTTGTGAGGTGGGCTGATGCCAACCTGATGAAGTTTAACCATGAGAAGTGCAAGGTTCTACACTTGGGTGGGAGCAATCCCAAGCACAGCTACAGATTGGGCAGAGAAGAGATTCAGAGCAGCCCTGCGGAGAAGGACTTGGGGGTGTTGGTTGATGAAAAAATGAACATGAGCTGGCAGTGTGTGCTCGCAGCCCAGAAAGTCAACTACATCCTGGGCTGCATCAAAAGGAGCATGACCAGCAGGTCGAGGGAGGTGATCTTGCCCCTCTACTCTGCTCTCATGAGACCTCACTTGGAGTATTGTGTGCAGTTCTGGTGTCCTCAACATAAAAAGGACATGGAACTGTTGGAACAAGTGCAGAGGAGGGCCACGAGGATGATGAGGGGACTGGAGCACCTCCCATTTGAAGATAGGCTGAGAAAGTTGGATCTGTTCAGCCTGGAGAAGAGAAGGTTGCGTGGAGACCTCATAGCAGCCTTCCAATATCTGAAGGGGGGCTATAGGGATGCTGGGGAGGGACTCTTCATGAGGGACTGTAGTGAGAGGACAAGGGGTAATGGGTTCAAACTTAAACAGGGGAAGTTTAGATTGGATACGAGGAAGAAATTCTTTACTGTAAGGGTGGTGAGGCACTGGAATGGGTTGCTGAGGGAAGTTGTGAATGCTCCATCGCTGGTGGTGTTCAAGGTCAGGTTGGACAGAGCCTTGGGTGACATGGTTTAGTGGGAGGTGTCCCTGCCCCTGGCAGGGGGGGTTGGAACTAGATGATCTTAAGGTGCCTTCATGTGGAGTGGAAGTCCACCACCTGCTTGACAATAAGGGTCCTTGTCCTATTCTTTATTGTGTTAATATAACAGTTTTTCATGAATAAGTAACTCCCTTTCCAACAGCTTTATAGCTATGGTGGTATGACACTTATTTTCCTAACATCTACCATTTAATGAAAAACCCCAATTAGCTTTTCTCCCCGCCTTCCCATCTAGGTGTTATGCGACCCCTCCAGCTCTGGGCTGTCATGCTGGGGCAGGGGTGAATGCTGAAAGGCAGTAGGAAAGCGACACTATTAGTCAGGTTTGTCTTGCCTGACCTTAGTGACCAAGGCTGGAGTTAAAAGCAGGGTAGTTGTGTATAAAGTAAAGTGTTACAGACATGTTAATAGCTTCCTCTCTCCACCCATTACATCAGTGGAGATGCTACATTCTCTAACGCTCCTCTGGTAACCTGCTGGCTTTTAGCTTTGCTTTGTATGAAATGGAATCACCAATTAGAGGTTAGTTTAAAATTAGTTTAAAATTAATTTAGTGTCCTCACCAGTAAAGGGAAAATTCAAACAGGTTTCAAGAAAGGCCACAACTGTGCTGTTGTTGAGAGAAGTGCTCTAGAAATGAGGTAAAGGCTGTGGAATACAAATATATCCCACATTTGTGCTCATGCGTGTCTGTATCTCTGTGAATATATGTCTAAATGTGGCACTCATCTAGATCTGTATGCATAAGAATTACTTATTAATATGCTGTATATAGTTATATATGTCATAAATATCTCCCTTTGCATGCATTCACTGTATTTTCTCATGTTCTATATGAAGGCTGTGGCATCCAGCTTGCCCTGTCTTCCATCACAGACCATAATGGTAACATGGGAGAAGCCCAAAGTGACATTTTCCTTCCTTTTTGAACTAATTGCAGTTCTTTCTCCAGTTACAATCCTCCTGCTCATTAAAGCTCAGTGTGAAAATCCAAAGGTTAAATACTGCCAGTGGGAATTTCATGGTAGCAGGATTTCCTTCTTGTTTATTTACATGCTATTTAAGTGGAGCATTCAGCATCTGGATTTTGAACTATGCTGGTCACTTCGCTTTGTTTGGAGATGCACACACATTATAGGCTTTCCCCTTTCCTAGGCAAATGAAAGTAAAACTTATAAAAAAAGCACACTGTTGGTCCTACTTAAGGATTTTAGTTTCTTTTCTGTTTTATCCTGAAGCTGGTCCTTGTCTTGTGCTGTCACATAAGCCATGCCCAGGTGTTGTCACAAAGAAAACTACATAGCAAGAGTAAAAACTTCGCTAGGCAGTGCACCAGGGTAGTTGCGTGTACTATAGTGCCAAAATCAGGCTGTCACCATGTTGACCAAGGCATGGAAGAATGGAGTATTGCGAGAACTGGTATTGATTAAGATTTGATTGCAAATGCATATTTTTTCTTACATCTTTCTTTCTACAAAACTTAAAAAGCTATTGAGTTTCTAATGGTTGTTAAGAAAAGACTGAAAATGTGAACTTTATACATACTTCAGGCTCAAAACCCAGAATACAAAGGAAAGGAATCTTGTATGATGTTTTAATACCACATTTTAAGCCAATTTTATGGTCTGTAGGGTCCTGACTCTTGAGTGTTGAGTACTTGGTATCAGTAAGACAGCATCAGGCATCCCTGGCTGCTGATTTACTGAATTAGGTCTGTTCTCCCTTTGAGATCCACATGGGAACAGTTCACTTTCATTACCATTAGCAAGTTTCACATGATAACACAAAAAAATGCTTATGTATGCGTAGAGCAAAACAGTACTTAGTTCATATTCTGGCTTATATCACCCTGGCTTTATTTATGCTTAGACATTCATCTGAACATGGGAAGAATAGTTATGTTAGTCTCCAAGGTTCAGATGCTTCAGTGAACTACTGCCATTGATCATGGACTGTATATTGGTCTTGGTTTATGCAGTGACTATTATCAGCTACAAAATCACAGAATTTTATGGGTACCTAGTTCACTGTAATGAGATAGAAGACTACCAACCCAGTGGACATTGTCTTTATGTTCATTTTATTCACTTATTGGCTCATGGTTTGATGAGCAATCATTTTTCCTCTAAGGAACAAAGTATTTCTCTATTTCATATTTCCAAAAGATGTTCATTTCACTTATGTGAAGAGTAAATAAGACATCTTCTTAATAATTTCATCCACGCGTGTGCACTCACAGTACTTATTTGAAGAACAAGACCTTTACTGGGGACATTTGAGCTCTTTAAGTTCTGGGACACACAGGACAGCTCTACAATGCAGTCATACAAATGACTGTCAAGAAACAGTCTATAGATACATCCTGCAGTATCTTTTTGTGTGTCTGTGGAATCAGTGTTTCATTGTCATGGGAATTACAGATATATAGGGCTAGGAGGTATCTACAGACATAAGATAATTCATTTCCTGTCCTCACTGTACATAAAACAAACCTGACATATCTCACTTGTTCTTAAAAACTGTCAGTGAATCTGCAACCTGCTTCAGTGAACTATTTCAGCCCTAAACTGCCCTTTCAATTGAAAATGCAGCCTGAATCTCCTTTGCTGCAAATTGTATCACTCCCTTCTTTCACAAATCCCACTCAGGCCCTAAGAATAATTGATCACTGTACTCTTTCTAACAAGCTCTATATATTTGATGACATTATCATGCTTCCCCTCAGTCTTCCCTTTTCTAGACTAAACAAATCCAACTCCTTCAACCTTTTCCCTTGTAGGTCACATTTTCCAAACCTCTTATCATTACTGTTGCTATCCTCTGGATTCTCTCTACAGTGTCTGTATCTTTCCTGAAAATGTGGTGACCAAATTGTAAAACACTATTCCAGCTGAGGTCTGAGCGATACTCAAGGAGAACAGAACATCAAGAACATCACCTCCAGTAGTTTATGCACAACACTTCTGATTTCAACTTGAGTTCCAGACTTTATGGTAACAGCAATAAACAGTTAGTTTGTGGCCCGCTATGCCTTTTTTGTTTTTTCACTGATCTCGCCTATTTATTGTTTTTTGACAGTTGTTCATGCAACTTCTCTAATTTTAGTATTCTGCATGTATATTGACTGCATTTCAAATTCACTTGTGAATAATTTCTCAGGGTTTGAAGAGCTGCTTGTATTCTCCTTGCAGTTCTTGTCACATTCCACTTAATCTTTGAACATTACCCACTAATGTCGGGTGTAAAAACAGTAATTGCATCCTGCATCCCAACATTGAGATTATCAGTGAAAATCACACTAGAGCAGAGCCACAGGGGACATGTGTATGATCCTATTTGAAATACCCTACAGTCTGACAGAGAATCAGCACTAATTGTTATGTTGAGTACAGTTTTAGAACCACTTGGTCACACACCTTTTCATGAAATCATCCAGACTACATTTCACTTGCTTATGACAACAGTGTGCAGAGCAGTGTTAAAAGCCCTACTGAAGTCAGGATTTATTCAATCTTCTGCCTTCTACTATGCTGATATCCACTCATCCTGTCAAAGAAAAAAATTATATACCCTATACTGACTGTTTGTTTTCACCTTGTTATCTTATGGGTGCTTTCAGCTGGATTGTTTAATGACTTGTTGATGTGTCTTTCTAGCTGTCTTTAACTGGCCTGTAATTCCGAGGTCCTCTTCTTCTGCTCTTTTAAAAACAGTTACTGTATTTGTCCTTCTCAGTCCCCTGGAGCTTCCCTGTACTTGACAAAATCTTGGACACAATCATTGACGATAAAGAGATTACTTCATATAGATTGTTACAGTCTGGTGGCTGAATAACATTTGCACTGTAACCTTGAATACATGTAGTGTACATACATACTGGGTCTTTAACCTGATTTAAATGATATTTTGCTGGATTTCTTCTTAATATATTACTGATATTATCATATGAAAAGGCCTTTTCATGAAAGAAGTATTGGCTTTATGGAATTTATTTTCTGCCATGTTGAAGTATATGTTTCAAAGAATACCTATAATCTATTTACATTTTAAAGAGGCCATATGGTACAAGCAGTAGTTTATAAAAGCTTTGGCTCCAAGGAGTACATCTATGCTCAACTGAAGGTAGTGCTCTAAACGTGATCAAAAGAAATAGTATGGTGAAACTAAATGGATGAAAGTAATGGAATTACTGAGCTGTGAGGGTGAAAGACACCTCAGGAGATTGTACAGTATAACCACTTTCACAGAAGGAAAATTGCAGGGGACCAGACAAGCTCCAGCTGATATTTTATACCCAGCTCTTAAAACTTCTGGTTATGTAATTTCCATCAAAGCCCAGTATTTCACAATTCTAATTGTTGAATGCTAACAATCTTTTTCATTTTTTACTGGGCTCTTTTCAGTGGTGCCCAGTGGCAGGACAAGAGGCAATGAGTACAAACTGAAACACAGGAGCATCCACCTTAACGTAAGGAGACACTTTTTTACTGTGAGGGTGGCTGAGGTTGCCCAGGGAGATTGTGTAGTCTCCCTCCTTAAAGATATTAAAATACCACCTAGACACAGTCTGGGACAATTGGCTTTGGGTGGCTGTGCTTAAGCAGCTGGGCTGGAGCAGAGGACCTCCAGAGGCCCCTTCCTACCTCAACTGTTCTGTGATCCTGTGATCTCATGCTTCTTTCAGAAGCCATCAAGAACATTTGATTATTTTCACACGTATTTACAGTTTAGGCTTTTGCAACTGAGTTTTTTCTAATCAAAATAAATCCAGTTCCTTCAGTGTTTCCTTGTATCTGCTGTTCATTTCTAACTGTTCACAGATTTAGGTTACTAAGATAGCTGGTACCAATAGTTCTTCTTTTTAGGAAGGCTTTAAGCATCGTCTTACACATCATGTTCATAAGCAATGAAAATGTAATCAACACTGCTGACTGAAAAATCTCATCAGAATTGATCAATTATACCTTGCAAATTGGGAGGTATTTCAAACGAAACACAGTTGGAGCCCTTGCCAGGTCTAGATTTATTCAGAAGTTCCACTGAGGAGCTTCCCTAGCTCCACCTGTCTTCACATCAGCAGAGTGATGAATGGTGTTGCACATCCATGGGATTTGTGTTCAAGAAAGGCGAGGAGCAGAGAAGATGCAGTCTTTGACAGGTTATTCACAAACATGTTAAAGGAGTGAAAGGTGTTTTAAAAGCAGGTGTAAAAAACCCCACCTATTTCTTACAGTAAATCTGATGATATGCCTATAATTAAGTCACATAGGTTAAAGGCTTGTTATGCAAGGATTAACATATGGTAAATACAGCCATTGAATTACACTGAGATTCATGTGATGATTACATATAAAATTCCATGTAATGAGATATATTTATCATCAAAAGGTCTTTGGCCTTTAAGAAAATGCTACAACAATTATCCTGTGAACGTGAAAAGTCAATAGAGGTATAAATGCATGTCGTTATGCCATTATTGTGACTGGATTAATTTCAACAAGACCAGCCCTGCTGACATTAAGCCATCAAGGGGTAAGGCGAGTGTTACTGATACAGCCTCTCAGCATGCCCTCTTGTCTCTCCTTGTCTGCTTGGACAGCCAGAAAGAAATCTTTTCCTCAGCTCCATCCTTTTAAAACCACAAATATTAAAATGGAGTTTCACAGTGAATACTACAACACACAGAGTCCTGAAGATCTTCCAAAGGTGGTGGTGGTTTTTTTTCTCTTGGATCTCCCAAATCTCTCAAAAGCAAAAGCTGTATTTGACAGCAGCCACTAGACTTCAGTGGTAACTACTCTGATTTGGAGTAACATACTATTGTCAAGCAGCAAGTTCAACTTCATGCTGAGCAGGGTAAATAAACCTTTGAATAATATCAGAATAATAATTTTCTGCCATTTCCGTGAAAGTGAGATGCCAAAATGAAGATGAGGTAGGATTCAGGGACAAGCAGTAATTTATCAGACAAATACACACACAGGGAGCAGGCCAGCCTACTCCTCCTTCCTGAAACAGCAAAACAACCACAGAGAAATGTTGTCTTTTCTTTTTCTGACCTTAAGTGTTTTTTCTCAATTAGATATTTTCTTCCAATAATACAACATTTGAGAAAGGACTATTCTTCTGCAGGTTGATCCTCTATGTTTATTCACACCACATTTTGTTCTAGTCTCTGATGCTTGGTATCTGGACTGATTAGCCTCAGAAAGGCAGCCTTTCAGTCACTAGTACTTAATAATATGCGTGTGTGTTTGCTCTGCTGGATTTGAACACAGATACATGTAAGAAGACAGAAAACAGATTTGGAGTACATGGTCTACCTTGGATTCTGAGAGGACTCAAGTTGGTTTCAAGCAAAGAACCAATCAGGCGTAATTTATGAAGCAGTTTTTGTTTTAATATTTATAACAGCAGTGTTATAGCACTTGGCCACAGAAATATTCTCCCACAAGGTGATATGGTTATGAAAATCAATAACACTGTTCTTCAGTGGACTGAAGCAAATATGTTTTATACTGCTATTTCAGTCTGCAAAATGTTGAGAATTTGACACAGACCTACATGACTATTGACTCATAATTTATTTCTTCCTCTTTCTTTAGTAATTTTCTACATTGCAGAATCTTTTTTTTCACTATTGCCTTGCAAAATCCAGTGCAAGACAGAAATAGGAAAATATGTAGAGATATCACCACTACATATCATTTCACATTCTTCATTTTTCTCCCCAAACTGACTTTTATATTTAATAGGATACCAATCAGCTAAGAATACTGTTCTTTTCTAGAAACTGCAAATTAAGTTTAGCTATGAGATCTTGTTTGGAAGTATAAAAGTTTACATTATGTTATATTTAAAGGCAGCTGTCCTTTGTGGAATTTTAAAATAGGCTAATTTTTATCAAAGGTTTTCCTTTCATGTCCTTTGATACTAAGCTATATAAGTTAACCAAAAGATAACTAAGCATTAACCCATGTTGCAGTTTTTATCTCTTTTGGCAATCCCATGAGACTTCAGCTAAGTACATTAAATGGAGCATAAATCTTTAAGTTGTTTTCATTAAGTCACATATTTAGAATACATATCCCAGTTTATTTGATCAATTGTAAAATATTAGCTGCTGCACTGAAGATTTGTGACATGGTTTGCAGCAAGTGAACAAACATTTCTGCAGAGCATGAACATTTTTGCTGGAATACATGGATAAGTTACAACAATTAGGATTTGGAACATTTATTTGTGGGGCTTTTTTCTTTATGTAACTTGCAAATGTATGCTTAAAGGCCAGTAATACCAACAGGCAAGCTTTGAAGATAATTCTAATATCGGCTTAATATACTTGGTTTGCATTTCTGCTAATTTTCCCAGTTTTCCAGTCTTTTGTTCTTTTCATTTTTTTTTTCTTTAATATTTATTGGCCAGGCCTAAACCCCAAGAAGAACACTAGCTGTAAAAGGGCAGGTGTTGGGAATAGCAGTTGTAGTGTGTGGCTTCGCTTACCATATCTTCCTAAACAACTCAATTTTCAACACATTACTGATGTTAAAATATGATAAAGAAGTAGATATGATAAGCATTAAGGCATTAATTATATGTGTTGGTGGGTGGTCTGAATATAAGATTTGTATTGAATAATTTAATGAAATTTTTTGTCCTTGAAATAATGTAGTGTAAGTTCATATTAGTTTTTGTCTAAGACTTTCACATTGTTCTATAAGCATTAGCATTGTGTGTCTCAGCACCCAGCAGAAAAAGAATTGGTAGCTCCAGTACTAAGGAGCTATGCAATTTATTCCAAGCCACAGTCAATAGCAAAGCTAAGTCTAATACCAAAATGTATGGACTTCAGACAGAACCTTGCACTGACATGATTCTTCTCATCCTTGTTTCTTTTGTGACTCTTGCATTTTGGAAGAGGATAGTTTAGCTCCTTGGTTAAGTTGTCTACAGTAGAAAAAGTCTGTTTTAAGCACTTTCCTTATTCACAAGCATATTAAGAATTTAATCATGCCTCTGTCCTACTAATTCGGCTTGCAAAGGTGGTTTTTTCTTATGTGAGTATCCCTGTCCAAAATAAGTAAGGCAGTTCATATAATAGAAAAATTCCTAATTAACAAAAGATTCTCCATTAACTTGTTAAATAAGTTTGGGATCATACTTTTAAGCTTGTGTGTAAAGCATCTTGAATCTCAAACTCTCACTGCCAAGGGAATAATTATGATGATATCTGCATAAGAAGTGTTCTTAAAATACAACCTATGTTATTGTTTCAGCATTTCTGACCAGATATTTAGGATATGTGCATTTGCCAATACAAAATGGGATTAGAGAAATTCAGACTAGCTGCAGAACCACATAATAATTTCACAAGAATTGCACTTATACTAAGCAGTGTTCACTTTTAAAACATGTAGAAAATGCCACATGCTCATTTGTCACATTTCCTTTAGCATGATCATCCTGCAGTAATACTATTAAGTTTTACAAGTGTTCAAAGAGAGTACATGAATGTCTAGTTTTGGTTTTAAAAATTTAACTCTGTATTTAATAAGGCTGTTCATTTGGCAGCTCGAACACAAGCATTCTGAAATTAAAAGAAATTACAATAAGCTTGATAATAGCCTTTCATACCCTTTAAAAACATTGCTAAAACTAGATTCCTAGTAACAGGAGATGTAGTAGTTCCACAGTAAAAGCAGGATATCTGCATGTGTTTCGAGTCTGTTTGATATAGATGGCCTAGCTTCATCTTAATTTATGATAACTACATGATCTGTACAGCACTGGGAGGTCTGCAATTCCTTGTTTAGTTGTGCATCCTTTGGTAAAGGATTTAGCTATTACTAATTCAGTAATATAGGGTTTAAGCTATCAAATATTTTGAATCCTGGTACGGAATTCTTTGTTTGTTCAAACAGCTGTGTAGTTCTCAGCAAATGCTAGAGCGCTGTGTTTTACGCATTCAAGGAATGATTATAAAGGCTAGTTTTGCTATCAGTAACACACCATTTGGGAATCAGTAACACATTGTTAAAAATTTGTGTACAACAGTCTTTTGTTGGCCGTGAAATACCCCCTTTGTATTAATATACACTGCAGTTCTGCTTATTTTAAGCATGCTATACATTAAGTAGATATGATAGGTTGGCATTCATTGACAAATTAAGTGAGTTGATTAGCAATCTGAAATCTGTATGGACCTTCATTATGTTTGTCATGAATTGTAAGCCTAAAAAGTGCTTTTCAGATAAAAGACACAAAACATGAAAGTGAAGTAGAGACTGATAACCCTTTCTGAAGGAAGAGCTATTAGTACGTCTCATTGCTTAGCCATCTAGTAAACACTTCAATGACTTCTGATTACTATTAACCAACAGAATGATGTTTTTCTCAGCAAAAAAAAAAACTACTTGTGTTTCCTAAGCTGTGTATTTCAGTTCAATAGAAAGAGTAGCTTGGCAAGCCAACTGTGCAGAAGTTGTGAAGTGTATGAAAGTAAGAAATACAGGCAAATTTCACTCTGTTGAACTACTGTTTTATTGCGGCCAATTAAAGGGGTCTGAATAGAAATAACAACCTTTGAAATTATTGTTTGGTGGTCATCACATTATAAAGTGGTCATCACATTTTTAGAATCAGAAGTTCATTGAGACTTCTTAAATCAGTCATCAGGTAAAAATCACAGCTCTCACTCATTTGAAATTGATCATTTTCTGAGATAAACATGAGGTTTTTTCACTGCTTAGAATATATCTAAATATATAACTAGGTGATGAAGTGTGACCCCTTATAGATGAGGAGCAGGGAAACAATCCTTTGCCAATGATCATTCCTCAGCTCATACGAGATCCCTGACAGCATAATTTAAGATTGCCTATAAATGGCTTTAAATTGTATCCAATTGTCTGGAGCTCCAAGGTGCTTCCATACAAGCATTGCCAAATGCTGGAAAAAATCCTACCTTTTCCTCATCTACACTCTTGTGTGAGAAGATTTGAAAGAGACAACTTAGGAAAAAGACCTTAGTGTGAGAGTTAATGGGAAAGCATATTCAAATTTCCTGGGAGAATGATAACAAAGATCAGAATCAATGGACATGAGGATATACAAATGCATTCCAGCCCATGAAGGACAAAACTTTTAAGAAAAGGTAACATGTAGCTGGAAAAAAACAGTCCTGCTTTCAGGTACACAGCCTCTTCTTTGAGATCATTCACAAATCTTGTTTTATTTACATTTTCAGACCATCATGGCTGTGACAGCAACATGGACACCCATGTGCCAAGGCAGCTTGAGTGTTTATTTTCAAAGAAAGCAGTTTCGTCAGTGCTGTAAAAAGCAATGGTTAAAATACATGAAAAATTACCAGATAGGTACAGCTTGGCTCATTTTATGAGGAGACAGGACATGAACAACTGAAATTGCCTTCTAGGGTATGTAGAGTACAACAAGACACAGGAAGACTAAGCATGCTGTTACTATTTTTTTTTTTTTTTTTTGAGTTATGGCCTAAGTCTTTACCCATCAAAATGGTGTTGTTACTGGTTTACATTGGATCAAACAGCACTTGATAGGGAAAATAATTCACATCATATTATACAGACAAAGTTGTTGCTGTTGTGTTAGAGTATGTCTATTTATTCTGGCATCTAGATGCTATAAAGCAAAACTTCTTCATGTTTTGTTACTTTAGACGTATTGCAGTAAACCAAATCAAAACAACAAAATGTGTTATACACCCAATTTTTTTCCCATTATTTTTGAAGGAAACGCAAGCAAAGTCTTAAGACATATACAGCAGGGTAGAAATCTTCATAACATTCCACATCTCTCCACTTCTGGAGTACTGTGTCCACTTCTGGGCTCCTCAGTACAAGAAAGACAAGGAGCTACTGGAAAGGATCCAGCGAAGGGCCACAAGGATGATTAGCATTTTGGAGCACCTCTCTTACGAAGAGAGATTGCAGGAGCTGTGGCTGTTTAGTCTAGAAAGAGAAGTCTGAGAGGGGATCTCATTAATTCATATAAATATCCCAAAGGCAGGTGCCAGGAGCATGGTGCCAGACTCTTTTCAGTGGTGCCCAGTGACAGGATGAAGAGCAAAGGTCCTAAAATACAGGAAGTTTCACCTCAACATAAGGAAGAACTGCTTTACAAAAGGGTGGCAGAAGACTGGAACAAGCTGCCCAGGGAGGTTGTGGAATCTCCGTTTCTCTGGAGACATTCAAAACCTGCCTGGACATGTTCCTGTGTAACCTGCTGTAGGTGGCCCTGCCCTGGCAGAGGAGTTGGACTACACAATCTCCAGAGGTCCTTTCCAACCCTAATAATTCTGTGATTCAGTGATAAATCTGTGAAAGAGTCAGCCCATAACCATGCTGCAATTAATTCTGCACTACTTCCAGATAAGCTTGAATAGTTAATCATTAGGACAAATACATTTATTTATTTACTAGGTAATCAGAAGCAGATTTAAACTTTTAAGTGCATCTCTGCTGTCAAAGAGGGGGTCTCTAATTTTGTCTTTTGTCATCACTTTCTCATATTAAGAAGCATAAAATACTTCTGTTTTGTTTAACATATAAATTATGTCTTGGATAATCAAAAGGGTAGCTCACAGGTACCTGGGAGGAACTAGTCTGTTCCTAGCTACAGGTAGGTCAGAGCAGAGTTTCTTCACAATGAAGGCATAATCACAATGAAATTCATGAATAAAATCTTCAATGGCTTTACTGTGTGTTGAGGTTAAACAGTTTTGCATAAGTGTGGAAATGAATTATCTATTAATTTTAGATCCATTGTGTCTATTCAGCATAGCCTTGAAGAAAGACCAAAGAAATCCTGCATAACTTTCAAATGCTTCAAAGAGAACAGTATCAATTCAAATATCACCAGGTGTGCTAACATGTAGCTGTCAGGTGAGCCTGATGGGCTGTTATTACCACTGTCATAACCATCATGGCTATTAAAATTGATTTAATTTTAGGATAAGACAGGACCCCACTTCTGTAAATGGTGTATAAACACGGAAGGTCCGTGCTGCAAAGGCTTGTGAAGCACAAACTTGGTAAAATCTTCCCTAATTCTGCCTCTGTTAACACACGAATCTTCACAACAGTCAGCTATACAGAAAAGGAAGAAAGGAGAGATTGACTTCCTGTATTAATCAGTAATGTCTAGTATATATATTTACTGTAGTTAGGATATGCTCTATTTGACACACTTATTTTTTTTGTGACTAGACTATGCAAGCATAAGTGATTCCTACACATTCAGATCAACTTTCTCTGGCCAGTTCTCAGCATTAGAGAAAAAAGTTATGTTCTTTTCAGACTTTGGTATCCAACAAGGGGCCAAGCATTTTACCTTAAGCAATTTAAATTCACTTTTACTTTCCCAATGTCCTTCAAGTTCTGGGGCCTGTGGCCATAGGCTCAATGAAACTCAGAGGCTGGATCTTGACTCTAATTGTTTTGAATAACAAATATGAATCATTAAGCACATCAAGAGGGAGTAAAGGTGTTGTGTAAAGGGACAGATTACTATGGAAAGTGAATTACTGACGAAAGATGAATGAAGCCCAGGAGAAAAGCAGGACACAATTCATGTTCTCTTTCCAACATCTTGAGCTTTGTGGGAAAGGGATTGTTTAGCTCTGCTAAATACTTGTCAGAGTAGAACTGCACCTATTTGACTTTTTCCTTCCAGTTTAAGACTTCACAAATCAAGTTTCATATGCAAAAATCAAAAAAGGCTTGAATTTCCATAATTTATGTGTTTTTCTCATTGTGCAAAAGTTGCCTTGCTTTCATTTACAGGCAGATTTCTTTCTTAGCAAAACCTTATCGACAGCTTGCATTTGGATTTTATATTTTGATAAAAAAATAAAGATAATATTAAAACAAGCAACATCTCAAAACAAAGCTTGGATTACAACCTCTTTTCACAATATTTTTAGAGGTTTCAGTGCAAGGATAAAGAAATGATCTGAAATGATCTGCAGCATCCTTTTGGAAAATAATAGCTTTTTCACATTTCTGTAATCATTTTTTTAAAGATATGGATACTGATTGTGCATGATGATTCATAGTCTTTCTTCTATATCTTAGTTTCCCTTTCCTTTTTCTCCCCTTCACATATTCCCAGCTCAGCTTAACTAGTACCATTTTGTGTCTCTCTCCGCTTTATGATATGATGAATGCAGCCATTCTTCTCTCCCCATCATTACAGCTGGTCTTTGATCCAGTACAGCTAATTTATATTTACCATCTATCATCTACCATCAAAACTTCATTGGAAAAGGGGTGCACCTGGACTGAATGAATTTCTTTTGATGGAGTTTGAGACTATTTTAGGACTTGTGATTTGGACACATTCATCCTATTAATGGAACACAACAGAGCCATCTTCAAATTTGTGCCAGCAAGCACTTGGGGTTTTTTCAGCATTTCAGAGTTCATCCAATGTTAGCTTTGGCTACACTCACATTTGTTAGTGATTTGATCAGAAAGGTTATCTTCCTTGCTAAATTCTGGTGTGTTTTGTACACATACAAATTGTCTTTTTATTTGTAGTGCAATCCTAATCATAAGTCATTGTAAAATTATAAAGAAGTGTCTACCCAACAGACTATAGAAAAGCAGGATAGATTAGATAATTCTGCCCCCTAGTTTTCCATAGCTGAATTGTTAGAAGTACCTGAGCTTGTTAGTTTTATCTTATTTACATATGTCTTCATTGCACACTAAGAAAATATGCAACATGCAGTTAGCAATCTAAAGCTATAGATGTAAGTTAAAACAAATGTACATTCCTTATACCTGTACGCAGACATCAAAAAAGCTATCATTAATTTTCTTTAGACGATTAATTTGTAAATTATTCTATTTTACCGCAGATGGTGTTATGCTAACAACTGAAAAAGTTGCAAATAAGCAAATTTGACAGCTTCATAGAATCATAGAATAGTTAGGGTTGGAAAGGACCTGAAGATCATCTAGTTCCAACCCCCCTGACAGGGGCAGGGACACCTCCCACTAAACCATGCCTCCCAAGGCTCTGTCAAACCTGGCCTTGAACACCACCAGCAATGGAGCATTCACAACTTCCCTGGGTAACCCATTCCAGTGCCTCACCACCCTAACAGTAAAGAACTTCCTCCTTATAGCCAATCTAAACTTCCGCTGCTTAAGTTTGAACCCATTACCCCTTGTACTATCACTACAGTTCCTCATGAAGAGTCCCTCCCCACCATCCCTATAGGCCCCCTTCAGATATTGGAAGGATGCTATGAGGTCTCCATGCAGCCTTCTTTTCTCCAGGCTGAACAGCCCCAACTTACTCAGCCTATCTTCATACAGGAGGTGCTCCAGTCCTCTGATCATCCTCGTGGCCCTCCTCTGCACTTGTTCCAACAGTTCCATGTCCTTTTTATGCCGAGGACACTAGAACTGTACACAATACTCCAAGTGAGTTCTCACGAGAGCAGAGTAGAGGGGCAGGATCACCTCCCTCGACCTGCTGGTCACGCTTCTTTTGATGCAGCCCAGGATATGATTGGCTTTCTGGGCTGCAAGCACACACTGCCGGCTCATGTTCATTTTCTCATTGTTTCTTTTATATCAAATGGTTAGATGCAGATGTGAAGGTGGGTTACACTGTCAATTCTCCTTTATGTGATTTCAAATACAAATAAGGGGAACTGGTGGTAAATATCTACACAGTACTGGTATAACTTATTCTTAGTGATGTCAGCTTTACTTTAAGACACCTAAATTCAGAACTTTACAGGCAGGTACCCACATGGACCCTAAATGCCTAAGCTTTCATTGTAGTTAGTGAGAACCTAATTAATATAGCCTAAAGAGTGCTTTAGCTCATCTGAAGCAGAAGTCTACTGTGTGTACACTAAATGGACACCTGGGTTTTTTTTTTTGTTCTTTTTTTTTTTTTTTGATAAATTGATATGTTTTATTACATTTTCTAGGAAGAAATAGAGAAGCCAGGTATCCCAGCTACTGGGAACTCATCAGACCATCCCCAGTCAAAGGACACAGAAGCTGTCTCTCACTAATGAAACTTAACTGGGGAAACCCGACTTGTCTAAAAGGTCTACATTGTTCTGGGTATATTCCTTGTTTCACAAAAGTCCCCTGACTCAAAGCTCAGGGGACAACAACAACTCAAATGAAGGACTGCAGAGCTTCCATTCTCCTGACTGTGACATCACAAGCAGGTTGTGTAGGCAGCTCTAAGCTGCAGTCACAGAATCACAGAACCATAGAAACATCTAGGTTGGAAAAGACCTATAAAATCTTCAAGTCAGATAGCATGGAACCTGAAGCTCTCCAGTCCATGTGGCCAAGGTAGTCCAAGGCAGTACTGTCCCAGAGCCACTGAATCTGTCAGACCAATTTGTCCTTATGGCCTGTTCCAGTTTGCCAAAATTCTTTTTGTGTATTGATGAGAACTCATCAAATTCAGCATACTTCTGCAAAGCATTTAACATAAGAAAAATATATTTAGAATTTCTGAGGTTAAGAGGCTGTAGCTGGTCCCTCTTGGCATCTTCCAGCACATTGTGCTTGCTCCATGTCACAGAACGGAGGAGTGGCAGTAAAATCACAGGTTAAAACTGAGTTTGACCTCAGGGTGTATGTGATGAAAGTATCTAATCTGATCATTTGGAAGATTCTGTGAGTTGGAGAAAAAAGATTTCAGGTGGAAAATTCATGCCAAAATAATATCTGTAGTTCAACTCTGGTGCAGAAGGCTGAAACACATAACATATAGCTCTTTGGAATGAAATTACAGATTTAAGAATCAAGGACTTACACAACACGAGGCAGTAGTGTAACAGTGCTCTGACTTTTAACAGGGTCAGTGGAGGTTTTACTGTGGGTGCAGGAGGAAGCGCAAATGGACCTGTACTCTTCCTTCCCCATTCAGATTCCATTAACATGACCTGCCTAGCTGGGGAAAAGATCCTATGGTGTCTTTACAGTCTGCTCCCCACCCTTGTCCCCATCACAGCTGTATCCAGTCACCAGCTCACCATGGGACTGATGACGGTTTGTTCACTGATAATGACCCACACTTCATAATTCTTTTTTTTCCGTCCTCGCTGATAGATGGTCAGTTCCAGCAAACCTCTGGTAGGCAGTGACAGAAATGCAAGAAGAAACATTATTAATAAAAGCATAGCAGACTCCAAACACCTAGGCAGAGTCAAGGCATCCATATTTTTTCATGTCACAATACAATAACGCAGAGCATCAGACTTAAGTGTTGATATAATCTTTTTCTATATTTGATTTAGAATAAAACCAACAGTTGTTACAATAATCAGGGTGTATTGGTCTTCGTGAAGTGAAAGGGTTGCAGTCATTTATTAACTTAATCTTTTTCATGTGTTTCAAGCTAGAAAATAAACGTCCAATTCTAAGCATTGTATCTATTTGTTCAACTTTTATTGTAGCCAGAGCACTAGTGTTAATTAAATGCTGTGTGGGATTTTAATCCCTATCATTTGCCAGGATGCACACAGGAAGACAGCACCTTAGACAATGCTTCGCATCAGAGAAATCTATTTAATCATTTGCTTTATTATTCAGGGAGTGTAAAACTACTTCTTAATTTATTGTGATGCTCTGTATTCACAGTCCCTTGATAGAACAGAAGTAAAGCAGGTAAGGCATTATCAACCTCAAGTTTGCAGAAGCCTGAGACTAGTTTAAAAATAACAAGATATTTTAAAGAATACAGTTTAGGGGTTTTTTTTTTCCTCCCCATTTTTGATATATCTTTTTTTTTTTTTTCTTGAGCTTTTTGGTTTCAGTTGGGTGCATTTCAAGATTTCCTTAGCCTCTGCATTGTCTGTGACCTCCTTTTTAATGAATTTTTTCTGTTATGTTTTGATTCCAAGAGCTGAGGGGTTTAGGAAAATAACAAAAAAACAACCCAAATCAAACAAAACAACAATTACAGGGTGTGACAGAATCCTGATTTAGTCAGGTCTTTGAGGAGCACCTGCCTACATTTTATACACTGCAAGAGACAACTCCCACACAAAACAGACTTTTAATCCAAAAACCCAGGTTTTAATGTAATCTAAACCAGGGTCATTAGCAAATTCTTATACAGAGAAAAAGCAAATTTGTGAGGTCAGAGTGCACAGAAGTAACAAGGAGGGAAGAACGCCCTTTCTTGCAACCACCTGAGTTCTCCCAGGTCCACCTTTGCTTCCCCACTTGGTTCAGGCAACTCAGAAACTATAATCTGGATTGCACCAGTTTTACTCAATCCTCTTTAATCCCAAAGCTCTTTTTTCTTTCCAGCTCCTCAAAACCCTAGATGTGCATTTCTCCTCTTTCTGCTCTTTCCAGCAGCCCATCCTGACCTGCAGTCTCCAACATCCTTTCTATGACTTCCTGCTTTTTTGATTACTACCTAGGCTGGATTTCAGAAGCAGCTTTCCTGAGAGCCCCTCAGCTGCTGAGAACAGTTCAATATCCCTCTCCCTCCAGAGCCCTTCCCTGCCACAGTCACTCTCCTGTAACTCAGGAAAAAATAAAGCAGCCACTGACCTGTTACCCCAGTGTTTTGCAAAACTAATTTTACTATAAAATAAAGCTGGCAATATATAACCTGGATATGTCCCTTATAACCTGCTGTGCTAACCTCTGAGTTGGACAAATGCATGTCTCCACAGCCTTGGTCCTGATTTCAAGAAGCAGCTTGCTATCTTTTGTGTGTATATGCAAATAAGCATATCACTTTTGTGTGCTTTATATTGCATATTTTCACATGCATCTAGCTATATGATATCTGTTAAACTCACAAGTAGTACAGTTTATGGCTCTGCATGCACAATGCAAATGATACCATTATATACATATATACACACACACATGAAAAAAAGAAAGTTATTGTAGAGTCAGAATTTCATTTTAGTCATGGTTAGCCTTGTAGTAATCAAATATATTTACTAGTTTATTAAGTTAAATATAAATATAAATATATTCTGCTACTGTGCTGCTCTCAGAAACCCAATGCAGTTCATTTCTGCAACAATCATGACAATGTGTAAACAGTTCTCATTCACCTGATTAGAACTTATATGTTGACTTATATGGCCAATAAATGGTACTAAATGTTTACCAGATGTGCTATTAAATGATTTATCAATAGTTCTGAATTGTTGCAAAGCCTGATGAGTAATTAGGGTTTTTATATTAATCTCTCACAACTCTTTTAATAGACATCCTGAAAATAGTCTGACATACCATACATGCTTACACTATCAACTTATTTTCCATTTTAAAATGAAAACACATATAAATTTTGATCCAAAATAATGCTCTCATCCTTCTCTAAAAACACTATCATGCAAATACAAGTATAAATTAGATACAAATCTGCTTACTGGCAGATTGGGCTGTTATATCCTGATACACTGTATATGTAAATAGTGTAGGGCCGTGGAAGTAAATCCTTGGTAGGAGTTTCAAAGTGAAGAGTATAATGCAAATATAAGCCAATAAACTTAGCAAAGACTAAGCCTTTGAAACTCAGGACAAGAAAACTCTCTCACTTCAGAAGAGATGTTTTTCTTTCTGTAGCTAAGCAATCACTTAGCTGATATTTGAATCTTAACTTATGTTTCCTGAAGTTGTTCTTTGATCCAGTATTGCTCAGTCAAAATCCACTATTTTAAGTTTATATAGGGGATAGAAAAGTGACCTCAGAATGTCACACCATGTGTTTCTCATGAGCTGTTAGCATGTTATTCCCTCATGATTGAAACCAGCAAGATTCCCCTGAGTTGAATGATCTGGTGATATCATGGTATTTGCATTTCACTGGACCTTCAGCTACTTCATGAAGACAATACAGCACAGAATCTTTCTTCTATTTTTTTTCCCCAAAATAAATGTAAGACTTCTATATCATCAGAATAATGAAATTTTATGTAAGCATGAGGACAATAGCTGATTCAAGCTGGAGCTCTGCAGCAAGAACTGGATATTTAGTTAACCAGCTGGAAACATCAACTAACTACAGACTAGATAAATGATACTGCAAAGCACAATGAACCTATGATAGACTGACTCTATGTCAAAATGTAAACATGGGCCTGCAAACCGTGGAGCAAATTTTGCTTTCATACGGTGCTGTGTTTAAATACAGTGACAGCTCAGCAGAAGAGCACACTCCACACACACACACAGAAACACAGCAGTGTATGCTGCTTATGGGCGTTTTACAGTGGCCATCTGCAGTGGAAGGGTAGGAGTGATCAAAAGCTAAAATGGGACTGTGGTGAGGACCAGTTAAGAAAGGCTGGATTTGGGGGTAGGAGGAATCTTCAGATAAATCCCAGCTCTTCAAGCATTAGGGCTCCAGGTGAATTGGCATCCAAGAGAGGGATGAAGGTGACGGAAGGTAGGTTGCCAGTGTTCTGCTTCCTAGTTACAGAGGAGAACTGTAGCCTCAAAGGAAGCTGCCTTTTCTCTGAAGGAAGAAAAGTGCAGTGATTATGTCTATTCCTATAAACTGTGGGGAATGAGATTATACGGGGGTGGAGTGGAAGGAGGAACAGAATGAAGAGATGGGTGAAAGCCTCAGGGTTCCCACACACACACCAGCTAATCTCCCAAGACCACATGTCTTGGAAGAGGAAGAGCTCATGCTATAATGCCTGGGGCTCTTCCACTGCTGAGCTGCACACTCTTCCTGCTGTGACAATGCATCCTTTGGAGGAAATACTAAGGGGAAGGAGGAAAGGATGAAACTTAGAACTTGCTGGGTTTATCACCAAATATTCACCCTGAACATATTCTGGATACAAGTGTCCGGTGTTAGTCCGTAAATAAGAATGAAAAACCAGTGACTACAGTTGCAAGCCAGCACAAAAAAACCCCTTTATTTGTAAGTGATTTTGTGAGTTTATTTGGAAGAGCTTTCTATTCACTTTTTCTGCTCTTCTTCAGAAAGTACTATACAGTAAGAACTTGGTAAATGTAGTTGATTCTGAGTTTCCTACTTAGCTCTGAGCACCTCAGAAAAGTTCAGGAATGACTTTCAATCAGCCATTTTTAAATTGTTTTTAATTTATCTAAAAACAGGCTAAAGAGTTTAATTAACAGGCTTAGGGTAATAGTTATACCATTTTTCCTCTCCTATCAACTTTCACTTGTATTTACTATGGGAGTCCCCCTTGTATCTCCTTTCCTACAGGGTCCACTATCACTAATATTTCTGTGATCTGTGAATAAACCAAAATTTAAAGTTAGCACTTACAATCAATGCAAATTAATGATTTCTTAAAAAAAATATTTCAATCAGGAAAAGCAGCTTTGTAGTTGAAAATCCCATGCTGGCCTTAGAGTGGGAGTTTTTCCAGCCTCTGCTTAAATCCAAAAAAATACTGCAATCTTCTGGCACAGGCTCACTGTAATGCTTTAAAAACAATTTAGCAACTGTCATTGCTGTAATTACAGTAACTAATTACCATCCTTAGCAAACAAATAGCTTAACATAATACGCAAGCCGAATCAATTTTGAAGAAATGCAAATTCCGAAAGCGAAAAAGGGCATTTTGGCAAACCTGAAAGAGAAGTGGGAAAATAATACACTTTGTTTTATCTGCACATAATTCCCAGGGAATATCATATCATAAATATTTGCATTCAGTTCTTATCAGGACATTTGCATTTGCTTCTTATCAGTCTGCAGGCTGGACTCTGCCAGATAGAAAGTAGAGCTCCACACCATGCACATATTTCTAATGAATCACGTCTCAGGCAGAGAGAATATTTTGGCTGGAACTTTATCACTGAGATGAAGAGGTCATTTACTCTCAGAGTCAGTTCATCTTGGAATTGTCTTGAGATTTTGATGTGATTCAACCAACATCTCTTAAAACGAAAAGCAAACCAACTTTGCATTCTGTTCATTTCCATAGCACTTAAGTCGAATAGCTTGAGAAGTAATTCCTCCCCCAAAATCAAAATTGTCTGTAAACAGGTTTGATTTATATTTATGTCCCACACTCCATAACAAACAATGCAGCACATTTTCCAGTGTGTAGAAAAAGAATAAAGCAGTAACAGAGTAAAATGAAGACTAAGAATGAAACAAGCTGCACTTAACAACCATTATCTTGAAATTTAATGCCAAATCCTTTTGTAGTACTTCAGAAATATGTTTGATTTGTAGCAGTTTTCTCAGTAATGAGAGGAAATGTTTATGATGAGCAAACAGTCCCTCTAATGAGCCATCAGATATCCTTAGCATTTTCCTCAGGAAAAAAAGAAAAAAAGGAAAAAAAGAAAAAAAAAGTCACCCTTATATTATAAAATGTACATCTCACCTGTAAGAAAAACAAGTGGAAAACATCATAAATCTGAAACTCACATTTATTTTCCTGTTGCTACTCAGACACACAAAGGGAACTTAGAGAGAAAGCACTAAATTGACTCAATTCTGCATTTTGCGTTCTGCATGTATCCAAGGTTTTGTTTGTTTTTACTTGGAATACAAGTGTGAACCCATAAATACATTCTGTGATGACAATAAAAATCACTCATGACCTCCTACACCTAAGTATAAAACTGATAATTAGTGCATGGTATCTGAGAAAAAGCAGGTTGTGCACAATTATTTAATGATATAGGGTTTCCAAATATTTTAATGGAACTGAGTAATTATTTTCTGTGACTTTGGTTCACTGCCAGTATTACCCTTTTTTGTTTTTTTTTTTTTTTTTTTTTTTTTTCTATTTATATCCATTTTATATTCTTGCAGACTAATTCAGAATTGAAAATAAGTTTTGTCTAAAAGTGTATCCTTTCAAACCATGCAAATTACCACATTGAAGTTCCTGAACTAATTAAACAGCCAGATCCTCACCTGATGCAAATTGATATTGTTCAGTGAGCATTTGCTGTTTACACCAGCTGACTATTTGGCACTATTTTTTTCTTATATAACTTCTAGGAAGTTAAAACTTGACTAGTGATCAATCTGCTATGTAGTGGGTGATTACGTGCTGTAACATAGCAAACAAATTTATCTCCTGGTCATTTGAAGCAGTACAAAACCATTTTAAAGTGGATCTATTTTTTCCCATGTAATGATCACTTAAAGTTAGTTTCACCTGATGCCCAAGTATTCTGCTTTGATTTATTTGTTGAAACACACTGTGCAGCTTCCAGTTCATTATTATTCAAATGACTGATACAGCTCATTTGGACCAAGGGAAACATTGCATCAGTGGTGTCAGAATTATCTGAAAACTGCTCCTGAAGCCATGCTGCTGTTGCCGAACTTGGGATGTTTCTGATAATATACTGGGACTATTATAGAATGAATGCTGTCCTGCCCTTTCCTGATGCAATATTTGGATGCATTATTGCAGTGCTGTAAGCATGAGGCAGGATATTTGACTGCCGTTCTGCTGTAATGAAGAGTGAATATGTGAAGCGCATATGTGGGAAGCATTGATTGAGATACATAGTTATAGAAATCAACAGGTCATTGTTTCTATAGAAGAGTTAGTGTCACCTAAATTTGCTCCTTGAATCAACAGAAACTGGTGGAAAAAACTCCAGCAGCAGAGACAATGACGTTCTGAAGTCCTCTCAGAAATCTCTGTTAGAATAAGCACACATCTGAGCTCTTGAATATTTCCCTCACGTATAAAATGTGTATGAAGAAGAAAAAAAAAAAGATTGTCTTTCTCTAATTGTATTTCTATGAAATCAAATGTGATTTCATGAGAAACTAGAATTTGGTATTTGCTATAAAAATAGAACAGTTAAGCTCTTGTTTCTGCGTTGCTGAACATATACAACTGCAGTCAGGGATAATTTAGTCATTTTAGCTCACTAGGAGCAGTTTCATCCTCATCCACAGCCTTTTTATTGTTGTCTTTCATTTTAAATTACATTCAAATGAAATTAGGACTAACAGTGTAGTGCAAAAGCATTTTGAACATGCAGTTGAATTCCTTAACTCTGGTCTAGAAATCATCTCATGTTTTATCATTTGTTTTTAGCTCTTTCTTTGAGGTGGCAAGGCCTTACAGTTAAGAGCCATTATCAGAGTGAAGGATGCAGGAAATCCAAAATATTTATGTTTGTTCATGGCACATGGACAAGAAACAGTGCTCAGGAAAAGGGTTTTCTGATTAAGTGATTGAAAACACTCTAGTGTATGTTAATGGCTTCTTCTGTCCAACAGATAACATCATCTTTAGCATTATCGCTGTTCTTGAACTTATTTTAAACATTCTCCTGTGCTCTTCCAATTATACACTATGCTCTTTTGGCATCCCATCTCTTCGCTGCAAATCATCTCATTTGTTTGCTTTCTAATTTTTTTTACCAGCAGGTTGGGTGTAAAAAGAAGTATTTAGCAGATACTTGAAGTGAAAAAATACTTTCCTGAGTGAAATTAATTTACATGGAATTAAACCATACACTTTTCAGAAAAGAAAAATCGGTTTAAAAAAGAATAATGCTTGAATTTCAATACCTTGATATCATTCTGGCTGCATGAGCACTGTGAAAAGATAAAGCTGAAGGAAGATCTGATCATTATTTAAATGTATGCAGAATAGTCCCAATAAGAGAAAATTAGGTAAGATCATGGTAGATCACAATTTTTAAAACACTGAATATATCCTTGTCTTTTCAGCTGTAAGTATCTGTCCAGGATAAGACACTATGACGGTTCTTGTAGCAGCCATAGTACCCCTAATAGTAACTTGCAAGGCACTATTACTGCTCCTCATAAAAGAGGCATGTCTATATCAGAGATACATTGTTATTTAGATATACACTGACTGAATCAGCAAGTGAGAAAGAAATCAGTACATAACTATAGGGCTAGATTTCACCTCCTAGCCTACTGTTGTGGGTGCTGAAGATGTACAAAGTAAAGTAAAACATGACTTCTTTGGTCAGAGAGAGAGAGGGAATGAAGGGAAGGAGGGGGAGCAGAGAAGAGGGAAGACTGTCTTCTGAGACCTGATTCAGGATTTATTTCTGTAGTTTGCTCAGTTTTAAATATGGAAATGGCTCTTAAGCAGTGTCTAAAATTCAACAACACCTTTCCCAAGCCACCCATCCTACTTTCATGTCAGTGAGAAACATATTTAAACCCCTTCAAAGTGAGATGGGTGTTGAAAGAAGTCTGTTATTTTCTTGTTTGAGGTACTAATGACCATGATATTTTACAAGAGGTAGGTTGTTACAGTAGAAGTTACATTAGTTTAAAAGAAAAAGTGAGATGAGGCATACAAAAGGAAGAGAGCCCGGCTGTGCACCCTGAGTGGACAAATGCAGCCCAGAGGAGCTCTGAGGGAGGGAAGGACCAGCAGGGTATGGAGCACTCACCTTTTGTCATCGCCTCTTTTCAGCTGGTTCTGCTTAGGTGTCTAAGGCGTGTATTCTACTTACTGGCACTTACTAACTGTAAGCAGGTAAAAGTTACTAGAAGGGACTTATTCTTTCTTTGCATACCTGAAAACAATCTGAGTCGAGGTCTGTATTTCAAATCTCAGGTCTGTAAAATGAGGATAGGACACCATTCAGATGTTTATTCTCCTGGGGAAAAAAAAGGGCTGACTGAAATTGCAAGGTGGACAGTATTAGAGCTGTATTAGTATTCCCAATATTGATTGAACCTAGTCACATTTTTTAAGGAATAATTGAACACACTTTTGATAAATATTACCATTGTTGACTGAATTCTTTATTCAAGTATGTGTAGCATTCAGCTACGCATAGAATTACTCTAACACCTCATAAAACTACTTGTTAAACACATTATTTGATGAGAAATGGCAAAATTTCTCAGATAATGTATTCTTTAAGTACTATTCACCTCGCTATAATACAGATAAGAGATTTTTACTAAAACACAAAACACTTTAAGATACTTTTGAATTGAAGGACCTACATAAATGTCATGTTCTGTGTATAGAAGGGCATACATCAGTCTAGCTCTATCGATATTAGAGCAGCTATACCCATTTCTACAGGTATGAACCCAAACCAGGTTATAAACATTGCACAGTACAGGTTGACATTCTTTTCTACATACTAATGAACATACCAAGTACTTCCCCATTTATCTATCATTATGCTTTTGTCTAACTTCGTATATGCTACATACGTGAAACTTTACATGCATCACTGAAATGCTGGCATCCATTGAAGTGAAAGGCAATTTCTGTTTAACAGGAGACAGAAACATAAAACAAATGTTTAGGACAGGAAGTGAAGGAGAACTAATCCAGCTGAAACTCCAGAGGATTCCAAGCAGACAGAATAATATTTGCAGATGTGATTAAATTCTTTGTTATGAATTATTTTTTCCCATGAATTTTGGACTTTGTATTCTGGATCTTGTTGTTCTTACTGTATCATAAACTGAACATAATATTCATGTAGATATATTTTAGTCACAAGTGTTTGCTTTTGACTTTCTCAAAAAGTTATTACAATCAATATCTTTTTGAAGCACTGATGTGAGCCAATCATTTAATACTTGTCCATAGGGCATAACTGATTATCTAAACCTCATACGGTATCAGAAGGGGGCCTACAGGGATGCTGGGGAGGGACTTTTCATGAGGAACTGTAGTGAGAGGACAAGGGGTAATGGGTTCAAACTTAAACAGGGGAAGTTTAGATTGGATATGAGGAGGAAATTCTTTACTGTTAGGGTGGTAAGGCACTGGAATGGGTTGCCCAGGGAAGTTGTGAATGCTCCATCGCTGGCGGTGTTCAAGGCCAGGTTGGACCGAGCCTTGGGTGGCATGGTTTAGTGTGAGGTGTCCCTGCCCCTGGCAGGGGAGCTGGAACTAGATGATCTTAAGGTCCTTTCCAGCCCTAACTATTCTATAATTCTATGATTCTATGCTCTGATTACTAAACCTTATATGGTTGCTCTGGATTCCTGATGGATGGCTGATACTTCTTAAGTCTCCTTAGCCCAAGAAAGGAATGTCAAAGGTGAATGCCAAAACACCATGCTAGTACAATGCTGAATTACTCAAAGTTTTGGGAATCATGGGCATTACGAGTAAAGTGGCAGTTTCAGCATAGTCTAAAATAGATTTAGCTATAGTGGCAGAAATTAAGAGCTGAATAGTACTCCCTGTATTCATTCTTCCAAGCACAGCAATTGTCCAAATTGTCCTGGATGTCTCTCTCACTCTAAGCCAGGACTAATCTGCTGGTAAGACAATGCATGTGAGCACAGACACTGTAGCAGAACGATGCCTCAGAGCCATTAATTTAACCCTGTCTCTGTTTATTGCATAGCAGACATTGAAGGGAGTTTAATCAAGGGTCACTGGATTACTTGACAGCTTAGTTTTGTATCTTCTTGCCTGCATGGGTGAGAGGCCACCCTGGAAATCACAACTGACTGGTAATAAGTCCCATTTGGGCTTTATTACTTTCATTCAGCAGTCACTGTTGTAACAAAGTAAATGCTCATCTCAAATTCCCAAGTCTTTTTCCTTTTTCCAAAACTCTGTGGTGCTGCGAGAAGACAATGAGGAGAGAATACAGTTCTGGGTCTACAGCAGCTTATCAGAATGAAAATGCTCCTCCTGGACCCACGGCAAGTGCTAGCTTCCATCTACTACCTCGGGAATCAGCACTTACGGGTTGTAAGTGCAAAGACAAGGAAGGATCAAGGGACTGGAAGGACTGCAATGGCTAAGATGCAGGAGTGTGGGCTGACAGGCTGCCCATTCCCCCCAGAGCAGGTCAGGTGGCCGGGGCCACCCCTTTGTCTTCTGGGCCACTTCCCACAAGCCCTTCCCACCACGGTAGTCCTGTCACAAGCTTCTCAGGGTACAGCCATGGAAAAGAGAAATATAGCTTGCTGGTAGGAAAAAATCACTGTGATGTGTAGTGATGACCACTGGAAAAGTTTCTGGACCCGACAGGTTGCCAAACCTATTTTTAAGCACCTGTTCTATAATCCAATTAATATCCTAACCCTCAATGTTAATTGTTTTTTTTGATGCAGTCTAGAACAAAAAGAGGAAAAATAGGGTCTCTTTGCATCTGGAAAACACACCAAATGAAATATAATCATCAGTAAGTCCACTCTACAGACATTAATTGATATTGTCTGAATAAGTGGAAGTGCCTGTCAGAGAAGCCTTTTAAACTGCTGACTTGTTTTCCTATCCAGTATACTTAAAATTGGCATGATGTTAGCTTCCTTCTTAGAAACCCTCATATTTTGATTTATGAATGTTTTCAAATTTTTAAGATTCTCAAAAACATTGTTTCACCTGTAAGTAGAGAGATAGCTTGTTTGGCTAACTGCCTTGAATGAGTGTGTGCCAGGTAATGAATAATGCCATGTTCAATATTCTAAATTTGTGTTCCAAATTCTGAATTCCGAATGAGCTGCATGGAAGTATACTGATAAGTGACTGATTTGTACTGCAAGGATTGTCTTATTTTAAACTTTAAATTTAGTTGCCTTACTTTACTCAAAGAATTTTTGAGTGGAATGGGATTTAAAGTGATAGTCAATAGTATTCCTACATCTCTCTAAGTCTTGGAAGATGTCAAGCTGAATAAAAGAGGGATAAATCAGTGTAATGTATTTCTTCAAAATGAAAGGACAAAAATCACCCCTGGGTGTATCTACCAAGTGTTAAGCCAAGAACAAATTTTACCCAAGTATTGAAGTACAAAATATGTTGAGATACTCTCCTGAGACCAGTCAGTCTTCATAAATAAACATTATATTTCAATTCCAGTGCTCCTCTTAATTACATTATATAACAAAATTGGAGAAAAAAAAAAGAGGAGAACTCAAGGAAAGCATTTACCAGGGGTAGACTCTGAGATAATGTACTATTTTCCAATCTGGAATATAAGAAAACATTGTGTTTGTTTCTCATTTTCATAACCTTATGATAATTGTTGACTATTTAACAAACATTTTTGAAAACTGAGTTTAATAAAATCAATGTTGATAAAGAGACAAAGAATTAAGTCTTTTATTGTAAATTTAAAATTAATATGAACTCAATTTTATTTGAATATGCGACTAAGTTAAAGAAATGTCAGACAGTTCACTTTTTTTTTTTTTTGCTGCACATGCTTCAGGGATTATATATTATTCTAAGTTCTCTTTTCCTCTTTAATTAACACTTCCACAACATAAGTAGTGTCATATTTGCAAATGTAAAAAACTACAAAAATGGTGTAACTGGTAAGTAAAATAACGTCAAAAGTCCATTACAATTATCAGCATTTATTTTGCTCAATGTAATAACATGGAACTGATAATCACTATCTATGTGCAATTAAGTAGCTGTCTTAACACCAATAAAATGCAAAATAAAAATCAGCTTGGATATCAAGAAAGTCAGTCAAATATATAGACTAGTGTAACTGTGGAAATGATGGACTATGTTAACCACAACCGCATACTGTGATTGCTCCTGATCTCACTTGTACAAATCCTTCAGGTTATTCAGGTTTATTAGTAAATTAAGATTTACAGAGAGTTGCTACCACCTTTGTTTCTTCTGGTGTTGTTTTAGTCTGTTTCATCAGGATATTTTCCATCACTAGAAAGCTCTCTGAAGAAATGTATTTGCTGACTGTTAACATAAGAAAGATGGCCATCATCTTGAACAGCCCCTAAACCTCTATGTTTTATTGGCTGAACACTGTGTGAATTCATTTGTACCTCCATAGTTTGCATGAGGAATGCTTCTACTTCAGTACAGTAGGATATGTGTTTTGCACCATCATAAGTAGCAACAAAAAGTGCAAGTCAAAAGTGAAAGAACACAATCACAGACAGATCAGATTTAGTTCACCAGAAAAACAGTTAATATCTGTAGAAAGCTATTCCTGAAATTTTAAAAAAGTAAATTTGCTACAGATTTTAGGGGCAGAGGCATGGAACTATTTGAATGCCATATACATCCATCACAGCAATTTCACAGCGATATGTAGAGAGCAGAAGGATTTCTAAAAGTCATTTGGTCACCAATGATGGTGGATCAAGACCAAAGTCAGAGATTAATTAGTAAAATTAGTGCCAGAATACCACAGTCTGCAGAAAAAGATGCAATTCTTTTTCATAATGCATAGTGAACCGGGCAGACCATGGAGCTTCTCCTATCATAAATTAGTATTCACTGCAAACAAATTAATTGAAATATGCCTCCGTATTGATACCCTGTTACAAAAAGGTATGTGCCTTGAAATAAATAGGACAGAATTTGGGCACATCATTTTTTTTTCCTCAAAGTGTGTTGCAATTTAAATCTGCAAGAAATTATTGATAATATTTTATTTCTTGTCTTCCGTTTCATTTTTTTTTTGCCTGAAAAGGGATAGATCTCTGAGTTTTATTCTATAAAGGGCCTCCTGTGTAGGTTAAAGCTAGTTCATACATATGAGCAGTTTTTCAGGTGTTTCTATCATGTTAAAAAAATCCAAAATGCTCTTTTTGAAACTTCTTATATTCTTTTCCCTTCCCAAGTTGTCATATTGCTTTCTAATGGCATTTCATGTTAAAAAAATTCTTTTAAAAGGTTTCTTTTCTTATCTATTTTCTTATCTCTGTTCTCTTATCTGTCTCTCCTTGTTTTTCATTACCCTTATGTTATTCATCAAGATAAAGGGGGGCCCAAAACTGTCTTTCTATTTCCCAAAAGATTCTTTGTACACTCCATCTTTGTAGGAGAATTTCCTTTTTTAGTTCTTGAACTTTAAGAGGAGCTTGTGCCAAGATGGGCTGTGTACATTATCTGAATCCTGCTAAATATGTTTGAAGTTCAGCCCTATGTTAATGATGTCCACAGAAGTCTTGGCATCATCTTCAAAGATGTATAGGGCCGTATTTTAAAGGTATTTAGGCACCTAAGCATGTTTTTTCTGTAATTTCAGGTGTCTAAACATGGATTTATCTGGTGTATTAGCTGATTAAAAAATATGTTTATGTGCAGTTTTAAGAATCTGGCCATAAATTCTCAGGTAACTCAAGAAATGTTCAGCCAGAAACAAAAAAGGCTCCAGAGGGGAGTGCATCACTGTATGATTCCGGGAATTGGGTGGATGCTTCTTCAGTGTGAATTCAGAACTGGCCTGTGATAATTCATGTGAACATCAGCATGTTTGTACTGGGGATGATGAAACACCCATCTAGCCTGCTGTCTTGATGCCCAGTAGTTGCTAGTAGCAGGCTCAACCCTCCCCCCTCCCCCCACCAAGCTAATCAAATAAACCTAGGGCAAGGAGAGAACAGAATTTATGGTATACCCTGCCACTCTTACCATAGATTAGGGATTTCCTGAGAGAGAGCCCATTCAACAGCTCCTTAACATGCCATCAGCACCTGGTGGTTGCACTACAGCAGTGACCTGAGGTTTAAAAAAAAAAAAAAAAACCCAGCCACAGTATCTCCAGAATCTCCTTTGGAAGGGGAAGAGTGATCTGATATTCTATTGTCACAATTTAATTTACATTTAATATTATCTTCCTGATATATCTTATTTTGGATCCATTGAAATTCACTTGCATCAGTATAGAGAGGCATGGGTACCTTCTTGCAACCTTCATCTACTGTCAGAGTAACTCGATTCTTTCTTTCTGCTCTTCATATGCAGTGATTAACCTACTTGTATGTTCCTGCCAGCTTCCCAATAAAGAAATGAGTCTAACTGCTCTATAGTGCCAAGGGTTTCTGCTGGAGCCCTTTCTAGAAACTGATGTTATGTTTGCCTCCTCCCATGCTGCCGTGGTGGAACCAGAATTAAGCAGTCAATACCAGACCATGGTTCAGCAACATACTGAGATATTTTAGAGCTCTTGGGTAAATACTATCTGGTCCTAGAGATTTGTTACTGCTCATTTTCTCCACAGGCTCTAAAACGTCTTCAATTTACACTTTTGTTTGGGATAGTTCTTCAAACTTTTCCCCTTGAAAGAAAGACTCCAGTGTTGGACTCCTTCTCTGACCCTGGAGAGTGAACATTAATGCAAGGAGTTCCAAGCTTTTTCACTGCTGAAGCTTAATTTTCATTGAGCTCCCCTTTTGTACCTTCATCATCTATCAGCTTGAAAGACACTCTGGCACACTTCTGGTTTCTTGATGTCTGAAGATGGCTTTGCTGTTAGTTTTTATGCCATTAGCAAGTTGTTCCTCAAAATCTTTTTTGGCCTGCCAATGGTTTTATATTTACGGTTTGCATTTAAATTACTAGTGTTTAGATTAGAAAGAATTTGCAGACAAGCATAATGCCAAGATTATCCATAGAAGTAAAAGAACTGGATCAGATTAGGAGTCCACTTTTCTTATCTTGACAGTGGCTAACCCCAGATATTTCAGGGAAAAGTGCAAAAAAGGGGAGAAAAGAAAATATGTTTTCAGAGGACCTAGTCTAAGACATTACAATGGCTGGATTTTTCCCTAAAGCATAAAATTTTACATCATTACTATTTTTTAAATCCAATCCTCATGTGAACTTGACTCCTTGTTTTTACAATATCTAACAGCAATGAGTTCCACAAAGTGTTTTTTGTGGGGGTTAAAACGTCTTTTCATTAACTTGAAACTTACCAAATTTCAATATCACTATTTTTTTTTCTTTCTTTTATACTGTAAAAAAAGGCTGAAATAGATCAGACAATTCCTATTCTTCATATCATTCTTTCTGTTCTGGATTGCTTTGAGGGAAAGAGCTATTATTTTGGGAGAAAAAAGAAAAAATTGGATGTAGTCAGTATAGGTTTGACTTACTTGGGAGGGACTTTGACAAATTTCTGGAAAGAAGGTTCATTAAATGGAAAGTTCCTGATTCTAGCCAAAGGAAGAAGACGAGGAAAGTAATCACAATAAACTTTGAAAAGAATGTGTCAGTAAACTATGGCTGGCTAGGTAAGTCTGCTGGGAGAGAATTCTGAGAATAAAAATGAAGTTCTGAAGAGCAGGCCATGCATAAGTGAGACAAGAATAAAGGCATAGCAGTAAACTATTGTGAACCATAAGCAATGCAGAACCAGCATTGCTACATCTGGAAATCTTTAATGCAATCAAAAAGTGAAAAAAAGAAAAGAAACTGACAAAGGACACAATGCTAATGGGAGGTGAAGGTAAAAGTGATTATGGTTAGGAAGTCATACAGTATGGAGGGCACTCACAAGGACAAGAAATGGAAAACAGAATACTTGACTTATATATATATATATAAAAGAACATAGGACACAGTAGACTTAATTTTTTTTATATTGATCCTATTATTAGCCCATAATCTGTAAGCACATAGAAATAAACATGGCTTTGTCCAGACAAAATTATCTCAATCCTATCTGTTTTCTCTCTTTGTCAGAGTAATTGGAATTAACTGGAAGAGATCACGATAATTTATCTTGACATTTGTAAAGATTTTAATGTTGTCACATGACACTCCCAAGAAAATAAAGGGAATATTAACTAGATTAAATAATTACATAGTAGAAGAAAAACTGGTTGAAAAGCAATGCTCAAAGAGAATATATCAATAGAACTCTATAAAACTAGGAGTCAAAATCAAACATATGCAATATATTTTTATGACCTAGATTAAGAACTGGAAAGCACAGTTACAAAAGTGAAGGGACCTTAAAGATCATCTAGTTCAAAATCCCCTGCCACAGGCAGGCACACCTTCTACTAGACCAGGTTGCTCAAAGCCCTGTCTAACCAGGCCTTGAACACTGCATGCGATGGGGCATCCACATCTTCCTGGGGCAACATGTTCCAGTGTCTCACCACCTCCACAGTAAAGAATTTATTCCATATATCTAAACTAAATATACCCTCTTTTAAATACGTAAATGCAAAATGGACAGTAAGTAGAAAGAATGCTGTACTGCAGAAAATCTCTTCAGCACCACAGACTGAAAATGAGGCAGAAATGTAGTGTTGTTTAAAACAGAGAAAATCTTAATCTAAGATGCAGAAGGATTGTTGGATGGGAGATTTGGGAGGTAATTATTATGGTCTATCTACTGCTGGTGGAATACTTCATCCAGTTTTGGGCACCATGCTTGAAGAAAAACTGTGCTTGGAGGTTGTCCAGGAGAGAGTGACAAGAGTGATTAGAGGTTTAGAAAGCATGGTGTATGAAGAAGGGTTGAAAGAATTTGGTTTGTTTAGTCTAGGAGAAAACAGACAGACAAAGACATGGTAGCAGCGTTTCAAGATGTAAAAGTTTGTTACAAAAATACTAAAATGTCTTCTTCTTCATGTCCAATATAGGTAGGTTCAGAAACTGGGACTATTTTCTGTAAAGAAGATTTTGGTTATATAATAGACATGACTTTGTAACAGATTCTTAAGCAATGGATATTGCAAATGAAGAAGTTTCTGCAATCCTAGTTCATGTTTTTTTCATATCATGTAAACCAAACACTTATGTACTGTTTAGACATGTTACATCCTCTGTCAGGGCAGGGGGAGGATTTCATGGTCTCCTCACAACCCTATTTTCCACTATCCACAGTTGCTTATTCTGTGAATATTTTGTATGTATTGCCTAGAAGCATGAATGAAATGTGAACCAACTAGCAAAAGCCACTATCTCTTACTACTTACTATTTTTTGACTTGACCCTCATTTTTGCTTGTTCTAGAACAGCCTGGCACATTTTTTTCATAATCTTTTTAAATAGTTCTCTAATGACTCTAATAATAGCAATCAGCTCTCAGTAAACCTTCTCTCTACCTACTGTCATTGCTTTAAAATAGGATAACTACAGCTGAACACAATGTTTCTATTGAGGATGTAGTACTTGTTTGTATCATGACCTGATAAAACTGGTTAGGATATTTGCCTTTCCTATTCTTTATTCGTTCTTATATATTATTTCCTTCTTTGTCCATTGTTGACACTTACCTGACTTTTTCTTAGGATGCCCCCTCATTTAGATTTTCATGGTTCTGTGATCTGCTTATCTTTGTATGTGCTGGTTTTTCTGAGTGATGTTGCGTCATCTGAACATTTTGTCATATTGTTGCTCATCCCTTCTGTCCATCATTCACGTACATTAAAAAACAGCCCTAGTTTATAACCTTTCTGTTCTCCAAACTTAATAAATTGCCAGGATAAAATTATCCTATTAACATCCTCTTCATTTTTATTTTCCGCACCACAAATGCTTAAAAAGTCACTACATAGCCTTTATTTTGCCTTAAAACCTTAAATTGAGTGGTACACGGTGGATGCTACGAATAGCAGACCTCACCAGGAAGTGAAAGTGGAGGTGGCCTACACTGAGCGCCCTCTGTGGAAACACTGGATTCTTCACAAGTTGAGCATGAAAACTCAACAGTAGCAAAACCTGGGAAATGAGACTCTATAGCTGAAGCCGAATGGAAGAGAAGTATCATAGAATCATAAAATCATAGAATAGCCCAGGTTTGAAGAGACCTCAGAAGACCATCTGGTTAAGCCTTCTGTGGAAAAGGGAGCCTAGATGAGACGACATTTCCTTTACAAATGGGCCAGCATGTCTACTCTTATGACTGGGCAGATTTGCTGTTAGATGACAAGAGCAAGTATGAAGCATGTGCTGTTGGCCAAGATAGGTAATGGCCTGCAAAAAATCCTCTTAACCCCTTCAGATTCAACTTCTCCAGGTATGACTACATGAGGAGGTCAAGAAAAGAGAAGACATGACGAGATTGCCAACGCATGTAGTACCATTCGAAGAAGTCCTTTAGTACCAGTCTCTGGATTCCCTTGCCACTTCCAGCACTGACAGGATCTCACAAATAAAAAAATGAAAAAATTATGGTTTTGGAATTGCTTATTCCCTGAAAGTCTTGTATCTTGTAATGAAAGTGACCAAACTGAAGCTGATTCAACCATGGTATAAATGGTTTCTAGGCAACTTTTTATACAGAAGTAAAGCTTTGTCCATATCATTCACTTGAAAGGAGTCAGCCACTTGAGATAGCTACAGGCAGAGATGTCAGGTTTTGGAAAATAAAACCGTGAAAGCCTACAACCTAAGATCACAGAATTAGTACTGGTTGGGATGAGTGGGTCTGGTTAACCTAGATTTTTGCAGTCATCAATCCTATAGGGATTATTGCACTGTTTTATGTTTAAAACTAAAACCCCAGGATTTTCTCTGCATAATTATCACTGGTTGCAGAATCATCTCCTTGATGTTGAATCAAAAAACTTTAAAAAATAAAAACAGCTACCACATGTTCATCACTGTGATCTTCTAAAACATGCACGAGGTACGAGCTGATAAAAATACTCTTTTCTGAATCTTCAGGGAGCCTGAAATTTTATCTGCGGCAGAGATGTAGACAAACTGGTTCATTCAGTTGGATTGTCCATTGTGAAACATGAAGATAATAGAAGTGCCACAATTGTTAACTATTTAAGTGCTTATCAAGCAGAAGAATATTTCTGTTCCGCAACACCAGCCCTCTGCTACATTTTATTTATGTCCTTGTTTGTTCCTTATTGCTCACAAAATCCCATCTTTTATCTTTCCCTATTTCTGCCCCATGCAACTTCCACGATTCAGTTCTGCATACACCTCCCAAAAACTGTAGCATACTAAAGATGTCTGGTTACAGTCAGATAAATGAGATGTTCCAACAGCAAAAGAAGAAAACAGTAGGAAATTTAAAATTTCATTTACATTTTCAGAAGTTCCTGATTGTTTCCCTTAATTGGCCAAACTATGACCATCATAACTGCTGAGCTGTATCTCAGTCTGAAACAAATGGGATCACTGAAACCAGTGAGAACGAGTGGGGGTCTGCCATGGGTAGAGGTGTCACTGTCTGGTCCAAGCAATGTTACCTAAATTACAAGAACTGGTTGCACACACAAGAATCCATGTTTGTCTATCTCAGCAGTTATTCAATAATCCCACAGAACATCATTGTCTCTAAATTGTAGAGACGTCAATTTCATAGGTGGACCATTCAGTGGATAAAGCTGGATGGCCGCAGACAAAGAGTTGGGGTCAATGGCTCAATATCTAGCTGGAGACCAATAACGAGTGGTGTCCCTCAGAGATCGGTGCTCTTACTCCAAAACCCCTCTTTTTTCCTTCCAATTTTCCTCAGCAGCTCCTTATCCATCCAAGGAGGTCTCCTGGACCTCCTGCTGCACTTCCTTCTAGTTGGGATGCAACACTCCTGAGCTTGTAGTAGGTGATCCTTGAATATCAAGCAACAGCCTTGGGCCCCCCTGCCCTCTGGGGCTATATCCCATGGAACCTTACTGAGCAGGTTCCTGAAGAGGCCAAAGTCTGCTCTCTTGAAGTCCAGGGCAGTGAGCTTGCTGCACTCTCTTCTCACTGTCCTGAGGATCTCAAATTCAACCATCTCATGATTGCTGCAATCAAGGCTGCCCTGGAGCATCACATTTCCAACCAGCCCTTCCCTGTTGGTGAGGATGAGGTCAAGCATGGCTCCTCTCCTTGTCGGCTCCTCTATTACTTGCAGAAGGAAGTTGTCTTGCACACAAATGAGGAACTCCCTGGATTGTTTGTGCCGGGCCGTACCATCCCTCCAACAGATATCAGGGCGGGTGAAGTCTCCCATGAGAACAAGGGCCCGCGAGCGTGAGGCTGTTCCTATCTGTCTATAGAGTGCTTCATCCACCAAGTCCTCTTGGTCAGGCAATCTGTAACAGATCCCCACAGTAATGCCTCCCATCGCTGTTCTCCCTTTAACCCTGACTCACAAAATCTCTGTTGACTGCTCACATGTCCCCAGACAGTTCCATTTTCTCCAGCCTATGCCTAACATAAATAGCAACTACCCCTCCCTGCCTACCGTGCCTGTCTTTCCTGAAGAGCCTGTAACTTTTCCTTCCAACATCCAGTTATAGGATCCATCCCACCATGTTTCTGTGATGCCTATTATATCATACCCCCGTAGATGTGCACACATCTCTAATTCCTCTTGTTTGTTCCCCATGCTATGGGCATTTGTATAGAGGCATCTGAGTCAAGCTCCAAATGAAGCTGGGTCATTGGCTGGAGCAGCTGGAATACCTACCTCTACGTTGCTCCTAGCATTTATCATAGGTGCTTGCAACTGACTGGATGCACTGGGATGGAATGATGCCCCCCTCCCCCAACACATCTAGCTTAAAGCATCCTTGACCAGTCTGGCAAGCCTCCTACCAAATCCACTCTTTCCCTTCTTTGTCAGACAAGCTCCACTAGCCCCCAGTAGACCTGACCTACTAAATTGAGTCCTGTGTTCAAGGTACCCAACCCCCTAAATATGGCACCACCCTTCTAACCATTTACTAACCTGGCCAATCCTCCTAGCCTTTTTAAGGTCGCTTGAGGCCCCTGCACAGTCTGGTCCTGGAGCAAGCAGTGCTGCTTCCTCTCAGCTTCCCTGACACCTTTCAGCCCAGTAACAGCGTCCCGCAGCTCAGCCCCTGCTGCAGGAGGACCTCCACCAGGGAGCACAGAGTGCAGCTCTGCCCATTGAGCACCCTCCTCTCAGGAGAGCAGTGCAGGCGCTCTCTACACCCTGAGCTCTGCACTGCAGCCTCCCCTCTCATCGGCTCTGTCTGGGTGCCTACGCTGTCCACTGGCGGGGCAGCGAGAGCAGAGCTCCCAGACCGAGCCCTGGTCATAAGGTGAATGCTCACCATCCCGATCGCCTGTTCACATAAACTGCCTCGAACCCGCCCTGTTTGCCACACTCCCTGGGCAGGTTTTTGCCCACTTAGGGCTAGTGCCAGTCCTCCTGGCTCTGCCCCCTGTGAGTCAGCTGCTCGCCTCAGCTGAGCTGCCGGCTCCTGGGCAAGCCCTGTCGAGGACTTGAGGCTCCCTGGGTGGCTCTTGCCTCTCTGAGTTGAGGCTCCTGGACACTGAGCTTCCCCCTGATCAGGTGTTGAAGGCGGCGTCTCTCGAGCTACTCACCTCAGCAACTGACCAGGCTGCAGATAGGATTCCTCATCTCTTTTCCACAGCCCTGTACTAGGGCTCTGGGCACCATGAGAATGATTTCCAACCCTGGGTTAAAGGACTCTTACATAGAGACAGTGACCTTGCCACCAGCTAGTTGAACTAAAATCAGTCATGACACAAGCCGTGCTGATGTAAAGACAAGTAAGGTCTTTATGTGCAAGATCTGAATGCAAAAAATGTTCATAAAGCAGTTGTAAAGAAAAGAAGTGAACTATGCTTATTTTAAAGGTTTTTTTCATAGACTGTTGACAAGCTGACAAGCAGATTATAGTTATATTTTACCACACAGCTGTGAACTAGAACTCATGAGAACTTTTTGTCCCTAATTTTGTAGTCAAGGAACAAAATATTTGTTTGCAAGGAAATGCTTGCTTTAAAAACCTCATTCCTACACCTTTGGTTCATCCATGGTGAAAAATCCCTTCCTTCAGTAGCAATTACATGAAAACCAAAGCAGAATGTCCTTGGCAGAAGAGGTTTACACTATCATGTTTGTCCTTTACATGTCATATGAATCAAGCATTGTGATAATCCTATCTTATACAGGCACAGTAGTGCCTCTGGTTCAAGATCAGGAAAAGCCACAAACAAATTATTGCAGGTGAAAAAGTGTTAGGAAGTGTAACCTGTTCTTTAAAGGGTACCTTGCAGCAGACTTTCTTTGGGCTTCAGCTATAGTCTGAATAACTTCATATTTGCTTGCTATGACTATGTCTGCTACCATAAGATTCTTTGAGAAAAAAGAAATTTTTGAAGTGAGTTATTGACCTGTTTTTCTATAAAGCGCATGGATATTCACCTAATTCCCTGGGAAGACATTAGTGCCCCCGAAGTTCTTAATTTCTATACCTACATGTCTGTATGTCTTCCTTCAGTAATGTACTATTGAAAATGAGGACGGTAATGGTTTTTGACACGTGCATTAATACAAAATAGTTTTGAGACTATTAACCTAATTAAACTCCTGAAGCATCTATTGACTTAAGTACTTGTTGGGAAATATTCTGAAATGCTGTAGAATCAGGAGTATTTCCATGTCTGAGTATTTTCAGCATGAGAGTCAACCAACTGCGATTCCAAAGCAGCATGCAAACAAAGCCATTCTAAACCATTCCTTTCTCTTTGAACTAGACAAGGAACATGCCAAGGCTCTCACCTCATTTATGTTGAGATGAAAAACAATTAACAAACACATGAGAAAGCTAAATAAAAAAAAAAAAAGGTAGATATTAACACTGTGCCCTATAGGCAGTAGATTTTATGAATATATAAAGATATGATAATTAAAGACAAAGATTTTCCACCAGGGCTGAACCTGTTTCTGACTTACTCTGCTTGGCTGAGAAATACCCCAGTCCTGTCACTCTCATTGCTGTGTTCACACACTGCAGAAATCACAGTGAACATGCTGCCAAAGCAGATTGTGGTGGTTTCTTTCCTCATCAAACTATAAAACTGTTGCATTTATCTGTGCAAAAATGTTAGAGCTACTTTCAGGCTCTGAAGAAACAGCAAATTACTCCACTTTCTTTTGAGTATCATTATGCCAGAACGTAGTGATATGGCAAACTGGCAGCCCCTGGACCAGGGTAGAAATGTAACTAATCATGCTTTAAAATACCCAAGGTATGATATTGAAAAGATCTCCCAGCATATCTGTGGGTTAAGCAACAAGGCAGGTAGTGTTTTGCCCTGAGAAAAGGCTAATGAGACAAGCAGCCCTTACAGTTAAGCTATTTTATTTTAGACACCAACCAAGAATTGTTTCAGTTTATGTCACTAGAGTATTGCGAACACTGACATTCTAATAAAGTCTTCCATTTCTGCTTTTTCTGAAGGCTATTAGCTCTCTTATGTGGCATGCTGATCTCTAAAACATCTTTAAAATCAAGCTATAATTAATTGCAAAAGAAGACCACTTTTAGTACATGGGAAAGCTGCTCAAGAAATCCAAGTACGATTGCCAGTGGTGCACAGCTCTCCTGTTGCTCAGAGAATTGTAGCCATGGATGATCCTCCACCAAGACTAGTGCTTACCAGGGCACTCCAGCTAGCAGCTGGTCTTGCCCATGTGCAGTGAGTGAAAAAAACAGATTAAGGCATGCATTTGCCACTTTGAGAGCCTGCCTTAAAAGACTGGCAGGGCCTTTGAGTCTCCAGCCTGTTACAATTAATATTGGCTGATGCCTCATTGACTAGCAGTCTGGTAACATCTTCTAATGATCTTTCTACCCTCCAGCGTTTTTGAGAAGGTCCCTAAAAGTAGCTTTGCCTTTTTCCCAGCATGGCTTACAAATGGCTTGCATTGGGTTAAAATAACAGAGCCCAGCATTTCTACATTCTGGTGGAAGGCCTGTGTCAAATTAGATCCACTGCAAGACTGAGAAATTTTGATGGCATATTCTGTGCATTTGCAGGAGATGGGGAAAAAACTATTTGCCTCCTTTCTAGCTTCTGCAGGGTGACTGATAGCCTGATTAAACCAGGCTGACTCCATTTGGTTACAGAACTGAGGTTTTGTTACTGTGAAAAAAAATCCTGTTACAGTGCTTTGCAGTCAAAAAAAAAAAAAAAAATCATGTTGATTTAGACAGAAATATCTGCCTCCATGGAGACAGAGCAATGTTCAGAGAGGAGAAATGTTAGTTCTCAGGCTATTTCTTGTACTCCCAGAAGTTTGGTGCACTAAGTCCCTCAACACGGAGAACAATATCTGCATTCTTTGTGGTGAAGGCAAAGGCAATGAAGTTCAGGGAAGTAAGATCTAATTCTGGTAGATACAAAACAAACTTTTAACTATTTTCAATAAGGCTACATGCTAGATCTGTGCTTAAAAATGGCCTACTGTATAATGTATAACCACATATTTGAATAATGATCACCTTTTGTTAGTGAGTTCACAACTTGAAGAGGTAGGTCCATATTTTAAGGGTGTTTACGTAGGGACTGTGTTAATAAAAAGAAATAATTATACCTAAACAAATAATAAATACCACTTTATTTGAGACTTGAAGGCTAGCAGTCCTGGCGTGCAGATGGCAGATCTCTGAGCTAATGAAAAAGAAACTTTTGCTAAATTTCTAGAACCTGTTCATGCTTTCAGCATTTCAGTCCCTCGTGTATAACCACATAGTTGGAGAATGCCTTTTTATTTCGTCAAGGTTTCTAATTTAGTGTCACAGGATCACCATTTCTTCTTTTGCAGTTTGCATTATGCATCCTAAGATTCATTGTAAATGCATTTTCACAAATGGTATTGGTTGTTCCTTGCTAGCAAAAATCTTCCTAACTGTACTTTACTGCAGATTTTACATAAAGTATGCATTTGATAGTGCCTAAGTGAACTGTATGAGTTTTATATCACTTCAGCAATTGGGCCAAGCTAATGAGTGTAATGTAAATAATCCAGCAATTGTTTTTGCATTATGTCAGTGTATAAGGTCACTGCCCTTACCACTGGGTCCTAATTTAACAAAGGGTTGTTTATTTGTTTGTGGGTTTTTTTTTTTTTTTAATAAAGAATTCTAATCCTACTGTATTGGTAGCTGTGTCCCTTTTTTGTGTTGAGCTCTGCTATCCACAAATTGAATGGAAATCTCATTAGTGGAGCTATAATGAGCTGGCAATGAAACCCCTTCAAGCTTGCCTGCTTACGGCCATTTGCCTGTTTGTCTTACTCTTCGTCATGAGCCTGAAATTGCCCATTAGGACTGCAGTGAAGAGCAAGTCTGACTGGAGCTGTGATGCTGATAGAGACACCAAACAGGTAGAAATCTGTCAAACCCAATGGGGTCTATAGGGTATTATTACCTGTGTGCATGTGTTTATGCTTGTTCATCCTGAAGTCAAACTATAGGTAGGGAAGGAGAGAAAAGAGAAAGTGTACATAGAATAGAGGAATAGAATTAATAGGGTAAAGGTACCAAGAACAGTGTCTTAGGACTCTTAAGTGTGAAACAGAAGCATTTTATTGCACCTGAAATTACTAATATGTCAATGAAAGGAACTTACAGCGAGCTCTTGCTGTAAAGTGCCATGAATGCCAGCATTGATGCCAGAATAAGGAGAGTCCTAAAACGGTTATGCAGATCCTTTGAAACAAAACTGTTTAAATCTAACCCAAATACAGAAGTGGAAACTCTGTGACAGGTGCTTCTCTTGCCTTCTGGAAAGACAATGTATTTAAAAGTCAATATCCGGGATATTGAATGCTTCAGAAATATTGAAGCCCTGTTGTTGTGATGGCAGAAGCCCCAAAGCTGCCAAGACTAACAGGAGATTGAGTAGAGTATTCTAAAAGTTCAGTCTGTCATGTGTACACTTATAGTCTTTACAATTGACTATCAGTTTATCTTAGTGTATCATGCATAGTCAACAAATATATTAGAAAATCAAGTTTCCAGTAAACCATTACAGACAGCCAAGAAGCTCTCACACTTGCTGTCAACCTGTATAGCACATGGTGGTTCAGGAGTAAATTCATCTGTGGATCAAGTATTCCTGTCTTGGGCTGGCTATTCATGTCACAGGTGCAAAGTGGGCTTTCCTTCTGCTGTCCAGTTTTTAAATATTGTTCCTTTTTTTAGCAGAAAACCTCAAGGTAGACGTCAGTTTTCAGAAAACTGAAGTTAGATAACACGAATCTTCCACTTGGGCATCTAAAGTGCTAACTATAAAGTATTATTTGTCGTGTGTGAATTTTTTTAGATGGAAAGAGAATTATTATACAGGAATATAGTGGAAATGTTATGATTGGAGACATTATAACTTAGTGACTTTTGCAAGTGAGTAAAAAAGTAAAACAAAAAAAATCAAAGTCTAAGAGGACGTATGTCAATATGTGGGTTGTTTATGTTTGTTTTTTTTTTTTTCATTTAGATTTAAATTGTTATTATAACATTGTGTGGAATATGTTCTGTGAAAATAATGAAGTCCTAATAAAAGGAAAATATATTGCAGTACTTCACTTTTAAATCTTTCCTAAATTGGAAAAGATGACAGAAACTTTGTGGATTACAGGCCATACATATCAGTGATTATAAATTAACTGCTTTCTTTTCCTCAAGTTTTGTGAATCATAAAATAATGATTCAGTGAGTGTTGAATCCATATTGATTCCTTATAGCTCAACCTAGTCAAGATATCTGCAACTTCTACAATACTGTGCTACTTTACTGGGTCATGTCTCTCAAAGTAAACTCGTAGCAAGCTACTTTATGCCATACTGTGCTCTCAGCCAGGTGTGTGTGTGTGTGCATCAGCAGATGTCTATATTGCTACCTATGTTAGCTAAACAGCAGCTGGAAGACACAGAACCATGACCTACTCTATCATTTTCTTCTAGATGAAATAATTTCTTCTCAAGTTGTGTAAAAGACAGGACCATCTGATAATGATGCTGGAGAAGAGATATGAGAACAGCAGCCACAATTGATCAAATACAGTGTACTGTTGCGATCATTGCTTGTGTTAACAAAATTCAGTCTGGCAATGGCATAGACTAAGCACACTGGCACTGAAACAGCTGTAGAAGACGTATGCTGAAGGATACTATCATACAAAATGGGAAATAGCAGAAAATGAGGACAGTGATTACATTTGATTTCTTAGGTGGTGTTCCACCACTAACATTACATTACTGCATCTCAGCTCTGTGAGCTAGATCATGTCTGTCCAAATCCAAACTAACTGCTGAAGTCAGTCATGTTTTTCTGTCATTAAAGAAACATATAGTCCACCATGTGAAATAAAGATGATGATTGATTTCCATTAAAAGCTTTTCATTGTTTTTTTGCTAGAAATGCATTATACACATCAGCATACAGCCGGTGGGTAAATGTCTTTCAGCACTGAGACTTTCACCACTATGACAGCAGCACAACACGATAGTTAAGCCCAAAAGTATGATCATTTACAGTCCTTTTCATTCACTTTTTTTTCCTCTCTTCTTTTCCTCCTTTTTTTTTTTTTTCTTTTGGAAGGGAGTGATTTTTTTTTTTTTTTGGTTTGGTGGTTTTGAGGGTTTTTTTGGTAGATAAAAGATTTTGTGTTTTTTTTTCAATTTAGAGCTATGCAAAGGAGTTCCAAAGTCAGAAATTTATTTGGGTTTTTTTATTAGCGAATACTCAGAGTACTAGCTAATATCTTTTTTTCCTGGGTTATTCCACCCTTCTCTGCATATAGTCCACATCATGTAACGATAATTGTCTTAGGCTATGTGAAGTTGCATTCAGTTTACACAACTTTTTTAACACAGAGACAGTGGGTCAGGGCAGTAGATTTTGCCAACAGAGAACTGATAAAAATTTTAACATGATTTCTTTTGGAATGAAGAAAGTATCACCTTTGAATAATATGCTGCACAGCTTGCAATAATCACTTTGTTTATGTGGGTATTAGGCTGAGACACAAAAGTTGTAAAGATCAGTACTCCTCTGATCATTCTCCTTCTTATTCTTTTCAGCATTCTCCTGAAGATTTATATTCAAAGTGATCATGCTGAAATCCTGGAATTGTACTTCCCTTTCTGTCTAACATTAAGTTTATGGGTAGGCAGTGTTGAAAATGGTGATGATGGTCTTGAAGTCTCTGGAATCCATTTTTTCTGCATTTTACTGATCTATCCAGATATAAGATCCCCAAGGTTCTTCCCTTTCTCTTTCTTCTGCCGGAAGATGAGGCTTCTGATCTCATTGTTTGTGATGTCTACAAGGGGAATATTGGCCACACAGATCATAGCGAAGGGCAATGTTGATGCTATCTGTGGTTTACACATTGTGCCAAATGCATTACGGCATTATGTTTTATAGCCTTTCAAGTGTGTTATCCCTTCTCCCTCTGTGTGTTAAGAGTGTGAAACTGCAGCCTGGACTGTAGTGAATTATTTTAGCTGAGCTATCTTACCCAGAATGGTCTTTATTGACATTTTAGTACCTCTTCACCCATTTGTTGTATCAGGGCCCGTTGCCTCTAAAACTGATTTTTTTCCGATTATTTGATTTCTTTACTGTGTTTTCCACAATTACTCCCTTACCCAATAACTTTAAAGTTTGCATAAAAGACAACTCCTTATACACAAGATTTTTAGACTTGTTCCAGCTTTCCTTCTAAGTATAGTTAATTTTTCAGCATTTGGTAATGACAAATGTAATAGTTTTTGTAGGGTAAGTCACTTTTTCGGTTATTCTTCCAACTACATCATTTCTATTAAAGAAAGTCCCTGCAGCATACAGTCAGGATGGGTCATGGCATTACGTGCTTGAAGAGAGGGTGTTTCTGCTAATTTGGTGTTTAAGGGGTCAGTTTTCAATGAAGGCTAACAGTTTGATTGCATCTCTGGTGTTAAGTGTAGGTAACTTGTCTGAGATGCATGATTTTTGAAAAGACACAATGATCTTCATGAGGTTAGGATGATTTTACCTGACCTAGTAATCATCTGAGATTATATATATGTGGGGTGGTTATTAGTAGTATTTTGCAAGATGCATTGAAATTTCATTCAAAGTTTCCTCTGAAGGCTGAATAATGGCAGGTTGCAAATTATGAAATTTGGGATGACAACAAGTCCCCCAGGAAACTTCCCCAGGGGTAGGCCTGGGTATAAGTTGCAGTTTTGGAGGGTGAGATCTGTCTTTGAGATTGTTTTATTTAAATTTGTAAGAAGTATGCTATCGTGCTATGGGTTCTGAATGCTTTTTTTATTCATGTATGAGGGACAAAATCAAAGACCTCATAGTCTTTGCATACTGTCCTGAGATTTTCTGGCTTTGGCAGTCTTCATAACCACCATGTGAATCAGAAGTCAGACACCAGAATTACTACTTCTTTCGCATCCTTTTCCTTCCCTTGTGAAATTTGTATTGGTAACCACACTGTAGTAGGTTTGTTCTGACTTGATCAATCAAACAGTTTGCACATGGTTGAGAGATGTGATTATTTAGGAGTTGGGAACTACTTGATGGCCAGTGCTTTTGTTTTCCATAATTATCACTACTATGATATGCATCTTAATGATTACTCCTGAGAGAACTCCCTGGAGTTTTGTTCTAGTCTTGGGTGTAAATACAAAGTACTGAAGCCAAAAATTACAGATAACATCTCTGGCCTTGCCAATTTTTTTCTTAAGGGATCTCCTGAACATTTCTGCTGCTAGTTTTAGCTTTATTTGTTGTTAAACCTCTGTTCCACCATCTTTAATCTACTTGGCATTGTTTTTCTGTTTACTAAGGTTGTTTGAGATTTTGTTGCACAACTTTATGGACTCTGAAATATTTCTAGAGATTCTTTCTAATAAAGTATTTTGTTATGAGTCACTGCAGGTTTTCTTATGTACTTGAACAGTAAAAGATTACTTGGTTCCAGAAATTGTGATAGACTTTGTTCAATGGAAATGGTTTTTTTGGAGGGTTGTTGTTAGTGGTTTTCCTCTTCCACCAGATGTTGCCTTTATCTTACCTGAACTTACCCCTGGACAATTTTCTTTTGGTTGTTTTTTTTTGTTTTGGTTTTGGTTTTGGTTCGTTTCATTTGGGGGTTTTTTTGGGGTTTTTTTTTTTTTTTTTTTGGTTGGTTGGTTTGGTTTTTGTTTCATTTTTTATTGTTTGGTTTGGGTTTTTTGTTGTTGTTGTTGTTGGGGTTCTCTGTTTTCTAGTCATTCTCCTTCAGATACTCTGTTGGAAAAATACTATTATCTGGACTCCTTTTGTTGAAGAAGAGATATGCTCAGGTATAATCTACAAGCTGGAAGTTTGGCCATCCCACCAGTTTTGCCAGTAATTGAATAAGGAAGGTTAAGATTAAAATCTCACAAATGACAAGCAATTACCTATTCCTTCTCTCAGAGAAGCTATAGTAAAGTCACTATAGCATTCATTTATTCACAGAGGAAGAAGCCTCAGAACTTTGTGATCCATGGTAGCAAAAGCAATTGATAAAAAAGACAGTATTAATGGCTGCTTTGATCAGTAATGTTTGTGAAACCTTGATCATGACTACAAGATTAGCTATCATTACTGCAAGAAACATCTCTTCCTCATTCAATAGTCTGCCTGGAAGATTTGAAATACGGATAGGAAGAAATTATATGCCACAGGGATGGGATCACCATTCCTTTTCAAAATGAGCATAGCCAAATAGCAATGAATATATTTTAATTGGCAATAAATTAAATTTATTTTCCCAAGTCCAATCCTGTTTTGCCCATGACAATAATTGGTAGGTGATCTCCCTGTCTTTATCTCAACCCACAGGCTTTCTCATCCTATTTTCTCCCTTTGACCCACTGTGTTTTGACTGTAAGCCAAGGTTAATTCATCACATTTAATCATAGGCTAGTTTATTGTCCTGTTCACTGATGGTCATGCCAGAGGTACATCTTTCCACTATTGTTTGGTGAGTGTGGTTTTGAGGAGAATCCCCTGACTATACCCACAGGTGACATTGAGGAGAGGTCTCAGAGCATGCAAGCTGGATTCCCTTTGGAGGAAACTAACTAGAAGAAGTTCTAAAAGGACTACTCCTGGGATGGTCCAGCCACTAAAGGGTGTTCTGTCTGCAGGAAAGACAGGGGATAACCTTTCTTGAAACACTCATGGACACTGTGCTTGGAAAAAATAACCCTTTTATTATACAGATCCATTCTTGTAGTGATAGCTGCTAATGTAGACAAAGCCCATGGCCTCCTTGAAGATAACTTTCATTAATGCTAAGGAGCACTTACTAATTAAGTAACAGACAAGATGTACTTGCTTTAGTGTTTCATAATTTCTGGCTGTACCTACAGTGCTGTGGGAACAGTCCATGACCTACAGACCAGATGGAATAGACAACTAGAAGTTTCACAATCACTAGCCCTTGCTCTCAGTCACGGTGGAATTCAACCTACTAGATGTCTCCTGGAAATAAAATGCATCAGAGAAGAAATAGTCCAGGAGGTTCTTGGAGGGTGTACAAGATAACTTCCTAACCCCACTGGTTAGTGAGCCAACTAGGGAAGACACCCGGCTAGATTTGCTGTTCATGAACAGAGAAAGACTGGTGGGTGATATGGTGGCTGGAGGCCATCTTGAACAAAGCAATCATTAAATGATAGAATTTTTAATCCTTGGAGAAGTCAGGAGGAAGTTCAGCAAAACTCCTACCTCAGATTTCTGGAGGGCTGACTTTGACCTGCCTAAGATGCTGATTGAGGGAATCCCTTGGGAAACAGTACTGAAGGGCAAAGTGGCCCAGGAAGCCTGGACACTCTTCAAGAATGAAATCTTGAAGGCACAGAAGCAGGCAGTCCCCATGTGCCAAAAGTAAAACCAGTGGGGAAAAGACCAACCTGGCTGAACAGGAAGATACTGCTGGAACTCAGGGGAAAAAGAAGAGTCTCTTACCTGTGGAAGAAGGGACTGTTGCTCCATGAGGAGTGCAAGGATGTTGTTAGGTTATGCAGGGAAGAAAACTAGAAAGGCGAAGGCACAAGGTGACCAGCCTGATTGATGAAGGAAAGGCTGCAGACGTCTATTTGGACTGTAGTAAAACATTTGACACTATCTCCAACATTCACCTGGAGAAACTGGCTGCTCATGTCCTGGATAGGTGGATTCTTCACTGGGTAAAAAACTGTCTGGGTGGCCAAGCCCAAAAAGTGGTGGTGAATGGTGTCACATCTAGTTAGCAACTGGTCACAAGTGGTATCCCTCAGGGCCCGGTTTTACAGCAGTGTTGTTTAACATCTTTACTGATGCTCTGGATGAGGGGATCAAGTGCAGCCTCAGGAAATTTGCAGATGACACCAAGTTGAGTGGGAGTGTTGATCTGCTGGAGGATAGGAAGGCTCTGCAGAGGGATCTGGACAGGCTGGGTCAATGGGCTGTGGACAATGGTATTAGGTTCAACAAAGCAAAGTGCTGGGTCCTGCATTTGGGTCACAACAACACCATGCAGTGCTATTGACTTGGGGAAGAGTGGCCTTCAGTGACATGGCTTAGTGGTGGACTTGGCAGTCCTGGGGTAACGGTTGGACTTGATGATCTTAAAGGTCTCTTCCAACCTAGTTGATTCTATGATTCTATGAAAATGTGTCCTACACTGATCAAGGTCAACTCCTCCCTAACCATGATATGCAGCACTTGATCCAGATATTTTCATAGACACCCCTTTGAAATATACTCTTTAATAGCATTTTATTTTCAATTTGAAGTGACTAAGATGTGACAGCTCTATCATGGTCTATAACATGGTGTTTATAACAGTATGCTGAGGTTGTGATGCATACTTGGGCAGTGGCAAGGCATGAAGCAGGCAGGGTACTTGTAAGTATGTAGTTCACAGATGCAGTCTAGAACTTCAGTACAGTCTCCTTTCATCCTAGTGCAAACAACACACAAGACTACATGGGAGTTTCACCTCAGAGGGGAATAATTTGAAGAAAATTTTCTCAGAGCAAATCAGCATATGTACAGTTTGGACAACCAGTGAAGCAGAACCTGAGAGAAATAAACAGATGAGCTGAGTAAGTAGATGTGCCTTCTGAGCAGATCATTGCCCAAGCAAGGAGCAAGAAGTTGGACTCAATAATCCTTATGTGTTCCTTCCAACTTGAGATAAATAGTTTCAGCCTATTTCCATAGACTCATGCTGAGATGAAATTTTGTGAACTTATGACATGTATGTTGTTCTCCCTTGATATAAATAAATGCTTATCACCAAGGAGATTACAAAGAGGTATAATTATTAGTCCTTTCAAGCCTGGTTCATTTTCCTCCCTATTAAGCAAAATAGTCTAAAGTTTCAATGTTCCCTTCAAAGATAACCTTGGTTTATAAGGAGGTTAAAAACAGTTCAGGATAAACAGACCTATTGCCAGCTTCTGGAATACCTTTACTAGGCAGAATTTAAACAGGAATTAAATTACAGGAAAAGGAAAATGTCTCCGAAACTCTGTGTGCCATAACTCTTGCCCTGAAGACTTACTGATGACATTTGGGTTTAGGCTCAGAGAAGTGGCTCTGAACTTCCCATTAAACCTGGGCCCTGGTTCTTCATCTCTTTCTGTTAATTAGTCTTAGTCTCTAAAGAATTATGGTGTCTTGTGATGCCAACACAGTTCTGAAAGGTCTAAGTTTGTCAGTTATCTCCTGTTTGCAGGGTTTTATCAGTCCTTGAACACACTCATCTCAGAGAAGGATAGCATCGTTCATCAGGATGTTCTGGAATTCATGTCCCTCAGTGTCCTGCTATTTAGTTATTTTTAAAGTGTCTGAATTAAATGAATTAATAATTCATACTTTTACAAGTGTATAAAAAATATTTCTCCTTTACCAGGAATATTATTAAGTACTATGTCCAAGTGGTATGAGTGACTCCAGGAAAAAACTTGTTTCAGGACAGGATTGCCAATGTACATGATTCATTTACTTGAGTTCAGAGAAAATTCACACAGCTGTTCTCAGAAGACTTACCATTTTAGTAGAAAACGTATGAAGTGCAGCAGTTGACAGCTGTTTTTTTTCTTTTTTTGTGTGTGTTTGTTTGTTGTTTGTTTTTTTTTTTTTTTATGGTTGGTTTCATATGGAATTTTCTTTTTTGGGCCAAGGCCAGTGAGGATTTATGGATGTTCAGTTTGCAGTGGATGTCTTGAAACAAAACATTTGTTCTAGTCATTCCTGAAGCTTATTTTCATTTAGACTTATTCATTTCAACGTGAAGGGCTGATGTTTTCATACTTATATTATTCAGGTTACACATAATGTTTGCTGTATACGCTATGAGGGCTTATATTTAGCTTTAGTTGTGAGCAAAAACCTTGGAGAACTGAACTTGCTCAATACACAGAACAATTTACTAAAAGAGCCACAAGTGAAAACCCTGATGGTTTGGCTATAGTTCTTCAGGTCTAAATTGAAAGTTACCCCCATTTTCAATTGAACTCATACCAAGAAAAAAAAAATAAATTTTTCTAGGCCAGAATTTCAAGGACCATATTATAGGAAAGATGTTTATCAAACAGTTCTACATCTGGAACTAGTACCAGGTTCATTTTCATTTGATTGCATAAAGTGAGGAAAATTCAGGTCATTATATGAATAAAATCATCCCCAAAGGCTTTACTAACATTAGCAGTAAAGACAAAGGGACTTTGAAAGTCAATGCCACCAATTATTAAGCAATATATGAAGAAAAGCTAGATCCGGTTGTTCAACATAAAAGAATGACAAAGTAAAAATATTTGCTCTTCTAGCTGGGATTTGCTGATCAATAAAATGTAAAGGACCACATAACAGAGGGTCAAAGATAAAAATTATGCACTCTGTTACATGTTAAATAGGAGGCTGTTTTTTGAGTACAGTCAGGTTCTATTAAAAAAAAATTGTATATCATAATAGACTGAAGGACTATCAAAAGGTGTAAAAGCCAGAGTTATAGCACTGAAATCTGCCTAGTTACATGAATAGTTCAAAATTTTATCAGGTTTTAGGGGCTATTTTTGTTTCATTCAGTTTACTGTTTTCCTAAGAACTGATACATTCTCTGGTCATTTAAGTGAGTGAAGATAAAGGGGCTATTCCTGTTTACACCAGTAGGAAGTTTGTCCTATTGTATTTCACATAACGTGATTTTATTCTTGGAACTGATTTATGTAATTCATGTATTCTGCTCTTTGAGCTTGATGATTATGCTCTGCAGCTAATTAACTGAAGTTTTTTTTAAAAATTTGCATTTTTTGGAGCATAAAATCTGTGAAAATTTTGCCCAATATATATGTTGATTTACATTACTTCTACAAAGCTAAAATGTATCATTGCAAATCATATTATTTGAGTGTATTGAATGCACCAAAGTGCTAAAAAAGAGCAGGATGCAAGCACTGATTATTACCGGTGATCAGTAGGTGCTTAGAGAGGCATTGAAATATGATACTTCTAGACAAAACAGGTAATATTTTCTGTGTCTTCTCGCAGTTCTTCCTGCTTTAACACATTACATGTTATAGTGTAATCTATGAGATAGAAACAATACCAGGAGTCCTAATTAAATTAAAAGTAATTACCCGTTGTGTAGATATGGCTTTCAATTGAGCAGCTGCAAGTTGATATTTTGTCATCCTCACTTTATCTATATGCTCATGCATGATTATTTGTATCAGTTATTAATGACGTTTTCTCAGTAGTCATAAAGGGTTGTGGAAAACAGAAGAGGAAAAGGGTGAATGAAAAAAAGTGTTATAGGAAATGCAGACAGTGAATTAGTACATTTACTTCTCTAAGTCTTCAGCTGGGATGCTAGTTCCTTGCTCACTTATTTTCTGTTATATCTCTGATCTGAAAGAAATTACTATTTTTTTTTTTTTTCTAATTTTTGGGGGGGGCTAGCAGGAAATTTTAGAAATAGAAAAACTGGCAGATTAAGCACAAGGACTTAGCTCTTTTATTAAGGCTTTTCTATCCTACATTGAATGCAAATAGAATTTATTTATTTTATAGAAGGAAGAATCAACACACCTTTAAAGAGCATTATTATAGTGGAGTGGAGTGGAGTGGAGTGGAGTGGAGTGGAGTGGAGTGGAGTGGAGTGGAGTGGAGTGGAGTGGAGTGGAGGGGAGTGGAGGGGAGTGGAGTGGAGGGGAGGCGAGGGGAGGGGAGGGGAGGGGAGGGGAAGGGAGGGAAGGGGAGAGGAGGGGAGGGGAGAGGAGGGGAGGGGAGGGGAGGGGAGGGGAGAGAGGGGGAGGGTAGGGGAGGAGAGGGGAGGAGAGGAGAGGAAACGAGGAACATCAGACTCAAAAAGGTTGGTTTTTTTAACAATTCAAAAGATTTTCCATTTTTAGAAGAAAAAGTTTTTGGCTTTTAAGGAGACTTTCATGTCAGAACAAAAGGAAGCTTCATTACAGAACAATATTGCACTAGAGTATTATTCAGACTGATTTAGTGCCTTTTTCAGGTGCGTGATTCTACTGTAACAATGGGAGACAACATCATTCTCCACACAAGAATATTATGCAGCTGCTTAAGAGTGTATGCAGGGTGATGTCCATTTGCGCAACTGTTATCTTGCTGGCGTAAGCCTGCTACCAAGCAGGAGCAATTACTCCCAATGCGGTCAAATTAAATTTTCATAACTATGAAGCTGCATTTTACCTTGGGGCACTACCTGATGCCCATTTCTTCATTCCTCTTTCCTTAATCCTCGATATTAAATCTAAACAAATCAATGTTTACTAGCATTAATATTTTAACATACAGTACTTGCTCTGCCTTCTGACATCTTGTGCCTTTATTAGTATCATGGTGAAGGTTTTCTGCAGTGAATAGCAAAAGGGCCCTTTTTGTTTTCCATTGTTGTTAAAGGTTTTATTTCCTGATGTGCAAACTTGTGCATATAGGCACATGTTTTTCTGCCACTAATCCAAAAATTCCTAAGTAATAAAAGAAAACAAATCATCATTTCACCATTGAACCAGGGTCACATTATGAAAAGACTAAGGGTTAAAACCAAATTTGTTTCAATTCCACATTAATCAATTGATCAAATTGGGTTCATTTCCCTATCAAGAGCCATCAGTCACTTTTCGGTCCCCAGATTTACCAGTCCAGTTCCATACACCTTTATCACAGGACCCCACTGCCTAGATGCTGAAGGTGAGGACTTCACAAACCAGATCAGAAGCAAAACACTTCTGCTGCTTGTGAAACTGCTTCCCAGAGGCAATGAACCCACAACTGTCCCCACAGCCACACACCTCTGATTCCCATCCTGCAGTTTCTTCATATTCCTACTAGGTGTTTGCCAAATACCTAATTATAATATCTGACTGGCTACTCAATATCTGGAAATAGTGCCTGTCTGTATGTGACACAAAGCCAATTAATGGATAGAAACACAAATCAATTAAAAAAAATAAAAATTGTCTTCTATTTCCTTTCCTCTTCCCCTTACTCTCATCCTTCCTACTCATTTTGTGATTTTTCTGCCTGCATCGGTACCATAAGTCCCCTGGCGTTATTTCTTTGTCCCCTGTGAAGTTTGAAACTCCTTTCAATTTAGTATCAGCAAATGTAATTATAGGCTAGATACTTTCACTTCCAACTCATTAATGAAAATGTTAAATAAGACTGGACCTGAAGTACCTTCCTAGAAATCCACCAGATAGTGCTTCCAATTTCTATAATATGGTCACTCTCTTTCCAGAAAGACTTCTCAGAAAATACCTACATCACTTCTTTACAGAGTAGGTGGGAGTTCCTGGGTAATCATACAGATTCCTCCCGGACTAAGTGTAATCATCCCCTTGAGTTTCTTGCCAGCACATAAAGTAGTGAAGCAAGGCTTGAAAACTGAGATCCTTGGCACACAGTTACTGTTAGTTGAAGGGTTTACCCTGTTTGCTGAAGATGAGGAGATGGGGATAGAAAGAAAATTACCTTTATTTAAGGCTTTATAACAGTAGCACAGTTTTACCTATGGCTAGGACTATAAACTTGAAAGTAGAGTTCAGTAGGCTGTGTCCATCAGCAATGGGAGAAAGAAAGATAATATGGAAGCTGATAATTACCAAAATAACATCAGCAGCCACATTTTCTCTGCCTTTTTATTACTAGAAAAAGTTAAATCCTGATATCTAGTTCATTCGCTGTGTTTTCTGGCACACACTGGATGTTTGTATGCCTTCTGGGCTGGAATCCTGATGCTGGAAAAAGTAAAATAAAGCATGCTGCAATTTCTAGCTGGCTACTGGGCTCTTCTCTGCACTTAGCTTCAAAGATTTTTTAAAATATATTTTTCTGCACCACAGCTCAGAGTTGCTAAATCCAGAAATTGAAACATTCTGGGAACCAAATCATTTGGGGGCAAATCAAAGCTCTTGGAATGTTGCCCTAGGATTTAGAAGATACCAGTTAATAGCAAAAAATGTTCAATATTTTTAAGGAAATCCCAGTTATAGAAGGCTGCACCATTCAAATCCTTGATTCAGGAGTAGAATGAATACTGCATGTATAACACAGAATGAAATTCATGCCCGTGTTGTGAAGGCAAGAATTAGTGATGAACAAAAGGAAAACTAATATTTTACATCTTCTATGCATCTATAGTTTTTATGTTGGTAACAGTTCCTTGTGAATCCGCAGATGAAAATTATTTAGTCATTCATGTCAGTCTCTGTAATAGGTCTGACAACAGTTACAGATCCTTATCCAATTTATGTAATTTATTTTTAAAGTATTGGTAGTGTTTTCAAAATGGAAAGAATTAAGATTAGGGGCAGGAAGAGTCTAAATTGTGGTGTTAAGACTCCGCTGCTCCACTGAAGTTCCCTAACTCTTAAATTGCATAATGATATTTTTAAGCATAGCTTAGTCCAAGTCCAAGTTTGTAGAGATTCAAGTTACTCTGTCACTTTTATCTGACATAAATGTATGCCCTGTGTGAAGTGGATGCCCAGTACACCAAGACTCAGACCTGACCAGGTTAGTTTTCAGGTTAGTTTTCAACATACCCAGTGCTCAGAACAGCTGTGCAAATGCTAGTGCCAGCACAGAATAATAGGAGTTGGCTGAGGATGGAGGGAAAGACCTTAATGGCAATGTGAATTTACATCAGCCTATAATGACTAGGAAGCCACCGTTGGAGATAAGCAGAACTGACAAAAATAGACCTTAAAGACTTTTTCATATGCTCCCAATCTCAAAGCTATAGTGACCTCAGGATTTAAAAGATAGCAATTGTGTAGCCTGAAGGCACTGTCTTTTTAGGCAGATTACTGGTGATCCACAGGGGAGGGTCTGTAGTCAAAGTCAAGAGAACCATTGGATAGAGCTCACCAGAGACCCCGAGGAACTGGAAAAGCATAAGACTGCAAAGCATCCTGAGGGTTCTGCCAACTAGAGCCCCTCTATCATGGTCATTTATATATTAAAAGCCTTCTATAGAAAATTCCTTACAATATTTTTTAACTGTGACAATTTATACATATTTCACTATAATATATGAAAGTTTATAGTACAGTCAGTCCAGGAGCACCTGGGTTTAGAGACCGTGCGCTACAGAATATTGTGAGCATTGTGTAACAGGCACCAATGCAAAAGCAATGGTGATGTGAACATATGCTTGAGGTGTGCATATTAAATGATAACATGATGTTTTGCATACAGGACTTCAAGATGTTATGCGCAGAAGAACAGCATGTCTTCACAGTAACTGAATATATGCATTATAAAGCAAAAGAAAAGATTTCCACTAATTTGGCTTCTTAATACTTATATTTAAGTGATAAAACTGTGTATTTTTTCCACTACCTTTATTAAATGCATTCTTCACCTCATCTGTGATTTGTTAGCTTCAAACACAGCTGTTACTCAGTTATCTAATGTTAGGCACCTGGCTGTGATGTCTAAATTAGGGCTACAGATGCCTCCACGCTGTGAAGTCAGAGAAAATAGATGTTTTCAGAGGATAATTTAGGACTTTGGTGTCTGAGTTTCTCCAGTGATTTCAAAGAGACCTTAGATTGATTCTAGTTTCATCAGCTTTAGCAAAACTCTATGTGAGTTTATAAGAACCCTAGTGACAAGTATGGATGCCAGTCACATTTTCCTTTCTGTAGACCTCATGGAGTATCCAATGACAATGGTTAAAACCTGTATTCGAGTCCTTACTCCAGAGTCTGTTTCATTACTTCCCTAGTAACACCTTTCCATAGAAAGATTTTTTATTCATCCCTGCAGGAGACAGAGCCCACAGCACAACTTTTCTGCACATCCTGGTAATTGCGTGGAAATTGTTTCCTATTGTTTTCCCTTGAAACATAAGAGCAGAGATCTCTTCCTTATGTATAGATATATCTGAGACAGCATCAGATGAATTAACTGCAGAATTTGAAGCACATAAACTGTACTTTGGCAGTGCTGTGCCTGTCTAAATGGCAGACCAACCAGGCAATTAACTTGGGAAGGCATGTGCCACAACACAGCCATAGCCAACCAGGCATGGAGGCTGACCTGTGTGGGGACCCTGACTCAGCACTTCGGGGCACTGTTTAGACAAACTTGCTGCTGCTGCTGCTGACAGCTAATGGGGAGTCTCTTCACGCTCAGGAAACAGGGTTAGTTGGTGCATTCATTGCTCTGGCTTTGTTGTTTGCTTGCCAAGGAAAACAAGAGCTACAGTTACAGTGTTTGCAGCAGCTGGGTAGGACAATCTCCTTTCCCATTTTTTTTTTTCCCCCAGCAAGCTAACATGGCTCATTTCCTCTTCAGAAAAGAAGTATCTTGGAAGTACAACCCACTTATTATGAAACAATGAGAAGTCGTGGATTACATGTTCACAGTTTAGACTGTTCAAAACCTTCCTGGCAAGATACTTTTGTTTCAGAAAACAAAATATTTTACTGATGATAGAACATTCCATAGAAAATGACTGGGTATTACCTTCCACTGGGGATAAGATATTCTATTTTGGTAAACAGTAGACTTCAACTAGTACCTTAATGCATTGCTGTGTCCTCTAGATCCTTACCAGGTTTCATGTGGACTAGGTTTAAAATCCTTTGCATTGTATCATGGTGTTCTGCAGTCCAGGTGCTGTAATATATAAAATGAAATTCAGTGGATTAGTTTTTTCTGGAATTTGCTTCCATAACAAGCCATATCTCTTGCACCATGGTATAGTAAGTGCTGTGTTTTGTTTTCTTTAATTGTTATTACCTGCTCCACATTTTCTAAATTTTTCAAAGATGGTTAGGACATTTATTTAAAAAAAAAAAAAAAAAACAGAAAAGAAAAAACCCAAAAGACATGCATGTGAAAATCTATTTTTAAAACATCTTTACTGGCTTAACTCAGCTCTCTTTGATAAGGATAATACAACATTTTTCACAGTCCCAAGTATTATGTAGCAAACATAAGATGCACTGCAATACTCATGTTTCCCACTCACTATTACCTACTTCTGTTTCTCCTCACACCTAGTTTGTCTTTGGGAGACTGATTATGGGTTGCTTTTGCCAGTTTGCTGTTGTCTTCAGTGCTGAAAGATGTACTAGTGCTGCAAGACTATGACTTCAAGCATCAGAGATACTGCCTTTCTGGTGATACGATTGCTCTGAGTTCTGCCCTTTACTTGTGTTTTTCCTAGATGAGTTACGGTGAAAAAATTCTCTTCTGATATCCAAGAGTCATTGCAGTAACCCCTCCATTTAGTTAGCTCCATTTTTTGCTATATCTTCCCTTGTCTTGTGAAATCCCTAACCTATGTTTTGCAAATCAGAAGCTATTTCAAGAATACCAGTTTTGGATAGTAGTTTTAGGAGCAATAAAATCATGATTTCACCATATACTGACCTTGACCTTTTCAGAGTTGGATCTGCTTATAGGCTTCATGGTTTCTATCTAAAAAGCAAAGAAATACCCTAGGCAATAATTTTAAAAGTTTAAATCATATTCAAGAAAACTGAAACTGGGCATTCAAGGGTGTTATCTTCAAAATACAAGTTCTTCTTTTGGGATTCTTCTCATCTATTTGGTGCAATGTACCCCTAAACGTTGCATACCTTAAATTACATTTTCTAGTAACTGCTCCAGATGTGAACAGTACTTCAATCCTTATTCCAACAAAACCATCAGGTGTTTATTCCATTTAGCATTTCAACTTAAAGTGAGCCCTTTCTGGATGTGTCAACTTTAGTACTTCCAATATTATAATTCTAGTTCATAATGTGCTCAGAAAGAGACCTGTCTGTATTTGTAAAAAAAATAAATGTGCACATGAGAATTAAAATGTGCATGATTTTTCTTCTCATCACAAAACATTCTAATTACTCTTCCCTTGAGAGAAAGAAATGATATACAAATAAATTTTCTAACCTTGCTGACCAGATTGCTGATGAAACCTCCCATGCACTCTAGCACTTTCTTTATCACATTTATGACATGTTCAGAAGCAAAGTGTTATTAGTAGAAAAGGAATGATTAATTTTTTGCAAGCTAAAGTGTTAATATTTAATTGTGACCTTTGTAGAAATGCTAAGGTTAAAATGTAAAAGTTAATAAAACTTCTATTTGAAATAACAGCAGATGGCCATGTAGTGAATACAAGCCTAAAATCACTCTTGGGGTTTTATTATGTTCACAAACTGCCTCATCTATCAATTACTATGTATGTTGCTGATGAGAGAAAAACTGAACTACTGTTTCATGTAGTGCACCTTAGCTGAGTATCATCTGACATGAAGAGCTGTAGAAGGCTCTGATTCCTGAACAAATCCCCTGTAGATGTGCCTGACATATTCAGTTAAAAGATATTCTTTCAGGATTACCGTGTGGGGTTTTTTTCCCATGAAAATTTTCATGAGTACAGCACAGATTAAAAAGTCACATGATAGTAAAGGAAATACTTTCATTCCATAAAGTATTGCTTTTGAAATTATGAGAGTGCTGAGCCATCTCAGCCTGTGTAGGAAAGGAGTTAAGATATGTGAAAGCAAATATTCAGTGAAAGAGAAACTCCCATCTGATGTCTTGGAACTTGGACAATGAGTCCAGTTTCTGAGAAGCTGGAAAGGCAAAAGCAGTATACAGCAGAAGGGAAAGTAGCTGGATGAAAACTGTAGAGAAGCAGATGTAAGCAGTGAAAGAAGCAGGTGATATAGCTGAGATATGCAGAAAGCTGACACTCCTTCTATTTTTATATTTTATTTTTGAATAGCTTAATCCTTACTGACTCTGGTTGCATTTTTATTATCCTCTTTGACCTAACATGCCCTGCCAAGGAGGACTATTTTTCTGTTTGGCAAAGGCAAACAATGCAGGTGGCAAATTGTTATTCTTTGTTTCATTTCCTTTTTTTCCTGCGGGCAGGTATTTCTAACCCTTATTATGTTTTCCTTCTTTTATTTCCAAGGCTATGCTATGTTCTTCCGGGCAAAAGATTGGAATGAAAAGAACTATTGAAACAGGCCTTTCTAGTAATATTTTTGCCTTACTCCCCCCTCCCTTGTTGTTGATTCTCCAGTAAATGTCTAACAAAAGTTGATCAAAAAGATAGTATGATTTACGTGTATCAAATTTAAATACAATCCCTCCCATTTTATTATTCACTGGAGAGACACAGGCAGAAAATGGTGGATGGCAAAAGTAATGTTTATTTACCATGCCTGTCTTTAAGGAGTTCCTCAAGTTCATACTCAATGAAATGTAATAGTGGATATTTAAACAAAGGTAAGAACATAAACCCAGCTATAACGGTTCTATGGTTCAGTGGTAGGGGCTTGGCCTGACAATGGTGCATGGTGTAAACATGGAAAAGGATGTCAGCAAAGGACCTATGCACATGCAAGTTCTGCCATATGTCCTCTCATCCTGCAGCACATGGAGAGGCAGGGATAGCCTGAGCTGTGAGCTCTTGTAATTGATTTTCATAAAGGTAAAACGTTCTGCTTTGTTTTCTCTCTGTGTGTCAGGAGAACCCCTTTATCTTTATTGGTTCTTCTGTCAAAACTGCCTAGTGGAAAAGCAGAGAGTAAGGGATAAGTGTGGGCACACCTTAGGGGAGAAAAGGGAACAAGGACGGAAGTAGATCATCAGCTAAGCACAAAGGGCCCTCAGCACATGACTAGGTCAACCCTAGTCACCCATCTGATCCTATAACCTCAAAGCGGAGATCTTCAGATCCATTCTTAGCTACCAGCTAACCTGGATGCCGTTTATGCTTTTAGTTCCAGTTTTAAAGCGACACAGATAATCAAAAGGTAAAATGCTTGCAGGTGTCACAGATTAATTAACAACACTGCATCTGCGGTGCATAGCACATAGCAACATTCCAAAGAGACAAAGAAAGGGTTGCTATAGTAAAATGGCAAGGGAGGTTGCTAAATCCATAAAAATTTACCACCAGTACTTTTTCCAGTATTTCAGGACCAGTCTTTCTGATGATCTGGAGGACAAACTGCTGACCAGAGTGTGCAGGGAACACTCACAGAAAACCTGGCTGCAGCAAGAAAGCTACAGAAACTGCATTTGTGTTTGCTGTGGAGGAGGTAAAGAGGCTCCAGTGCTGGAAACTTCATGGGGAATGTCTTAGAAAGTCCACCTGAAACCAAAGTGTCAGAAAAAGAGATTTTAAAATGCATTGATATTCTTAATAATAGCAAAACTTTAGATAGGGTTCGTATGTTTAGCTAAAACTGTGCCATGGAATTTTTGACCTGTTTGCAGAGCATAACTTGTCACTTTGAGCTTCTACCATGCCTCTGAAAAATAAGTTTGCAAATACAGTGCCAGTTGTTAAAAGAGGGTCCTCAATGTTCTGCCAGTCTGATGTCCAGGCTGGGAAGCTTTGTAGAAATTTTTATAAAAGAAATTAATCAGCTAACAATTTGACAAATATAGACAGATGTGTTAATATGGCTTTTGTACAGGGAACTTGCGTATCACAAGTCCCATTAGGTAATCTGCTTGAGAGAGTCATAGAGCATGTGTACAAGGATAAGCCAACAATAGATAATCTCCCGAGATTTCCAAAGACTCTTCACCAGTATTTCTTGTAAAACCTTGTGATCACTTCAGCAAGAACAGATAAATATCTCTCACAGATAAATGTCTTCTTAAAAGACAGTAAATGAAAGGTAGGAGTAAATGGTCATAAGAGGAGGAAAATAGTGTACCCTACAGAGACCTATACTAAGGCTTGTCGTATTCAGTATATTCATACAGGATCTAGAAAAGGTGGTAAAGACTGATAAAGCTTGATGATGTTAAATTATTCAGTGTAGTAAAAATGAAAGCTGGCTCTGAAGAGCTGTGGAAGTATCTCACAGTATTGAGTAACTGGACAGTAGCATGGGAGATGAAATTCAGTGCTAAGAAATGCAGAGTAATGCAGTTGGAATAAAACAAGCCTAATTTTACGGACACTGTACTGGGCTCTGAGCTGTTACCACACAGTAAAAAAGTCCCAAAGTTATAATAGGGAATTCCAAGAAAACATTAGCGTAACACACAGCAGCTGTTAAAAACAAACAAATAAACAAAAAACAAACAAAGTTGGGAATTATTAGAAGAACAGAGCACAAACAAAATGTATAATTCTGCCATTAAGTAAATCCAAGTGTCCTATGTGTATAATTTTGATGTCCATCTCAATGTGAAATTGATGTTCTCCTTTAATCTATGTAGATCTGAACACAGACCTTCTGTTACAGTGGCTGGACCTTAAAGATTCCAAAGTGGGAGCATTTGCAGTACTTCATTTCGAAGTTTTTTCAATTTGCAACACTGCTTATATGTACATATATATACCTTCAGAGCAGTCTTGGTGTGAATGTAAAAGCCTAGTTCAATGAAAGCAGTGCTGAGATAAACATCAATGAGCAGGCTCACCAGGATACGTGAACTGTGCATGGACGGCTTTGAGAAAAGATTTCAGCTGCTGATGACTGACTGGGTATCAAAGGAAACATTGAAATGAGGCTACATGACTACAAGAGCAGGTGAAGACGGGATACGAAATGAGATGTTTTATGCGCTGAAACAGCAGCGGAAGTCAATACAAGCAGCTTGGCTGTTTGTTCGAATGCTGAGAAGTGTGCTGACAGAGGTGGCTGTCAAAGAGTCTTTGAAGGGAAGGTGATGGTTTTAGTTGAAGGCAGGATGACCTGAATTTAAAAAAAAAAAAATCATAAAAAACCCTGAAATGTTTCACTCAAGTCTAATTATATATTAAAACAGTGTCCAGTCGTTGTCCCTTCTGAATAGAAAACTAGGCTAATGTTTTAAAATAGCCACAAGGTAGGCGATGGTTCAGGTCCAGAGGCCTGGGTAGACATTTGCTTCTTTACCCAGAGAAGGCTTTTTCTAGAACCAGGAGAGTCCCACTGAGAAAAAGAGCTAGCAGTAATATCCTCTGGGGAGATGCATAGCAGGCAAGAGAGAAAAATCAGCCCAGCCTCTACGCTTTACAGAGATTTTACTCTTAGATGAAAAGAAAATGCTGAGCATTATGAGAAATTGAAAAGTAGTGAACAACGACCACTGATTATATCAAGTCCTGGGGCTAGAAGTCCAGCTGTTCTATCTTGCACTTTCTTTTAAAAAGTATTCTTGTCAAATAACATCCCTGTTTCAAATTAAATAATGTCCAGCTGCAAGAATACAAAGATTCAAGAACCGAACACAATGTGAATGACAAAAGGAAAATGAAAGCAGTTGCCTAGGAGGAAAGGGTCTTGAGTGTGTGAAGGGCAGCTTGTTTGGTCACCCAAGCTGCCAGCTTTTTAATAGCAAACTGAGGAGGATAACTATAGCATCAAAGGCAAAGAGAGGCTGATGAGGAGATGGAAGTTCTTCTCATTTTATTCCTGACTTGCTGAGGACCTTCTCTCTTTCCCCTTCTGTCCCAAATCTTCAGGTATATCTCCTTCTTCCTCTTAACACTTGTCTTTGTGGATCACTCTCCTTTCTGGTCCTAGTGTTTTCCTTAGGCTGGGTCCCACCTCCCCTTCGGCACAGCTCATTTCTTTCTATAACGTGTTTCTTTCCTTCTTTCTCCAAGTTATTTTCTTTTAGATCTCTCTTCTTTTGAGATACCCTCTGATTTTTATGATCTTCTAATTACAGTATGTACAAAGAATTTCACATATGTTTACAAAACAAACACTTTTGTTACTTGTGTAATTACAAAGTCTGCCAATTAGTGTTTAATATGTTTGTGTTTTAATTATTAACTGTGGCAGAATATAGCTAAAGCAGAAAACATGTAGTTTATACGAAAATAACTGAATACGATTAGCTGCATATCTTTCTACAAACAAAATGTGTTTTTCATTTGGATTCTTCCCTTGTCTTAGTTGCATTTAGGACAACACAAAAAGGTTTGGCATGTGCCCTCTCCACTGTAGGTGAATATAGGGAATTTTAATTTTTGGAATCTATTGTGCTAAAAGTGATCATTACAAGGTAATTTGATGTGGCATGATTGTCGTATAGGTCTTTCCTCCTACTCATCCACACATAATTGTCTGTATGGCAGTTTCTTCATCCTTTCTCTGATGTAGAAATGGCCCATATGTCTACTACTGACGCTTGTGTTTCTTTCCTAACATTCATGTACATCCTCATGGGTCTCTACACAAGCTTCATCTCCTCATCTGTGTAGTAGTAATTTCAAAATACACTTCATTATTGATCCTGCCTCTACGACTGTCTGTTTTTCTCCCCAAATTATTTTCTCAGAATTTCGTCATTTTGTATAACTTGTCCTTCATTATTGCTATCAAATTCTGTTATATAAAATGACTTTTCTATGAAAAATTGTCTCATCTTGCCAAACCTTTTTGAAACTTTTAATATAGATTGGTAAAGTTCAGGTATTCTAAAGAAAGGTGATTAGTGCTTCTGTAAAATCTAATTTCTAATCACATTTATCTTCCTAATCAGTATGAAAAAGAAGGGGATTGCATTTATTGAGTGATAGTCTAGTAATCAAGAACTTGACTGATTCCAGCAAAAAGCAATCCTTTCTTTTCATCTGAAACATGTACGGAAAAATCCAATTTACTCTTCCTGGCTGTTGTAAAATATGATAGACTGTATGTTACTCCTCAATCTTATGTGCAGGGGTCTAACTGGGATGTTGGATTTCACTTCAGGCATGTAGTAATTTTCCTCCTTTAGCCTCACAACATATTGCATGCTGGTTCCCTGTAGGGTTTCCCTCACAGACCAGAGGGGAAGATCCCCATAAATTGGTCTGTGAGGTGAGCGTGATGGCTGACAAATCTTTAAAATTTTCTGACAGTTTATCCAGTTACGAGTTGTTCAGATTACAGGTGCTCCTTACAGCCCAGTACAGCACTGCGCTTGCGGTTTCCAAAAACAAACTCGTCTCTATTTCCATATAGCTTTATTTCCTTACTTTAGGCATTGAGAGTTGATACCTGCTTTGGAAAAGCTGCCTTGACAGACTATTCAAAAAGCCCATAAGGACAACCTCCTGACCACAGGGAGAGGGCTCACAGTTCACCTAGAGTGGAGCATCTTAGACAGCCCTTCGAAGGCTTACTCTGCTATCGACCCGACACTGACTACAGTCATCTGAAATGTGTTATCCTCATTAACTCAATGACCTGCCCCCTTTCCCTGCTACTGTAGGTTCCTACAACCTGGATTACATATAAGCAAAACCACTAAGGGACATGAAGAACCCCTTTAGCCTCAGTGACACTGGTGCAGGAATCTGACAGGAAACAGAAGAGAGCAGGCTCCAACAGACTTGGCACACCAGAATGCCATGATCCTGAAATCACAAAGGAACATGTAGAAAACGCCTAAGTGATATAGCAACAAACATACTGCATGTCACAATTACACTTTCTTAGGTGGAGAGAACTAGGGTTGACTTCACTACAACCCATAATTTTCTTTAAAATATACCACATATTAGGATTCAAATAGGTCACCTTTTCAATTAATTCATATTCACAGAAGGTAAAAAAAAGAAAAATTAAGCTGTGAAAACATTGTCTGCTGAAGACTTCTTTGTGTGATACATCCATCCATAGAATCACAGAATCACAGAATGGTTTGGGTTGGAAAGGACCTTAAGATCATCTAGTTCCAACCCCCCTGCTGTGGGCAGGGACACCTCACACTAAACCATGTCGCCCAAGGCTCTATCCAACCTGACCTTGAACACTGCCAGGGATGGAGCATTTACAACTTCTTTGGCAACCTGTTCCAGTGCCTCACTACCCTCACAGTAAAAAACTTCTTCCTTATATCCAACCTGAACTTCCCCTGTTTAAGTTTAAACCCATTTCCCCTTTTCCTGTCATGACAGTCCCTAATGAATAGTCCCCCCACAGCATCCTTATAGGCCCCCCTTCACATACTGGAAAGTTGCTATGAGATCTCCACGCAGTCTTCTCCAGGCTGAACAGCCCTACCTTGCTCAGCTTATCTTCACACAGGAGGTGCTCCAGCCCCTGATCATCCTCGTGGCCCTCCTTTGGACTTGTTCCAACAGTTCCATCTCCTTTTTATGTTGAGGACACCAGAACTGGACACAGTGCTCAAAGCAGGAACTCACAAGAGCAGAGTAGGAGGCAGGATCACCTCCTTTGACCTGCTGGTCAAGCTCTTTTTGATGCAGCCCAAGATATGTTCGGCCTTCTGGGCTGTGAGCTCACACTGCTGACTCATGCTCAGTTTCTTATTTCAATAGGACTCTGTATATATAGCAAAGATACCTACATTTTCACAATCCAGTTCCTACTGAAAGGTAAGATAAAACTGAGCCTTCACATCTGCAAACAAAATTTCTTCATGGGACTCTCACCCGTTTCTACCATGGCTGAATTTGATCCAAATTTTTTAACATTATTTTCCTTAAATATTCATTTTTCAGAGAAAGGGTTTATATAACCTGTCGCCTTACATTATAGCTGATGTAAAAGTTTGTGACTGCAACCTTAAATCTTTTATCACCTGTCAGACATTTCAATGATAATAAAAAGTAACATCCTTTAAATTAATTAGTCATGATTAGGACTTCAAGCCCACAGGCCACTTCATTATGCAAAAATTATAAGTTAGCTATTTAAATTACCATTAAATTGATTCTTATGTTAATTGATATCTCACTTATAACCCCTATTTCTATAGGATCTTATTAAGGGTTAATGCAAATAAGTAAAATGTTTTAAGCAATCATTGAAACAAAGGAAATATACTGAAAAAATAATGATAAATATTTTTCTCCGCTTCTCATTTATGTTAAAAATAGGAATTACTTTAATAAAATATATCAGACATCATTCATGCAACACTTTTATTATGCAAATTGTGATTTTTCTCCTCTATTCTGCCATTCAGTATAAGTAGAAAGTTCGTTCTTCTACATATGCACAGCAGAGATATCCTGAGATATGAAACGATTTGCACTGATATTGAAAGGCAGAACTCGGGTCATGGCATACAGTCAAGCCAGTAATACAGAGTGCTAATAGTGGAGATGGGCATTCACATTCACTTCTGTCACCTGTTAATGCTTAGATGGTATATACGTCTTGGATTTTTAAAGGCTATTTGCCTTGTCTATGGCAAAGGCCCAAAACTCTTGGAAAATGTGCAATTTTTTCCTCAAGTTAGGGTCTGCTTACACAACAGTAGAACAGACTTGTTTGTTTCTTCAAACTGTTTCACTTTCTTAGTGTTATATTAAACCATGTTTAAGTCAGATGAACTCAGTTTAGTGACCTTGACCTTTTGGTTTCCAATGTTTGCAGTGAAATCTTATCTGCCAGTTAGTTTCTATCCTTGCTTATTAGGTTTCTGAATAATGTGATACACATAGAAAATGGAGATGTAGGGTTATATCCTAGCAGTGTTGTTGGCACTGGCTGTGCTGTCAGTGAGTCAAGCTGAATCTGTATTTCTCTCTCGGTCCTTCCCAGAATGTTTAGCATCCCTATGGTGAACAGCACAGGCTAGATATAAAAAGAAATAAAAGAACATCCTTTATGTCCCAAACACCCTCAAAGTTCTTGTCCATATTAGTATAACCTCAAAACTTTATTCATGCTCCCAGGCATGCAAAAGATGCTTTCAGTGTTGTGCTATTGAAAATACCAGTCTGGTGGGTTGTGGTGCAACTCTTACAATAGGTCAGGTGCTTTGAATTGAAAAAACATCACAATGCAAGAAAAGTCCTAGGACCACTGGCTGCCAGGTGCAGTACAGAGATATCTAGGCCCTGGAGCCAAGAATTCTGTACCAGAGAGGTGGCTGACCCGCTCTGAAGGAAGCCAGTCCTGTGAGAGCAAAGCAGTTAGCCACATAGCCGGGACTGCATCATGGAGTATAAAAAAATAGTTATACATTTAAATACCTTCTCAGAAACAAGAAGTACAACTTTGATACCAGCCTATGCTTTAAATACTCGATACTTCATCTGTCAATACCATGCATAGGTAATTAAAGCTTGTAAATACAGCTGAGATGATAAAAATAGTAGACATAGCTAAAACGGAGATTTTCAGTTGACTTACACATTATATGCTTTATCACTCACTCTATGGCTGTGAGAGGTTAGTTCCTAAAGACTGTTGGTTCCAGAATCCTCTGAAACACCTCTTGGTAATGCAATCCATTTTAATGGGTGGCAACATCCCAGATGACAACACCCTAACTAGGTTATTTATTCTCATTAGATGTCTTTTGTCAATGAGACAGTCAACTGACATTGTTGTAGCAGAATAAAACCAAATTAATATTTTCTTATAAACAACTAACTAGTAGCTTTCAGTTACAAAACAGTGTTTCATATGTTATCAAGGATCAGATATTTAACAGTTTAGCAACGCCTTTCAGAATTCCCATTAGTCTGTCAGTGACAAAGAAAAAAAAGTTTAAATTGACCTTAGCAAAGTATCTGTTTTAACTAGATTGCTTTAGATCACATTGAACTGTTGTGTGTTAATGGCTTTTTCTTGAGGAATGAAATGGGAATAAATGAATATTACAGTAAGTAACAAGGGTTATTGGAAGAACAGATCTATAAAGGGTCAGTGAAGTAACATTTCAACAGACAAGAATCAAACTCCATTATCATAGATGAATAATTCCTGAAAAAAAATTTCTATTTCTAAAATACATTCCCATAGTTTCTTCACTGGAAATGAGGCATCTACCAGATTTTGCAGGTATAACAACTGCAAGTCAATCTCCAAAACTTTATACAGAGACTATCATTAGTTCAGCTTGCATCTTCAAAACACAAATAGATTAACATGAATTCTTAGCACCAACATAGCATTCTTCAAGCTAGATATCAAAGTTGGGTTTTTTAATGAGGAAAGGTTTCACCATCCTTATTTTATAAATAGGCAAACATAGAAATAAAACCAAATTTGGTCAGTTTCATACTAGGAGACAGAAAACTACTTCAAAGCGATAGCTTTGATACTCACCTGATACTTCCCCTGTGGGTACAGGCCAGAATCCAATTTGCTTTATTGCTGCAGCCGCACACTGCTGAGTTATGTTTGGCTTCTTGTCTACCAGCACCCCCAGGTCCCTTTCGGCAAGGCTGTTCCCCAGCCACACATATCCTAGCCTCTAGGAATCACAGAACCATAGAATAGTTAGGGTTGGAAAGGACCTTAAGATCATCTAGTTCCAACACCCCTGCCATGAGCAGGGACACCTCACACTAAACTATGCCACCCAAGGCTATGTCCAATCCAGCCTTGAACACCACCAGTGATGGAGCATTCACAACTTCCCTCAGCAACCCATTCCAGTGCTTCACCACCCTTAAAGTAAAGAATTTCTGCCTCATATCCAATCTAAACTTCCCCTGTTTAAGTTTGAACCCATTACCCCTTGTCCTATCACTACAGTCCCTCATGTAGAGTCCCTCCCCAGCATCCCTATAGGCCCCCTTCAGATATTGGAAGGATGCTATGAGGTCTCCATGCAGCCTTCTCTTCTCCAGGCTGAACAGCCCCAACTTTCTCAGCCTACCTTCATATGGGAGGTGCTCCAGTCCTCTGATCGTCCTCGTGGCCCTCCTCTGCACTTGTTCCAACAGTTCCATGTCCTTTTTATGTTGAGGACATCAGAACTGGACACAATACTCCAAGTGAGGTCTCACAAGAGCAGAGTAGAGGGGCAGGATCACCTCCCTCCACCTGCTGGTCATGTTTCTTTTGATGCAACCCAGGATGCAGTAGGCTTTCTGGGCTGCAAGCGCACACTGCCGACTCATGTTCATTTTTTCATCATCAACACCCTCAAGTCCTTCTCCGCAGGGCTGCTCTGAATCTCTTCCCTGCCCAACCTGTAGCTGTGCCTGGGATTGCTCCCACCCAAGTGTAGAACCTTGCACTTGTCATGGTTAAACTCCATCAGGTTGGCATTAGCCCACCTCACAGGCGTGTCAAGGTCCTTCGGGATGACATTCCTTCCCTCCAATGTATCAACTGAACCACACAGCTTGGTGTCATCTGTAAACTTGCTAAGGGCGCATTCAATCCCACTCTCCATGTCACCAACAAAGATGTTGAACAAGACCGGTCCCAACACCGATCCCTATTAATATTAACCGAAGGTTTTCTTAGTGGGTTCTATACTGAAGTTATTCATTTTGTGGTGGAAAAGATTTCCTCATAAAGCTGCATTAGAAATGGGTTTAGGTGAAAGTGTCTCTTAAAGAAATAATGAGATAGAGTTGAGTTTCTAATATATAATAAGCAAATGATTCCAGTAGTTCAGTGGGGTGGAGTTAATGGCAGTCCTCTTCAGTTGGGAATGCTTTACAATGATTGACAGTTGGGAATGACTACTTCATGGTGTAGATATTAGTTCCTTACTGAAAGACATCTGATGAGAATGAATTGAGTAGTGGCTTAATTAAGCAGCATCTTTTGCTTCTTTTTCCCATTTTCCTGAAACAGCCATAACTAAGATTAACTGTTGTGTGAGATCATAAAATTGAGAGGCAGTCTCTAGAATTGCAATCCCTAAATCTTTGTAGGGATTTAAAGATTATAACCAACACTTTGACCTGACAGTAAATGGGTAGCCAGGGAAAAGCATGGACTATGAGTACGGTGTACCATTCTGATAAAATGAACCATAACGTTCAATACCAGATAAAGCTTCCATGGACATTGGCCTCCCAATGTTATGCTGTGTGTCAGCTCCACTCTTCGAAGACGTTAACGCTGTAACATTTCCTCAGCATCTGATATCTGGGCAATTTAGTTAAATAACTCAGCGTCAGCTACCATCTCTGTGCAGATGAATCATATACATGTATCTCTAATGCTCTGTCCCGAAATAGATCTTTGTGTTAAAAATTTAAAATTTTATATCTCTTCATGGATGCAGCTTTTAACTCAACTGCAAAATGACTAAAAAAAAGTTCTTTCCTTTCTGCCCTAGACATTTTTTGTTGTTGTTGTTGCTGTGAGCAGCAGCATCATTCTGCTTCCTACTTACACCACTAACATGGACGTAATCTTTGCCTCAGATTTTCAGTTTTCATGTCCAAGACAAGGATCAGCTTTACATATTATGGTACAGTATCTCTAAAAAACCACAGATGGTGCAGGCAGCCAGGGAAGGTCAAGAAAATAATGAGATAATATTGGTCTTTGTAACAACTATTTTGTAGACACTTGAAGGAATGGCAGGTTTTCAAGAGTGTTCTCTATACAGATCTTTAGTGACTTCCTACTCTTTATCACCTCAAAAAAAGCCCTAGTTGTCTTCATGTACAACACCCAGCCAGTGTTGTCCCCTCTCAGCCCTGATTCAATATCTAAAGGCTGACGTTGACTCCCACTAGGCCAACTTTCATTTTTTTTTATGCTTTCTTCTATGCTGCCTCTCATGATCAAGAGAAGATGACACTGAATGATCTAAAGTAGCACATTAACCTCCTTTTCCCTCCAAAACATTGTCTTTGTGGAGCAGTTATTCTGTTGCTCTTTGGTGCAATCTCAAGTACAATGCAGTCCTGGTCCAAAGCTAGAACTGCCAGATGCTACATTAATATTGTACATCAATCTTTTAACAGCATCTGAAGTCTCTTTTCATGGCTGTGACAAAGCATGAAGGATTCAAGAAACACAAAGAGGAGGGAGGAGCCCTCTGCCCCTCACGGTGGTGTCCAGCCAGAGCAACTGGGGATTTAGGCCCTTCCAAAAATGCACGTCAGAAACTATGATTTGTGTCCCTGAAGGCATTTGTGCTGAGGTTAATAGAGAACAGCTGAAGTCAAAGATGAAGTTTTTTACTAGACCATTACTTTCCATAACTCATCCCTTCTTCCTCTCTGAAAAATACATTTTGATTTATATTTTCCTGGTTTTGATGAAAGACTGGGAGCTTGACATCTTTTACTTATTGGTGTGGTGTTTTTTTCCACGAAAGGATTTTTATGGTTATGAAAAATGATGTTTAAGTATTTAATTTAATCTTTTTCTCTGAATCCAAAAGCAAAGGTGTCAGGTGGTAAACTAGGAACTGCATGGAGTAGTCCTGTGTACCATGGAAAAGGTGGCTGGTCAGGGTAGGTGATGGAAGCCTTTGAACTCCAAGTCTATTGGAGATGGCCTAGTTCAATCAAGAATTAATTCAGAGAAGTCCTGTGGCCTGCATTATGCAGGAGGTCAGACCAGAGGGTCACAATCATTTCTTCCAGCATAATAATCCATGAATCTGTAACAGCTACCAGCTTTTACGGTTCATTTCTTCTAAATGCCAATGTTTATTTGTAGCTGTAACATTTTTGGTATAACATACATAGCTGGTAAGGTAAATTAATGCTAACACTTTTGCTGAAATATTTTAGTTTTATTTTTCATCAAACAGATCAGAAAATGAGTCATAAACAATGTAATGAAAACTGATTTCATCCTAAATGAAACTAATTTCTCTTCCCCCGGATCTCTTTTCTAGGCTAGAAGTTTTTGTTTTTAAAATATTTTACCCTAGTCTAGGAGAGGATCTTGAGCTTTTGCATAGGGTCAAACTACAAGAAGTTTGATTTAAATATCTGCAAAATTTGAAATACATCTGTCACAGATCTCTATATTTTTGGCAGTAATAGGCCACCTTTATTCTGTGTAATGATGAAAGTTTGACTTCATTTGACTTTTCTTTTTTAGCTAAATGAACAGTGCATCTTTCCTTAAGTGTGATCCTCATCAACCGTTTGGCCCAGTAATAGTATGCAAATTGAAGTCTTCAAAAATTAATGCTAACATTTATTAAATAATGCATCATACAATAAGTTAATTTGAAATTCTAAGTTGAACTCCCTGCTCATGAGAGGGATTTTTTTTCTCCTGTGTCATCTTCATAAAACATCTTTATAGTCTTTCAAAATATCTTGAATGTAGTTCTTGGGTTTTGACAAATTGATTTTTACTGAGGCTATTGATAAAGAGACATTGTCTTCCAGAGTTTTGAGATCTTCTATTCCTTGATATCTTCTGTTTTCATACAATTGTTAATATTTTCTTAGTTTAAACATGCATTCATTTTGTAAAGATGTAAAAGCTCAGAATAAATACTGTAAACAAGCAGTGTTTTTGCAATAACAAGCAATATGTGCCTAACCACTAATTTACCCGACATACTATTACACTCAAAGACGCATTGTAACATGTAGCGCATGTCATTATTTAGTTTGACAAAAGCAAGTGCAGATTTTCCACATTTGCCTGTGTTTAACCATTCAGAATGCCCTTTTGATTATGCTTTTTCTTGGAGATTTTATTTTTTCTCATATGTTTAATGAGTGCATCACTCTGTCACTTTCCACCCATTCTTTCACCAGCCATGACACAGGCAGGTGCTGAAACAGGCTGGTAAAATAACTGAGTAGAAATAAATACAGCAAAAGGTAGTAAGGTCTGTCCTGTAAGAGAAGAACTTTCAAACAAAAATCAAGTAAGGTAACAAAGCCATCCCTCCCTGCTGATCACCAAAGCCCAGAGCAAGCAGGCATGTGAGTTTGAACTCTTCTTCTCCATCTCTTCAACAATCCTCAGCCTCCTCCTGCAGCACCTGCTGGCTCCCCAGAGCCAGGCGAGGATGCACTTTAACCTCTTTTGCTCCTGCACACTGCCATACAGGGACAGTAACAGCAAAGTTGGTGTTTTGGGGGAAATACTTCAAAAAGAAAACCAGCATATATTCCCTTTGATATAATATTGCCACTAGTGTGTGGGTGGGTGCATTCTCAGTGAGTTTAGGTTATTTTTTGCTTCTTGCATCTTAAGAATGTCTTTGTCTTGCATCTTAAGAATGTCTTTGTGTTTGTATCTCAGAGGAAGGTGGACCTTTAGGTCACTCTGTCTTTTAGCGATGTTTTTCTGGTTGTGTCTTCAGGTTGTGTCCACCTGGAGTGGCAACTTGTCCAAGCAGCCAGCCAGCAGTGGCAGTATGTGCAGGTAATTGCCTTAACTGTGAGCAGAATAACAGTGTGTAGGTAGCAACCTAAAACATTTCCAGCAGAGTTTTCCCCCAACCAGCCTAGCCAGGTTGAGATAACAGTATAGCTAAGAAGAATAACCAGGAATGTGAGGATGTGAGCTGAACTTTTACGTCTGACTTGTACTGAGGGCTGGTTCCTTTTAGCATATCAGGAAGCAGGTGCTGGCTGTTTGGGCTGCAGGTGGATGTGTCCTTTGCCATATCACTCCCATGTATGCTGCTGCTTTCAGGCACTGAGGAGCCTTACCCACTTTTTAGCCTGATGCACTTACCAGTTGGGGGAAGCACTTTTGTCTTTTTTATTTCTTTTGATTAGAAATCACTTTAACAGTCCAAAAGGCCCCTACTTTATGAGTGGAAAAATGTGATCTGTTTGAGTATGATGGACTCCTACATGAGCACAAATGATTTGGCAAATTTTGAAAAGAGAACATGTGGCCTGAATAATCAACAAGAGGAATTCACAAAGGTTTGGTTTGGCTTGCTTAATTTTTTTCTCTGATTTGTTTGTTCTTATAACTGCCACCTGTTCTTTTGTTTTCCTGTAGATCTGTATTTAAAAAAAACCCTAGAAGAAACATAATGATAATTTAACTTGACTTTCTGCATAGAGTAGAAGCTATAATTTCATCCACTGTTTCCAATGCTTTTATGATAAAGCATAGCCTTTAGAAAGATATCAAGTGTATCATTCCAAGTGATGCCTATCACCTCACTATGTAAAAGCTTCTTATAGCTAATTATTTCCAGTGTTCAGAACATTATATTGGTCCCACATGGAATTTCTCTGGGTTTACCTGCCATATTTTAAATTTCATCCAGCATTTGACTGAAAGTGGAAAGAGCCCTCTGCAAACAGAAATATTCTGCCTCAGTACTTGTAGGCTCTAATCTTTCACATTCTCTTTGACAACCTAAAGAAATAAAGCTTTATATTTCTCTACCATTAAGGTGAGTTCTACGTTGTCAGTCATTCCTGCAGCCCTTTTCCAGACTCGTTGAGAATTGTCAAGGTTCAGTGTTCCAATAGCAGTTGCAGTAAGCCTACACCACCTTAATTTAAGAATATTCACAAATATCAGCAGACAAAGAAGTCATCTGAGCTCATGCTGCCAATCCTATTCCAGAGTAAGAAATATGGTTCAGCTTCAGACACAAACTCAGTGATGCCAGACTTCAGATTTTTTTATTCACATAGGAAAAGCTATATCATATCTCTCAAGGTTTCTACTTTTAATTACAATTTCTGCTACAAAATACCAGCAATTAAAAAAAATTAAATTGAGCTGTGTTAGTAACAATGGCTGAGGAAAGATGGTTGAATCCTAAAGGGAATAAATTAAACATGCTTCCCATGGGAATGGAAGAGTTTTCAAAGATAACATTAAGGTATTGCAGATTAGGGAACTTTGAGTTTCTCTGGGCATACTGCTAGGTGAAACCATACAGGTCATGGCAGCTCTTTGGAGATTAGTTTTGAGATTCATTCTCATTTCTAATCTACTGCATGAGAGAGAGGAGGTCAAATGGGTTGAAACAAACCCGTGTTTCTATGAAACCATTTGCTGTGAAACTCCACTGGCTACACATGGAGAAATACCTTTGATTTTAATCACTTTTAAACAAATCACTTAGTCAAACCTCTCCATCTTCAAAATGAATCCTGCTGAGTGACCATGTGAGCCCATAGCACCACAAATAAAAGTGGCATTCCAATCAGAAAATACTTCTTCTTGTTTTGGCAGAGTTCTGGACTGCCTTGATTTACAGTAGTCTAGACCTATTGAATTTTGCAGTGTGCATGTCCTCGGTGTACATTGTGATCAATATTTCATTCTCTAATTGGTGGTAGTAATCAATGTGTACTATCAGACTTAAACCTTTAGTAGCAAAATACTCGAGTAAGCTCCATTCCCAACCCACACATGCAGTGTATATTCAAACACTATTTTAAGTCATATGAAGTTACTGACTTCACCTAACACTTTCTCAGTAGTAAAGTGGGGCAGTTTGAGGAGCCTGAAGTCCTTTCTCTCAACTCAGAGTATACATTGTAGTATACATTGCGTACAATGTGAGTGATTTAGAGGCTTTCTTTCCATTTACTTCCCCATAGAAACTGCACGTAAATTGCAACTTCCTCTAGAAGTCCTGCGTGCATTAGCTTTCCACTCTGTGCAGCAAATTATAACATACTACATATGGAATCCATTTATTTCTCCACCCAACTTCACTTAGGTATTCCCCATGCATTCATTACAGAATAATCCATCAAATAATGCATACCTCTGTACCTTTACTTATGACATACATCATTGTTTCCTTATGGACAATCAATACAAAAAATTCTTCATTTTTACGTGACTAGAAAGAGTTACATTGCCAACATTTAGTTTGTTTCAGTTGTAGATTTATATATGTTCATTTCTGCCACTGATTTTATTCTTTAAATGGGAACTTCAGCAGAATTCAGCCCAAAACTCAGGTTTATTCAGACCAGGAGCTTTTCCTGTTATTCTTGACTTATTTTTTCTCATGTATTTTAAAAAAGGCTTTTTTTTCTTTTTTTCTTCTCTCTGCCTTTCTGTTTTCCTTTCCTTTCCTTTCCTTTCCTTTCCTTTCCTTTCCTTTCCTTTCCTTTCCTTTCCTTTCCTTTCCTTCTTTCCTTCCCTTCCCTTCCCTTCCCTTTCCCTTTCCCTTTCCTTTCTCCTCCCCTTCTCTCTTTCTTCCTTTCCCTCTCTCTCTCTCTCTCTTCCAGGAGGATGAGGGAAAAGCTGCTTGACTATTAAGATTTAGAAATCAGAAACATCTCTGGGTTTATAAGACGGTGTCAAAGTTACTCTGTTTTTCCATGAAGCTCAATACTATTCTTTGTGCATGTGTGACTTGGCATATGCTGGCATTTTTTGTCTTCTGTTATAGGCTTGTAAGATTATTTCAGTCTGGTAAGGAAGACCATAGACTGAGTATACACAATTTTGTTTTTAAATGTTGGACATGTGCTGTGCTATCTTTTTTTGTAGTGCAGCAGTAAATTCTTCCTATCACACTGAGAGGGAGTCATGTTCTATGCTTGCTTCTTATTTTACAAATTTTAATAAAAAATGTAATTAAGAGTGCTTCTTAGGCTGCAAAATGTGTAGTACACACTTTCTATAGCATACAGTATATAATGAATAATGTGATTACTCTAGATATAATATAGGACTCCTCAATATGAATATGAATTATGTCCATGCAATGGTTTTCTATATCTATCTTTTATTATCTGGCACAATTTGCTTTACTTTCCTCAGGGCACAGCTTGAGCTCAGTTACCACCTCTGATTTTTGTGTGGATAATAAAATATTTATAGTCTTCAAAATTAGGTCCTGAGACAGTGATTAGTGCAGTATGAATGAGCAAGTAAATAGATAAGGGCATGACATTTTGCACATGCATTACCACATACTGAACTTACGCACACAAAATCCAAATTTGCACGTATATACATGCTTGTGACTCTAGTTCAGCAATTACTTTTTTCTTACCTGTGCCATTACTCCTGCGGTTTTACCTGGCCACTGCATTCTCTGTACAGAAGAGATTGTGCCATTGCAGTTCTGTTTTTCAGGGTGCAGCTGGGACCTTGTTCAGGAAAGATATGGTTTTTCTAAGTATCCATTCAAATGACAATGTGATTGCCTTGATGCAGGTGACCTCCCAGCACTTCTTACAGTTTCCTGTGTGCTTCCTTCTTAGGTGAACAATACCCTAAAAGCCAAAGTACTCTTTTCCCTATACAGACCCTGAGGAGCCTGTGACACTCCAGAAGTGCTTTTTCCCACATTCCTTTGCTGAAATTCTTTACCCCCTCACCACATCCTGTATTGCAGTCCTACTTCTCATGGCTACATTTAACTTAATTTTGATGTCACTGCACTTACAGTTAAATGTTTTAGAGACAATTCAGGTTAGAAGTGCTATGTTAAGGTACAGAAACCCGTAAACGCAGTCACCTCTATCAATGATATTCTAGGATGTGGCCCTGCTTTTCATGTCTGATTCCTTCTAGATGGTATTGAATGCAGTCCTTGCCTGCTTGCCTTGCTTGGTTCAGATCTGTTCATTTTAAAGGGCCTGTAAAAGCAGACATGACTTTACATAACCAATCATATCAGAAAAGTGTGTTTCCCCAGCCCCCAAAGATATTAGATGCAGGCTTACTTCTACCAGGCAGTACCCTATTTTACATTATGGTTGATCACAGTAAGCAAGCGACCTGCCTGCACAGCGCCCTTAAGAATATGACCAGATTCTAGGAGATTTCATTAATCCATTCAGTATTTTTTAATAGAAAGGCAATTTCTTACTGTTATATCCTTACAAACTAATTTTTTTTCTTTGCAAAGAAATTTCTTATACGGCATACTGTTTCTTAATAATTGCAGATGATTCTACAACACAGTGAGTCTTTGAAAATAGTGGGTAATTCAGCCAAGAACATTGATGGCATGATACTGACCCAAAGGATTTTTATACCTGTATGTTCCTTTAAACCTAAAATGGGACTATACTGAAGTATCCCAGCGATTTCTATGCATGAGTCCTTTTCACAGTGGTTAAAATCATTGTTTCATGCCTCCCCAGAAGTGACACCAGCATTCCTGTGTCATACACATCATATAATAAAGTAGCAGTTAGCAACATGACTAGCTGAAGCCAGATTTATTTTCTCAACCAAGTTGAGAAGATTTGGAATGGTGAAGCAGAATTGATCAGATAGTATGTTTTACCATTGAATATCTAATTTAATATTAGTTAAACTCGATCAACAATTCAACAGCTTAGGGTCACATTATTAACAGAAAATATCAATCCTTTGGATAATTCAATTAAAAAAAACATCAATAAAAATCTAATTTCAAAAGTCACTAGTATACCAATATACCATATCCGACAGAGAGAAACTGCTCAGCCACCATTGAATCAGTGCCTGTTTTAATAAGTATTCAGAAATTATACTGAGACTTCAAAAGAAATTGTAAGGAATTGTTAGCAGGTTTATTAATGTTTTATGTTTTATTAAAAGTTTGGGTGTACATTTCACAATGAGCAACATCAAAAATCAGACTTTCTGCCTGTAATTTTGCTTCCTCCTGTCTTTCTGCCTTTGGGATTCGCTCTTTTCCTTTCATCAGCTGCCATTTTCAGCAGCATGCAGTAATTTCATGGCTCATTGCAAGCGCTGAAAACCTTTGAAACCACAAATGCTAACCTACCTGGCCTGCAGCCATTTAGGAAGAGATTAATTTAGCAAACAGAAGCAAAACACTTTCTACTTCTAGCCTGTGCATAATTTCACTTCTATCTATATTTATTTTACAGTGAGCAGCGTAATGACAATTTCAGTAATTGCAACTCTGTAAAAATTTGCCTACCTAGCTTATCTCACTATCACAAGACTGTGAGTCAGTCAGATTAGAAAAACTACAGCATGTGAAACTGCATTGGTTGCTTTCCAAAAAATATGTGCATTATATAAAACTTAAGTGATGCTCTGCTCTTATTTGTATACTTATCTACAGGACAATGGATTCTCCATGATGTTTGCTTGAGATGTGTGTGCCTTTTTAATGCACTGTGATTTATGGGTGCTTTTCCCGTACAAAAAGATCAGCAGCGCTAGTAGGCTGCAAGTGCCAGCCCATTTCTGCAGACTTAGATACAAATGGCTGTTATGGTGCTGTCAAGCGATTTGAACAGAACTGAAAGTCCATCTGGGGCAAATCTAAGCTATCATGCTTGGAATGAATTCAAATTCAAAATTAGCCTACAAACTGTTAGCTGAAAAAAAGTTCAAAATGTTTTATTGTTTCTAACTTGACTCAGAAATCAAATTCTGTAAGTAAACACAAATACTTTTCTTTTAATCCATTCTTTTATTCCATTTGACCAGTGTGTTCAGAACAAGATGCATAATGCCAAGCTTGTAAATATTTATTTATACAATAAAATAGAAACACTTTATTTCCCTGTTACTCTATGATTTCTCTCAGTGCTAAATACCCCACTTCTTACCACATTCATTGACCACCATGGTTCCTGTGTTTATCCTCTGACAAATGTAAAAGCTATGATAACAGAACCCAAAGTCCTTGTTGCCATGTGCTGTGTAAAAACTGGGAGCAAAAAAGAGTTATTGTAGTAGCATTTTCACATACACAGGAAGAAAAAGATTTCTTTACAGTTTCCATGTCTGCCTCGATAGCCAGCATGATGGCCTCAGGTATGAGGAATCCCTAAGGTATCTCACAGCTCCTGAGTTCTATATTGGTATCCTGCCACTGGTAGCAGGGCAATCTGGTGCCACTTTCTGGCAGTCATTGCCCCAGGCCCGGGCTGGTTGGAAGGGATTTTAGTGACCTTGAGTGACCTTGTGGATGGCAGTCATTGGGAAGTGATTTTGACTGCAGGATTATGCAGTGGTACTTTCTGCCATGAGGAACTACAAGATTGCTGCCAGTGAAATGGAGGGAGATGGAATCAAAGGGAGAGAGAGGGTCCTCAGTGTTGGAGATGAAATGATTTAAAGTGCACAGCTTTCCAACTCTTTACATGAGAGTAGTGAAAGAGCAATTTAATATCATTGTTAGCTTGCTTCACTGTGATTCAGATACTTTTATATCAGCAAAATGAAAGTGTACAGCATTAAACTTGTTTATGCAGTGTTTTTATAATAGCTAATTCATTTAAGCATACAGATACACAGACGGCAGTGGGATGACTGGCCAACCCACACAGATGTACACCTCCAATCTGGCATCCCATAACATTCATAAAATATGTCAACACAGCCTGGATTCCTTCCATAGTTTATGTTAAACTATTGGTGTTCATACCATACAAGCAAAATATTTCATGTTGTTAAAATTTGTGTCCCTAGTAAATAAATATAAAACCTAAACATATTCCCTCTAAATGCACAAGCCCTGAGTAGCAGCGTTGAAGCAATATGTACTGTTTGTACTTCTAGTAACACTGGAGAAATTAACATTTGTAGAGCTGTTTATCATGCAGGCAAGTGATAATATTAGTATTCTGCTTTTAGCTGTGATGTCCCTTGTACAGTGCTCTCTTTAGTTGCTAGATTCCCATACATGGGACTACACATCAGAGCAAGCAGTGACAAAAATGATCTAATGAGGAACATGGCCATGGGCAGAGAGTCCCATGACCTAGTCATGTCTCCCATATTGCGACCCCATAGCCTTGCATTGCCTCTTTAATTCAACCCCGAGCCTCCAGCTACAGGCACAGGCTGTTGGCATAAACCAGCTTGGTTTGGCATGGAGTGTCCTTGAGCAGTGGGAAGGCAGTGGCTCTGATGACTATGAGTAACTGCAGATGCTCTAGTGCAGGATAAAGGCCAGGAATGAGTCTGGCATTCAGGATGTCGGAATAAAGGCTGAATCCTATTTTTAGACCAGAAATATTTCAGAACCCTGTATGTAAAGTATATTCAGAGACCTTATGATCCACTGAGCACTTGAGCAATCTTTGCACAATGCTGTTACAGTGCTGGCTCCCCTCAATAAGACAGCAGAGTTATCCCACCTCCCCTCCACAGAGTTATCCTACCCCAACTTTGCAGGAGACCAGGATGATCTCAGCAGCTGCAGCTAGATAGATTCATAGCTGCTTTTTGTGTAGGACAGCAGATATTTCACTTTCTGAAAAGAAGAAACAAGAAGGGTTTTTGCAGAGTAATCACTGGTAGCTCTTGCTGGGGGCCTTTGAGTCCTTGATGCTTGCCTAGGTTGGGTTTTTTGACTTGTTCAGAGGACATCTTTTCCAAACATGACAATCTGAGCTTCCCTAAACGTGGCTGCTTAAAATGTTGCAGTTCCATGCACCTTGGATATCTACATATTGTTATTCAATGATGAAGTATCATTTCTATATTTTGATTGTTGAATTATGTCACTAATAAATTATATCACTAATATCTAACCATATATAGTAAAATAGATTAGCGTAGTACTACAAAACACTAGTATATTAATTTCTAGTAAAATAGATCTGTTGCAATTATGTTTAATGAGTAACTTTCTCCATTAACACATATCTCTGCATTTCAGTGATTCCAGAGCTATGACACAGACCAATCAAGGAAACACATGGTAAACAAGTTATAATTTTGCTCAGGCAGTGCAACACAAAATACTTAGTGAAATTTATGAGTGCTTTATGTGGAGGCGTTGTAGGGTCAAGCAGATATTCAGGCGTACCTTCACCTTTCCTTGATTAACAAACATGACCATCAAGATAAAGGAATATGTGGAGGGAAGAAAGCAATATTTGATCATTAATACACAAATGCAAAATTGCACTGCTGTTAGACATGCAGAAGTCAGTAAAACCACATGCTGTTTGGAGAGGATTGAATTATCTTCAAGCACTACTATCTAATTAAATATGTATATATTCCTAGGGCCTGAACATTCCTATTCAAGAGAATGCTTAAGCATATGCTTAACTGCAGAATGGGGGCTTGGAGAAGGTATTAGTATGTGTAGTCAAAATGTACACATAACAGATGAGCAAAAGAACTTGTTTCATAATCAAGACTGATGACAGTTTGCTATAGGTTAATCAATTGCCTGGTTTCATTACTTCATTTGAAGCCGTTGGGGTTTTTTCTGTTAGATAGTGCAAAACATTGTTATAAACAAGTAAATTGTTCTTTTTGATTAACAGATGGCTTGTGACTAGCCAGAAAAAGATTATTTTTTAAATTAAAGCAAGAATATTCCTTGTTGAAACTTTCTATGTTGCAGTTCAGCTAAGAAAAAATTTATTAAAATGAAATTATAAATTTATGAAAAACAGAAATTATAATGGAAACACTGATACAGCCAAAACTGTGAGAACCATGCTGCTATTATTTACTATGGTAACATTATAAAAAACTACACTGTTTGGGCTATTATCCTTACAGTTTTCTTTTCAATACAAATCATTATATTTATTACCTGTCTTCTTGTATAGAGGGTCACAGAAAAGGCCAATCAAAAGCAGAAGAAGCCTGCTTTTCAAAAGGAAATTAGACCTATTTCTAATCCTTCTTTATCAAATACAAGGAGTGTAGACTCTTTTTGTGAAAAATTGTTTCATGTGAGATAAAAGTGCAGATTATTGGTGAGAAAATGACACACTTTTCCCTACATCTTGATTCTTGGGAGATACTGCCAGTTTTCCTAAGAGATTTTCACCTTACTCACAAATACATTTCCTTATAGACTTCAAGCTGCAGGTGCTGAGGCTCTGAGTATTTATTTGGGAATACACTGCGTAATTCAGCTATTGTGACTTGGATAGATGTCTTAGCAATGTAGCGTCTTAGAACGAATGTTGTACAGAGTATCAGACAAAATGGATGCTTTTAGAAATACTAATTTCTAATTTACAGGATGAAGAAAAACAAAACTGAATTTGTGTTTGTTTCTCTCATTACTTCTATCTTTGTGTCTGGAAAAAATACAAATTTCGACACTGCTCTTCATGCCTCTTTGGAAACTGTCATAAGTATACCTGTATTTCTATGTATTATTAGACAATAGTCCAGTAGATAGACCACAGTATAAGGACACAGAGTCCCCGTGCCTGGCTTACACAATCATTTTTTATAATTATGACTATTAAATATGTGCCAGGTTTTTTACTCTTTCAAGCTGTAAAAGGGGTGTGGTAGAATTTTCCTCTCACCTATAGGCTGAACAAGATGTGATACATGTTCAGAAAACCTTCAATGTAAAATATGAAAAATAACCTTGAAATCATATTTAGGAAGTGCTTCATAACTGTTGCCTCATCACTAACATGAGATGAAATGTCAATGTATATGGAACCTCTTTCTTTTTTTTCTGAAGCAACTATTTGACTTAGACAGCAGTGTAATATGGCACGATATGATTATTCCATATTTTAAATAACTTTTTACTGTGTTCCATTTATCTGTGGTAAGATATCGTGCATTAAAAGCATTTCTTGGAACTGTTGTGAGTCAATATTAATACCTATGCTTTAATACTATTATCTGCATGACAACTATGCTTAATTCAGTAAACATTCTTGACATTGTAAACATGGCCAGTATAGCTGTTAATACAAAGTAGGCAAATTGATTGACAAATATGTTTAGAGATACAGGTCTCTGAGAGTCTATGGATCAGTTGTTTACTGATAACTGGCAGGATGCTCTGACTCGATTGCTTATAGTTAAGCTAAGGAAAAAAGCCACTTTATGACTGCTGTTTGATGAAATAATATTCCTGGGTTTTTTTCAGATTATGCTGCCAATTTAAGAGTATCAGCTTTGCACAAGAAAACTGTGTCACAACAGGAAAATGATAATGCTTCTAACACACAGCAGTGTTTCTAAAGTTGCGACACCCAAAGTGCTTCACAGTATTTGACGACTGCTTACGACAATTAAGAACTGCTTTATTTATTGTGAAAGTAGACCTTGAACATAGGAGTTAACCCAAATGAATTTTATTTTAGAATACCTATTGTTATCTCAGAGTATGTCAATATTACGTGCTTCAAAAGAATGGATAGGAAATGTTTATCAGTAGACAATGAAGGCAAATAGACTGTTTATGACAGTATAGGGAATACATTTCTTGGCAAGATCTTGAAGTGCAGTCAAGAGGGTCATTCTTGTGGCTGCTTTTGTTGACGTTCATCATAACTGAATATTTAGATTGTAAAATATGTAGTGTTTTTGCACCAAGTGATTCTCTAGGTACAGTATATTGTGTTTGTATTGGACTTTGATGGCACAGTCACAAAAGATAGGATGTTCAAATACTGCATATACCACTGCTGCTCATATTTTCAATGTTTCTTGAATTGCTCATTGCAATTTACAAATCACTACCAACCTTTAATTTGTTTTTTTCCCTATCAAATTTTTGAGTATATTTGGATATATCTTTTCAGCATTCATGATCTCCCCTTATTTCCAACACTACAGCCTAGAATTCTATTTTGAAAACAAAGAAAGTCAAGATAAATTTAAATTTTATAAAACCATTCATCATAAACTAATATTTATATTTCAGTTTGAGTTTATTTGCAAATTTTTGGTCAGTTTTTGCTAAAGTGTTGTCTTACGCATTAATTTTACCACATCACAAATACAATGTTGGGCAAGGTAAAATCATGTAGGGGGTATGATCAAAGAATATTGTTGTTGTGAGGATTACAGGAATATAGCTCATTTCATAAATATATTGCATTTCATATCACTCCATTTTGCATGTTAATGTCTTGCTAGTAGGATAGGGGATTTCAGTTTTTACAACCTCTATAAAAATTGCTGAACAACAGGAGGTGAAAAGAAGCCTGGTGAAGCAAAAGCCTCATCACTACCCAGATACTTTATACTTTTATTTCAACAATGCATTGGAATCTTTACAACTAGTCACCAAAAATAATAGTCTCAATGTGTGGTAATCATTGCAGATAGTACAGAACATTTTATTTATTACTGAAGTTATTAATGGTATTGTATTTTAAGACTTAAGAATGACATTTCCTTTATTTACTACAACTTACATGGCTGTTCCACTCTACCCTGAGTTTGCCCCAAGTAACCTGTTCATGATATCTATCTTTTTCATTTAAGTAGTCACTCCTACTCTTATTTCAGAAGAGGCTGGCTTTGTTCAACTGCTCAGTTGCTGAGCCATGCATTGAGCAATGGTAGCACAGACCCAAACAGCCTCTCATCATGCTTTGTCCTTCTGCAAATGAACATGTGCAGACATGTAACCATATGCAAGATTTGGTCTGTTAGAGCACATGTATTTTATTGTTGTTGTGTAGGTTTATCACTGGTTGAAAATGGATATAAAATAAGGGCTGTTCTGATTTGGCATCATCTCATACCTACTTCACACTCACCAGTGTGAGTTCACAGCTGGTTCAGAGCAAAACAAATTCAGGCATTATCAGCACAAATACGTTTTTACAGAAGAAAGTATTGTCAGCATGCCATACTCTCCATGTTTGATTAATGTGCACATTCAATACAAATCAGGATGGACCTTCCAAAGAGCTCAGTTCATGTAATTGAGGCCAAATTTTAGGAACTGCAGATTGGTGAGGTGATTTAAAAAATGTGACACTTTACGCAGAGATCAGTGCCTTGCTGCTTTGATGTCCAACAAGGCATCAGAGATCTTTTTGTGCAGATCTGTTGTCTGAAAGTACAGCCTTAAGATGTGCACTGGTGAGGGGGGCATTGTCACTGCTCCCATGTGTGCTTTAATATCAAAAACCATTTATTTAAATATCACAGCAGCCCTGTGAAACTAATAGTAACAAACTCATCTGAAAGACTGGAAAACTTGGAGTAAGAACCCAGTTGTCATAGAAGAAGAGTAAATACCTTTGACTCCTGATTTGCAGTCCAAAATGCAGAGGGGAAATATGAGATGATCCCCTCAAATGCTTAAGGAACATAAATGGAGTCAAAGAAAGTGCAACTCATAGGATAAGGATTCAGAAGGAAGCTGGAAGTCTATGATAGGACAGAGAAACTACGCTAATGGAACAGATATAAAGGAAACCTTACGTTACAAAACCAGAGGCTTATTTCATGCACACTTCTCTTATTGGCCTTGTGGTCTAACCACAACGCCACACTCCTTTTCTCCATGTACTTGAAATATTAACCCTTTAACCAAATTAACATAAATAAAATCAGAAATATAAGTAAATTTTAGGTGAAAATTTTGGGACCTGGCGTCCAATGAAAATATCTATGTATAAAATGCTAAACTAAGAATTGATGATAAAGTTAGTATAATGAGTTCAAAGTAGACTGTGAACAGTAGACAAAGTCAATTTGAATTTCCTAACTATAATATTACATTCAGATACAATGCAGAGGAAGAAATACATCTTTAATTGTGTCTAAGTGTAAATAAACCCTCACTGCAATTTGGCTTAATCAGAGAAGAAAGCAGCTTTGTTCTACCAAATTTAAAGAGGCATTAAAGACGCTTGCAGTTGCATGCATATGAGAACCCCACCCTCTTCACTGTTCTCAACATTGAAATCCATTATATTCACCAAAAAGAAAGTGGCACTAAAATATCTGAAGATTAAAAGCATTTGCAGCTGCTTAAATCATCAACCTTTTTTCATGTGCCCTTCAAGAGAAATCACCTAATATTTAGATCAGATACCTACCTTCCAATCTGAAAGAAAGCTATTAAAATTGCTCCTTTGTAAGTCTGCCAGAGTCTCACATGGTATGGTGCATCATGTTGGCATACAGCATGCTGCTCCATAAACAGGACTGCATTGTATATCATCAGAAATATGTGAAAATTCATTTGGATCTGCCACCAGCTATCAATTTCAACAAGGAATGTATCTTCTCCAGCTTAATTAAAGAGGATGAAAGCAGGGCATACAGGTCAGCCTCCCTGTGCTTGCACACCACTGGAAACGGCTCTGTGACAGTCTGCTAAAATCATCAGGACAGGTCAAACACAGATGTTTTCTCTATAAAACATTCCACTTCCCACTTCAGTGGCATATCTTATACAGCACCAGTAGTCACAGGTTGCAGATGCAGAGCGGACTAAAAAAAAAAATATCACGTTGCTTTTCCAAGTCAGCCAGAGGCACATATTCATATTTCTCGTTAGCCAGTCTCTGAGATGGGATTTTACTGACTTCAGCTGGATACCTCCTGATTCAGAGCTATACAAAAGACAGGAAACTCAGACCTCTGGGGAAAGTTTTTCTTTGGCTGTAAAATTGATGTTGTTCCATTTTGCATCTAAGATATGGCATTATGTGTTTGATGATTTTGTTTATTTGTGTGGGGTAAATATATATACATGTATTTATGTACACACTGTTCTATAGATCAGGGTTATAATAGTTTTCATACAGAATTGCCCTCTAATTGTCATTAAAAAAAATAAAAATAAAAATAAAAAAAAAATCTTCTTTTCTCACCTTAATTCACTCCTTCTATCTTATTTAAGTCTGCTTTTTGGGATGTTACCTTTATCATAAATTTCCAAAACTGCATGGAAAACAGATTTTTAAAAATCCTTTAAATTTTCTTCTCTCCTTAACTTCGTACTGTTTCCAGTAGAGCTGCATTTTACAAAGTAATTGCATTATTACCAGCCCACCCAGATAGTTTGTGACCAGTTCTTTTGCTAGTCTAAAGGTGACTTTCATTTTCATGTTGACTACTCTGTGACCATTTGGAGGTTCATTCAGTGAAATAAAAGTGCCTTGCAATTATTTCTACTTAGAGAAATGTGACAGCTAGAATTTTTATGTTAATTAATCTTTGTTTTTTTATTATTGTGTGGCTGCCTATCATAAATTTCCTTGCAATCCAGTTTTAATGCATTCTATAAATTACTGTGGTTTCTCCCAGGACCATCATGCCTTGCAAATAGTTAACTTTGCATGGATTTCTGTTGTTTGTCCTAACGCCATCGTATGTGAAAGTCAGCAGGAGTGGTTTGCATCTCTGAAAATATATGCGATTAGGAAGGATACTAGTGAGAAAAGAGCTCTTGGTCAGACTGTAGTCTTGTTCTAAATATGAGTGTGTGTGAAAAAACCTAAAATACATTTAAGCAAGATGAAAAGTAATATCAAATCCAGTGCATACTGGACTGAAGGGAACAAACAAGGCGTTACGTTTCTTCTTGTTTTGCTGGCTTAGTGAAATTAGGAAGCCACTGTTTCCTCACCTGCATGCCCAGTTAAGGGCCATCTGCTTCCTGTTTAAATGTAGTATCTTACACGTTTTTTCCAAAACCCCTCTTGCATTAATCAGCACAATCCCAATAAACAGAAGCACCAAATCTTGCTTATCTTTCCTATTCAAGGGAAGAATTTTGGTAGCTGTTACTTGAACACAGTCTAGCTTTACTGCAGTGCTTTCTTTTCACTAACATTTACTTTTGTTCGCTGCATGTTCAGAATTTCTCGTCCATTTCTAGGCTGATTTTGCAAGATTTCTGCGAGAGCCCGAAGTCTTTTTTGTTACTGCGGATTAAACCAATAATATGTTGATTTTTGTCACTAATGCTTTTAATCTGGGTCTGGTGTCATGTGTTGTACTTTAACTTCCTCATGAATGTTATTATAAATTTAACACTGAGTTAAAGATAATACGGTCAAATGTATCCTTGACGTTATACTTTGCCTTTGATGAAGGTAACAAATAATGAACGTGGCCTGGTCTCCTTATTATCATAGTTTAGATTTACAGGAAATCATTGGTGGATGAATACTCCTGGTAGGGGGAATCAATGAGCCAAATTGGTTACTTGGATTGCAGTAAGATTTACACAGCGAAATAAAACCTTTTATTATATCAAATAATTACAGTATTACAATGCCACTACAATGAATGCAGACACTATAAATATCAGGTGTCATCTTTAGAAGATATTCTTTAATAAAATACCATTATCATTGATATCAGGATACTTTTTCCATTTAATTTTAAATAAGAAATGTAGATTAATGAGGAAAAAGTAAGGAACAAAAGTAGCTTATAAAAATGACCGAGTGAAGAATTTAATTTCATACATACATGCACATACACCCAGAGAAAGCTTCTGAAAAAACTTCATTAAGGTTTTCAGAACCAGCCACTCAAATGCTAGAAGATGGCTTAGGCAACGTTGATTTGGCTCATTTTTTTATATTCATTCTGGTACAGCCCTTAACTGAGTGGTTAATGTCTACTGTACACAAGGCCTTACTGCATCCTTCATACCTGATGGACAGCCCCCACTTAACAAGCTGTTCCGTATTTTGTTGTCTCCTCATTTTTTTGCTGCTTTCTGTGAGATTATACAGCACACTTTTCATACCTTCCTTAAAAGCAGAGTTAGTTATTTTGGGGCTCATGTCTTGTGCTCATTGCTAGCAGGACAACAGCAGTGGGGAGAGCCACGAAACTCCTGCAGTGGCGTAACATGGAGTTACAACACCCACAGTGTTATATCATGCCATGCCAGCAGTGTGTCTGAGTGCTTTGTCAATTTATTCTTCTGAAAGTGGGGACTGTTCTCAATAAGTCTCCTCAAGTGGGTAGCTATGGTGCCGCTGTTATTTCCAGACTAAAGCTGGAAATGACTTTATATGAAAATAGAAATCTTGCTCTAATTTTGTATTCTCAACTAGTTATATCTAGAATCTAATTCTTTTGAGTCCTTGGGAGGACTCTGCAGCTGGCCTGTACAGATACAAAACCCCTTTCAATTCTGTCAGACATTATTGTGTACCACTTCTGCAAATAAAACACCCCAGTTTGAAATCAGTATCCACGAAATTAATAAAATGTAGCTATTGACATCTTGCGGAAAGTCTGGTTTAAGTGATTGCCCAGCATCACTCAATAATCCTGACACTTCATGTAATACATTTTACTGGAGTCCAACCATTTACTCTGTAGTACTAATGTCATTTCATGTCTCTTCTGCACACAGACATCTGACCTGTCTCACCCCATCCCCAGTCTGGTGTCACTTTGTGCCACCGTTTCATCCTGCGGTCTGTGCTTAGGTTCCTGATCCTCCTTGTTTCAGCTGGTCACATCAAAGCTCGGATGCAGCTACCTGTGACCTCCCTGACATCCTCCCTGGAGCCTACATCCCGCAGAATATCAGTGCATGCAGGTCACAGCAAGAACTGGGACAAATTTAGTAGAGGCAGAACTGCTTTGCACAGTCGTGGTGCAGACCTCAGAGCAGCAAAGTTGCATTGACTGCACGTTAATAGGAAAAGGGCTTATTCCCACATAAGCTCTGCCCTCCTATCCGAGTTACTGTGGGATTTCAGCAGCCTATGGGGGGAAATAGGGAGATTAAAGCCTGCTTCCCCACCACCACCACCTACACTGGCATATATTACCTCTCCAGTGGGCTGACTTTCAACAGCAAATCAAGCTGGGATGACAGGCAGCCCTATGCAGGCTGACTTTATCTCACCTGTGGGCTAGATAAAAAGACCACTTAGATCAAGCTAGAGTCCATGCCTCAGTGCAAAGAAAAGGTGACATTCCTCACAGCAGTGATGCCAGTATGTTTCAGTATGAGCAAAACCAGTATAGCATCCCTCAGTTTGCTCTCAAACACAGCTCAATTAGCTTGGCTGAAATCTTGTCCAAAATCCTGCATAGGGTGGTCTCAAGGCATAGAACATTATTGTTTGACAAACAGCTGAAATTTGGCTAAAACCTATATAACTGAAATCAGCAGTCTGGCATCCTTAAATGAGAGGCCGTATTTCCAGACCCACTTAGAATGTGCTGAAAAGCCAATGTGAATGCAAAATGAAAGCTATTAAAGTAAGCTGAACAGCCACAACATTTAGCAGCTCGGTAAGAAAAAGAAAAGTGCACAGCTCAGGACAAGGAAGTTACTTCAGCATGTGAGTCAAACTAGTAAGGGTAATAAACAGAGACTGGCACAAAGGGTTAAAGCTTGCGCAGCTGTTTCACCCTGAGCGTACTGAACTGAGCTAAAATTGTTAGATTACTTAAGCGACTTACATTTCTATATAATAGAGAGATTTTATAAGTTTATTGAAGCAACAAAGAATGTAAAGCAGGTTACATAAAATTAAAAAAAACCACCTCAAAACGAACATTTCTGAAAGGAACAAGATTGCTGACAGAGACAATTTTATGGGAGAAGAAACACAGGGCTCAATTTACAAGGGGGGAATTAAAGATCTCAATGCCTCTTAGGCACCTAAATCCAACATTTGGATATTGCTGATATCTTATGACATTGTATCACTTTGTCTAATGCTATAGGTACCTCAGCTTACCTGAGACCTTGAGAAAGAAAGGAACTCCTAAATCCAGAATGGCCAAAGCACCTAGCTCACATAGATAGTCCCTTAAATAGTCACAGGTTAGTCTTCCTCTGTGGGAAGAGGAACCTCCAGGGGGATAGATCTAGCAGGCTCAGGTAACACAAAATAAGAGGAGAGAGTGACTGCACCCATCTTTTTACCCAAGAGTTCTGTGTTTGTTTTTTTTTTTTAATTGAAACTGTTTAAGGTCCAGCTTTAAAACTCCCCTTCCTGTTAGGCTCTTAAATCACACTTTTTGGTTCCCCAGAGAATGCTCTTGCCTGTAAGGTGACCTGCAGTGGGACCTCCCTGCCTACCGTGTGAATCTATATGACATAAAGCAATATTTATTGGGCCAGTGAATGGATAAAGGCAAGAAAATGATTCTGCAATGTGATTTTTTTTAAGGCACTTGAATGAGATTAATATAAATAAACCCCTTTCCTTAAAAAGGTCAGCTTTCTGCTTTCATGAATGTGATTCTGCATACCCAGCCCTTCCTATTCACTCTATAGGGGACCCCTGAGAACTGACCGAATCAGGACTGGGAACTCCATTAGATAGCAGGATGCTTTAACATGACAAAGTTCAACAGAGCAGCAAATAAATCTCTCCGTTCACTTCCCCCTTGAGATGACTTCCTTCCTTGTTTCCTGTAGCTGGATATGTGCTAGGCAGGAGAGGGGGCAGGGTGACTACCTGGTGTAAATCCCTCTCTTCACCTGCTGGTATTTTAAATTAAAATTAACTTTTTAAAAGCATATCTGAATTGGCATATGCCTGACATCACTCTACCTGTCTTTGTTATAGTTTTCTGATGATGAACTGGTAAAGCTGTGAAGCATCATACTACCTAACACAGTGAATGTGTAACCTTCTTAGTATAACAAGTCTTTCTCTGTTAGCCTTATATTAAGACGAAACATGACAACACAGATATTGGAAAGTAAAATAGAAAACTTTATTTGAGTAACATTCCAACAACTTCTGCTCTTGCGAACGGGACATTTTCTAGAAGAAACAGCTCAAACAATATCTGCCTCTGAACAGTTCCCTATGCTAAGTTTTTGATCTGGAGCAGCCTCCCTTCTCATGCAGACAAAAATCCCTAACTCTTATCTTTAAAATACACCTAAAGAATCAGGGGATGTTTGCTAACATACAGCAATGAATACTCACCTTGCTGTTTCACTTTATAGTTGTTTCATCTCACTCACATTAGCAAATTCTGAATAAATTGGAGGGATGTAGGAAAAGAGGAAAGCTCCAATACAAGGACTCTCTGCTTTTATGCATATGGTGTTTCTCTTCCAAGTATAGCTTACACAATAGCATGTATAATACAGTAGTCCCCAGGTTTTTGATATTATAATTTCAGTGGCCAAAGCACTAAAAAATACATCCACCAGCCTAACGTTAGCTGCTTTGTTCTTCCCTCTAATATTTTGCTTTCATCCTTTCTTTCTCTTTTGACCTCCCTTTTTCATTTCCAGTTCTTTGTCCCTCTTTCCAGTATTATAATGCCTTTCCCTTCTTACCAAACTTCAGTTCTGCTTCCAGTCACTGTGGGTATAGTTTTTCCTTCTTCATCTGTCATATTCTGTTTTTCTCTTTATAGCATTACGCCTCTTCCTTTTGCTGAGCTATTATTTTCTCTGGTCACCCAAATTCTTTACTTCTTTCTCTCTGTAGATTCCATTATCTTTCTTTTTGTCTACTTCCACCCTTCCTTCATTTTTTTCTTCTTTCTCTTCAGACAAATTTTCTTTGTTTTATTACTATCCCAGAATATTTCCTTTCTTACTTTAATGGTGTCCTGGTTTAAGCCCCTCACGCAGTTCATTCACTCACTCCCCCCTCTTTTTTCCCCCTGCTCCCGGAGGGATGGGAAGGAGAATCGAAAGAATGCAACTCCCACAGGTTGAGATAAGAACAGTTTAGTAACTAAGGTATAACACAAACCACTACTGCTACCACCAATAATAATAATGACAAGAGAAATACAAGGGAAGAGAATACAACCGCTCACCACCCGATACCAAGCCCAATCAAGCAGTGCACCCCCACCCTTCCGGATCTCTGCCCCTCATTTTTACATCCTGGGCATGATGTGCTGTGGTATGGAATACCTCTTTGGTTAGTTTGGGTCAAGTGTCCTGTCTCTGCTTCCTCCTGGCTTCCCCTCCTCCCTGGCAGAGCATGAGACTCAGAAAGTTCTTGGTCAAACCAAAACATTACCAAGCAGTTACTGAAAACATCGGTGTTATCAGCGCTGTTCCCAGGCCGAAAGTCAAAAACACAGTGCTGCACCAGCTACCAAGAAGGAGAAAAATGACTGCTACTGCTGAACCCATGACAAATGGAGAAAGTGTTTTTCAATGTCTAGCTTTTCCACAGGGTCAGTTCTCTCTCATCTCTCCCCTTTCGCCTTCAAAGTACTCAGAAGCCACAAATATCCATTCAGGAACTGGTGTAGCTTAGATTGACCAGACACTGTTGGTCAGACATAGATGAGATTAAAGCATAAATGAAGAGGACTGATCAGGAGCATACAGGTTGTCAGCACAGGTCTGCCCAAGAATAGAATAAGTTCACCAGTTTTCAGTGTCTCAGGAACACTTCAGTGCTGTCTACACTGTGAAGGGGCAACCTGAGGAGCAGTGAAGAGACGGATGTGGAAAAGGCAGGGACGTGAGCTAGGAGAATATTAATTTTATATTATGCTTCTTTATGCCTTTTAAGTCATTAACATTTTGGGTCTGTCAAAGAACAACTTCTCTAAGTTGTTATGCAGAGCATTGTTGGCTTTGCTAGGGTTGTTTCTAACATGGGAGTAAAGTTAATTCCTCCCAGAACACAGGTATTATCATAATCTCCTAGCATATGTCTATCATAAATATGCTTTTTCTATGGAGTCCTTCCAGCAGGTAATTCTGGGAGACCATTTAAGACAACCTTTTTTCTCAACCAAATTAATGGCTTGGGGCTTGGGGCTTTTGATTACTATTACCCTCTTTTTAACTTTTAGACTGCTATTTTAAAAACTGACAGTTGAGTTTTTCATTCTTGCAATTCGGCTTTCAGAGTGCAAAAATTAAGGTCTGGCACTCCAGGGTGTATGTTAGCTACAGGATAATGTTTGTGGCAGAGAAGTATACAAGGCAAAGAAATGGCTTTTGTGGGTGATTAAATGCTGGAGTGAAGCTGAGGTGTTTGATAACCACAGAAGCTATTTATTGTGTGTATACTCCAGTGCCATGAACATTATTCCTATTATACAACTAGACAAAGGAAGATTCAACAAACCATAACAAGAGAAAGATGAAGGGTTTTTTGGTTGTTGCTTTTTTGCTTGATGGAAGTTTGAAAGTTCTGTTTCATTTTCTGCCTTTCCCAGCATTTCCTTTGGGGAGGGAGATTAAGGCCAAGAGACAGAGATTGGCCTGCAAAGGGTAGTAGTAGTGACTTAATTCTGAATAAATACTGGGAATTATATCATCAAACAGTGGTGCTCACTGTTTTACTGGAACTCAGAGAAAGACCATGCTAACAGTATTCATAAGCATTTCTCCAGGTAGTAACAAATCAGCTTAGGAAAAGAATCAATTATTATCATGTAAAAAATAAAAAACCAACAATGAGATATATTTAGAAGATAATGGTAACACACATCTTCTACATGTTCTATTAATTCTCACAGGAATGGCATAAATTCAGGACATATTATGAGAACAAGCTCGTAAATGCTACTTAAATTCTCAGCATCATTTCTGTTTTGCTAGTTCTTTGCTGCTATTTCTGTGAAGTATTTGGGGGGTTTTGGGACAGCACTCAATGCTAGTCAGTGAGCTCCATCAAGACCTATGCCTGTTCTCAGATGGAACAGAAAAACACAATAAGCTCTGAATAACAAAAATTCATCATACTGGAAAACACACCTGTTCCTCACTGTCATTACTTAATAGGTGTCATTTCCTCTTTAAATCACTTGAGTTGTTAAAAAGAGCAGAAAAAAAATGGTGCAGCTAAAATGACCAACAACCCAGTGGAAACCCTGAGCAGAGGAAATCAGTCACAACCAGCTCCACCACTGGTCTTTGTTTGTAAATGTTGCTCATTAAACAATTATGAGCAGAGAATATATTTGTGAAGTGTGAACTCTGTTTGCAAATGACTTGCCTAGATAAACAAAGCCTGCTTTGTCAAATCAAGAGAAATAATTTAACCATCTGTAGTCACAACAACCCTGTGAGTAGCAGCTATTTTTACACCACCTCAGAGGTGGAGAACAGACAAAGATTTCTTGCATTAATATCAAAATGTGAATTAACTTAAAGCAAAACAAGCAACTGTTAATCCTGCTATGATTTTGTTGTGTTTACTCATCTTCTGTCCGGAAATAACACAAATACCAAGGGAAATTTTATTACTTTAAGAAATTAACATTGAATTAATTTTAATGTCAACAACACTTGCTGTCTGCCCTTAGACATTCCTTCAGACCAGGCTGTTGCTAAAAGTTTTTCTAAGTCATTAAAATATTATCTGAGCATATTGTTGAGTCCTTATAGCTTTGAAAGGTGCTGGACTGTCATCATGAACTCACCTAGCAGTGAGTGAGATTAAGGGGGCTTGCACCTCACGCCCATGAAATAGCAGCAGTGCATGGTCCTGCCGTCCCCTCTGAAGTCCCTCTGTGCCTCTGCCGTGAGGGATGATGGCCAAGGCATGCACTAGGGCCCTCCCTTCCACACAAAAAAATATTCCTTTACTATCAATACGTGAGTTGTTGCCAGCTGATTTTCCTCTGTTTTACACATCATCATATGTGGCTTAACAGATCAGTGCCCTCTCCTGCAATACTCCAGCACCCTACCGAGCACATCTTTTCATTTGAATGATAGATTACGCTAAGTAAGTACCCTTGAAATGCATACCATCTTTGTTCAAAAAGAAGGTATTTTCTCATTATTACTATTTGTGCTCATGTTTTACACTATTAACAGCATCCAGATATTTTATATACTCACGTTTAAAGCAATAACTGCTGTTGAGTTGTATAGAAAAAATAAAAATTAACTAAGGGAAGCTTATTTTAATGCTTAATACAGGCACACAAAATAATGATATGGACTCAATACCATTTGTCAGGTACAAATTTCCGTATGAATCATAGCATAATATTTCTCTTGAGCGGAATGTGACTACTGCTTTCTTTGTGGTATTTAGTGCTAATGTGCATATTTAAATGACAAGTAAAGTTTGACTTATTCTAAATTATCATGAATGCTACAGTGTATGAAAAAGGACTATTGCATTCAGATGTATCATTTAGAAGAGGGTTTCCACTCTCTTATGATGCGACCTAATTTCAAAAAAATTGAGACTGGGAGTTGTGCTCTCCTTGTTTTCCACAGCAGATGTTAATGCCATTATCTACTTAATTTGAAAGCTGCACTGATTTCCACTCTGTTTCTTCCTTTGAGTCTTATTGCTGTATAAAAAATACTATCAAGTTTAGCAAAGGTCATTTGACGTTACACCCAAAATGATGGCCTTACCTTACAAATAATACACTGTTTTAAAAAAAAATAAAACATACAAACATGAATGGCTGTAACACAGAATCATAGTATCATAAAATAGTTAGGGTTGGAAAGGACCAGAAGATCATCTAGTTCCAACACCCCTGCCGTGGGCAGGGACACCTCACACAAAACCATGCCACACAAGGCTCTGTCCAACCCAGCCTTGAACACCACCAGCGATGGAGCATTCACAACTTCCCTCAGCAACCCATTCCAGTGCCTCACCACCCTCACAGTAAAGAATTTCTTCCTCAGATCCAATCTAAACTTCCCCTGTTTAAGTTTGAACCCGCTACCCCTTGTCCTATCACTACAGTCCCTCATGAAGAGTCCCTCCCCAGCATCACTATAGGCCCCCTTCAGATACTAGAAGGCTGCTATGAGGTCTCCACGCAGCCTTCTCTTCTCCAGGCTGAAGAGACCCATCTTTCTCAGCCTATCTTCAAATGGGAGGTACTCCAGTCCCCTGATCATCCTCATAGCCCTCCTTTGGAGTTGTTCCAACAGTTCCATGCCCTTTTTATGTTGAGGACACCAGAACTGCACACAATACTCCAAGGGAGGTCTCACGAGAGCAGAGTAGAGGGGAAGGATCACCTCCCTCCACCTGCTGGTCACTCTCCTTTTGATGTAGCCCAGAAACGATTGGCTTTCTGGGCTGCAAGCGCACACTGCCGACTCATGTTCATTTTTCATCGACCAACACCCCCAAGTCCTTCTCTGCAGGGCTGCTCTGAATCTCTTCTCTGCCCAACCTGTAGCTGTGCCTGGGATTGCTCTGACCCAGGTGGAGGACCTTGCACTTGTCATGGTTAAACTTCATCAGGTTGGCATGACTATTGGGTAAAGCTGTGTAGAATAACGGAATAAAGAACTGGGATTATTGTCAGTAAAATCCATCATAAAACCACTCCTGATTGCATATTATCTCCTGGCACATGCATTTTCTTGAAGTCAATCTGAACTGGGGCAAAATAGCACTGGTTCATATTTTTGCATATTGTACTCTGGTAGTTTCAAGAGCAGGCCTGCTCAGTTTACAGGCTTATTTTGAAATAAATTACACTTGCTACAAGTTTCAGAGATTTAACTGTATTCATCTTGGCTAAATTATCACCAGTTATGGATTTTGGAGCAGAAGCTGGTTAGCAATATCATTGTTGGTACATGGGGAACGATGCAATACAGTTTGTCTCACAGCTGCATCGCTCACAGTTACAAGGCACATTAAAATAATTTTATCACCAGTCCTTTGTCTTGATAGAGTTATGAAAAGATGAAAGTGCTAAGAAGTGCCTTCTACTGTAGCTACTCTGATCACTATGCAATGTAAAAAGTATATGCGGTCTGTGACTCATCAGTAACTGGTTTTCTAAACATAAAAAAAAAAAAATCCGCATTGGTGTTACTTTAATTCTCAGCATTTTAATCTCATAAAAGTCCCAAAATTCTACTTGCTAAGTCCTTCCAGGAAGGAAATGCAAAATATTGCAAAATTTACTAATGCTCCTTTCTTTTAATATTTGTTTTTGATAGTCTAAAAGTTCAGCTGTCCATCGTACGAATCATGAAGTCACACTTCTTCATTCTTGCCAAATATCAGAGCCATCTAGTACTGAACTTGATCAGTATTAAGATAAGGGACTTGTAGAGAAAAACATGGGATGTAAACTGAATTGGTATTGATAATTCAGTAGGTGGCATTCTTTCCTCTAACTGCTACAGATTCACTGGATTAGAATGCTAAGAGAGGGCTGAGCTTTCAGTTAAAAAATTCTCAGGTAAATGATTAAAAAGAAATTCCCTACACTTGTGCTGGTAGAAATTCCTCTAAGCCACTACGTAAGAGTACCATAACTATATCAACAAGAAAAAAAAATGTGGCAGACCATCAAGCATGTAACAACAGAGGCTGCAAACTGTAATTCGAAGAACTGATAGAAACTCCTTCAGCAACATGATCTTGAAGACACTGGTTACTGGATGAACTTATGGGCCATGTTAGGATGCTGAAGAATTTGTAGTCTCTATGTTAATATTCTGGGAGAGAATTACAATGGGCTATGCAATGTATCTAAGAACTTACAAATATTGGAAAAGAAGGAAATCATGCCCGCAAAAGATTATCTGAATTTTTTTTTTTTTTGCCAGGCAAATAGAATTCTCAGTGATGTTAGGAGTTGAAAATAAAAAACCCTGTTGTTATGTTAATTGCAATAATTTCCAATACATTAAAGTTGGGTTTATTTGTTTACAGAAGGATGTGATATTTCGTAGAATTGTTTACACTGTAACTTGCAAGTTACATAAATGCCAGCTAAATTTAAATAGGTGCAAGCTGACATTAGTGTGGGAGGAGATCATCTGGTGTTTTAATGTACTTAGGTTACATGGTAAATAAAGGCAAAGAAGTCAGCTTGCTGTCTCTGAGCTAAAGCCTGCGTACCTCTACAGCAAGATACATCCCTTTGTTTCTCACTTCCCTTTACAAACATAATACTCAATGTTAACTGCAAATTTTTGCTCTCCGCCTTGTTATGCCAAACTATTTTCAGCAGAATAAAGATCAAACTTTATTCATGTAACAAAGCTCAAGATTACTTTAGAACTGTAAACATTTTCTAACATGGAAAACGCTTTCCAGGAATAGAACTATCATTAAAAGAAATCCAAGTAAATGAAAGGAATTAATGGGTACCTAAATCACACAGAGTTGAAGTTCCTCTCAAAATACTATCCAACATTTGAAAAAAAATTTAATGAGAAAGCCTTCACATTATAAAGGGAATTATTTTTATTATTATTTTCTCTTAATTGAGAGAACTTTACAATAATAGTCTTTTAAAAATGGGCTTGAGAGAAACTTTTCTAGGAACAGCAAACCATAGAGCACTTTACTGAATGGAAAATATCACAGTCTGTCTCCCAGCCGTGCAGTCACAGTACTGAATCCAGACATTTTGGCAACCATACAGTATGCAAACAAACATAAACTTTGTAAACACATGATTAGGCAAGACTCTTCTGCTGGATCCCATGCTTAGGATGATCATAAGATCCTCAAACAAAGAATTAATACATTTGTATATAAAATCTCCCAAGTGACAGATTATGAAATTGTCAAAGATAAACCCTCCAAAAGAGATTCATATGCTAACAAAATACTATTCATAGTATTGGAAATATGTACCAAACCCATTGCAAAAATTCCAATGTATCATTTTCCAGTTGAACCATTCTTAGTCTCCATAATAAATGGCTACCGCTTCTGACAACAACTTCCTTCCATCTTTTAGATGAAAATAAAGAAAAGGTAGGAAGATCTTGGTGGTATAGTTACTGAATCAGCACACAACCTTTTCCAAGTTAAAGACTGGAAATTTAAAGTATACAGAAGAGATCTCTAATCAGGAAAGGAAAATTTCAGAGATTAAGTTTTGAAGAAAGCTTAGAAAATAATATATTCACTGGACATTAAATATTTCACTATTACTTAAATATATTTTGTTTTAAAGTAGAATTTAATTACAAATTTGAATCAAATTTAGTAGCAATACAAAATGTATATGGTTGAAACAATATCAGACACAAAATACTTCAAGGGTAAGTTAAAGAAAAAAGTCTGTTACGCCTGAAATTAACTTTTCCAGAGGGAACTTGACACGCTTGTGAGGTGGGCTGATGCTGACCTCATAAAGTTTAACCATGACAAGTGCAAGGTCCTTCACCTGGGTCGGAGCAGTCCCAGGCACAACTACAGATTGGGCAGAGAAGAGATTCAGAGTAGCCCTGTGGAGAAGGACTTGAGGGTGTTGGTCGATGAAAAAATGAACATGAGCCGGCAGTGTGCACTCGCAGCCCAGAAAGCCAACCATATCCTGGGCTGCATCAAAAGGAACGTGACCAGCAGGTTGAAGGATTTGATCCTGCCCCTCTACTCTGCCCTCGTGAGACCTCCCTTGGAGTATTGTGTGCAGTTCTGGTGTCCTCAACATAAAAGGGACATGGAACTGTTGGAACAAGTCCAGAGGAGGGCTATGAGGATGATCAGGGGACTGGAGTACCTCCTGTATGAAGACAGGCTGAGAAAGATGGGTCTCTTCAGCCTGGAGAAGAGAAGGCTGCGTGGAGACCTCATAGCAGCCTTCCAATATCTGAAGGGAGCCTGTAAGAATGCTGGGGAGGGACTCTTCTTTAGGGATTATAGTGATAGGAGAAGGGGTAATGGGTTCAAACTTAAACAGGGGAAGTTTAGATTGGATCTGAGGAAGAAATTCTTTGCTGTTAGGGTGGTGAGGCACTGGAATGAGTTGCTGAGGGAAGTTGTGAATGCTCCATCGCTGGTGGTGTTCAAGGCAGGGTTGGACAGAGCCTTGGGTGGCATGGTTGAGTGTGAGGTGTCCCTGCCCATGGCAGGGGTGTTGGAACTATATGATCTTAAGGTCCTTTCCAACCCTAACTATTCTATGATTCTGTGATTCTAAAAATGGGTAAAGTAGGAAAAAAATATTTCAGGTTGACCCATAGTGAATTTTTAATTATCTTCAATTATGTCCAAACCAAAAAATCATTTGCATTGTTCTGTAGAAAAGGACAAAAAAACCCAACCTAAACTGAAGACTGTTTTGTTAGCAGAAGAGTTAATTGTATTCTGAGAGAGAAGTTAACATTTAGCTAAATTCTTCTATTGTTTAAAACAAACCAGTTAAATGGAATAGTTTAGACTACATATAAAATTTTACTGGAGGTGCATTTATTTTCACCTTATGACTGCAAAACCACTGTTGTTTAGGAAAGCCGTACTCAAAGATTCGTCCAAGAGACATAATGACATCTCTTGTTCTTTGTGGTGAGGTATCACTTGCTCGTGAAACAATTATTTAAAAAGAATTATGGGAAGAAAAGAAACATGTCCGTTGATAGCATGTACGAACTATGAAACAAGGGAGCTCTCTCTTAGTCTAGCCTTAATATTTCACTAGGTTAGTTCAGAAGCTTAGTGTGCCAATCATTTACTGCAATTACATGAAGAATTCTTACATCTTTTGTAAGTACCATGTAGAGCTCAGCAGACGCATGTTGCTCTACATTGAAGACAAAACAAATTTGCTGTCACTTAATTCATAATCAGATATTTTGAAATAGAATGATAGGTGGCCCAGGCCCGGAAGGAGTATACTCATCACTTACTCCAATTCAATATGATCACAGATCATCTGATTGTATAATTCCTTTTATTTCAGCCTTTACCACAGTCATTGCATTAAGCAGATATAGCACAAAGGGTCATCATGTTTATCATACATTGTCACTATCAAGCACCTTCACATAAATGTGTGCAATATACTCAAGGGGGACAAAAAATGGCTGTGGTTGTAGTTTCAGGCAGAAGCAAATTTATATGAAGTTCAGTGTTCCCAGAGGCAGGAATGGTAGCACCTACTCAAGAGAAAAGCAGTAAAGTGATAGTTTCATATACACATATGTTCACTTATAGAGAAAACAAATTCTATTGGTTTTTTTTACTCAAGCCCTTAAGACAGTCGCTGAAATATCATAGCCCAGATATGCTCAGAGTGTGAAGTCAGTAACAGAGGCAGATTTGGTTTTAATGCTGTTCTATACTTTTTTTGAAAAAAGACTTTAAATCCTTGAGCACTAGAAGGGGAAGCACTTTCTGTCCAAAGCTCTGCTCAAAAAGCCTTTTCTTTTGGCTTTCCCTCATGCCCACACTTCAAATGACTTCTGTATCTCTATAGGTGTCCTTCTCTCCTCTCTGCATGTGTGCTCTCAGCAGCAGCAGCTCCCCCTCAGGCCTCCACGCCGCACTCACAGCCCTGCAAGCTTGCATGCATCACCCAGCACACCACTCACTTCCTCCTGGCGTTGCCTGCGACCCATGGATTTGACAGTTGTCTATTTGTTGTTATTAAGGACTCAGGAGACCAACTGACCCAGCTTAATGAGTTTATTGATTAGTACTATAAAGTCTATAACCAATTAGTGAGAGTAAAGTTATTAATGCCCAATTCCGCCATAGTCTACTGCAGAGATGCAGCCATGCCGGACAACAAAGCAAAGATGACATACAGCTCATCATACACCCATGCGTGTCCCACTTATTCTCTGTAAAACATGAGAAAAACCTCCATTGTGTGCAATTCTCTCCCCATTTTCCCTAATACAGACAGAAGGATACAGCTTTCTGATTTTATTCTGTCTTGCTACTACTACAAAAGTAGCAACTGACCTAGGCTCTGCTAGAGGGCTGTCAGAACTTTTAACTGTTAAAAAAATCAACTGTTAAAAAAATGACTGATGTGGAATGGAGTATAGTGTGAATGAAAAATATTTTGAGCATATCATAGAATCATAGAATAGTTAGGGTTGGAAAGGACCTTAAGATCATATAGTTCCAACACCCCTGCCATGGGCAGGGACACCTCACACTCAACCATGCCACCCAAGGCTCTGTCCAACCCAGCCTTGAACACCACCAGCGATGGAGCATTCACAACTTCCCTCAGCAACCCATTCCATTGCCTCACCACCCTAACAGCAAAGAATTTCTTCCTCAGATCCAATCTAAACTTCCCCTGTTTAAGTTTGAACGCACTACCCCTTCTCCTATCACTATAATCCCTAAAGAAGAGTCCCTCCCCAGCATTCTTACAGGCTCCCTTCAGACATTGGAAGGTTGCTATGAGGTCTCCACGCAGCCTTCTCTTCTCCAGGCTGAACAGACCCATCTTTCTCAGCCTATCTTCATGCGGGAGGTGCTCCAGTCCCCTGATCATCCTCATAGCCCTCCTCTGGACTTGTTCCAACAGTTCCATGTCCTTTTTATGTTGAGGACACCAGAACTGGACACAATACTCCAAGGGAGGTCTCACGAGGGCAGAGTAGAGGGGCAGGATCACCTCCCTCCACCTGCTGTTCACGTTCCTTTTGATGCAGCCCAGGATATGGTTGGCTTTCTGGGCTGCGAGTGCACACTGCCGGCTCATGTTCATTTTTTAATCGACCAACACCCTCAAGTCCTTCTCTGCAGGGCTACCCTGAATCTCTTCTCTGCCCAACCTGTAGCTGTGCCTGGGATTGCTCCGACCCAGGTGGAGGACCTTGCACTTGGCATGCTTAAACTTCATCAGGTTGGCATCAGCCACCTCATAAGCGTGTCAAGGTCCCTCTGGATGGCATTCCTTCCCTCCAACGTATCAACCGAACCACACAGCTTGGTGTCATCGGAAAACTTGCTGAGGGCTCACTCAATCCCACTCTCCATGTCACAGACAAAGGTGTTGAACAAGACCGGTCCCAACACTGATCCCTGAGGGACATCACTCATTACTGATCTCCAGCTGGACATTGAGCCAATGAGCACTACTCTTTGCGTGTGGCCATCTAGCCAGTTCTTTATCCACCGAGTGGTCCACCTATCAAATTGATGGCTCTCCAACTTCGAGACAAGGATGTCATGTGAGACAGTGTCAAACGCTTTGCACAAGTCCAGGTAGATGACATCAACTGCTCTACGCCTGTCCATCAGTTCCGTAGCCCCATCATAGAAGGCCACCAGATTGGTCAGGCAGGATTTCCCCTTAGTGAAGCCATGCTGGCTGTCATCAAGCACCTTGTTGTTTCGCATGTGCCTTAGCATGCCTTCCAAGAGAATCTGCTCCATGATTTTGCCAGGCACAGAGGTGAGACTGACTGGTCTCTAATTCCCTGGCTCATCCATTTTCCCCTTCTTGAAAATGGAGGTTATATTTCCCTTTTTCCAGTCGTCAGGAACTTCACCTGACTGCCAGGATTTTTCAAATAAGATGGACAGTGGCTTAGCAACTTCATTTGCCATCTCCTTCAGGACCCGCGGATGGATTTCATCAGCTCCCATGGACTTGTATATGTTCAGGTTCTTAAGATGGTCTTGAACCAAATCCTCTCCTACAGTGGGCCCAGGGTCTTCCTTCTCACAGTCCCTGTGTCTGCCTTCCAAGACTTTGGTGTTGTGGTCCGAGCATTTTCCAGTGAAGACCGAGGCAAAGAAGTCGTTAAGAACCTCAGCCTTCTCCAAATCCAGGGTAGCCAGTTCTCCCTATAGCTTCTGGAGAGGGCCTATGTTGTCCCTAGTCTGCCTTTTATCTGCAGTGTACCTATAGAATCCCATCCTGTTATCCTTAACATCTCTAGCCAAGTATAATTCTAAGTGGGCCTTAGCTTTCCTAACCTGGTCCCTTGCTTCCTGAACAACATCCTTGTATTCTTCCCAGGCCGCCTGTCTTTGCTTCCACCTTTTATAAGCCCCTTTTTTCCTTTGAATTTTCCTCAGCAGCTCCTTATCCATCCAAGGAGGTCTCCTGGACCTCCTGCTGCATTTCCTTCTAGTTGGAATGCAACACTCCTGAGCTTGCAGCAGGTGATCCCTGAATATCAAGCAACAGCCTTGGGCCCCCCTGCCCTCTGGGGCTATATCACATGGAATCTTACCGAGCAGGTTCCCGAAGAAGCCAAAGTCTGCTCTCTTGAAGTCCAGGGCAGTGAGCTTGCTGCACGCTCTTCTCACTGTCCTGAGGATCTCGAATTTTACCATCTCATGATCACTGCAATCAAGGCTACCCTGGAGCGTCACATTTCCAACCCGCCCTTCCCTGTTGGTGAGCACAAAGTCAAGCATGGCACCTTTCCTTGTCAGCTCCTCTGTTACTTGCAGAAGGAAGTTGTCTTGAACACAATCGAGGAACTCCCTGGATTGCTTGTGCTGGGCTGTACCATCCCTCCAACAGATATCAGGGTGGTTGAAGTCCCCCATGAGAACAAGGGCCTGCGAGCGTGAGGCTTTTCATATCTGTCTATAGAGCACTTCATCCACTGAGGCGTCTTGGTCAGGCGGTCTGTAACAGTTCCCCACAATGATGTCTCCCATCGCTGTTCTCCCTTTAACCCTGACCCACAAACTCTCTGTTGACTCCTCACCTGCCTTCAGACAGAGTTCCATACTCTCCAGCCTATCCCTAACAGAAATAGCAACTACCCCTCCCTGCCTACCGTGCCTGTCTTTCCTGAAGAGCCTATAACCTTCCATTCCAACACACCAGTCATAGGAGCCATCCCACCATGTTTCTGTGATGCCTATGATATCATACGCCCATAGACATGCACACATCTCTAATTCTTCTTGTTTGTTCCCCATGCTACGGGCATTTGTATAGAGACGTCTGAGCTGAGCTCCAGGTGAAGCTGGCTCATTGGCTGGAGCAGCTGAAATATCTCTACATTGCTCTGAACGTTTCATATACGTGCTGGCAAGTGATTGGGTGTGTTGGGATGGAATGATGCCCCCCTCCTCCAACACATCTAGTTTAAAGCATCCTTGATCAGTCTGGCAAGCCTCCTCCCAAATCCACTCTTCCCTTTCTTTGTCAGACCAGCTCCACCAGCCCCCAGTAGACCTGGCCTACTGAATTGAGTCCCATGTTCAAGATACCCAGACACCTGACTATAGCACCACCCTTCTAACCATTTATTAACCTGACCAATCCTCCTAGCCTTTTTGAGGTCCTGCCCTGTATCCTGGAGAATTGAGGAAAAGACAATCTGAGCTCCAGAGCCCCTAACCATCTCTCCCAGAGCTCTGTAGTCCTTCTTTATGCTCTCCGGGCTGCTGCTATCTATATCAGTAGCACCCACATGGATCACTAGAAGTGGGTAATAGTCAGTGGGACTGACTAGAGCAGGCAGCTTCTCTGCAACATCAGGCAGCTTCTCTGCAACATCCCTGATCCGAACCCGTGGTAGGCAACACACCTCCCTTGAGCCTGGGTCAGGCCGACAGATGGGTGCCTCTGTTCCTTTCAGAGTAGAGTCCCCTACCACTACAGCCCGCTGCTTTTTCCTGGCAGCACCAGTAGTGATCTTCTTTACCAGTGCATCAGCCAGTTGTTCCTGGTGCGAGTGTGGCTCCTCATCAGCCCCCTGCAGGACAGCAAAGCGGTTCTGGGTGGGGACAACAGATTTAGGAGGAAGCCCCTTGCTTTTAATTGTCCTATTCCTCCTTTTTTTGTTGTTTTTTTCTGTTACTGTTTCCCAGCTTCCTGGGTTAGCAGCCTCCTTTCCTGCATGAGCGACAGTAGACTCTTGAGGACCCTGCGCAGTCTGGTCCTGGAGCAAGCAGTGCTGCTTCCCCTCAGCTTCCCTGATACCTTGCAGCCTAGTAACAGCGTCCCGCAGCTCAGCCCCTGCTGCAGGAGGACCTCCACCAGGGAGCACAGAGTGCAGCCCTGCCCATTGTGCACCCTCCTCTCAGGAGAGCAGTGCAGGCGCTCTCTACACCCTGAGCTCTGCACTGCAGCCTCCCCTCTCATTGGCTCTGTCTGGGTGTCTATGCTGGCCACTGCCAGGGCAGCAAGAGCAGAGCTCCCAGACCAAGCTCGGGTCATACGGCGAGTGCCCACCATCCCGCCCACCTGCCCGCGCACGCTGCCTCTAACCCGCCCTGGTCGCTCGCGCCCCCTGGGCAGGTTTTTACCCACTCAGGGCTGGTGCCGCTCCTCCTGGCTCCGCCCCCTCTGAGTCAGCATTTCGCGGCCGCTGAGCTGCCGGCTCCTGGGTAAGCCCTGTCGAGGACTTGAGGCTCCCTCGGTGCCTGTTGGTGCTCCGAGTTAAAGCTCCTGGACCCCGCGCCTCCCCCCAATCAGGCGCTGCAGGCGTCCCCCATTGAGACATAAAGCAGAGTAATGCTTTAGTGGGAAATGAAGCATGGTATTTTAGAATTAGTAGCTGAAGTTAAAGGAGGAATTACAGAATACAGCCAGGATGCCATGATCAGCATTTGTGCTCTGATTGCAAGCAAGTTGTTCTTTCCCCATATTCAGGGAAAGAAGCTGTATGTCATAAATGTTCTATGGTTAATATATGTTTTGAGCTTTTGTGTTTGGGCTATTAGGCACATTTTCATATGGGAATTTTTTTAATTCCTCTAATAAGACCGCAATAGCTGTGAGTATCAACTTACTGTATAATTAAAGGGCTGTGTTAAAAAGGAGGAACCAACATGGCTGCTTCTAGCAAACACAACAGAAGCAAGAGAAAGTCCTCTGCACTGAAGTGTTTGGGATCAACCATGACCAATTCTGGTCACAACATGTAAGACACACCATTAAATACAGTCCTCAGTTCACAGTGGCAGACAGATTTCCTGTTCTGTTTCCAGGAGTTAAATTATTCCCTCTCCTTGCTGCAGTTCTGCTCTCAAGAGTTTGAGCATTAGCTTTTATAAAGGTTGTGATGTGCAGTTTAAGAAACACAGTAATTTCTTTCCATTCCAACTTTGTAATTTTATTAGGATTTGATTATGACTGTTTTGATAGTAGCATGATATCTTACAATATACCACAGATGGGGTGCTGCATTTGAAATGGCTTCAGCAACTTTCTTTGAGCTGAAAAAAGATACATTGAAATGAGTTTGTTGAAAATAAGTTAATCATCGAGTTTCATCATATAAATTTAATTCGAAGAGGAAAGGCAGTGTGGCTGGGTTTTTTTCTCACGTTGTGAGAAATAATCATCTGTATTGCTGGAAGTACTTTCGGACTTTGTTTTCATATCAGCTGTTGGCTTTTGATTTGAACAGCTCTGGTTTTTTAAAAAGGGGGTTTGATCAGCCAACAGATGAAAGTTGATGAAACTTCAGAGAAGGTTGCATGGAGACCTCATAGCAGCCTTCCAGTATCTGAAGGGGGCTTATAAGGATGCTGGGGAGGGACTCTTCATGAGGGACTGTAGTGATAGGACAAGGGGTAACGGGTTCAATCTTAAACAGGGGAATTTTAGATTGGATATGAGGAAGAAGTTCTTTAAGGGTGGTGAAACACTGGAATGGGTTGCCCAAGGAAGCTGTGAATGCTCCATCGCTGGTGGTGTTCAAGGCCAGGTTGGACGGAGCCTTGGGTGGCATGGTTTAGTGGGAGGTGTCCCTGCCCATGGCAGGGGAGTTGGAACTAGATGACCTTAAGGCCCTTTCCAACCCTAACTATTCTATGGTTCTATGTTTCTATTACTGCAGTCTTTCTTGCATGAGTTTGTTGCTGCCTTGCTCTCATGTTGTGAGCCAAAGTCTCAGACCAAGACGCTAATTCATGATGATACTACTGTGCAGTTCATTTCTGAATGTTTGTTGTTATACTGTGCTAATGGTTTGTTCTTTCTCATGATAGAGTGGCTGTGCTCTGGAGAAGGATATAAAAACATGAGCATAAGTGGCCTATATTATTTCTAGCTTGGATTATTCAGTGACATACAGGAAGCATGAAAAAGATTGTATATTTTGCTGTCTTTTTCCAGAAAATGGGTTTGCATCTTGTGTAAAACTTGCAAGGAATCATTAAACAGAAAAGAATGAAATAGTAAGCTCTGATAAAAGATTAAATAGCAAAAACACTTGTGGAAATCAGATGTTTGACCCTTTGCAAACAGAAGAAAATTTGTCAGTGGAACCAACGCTCCACTTCAGTCTGTGCAATTGCTTGCTGGAATGGAAATTTATTATAAAAGCGGTAGAACGGCTTTTTTCCCTTCTTTTCTGAGGTCTTCCTAGAAATTTGCAGGTGATGAGAGAAGCCTTAATTCTAATAAAAGAATAGGCCAGCTTACTGATTGGAGAAAATTACATGAAGTTTTTTAATCAAAGTCTCTGTGGTCTGCTGTCTGATTTTCTAGGCCAGATGTCAAATGTTTTTCACTGATGTCGATGTTGAAGTAATCACTAAGCCAATTCCAAGAATGAGTAAGTGAGACTGTAATAACATTTCATTTCAGTATTATATAAGCTTTTTTTCTCAGCTATGAACAAAGTAACAGGACCCCTCTGATTCAATATAATTACGCAAACTATTACTTTGAAATTTGTGAGACAGTTTTATGTATGATCAATTGCTCTATACATATATATGGGAGGCTTCAGTACAAAATGCAAAAACACATTTACAAAGTTTTATATTTTTAAACATTTACATTTAATTTAAAATATAATTACATTTTTTGTATTTAATCTATTTTATGAAGTTTATACTTGCTACTGTGGTATTAGCCAGTAATTTGAAAAGGCAAGAATTTGCTAGAAAAAATGACTTTGGTTTGCTGTTTAAAAATGGGGTGACAAAGCACTAGCTGGCTCAATAGATGATGTACCTCAGTGAGTGAATCTCAACTGATTATTGTGGGACTGTGACATCAGATAAAATAGTTTACAGTTTTTATGTAGAATATGACCAAATTGCTCATAAGCATGTAGAGAATGAGTGTATTGGAACTAACTCTGAACTTGAGGAAACATGCTTTCTACAGCTCCCTCAAGGGGAAAGTGGTAATATAACAAAACACACAGGTATTTGTTTTCACAGGTAAATACAGAACCAAGCAAATCTAATATGAAACTAATATGCAGTGCACAGAATAATCTTACTTTTTGGGTAAAGTATACATTAATACAAAAGGACTCAAGTCACAGTCTTGAGTCTACCTTTAGTACTTAGAAACTGGTAGGATGTTAACATTGCCTTTCACCACAGTTCAGATCTTTAATGAAAAGGCATTTTGATTAAATAGCTTCTGCTTTATCGGATGCATATTTGGTCATCGGTTAGCTAACCTGTTTTTCCCTTATCAGTGAAGCCCTGGCCTGTTGTCTGGACAGAGCTACCTATTCCTTCATGAGCTTTCCTGATGCTACAGTTTTATAATCACTGATGACACCATGATGTTTTCACACCGGTCTTCTGAAAAGAAGTATGATTTATGCTCATTTTGTAGATATGGAATGGAGACATGGAAATAATTAATGTAAATATGTGTTTATTGTTTTCTGGTACACATCCAGGGTTGTTTTTCAGCATCCTTCACCTCACAGCACGTTTCATTCAAATCTCAGCTTGCTGTGAAGTTACATGCAGTTGTGATGTTACTTGCAGAATCTGCAATTTCTACATATATTATCTGTGTATAAAGTATGTGTACACAAATAGTACTTATAGAAACCAAGACCTCAGGTACATAAAGAGTGCTGCCCCTCTTGTTGGGTGCACAGGGGCACAGGGCATGTGAGGCATTGCTACTGGCTCCAGATATAAAACTGCTCATCTATGTGATCTTACCCAAACAAGCTGATTCTTATAAGAGTTGGAAAGACTCATTTCAAGGATGAGGGCACTCGATCTTTGAAGGAAAAGTCACTAGAACAATTTAATGGGCTTGGGTGATACTTGAAGTGACACCATGTTGGTTTTCCCTGTGCTCATCTTCAGAGGCAGTGGAATCCCGTTTGTTTGAAATTTCCCAAATTTACTCAGCCTGACAGAGCTGCCCTACAGGAAAGCTTCCATTTCAAAACCAAAGTTTAAAGTCTAAAATACGTATCAGCATCCTGGTTTTGTCTGGGACAGATTTAATTTTCTTCCAAGGATCTCATTCAGTGCTGTGTTTTGGATTTAGTCTGAGAACAATGCTGATACTCCACCAATGATTTAGTTGTTGCTAAGTAGCACTTACCCTGATCAAGGACTTTTCAGTCTCTCATGCTCTGTCAGTGAGAAGGGGACACAAGAAGCCAGGAGGGAGCAGAGACAGGACAGATGAATTGAAGTAGCCAAATGGATATTCCACACCACAGAATGTCATGCTTGGTATCTAAACTGGGGGGAGTTTGCCAGAAGGGGGCAACCACTGCTCAGGGACAGGCCAGGTACTGGTCAGAGAGTGGTGAACAATTTTATTGTGCATCATTTCTTTTCACTTGGGTTTTATTCCTCTTTCTCTCTTTTTCCTATTATTATTATACTATTTCTATTATTTTTATTTGTTATTTCTATTAACATATTTTAAGTTCTTTCAGTTATCAAATTGTTCTTGCTGAGGAAACATAGAGGGAAAAAAAAAGGCTCATAAAAGGTGGAAGCAAGGGCAGGCGGCCTGGGAAGAATACAGGGATGTTGTCTGGGAAGCTAGGGACCAGGTTAGGAAAGCTAAGGCCCAGTTAGAATTAAACTTGGCTAGGGATGTTAAAGATAACAGGAAGGGATTCTATAGGTACATTGCAAATAAAAGGCAGACTAGGGACAACGTAGGCCCTCTCCAGAAGCTATCAGGTGAGCTGGCTACCCTGGATTTGGAGAAGGCTGAGGTTCTTAACGACTTCTTTGCCTCGGTCTTCACTGGAAAATGCTTGGACCACAACACCAAAGTCTTGGAAGGCAGACACAGGGACTGTGAGAAGGAAGACCCTGGGCCCACTGTAGGAGAGGATCTGGTTCAAGACCATCTTAAGAACCTGAACATATACAAGTCCATGGGAGCTGATGAAATCCATCCGCGGGTCCTGAAGGAGATGGCAAATGAAGTTGCTAAGCCACTGTCCATCTTATTTGAAAAATCCTGGCAGTCAGGTGAAGTTCCCGACGACTGGAAAAAGGGAAATATAACCCCCATTTTCAAGAAGGGGAAAATGGATGAGCCAGGGAATTAGAGACCAGTCAGTCTCACCTCTGTGCCTGGCAAAATCATGGAGCAGATTCTCTTGGAAGGCATGCTAAGGCACATGCGAAACAACAAGGTGCTTGGTGACAGCCAGCATGGCTTCACTAAGGGGAAATCCTGCCTGACCAATCTGGTGGCCTTCTATGATGGGGCTACAGAACTGATGGACAGGCGTAGAGCAGTTGATGTCATCTACCTGGACTTGTGCAAAGCGTTTGACACTGTCTCACATGACATCCTTGTCTCGAAGTTGGAGAGCCATCAATTTGATAGGTGGACCACTCAGTGGATAAAGAACTGGCTAGATGGCCACACGCAAAGAGTAGTGCTCATTGGCTCAATGTCCAGCTGGAGATCAGTAATGAGTGATGTCCCTCAGGGATCGGTGTTGGGACCGGTCTTGTTCAACACCTTTGTCTGTGACATGGAGAGTGGGATTGAGTGAGCCCTCAGCAAGTTTTCCGATGACACCAAGCTGTGTGGTTCGGTTGATACGTTGGAGGGAAGGAATGCCATCCAGAGGGACCTTGACAAGCTTATGAGGTGGCTGATGCCAACCTGATGAAGTTTAAGCATGACAAGTGCAAGGTCCTTCACCTGGGTCGGAGCAATCCCAGGCACAGCTCCAGGTTGGGCAGAGAAGAGATTCAGAGCAGCCCTGCAGAGAAGGACTTGAGGGTGTTGGTCGATGAGAAACTTAACATGAGCCGGCAGTGTGCACTCACAGCCCAGAAAGCCAACCATATCCTGGGCTGCATCAAAAGGAATGTGACCAGCAGGTGGAGGGAGGTGATCCTGCCCCTCTCCTCTGCTCTCGTGAGACCTCCCTTGGAGTATTGTGTGCAGTTCTGGTGTCCTCAACATAAAAAGGGCATGGAACTGTTGGAACAAGTCCAGAGGAGGGCTATGAGGATGATCAGGGGACTGGAGCACCTCCCATTTGAAGATAGGCTGAGAAAGATGGGTCTGTTCAGCCTGGAGAAGAGAAGGCTGCGTGGAGACCTCATAGCAACCTTCCAATGTCTGAAGGGAGCCTGTAAGAATGCTGGGGAGGGACTCTTCTTTAGGGATTATAGTGATAGGACAAGGGATAACGGGTTCAATCTTAAACAGGGGAAGTTTAGATGGGATATAAGGAAGAAATTCTTTCCTGTAGGAATGATGAGGCACTGTAATGGGTTGCTGAGGGAAGCTGTGAATGCTCCATCGCTGGTGGTGCTCAAGGCCAGGTTGGACAAAGTCTTGGGTGTCATGGTTTAGTGTGAGGTGTCCCTGCCCACGGCAGGGGGTTTGGAACTGGATGATCTTATGGTCCTTTCCAACCCCTATAATTTCATGATTCTTACCTCAACCTGTGGGTTTTAACCTTCCTTCAGTTCTCTTCCACATCCCACTGGATGTGAGGAGAAGTGAGAGAGCAGGGGCATGGTACTTCATTGCCAGCTAGGGTTAAACCACAACAGTCAGCAAGTGAAAACAGAACTTTAAAAAGGGGTAGCTTCAGACAACAGTCCACACAAGCAGTGCTACCAGTCCTACCTCCAACAACAGGGTATAATATAAACAAGTTGGAGAAATACTTTTGTAGCAGAAACCCTCTAAAAATGTCAGAGCTTTCAGCTTAGTTATAGTGATTCCTAGGAACAGTTCTCAAACGTGGCTTAGTCTACCAAGTGCTTGAGAGGACAGTGAGTGCAGGATTGAATATACAGTACATTAAGTATAGAATTTAACATCTGATTTATAGACCAACTTGTCAGGTTACAATTTAGTAGCATAAGGCTTCAATGGTTGCCAGGCCCCTGGCCCTTGACAGCAACCCACAGCTGACACAATGCAGTCAGCCCCACATGGAGCCTGCCTACAGTTTTATCGGTGTGATCTACCCAGCACCCCTTTCTAAGAATCCTGACTGATAAAAGAAATAGACTGGAGATCCCTGAGTTTGGACAAAGCACAAACGAGGCATGGTAACCCAAACTTGTGTAGTTTTATTAGGTACACTCCTGAGGGTAATTATCTAATGTACAGGCAAAAAGAGAGAGAGAGGGGAAGAGAACAGAGGTTAAAAGTAAAACCAGTCACCACCCTGGATCCTGTGGCATCCCGTGGATCTGTTGACAGTTCCCAGCAATCAGTGGTGGGTCTGCACACGGGTTCTTCAAGGACACTCTTTTATAGTTGCAATTTCGCTAAGTCACTCCATGTGAGCCATCTTATGCCAACCACCTTCCCGGGTGACATCAGTGTTGCTGGGCATGGCCCGGAGCTCCACGCTCCTGACCCTGCTGCTGCTACCTGGGTACCTGCAGTGGGCCAATCAGCGTCCACCTAGCGGGAACAGGAGCAGGAGGAGGACGAGGCGGGGGGAAAGGTGCATTAGTGGCTGACATTGAGGCGCCCTTAGCCCCCTAATACACGGTCTGTGCAGCCACGACAGCCCTTGTTCAGTCAGCCATTTTGAACAGAAGGTAAAACTTAAGATTTTCTGAGACATCGCAAAAAATGGCGGGGCCGAGTCCCACTCAACTCAGACATGATCTTATGTTATAGACCTATTTTATAATATACAAATTGTCCCATAAACCAGACAGCTTTGTGATTGAGACACAGGCTGAGGAGCTCCAAGGTTCAGTTATACCTTTCTGCTTTATTGGGCAAAAATATTTTCATCTGCTTAGCTACCTATATAGCAAGGACAAAGAAATCTGCAGTGATTGATTTAGTCCACTGCTCTTTGATAGTGCAATGCTGAACTAAATGCAAAATTTGGAGATACATATGACTAGATACTATTACATAAACCAGCAGTTCCTCAGGACAGCTTCATTCACGCTATTTTCATGTGCAGAGCAGTCTTTGTACACTCAGGTGCTGGTATACAGGCATCATATCTGCTTGCTTACAGGTTGAGCCCTAATGAAAAATATTTATTAAGACTACTCTTTCAGACTGGAACAAATGAGAAAATGAGCATCACAGCTAAAACTGTTGAGGATACTGAGGATACTAAGGATACATTCCAGTATCTGAGTGTGATTCCACTTACATGTACTTCATGATGAAGAATCCTGTCCCTTTAAGCTTAATAAAAAATGGCACACGCATTTTGCTGCCATTGTCAAGGACAAACACTCAAAACCAAAATCTCTTGAAAATCATATCTAGTATATCTCTTTCAATCATGTGAAAAACATCCAGTAAATAATGAATCATTTTCATTATATATCAAATTTTCAATGATTTTATTGTCTCTTTACGTGATTGTTGGTAGCTTATTTTCCTTTAATCTGTGTTTGAAATTGTTAACTCTTTTTTTTTTTTTGGTGAATTTTTGTTTCTCCATCATTTCTTATTTCAGTTGTTTTCTTAGATACATAGGTCACTAGAGACTCATATAATTGTTTCTTACTCTCTGGTTGGATGTGTGAAATTGTAGACACAGAGCTTCTGATGTGAAAGCTTCTGGAAAATAAATACCTGCAATTGTTGAGAGTGCAACATTAAAATATGTTTTATGAGATCTGCATGGTAATAAAAAGACTCTTCAAGAAAGTATAAGGGAAGAAAAACCCTGGTATGAAAACATCCCCAAATCATTTTTAATTTTGTGTAAGTATTTATGGAAACATATTTGCTGTAGTGGGCTAGGACTTACATGAACAATATTTTGCCTTACTCTTCAGGGAACCAGAGAAATAATGCATAAGTAAATCCTTCCATAGTTATACTATTTCAATACTTGGAAGACAGGAATTGTTCAAAAGCTGATTATCATGACACAATCAAACATGTCAAAGCACATGTCAGTGAAGGCAAACTGACTGTTTAAAATAGCACCAATAAAAAGGTAGCCACATTCTTGTATTTAACATCCCTAAAATACGGCTTTCAAAGTAGTACACATGCTTTGAAAGAAAATTTGTACCTGATTCTTGGTAAGAAAGACTGTAAATACTGCTCTAAATATAACCTTAATAAAGATTCCCATAGCCACAAAAATAAAGTTAGTATTGGGAGGTCACCAAAAGGAGAAGGATGACAGGACAGGTAGCTGACTCTCTGCTTGCTGGCTCTGATCATTAAAATGCTTCTCCCATCTACTCTGTTTTCTCTCCTATCTGTAGCAGTAACATTCAACAGCAGAACCCTGGCTCTTCTGAATGTGGACAATGGCAAATTTCCCACATGAGGCTGCAGATCTTTTTAGCTTTCCATGATCAGAACAAGAGCATGAGTTTAGTGACTTTGTTGCTGGTAAATGGAAAAGGCAAAAGCTTACTGAAGGCAGCTGAGACTGAAGAGGAGGAGGAGTAGTTTCCATTGGGAAAGCATGGGGAAAGATAAAGTTGACTGCAGGCAGCAGGGTTTGGGACAGGCTATAAAGGGAAGAGAACAAATCCAGCCTGTCAAGTAGCAAAGCTAGAGTGCCCCAATCATAGACAATAAAGTTGGTATTCCAGTAACTAAGGACTTTTTTTTTTTTTTCTCCATAAAGAGGTAATTTGCCAAAAATGTGTTCCCACAGCCATACATACCAGACAAGAAGGGTATTTATGGGTGAACACCTCTCTCACAGCAGTGAAGCACCAAGCGACTGTGGCTACCTCTTCAGCTGCAGAAGGCCAACAGTTCAACTCTAAGGCAGAGCAGAAAATCAAATTCCTCCTGAATCACCAGAAAACTCATGAATCACTGGTCCATTGCCCGTTCTGGGATGGATGAAGTGCTGTCTGGCTTGTCTGTTTGAGGGGGCTTGGATGCAAGACAGGAATGTTTCTAAATATCAAGACTTTTGTGGATGGGAAAACTGTGCTCAGCCCAACTGCTGCCAGAATGTGGGTGGAAGAAAGGAATCTGTTTAAATAAAAGCCGTGTTTCTGAGAAAGAGGACATGGAGTTCGATCTCAGTGAGATACAAAAGCAAGAGACCAGTGGAAGAAAAAAATAAAATATTGAGCTCATCAAGGTGTTAGAACAAAGGAAGAGAATGTCCTGTTGTAGCATTTTGTTGAAACTGTGCTTAGGGAGGGTCAAAATGGAAGATGCACACTCATAAAGATATATTCTTTGTATTAGAAGCTTTAAGCGTGAACTGCAGGCAGAGCAATAACCAAGAGGGCCAAAGGAGGAATAACATCCTACTCCAACAGAGAAATATACAAGATATCAGTCTGAAAGGGAAAAGCTAACAAGTCCTTGTTAATGAAATAAGGTGGATAAAATGAGGTAGTAGTTTTTGGAAAGGGCTCCTAAGACAAAGTTAGGAACAGTATCTCTCTGTACTCTGGATTAAGTGATAATGTCTGTCTGCTGGACTGATCCACACATAGAGTTGAGCTTTGCTATTTCGTTTTATTTGTACTGATGACATTGCTGATGCATCTTCCCCTTGGGTGTATTTTCCAAAGTGACTCCTCCCCAGCTCCTGAAATACAGGCCTATGTATTGCCAGCAATGAAGTCATAACTCACTGTCCTGGGAGCCTGGACAGCCCATTCTCACTGGCACTGCCACAAAGCTGTGCTACCATCACCTTTCAGGCCACTTTTGATGACTTGTTTAACCATGCTTATACCTTTTGGTGACTTGTTTAACCATGCTTATACCACAGACACATCTGTCAGCTGTTTGTTGCTGCTTTTGTGAGCTCTTTATGTGTCACTGTTACAGAAGGCTGGCTCATCTCACACAGCACACACCCCATCAGAAAGGCACCTTTGCTTACACTAGCTGCAAAACTCATTTACACAGTTTTAGTCCATCACAGTGGTATTGTGTACTTTGCATTAAGTAAGGGACATGCTATTCTGGTTTCTTTGAAGATGTTGTGGAGAGTGGACTGGCAGTGCAATTCTGATCATGATCCCACCTTTTCCTTAGTCAGAGTAATCAAAGCAATTCCTCTAATCCCTTCACAGAGATGAGAGCAGCTTAGCTGTGCTCATGACAATGGGTTGCTATTTTTCAACTGGAGCTTTATTCATAAAATGGCCTCTGTGGCAAGAGGACACTTTGGGGGTGCAGCCTTGAAAATTTGGCACCCCAGAGGATTTGATGCCTCTTCACTGTCCTGTGACATGATTTCATTAACAGCTGAATGTTTGGTCATAAGTAAGAACCACAAAGACTCAGCAGGTGTCTCATAGGCTTGAATTCAGTGTCTCATACTTTGAGGCAAAGATTCTTTGATTAAGGATTTGGGTTTTCTTATGGGCTTTTCAAGGAAAAGATGGCTACAAACCACAAACATCTTGCTTTTAGCAATGTTATAGGGAAGATACTATACTTCCATAATATCTTCTTGACTTCTGTGATAAAGAATAGTTAGACTGCCAACATGAATGGTGGTTTTTAAATTAAATGCTCAGCTGATAGCTCGGAAAATATCCACCAGTATATTAAAAATCAGTTACTCCTTCAAACCATCAAATATGTTGCACACAGTACTGGGCAGAGGAAAAGGATCACTTTGTGGTTTTTAGACTACTTAAACTATAGTTTTACAACTAGCTTGACCTGTATTTGAAAGTTGAACAGTGCAGAAGAATTGCTTTTCTCCCCTTGTATTCTCTTAATCATGGTCTAGGACACATTCCAGTAGTGATAACAACTTCAAGCCACAAAAGTTGGCCTTTGCAAGAGAGCACAGGATAAAGAACTGTGCAGCAAATTTTCCCTAACTTTCAGCTAAGCATGCAGAATAGTGAAGATGGCTTCACTCCAAAATTATCACAACACAGACCACACAGATGGGGAGATAAAAGTTTTCTTGGTAAGCCCTTAACAATACACACCATTTTGCTCCGGAGCACCAGGATCCAGAGGTAAACCACCTGTGTTCTCATGATGTCACTGAAATAAAGGCCAGGGGCCGATTGCTTGATGGGTGCTCTTTTATTATCATATATCAGGTGTCACCTGCAATTTCATGTCTCAGGCAGTACAAGAGAATCCATCTGTCATCTACTGGTGAATCTCAGTGAAATTTCTTTTCTTTTGAAACTGAGACTATTAGACTGGTGAAGCAGATCTAAGACAGCCCAGATGTTAAAAATGGATTCAGAAATCCTGTAGGATTTTTTTTAAAGGGGTTTTGTTGGAAATAAACTGATTTTTAAATTTCAATACTGCCATATTTACTTCATAAACAGGAACTGTATTTTACTAAATATGATGCAACTAAACAATAGATATGCCTGGGTGTATTCTGCTTATCACATAAATTGTCCCAGGGGTCTAAATAATTTGTAATCCTTTTAACATTAATAACTGCACATGCCAGTAAAAAACTGGCAGGTGAAGATAAAAAAGCTCACTTAATGTAGTATGCTTTGAAATTCCAGCTTTTCTTCTAGGTTGGAAGTGGTTGTCACCACTCAAATCCCAGTACAGCTCTGTGGGATACAGCTCTCCTGTACATATTTTCTCATGGATGCAGCTGGCTTTTAGCTGCTGTGTCAGGCCTATCCTACGTGCCACTGCTTCTCTTATTATCTCTTTATAACATGCCCGGGAAATCAGAAGGAAAACATGCCTCATCTGCACAATGCCATGCCCTGAAAATGTGGGAAAAGTTATGATCAGCCTTCTCCCACTTCACAGCATTTCTAAGACTTTGAAGTATCTGTCCTAGGCTTATCAGGGGCCACTTCTACCACATTTTTTTCCTACTGTGTAGTAGGCAGGAGTAATATTAAGAGAATAGTACTGGATAAGCACTAAATGCATCAGGGCATTTCCTGGTACTGTTATGATATCTATTATAAGCCATAACAACCAAAAATTTTTGGGAAACTTTATGATATTATCTGAGATGCTGACTTACTTGTACTAACAAAAGGTGGGAAAGTACTGTTGGATTCTGTGGCTGAAAGAAGACTATTTAACTTTGTAATTTCAAAGGACACTTTACACTAATATTGGATCCTCTGGAAACATTCTCTTCCTTAATTTCAGTTATAAAATTACTTTCTGGTAAAGCTGAATTTAAATTTTGTCCTGCCTCTACATGCACAGAGTAGTAGAATAAAGGACTAATGCAAGAAATTGCAATAAATCAGAGTTCAAACCTCACAGCCACATCTGTGGCTACGTTTGGTCTCATTTTAAGAGGTGAAAAAGGAAAGCTGAAGATGAGCTGATTAGTGTACCATCCTGGTTCTGCAGCCAGAAGAAAAATCAGGCTGGAACCTTTAACACAACACATACACACACAAAACCCCCTAAAAACCAACCAACCAATGAAAACTAAACAAAACAACCCAATGCATCATCCTAATCCATACAGAAAATGTATACATAAACTATAGAGCTATGCAGCTATTAATCCTAGTTCCTTCAAGGGAAGTGATACTTGCAGCCTAAAATTTTTATTCAGCCAAAAGAGTCAGGAGTCCCTCCTAATGTCCTGGCAGTTAGCTTGTCTACTTTGTCATTCAGACCCTTCAACAACAGCCAGAGAAAAAGTCTGGGTTGCTTGGCTTTGCTTCACAGCAGCTCTGTCTACACAGCCAAACCGATCTCTTAGAAATTAGAGCAAACCAATCAAATTAATATGAGCAAGGTATTATGTAATAGTTCTGAATGTACTCAAGTTTTACAATTCTCATCATTATCATATTATTGATTAGTTATTGTATAGAGCCTGCCATTCGTATCAGAGGAAAAAAGGTATTAGGCATGATTCCTATTTAAATGTTAAGTTTTGAAGAAGTCCTGGTCAATTGCTAAGTAGCAGTTGTCTTCCATACTGAAAAAGTTGATGGAAACCCATAGTGAAGAATCGTCACAGAATATTATTAAGATATTCTTAATAAGACACTTCTATATTAAGATACCATTCAGACGATTATTATTTGATATAATTCGAAAATTTTAATATGGAATTTGCAGAGACAGGTCATGTCTCACTAACCTGTAGGAAAGTTCTTTATTGGAGTCAGTGAACTGAGATAAAAGTGATCAAATTCTCTTAGCATACCTGGAACTCTACAAAGTTTAAAAACAAAAAAATTCCAACAAAGGATTTTAAAATCTGGGTTCTCACAGATTCCAGGGCATGAAAAAGTAGCAGAAATGAATGGTAAATTTTTAGATTGCAAAGGAGTTAACAGAGTAGTTCCTCACAGACCTGGGCAGAGACTGCTATTTAACATATTTACCAAGAAAGTAGAAGAGGGTTTGGTATTGAATTCATGGTGTAAAATTATTCAGGTCACTTAAAATGAAAACTGACTAAGGAGACTTGCAGAGGATGTCACAACATGCCAAACAAAATGGCAGATGAAATTCATACTAATGAACACAAGGTTATATAATGAAAAAACCCCTCTCTGACTACATCTAGAAAGTGCTAGGCTATAAACTAGCCATTGCCATCTAGGAAAAAGATCCTGGACTTACACCAATTATATGAAAACACCATCTCTACGCTTAAAAATAATCAAAGAAAGAAAATAAATTTAAAAATGTTAAGAAATGAATAAAGAGCAAGGCATAAAATATGCCACTGCATACCCACACAGCACTCCTACATCTTAAACACTGACTGCACTTCTGGTAGTATAATTTGAAAAATTATATAGTAGAACCAGAAAAAGTAGAGACAAGGGGGAAAAGTACACGCTAGCTTTTGATTAAAAAAAAAAAAAAGAAAACCAAAAACTAAATAAAAGAGACCTTTTCAGCCTGGAAAAGGAATGATTGTAGGGAAGCATAAATTAATGCCAATATCATGAAAGGCGTGTTGAAAGTGAACGGGGAATGTTTATTCACTATTCTTGTAGCACAAGAACCTTTACCAATTCAAATTCATGCACAATTTTACACAGAAGGAAGTTCTTCACACAGTTCACACAGTCAGCTGTGCAGTCTGGATGAACCCAGGATGTTGTGGAAGCCCAATGTATTGGTGTGTTAAAAAAATCAATTAGGCACATTTGTTGAAAAGAGCAATCTCCTAGAATTGCTAAGCACAAGGAAGGAAACTCACCTTCCAGTTCAGGAAGTCCTTACACCTTACCTTGCTGGATGCAGGTTTTAGCAAGGGAAGATTTGCCTTGCTTTCACAGCAAACTCCTTTCAGAAGTGGACTTCTTTTTTAAGTCCACTATCAGTGATAATAATCATACTGGGGTTGTGCTGCATGATTTTCTTCTGAGAAAAATATTGTTCATGTTCTGAATTTCTAAGATTTTACTGTTTCTGATAAAAATGAGTTGCTCATCAGTTAGAAGAAAGAAATCCAAATGTGATGAAGATGAATTTGTCAAAAAATGGTGGATTTGCATGTGTGCAATTTCTTTGGCTTCACTGTTATGAATCCTGATTTCCCGCAGTTCTGACCAATGCCACTTTCACACAAAAGGCATTTAAAACAGCTTTTTTTTCATGGTTCTGCTTAGAATTAGTGTGACACAGACCAGCTTGAGTTCATTGCTGAGTAGGGAAGTCGATGGAAGAAGTAATTTGGTTGTTATCTCCCTTTCAGCTGTGAATCTAACTAGACAAACAGTGGCAGTCTTCCTTCTTGGTCGTGGGCTTAGGGACAGGGGTAACAGTGCCCAATCCTTCTGTCTAACAACATCAAGTCCTACTAATGGGAAAGCAGTCCAGGTTTAACCTCTTTACAGCAGAAGAGCAAAACAGAGACATCCACTAATGTGCTCATTTGGGGGAGTTTGACTTGACACTGCAGTGAAGGATACTGTTTTCAGGAATTTTCAAGTTGTTTAGGTTTGACTAACTTTAGGGTACCTATGCTAGCATTTGTTTTTAGGGGATGTATCTTTATCAAGGACAAAGTTAAAAAGTGGGCTTGGAAAGCCAGTGTTCCTCCCTCTCATTTCCAGCCTACTTTGTTACCCTCAGCAGGTCACTTCACTTTCGTGTGCTTCCAGCACACACCTTGACTGCCTTTGGGGATACTTTCAAAATGCTGTTTCTGTCAGAGCAGAAAGATCCTTTGTATTTTTCTTCACCTGTAATCTTAGAATTAGGCAATCTGGAAAAGGAGCTGTTGATAATGTCTTTCTGAGCTTACAAAAAAATACAGGTAATGCATCTCTATATAAAAGCAAATGGGTGTTGCCTACCTTAAGGAAGTCCTTCTGCTTCCTAATGAAAAGGTAAAATTACTTGGCATGATATTTTTTTTCTTACTGAGTCTGATAGCAAGAGAAATTTTAAAACTTTGTTGATCAGAAATGCAAATTCTTATCCATCCTTACTTTTTAATTAACTTTGTAATTTTCAAATACAAAGATAGTGTTGATGATGACTGGTAAGCTTGGGCTGAGAGATGTACTGATCTAGTGCTGTTCTTTGGAAATCTGCAGAGAAATGAATCTCAGGGAACAAATGAAATGATAATGGGATTTCAGTTCATGAGGGTTCGATGCCACAAAATAAATGTTCAGTTTCACAGATTGTTTCTCAAAGGTCTTCTTCTGTAACACACAGAATTATTCAAGACTCAAATGACAGTTAAAATTATCATTTTCTCATATCACCATTGTCTCATTCCCAGAAAAAGGCTCCACCAGGATCAGAACCTCGTTGTGCTCATCAGCAAGAGCAAGGGGGAGGGATATTCACCCTTTGTAACTCCGCACAGCTGCTTTTAGATCTCTAATTCACCTTCTGAAGTTTCCTGACTTTTCCTGTATTTATTGACTATATAGCAAAGCTGCAGTCCCAAATATATGTGCCTGTACTTCAGTTAAATAGCTACATCAACCTGAAGTAGACTATATGTATGCTTGAATCCATATGCCCCAGAGCAAAGATGTACAAAGATCTGTTCCCAGCTGAAGGAGCATGAGAGCTGATCAAAGAAAACAAACAAAAAACCCAAACAAATAAAACCCCCAAACAAACAAACCACAAAACAAAGCCACAACCAAACGAAAGACCCAAACAAAACAACTGAAAAACCCCCACACACTTATGTAAATCATTTACTCAGTCTGGGATGTCTGGTCAGAGAAAGTAAGATGCACTATAAAATCCACAAATCCATCAACTGGTACTGGCAGTGCCTAATTTTAGAGCGGGAAACTGGAGCACCATGCCGTGAAATACAAGAACATAAAAGTTCCTAAAAGTCCACAATGTAGCACTTCTATTTATTGCATGTATTATCACTTCAAATATAAGGAAAATTCACATTCTCATCTCATCTACTCCATTTCAATCTTCTATTAAACAGCTGATTTCTTTTTGGTGTCCAACCATTCTGAGAGTGAAGATGTGATTAGATAGAAGATGAAGTTGGAAGCCCTCGTGTCGTGGTTTAAGCCTCTCATGCAGTCTGCTCAGTCACTCCCCCCTCTTTCTTCCTCCCCACTCCCGGGGGGATGGGGAGGAGAATCTGAAGAATGTAACTTCCACAGGTTGAGATAAGAACAATCCAGTAAGTAAGGTATAACACAAATCACTGCTGCTACCACCAATAATAATGACAAGGGAAATACAAGGGAAGAGAATACAACTGCTCACCACCCAATACCAAGCCCAACCAAGCAGTGATCCAACTCTTCCGGGTCCCTGCCATTAGATGTCCTGTCTCTGCTTCCTCCTGGCTTCCTCTCCTCCCTGGCAGAGCATGAAGCTCAGAAAGTCCTTGGTCAGACCAAAACTTTCTAAGCAGTAACTGAAAACATCAGTGTTATCAGTGCTGTTCCCAGGCCGAAATTCAAAAACACAGCACTGCACCAGCTACTAAGGAGAAAAATGACTGCTACTGCTGAACCCAGGACCCCTTGTTTGGTGAATCTGGAGAATTATCACATTGAATTACATATGGAATCACTTTGGAGAAGTGATCACAGAGGAGTCAAGGACGGTGGTGGCTGTATCACACAGGAGGTGCCTGGGGACTGGAAGTGGAAGAGGGGGTACCAGGAGGTTCTGGAAGTGATGGTGAGGACTGTGCCACCAATACCAGGAGAAGAGAAAGCCACAGGCTGAACTAGCAGCTGATGTGTGCAGCAAAGGCTAATCTTCAGGCGAAGAAAAACTGTGGGCTTCATCTTCATGTGGTGAAGCAAAGGGATCTAGTAAAGGCATTCAGAATAATGACTCAAGCAAATGGGTTTAGCAACAAACTTGGGAACTGGCTGTTTGGGAGTCATGCACAAGGGAGATTGCAAGGTAGAGATGACAGAAGACTTACATAGATGAATACTTACAACAGATTTGACTTGATTTCAGAGAATAAATTATGTAAGACTAATCAAAATAATGCTATTTTTTCATAATGAAAAAGCAGCAGATGTTTATGGTCAAATTCTCATGAAACACAATATGCAGTTTCTAGCGTGTTTACACGACCTGTAAGCTGCCAAAGGACTGATAATGCCTGGCTGCAGAATATGTTCCATAAAAATTGCAGCACTTCGGATAATATTAGTCCTTCTCTTCCTGAGGAAGCCTATATCAAAATGGCAGCAAATAAAAAGCAATCCTCAATATATGTGATGGCTTGGAAGTGTCCCTGGGATAGTGCAAGTGCAGTTGCACACCTGTGCAGTATATAACTGACTCTCTTCTGCAGGTAGCAAAGGTTTAGATTGCTGCAGAGCAAAGATCCTCTGTACACCAGGTTAGCTTATGGTGGCATCCCATTATTGATGAGCAAAATATCAAAATAGAAAGGAACCATAAAAATTAGTGGATTAAGGAAACTCATTTAACATTTTTAACTTCATTTTTCATTGCAGAAAAATGTTGATTTTCTATTTTCTCTTGCAGCACTACTCACCAGCCATTTATTTTGGGAAACATTAAAAGCAGGGAAAGGAATAAGCAGATAATGTTTTTGCCTGAGTAAATTCCTGCCTGGCAGAAGACCACGTCATGGGATATTTTGTGTATACTTATATACCTAGGCCATCAATCAATAATACAGGGGCTCAAATAATCATAATTAAATTTAACCATGTTGTAGACTTGATCTGTTTTAATCCAGAGAAACAAAAGATGTGAATTTCTATGGCTCTGCATCGCCCCTCTCAGTAACACATCACATCCATGAAGTCTGACATTCCAAAAAGACTGTGCTGCTTCTGATCTTTGCACACACAATAAAAAAAAAAAGGCAAGGAAAAGAAGGCTCCTGTTTTAATGCTGACAATATATTAAATGAAGAAATTAAATGAAACAATTCTGGGAGGGTATATGTGATGATAAGAAAGTAAACTAGTAGTGGTTACATTTTCTATGGTAGACATAATTGATATGTTTGTTGTCTGTGATTCACACATTATTTTGAGTTTCTGAGGGGGATTTTTATTGCAAAATATTCTGCATTTTAAATACTATTTAATTATGGTTTGTTTCCTTAGGGATTATATCACCATGTGATTTTAATTTGGTATGTACCCTAAGGGGCAGCATATTTTCAATTATGAAATATTTCCTCCAGAAACAATAATGGTTCAATGATTTATTGCAGGATCCTATTATAAGGTGCCTCATACAAGTGAAATCTGAAATGCAATTGGCTTAACAATATAGTATAGGCAGGACTAAAATGCATGTGAACTGAGCGTATGGGCCCTTTTCACAAAGATCATATTTATATACTTTCATCCTTTGCATAATACTTCAATTATTATATCTTGAAAAAAGAACTTGGAAAGCTGAGAGCTATGAAACATTTACATTATTATCTCTTCAAAAAGTTCATTTTTGGACAAGTATCATTTGGATAGGGATTAACTTAATCAGAGATTTTGAATCTTCTTTACTTTAATTTTTAATCTCTTTTTAAAAATATGTCTGAATCTTAAAAAGGCCTAAACCTGTAGTCACAAAGCACTGCTTCAAAAAATGGGGAAAAAAAGAAAAAAGAAAAAAGAAAGTTTTTAAAGCAGCCACCAGCTGTAAGAGAGATAGTGCAAGCAGCAGATTTGTGACAGAGTGGAGCATGAAACCCATCAGCTGATGAGTGAAAATCCCTGGTTTCTAATTAATCGAGGTACACAGGCCAAGGGATGAAGAGGATCAGGGAAATGAAATCAGGAAAAAGATACCATCAGTCATTTCTGCGGCCCATTGTCATACTTCAGAATCTGCTGTAATGAATCACTCAGGCATTCCACAGATACATTCAAATGGTGAAGAAAATTCATTGTCCGGTGAAGAGTGTTTGATAAAAATCTTTCTTTTCCCCCCTCTTTGTCAGAAGCCTATGATCAGAGAAGGAAATCCAGACAGCACAACAGGTGTGCTTTTGCAAGCCTGGTGAAATCTGCAAATGAACGGAGGCACTAAAGAATTTTTTTGTACTAAAATTTCACCAAAATGAAAAAAGTAGCTTGCAAGAACGGGCAGCGGTGAAATGCACTGAAAACAGCTGAAGATTAAGGGGATAGAAGGTATAAAAACTCGTCTGGCTGAGAAGCTCCTGCCCTGTTAAATCTTCTTATATGGAAAGGGTGAACAAATATTTTTTTAGACTATTTTTGCCGAGTTTAGCATTTCCAGATATTGACATCTCCTTTTTTGAAAGAGCTACTAATCCACAAGCTAGCCCTAGTTTAAGACTGCACTAAACTGCCACTCTAAAACTTGCGGGAAGGGGGCAGGGAGTACCTTTTGTATTTAAAAGGGGGCAGTCTTCCTTTAAAGTCTTCTGTCTTTGAATGAAACAATTGCTTGGTTTCCTTCAAAGACAGAACCAGTATGTTTAAAGGCAAATGGGTTTTGTTTTTTCCTCTCTGACATGCCTGTGCAAGCACACACTCACACATATACTATGAACAAGGTGATGCCTACATTTTGGATATCTGTTCATTTCTCTTCTGTCAGACTTGTGCAAAAATTTTAGAATTTACGAAAAGATTGGACTGAAATTCTTCACAAATTTAAATCCTCTTTATTTAACATTAGGGATAACATATCTTTTTTTTCTCATTTTTGTTTTGCCTATGGCTCAACTTTTTGAACCTGGGCAGTTCTTATACCAGTGTGTTCCTTAAAGTAGTGTGTCCCACCATGTGACACCAGAATATAATTGTTTTTAAATAATCAGGTGCTATACTAAGACATATAAGGACAGCTGATTCATTTTAGATTTAATTACCATAATATAAGGTTTTGCTGTCTATAGTATCAATCACTGAGACACTTTATAGTTGATAATATTAAAATGGCAATAATGAGAATTCTGCTTCATGATGAAAATAATTTTAATCATGGGTAGATTACAAATCCATTTACTGTTACGGTTACTGAGAATTCTATTATCTGCTTCCTATTGTGAAAGATGTTGAAACTTGTTTCCAGGAAATGTAAAAGATTATAGAAGGATGCTCTCTATGCTAAGTTTCTATCACAGCAGACCAACAAAAACCTGCTTAATACCAGGGCCTGCTAAAGATGAAATTCACCGATGAACTTGTAGCTGCATCTCTGTGTGAACATATGCCCAGCTACACAGATCTGTTTATGGCTCAAGGGCAATGTTGGTAGCTGGTTTAGATTCTGACCACAACTTCTATTCACAAACAGTTCTTAGCCAGGTGACCAGCTGTTGCCTCTGCAGTGAAGGTATTACTGATGTTTACCTCCAATCTAAAGTATAAACTATACATGGGTAATCTAGAGAGTACTTAGTTCTGGTGGCTGTACCTCCGAAGTTTTCCAGTGGCTAGGTGGCTCCAAGCCCCATCCAATCTGGCCTTGAACTCTCACAGGGATGGGGCATCCACAACTTCTCTGGGAAACCTGTTCCAGTGCCTCACCACCCTCAAAGTAAAAAAATATCTTCCTTATATCTAATCTACATCTACCTTCTTTAGTTTAAAGCCATTGCCCCTTGTCCTATCACTATATGCCCTTGTAAAAAGTCTCTCTCCAGATTTCTTGTAGGCCCCCTTTTGGTACTGTAAGGCTATTACAAGGCTGGAGCTTTCTCCAGGCTGAGCAAGCCCAACTGTCTCAGCCTGTCTACATAGGAGAAGTACTCCAGCCCTCTGAGCATTTTCATGGCCCTCCTCTGGACTCACTCTTAACAGCTTCACATCTTTCTAATGCTGAGGGCTCCAAAGCTGAATGCAGTACTCCAGGTGGGGTCTCACAAGAGCACAGTAGAGAGGAAGACTCATCTCCCTCAACCTGCTGGCCACTCAGCAGCCCAGGATATGGTTGGCTTTCTGGGCTGCAAGTGTACATTGCCAGGTCATGTTGAGCTTCTCATCAACCAACACTCCCAAATCCTTCTCCTTAGGGCTGCTCTCAATCAATTCTCCATCTAGACTGTATCTGTGCTTGGGATTGCCCTGAGACACATGCAGGAACTTGCAGTTGGTCTTGTTGAACCTCATGAGATTTACATGGGCCATCCTCTCAAACCTGTCATGGTCCCTCTGGATGTCATCCCTTCCCTCCAGCATATCAACCACACCACACAGCTTGGTGTCATTGGCAGACTTGATGAGGGTGCACTCCATTCTGCCAACAAATATGTTAAACAGTGCCAGTCCCAATACTGACCCTTGGGGAATGTCACTCCTCACTTGTCTCCACTTGGACGTTGAGCCATCGACCACAACTCTTTGAGTGTGACCATCCAGCCAATTTCTTATCCATCACGTGGTCCACCCATCAAATCCTTGTCTCTCCAGTTTAGAGGATATTGTGTGGGACAGTGTCAAATGTACAAGTCCACACAGATGACATCAGTCATTACTCCCTTACCTACCAATGCTGTAACCCCATCATAGAAGGATATGAAATTTGTCAGGCATGGTTTGCTCCTTGTCAAGCCATATTGGCTGTGACCAATGACCTCCTTATTGTCCGTGTGCCTTAGCATAGTTTCTAGGAGGATCTGCTCCATGGTCTTGCCAGGCACAGAAGTGAGTCTGATGGCCCTGTAGTTCCCCAGGTCCTCCTTTTTTTTTTTTTACCTTTTTCAAAAATGGGAGTTGTATTTCTCCTTTTCTGGTCAGTGGGAACTTCATCAAACTGCCACAAGTTCTGAAATATGATAGATGGTGGCTTAGTTATTTCATCTGCCAGTTCCCTCAGGACCCACAGGTGCATGTCATCAGGCCCCATGGACTTGGGCACCTTCACGTTCCCTAGATGTTCTCAGTCTTTCCTGATCTTCTGATTTTCTGATGTTCCTGATCTTCTTCTACAGCGGGCGGCTCTTCACTCTCCCAGTCTCTGCCTTTTCATTCTGAGAAGTGGTGTGGCTGGAGCACTTGTCAGTGTAGACTGAGGCAAACATGGGAATAGGAATTCCGGAGTCCATCTTTTCACAAAGTGCGGTTGGATCTTGAATGGTTGAAGGTCTCAGACCAGCTCTTGTTCATAAAATGTCTGGAACTCTAAATGACCCTTGCTGGCACCTTCACTGGGAGAAGTGACCGAGAGTCAGAAGTCATACAGGTGAATTTCTCAGGCCGGAAATAACTTTTACGGGAGCACACATTCTGCTGCTGAACCCCTGCAGTGCAGGAAGGGCTGTGGTCAGTGTCCAAGAATTGGTCTGCTCCAATTTCATTTAAAACAAAGAAACCTCAGTGAGGTCAGTTTAATAAAGGATTTCAGACAGGGTCCTGTTCTGCTGAAACAAATAGCATAAGCTTCACCCTGTTGAACCTTTTCCTTAAACCATGTGTGTCTGTGCGTGCGCATACACATTAGCACCTCTTTGATTATATAATGTAATGAGTTCAGTGGATTTATCCTGGATTTATACTATGGAGCCTCAGAGCAGAGTCTGGAACAGTATCTTGTCTTTAAGATGCCAGTTTTGTAAATGCTTTTCTTTTCTTAAGGATACTGATGAAAATTTATTACTGATTTATCATGCGTAACTCTGCAATGAAATCAGATTTTTCTTTTCCAGCTTCATCACTGTTTCCAAATGGGGATTAATTTTTTTTTTAAACTTAGTAGAGAATCAGTTATCGTCAAAGTACCCAGGAGCTCATTTACTGGTGTGCAAACTGCGCCCCACACTGGTCCCCCGCTTTGGAGGAGCTCAATGAATAAATTAAATTTCCAGAGGGAGCCAGCTTTATAATCCTGGCCTACTGCTCTTCCTTCCTACTTGCATAATTTTTGTTGTTCTGGGATTCATTCTCCCAGTTGGGTCCCCCTTGCTGACCAATGAGTCCAGGGGGCGGGACACCAGGGTTCAGGAGGTCTTGGGAGCATGACATACTCAGAGCAATTGGAAAAATAATAGATGGATACAAAAGCAGCAAACATATTTGTAAAATCATCAGCCTATGGAGCAAAATTGTAAATATACTGTTTGCATCTTAATTTGCATGAGATATAACATTAGTAAAATGAACAATAACAAATGTAGTAATCTTTTTTTTAACAAGAAACAGATGACTTTTTTTTTATTACATAGTTCTCCTCAAATATATTGCTGGTGAACCTTGTTAAACAACCATAATTTCATCTAAACAATAAATCTGTTGCTTTTCTTTATTTTTTACCTTGGGTTTGAAAAAGCATGAGATGAAAAAGAAAAAAACCCACAACATTACAGGCATGATCTTCTTTGAGTAGAAGTGAAATAGGAACAGCAGGGAAAAAAAATCCTTCTAATCAGTCTATTTTGTAACTTAGAAAGACTATTTGGAAAGGTTTTCATCAAAGTGATTTTCTACAGATAGCTCATAGGTGATCAGGATAAAATCCCACAGCTTCAGCACTTCAAATATTTATCATATACATGTTTGCTTGAATCTTGATAAGGGTGAGGTTTGGGACTTATGGACACTGAGATAGGATGTCACCTGAGACATTCATCTGATTCTGAATGCAGACAGAAAGGAAGTGCCTAGGAGAGGCCACAAGAGAGAGGGAGGGAGAGAGTAAGGCATAGTAGGAATGGACAGCCCTTGTTCCCAGCTCTAATATCGCAGTGCAATTATTTTGTGGACATCCACTCCTTGCCTGCACAGGAGATAGGGCTATAAGTGTATGTTATTTTTTAATTACAAGGGGGTAGAAAAAATCCTGATGATGGGCTGGAAGGTGCCATTGCATTGTTATTTTTTTCTCTCCCTTCGTTTGCTGATTATGTGAGCTGGGCTCCTTTGCTAGCCGATGATAAGCAGAATTTCCATGTTCTCTGCATAATTAATCCATCTCTGCCTCTCTTCATGCCAACTCGCCCGTTATCGCCGGCACATGCCTGAATTGCAAAAGAATCCGCTCTTCAATTGGAACTTATTGATATTCTAAGAAAAAAAAGAGAAAGGGAAAAAAACTGAAAATCCTTAAGTTTAAGCCGCAGATTTTTAAATGGATTAATTTCGCTGCAATCGCAGCCATCTAAGGCGGGAAGGCAGGCAGAGCAAATTGAAAGCATCTCCATGTTTGCAGAATTGGGTCCAGAATGCTGAAATGTACTGGCACAGTTCTCTTTTAAAGTCAGAAAATTACCATTCATTTACATCACATGAAATACTTTTTTATGCTAGAAATATTCAAGAGACGTTCCTTAAATGCCTGCTAATGCTAGATAACATTTCTAACTTTCAACATTTTGCTAGACTTTGATATGACATGATAGGAATGTCTGCCAGTGAGGAATATTATATGTACCAGTAATCTCTTTTTATCACATATTTAGATTATATCATCCTCTTCTTAAACCGTCCTGAAGTAGTCTTTAAACAATGTACTCAGTGTCGTAGGCTCCTATTTAGTACAGTTACATGAGCAAAACTTCACAGGGCATATTTAGACTTTGTGCAGTACGAAAGGCTTTTTAAAATGCCAATACTCTATCCCCAAAAAACAGTTCATCACTTTCTATCTTTCCAAAGTTAACTTGCATTTCTTAGCATCCTTTCTACATTTATATTTTTTGTGTTCATCTCATTTACAACATGTAATGTGCTTTATTTCGATGTAGCTCTTGTGGATTGTACTTACGTTTTTGAGAGGGCTCAGCTGTACTCCATAGCAGCCTGGCATTGCACATGAAATAGCAAGAGCTAGTAAGAACCTAGGACTTTGCCTCTTCTTCTTTTTTTTTTTTTTTTTTTCTAGAATATTACCAAAATCCAAATATTCTTCTCCTTTTGTTTCTCTAACACAAAATTCACATCCTTTATTTCCTTAACTATAGGAAGCAGTGACATTCGGCAATACTGAGAGATTTCTTTAATGCCTCAGCTAAGCCACAACGGATCTGGCATTCCATGTCCATATGCTAGAAATCAGCAATATATGCTGTTGTAGAAGGAAATTTTGACACTCTCAGTTAACAGAGGGGGAAAAGTTGCTACACTGACTGCAAATGGAGATTTAGCTGTTAGGAAACCTTTGTCGTTATTAGACAGACCTCTTTCATTTCAAAAATACATGGAAAAGACAGAAAAAAATCAGAGGAACTGGCAGGCACATGCCAGAGCAAGAAATGAGAGACATGCAGCAAAACAATATTTGTGGCAACATCTGCTTCAGATACAAAACAATGAGCTTAATGCATACTTGGACCATCTTACCATATAAAATTAGCACCTGTTATAAAATGCATGTCACCAGTAAATAAGTAAAATGTCAGTGTTCCAGTTTAGATTTCCATGCAATTAATAGCATCATACAAGAATGACTACTGATCACATTAGGATATGTTTTTATACAGCAGAAAGAGAACAAAGAAGGTTTTCCAGTTGCTTCAGATTGATTGACAGTTTTAAGGCACAACTGAACTTGAGGATATTTGTGGCATATTCAAATTTTGATATTACAGTGTAGGCAAAATCAGAAAGTTAAAAAAATGCTTTTTAGAAAAAAAATAATTATGTTCACATTCAACTCTATGAGCTCCTAAGAGAAATAGTTGAAACCACAATTAAAAGAATCAAAATTTTTAATTCACCTGTGAAATTGTGTATTTAGCAGATAAAGAAAATCTCTAACAAATGTGTCTTATTTCTGCATGTATCTGTATTTGGGGGCTGGGGGGGGGGAATGTACACTGATGAAATGAACTGCATATTACCACAAAACTTTCTAATATGTTATATTGAAATCCTGACTCTTTGAAGTCAAATGCAAATTCCTTATTTCCTTTAGTAACACCTGCATTTCAATGAAATTTTGGTAGTAAATTAAAGTTTAATTAAGCTTATACAACAATAGTGTTGATCTTATCTAACAAAAGGTTCTTCTAAGAATTTATACTGCACTTTCAGGATTTACATCATTAAAATATGCAAAAAGTATTTAAAATCTTAAACTTATTTTAGCTGTAAGTTGCTATAAATTAAAAATATACACCTTTTATATTTTTATATATTTCTTTATATTTAGGTACATTGTATTGACTGTTGTATTATAGTAAACTTATTCATGTATTTTTTTTACACATAGAAATCAAGATGTTTTTCTTCACTGGAAGTTATCTATGAATGGCAGTGCCTGTCATTAATCTGTCTTCAATTTTATTTTATAACTGGAAAGCAACTGTAAATGAATTACCGATTGATTTGTAAATTTTGCTTAGATGAAGTTCCTTGCTCCTTCCAAAAATAATCACTCTGTTTAATTTATGGTTTCTGGTTTTGTGCAGTATATGAATTTTATTTAATGTGCTAGGGATCATTTGGGCAGTTATGCAATGACACCTATACCAAAGAAGCTGGGGAAGCCTTCTAAATTCCTATATGCATGCCCTTTGCCTATTGGGCCACCTGTTATAAACTACATCCTAAGCTGTGGATTTGAACACACATCAGATATGGCCAAGCAATAAATCAGGATCCTATGGAATGCTGTATATATATAGGAATTTGTCAGACTGCATTCAGAAGACAAGAGGTTGATTGTTTGTCCAGATATAGAGGTATTATCTACAATGTAAATGCTGACTGATATTTAGAATCATTAGAAAGCCTTTATGTCTATCTGCTTTCCCCTTCCTGAAGATATGAACAGTAAGCCCAAAGTTCTCATTATGCTGGAAGTCTGGCAATGAGTGTGGCTATGTTATTAGGTGTCCGGTGTGTTAACCTTAGCAAGGAGCCCTAGGAAACCAGTTGTCATATGCAGTCCATGAAAAAAGACCTTTAGGTGCCAAGTAGACAAAGTGCTGTAGATAAACACAGGGATATTTAAGAATAAGTAGGTCTGATTTATCCATAAAAATCCTCACATAAATTCCATTAAGAGAGTTTGGCATTTTGTTATTATAAAAATTTAAGTAAAGAATAACATAAAATCTTAATTAAGTCCACACAACTAACCAAAAACTACCCTTCCATTAGTGGGTAGATGCAAGGGAAGCCTGTCTTTGGAAAGGGGCTTTGATGGGTGTCCTCAAATGATCTTTGGCCTGAGAACTGATAAGCCAGATTACATGCACATGTAACCTCCTGCTATGATATGTAGCAGTAAGAGATTTCTAGGGAGCTACAAAGGAACAAACAGATTCAGTGTCAAGAAACAAGAAGAAGTCCAGCTGGATAGATGTCACACTTCATTTTAATATGAATATATTTGCATTTTAATTTTATATCCTAAACAAAAATGTGCCCTAAATGCCAACTCTAACCTCCAGGATGAACTATCAGTAGCAATAGTAAAGAAATAACTTGCCAGATGTTATCACACACTGGTGATTCCTGTGTCTAAGATAAATATTTAGGTCTAAGAAAATATGAAAGCTTCCTATGTGCAGAATATTTGACATATTCAGATGTTGCAATGTAGTCAACAAGGTATCCATGACATTCACAGTGACAGACCCAGGGAGCTTTCTCCGATTCCTTTCCATCTCTCATTTGTTTTCCTCTGGACCTGGGGAGAGAACTAAAGCATGTGTAATCCTTAGTTCTATGAAAACAGAGTGAATAGACTGTAGATAGCTTTCCATGAATGTCAAAATCTCTTTTAAAGAGCAGGACATGATAGGTAAAATGCTGAATTTACCTGCAGGCACAACCCATTTTTGCAGCAAATGATGGCACAGAGCTACAAAGGTTTTGTTTGAATTAAAAAAAAAATATATAAGCCAGAGTTTTCAAGTACAGAAGTTAGTGTAGGCACAAGATGTGTATTTTTGCCATTGTGCCAGAAAAGCCAGAAAAAGTAGAGGAAAACCTAACTTTTCCCAGTATAATATATTCACAAAGGAAATTTGCATGAAAAGCCCATAAATACACTCAACCTTTGGTTAATGCTGCTGACAGAGAAAAAATTTATCATTGCCTGGAACCAGAAATGCCATCATGTGCTTTATGTACTCACCTTGATAGTTTGTTATTTGTTGAGAGCTGAGGAGAATCAGAATCAGATTCAGCCGTTCTTTCTGACCCTGGGGCATTTTGACTCAGATCAGGATTGGAGTAAGCCCAATATAGAAAGAGTGCTTTGTAACATTCACTGGTCAGTTATGTACAAATGAAGTGGTACAAAATCCTTGTTGCATTCAGACAGGCTTTCCAGAACAGTACTTGATGATAGGACTTGAAGATAGAAGATGGCCTTTGGCAAAAAAAGGGTGGCAACCATTCCAAAACTGAAAGGGCAAATAGATACAAACAGTAAAATGCAAATCCAGATGAGGGTTTCCAGCCTACTGGAAAAAAAAAACATGGTCCTTCTTGGAGTAGCTGTTTTTTGTGCTCAAGTGAAACACAAGAATCGGCTGTTGAATATTTCCCTGTTGGTGCCACATCTGTGCAACTTTGCTGCTGCTTATTTACAGATACGCCTCAACAATGAAGCACAAATCACTAGAGGAAAAACTTTCCACTGCAGATCTGTTCCAAGGCAGATTGCAGCCTGGGAATAGAAAAGGCAAAGCCGTAGTGTTGCCAACATTTGACAACTCGCAGTAAGTCTCTTTGCCTCACTGAGAGAGAGCAAGGGGAGCCCAACTGTCTGAATCTGTGGCATCTAAGGCACAGGAACAAAATGACTTCAAACTGTTAACAAAGAAAAATACATTTTTTCCAAAGCTAAATTTCCTATGGGCCATTGCAGCTCATAACAAAAGTAAAGCTAAAACCTACACAGAACTGGACATATTTTTTATTTTTCCATTTGAAACCTGGGATTGTTTCCTCCAGGCATTTGGAAGGACAATGCTAACAGGACCCTGTTTGCCAGTAAAACTTGATTTTGGAAACCGTCATCAGTCAGCATGAAAATGGATCCAGTGCTATAGAAATGAGCTCATTACTATTTTTTTTTTTCTGGCACTCACACATATTGTGCTTTTAGAATTTTGAAAAGCAGGACATGAATTGCAAAGAAAAAATGAGTTAACAATATTAAACGGTCAGTTGCTAATTACTGATCAATCCAAAATGTGCGTCTGGAATGACATACTCAGACATCCAGCTGGACCTCTGGCCATATGGTATCCTAGATCCTCATGCATAACTCCCGCTACTGTCAAACACTGTAATACTGGATAAAAAGTTTGGTGTACAGATTAAAATACGATCAGAGCTGTATATTTGTAGATAATTTGAAAAGAATAATGAATATCTGCAATCTATCAGTAAAAGTGAAGGATGAGAGCTGCAGACCGCAAGATAGAAAATCACTCTGAATTGTATTTGTTTCACTCTTATTGCTTTGCTTGGAGCAGAAATGTCCAACAACTCCAGTGCTTTTCTTTCTCCATAAGGAGGTTGCTTATACAGATTTAGAATGTTTCTTCAGCCTAGTACCACATTTTAGCAGCCATAGATCACATTTGTAATTGTTCAATATAATAAATGAAGTTTATTATCTACTTATTGATCCCAAGGTATGATACTTGGCAGAATGAAACATAAAGAAAATTCTAATACAATGTAATAAGTCTTAATGGTGCATTTCCAAGGATAATAATATTGCTAAAAATATTATTCCCCTAAGTATGAAGAGTCATTTACCTTTAGCTCTAGGTTTCTGCTTGGTCCTAGATAAAGTATTAACTTTTAATTTATTTGAATTGTTATTCCTTATCATATGTTTCCCAGATAAAGACCATCTATGTTAAAAAGTGTACGTTTGTTTAACTAAACCAGATATTCTATAGCATCTTCTTGTAACAATGAAGTTTTTATTAAGTATTTTCTTATAGTACTATGATTTCCTACATTTATATTATCCTATGTATATAAAAAATAACCCATCATAAATAAATTGTTAAATAATTCAGATAATTCTTTTAAAAATATAGATGTCTAATTCGCATTTGGACATGCACATTTGCTTACCTGTGTTGTAATTAACAAATTACTTCTGTCTGGATCAGTGTTTTAGTGTTAACCAAATAAATCTGAGGTTGTAAATTAGCCAATGATCTCAGTCTTACAATAGTTTTCAATACAGCAGAGTAATCTGCAAGTTTAGAACAACTGCCATGAACTGAGCCTTGCCACACAGTCTTTTTGGATGTATAGCTGTAACCCTGACTTGCTCAAAAAATGTGTGAAAACAGATGTTTTGAGTTTTGCATGAGAAAAGACTGCAGTGGCAACACCCAGAAATACCCTGCAACTTATGTTGTTTTCACAATATTTCATATCACCTTTAGTCCTTACAGAAACAACATGCAAGTATGATCATGTAACTAGATTTAAATAAGAGGCATAGAAACAATTATAATTTAAGCAATTAGAATCATAGAATCACAAAATAATTTAGGTTGGAAAAGACCTTTAAGATCATTAAGTCCAACCACTAACCTAGCCCTGCTAGGTCCACCACTAAACCATGTCCCTAAGCACCACATCTATGTCTTGTAAAAACTTTCAGGGATGGTGACTCAGCCACTTCCCTGGCAGCCTGAAAACCCTTTTGGTGGAGAAATATTTCCTAATATCCAATCTAAACCTCCCATTCTTGCAATTAGGGCCTCAAAAGTGAAGACAAGATTCAAAGTGCAGCCTCACCAGTGCTGAGTACAGAGAGACAATTACTTCTCTAGCCCTGCTGGCCACACTACTTCTGATACAAGCAAGGATGCCCTTGACCTAGTCAAAGGAGAAGCTCATAAAGGAGAAAATATTGTAGTAGAAAGATTTTTTTACACATTTTATATTCCTTCACTGTAACTGGAAAATAAATAGTCTTTTGTATAAAAATACATTAAGGACTAGATACCATGTTATTCAAGGACCTGATTTAAGAACAAATCCTCTATGATTTGGACTGATAGTCTTTATGCAGCTAGTCAACACTATTTATGAAATATGAAGTTGAAAGAAATATTATTATACTAGCTTAAAGCTGGATATTTACACATTTGCTTCCCCTATTCATTAAACATTTTCATGCAGCAAACAGTAAAGAAAAATCCCTTGGAAACCTGAAACCTAAGCAACTCATTTTCCTCTTTAGGAGAAGAGTCTCAGTGATGAGTATGAGCTTTATTATTGCCTTATTTGCAGAAATTATTAGCTCTTTCTTAAATTGTTCTGTTGCAAATCTGAAACATACAATATTTTACATTACAGTAATATTTAATAGAGAACTGAGAATTGTGAGATAGTTTACAAGTGGAGATACTATTACATTTCTTGTAGCATCTTTCCATTAAAAAGTTAACAGGCTGGATTAATTGCTTCATGACAAATGTTTCTTTTTAAAACCTGCTGTTTGCTATGCAGCAAAACATAAACAGTATACACTGTGCCAGTATTACTCTGTTTTGAAATACTGTTTTTCTCCCCAAAAAGTTTATGGTGTAGATACACAGTCTGAATCTCAATGTACTAATTCATGTGAAGTAGCCTAACAAATCAGGGAACTTTAAAGAAGCCGCACAAATGTATATGCTCGTTTTGTGGGAACAAAAAATACCAGAGAGATTATTGAAACTCAACAATGTCATAATAAATGTGTAGACTGTAAAATGTAACGTATGATAGATATTTATTTGAAAGGGAAAATAATTTCACATTTTTAAGCCAAAAAGGCATTTATTTACAAATGATATTATAATTGCATCATTTTGTCATCACTGTTAGGGATGCATGCCAACAGAGAAAACTTGAGAGAAAACTGCAAAATGCCTGATGAAAATGTAAATAATATCCAGCATTACTCAATTTAAAGTGATTATAAAAGTTGCAATAGCTAAAACGTATTGATTTTTAAAATAAATGTGTATTTTAAAGGTGACAACATGTAGTATAGCGTAAGTGTACATTCAAATTATCTTTTATTAATATATGCTATTAATTATTAAGTGCAATTATTAATTATGGCATTCATCTGTTTTATAGCCATCTTCACATATCTTCAAAAAGAAACATATTGATATCTGAGTATAAAAACTGTATCCATTATGCTTCTGAAATACACATTTTTAAGTGAATTTGTTCATAATTCAGTGAATATAGGAAATATTGCTTTTTGTGCTATAGATGTTATTACAGTTTTGCTCAGAAAAAAAAATACTTTTTTCAAGAAACACAATATCTAAAGCCTGTAGCTGCTTCAGAAAATGTACTAAGTAGCTGCTGTTGTTTAGGACTTGGGGATCTTGATTCAGAAGACAAAAGTATCCTTTTCATTGATATGGACATTTTAATTGCATTTTCTGCTCTGTACTAAAGTTATGTTGAATATCTAGATCTTTGGCTTCAAAACATCAGTCCTGAACTGCACATGACTGGAACAAAATACAGTCTGCAGAACCTCAAAACATTAAATGTTTGCTGGAAAAGACATAGTCAAGAGTTTTCTTCTTTCAGGTCTTGGAAAAGCACAAGAGCATCTTAACCAAGACCTACTTAATCAAGTAGGTCACTTACTAGGGCTAAAATACAGACTGAAGATGGTAAAGTCATATAATTCTTGTTCCTCCTGCCTACAGTCCCAACCATTTCTAGATTAGTATTCCCACATGTTTCTTACAGAATGGATTTTGATCTATATCAGACATTCCAGTAGTTGTCTTTTAGGTAGAAGGTAAGCATTTTTTCCCCTTATTCTCAAAATTCGCACTAAGTTTTCACTTTCCCCAGATCAGGTCAAGAGATGAAGGTGAAGATGCTGAAACACAGCAGATGGAAATTACCCATTCTCCTCATTCTGGGAAAAACAGCATTGAGGATATTCTTCTGGAAAGCAATCTCATGAAAAGCAGAGGAAGTTCAAAAGCTAGGGCTCTTCATGTCTAATACAGCCAATAATCTGTATTTCTTCACCATGAAAGTGAACTGTACAAGAGAAAGGTATGTGAATAAGCAGTTACAGGCAGCTGAAAAATACCCACTTCTGGTGGAATAGGTGCAGAGCCAGTACAAGGATTAATTTCATACTGCTTATGGTTACTTATTCCCACATGTAGGTAACTGAAGCATAATTCATGTACTTTGTATATCTTGCATATCCTTGCCAGCTTGCCACGCATATTTAGGCACGGGAGCTCTTCCAGTACCGAGGGCAGGCTCCAACCACCTGAAACTACATTTGCAGTTTCAGTGGATGGACTGGGAGTCTGCCTGTTCAGAAAGTGACCCAGAATAATTTTTCTATGGTTACTCACTTGGTGAGTAGTTTGTGAAATGTGTGCACACACTAAAGCAGTTGACTGCATCAGAAAAAAAAGCTCAGCATTCTGCAGATTGGAGCTTTGTCAAAGAGGACCCTACCATACGACAACTGGATTTTCTTGGCACTTACTCATATTACCTACCCATGAACATTTTTGTGACAGTGCAAAATGCTCTAAGATTTGAAAAAGTACACTCCCAAGGAAACATCGCATAACATTAGGTGGTCATATATAGCAGCGTGTTTCTATGCTCCTGTTTAGAAATTAGTTTCTAGAATATATGCTTCGATTTTAAGGAACATTTTAGAAGTATGGTGCCATTTAAACAAACCCCTGGAATAAAGACGGTGCACAGAACACAATTTTTACCCTTATATGATAAAGAGAAGAATTTATCCCTAATTGAACCTATAATACCCTCTGCGAGAAGATTAGTGATATTCATTTTCTGATAGGCCTGTTTGTGATTATTAACACTTAGGTAAGGCCTTTAGAAATAACACAAGCAAACAGGGTGTTTCAAAAATTATGCATTTCGAAAATTATGGATTTTATAAAAATGTGATTTTTCAATAATATCTCTAAATTTTCAAAACATTGCATAATTTGCATCTTGGATAATGAATTTCTCATTAACAAATATATAAATCATAAATCATTTATTCATACAGTGTAATGCAGCAGTTTATTACATACTGCATGACTTTGCAATCAGGGAATCCCCTGATGAAAAAATAGCACAATATTAATTACCAGCACCATCTGTGCTAAACAATAGGAAAAACAATATTTTAATACAATGACTTCATGCATGTCAGTTATCTTCAACATTAAACACTGCAGTTTTGTTTATGTGGTTTACCTTCTACTCATTTACATAACTGATGTTCTTACAAAGGTTAAAACTAAGAATAAATTAATTAAAACTGAATATGATGAAAAATGCCAATAGATACAGCATGGATCACCCTAATTCATCAAATAACTGATCATATAGGTATATATACACATATATTTACACATATATTTTTAAGTTTACCTACACGTTTCAAAAAAAAACGTTAGTATTTCCATGCTTGTTACCATCAAAAGACTAATGTTCAATTTTGAAGAGTTGTTTTGAAGCTTATTTTGTTGTTGTTTTTTGTTTTAATTATCATTATTCTAAATACATAATTCCTACAACAAAAAAATGCAGAATCTACTCAGCAACATTGTGAATATAAGTTGTTTTGATGTACACAAAGGTAAATTACATTTAGTATTCTGGAAATTTGCTGAATTTTCCACTGTATTCTGCCGGCCCCAGTGCAAAAGTAGTGTGAATGTAGGAGTTTGCTTTCTCTCAGTAGGACAGGACATATGCTTTTATTATATGTCCAGGTGCTAATTTTATTTAATGATTTATAGAGTTTAAAAAATATTACCTAAATCAAAATTACACCTATCCACATATTGTCTTGGAAAATTCTGCCAAAAGAGACAACCAGGAGTATTAGGATGAGGACAGGATTCAAATTCACTGGTTGAGCTTGCCATGAGAAAGTCTTCAATGCATCTTCCTTGTTTCCAAAGTCCCCCACCTATACCCATGCCCACATTACCACTGTGCAACATCCTTCTCCCTGCACATTCTATCTATTATTTATTCTGACACAAGCATTTTCTTTCAATACAGTCATCAAGTTCTGATTATACTTGAAAATATGACTACTACCTGACTTTTTTTTTTCATATCTATCATATATTGGCATTGTCTGGTGATCTGCAACTTTCCCAATAACATCTGTATTAATTTTTCAGTGCTTCAAGACTTTGGAATTTGTGGTCTTCAGCTGTACATGTCAGAACCCTAAATACCCACAGCAGGTTGTGTCCCAGAATGGTGCTTTTATTTTTGCATGCATATACTACTGGTGGTAATAAAAAATTATTGGTGTTTTTTATTAAGAATTTTCACTTGCTGATATACTTTTTCATAGGTATCATGGATAACATTGTTTGCATGAATTTACAAGAGAGGAGACAGTAATGAGACTCCCAAAGCTTTAGGAACTGCCCAGAGCATTTATTTACCATAATAAGAAATAACTGCTTATTTACAGCTATCAGCTCACCTACTGAAGGGCAGTGTGAATTCTCCCAACCCCTGGGTAATTTGTTTTCCCCAGGCCTCCAGTGAGATGCACATTATTTTCTAGAAGTGTGTGTGCGTGCATGTCCGTGCCAAAGGCAGGCTGCTCTCTGTAAGGTATCTTACTCTTCTTGCAGACAGCTGATGTTTGCATGCTTTCCCATACCAGGCATTGAATGCCTTGACACTGTCTTAGAATCATAGGATTGTTTAGGTCGGAAAAGACCTTTAAGACCTTCAAGTCCAACCATTAATTAACCTTATCCTGCTAGGTCCACCACTAAACCATGTCTAACTAAACACCCATCTACACATCTTTTAAATAACTCCAGGGATGGTGACTCCACCACTTCCCTGGACAGCCTCTTCCAGTGTTTGACAATCCTTTTGGTGAAGAAATTTTTTCTTATACCCAATTTAAACCTCCCATGGCACAACTTGAGGCCATTTCCTCTTGTCCTATTGTTTGTTACTTGGGAGAAGAGACTGACACCCACCTCAGTACAACCTCCTTTCAGGTAGTTGTAGAGAGTGACAAGGTCTCCCCTGAGCCTCCTTTTCTTCAGGCTGAACAATTCCAGTTCTCTCAGCTGCTCCTCAGAAGACTTGTTCTCTAGACCCTTCACCTTCCTTGTTGGAGGAGACTATGGCTTTGCACAACTTTGCCTTCTGTTGGAGTTGGCAAGGAGACCTCTCAGACAGAAATATAATTCTCTTTAATGCTCAGTATCGGAAATTAAGTTATAAAGGAAGGCTTTGCACTTTTGAACTGCAACATACTGGCACTCAGCAAATACTGATACTTTACTGTGACTGTCTCAGGGATGCTACAGCTTCTTGCTGTCAGGGACTTCTGTACAGACTGAATACATTCAGGTATTCATCTCCTTGCCAGGGCTATCTTGGTCTGTAAGGAGAGTTGTAAATCTCATCAGGTACTCCATAGGGATGCCTAAGCATTACAAATACAGTCTAATTTCTTTTTCTTACTTATTTTGATGTGTGCTTGTGGCCGCTGCTCTATTTCCGTATCAGTAATTCTCTTCTCTAACCAGCATGGCTATTCTTCCCTTCCAGTGTTTTCTGGGGGTAGTTGAAAAGATTTATTTCTCCCCTGCAATCTAACAATTTTTTCAGTTGTGATCATGACTCCAGGCTAATATCTAATTCCATACCTACATCTCACATATCTCTTTTCATGCTTCTGTGATCTTCCTAAATTTGTTAATTAAAGGGAACCTCCTCAGATACATTTTGCAGGCTCTTACCTTTTTCTTCTTAACCCCCCCCCTCTAATTTTCCCAAGCTTGGGTTATTCAGTGCTACCTTTTTCCAATGTCAGTCCAGACTTCAATATGGCTATTATATAGAATTCACTTCTTGCTCTTGGTGACTAAGTGACTGTTTCTGCTGCTTGTACTTCATTATTTCCTCTTACTCTCTTTGACCTAAGTGGTTCTTCAGACAACAGTAGATTTCTCACATATGTGGATCATTTCTATGTCTCTCTATATTTAATTTCTTCTTACCTCATTCCAAATTATTATTATAGACAAGTTTACTCCTGCCTATATAAAATATTTTTCACTTTTTAGTGGTGGCTCCTACTAGAAAGCCAACCGTATCCTGAGCTGCGTCAAAAGGAGCGTGACCAGCAGGTCGAAGGAGGTGATCCTGCCCCTCTACTCTGCCCTCGTGAGACTTCACTCGGAGTATTATCTTCAGTTCTAGTGTCCTCAACATAAAAAGGACATGGAACTGCTGAAACAAGTCCAGAGGAGGGCCAAGAGGATGATTATGATCAGGGGGCTGGAGCACCTCCTGTATGAAGACAGGCTGAGAAAGTTGGGTCTGTTCAGCCTGGAGAAGAGAAGGCTGTGTGGAGACCTCAGAGCAGCCTTCCAATATCTGAAGGGAGTCTATAAGAAAGCTGGGGAGGGACTCTTCATTAGGGACTGTAGTGATAGGACAAGGGGTAATGGGTTCAAACTTGAACAGGGGAAGTTTCGACAGGATATAAGGAGGAAGTTCTTTACTGTGAGGGTGGTGAGGCACTGGAATGGGTTGCTGAGGGAAGTTGTGAATGCTCCATCCCTGGTGGTGTTCAAGGCCAGGCTGGACATAGCCTTGGGTGGCATGGTTCAGTGTGAGGCATCCCTGCCCACGGCAGGGGGGGTGTAACTAGATGATCTTCTGGTCCTTTCCAACCCTAACTATTCTATGATTCTATGTGACAAGGCTTTTCTTGTGTGGTTTTTCAGGTCTCCTCGGTTCTCTTTTCCATGTGTTTCTCCCCTCAAATAATTGCTTACCTTTGCTCTTCTTTCTGGTTGTTTCTCCCTCCTAGTTGATCAATAATTATTTTCAAATTATGGTGTTTAATTGCTTGTCTTTTCTAATCTGCAATGAGTCCTCCCCATCATTATCTTTTCCAACTTTTTTGACTAGGCAAATACAAAACCTTAGCCCCTCCATTAGAGACTGCTAGAAAAAAATATTTTGTCTATCAAGACAACCTTTCAATAGAGTTTCAGTGAATGGACTGTTACAATTTGCTTTTCAGCCTTTAGTTTAATTTCTTCTTTGCCTTCTTTATTCTTCCTCACGAGTCATATTCTGTAGTTGATCATGGGGACATCAGAGTGAAAGACAATTCAGAGAGTATGGAGCAGTTCTCAGTTGCCTTGATCATCAATAATTCTGCTGACAATACCTGACTAGCATCCTTCCTTAGATTTCCATTATGCTGTATTTTTGTTATCAGGACAAGACACTTAGAAACATGAATGTAACATTCAAATATTATTAAAATTCCAGTGTTTAATACCGCTCAAATAGAAAACCAGTAACTAAGTACATACAAAATAGAAAATTCAAGATGTACAAATTCTTCTCATGTTTTAGCTTGTCAGCCTGAAATTTGACATTTGAATGCAACATTTTAAATGTTTAGAAAATGACCAGCTGCAGAATATATATACATTTTGAATTACTACTGTACTGTAAAATGACTACATTTTTAAATAGCAAGCGCTACACTGACAATCTGCTAGTATATTTAATTTGCATTGCAAATTTAAAAATATTCTAAATACAATATAGAAAGGCAGCAATGCTGACTTCTAACAGGTGAACACTCATAGAATACTTCAACTGCAAGTAAGCTGAACTTACTATCAGTAAAGATTTGCAGCTGATATCTGACTTTGCAGTTACCCAAAAGAGGCACCTCATTATGAGCCTGATTCAGAGTTGCTAATCAGTGACAGTAGGTGTGTAAGTAGAGGGAAAAGCAGCGCTAGAGTGGGCTTCAAATATTTTCAGTCTCTGGAGTACTTTGAATGTCACTAAGCCTCATCTGTGCACACTTGAAAAGTGAGCAAAGCCAGCTACACCATTCAGAGGCAGCAGCAGGGATATGAGCAGTAGGGCTCCAACTCCAAAACATAACCTCCAGAGATCTTCGCTTTTATGGCTGTTTTATGGTGGTGATGATCATTCAATAATTATGGTACACTGAGAACCGATGGAGTAGATGCATACACCCTCAAGCCATATATAGTGCTTATACAGAAATCTATGTGCAGGCTTTGTATTTAAGATTGCGAAGAAGAGGCCAAAATTAATCTTGTTCTCCAACTGCCAGGTATATAAATATACATAAGACAAAACTATCTAATTTTAAATTCTATAGCTGGTATTAAAAATTAGTTTTTATTAATTAGTTTTCTATCCCATTTATTGATCAGTCTACCTTTTAGTGATTCTTCAAATGCTTCTGATAGAGCACTTTATATTAAGATTTCCTTAATGTGTTTTCTGAAAAATGCATATGCTGCTCAGACACTATGCATCTGACTTATTACCTACGCAAAATGCCCAAGAATCATGAGCTAGACTTCACTGCTTTATAAGTTGGACCCCATTTATGTAAATAATGCATTTAAGAATGCAGCTTTTTTAAAACCTGTGTTACATCTAAGCGCACATGTTTAGCTAATAGTCTTTGGACAGCTGAGTCTTACAGGTAAGGTATTTATACATTTCTGGGCTGGAAATAAATCACCTCTAATGAGGCTTTCTAAATAACTTCTCCATTTTTCCCTTAGATAACACAAACATGGGAAATGGGACATTCCTGCATTTAGCTACCAAGCAAAGGCTAAGACTTTTTGTTTACTGGTTCATTTTTTTTAAAGAGGGAAATGCACTTTAACTACATTTTCTTTTATTCAGTGTACACAAAATTGTTGCATATTCGTATTATGGCTGGTTGAATTTTTCTGTTGGATATGGGAATAAAATATGAAAATAACAATCGAAAATTGAGGAAATAATAGGCTATCTGGCATTCCTGTCCAGTTTTTCAGTTTAGAACAGTTGAAATTAAATAAGTAAAAGGTTCAGATTTCATGTAGATTAGGGCAGATGATTGTTTTAAACTTGAATTTGTGATTAGTGTAGTTACCAAGAGATTGTTCGCATAATGGAAACTGTTTGTTGTTTGATAATTTTGTTAAATAAGTCAATAAAGGGACCAAAGACTGAACAAACAAGTAGATCTAGGTATCCCTTCTCATCAAAGTCAATCCTTTTATCTGTCACAGTTTCAAGACATGATACTATCAACAGATTTTTTTCAGAAATAAACATTCTAGGATTTCCAATCCAGACAGAAACAAAGGAATTTAGAGTGATATCTGTACAAAGCAAATGAAAGAGAGGTCAGGAAAGAAACTTTTGCATACATTCTTCTACATGCTAATAGCCTCCAAGCCATAACTTTTATATTCGGGAATGTAAGTAACAGTCAGTTATTCTATGCTGGTGGATCTACCCACTGTTTGCGTAGAAAAAATTGGGGGAACGATAATGCCTACTCTTATCCATGCTCCAAATCCTATACGTAAAATGTGTTTGAAACACAAAGAGTACTTAATTCTATTTCTGTCCTAAAATATGCATGTTTCTCCAAAAAGTTAACCAAATTGGGAGTTAGTGGATCTTTTCTCTTCTATCCTGCGTGGGCAGGGATGGTGCTTACTGTAGAGATACTTTCCAAATCACTGTGCCCTGACTTCATTTAAGCAAGGCTGAAAGAGCAAGCTAGGAGTTAGTTTTGTCTTAATTAACCCAATAGAAGCTACATGAGGACATGGAATATATATTTTTGGTTTTGGAGCCTAGACTGAGCTCTTTATCTCCAGTTCTATATATAAACAAAGCTTCCAAAACATGTAAGAAAATTGGGTACTCCTATTGGATCTTTAGATGCTATGTATATTTGTTTAAGACATAAACCAGTGAATCTTAAAGTTGCATAAAATATGCACCTATGTACAGTACATTGAATTAAAGAAATGTAATTTTCTTTGGTCTTTGAAAATTACACTACTTAGACACATCAGCTAGGACTTGGGAACATACTCTAAAGAGCCTGCTTTTGAATCCCATCTGTAAGTGCTAGTATTAGAGGTATTATTGTAATATTGTAAGTTTTACTTTATTGTGTCTTCCATCTTCTTTGCATCTTTGTGAATTTTTCAAATGGCTTTATTTCATCTTTTTTTCCAGCTCTGTATTTCAGAGATAGATCAATACATATATGAGCAAAGTTGAAGAAAAACCTACTCTGAGGTCTTCTCTTTTTTTCGTCTCTTTTATTATGGTAGAGTAATGGTTATATATGACATTTTAGAAATAAGCATAGTAAATTTATTGCCGACAATTATTGCAATAGAAGAAACCCAAACCTGAATTGGTTTGCCTTTTATATATGATGCAGTATCACATATGAAATTCAAAGTAAATGGAATTTATGTCCTAAAAGGCCAGTGGTAGGAATAGGAAAAAAAAAAATTAAGAGCTCATAGCTTTCATACTCTAAATCATGAATATCAGTTACACACATAAGAATGAATTAATACCATAGCTAGTGTTCTGGTAAGTCCAACTCATGGACATGGAAGTTAGATACACAAACACATTGAATGTGTAGAGAAGTCATACATGTTATACTTAGTAAGTTGGTGCTTCTTTATCATTGACTTTAAAATGGAATTGCAAACAGCTGTTTACCAGGTAGTGAAACCAAGGAAATCAAGACTCTTTAGACTTGCCTGGAAAATCCTGAAGCTTCAGTGCAGTGCCAAATAGGCTTGAGATGAAACAGTGTCTGGAAGCTGCTCATATTTAGACATTAACTTCAGCTGAGAGTTAGATCAGTCAAAAAAAGAAAAGAGGAAAGCGTATAGACACAAAAGCAAGCAATAACACAGCCACTGTTGTGTAGTTGTGCATCCTCTATCACGCTTGTACTATCACGTGCTTATATGAGTTAGGAAAGATTTGTTTGTGCTAGATGTTTTGACAAAACATGTCATAGCATAAGAAAACAGAGTTACCTCTGCTAAGTTCACTTAACACCTGCTAACTTGAGCTAAAGTTATTACTCATCTCAGAAAACCTCTGCTGTGCTTAGAGGAAGACACAAACTGCAAAGAATAAACAGGTTTTTCCTAGCTCTTTAAAAGGGCACTGGCAAAAACCCTGGAGGGAAAAAAAAAAAAAAAAAGAAAGTAAGGGAAGAAGCAAAACAACAGGGAAAAAACCAAGAAATTCCAACAAAAAAAACAAGCAGGGGTTGGGAGAGAAGAGAGAGCAAAAAGAATCCTTTTCTAAGAAAACCAGTATTTTGCATCTCCCACTTTGGAGAGGAACAGTAGGCCAATTAGAAGGACATACAGATTGTAAACAGACAACTCATGTTGCAGAACTGGAGGTTCACAGCATTTTCCACTTCTACTGTTCCCAAAATCCACCTTTACATGAGCTTAGAAGGAAGAGAGTGGAAAAGCAAAGACAGAAATGGAAAATATACTATGAGGAACTGTAGTGAGAGGACAAGGGGTAATGGGTTCAAACTTAAACAGGGGAAGTTTAGACTGGATATGAGGAAGAAATTCTTTACTGTAAGGGTGGTGAGGCACTGGAATGGGTTGCCCAGGGAAGTTGTGGATGCTCCATTGCTGGCGGTGTTCAAGGCCGGGTTGGACATAGCCTTGGGTGACATGGTTTAGTGTGAGGTGGCCCTGCCCATGGCAGGGGGGTTGGAGCTGGATGATCTTAAGGTCCTTTCCAACCCTAACTATTCTATGATTCTATGATTCTATCATCATCATCATCATCATGAACAAATTCCCAGAAACACAGGAAGATGATTTTCTGCTGGTCTACACAAAACTTTACCTCAGAAATGGGGAAAAAAGTGGAATTTGAAAGAAATTAAATTTATCTGCATATTTCCATTGTTTTCAACATTTCTTTAAAGCCTGTAATTGCACTGTGTGAAGACTGGGTAATATTAGAAAGAATCTGTAGCAAAGTGGCAGTGGCTATGTTTAGGTGGATTTTTCAACTTGATTTGCTTCATTTCAGTTTCACACATTTACTTTAAATTTATATTTCCTTGAGTCATGTATAGAATCAAAGGCCCTTCTAGAAAGCTGTGTAATTTTAAGATTATTTCATATTAATTAAATTGTGTTACCAATCAAAAGCTGTACTATGTGGCAAATTTTTGAGTGCCGGAGAAAATAATCCTTTATTACTGTTGTTTCATCAACAAGAGGGTCACATAGTGCATGACTTACATAGGTCAAGCCTGCTGTGCACCCTAGGGTGCCTTTGTTCTCCCCTCTCAGTGCATTGGCTACCAATTTCCCTCCTCCCCTGTAATCTGCAAACCCTTTTCAGCTCCTTTAGTTTCTTACTTCATTCTAGAGTTTCTAGATATATCACTTCCATTCCTCTTCTCCCAGACTAGGACATGCTTTTCTCTTACCTTCATGCCAGAAGTTTTCTCTGTATATATCCCTTCCCCTTACTATCCTTTTTCCAGTCACCGTTCTGACACCCATCCTCTGTGTCTTGGACAAAAATTATTAAGGATTTTCCATATTTAAAAAAGCTAGAAACAGATGCATGACAAGTGTTACGCTAGGAAGTTCATAGGCTGCTGTAGAGGAGCTTTTAGGTTCTAGATGTACTAATTAAGAGTTCCATCTACTTCTGATTTTCCCTGTCCAGCTACTAGGAAAAGTAATTGGGTTGATGCACTGATTCACAGAAATTGACGAAATATAGAATTCCACACATTGCACAGTAGAAGTAGGCAGAAATGCCACCAAGTGGGGTATTGAATCTCCCTTCAATGTGGTGGTTATGTTGTCGTTACGTCTTTGTACAATCTTGCTGCTAACCTATGGATAGCAATGCAAAGCAGATTTCTGTATAATAATTTAAATACATTTAAACTACAAAGAGTACTTAAAATGATATCCCTGTTTATTACAAGCACAACTGTGAGAACCGTTCTTTTTTCAACGGTAAATAGCTCCATTAGTGTGAATAAAATTTAGCTGAGTTGTTATATTTTTCGCTTTTCTCAAGATACATTTTTTTAGTCCAGATAGGTGCAATTCTTTGCTTCTTTGTCATGTTGTTTCTATATTATGTGATACCTGACTAATGGGAAGCAATTTCTATAAAGATACTACATATTGCCATTCAATATTAAAATGACTATTGATACATATGGAAGAGCAAAGTCAAACTATCTGTTTTAAAGGAAGATGTGAATCACTGTGACTTTTAGTATGTTGTCATCATACTCAATAATATGCATTTTTGTTATAAACTGGTATACTTAGTATTAGATAACAGCACTTTAGCCCATTAATTGAAAAATAGGTATTCAATAGTAAAAGACAATCAAAATAATTATTGCATTATTTTTTTCTATGTCTAAGATATCCTCTCTGAAACCAACTAGCTGGAAGACCAGCTGGAGATCTTTTCAAAATATACTTCATAATCTTGAAGGGAGGGTATTTTTATTTTTCTGGCCAGCAGTAAATTTTCTACCTCAGTAGCATGGCTTATGGTAGGGTATTAAAGATCCAAGCTTTCACAGCAGGTTGTATTGGCTGTGTAAGCTTACACTGATTAAGCATCTAGGAAGAAACAGACAAATATAAACACACAGAACAACACAAATTCTCAATTGAACTTAGCTAAATCAATGAAATGTGAATTGTGAATTTATCTCACTTTAATATACATTGCACAACTAAAACCAGTTTAATAAATGGTCAAATCCATGGCCCATAGATTAATCCATATTGATATTTCCCATGCAGCATTATTTCTACTTTCCAGCACAAGATATCCAATGCTTTGTCAGTTGACAGTCACATTCGATTCTTTTAATAAAATCCTGTATTGCATTACTGCTAGACTGAACAAGAAGTAAATTTCCCCTTGGGAAATTTTGGAAGAAAAGTAGATGCAGGTCTTTACTATTATTATTACCAAAAGCAATAATATATGCTCTCTTTTTGACATATCAAGTCTACTGATACATGCTATAGAAATAAATTCAAAAATTACTCCTAATTACCACAGATTCAGACTCTGAAGATGGGACCTGGAGCCTGGAACCTACCTCACCTGCTTGACTGCAAATTCCCCTCTAGTGGCTGTTTTGAGCATATAGACTTTGCAGGTGTCACTAATCCTTTTGTAAACAAGGTGAGGTGACAACATCTTGCTGACATTCATACCTATAACTAACTATTATCTGAAAATTATGAAGAATGCTACAACAATGTTTGTCTCCATCAAACCCCTACCCATGCACTCCACAGCGTTTTGTTGCTGCCCACATGCATGCAAGAAAAGCTGGGGCCATACTACAAAATGCAACTCTTCAACCTATATTCTGTCTTTGACTTATTTTCTCTCATGCCTTTGGAAACTGGTTAAGATCATTTCAAGGTGTTAGGTTTTCCTTAAAAAAAACAAAACCGAACTTGACATTCAAAACTGCAATGTTTTTTATGACTCCTCTGTTTGTCAAATGGGTTTCCAACAAAACCCAAGAAGTTTCCTGGCAGCCCACAGGGCATCTTGCTTTGCCATCTGCTGGTGGTCCCCAGCTTCCAGGTTACTCTGTTTTAGCTTACTGTTTCTGTGAAATTCTTCCAGGAGTCAGAACTGGAACCCACAAATGGATTGCACTATCACACGGACTTTGCCCAGTGTCCTGACCTTGCCATCTAGGAAGACCTCATCATGTTTGACCATGCGGGCCATAGTGTTTTCATGCTCCCTGGATCAGAGCTGGATGGTCTTGCCTTCAAGGCAGTGGTCCCTCAGTCCTATGTTATCTGCCTGGAAGGTCTGGCACAGGCTGCAACTTTACGTTTCCAGTTTCTCTACTTTAGAGCCAAGAGGAGGCAGAGGTTGGATGATTCATCTTCCCACTTTCCCATGTGGAGAATGCAGAAGCAAGACAAGCCACAAAAGCAAGAAGGCTCAGAGCCTGTGTTCTTGTCCAGTTTCACCTAGATTTTTCCACATTTTCTTAAAGAGAATTAAAATAAAAAATCTTCTACTCTGGTTTTAAACAGAAATTCCACGGTTTTGCTGAAATGGAGAGAAATGAAAAAAAGAAAATATCTGCAGACAAAAACAGATAATTGGAGTCAAATGGCCGGGACCTAAAAGCAGTATTTTACTTTTTTGTTTCTCCTCTCAGTCACCTGCAGTCTCCTTAGTGTCAAGGATGTGCTGAAATATGCTATAATTACTGCTTTCCAGTGTCTTATAGTAAGCATGCACATGAAATCCCATAGCAGTTCCTGAGAATGACACAATCCAGTCTTGTATTCTTGGAAAAATAAAGCTCAAACACAATTTATTGTATGTACAAATAAAATTACCAAAGGGAGACAAATATTTTTGTTTGTTTTCTAATCTTGTTCATGAATACTTTAGGGGTTACTTGCAGTTTCAAAGGAAAATGTGCTTTTGAAATCATTTTACTTTTCAACACTTCAATAAGTTGCCTTTTCACCTTTTTCTCAGCTTGAAGAGTATATGAAAAGGAAAAATATAGATGAGCAAAAATCAGACAACAAATCAATTTAGAGAAAACCAAAATCTTCTATTATTGTAGTTTGATATAGATGGTATTTGGACAGAAAACAGTCCATTCTCAGTAAGAATGAGATCTAGCTTTACTTTTTCCCACTGAAATAGAACTTTAACCCTTGAGCAATTACAAAGAAATGATTTTATATTGTTAATATTCAAGGTGAGACTCTGATCCCACTGAAGTAAATAGCAGAGATTTCACTAACTTCAGAGGAGTCAGATTTGATTCCTATTCTCCTTTGGCTGTTAGAGTTTGTCCTGGCACCTACCTAGCAGCATAAGAAAGTAAAGTATCATCACGGAAAAGGACTATGTACCTTTGATGAACATCATGTGATATGGTAATACAGAGGATTTAAATCACATGGTAAAGATTCTCAATCATTATATATCAGATTTTTGTCTTTGTGCTCACCTTTACTGGCTTTCAGATGTATGATATAGCTATAATATAATTTCCACAGAGCTCTAAGGTTTTAGCTCACCCCTGCTTACATTTGCCTCATTTGCAGCTGTAGTATTGTTTAATGTTAGGATCAGCATTGCAGCAGAGAAGTTGATTAGGGATGTATGTGTTTGGGAGAGGAATTGATGTACTAATTCTGTGGAAGGGAATACTCCTCCTCAGGAACTGTTTCCTGTTCTCTTTTATGGAGGGTACTTTCAATTGCTGTGGAAATGATGGATTAGTTTTGTTTGTGGAAACTTCTGAACTCCCATTGTTCAAGGGTCTGTGGCTGCAGGACACGCAGACAAGTGCAGGCAGTTGGCTGAGAGCCAAAGACAAGTTTTGCTGGAGATCTCACTTGGAAACAATGACTTTGGGAAGTGAAAGTTTGACTTAGTTCAAGTTGTGATGAACATGCAAAACAGATTTATGTCCATTCAAGTTCATTTGCAAGCTGTGGCTAGGCAAGCGAGTTTAATCACTGATATCTTGCAAGCTGAGTTTCAACAAGTCTCAAACTGGTGGTATGGCTCCTTTCTTTGTGGCAAAAATGTATTATAAAAGTAGGAGAGGACAGAATAAAATTTGTTGATGCAGTATAGGTTTAAGCATAATCCAATATTATGCAGCACTTAACCCATTTTCCTCTATTTTGTTTTACTCCTATGAGACAAGAAGAAACAGACTGGCAATATTTCTAGATTATAGACTCTTTATGGGAGGGAATATGTCTCTTTGTGTATACTTTGAAGTGCCTCTGACACCTTGGGGTTCTTTATAAATGGCAGTAATAATAATCATTTATTGCTGTGCAGCGCGGTCTGGTCTCCCATTTACATTCAGTATGATCGGTTGTGCTGTGTTGCTGTTCTGTTCATCACTTCTCACCTTGCACTTACATGCAACTTCTATTATGGTTATTTTTAGAATACATAAGGCACTCAAATAACATGATTACAAGTGTGGAACAACAGCTTAGGAAATAGATAGGAGGCTAGTTCACAGAAAGAGGCAACACACTGTACCTAAGCTGCGCAAGATCAAACCTGACATTATAAAATCAAAGACAGAGAGTTTAATATTAAAATAATGTGATGAGATAATAATGAGTACCACTTTTCTTTTCAGTTGAATTACCATCATTTAATGAGTTTCTGGATTTATTTTTTTAAATTCAGTATGTATACATGCACATTTGTGGCTATAATACATATGTGTGTAAATATATGAATACATGCATACTCACACTTGGGGGATGTGTGCGTTTATGTATGTGCGTTTTATAAAACATAGAAAATAGTGTGCTGCAGGAAACAAAAGGTCCAATTGTAAGGTCCTATAATGCCATTCGCCACTCCTGGATGGAAATAAAATGACCATAAGTTTTCCTTTCACAGAATCTAAGTAATCTTTATAGAACACTACATTTTCTGTCAACTTCAGGGATGGGAGATATTTACATACATTCAGACAGTTTGTGATGCCTGGAGGCAATGTGTAGCAGGGACGGGTGCAGCATCTAATGCTCTTCCAGCTCTGGCTGACAGAGGGTACTGAGTGTTTTGTTCTAGTTGTCAGACATAAGAGCACCCCTGTGATTTCTCCAGCTTTGTGCTGAAGGCTGGCTTGGGTTCTTATCTGACGGATGGTGCTGAACTGGTAGAGGCATAAAAGAATCTTTATCTCCCATTTTTACTTCAGTCCAGCAGAGGAATGAACCCAAAAAAACATGACCACTTCAAGTAAAGTTTGTAAATTTATGTTTTTCAGGATTTTGGCATTTTATGATGTTTAGCATGTACCAAACGATGGAGAAATTTTGCATGAGATTAAACTATTCCCCCTCAGTTTTTGGTGGAATTAAGTAGTATAAATTGTTCTGTCACAAATGCTATAATATTTTTGTTTGAGACATACAATTACATACATTTTGTATATAACTGAAATAAGTTTTAATATTATTATGCCAAATCCCCTCCTGTCACAGATACTGTCTTCTAGGACCCATCTCTGAAATGATTTGTTTCCCCTAAACCTGTTAAATTACCTGTATTCACCTATCCTCCTGAAAGACCTTCTAAAACCTTATGGCTCTCATGACTAGAAACTTTATTCTAGTCTCAGTCAATTTTATGTACTTTTTTTTTTAATGTCATAATTTGAATTGTACATTCATTTTGGTGGCCCTTCACTTAGCTCAGCTTTTCCTGATCATATTAAATTGAGGTTTATGTATATTCATCACTGACTTGCAACTCTGCATAAAACATTGGTTGGAAGTTTTATAACAAACTGAAGAAAATGAATTAATTGCTACAGTTCTTTATTGATGAGCACCTCCCATACGAAGACAGGCTGAGAAAACTTGGGCTGTTCAGCCTGGAGAACAGAAGGCTGCGTGGAGACTTCATAGCAGCCTTCCAGTATCTGAAGGGGGCCTACAGGGATGCTGGAGAGGAACCCTTCATGAGGGACTGTAGGGTTAAGTTGAGGAGTTATAGGTTCAAACTTTAACAGGGGTAGTTCAGGTTGGATATAAGGAAGAAGTTCTTTACTGTGAGGGTGGTGAGGCACTGGAACAGGTTGCCCAAAAAACAGGTAAATGCTCCATCCCTGGCAGTGTTCAAGGCCAGGTTGGACAGAGCCTTGGGTGACATGGTCTGCGATGAAGCGGCCCTGCCCATGGCAGGGGAGTAGGAACTAGATGATCTTAAGGTCTTTTCCAACCCCAGCCATTCTATAATTCTATGTTACATTTCTTTACATGTTTCAGAGCATGAAAATATACTTAAATGTTAGTCTAAATAAAGAAATGGTATCCCTGTAGATTTTTAATTGATTTTGAACCATTAAGTTTTGATAGTAAAGTCACTCCAGTGCAGAAGAATGGGACTATGGATTGTATTAGATGAAATTCAAGGCAGTTTAAATACATTGTTGGAATAAGCAAAGTTCGTAATTTCACACCCCAAAATCATAGAAACATAGAATCATAGAATAGTTAGGGTTGGAAAGGACCTAAAGATCATCTGGTTCCAACACCCCTGCCATGGGCAGGGACACCTCCCACTAAATCATGCCACCCAAGGCTATGTCCAATCCAGCCTTGAACACCACCAGCGATGGAGCATTCACAACTTCTCTGGTCAACCCTTTTCCAGTGCCACACCACCCTTACAGTAAAGAATTTCTTCCTCATATCCAATATAAACTTCCCCTGTTTAAGTTTGAACCCGTTACCCCTTGTCCTCTCACTACAGTTCCTCATGAAGAGTCCCTCCCCAGCATCTCTATAGGCCCCTGTCATGGGTTCAGCAGTAACAGTCAATTTTTCTCCTACTTGGTAGTTGGTGCAGCGCTGTGTTTTGACTTTTGGCCTGGGAACTGCACTGATAACACAAATGTTTTCAGTTACTGCTTGGTAATGTTTAGTCTGACCAAGGACTTTCTGAGTCTCATGCTCTGCCAGGGAGGAGGGGAAGCCGGGAGGAAGCAGAGAGAGGACACCTGACCCAAACTAACCAAAGAGGTATTCCATGCCACAGCACGTCGTGCCCAGGATGTAAAAAACAGAGAGCAGAGACCCAGAAGGGTGGGGGTGCACAGCTTGGTCGGGCTGGGTATAGGTGGTGAGCAGTTGTATTCTTTCCTTGTATTTGCCTTGTCATTATTATTATTGGTGGTGGTAGTAGTGGTCTTGTGTTATACTTTAGTTACTCAACTGTTCTTATCTCAACCTGTGGGAGTTGCATTCTTTTGATTCTCTTTCCCATCCCTCGGGGAGCAGGGGGAAGAAAGGGGGGGAGTGAATGAGCAAAACTGCATGAGTTATAGAGGCTTCAACCACGACAGAAGGCTGCTATGAGGTCTCCACGCAGCCTTCTCTTCTCCAGGCTGAACAGACCCAACTTCCTCAGTCTATCCTCATACAGGAGGTGCTCCAGCCCCCTGATCATCCTCGTGGCCCTCCTCTGCACTTGTTCCAACAGTTCCATGTCCTTTTTATGTTGAGGACACCAGAACTGGACACAATACTCCAAGTGAGGTCTCACGAGAGCAGAGTAGAGGGGCAAGATCACCTTCCTCGACCTGCTGGTCATGCTCCTTTTGATGCAGCCCAAGATACTGTTGGCTTTCTGGGCTGCAAGCGCACACTGCCAGCTCATGTTCATTTTTTCATCGACCAACACCCTCAAGTTCTTCTCTGCAGGACTGCTCTGAATCTCTTCCCTGCCCAACCTGTAGATGTGCCTGGGATTGCTCCGATCCAGGTGGAGGGCCTTGCACTTGGCATGCTTAAACTTCATCAGGTTAGCATCAGCCCACCTCACAAGCGTGTCAAGGTCCCTCTGGATGGCATTCCTTCCCTCCAGTGTATCAACCGAACCACACAGCTTGGTGTCGTCTGTAAACTTGCTGAGGGCACACTCAATCCCACTGTTCATGTCACAGACAAAGATGTCGAACAAGACCGGTCCCAACACTGATCCCTGAGGGACACCACTTGTTACTGGTCTCCAGATGGACATTGAGCCATTGAGCACAACTCTTTGCATGTGGCCATCCAGCCAGTTCTTTATCCACCGAGTGGTCCACCTATCAAATTGATGTCTCTCCAACTTAGAGACAAGGATGTCATGTGAGACAATGATACTGTATCATAATGCCATTGTTTAAAACATTTAATTAGTGACTTCTAAATAGAATCTAACATAATAACTATAACATCTTGAGGCAATCTAGTTTTCACTTAGAACTATTTTTAATTTTACTTTTACTTCAAGAAGAATTGGTACAGGTCCTAAGCAGTTGTCTTAGAGATGTGCATGACAAGGTAACATCTGGATGAGATATAATGGCTTAAGAAAATAAATCATTTTAAGTAATATAGCTTGGCCTGAAAGGGATGAAGGTCCGTCCTTCTAAATAATTTTTAATTTTAATAATGATTTTGGAGAAGATGTAGTTATTGAGAGCAGAGAGCATGGCATAGGATATAAATATTCCAGCACCAATTCTTAGAAGCCCATAGAAAATGGTAGTAAAGAGGCGCCTGGGGACATTAGTTGACAAGGTCAAGTAGTTGGATTTAATCAAATTCATTTTGTAACTGGCGATTTAGTCATGGCTATAAGACAGAGAAGTTATCTCAAGTAAGGAAATCTAACAAGAAAGCAATACATCATCTGTGCTAAGTGAAATATATTGCTCTCTGTGAAGCCACTAACTTCATGTGAGAATCAGGAGTTTTGGAAGTGTGTGTGCATATATGTATATATAGTAAGAGCTATATAAATACCAGAAAGTAATAATGTAAAGCATTTGTTTCAGTGATCTTATGAATCTCTGGTAGCAGTTTAACATTATTGCTACTGGGATGCAATGATGTAATGAACTGATTCAGGATGAAGATCTGTATTTCATTACCAGTTTGAAAGATTTTATAGTTTTAACATAAGGAACTGATTTTCAAAACCTTCTACTGCCATCACTGAAGTTTAAGGGAGGTATGGGATTAGTTTCACAGAAGAGAACTGGGCTCTTAGACTTTCTTAGGCAGTTTGAAAACGGAAGATGCTGTAGGAGATCAGCTGGAGAAACAGAAACTGGGCTGGCTTGTAGATCATTGTTTATTACTTCAGTTTAACATTCAGATCACATAAAATATTTGAAGTCAAGAGTTGTGTATGAGCTATCTTATTTCAGAACAGACAGTATGAAATAGTGATGATTTCAAGAACTACAATACTCTTGGAGAATAGGGGGATTTGTTCTGGACAGGCAAACACTGATTAATTGTTCCTGTAAAAGGGAGATACTGGAACTGGACTTGCTGTGTGCCATAAAGGATATCCTCTGGTGCTTTGTTTTTTTACTGGGTCTATTTAGAATATGCATACCTGTGTGTTCTAAGATCAACTCATTAGAAATGCCTTTCTCTGAAATTTAAAAACTGCAACTGCTTGAACTGAATTTCTGTTTTCTTGTATTCAGTTCAAAATGCTATTTTGTATATGTAGGTATTTTAACAAAATGTATACAACCCAAAATGAAATTTTAAAATTAAACAAAATAGTTTATAGTTGTGTATTTCAATAGAATGTAGATTCCTCAGAATCATAGAATCATAGAACAGTTAGGGTTGGAAAGGACCATACGATCATCTAGTTACAACCCCCCTGCCATGGGCAGGGACACCTCACACTAAACCAGGCCACCCAAGGCTATGTCCAATCCAGCCTTGAACACTGCCAGGGATGGAGCATTCACAACTTCCCTCAGCAGCCCATTCCAGTGCCACACCACCCTCACAGTAAAGAACTTCCTCCTTATATCCAGTCTAAACTTCCCCTGTTCAAATTTTAACCCTTGTCCTATCACTACAGTCCCTAATGAACAGTCTCTCACCAGCATCCCTATAGGTCCCCTTCAGATACTGGAAGGCTGCTATGACACCTCCACGCAGCCTTCTCTTCTCCAGGCTGAACAGACCCAACTTTCTCAGCCTGTCTTCATACAGGAGGTGCTCCAGCCCCTGATCATAATCACCCTCTTGGCCCTCCTCTGGACTTGTTTCAGCAGTTCCATGTCCTTTTTCTGTTGAGGACACCAGAACTGCACACAATTAGGTGTCATTTGGGAATAAGAAATGTTAATTTTGCATATATATTTTGGCTGGCAATCTTCTATACAGTAAACGTGTACAGAAAAGGGTTCACAACCCATATTTTGGGCAAAGTAATGAAAAGTTGGTCGACCTCACCTGCCAAAGGGTTAAACCAAGGAGATGTCTAGGTAGCACTTTCATTTTCAAACCATTTGACAGCTACTCTACCAGCTTTTTGCTGTATATTTTGAAATGTTTTGTATTTTAAGAGACACAAGTCAGCCATTTCGATGTTGGTATATCTATGCTCTGAAGCACTGAACAAAATGAAAACTGTTTCCTGCAAATACCACCAAGTTCCAGACTCAATCTTGCTTTTCCACTTTCCTGTGAGGATAATCACTATGACTCAAAATGTTCAAAATTCTAAGTAGCCCCAAAGTCATAATGGGTTCGAGTGCCACAAGAGTTTCCGATATGAGTTTTATAGGCATAAACTCAAAATGTCTCAGAAAATTAATTCAGAATCTGTTATTACCCTTTCTTCAATTGATCTATATACAGTAACCATGTGAAATTCATATCCATTTCTATATTTAGGCATTGTTTGAAAACGTAGTGAGTTTGCATGCAGTATTTAGATGTATATCTACTAAAAATTGTTGATCAGTCTCTAATTTGGAAGAAATTTTATACTTTGCACTAATGAAAGATATTGGAAAAAAAATTAATACATCTTGGGAGAGTTCATTATGATTTATTTCAGTAGTAAATCTACCTGTACTTATCAATAGCTCAAGCAACATTTTTCACTTTACAGGACAAGGTAAGAGGTTAAGAACCCTTTAGAATAGCAAATATCTTGTTTTATCATCACAAACATATTCTTCCTAAGAAGTAGAAAAGACAGCCTATAAACCAGGTGTCCAAGTACCATAAACATCAGCAGCATAGAATACATCATGGAGCATTACATGAGCATGATGACAAGAATAATGACAAAATATAGGAAAATGGTTTGATTTCTTCACTAGCTTAAGAGAAGTAAATTTTCCGTTCTGTCATCCTGAAATTCTCAGTACAGAAACAACATGGAATTGCACATGGATGATATACAGGCTAAAATGATTGATTAAGGACTTTGGAAGCAAACTGGTTAGAAGACAAAGAAAGAAGAACTTTTAATGATCTAATAAAAATAGTAACTAGACATGCCAAATTAAAACAGTACAAAAAATTCTGCATTTATTATTCCAGCGTGTAATTCCGGGAATCAGAGACTAAGAGCAATGTTTTCACGTAAAATTTTGCCTTTTTTATTTGCACCAGCCCTACTGAGTGAGTGAAAGGGAATTTAAAATAAGTGCAAAAAGCTCATTCAATAAATATGCTCATCTGTGGCTATTTGAGTCATGAAATCTACCATTTCATGGACAGAGAGTGGCCATGGCAACAACATTCCGAGAAAGGATCACATTTCAAAAATCTCTCTAGGATGTTGTTGGTCAATGTCCAAAACCCAGGAAAATACAAGTAGGAGTAGAGGATCCATAAATTAGATTGTTTAGTGTTCATTATAGAACTATTTCCACAAAAAGGGCAGCTAATTTGAATGAAGCAATTGAAAATATTTAGTATATACACAAATACACTCAATATTATAATGTGAAAATAAAGCCTCCAGAGACACCATTGGTATTCTCACTGTTGTATTGTTGATCCAGTTAGGTTAACATCTATTTGAAATAATTTGCAATGAACAGAAGCAAAAATGTCATCAGCTTTTTTTAAAAAGAGTATTTGCTGTAAATGAAGTTATCCTCCACAATACTGTGTACCAACAATATACTTTTTGTTTACCAGTGGCAGCTAAGAAGTAGTGTTCTGGACTCAGCAGTAAACAGACAGATCTGTAGAAATATCATGCTCAGACATACTCTAGAAGTTAGGCATCCAGCTGATGTACTCATGAAATAATATCTAATACAAGGAAATTTAAAAGAGCAAACACAGTGAACTATGTTTTTGTTACAGACAGTAACTGAAGTTAGCTGAGTTCAATGAGAGCAAATATGGTCTGCAGAGTTGGATGAGCAGGACAGTACTAGAAATACAGCTGATGGGATAGATTACATTTCTCACAGAAGAATTAAACTAAATTATGGCAAAAGCCAAATATTGCACTTCAGGATTTAAAGAGCCTCTAGTGCTTAGTGATATGGACAACAGAAAACATACAGCTACGGCCCACTTTTGGGTTGATCAGTAGCCCTCTAAAACTGGCAACACAGGGCTGAGACAAACTCATTAATATCTCCAGTCACCAGCTATCCAAGCAGTATGTTGTGTGGCTGGCAAAACTGCCCTACAGCAGTGACTTCTCCCTTGTCATGTCATGACACCTCACCTCATTGCCCTGCTTGCCCTCACCTAAATGTAGCTCTCCTCATTCCTTATTGGTCTTTGTCATGGTCTTTTGCACTATACAGACTTCTGGTCTGATCACCATACAGCAGATTCAGTATTCGCACACTCATGAGTAAAACAGGGTCAATAAAATGTCAATAAAATACTATTTTCATAGACTTAATATAAGTAATCTTTAGCTATCTTATATCTGCGTATCTATTTTAAGAGGGGTTAATTTATGCATACACAGATGTCTGCTCACTTTGCTGTAGAGGGAACCTAGAACACTAGTAAGAATTTTACTTGTGAGTATGAAGTGGACATGTAATGCAAGATGAAGTTAATATGTAATGTAAAGAATTTTTAACAGTCGGTATTAAATAATCAGTATTTTATACGAATTTGACTAGCATTTTTTCTTTTGGCCAACAGACATAAAAGGTCGGTCAGACAGTTAACTTTACACAGTTGCTTACATCAGTGTGTGCAAAGAACTCTGGTTTTGTGATTGGAAAACACTACAAAAAATGCTATAGACTGGAAAGGATTCTAAGTTGCTGAGACACTTTAGAAAACTCTAGTTATAGTTCTACCTTTTAAAGTTCTATTTGAATTTTGGATGTTAGCTGTGGATTTAAGGAGAAGAATTTGAATTAAATTTTGTTGTCAGAGAAAAAACATGAAGGAGATAAACGTGTATACTGCTAATACCAGCAAAATCAAGAATATATTTAAGTCAACCAATTTTGAGAATAATTTAGCTTTACTGTGGTAAAGGTAGACTTAAAAAATCTTTTAAATTTTCTCAAAATAATAAGGGGTTACAAATTACTGAATGACTCTGAACTGTATTTTCCCTTTGTTCTTCAGCCTCTTGGTCTTTTACTAAGTCTGCTGTGCAAAGTAAGCATCTCATTCTGAAGGTGGAAAACCTTAGGGGTCCCGCTTTTGAAAGACTGCATGGTTAAGATTTCCTTTCTAATGCAGTTGATTCTATTTATAGGATAATGGCATAAACTGAATAGCTGCATAAATTATGAACACCCCCCTAATAAACCAAAACATATCCATGCTACTGACAGGAACCTAAAATCTCAAAACCAGATGCTATGCTGGCATAGACTTTTGAGGCTTTTATTACAGGTTTTATTATTTATTCCAATTTATGATGATGATGCATAGTTTCATATATTCATTAAATTGGTAAACAGTATCAACTCTGATACATACAGAGGACAACTTATGCTACTGCTCTGAGTAGGGTAAGCCTCATTTGCACAATATGAGGAACAGATAGGACACAAGTAGAGATTACACCATAGACTCCAGCATCTATCATTACGCATTTATGTAAGAACATTACTTACAGCGGTATATAGCAGAAGAAAAACTGGGTTTCAAAAGCTGATGAATGTGATTATAAAGCAATAATAATAAACTGATAGATCCATTCTAGGTACTACTGTACCTACGGGGGGATCAACATATATGTTTCCAGGTTTCTAATATTTTTCAACTCTCGATTATGCTTTATGTATGTTGCTTCTATATATGCTTCTATGTATGAGATACTAGTGTATATGCAACCTCCCATCACTGAAACTGGGCAAACTGAGACACCTAAAATATCTAATTTGGCTATGTGCAATGATAAAGACATTGCAAATCACTCCCCCGAAGGGTGCTACATAACAATTATGATGGAATGGAAGACCAAGGAGAGGAGAAAACATTATTTTAGTTCAAGTTCTGCAACTAAAACTGCACCTTGTCATGTCACTAGTTTATGAAAGTTGCACTCTGAAGTCATAAACAGTTATTTGACAATATTTATGTTATCTTTGCAGTGTTCGGTATGTCTACATGAAATACTGCTGATGGCTTATTTAAAAAGAAATAAAGACAGAAATGAAGATTTTTAAAGCACAAGAGCTGTCTGTTTTCCCTTTTCTCCTCGGTTTCTGCTATTCTACTCTTCTTTGCCTTTTTCTTCCCTTTTATTATATTTTCTTCTGAACTCCTCCCTCTCTACTCAGAAGCTGCAAGTAAATTCAAGCTATGCTACTGTCTGCATCTTTGAGACATATGCCTCCCTCAGAAGCCCAGACTGCGCTAAGGGTAGTATGCTCCTGGGGAGGGTAAGGTCAAGGAATGCAGAGAAGCCCTCTGACTTATAACAAAACTGGCCTGTGAAGGCAATACACATGCCAAAGCAGTAAGTTAATGCTGCCGTGGGCTGCACAGTCTTGCTCCTGGCTGAAATTTGCAATGTGGTGTGGGATTATATACATGTTTCAGTAGAATTCTAAGTTTTCAGTGGCCATCTGTAAGCAGTGGGGGTGAATGGGCTGCATTTCAGACAACCGAGGCATCCAGAAATACTTCCTCACGGGTCATTGTTCCTTCCATCCCACACTCCAGATGCTGCCATACGTGTGATACAGTATCTCGTTCTGAGCATGCATCCATGTTTTTAGCTTTCTTTCATCAAAAAGTTTTCTCTAGCTAAGCCACAGCTAGTGAATTTTCTTTCCCAGGTGAAGGCACGGCATACTACATGTCAGCTTGTGCAAGTCTTTGGCAGTAGAATTTTGCTGATCTTGAGATATATTTTTTCTATTAGTAGAACATGGATGTCAAAATTAGGAGCTGTTTCGTATGTATAATTTTTCAGAAGTAAATACAAATTTTTCCAGGTTATTACTGCAATCCTGTGCAAAACTATTTTACATTATTATGAAGAAAATTATGATGGCTATTCTGTGATTCTGATTTAAAGTTGCCCAAAAAAGTCTAAGCAGTTTGGTAGACTAAGTTTGTTCATCCATAAGACTACCCGAGCAATATCAGAGAGCATCCAGTCAGAAAATGAAGAATAGTCTTTGTCACTATTTTGGGATAACAAATAAGATATAAATTTTAATGTGGGATGAAAAGTATCTTGCATAACCGAACTACTGAATGAGAGCAGTGATTTTTGCTCTAAATGAATACATGAATAGAGACAGGAAACTAACACCAAGAAAAATACTAAGCTCTGCACCAATCAAAAATTAACTCAAACTCAGAGACTACCCTTTTTAGGAAAAGTCAAGTCTGCTTAGGAATCCAGAAAGTTTCTGAGGTCACCATTTATTTCTATGCCATTCTTCCTTCTCCATATGGAGTGGACATGGGTTTTGGCTTCTAAACACTGGCAGATCTCCCAGAATGGATGCAAAGGTCTGGACTATCAACATGAAGTCTGACTCAGCACTGATTCCAGCACTCTGTGTGTCTGGCTTCCTACATTGCTGCATCCATTGAAATCCTGCAGCCAGGAACTACACTCTAGGGTTGTAATCACTCCTAGGGAGTAAAACATTCACAAAAAAATGTAGCAGTAATTCAGTTCTAACTTGTTTACAGGACTGGTTGAAAGGGCAATACATATCCATTGGTCTCAACATTCTCTTTGGATATCCCCAGATCTTCTGTAGGTTCCTGTGCGTGTGAGGAATCTGCCTTGCAGCACTTTTCCTTCATGTCACCCAGAAACACATTGGTAGAGCTTTTTCTTCTTTATTTCAAGTCAGAGGAAGCTTTACATCTAAACTCAAGGCTCAGACTGACCATCTTTCAGCTGTTCAGGTATAGATTTAAGACTAGGCTTTGTCTTAGAATCTGAGTACATCTGGCATGAGCACACAGAAAATCTCCAAATAATGAAATTAGAATAAACTAGATTTTTCAAATAGCTGGGAAAGGTGTCAGTTGTCCCATATTCATGTTATAGGGATAATAATTCTGAGCAGTAATAATTTCATGGTCAGTCTAGTCAATTACTTCACTATTGACCAACGAAATTTACAGAAAGGCATGCAGTATATTCTAATACTGTAAATGGATAATACTTGGGAAAATACCATCTTTTTATTCTTTTTTATTCAGAGCTAAAGAACCAAACACTGTGATTAAGATCATGGAAGAATCCAAGTCCCTACAATGGATACCAAAACCTACGAGCCAAAGACAACCTCTACAACTTTTATTTTTTTAACATTACGCTTTACATGGTAAGAACCTGACAGCGTGCATATCCCAGAAATCAAGCATATTTTATTGCAATTCAACTGCTGCCTAAACTTTGGGATATCTCCATTATATATTAATATAGAATCATAGAATCATAGAATAGTTAGGGTTGGAAAGGACCTTAAGATCATCCAGTTCCAACCCCCCCGCCAGGGGCAGGGACACCTCCCACTAAACCATGCCACCCAAGGCCATGTCCAATCCAGCCTTGAACACCGCCAGTGATGGAGCATTCACAACTTCCCTGGGTAACCATATCTTTGTATACAATAGCCTGAATCCAGATTTATGCGATAATTATGAAGGTATTTCAGTATTTTAGTATTTCTTCTTCTCAATGAAGAAATGGAGAAGTTGTTTTAAAAAAATCAGAGTGTTCTCCAAAGGACATTGTTTTTAAAAGTATGCATGTTATCTATGTGTAAGATAGTTGCTAACACTTGAAAATCATGGAAATCTCAGCTGCAATTTTCCTAGTTTCTTTGCCAGAGTACAGGCATTTCAAGAATTAAAGTTTTGAACTGTGATAATCATTCAGTTAGAGGGCTTATATAAATCTTTTTAGAATCTTAGTAAGTTGCAGACAATTGGAAGTGATGAAGTTCAAGATGATTAAGAAGTGAGCCTCTGTGGAGGTTATTTCCTTCTTCTTGAGATATTGTAATTAACTAAGAGCATATGTCTTCTAAAATGAGCCTATACCACCACTGCTCACATCCAATTATTCTTTTGGTTGAAGAATGCTACATTTTTAAACTATTCTTACTCCATAATTTCTAATTATCCATCTGTACCCACAGCTTCTGGACAGATGGCTACCACTCCTTCAGTATAAAAACTGGAGACATTCTTTCCCCTGCCCCAATGCCTAGATGCTGTAGCTGTCTGCCCGCTGCAGGTTACCATTCCCAGGCCATGCTGGCAAGGCTCACTGTGACCACAGTCTGATGCTACAGGCAATAACCAACAGGTGAACCTGAAGAGTCACTGAACAGCACAGACACTGCAGCCTTGGTATGGGCATCATTCTAGTTACTGAAGTTTAGACAATTAGGCATCTAGGGAAGTGGGAGGAGAGGTAATTAGTAAGATTTAAAAGATCTACTCTGAATGCCTCTTTCTGAAGCAAACAGAAAATGTTGGGCCTACTCTTGAGTCCTGAGGGAAGCTACACCACTCAGCTCGTGTCTGTATGACTCAAGAACCCATTCCTGTGTAACCTGCTCTAGGTGACCCTGCCCTGGCAGAGAGAGAGTAGATGGTCTCCGTAAGTCCCTTCCAACCCTAATGATTCTGTTATTCTGTGACTCAGGCCTCTGCCCCACCAAAAGAGAGTGGCCTTGCCAAACTGCTTATCAGAAACAGCTCCCAGTAAACAGCACTGGAGATCAGCTCAGCAAAAACCCATCAGCGACCATCAGCACTGCTCAAGCTGTGCACTGGCACAGACTCAGCTATTAGGCATGGCCTGGTTAGAACTCTTTTTTTATCTGGGATATGATACGTGCTACTCATTCTGCTAAAGAGAATGGGTAATTTTCGTGCAGTACTAAAATGCACTAAATGAAAATTCCTCTGTGAATCAGGGAAAACTGTTCATTAGTTTACATTGTTAATTCAATTTCAAAACAGCAGATATATATAGGTTATTTTTTGGATTTCATAAACAACTTCTTGACCTTTAGGTAAACAAGTCCAAAATACACTGGAATACAATGAAATTACTAAGTGTAATAATCATAGAATCATAGAATAGTTAAGAGTTGGAAAGGACCTTAAGATCGTCTAGTTCCAACCCCCCTGCCAGGGGCAGGGACACCTCCCACTAAACCATGTCACCCAAGGCTATGTAGTGTCAAATTTTTTATATGCCCTCTTTTGAGCTGATGAAGCAGAATACAGCCTTAATGCTTCTGAATAGACAAAAACGTAACTTACCTTACATTACTGCTTAAATATTTACAAAAGCAGGAGTCAGCATAATAATGATGCTCTTAAGTAATTTACACTAAATAGCATGTAAGAATAAACACTTATTTGTGATACCGACTCTAGCACTGCTTCATTCTGCATTGCTGTTTTGTCATTTATTGATAACTGGTTTATACCACATATATTGTATTAATTTCTAAGTTACACTGGCTGAATAATGTTTTAAAAGTTGCAGTTTGTATATTGCCTAAATGTTGGAAACAGGTTACTCAACTCCATTCTTTTATATTTAAACAGCAGGTTTAGAGGTCATATCTGTCAAATTACCTGTTTAGACTGAAGACACTGCGTGGGAGGCAGGCAACAAAATAGAAACAAGAAATGAACTGCCAGCCTATATGAAAGGAAGAGACATTTCTAATTCTGATTAGGGAACTGGACTGAGATTTAAGAATGGTGAGAATGGGCAAAGACCAAACATTAACTTCTATTTGAAAGGTGGGTGTCTCACCCATTCAAGCCCCTGTTTAAGCCTAGTTCTGCAAGAAAACTGTAGCAAAGTTTTTCATTTGGTGGACTGTAATCATATTTGTCTATTGCCATAGAACATCTTGAAAACCCTACCACTGTTACATTGGTAGTTAACCATGATTACACACCTCAAGGAAGGAAACTGAAATACAAATTTGGCACACCACAATCACTTCAGCTAAATGGAAAACATTTATTATTTACTCAGATCCTTTAAAGTATCTGAACAGCAAATGTTTAATACCGTTCACAGCTTCTGTCATGTTCTCTTTAATGAAAAAGTGGTTCTGTAAATTCACTTATTTATGAGTACTATTTTCTAACACAATACAATGGTAAAATTAGCGAATCGCTGTGTTAGAATTTCTGAAACTTACATGAAGACTTTTGCACTAGAGGCCAAACAAATAATCACTGAAAGTTTTCAGAGGTTAAGCTTAAAACTGCTTCTATTGAGAGCATTTGGACCACAGAGGTAAGAGTTAAAGAAATGCTTAACAGTTCACCTGAACATAAATCATTTAATTCCTGCTAGTGAAGTTGTAAAAGCATTTAAGTGTTGTGCACATTCATGTGTCAGATCTGAAATTTCTGGAAGCACGGTAATAAAGATGTTTCGGCATCAAGTGTCCTTACTTGGCATCAGTGAAATCAGGCAGATTCTTTTGGAGTTTTGTTGTTGGGTCGGTGGGGTTTTGGTTTTTTTTATTCCCCAAGATTTTTGCAAAGTTATTGTTTGGCAACACTGAGAATTTGGTCAGGGGCATACAATGCCAAGTAATACAATGAGGTACTGTTCATAACACACCATTTACAGCTATGTATGTAAATGAGATGACTCAAGTCATTAAACCAGAATGTTCAAAAGAAATTTTGTCCTAAAGACACAGACTGTAAACATAAGCATTCCTAATGGTTTAGCTTTGTCAAACACTTAATTGGTATGAGCAACAGAAGCGTCAGACGTTGGTATCCACTGTGCAAGAAAAAAAAAAATCCCTATTATCGATATTTAGAAGAGCAAAACTAATTAAAGCCTAGGTAGTTAGACGGCTTATCTTTCTCTTTCATCTGAAAGTCAAAAAGAGATGAATCACGCGGTCAAACCGCGATGACCACACGGCCAGTGCTCCCCGGGACCCGCAAGCTGCCGCGGGCGGGTGCAAGCGGCCGGACAGCCGCGAACGAGGAGCGCTCGCCGCTCGTCAGGGCGGACCGTGGCGACACCGGTGAGGAGCAGCCGGGATCCTGCGGCCGTGCAACCCCCGCCGCGGGCAACGCTCCACCGCGGCAGGCTGAAACCCGCCCAACCCCGGACTCCGCGTGATCTCCCGGCCCAGGGGCCCGAGCGGGAGGAAGGGCATGCTCCTCCCAGGGGCAGCGCTGAGGCCGAGACGCCCGGCTCTGCTAGGACACCGCGGCGGACTGCCTGACCCGTGCCGCTGCCTGCCTGCCTGCCTGCCTGCCGGGAGTTTCTTCGCCCGTTCTGCTCCGTGCCTCTTTGAGGAAAGTTGCAGCTCCCCCCGCCA